>CM062933.1:37727500-38977500 GCA_031878705.1 Tapirus indicus | reverse complement strand
CTCATAGGTAGCCATGACCAACAACCTGGAAATATGTGTTGAGGGCTCACCACATACCAGCATTGTCCAACTGTTGTGGATGAGCTCGAAAAAGAAAAACTTCATAAACCAATGTCCTTGCTTTTTAAATTTGGTTGTAGAAATACTTGTATCACTTACCCTTTATCTCATTGTTTCAACTGTGTGGTTCCGACTAAAAGGAGACCAAAGATGAGAGTAGAAAGAGAAAGCTTTCGTAGAAAAGGAGACAAGCCAGCCCAGGAAAAGAAAAGCAGGCAAAAGGGGTGCAGTCAGCTAGGAGTGGGTATCAATTGAGACCAAGTTGGAGGAGAACACAATGGTGAGTAGAGGAGAATAATGTTGGAAGGAGATGAGGACAGATAAAGAAAAGCAGAAGAGTTTGGACCATGTCAACTATACCAAAGTTTGTGCTGAGAAGCCATTTGTTGTTGCACATTTTGATTTTGTAAGTTATAGAGTATTTTTAAAAAGTCTCAAATTGGGAAGTAAAGAAAAGGGAAAAATTCTCAGTAGAAAATACTATTGGCTAAATATCCTAATGTATAAACAAAACTATCTCTAATCTCTAATGCATATCCATGTATGTGTATGTGTACACACAGTACCCTCCAAAGCAGTTTACAAGAGACGTAGAGAATCCATTAGGAACCACAATGAAATTTTTAAGAGGAAAAAATCAATAAGAATAAAAGGGAAATTACTAAATTTTGTAATACTACCTAGTCATAGTAGGATGTAGCATTGTGTGGTAGAATGATAAGGGGCTTCCGGAATCAAGAAAACTGGATTCGAATTCAAGCTCCTGCACATTCTGTGCTGTTGGTCAAATCAAATTACTCAAGCTCTCTGAATCCTAGTGTACTTATCTAATAGGATGAAAATAATCTCTTTGTCACTGGATTATGGTGAGAATTAAATGAGATAGTAAATGTAAGCACCTAGCCCTGCTCTAGCACATCATGTGTGATCAATAAATACTAATTCCCTTACGTTCCTTAATGCCTATATGAAATTAATAAACACCAGCCTTGCTATTTGGACATTTACAACATCACACAAGGCCTACTGGTGGTTAGCGTTAGAAAGAAGTAAAATGAGAATGGTCTGAGGCAGATAACAAGGTCAGGAACACCCAGCAAGGATCGCATGATGGAAGAAGAGTTACTTTGCGTTTCAATCATAAGCAGAATTCAAATTGCTGTCAACAGAACTAGCACAAGAAGGATAAAATGCCCTAATATAATAGACTTGAACTTCTATCTTCTTAAGAATTTTAGAAATTAATTTTTTCCACTTTTTATTAATCTCCCTTGGGGGCAGTGAGAAATGAGAATGGAA
This sequence comes from Tapirus indicus, assembly GCA_031878705.1. Taxonomy (NCBI): domain Eukaryota; kingdom Metazoa; phylum Chordata; class Mammalia; order Perissodactyla; family Tapiridae; genus Tapirus; species Tapirus indicus. Next base: position 38,976,141 of record CM062933.1, on the reverse strand, counting down.
GGTCAAATGAGGGAATGTTTTAACCACAATTTGGACAATAATTTAAAAGATGATTCTGAAGAAAGAGTCCTTTACTATATGCAGTGAATCTGCCCCAAATTACTTTGCCTCCTCTGAGGACTAAAGGCGACCTCTTCCTTTACTGCTCACAGACCTGTATTTAACTCACTTGCTTACCATCAACCCCAAGTCACCAGAGATACAGTGGCTTGGGCCTCTAGTAAGTGTGGCATCCCTCTCTAGAATTTTAAATCAAATGGCTGCAGCAATATAGGATCCAGAACAAAAAGCTAAAACACAATTTGAGTCTGGAGCACACTTTTGATATAACAAAACTACAAGACAGCAAAGAAACAGAAAATAATAAGTTATTTAGTTTTACTGAAATGATTAAATGATTAAAATAGAGGCAGGATTTGAGAAAGCACCAAAAATATAAAACAAGATGATTTGAGAAGGTTACTTATGTCCATTTTCTACTATTTTTACTCTCTGAAAGAAAAATCTAGAAAGGAGGACAGTGGCAAGTAAAACTAACTAAAAGCATCTGGGCTTGTTTGGGCAGGCCCAGAGAAAGGTAGTCAGTCTAGATTCACTAAGCACCACTGGTACCCAGGGGACACAGCAGGTGCTCACAGAGCCCTCTAATCAGTTTTAGATTCTCAGGAATTCATGGGGGAAACTCTGTGTGTCTTGATAGTTTCTCCAAACACTGGACAAAGATCAGGCGGTGTTGTCTGCATCACACTAATTTCAAGCCTTTTCAAATGATAAACAAAACTCATATAGCAATAATGAACAGACCCAATGTGTTGGTGTTCAGCATTTACAATTTTCCTGCTTGGTGCAATCAATCCTTGAATCCACAAACTCTTGTTGAGCTCCTACTGTGTGCTGAACACTAAGCCAGGCTGCCTTCAAGGACTTTCCATTGTAAGGAAGAGCTGGAGAGGCAGATACCATAATTTCTGATAAGTGAAATGGAAGAGGTAACCGTGAGGTGTAATGAGAGCCAGAGGGAGTATGTTTAACCCAAACTGGACAGTGGGGAGCTCAAGAAGGTCTTTCTGAAAGAAATGACCTACCTGGCTAGGTTTTTAAAGGTAAACAGGAGTTATTCTAACAAAGAGGTCAGGGTGAGTCAGTGGTGACAACGATGGTCCAGGTAGCTGAGAGATGCTATGGAAAGGCACAAGGCAAAAATCAGCATGACTTTTGGGGCTGGTATTTGGGGTTCCATCTAGCATGGAGGGGAGAGCACAAAGGGTTAAGGGTGGTGAGGGAAGTGCTGAGAGGTCGGTTAAAGAGGTAGGCAGAGGCCAGATCCTGAAGAGCCTTGTGTGACCTATGGAGTGTGAATTTTATCCTAAAAGCAGTAAGAAGCCACTGCGAGATTTTAGCAGGGAAGTTCACAGCTTAAGATTTGTATTCTTCCCACTGCAGCCAAGGTAGAAAATGGACCCAAGATCACAGTGGTGAAACAGTTTTGCTTGGGATCGAGTAGGGTGTCATTCCGCTATCAGTAGAAGTACAGGGAGTTCAGGAGAAGGAACATTTGGAGAAGAGAAAAGAGGAAAAGAAGAGCTCAATTTTGGAAATGTTAAACTTATGGTACCTGTGATATGTCCCAGTGAATGTGTCCACTTTGATTTATAAAGAGGTTTCAGATGGAGGTACATATCTGGGACATAGGTGACCGTTGATGCCATAGAGTCAGGGCTAAGGCTCAGCTGGTGTGCTCTGGTGTGGCTGTATCAGATACTGTGGCCAGTATGTTCTGATTTGTCAGTGCCCAGCTGTGCCAGTTGTTAATATTGGGACTATCACCTCTATATGAGATGATACAGAATAACAATAGGAAAAAGTTTAAGATAGAACCCCGAAAAAAAGTTCATATGTTTACTGGAGGACAAAAAGAAGAAGGAGGAGAAGGAAGAGGGGGAGGAAAAAAGAAGGGGGAAGGAGAGGTAGGAGATTCATAACAGGAAACACCAGGAAAAATGTTTCAAACAGAGAGTATAGTCAATAGCGTCTGGGGAAGGGGAGCAGGTGAAGGAGAGAAGATCCTGAACACATTTATATTCTGAGAGAGAAAGCAAGGAGGTGGAGGCAGGGTAAAGCAGCAGAAGAGACCAGAGATGAACACTGGAATGACATCCCTAAGGAAATAGGAAAGGATGTGGTACGGAACCTTCCACTATAGGAGCATTGTGGATCTATATAATTGGAGGAGAAGGAGTTAGGATAGGGGTGAGAGAGAGAGTGTAGCAGAAAGTTAAGGAAGTTCCTTTCATGATGTAAATGGCAAGAGTCTCATCTGGGAGCCTTCAGAGAGATGATATGTAGAAAACTCGAGGAGAATGTTGTCGGCTGAAATGTGAGGTGTGGCAGAGGCAGCTCACCAGAGCTAGGCTGGAGACTGTAAACTTATAGAGTCTCACTGAAGGGTAATTTTATTTTTCTAATCGCTCTCCAGAGGCTTGGTGTAAAAACAGAAGAGGTAATCACCTGGTTTGATTTAGCAGTAGGGTTTTGCCAGAAAGGTGCAGAGGAAAGACGAAAAAGCAAGAGAGTTGTCAAAGAATGTTATTAATAAATCATGAGGTCTATGCTTCTTTGAGATATGGAAAAGAAAGGAGGGAGAACAAGGAGGAACTGAAGATCAAGAAAAATTGAAGAAGAGGTATAATGTGAGTATAGAAATGAGGCTGGAGTAATAGAAAAAAGTGGTATAAAAATATGTAGATCTTGGGGCCAGCCTGGTGGTGTAACGGTTAAGTTATTGTGCTCTGCTTTGGCGGCCTGGGGTTTGCAGGTTCGGATCCTGGGTGCAGACTGACACACCACTTGTCAAGCCATGCTGTGCCAGGGTCCCATATAAAGTAGAGGAAGATGGGCACGAATGTTAGCCCAGGGCCAATGTTCTTCAGCAAAAAGAAGAGGCTTGGCAATGGATGTTAGCTCAGGGCTAATCTTCCTCGCACACACACACAGAAAAATGTAGATCTTTAGGATTTTGCAGGAGCAGTGATTTAGATCACTGCAGTGTAGCCCAAAGCTGAAAGGGGCTGAGTGATGTGGAGGTTGGTAAAGCTGCAGAGGGTGTTGGTATGCTGTCTACGTCATAGCATCCTCATAAGCAACATTTATTTACCACTTTCTTTGAGTTGTCCATTGTGGTGAGCAACTTACATGCATAGTCTCACAGCCTTTTTGAAGTAAGCACCATTATTATGTTTTACATAGGGGAAACTAAAGGTCGGAGAAGTTATGCAACTTACCTATGGTCACACAATTGGTAAAGGGTAGAGCTGTGTTTCAAACCCAGTTCTCTTTGAGTCCAAAGGTTGTGCTTCTTTCAAGAATGATGGTGGGGCTTCAGATGAAGAGGAAGACATGAGCCATAGTCCACTGTCATTACTGAGTCTGGAAGAGTGACCGGCTCTGACAGCTATGAGGAGGAGAAAGATGAAAGGCCTGAGCCTTCAAAGAGAAAGGACTTTTGGATGAGCGTGCAGGAGTAACAGTTTACTACCGTTGTTGGGAGTTTGGAAAATGCCCTTCAGCCTCCATCATGAGGTTCTTGGACAGAGGACACTGCTCTGTGGTGATCAGTCCTTTGCAGGTTCTAAAGAGAGTGTAAGTAAGAAGTTATTATGTTGCCTCCAAAGAAACCTGAGTCCAGATTTGAAGGCAGAAATGAGATTTGATGGTTCCATAGGCCCGACCGTACATTGCAAATATCTGGAGTCCTCAGGTAAATAGGAGGATGTAGGAGGACTTAGGTCTCTCTAGAAGAAGGCAGCCATGGCCTAAATGATGACATTTTTGAGAGAGTGGAATGTCGGCTGAAAAAAAACAAAACAAAACAGAGAAGCTATGTAGGCTTCATAAGGAAAACGAGGCTTTGGCTCCTAGACAAATCATTCTTATTATTGAAGACCCTTGAAGGCTTTGCTGATGACCTCAGTCCTCTTGATCGCCGTCCTTTTTGTTCCTACAGTCTCTGATTTTTGTCTTCTATCATGCTATATATTATTCATATTATTTATTATTGTATATTTGTCATTACTGAATGCCCAAATAAATAGCATGTTCATCCTAGCTAAGTGCTAAGCATACTGTAGGTGCCTAATAGGTATTTCTTTGACACTCTGGAGAAAGTGATGAAAGCTTTTAATGTACAATTTTGTGTTTGTTTTTGTCATCTCTTAATATATATTTCTATGGCTTATACATAGTCTTAGTCTTCTTCTGAGAACTTGAAGTCCATTAGGCAAGATGTGCTCTGGGAGAATGGTAAGAGTCATAACATAAAATCTCTAGGAGAGGTGGCCTAAACTGGGCCTCAACTCTGTCCACCTTGCAGAGACAACTGGGAGAAAGAATACCATAGATAAGGCACTGGGCCCTATGGAATCTTCACAGACTTAGGCTCTCAGGCATGACCCAGAGGTAAGGAGAGTTTAGAGTCTACTTCTGCTATTTAACCAAAGAGAAATGATTTGCTTTGCTAAAATAGAAATTACATTTTCTGAAGAGCATTGAGAATGATTAATAACTCCAATTTTCTCCATTCCATTCAAGCCTGCTCAGTGTGATGGTGTATTGTTTAATCAAGAAAAAGTATCTCCTTTTAAGGACATGACCAACAGGGGACTTCCAAAGTTGTTGACAGGCAGGTTAGTTTTGAAATCTAGAAGATGTCTACACATGAGGACTGGCGAGCTGCAGGAGAGAGAATTTAATAACAAATAAATTTGCCTCAGGCTCACAATCCACTGTCCAGTCTCTAAATACCACGAAAATCTGGCCCACAGATATGTATTACTGCTAAACTTCATCAAACAGATACATTAAGAGCCTTTTAACTCTCAGCAAAAGATTAGCTGAACAGCCAAATAGATTACCTGCACTCACCTTGGAGAGTAACGGCAGAGAAGGCCCTGTTAATCCACTGCCCACATAAGATCCTCAATTATATTCAGTCATTTGACTGAATGAACTAGGAGCTAATATATGAGACAGAACCTGAATGGATCCAGGCAAAAGCTAATAGATAATTTAGCTATTGAAAATAATCAGTGTGCACACTCTGACTACCTCAGGCAGATTTGCTTTTTGTTTATTGATCTGTTTGTTTTTTAGTGTGCTTGATTCACCTCAAGAAGGCTCTAGAGTTTAGTAAGTATGAGGACCAGAACAAAGGGGTGGAGTGGAGTGAGAGGAGAGTGGAGCTGATGTTGAGATGCTGGCTGGGGAGATCTGAGGAGTTTGTGCTTTATCCGAAGTTGGATGAGAAGCTTTGGGTGGGTCTTGAGACCCACTGAGAGCTGAGAGCTGAGACCCCCAGCTTGGGTGGTGTGATCTGATTTCGTTTAATTTAGGATCCCTCTCCTGCTGGGTGCAGGATGGGTCTGAGGGGCAGGAGTGGCAGGGCGGGGGAGATGTTAGGAGGCTCTGGTGGGAGCACAGCACAGAGAGATCATTGGCTTCCCCCAGGATGGCAGCAGTGGGAATGGAGCTTAGTTATGAGGTCCAAGGCAGAGGTAGCAAGAGGTTATACTAAATGACTGAATTTTTTCAAATGGAAGGAGCAATAGAATTAAGAACAAGGCATGGGATGTATCATTATTTTTGTTCATTTTACTAGGATTTGATCTCAAACCTGAAAATGTTTGTAATATTTTTATCTCCCAAGTCCAATAAACACCATATTCTGATAACTAAAAATAGCAAGTTAAATGAGCGAAAACTCATTTGTTCTGGTCTTCTTACAGCATTTCATGTATTGGAAAATAATTATGAGAAGGAATGTTAAGTCTGGTGGAAGTATCAATAATTGTTTTGGAACTAATTCTACCTAACATGACTTAATAGGCTTTATAGAATTCTACAACCAACCAATTTAAATTAGACACACCAAGATTTAAACACATAAAATGACTATGCAGTTAGTTTCAAACATTGGTGTTAGACCCGTCTCAAAAACATATGTACTCTTTAAGTGAATAAACATTAACAAATATCATAAGTGGCTGTGAGTTCATAAATTTACACAGGTGTGTAAGAAATATCCAGTTATTGTCTTTAAATCCATTTAAGATCAACTCTGATCCCTCACCCCACTCAATCCCAGGGCAGTAGCTCTCAACAGGTTCCCTGACTTCCAATTTCTTTACCCTTGGGGAAATCTCTCCCACGCCCTCTTTGTAACTTAAAAAGCATTCCCCTCTGTTCTCCTCTGTCCCTCAAAGTAATCACTTCATTGAGGCCAGACTTTTTGGGAAACAAAAGCCAGAGATTAAAGTATATTAAAGGTGACTTTAGTTTTGCTCCTAACAGTAATTTCTTCTAAGGTCTACACTTAGACACTTCCTTTTAACAAATAGAATATAGCAAAAATATTAGGATGTCACTTCCATGATTAAGTTACAAAAGATTGTGACTTCTGTCTTGCCAACACTCTCTGACCCTCTTGCTTATTTGCTCTGATAGAAACTAGCTGCCATGTTCTGAGCTACTGTATAGAGAAGGCTATATGGAAAGAAACTCAGAGCAGCCTCCAGCCAACAGCCAGTGAGGAACTAAGGCCCTCAGCCCAACAACCCTTGAGAAACTGAATCCTGCCAACAACCACATGGGTGAGCTGAGAGCAGCTCCTTCCCCACTCAAGCCTGCAGGTGAGACTGGAGCTCTGGCCAACACGGATGCAGCCTCTGAGACTCTCGAGCAAAGGACCCAGATAAGCTGCACCCACATCTTGACCTACAGAAAAAGTGAGATATAAATGCTATTGTTTCAAGTCACTAAGACTTGGGTTAACTTGTTATATATCAATAACAAATACAAACTGCCAAGCATCTGTAGTGCCCTTGTCAAAGTATGAAGTTCAGAAAGCCAATGAAAGGGTCTTACACCATTCATACACTGTACCGATCAAATGTCCTCTTCATATATGTATTAAAAATATTTGTTGATAAATCATTGAGTAAAACAAAGAGACAGACACACTATAGACAAAGACCTTGAGTAGCTTTTTTTTTTTTTGAAAATTTTGTAATTTTTTGAATAGTAGAAAATTGAATAACTGGTAGTGTTTTAATAGGGCCTTTGAGATAAATGATGATATGTGAAAATTTATACCAGAGTTTAAGCAATATGCCATATTAAAAATGAAGTAATTAAGTGATCATTTATTATTAATAATAGTAAGATATTAAAGTTGAGACTGAAAATTATGCAAATCATAATGAAAATTTCCCCTTTACTTTCCATATTGTTCACTATCTGGATCCTATAGAAACAAATAAAATGAATATTCCAACTGTAAATGGTAATGTTTGTTCTTTTCGCATCCTGGAAAGGGCATAGCTGCACTTGGGACAAACACACCAGTGCTGATGAAGAGAAGTTTCTTTAAGCAAAAGACAAGCAACAGGAAGGGAATACGTTTTTTAGGCCAAATCAGACCTGCCCTGTGGAAATGTGACTCTGGAATCCACCACATTCCTCTCATGGTTTCTTTGTTTTTGCTGAGGAAGATTTCCCTTAAGCTAACATCTGCGCCAATCTTCCTCTATTTTATATGTGGGTCACTGCCATAGCATAGCCGCTCGTGAGTGGTATAGGTCTGTGCCCAGGTAGCGAACCCAGGCCACCGAAGCAGAGCATGCCAAACTTAACCACTAGGTCACGGGACCAGCCCCCTCTCATGTTTTTGACACTAGCACAAGGTCTGTGCTGCCAATGACAGCTAATGACCCAGGGAGTAGTTGTCAGATGAAGCAAATAAAAATACAGGAGACCCAGTTAAATTTTAAATTTCAGATAAACAATGAATCATTATTACATAAGTGTGTCCCCCCAAATTATTATTATTTACTTGGTGGGGAAGAGTGGAGCTTCCCAAGTGAGGGCAGACTACTCGATGAGGAGTCCTGAAGAGGCTGCTGAGCGAGAGGACTGAAGAGAGACAGGGAATAAGGAAGCATCCGCAGGTGACACTCTGAATAACTAAGTGAGGAGGCTGTGGTGTTCCTTTATGAGGTACAAGACGGCGAGTTAGTTGTATTAAGTTATAAATTTTGAGCCTCCGACTTTGTTGTGCTTTGAGTGGTTTACTTAATTTAACCCACATCTAAGTGTCACTGTTCACACTGAAGACCTAATGAATGTCTATTGCTTACCACAAGTTTCCAGCAGGGGGCAGTAAAATGTCTTTGAGGAAGGAGCAGGTATCAGTCAGGCACCAACTGGGAAACTGAGCCCAACACAGAAAATTCGAAAGACTTTAATGAAGAGACTACCTCCCCACCCCTTCCAGGTGTGGACAGGCTAAAGAAACCAATAAGGATATTGCACTTGGAGACTAGCAAGAGCAGGAAGCCATCACCACTCCTAGGCCTGAAGGAGAAAAGGGAGGAAATGGTGTTATAGAATCCAGTGAAAGCTGGAACTAGGGGGGACTGGCCTCCCTCCTGACAGGAGGTGCAGGTGTGGACAGGTGCAGCCACCACCAGAAATGCAGCCCCAAGCAGGGAGGGAGAGGGAATAAATGTCCCATCTCTCCTTCTGCCGTCTACTCTTCTTCTAGGGTTTCCCACTGGCAGAACTCAAGTCTGTTGGCAAGGGGGACCAAGTGACGCAGTCGGGAGAGGTCAGCCTCTCCCAGAGAGAAGGCAGGGAAGTATGGAGAACAGATTGGTCTGAGGAAAAAAAAAAACAACAAAACAGGAGAAGCAGGTCCTTTTCCTAAGTCGCACAGAGGTATTGTTTGGACTAGCAACAGCTGCCTTTTGTTAAAGAAGTGCTTAAACACGCATCAGAGTTCTATAAATCTGGCCTGTGAAGTCAAGTATGGTGGTATTTTATTAAGTACTTAACAAGTTCAAATCAGTATGCCAGATTCCGGGGCATGAGAGTCTGGCGATAACAATAGCGAACACTTGTGGCTCACTCACTCTTTTCCAGGCACTGAACTAAGTGCTTTACAGGCATGGTTTTATTACATCCTCAGGCCAGCTCTATGAGTTAGATACTATTATTTTTGACATCATACAGATAAATAACTGGGATGTGTGGAGGCTAAGTAACTTGCCTATGTCACTACCTACCCACATTCATCTGACTGCAGGCAGACCTTGGTCCCTGGCTTCAAGGAACCTGGTCCAGGAGCAAAAACACTGGTTATTGATAAATGAAAAAAAAAAAAAAAAGGTTACTGATGGGGCTGGCCCTGTGGCATATTGGTTAAGTTCAGTGCACTCTGCTTCATAGGCCGGGGTTTGCAGGTTCGGATCCCAGGCGCCAACTTACACCACTCATCAGCCACGCTGAGGGGGCAACCCACATACAAAATTAAGACTGGCACGGATGTTAGCTCAGGGTTAATCTTCCTCAAGCCAAAAAAAAAAAGGGGGTACTGATAAATGCTATGTCTGCGGTAACTGTAGGGAGTTATGAAAGAAGAGAAGTGGGGCTACTGACATAGAACAGAGTGGGAGACAGGGCAGGTGGTTATGAGCAAGCCATGGGGAATGGGGATCTTATCTTAGCGATGGCATCTGTCTTATAACAGTTAAATTACACTCCGTTTTGCAGTACAGCTATTTTGTGCATAACCCATGCGCCTACGTTAGTGGTCCTCAGACCTGGTTGCACATTAGTATCACCTTAAAAAATTTCCTGGATTCCATGCCAAGCCATTTAAATCAGAGTTCCTGGGAACAGAGTGCTGACATCAGTGTTTTTAAGTCCTCCCCAAGTGATTCTTCTATGCAGCCAGAGGCGAGAACAAATGTATTACTCTAAAATTTCTTATGAGTTAGGAGCAATGTCTTATTTGTTTTATAGCTTATAACTCTGCCTTACATATAGTTCCATTCTTAATTGAACTAACTTGAATCAAATAGCTAAAGGGGATAACTCATGAATGGAAAAAACTATAAAACCGTATTTTGATTACATAATTTGGAAGGACTCAACTGAAAAAGAGGAGAATAATATCCTTAATTAATGCTCTTTTCTTTGAATCTGTAAAGGGCATAGAACCCTTGTACTTTTCCCAATGAATTATCAGCATACACTGTTTTTCTCAAGAAGCACATATTCATCCAAGTGTCAGGAAATTAATTGAGCTATTTCCATCTACATTCCACAAATAGCATGTGCGTCAGAGGCAAGAAAATCACGTATGGGAAGACTACATGAGAGGACATCACCAGCACGGGTGCGCCCGGGTGGATACACTGTGACGTGAGTAATGGTAAAAAAAGAGAGCGGTAAAAGTGTTTGGAGTACCTGGAATGGGAACACAGCCCTGGGGCTGCAGAGAAACAAACCAGAGGGGGAGAAATAGAGTGTGGCTGGTCACTCCCCTGTGCTCTGTGGTACATGTCCTGGCTTCCCGGGTTGGATAAACCTGTAGTGTGGATCTGGGTTGAGCTAAAAGGATTTCAGGAATTTCAATGAAGTAGTGCATTTGCAAGCTTGTGATATCTATTTGCATGTGTTGATTTGAATGGAGAACATCTGCCTAGAGAAGTATTTGCTCAGGTGCATGGGAAAGGAGAGAGAGAGGGAGAGAGCATGTCTGTCACCAGGTGGACAGGTGTTAGAGACCAGTGGAGAGAGGAAGTACAAGGAAATGAGCCAGCAAGACTTGGGTTATTCTTGTTGATGGAATAACTCCTCAAGCTGTTGGAGCCTGGGTAACATTCTTGCCCCATTCTCAACGCCCTTCAATTTAATGTAGACAGACGTGAGATCCACTTTTTTAGGACAACCTAAATATGGCCGTTAAGCTTTTCAAAAACTAAAATAAGTGAATGAGGAAACTGGAGTTAATGAAAAATAAGGCTAAAAATGATCATATGAAGACAGAGTTGATAATAATACTCAACAGAAGTAGAACAACCATTTGGTTCTGAATATCCTAGGAGTCAATGCAAAGGGAGAAACAGAATCTGTTGCATGATGATGTACAGTCTCAATAGGAGAACCATCAGCTAGTAACTCAGAAGTACAATGAATTTTTCATTCCAGAAGGCCCACACTGGAATATTCTCAGAAGACACCAAAGGAAGCTTTTCTCTCCCATGAGGTAGGGATGTATATGGCTCATCGATTCCATACTCTGATGGAAGAATTCGGTCCTTCCTATTTCATGTAGCATAGGAAATAGACATGTGATTTCTCCAAGTAAACTGCCCTTAAATCATGTGTCTAGAAACGAAAATAAAACAAGAAAAGTGAACACAATGGATATAACTCTACCCCTAATGAAATGAATAGGTGTTAAGGTGACCTCAGAATTTTGTTTCAGTTGATTGAGTTGTCAAGCGCCATTTTGATACAATATAACTGGGAAAAACAAAGAATACATTAATATTCACCACACAAAGACTAGCATATTCAAAACTTGCTATTTGCAGTCTGATAAAGATCATTAAGAAGTGAATCTGCCTTCATCAGAGCCAAATATGCTTAATAACTGCTTCGTTGAAATCTGGTGATACTGCAAGTCTTTTTGAGAAATGGGATTTATAACAAGCCATGGATAGCAACAAGATTACTGCCTCAAAAAATGGCCCTTCTTTTGTCTAGTTTTAAGGTAGTTTGGAGTGATGTCAGCAAGCTGGTGAGACAGGAAATTCCAGCACTTGTCCCCTCGCAGAAACATCGATTTGAACAACTATACACTCATGAAAATACCTTCACGAGATAAGGATTCCAGGTGAGAGATTACAGCACCTGGAGGGAGCACAGAAATAAGAAAAGATGTATTGGAGAGAGTAGGAAGGACAGTTTCACATTACCCCCAACACTCTGCCCCCAAGTCCAGGCAGAGCAGCACAGAAAGAGTCACCCTCCCTGTGAGAGAAGGAGAGTGAAGGGAGTGCCCAGCTTCATGGTGGACCCCAGGACCAGGCCCAACCCAGTGAACCCTGGTGCCAGGCCACCCCCAGGCTCCAGGCTAGCTCCAGTACCAGGCTGGACCCCATGGCCCAAATCTCCAGTCTGGCTTCTGTGGTCCAGTCTCCAGGCCTGCCCTAGTGTCAGGTCAGCTCCAGTGGACCCAACCTTCAGGCCAGTCCCATGGATCCAGGCTCCAGACCTGCCCATAAGGTCCCAGATTCCAGGCCTACCCCAGTGCCAGACCAGGCCCTATGGCCCCAGGCTCAAGTGGAACCAGGTCCAAACCTGCCCCAGCAGATCTTGATGCTGGGCTGGCCCCTACAGACCCAGACTCCAGAACTTCCCCTGTGAACTCAGGCTCTAGACTCACCCTAGCACCAGGCTGACTCTCATAAACCCAAGCTCCAGGCCCACTCACATGGGCCCAGGCTTCAGGCCTAACACCACAGTGCCACACATCAGGCCTGCCTCTGTGAACCCAGGCACAGGCCTACCTCCAAAAGACTGTGGCACCAGGCTAGATCCAATAGACTCAGAACCAGGCCCAACCCTGTGGACCCAGATACCAGGCCAACCCCAGTTGCCAGGCCAGCCCTTGCAGACTCATGCTCAAGGGCTGTTCCAGCATCAGACTGGCCTCTGTAGACCCAGGCTTCAGGCTGGCCCCCACAGACCCAGTTGCCATGCATGGCTCCACAGAACCATTTGCTAGGACCATCCCAGTGGTCCCCATTGCCTGGTCAGCCCCTGTGGACCCAGGATCCAGGCCTGTACACATGGACCCAGTTCCTAGTCAGGCTACCATGGACTCAGGTGCCAGGCCTGACCTAGTGGCCGCTGTGGACCTAACCACCAGGCCTGCCCACCTGCTGATGACCCAGGCACCCTACCATCCTGCCCAAGGACTCCAGCAACAAGCCAGCCTGTGGACACCACAGACAACCCACCCAGAATCTCTGTATGAGATGACTGGTAAAGGACTTTCCCTGCCAAAGCCAGTCTGTAAAGACTAGAAGAGGTGTCTACTTCTTCAAATGAACAGACACCAACACAAGGTCACAAGTATCTTGAATAATCAAAGAAACATGACACCACCAAAGGTAACCAACCCTAAAGAGATCTATGAACTGCCTGACAAAGAATTCAAAGGAGAAATAGACTTTCCTAGACAAACAAAAGATGTGGAAGTTCATCACCATTAGACCTGCCTTACAAGAAATGCTAAAGGGAGTTCTTCAGGTTGGAATGAAATGATGCTAACATGAAAACATACACAAGTATAAAACTCAGCATAAAGGTAATAATATAGACAAGTTCAGAATACTCTAATGTTGTAATGGTGGTGCATAAATCACTTTTAACTCTGGTATAAAAGTTAAAAAACAAAAGTATTAAAAACAACTATAGCTACAATAATTTGTTAATGGATACGCCATATATAAAAGATGTAAAATGCGACATCAATAACATAAAACGTGGGGAGAGGAGAAGTTAAAGTGCAGAGTTTTTGTACATGGTCAAAATTAAGTCGTTATCAATTTAAAGTAGACTGTTGTAACTACAAGATGTTTTATGTAAGCCTCCTGGTAACCACAAATACAAAGTCTGAGAAAAAGAGAAAGGAATCAAAGCATAACACTATAGAAAGTCATCAAACCACAAAGAAAGACAGCAAGAGAGGAAGAAAGGAACTACAAAACCATGAGAAAACAATTAACAAAATGGCAATAGTAAATCCTTACCTGTCAATAATTACTTTAAACATAAATGGATTAAATTCTCCAATCAAAAGGCATTGAGCTGCTGAATGGATAAAAAAGCAAGCTCCAACAGTATGCTGCCTATAAGAAACTCACTTTAGCTCTAAAGACGCAAACAGGCTTAAAGCAAAGGGACAGAAAAAGATATTTCATGCAAATGGTAACCAAAAGAGAGAGGTCTATATTTATATCAGACAAAATAGACTCTAAGTCATAAATTGTCAAAAGAGACAAAGAAGGTCACTATACAAAGACAAAGGGGTCAATTCATCAACAGGATATAACAATTGTAAATACATATGCACCCCAAACAGGAGCACATAAATATATAAAGCAAACATTAACAGCACTGAAGGGAGAAATAGACAGCAATACAATAATAGTAGGGGACTTCAATACCTCACTTTCAACAATGGACAGATCATCTAGGAAGAAAATCAATAAGAAAACAGTGGCCTTGAATAATAATGTAGACCAAATGGATCTAACAGACATATACAGAACCTTCCATCCAACAGAACAGAATACACATTCTTTTCAAGTCCACATGGAATATTCTCCAGGATAGAGCATATGTTAGGCCATAAAACACATCTTAAATTTAAAAAGATTGAAGTTATATTGAGTATCTTTTCTGACCACAGTGGTATAAAACTAGAAACCAACAGGAAAAAATTGCAAAATTCATAAATATGTGGAAATTAAACAATTACACTCCTGAAAAACCAATGAGTCAAGAAATCAAAGGGAAATTTAAAAAATATATATTGAGACAAATTAAAGTGGAAACACAGCATACCAAAACTTCTGGGATGCAGGAAAAGCAGTTCTAGGAGGGAAGTTGATAGAAATAAATGACTATAACAAAAAAAAGAAAGATCTCAAATACACAACCTAGCTTTACACCTTAACAAACTAAAAAAGAAGGATAAACTAAACCTAAAGCTAGCAGAAGGAAGGGAATAATAAAGATCAGAGCGTAAATAAATGAAATAGAGACTAGAAAAACAATACAAAAGATCAATGAAATAGTTGGTTTTTTGAAAAGAGAAACAAAATTAATAAACTTTACCTAGATTAAGAAAAAGAGAGAAGATTCAAATAAATAAAATTATAACTGAAAGAGGGAACATTACAACTGATACCACAGATATATAAAGGATTATAAGAGATTACGATGAACATTTATACACCAACAAATTGGATGACCTAGAAAAAAATGGATAAATTTCTTGAAACATGCAACCTACAAAGACTGAATCATGAAGAACTAGAAACTCTGAATAAACCAATAACAACTAAGGAGATCACAGCAATAATCAAAAACCTCCTAACAAAGAAAAGCCTAAAACCTGATGGCTTCGCTGGTGAATTCTACCAAATATTTGAAGAAAAATTAATGCCAATCGGACTCAAACTCTTCCAAAAAATTGAAGAGAAGGGAATGCTTCCAAACTCATTTTGTAAGGCCAGCATTACCCTGATAATAAAGCCGGATAAGGACACTACAAGAAAAGAAAATTACAGGCCAATATCCCTGATGAACATAGAAAAATCATCAACAAAATACTAGCAAACCAAATTCAATAAGACATTAGAAGGATCACACACCATGATCAAGTGGGATTTATCCCTGGGATGCAAGGATGGTTTGACATCCAGAAATCAATAAATGTGCCACACCACATTAACAGAATAAAGAATAAAAATCATATGATCATCTCAATAGATGCAGAGAAAGCATTTGACAAAATTCAACACCCTTTCATGATAAAAATTCTCAACAAATTAGGTATAGAAGGAATGACCTGAACATAAAAAAGCCCACATATGACAAGCCCACAGCTAACATTATATTTAATGGTGAAAAGCTGGAAGCTTTTGCTCTAAGATCAGGAAGAAGACAAGGATACCCACTCTCACCACTTCTATTCAGTATAGTACTGGAAGTTCTAGCCAGAGCAATCAGGCAAGAAAAATAAATAAAAGTATCCAAATAAGAAAGGAAGAAGTAAAATTGTCTGTTTGCAGATAACATGATCTTATATATCGAAAACCCTAAGGATTCCACCAAAAATCTGTTAGAACTAATAAATTCAGTAAAGTTGCAGGATACAAAGTCAACATACGAAAGTCAGTTGAAATTCTATATACTAACAACAAAATATACAAAAATTAAGAAAATAATTGCATTTACAATAGTATCAAAAAAATAAAATAGGAATAAATTTAACCAAGGTGAAAGATCTGTACACTGAAAACTATAAAACGTTGATGAAAGAAATTGAAGACAACACAAATAAATGGAAAGATATCCCATGTTCACAGAAGGAAGAATTAATATTGTTAAAATGTCTATACTACCCAAAACAATCTACAGATTCAATGGAATCTCTATGAAAATTCCAATGGCATTTTTCACAGAAATAGAAAAACAATCCTAAAATTCACATGGAACCACAAAAGACTGTGAATAGCCAAAGCAATTTTGAGCAAAAAGAATAAAGTTGGAGGTATACACTACCTGACTTCAAAATATACTTACAAACTATAGTAATCAAAACAGCATGGTACTGACATAAAACAGACATATAGACTAATGGAACAGAATAGAGAGCCCAAAAGTAAGTCCACATATTCACGGTCAATTGATCTTTGACAAAGGTGCCAAGAACACATGATGGGGAAAGGACAGTCTCTTCAATATGATGCTGGGAAAACTGGTTTTTCATATGCAGAGGAATGAAATTGGACCCTTATCTCACTCCATATACAAAAATCAATGCAAAATGGATTAAAGATTTAAATGTAAGATCTGAAACAATAAAACTATTAGAAGAAAACATAGGGAAAAATCTTCTTGACATTGGTCTTGGCAATTATGTTTTTGGATATGACCCCAAAAGCACAGGGAACAAAAGCAAAAATAGACAAATAGACAAATAGACAAACTAAAAAGCTCCTGCACAACAAAGGAAACAACTGACAGAGCGAAAAGATAGTCTACAGAATGGGAGAAAATATTTGTAAATCATATATCTGATAAGGGGTTAAGATCCAAAATATACAAGAAACTTATACAACCCAGTAGCAAGAAAACAAATAACTTAATTAGAAAATGGGCAAAGGACCTGAACAGACATTTATCAAAAGACAACATACAAATGGCCAACAGATATATGAAAAGGTGTTCAACATCACTAATAATCTGGAAAAGGCAAATCAATAACACCATATTACCTCATACCTGTTAGAATGGCAGTAATCAGAAAGACAAAAGATAAGAATGTGGAGAAAGGGAACCCTTGTGCAGTTGGTGGGAATATAAATTGGTGCAGTCATTATGGAAAACAGTATGGAGGTTCCTCAAAAAATTAAAACTAGAACTACCATATGACCCAGCAATCCCACTTTTGGCTATTTATCCAAAAGAACTAAAATCAGGATCTTGAAGAGATATCTGCACTCCCATGTTCATTGCAGCACTGTTCATAATAGCCAAGATGTGGAAACAACCTCAATGTCCATCAACAGATAAATGAATAAAGAAAACATGGTATACACACACAATGGTATATTATTTAGGCTTTTTAAAAAAGGATTTTTAACCAGAGAAGTTTCTCTTTTACCTGTTTTATATTTAGGACTTCAAATAAGATTTTTAATGGAAATGGAGGTTCTATATCTTTGTAAATAAAAGATTTGAAAACTACTGATCTAGATCAACTCTAACAAATGAGCAAAAAGAGATCTGAAAAACTTAATAACTTGTCCTCAGTTGCCAAGCTAGAACTAGGAACCGCTTGTTGTGATTCCTGAAAAATTTTAGTAAAATTGATACATCTCTGGAAAGACTTATCAAGAAAAGAGATAAAATATGTTATCAATATTACAAATAAAAGAGAGGACATCACTATAGATCTTACAGATACTGAAAGAATGATAAAGGATATTACAAACAACTTCATGCCAATAAAATTCAACAAGCTAGATGAAGTGGACAAATCTCTTGAAAAACACAAAATACCAAAGCTTATTCAAGAGGAAACAAATATCCTAAATAGACCTAAATCTATGAAAGAAATTGAGGTTATAATCAAAATCTTTACCACATAGAAAACTCCAGGCTCAGAAAGCTTCACCAACAAACTCCTCAGACTTTTAAGGAAGAACTAATATCAATCTTAAGTAAACTCTTATAAAATAAAGGAAGAAGGAATGCTTCCCAACTTGTTTTGTGAGTCCAGCATATACTTCATGCCAAAACTAAATACATTATAATTAAAAAAGCACAGATCAATATCCCTCATAAACAAATATTTTAAAACTCCTCAGCAAAAATTAGCATACTGAATTCAACAATATATAAAAAGTATATCATGACCAAGTGGAGTCTATCCCAGGAATGTAAGATCGGTTTAACATTTGAAAATCAATCAATGTAATTCACCACATTAAGACAGTAAAGAAGAAAAGCCATATAATCATTTCCATAGAGAACAAAAAAAATGGATAAAATTCAGTATCAATTAATGATTCAAAAAATAAAAACTTGCAGCAAACAAGAAATAAAGAGTACTTTCTCAATCTGATAAACAGCCAACACCATACTCAATGGTGAAATATGGCAATATTTCCCTTACAACTGGAGAAAAGACAAGGATGTGTACTCTCTCCAACACTGTACTGGAAGTCCTAGCTAGTTTGATAAGGCAAGAAAAATAAATAAGAAGCATAAAGATGAGAGAGAAAGAAGCAAAACTATTCTTAATCACAGGTGGCATGACTGTATATAAAGAAAAAATACAGCATCTACAAAACAACTACTAAACTAAAAAGTGAAATTAGCAATATCACAAAATATCAAAAAAGCATCTATTATCTAGAAATAAACCTAATAGATGTTTTATTGCAAACCTCTACACTAAATAAACACAAAACATTGCAGAGAGAAATTAATGAAAACTAAATAGATAGGTGATGAACATATATTGAAAGACTCACAATCTTTAAGAATTCTCTCCAAATTGATCTGTAGATTCAATGCAATCCTAGGAAGCTTTTCTGCAGAAATTGAAAAGCTGATTTTAAACTTTATTTGAAAAAGCAAAGGGACTAGGATTGGAAAAACAAACTTTAAAAAAAATAAAGTTGGGGGAATTACACTATATGATCTTAAGTACATTAATCAAGACAGTGTGACATTGGTATGAGCAGAGAAAAGTTGATCAATAAAACAGAACAAAGAAACTAGAAAACGATCCACATACACAATCAATTATTTTGACCAAAGTGCCAAGTTAATTCAATGAGGAAAGAACAGTCTGTAAAAAAATAGTCCTGGGACACTGGATATTCCTATGTGAAAAAATGGACCACAGCACTTATTTCACACTACATAAAAAATTAGTTCAAATGGAAGTTGACCTAAATATAAAAGCTAAAATCATGGAATATCTACTAAAAAACATAGAAAAATACCTTTTTTGACCTTGGCCTATTAAAATATTTTTAGACAACAAAAAATCACTTACAATGAGATAAGAAATTGATAACTTGGACTTAACCAAAATTAAATATTTTTGCTCATCAAAAGATATCATTAAGAAAATGAATACACAAGCCACACACTGGGGATAAAAATAATTTTAAGACGTAGATCTGACAAAGGACTTGTATTAGAACATATAAAGAACTATACAAATGGGAAAATGTCTTGAAGACACTTGACAGAAGGTATAGGAATGGCCGCTGAGTGCATGAAAAAGTGTCCAACATCTTTAGTCATAAGAGAAAATCAAAATAAAACTACAATGAGACACCATTTCATACCTTTCAGAATGCTAAATAGACCAGCAACACCAAACGTTGGTGAGGGTATGAAGTAACTCTCATCACTGCTGTTGGGATTGTACCACCACTTTGGAGAACTCTGGAAATTTATTAGAAGTTATTACTCTTCGACTCAGCAAGTATGTGTGTGTACGTGTGTGTATATATATGTATGTGTGTGTGTGTCTATATTTATATATAGAGAGAGAGAGAGAGAAAGAGAGAGAGATGTGTACAAGAATGTTTATAGCATCCTTATTTATAGTAGCCAAACACAGGAAACAACGAAAATTTCCATCAATAGGAGCATGGATGAACAAAATGTGGTATATCCATACAATGGAAAACTACACATTAATACAGAGAACAAACTACTAATGTGCTTAACTAAATAGATGAATTTCAAAAACATCATGGTAAACAAATCTAGACACAAAAGGTTGCATAAGCTATACTATTTACATGAAATTCAAGGACCAGCAAAACTAATCTATAGTAATAGAAATCGTTAACAATAGCTGCTTCTGGAGGCGAGAGGGAACTGACTGGAAAGAGGCATGAGAACACTTCCGTGGTGATAAAAATTATTTATGTCTTATTTTGGGTAGCGTTTACACAGCTGTATGAAATTGTCGAAATTCAGAGAAAGAACACTTAAGATTTATGTTATGTTAATTAAACCTGTGATATATTACATAAGAATGTTGGTTAAAGAAAAAAATCAACCCAGAGGATTTACCTATTTTTTCTCAGAAATGTATTCTTTGTTCTGATCTGACATTTATTTTGAAGATAACACATAACTCATTGCTCTCTAACTTCTGCATTTAACCTCTGACCAAAATTATTATAAATCTGACCTAACCCAAAGAAGCAATAGCATGATAAAAATGGTATGTAAGGTAATTATTTTTGCATCTGTGCATAGGCAGTTGAAATAAGGATCTGACCTGATGCAAGGAGAATGGAGAAAAAGCTTTCACCAAATGTCCAGCAAGTGCATGCACACAATGGTTGGACACAAACATGGTAGGGATGCTGACATTACACCGTTTCTTTGGTAGCCCCCCCAAAGCTGTCCCTGTGTAATCTCCTCCCCTTGAATCTGAGATGGCCAGAGCCCTGCTTTAACCAATAAAGGCAGAAGCCCTGGCAGCTTTTGCTTTTGTACTCTTGTGAGCCCTGAGCTACCATGTAAGAAGTCCAGCTACCCCACTGGAAACACCACATATAGAGGCCACATGGAGACACCATATGGAGAGGGAGAGGTCATGAGATTACATGGAGAAGAACCGAGGAATCCAGACAACACGAAGGACAAGACACAAACATATGACCCCAGAAGAGTCATTCAAACCGTCTCCATTGGAGACTTCCTAGTGGAGGAATGAGGCTTGCAAGTCAGGATACCATCTTGGGCATTCTAGCCCCAGCAGACGTGATGTGGAACAGAGACAAGTCATCTCTGCTATTCCCCGTCTGTAGTAATTAACACACACCTAAAGGGATAAGCCCCAGAGGGAAAGTTGAGGCCAGGAGAAGGGGGTAAGAGGTGCTATGAGAATGAATAGAAAATTAGAGAACAAGGGAAACTGAGGCAGATGCACCATCCTGAGGAAGCAGGAAGATGCCAGAAACAGAATTGTGCTTCAGACAATCCATTCCACCTATACAACGACTTTAGCCCACAATAAAGAGGTAAAATATCTCTGGGTCAAAGTAAAGTATGGTCCTAGGATAGAACAGCCTTAAAAAAGCTAGCTATTTCTGCCAGTTGGATCATGAAACCTAAGCCATATGACTTCTTTAAGAGTTTTTAGTCTATACCTCCATATCAAGATTCTCCATATGGTTTTCAGCTGAGCTATACACTTGAGATTGCTTTAAGTAATCCCAAATAATTTCCTAGATGAGGAAGGTGTTCTTAAAAAAAATTATACATTGATACCAGACTATTATTTACATATACACTATTTATGTATATACTACTATATATATTATATACATCTGTAGCAAATTAAACTACAGATTCATTTGTGAAATTCTGCAGATGGCTTCAGTCTACATTTGCTAGGCCAGCTGCACCATCTGTATGCAGTCCTGTTTTGAGACTCACACTTAAGTCGCAGATAAAGGACACGGTAAGTCTTGCAGTAACTGAATTGTCTGGACCTGGCTCCACTTGAGAAGCTGGAAAGTCTTACACAACTGACTTACTAATAATAGTTGAGGTTGTTTAGAGAGTAACAAAACTATTAGGTGCCCCTCCTCTTTTTTTTCTTTTGCCAATGTCTTCATTTCCTTATCTGGGAATTTTAATGATGCCTGCCTCATAAGACTGTTATGAGGATTAAATAGTATGTGTAAAATGTATAAAACAATGACTGGCATAAAGGAAGCACTCAATAATAAATCTTTTCTATTATATTTTTTGTATATGCACCATATTATTAATCAACAAAAATACTTTATCATTTTTATCCTAAAGTCTTGTGCGCACTCTCTCTCTCTCTCAAGTGGTCTCTCCAGCAAGACAGACAAACCTCATTATGTGATGGCTCAGGACTCTAAGGAGGAAGCAAGATCTTTAATATGCGGCCTTGCAAGCTGCAGTGTCACTTCTGACACATACCATTAGTCACAGTCAGTCAAAGTGCCAGCCCAGATTCAAGGAAAGGAGAAACAGACTCTACCTCATTCTGGAAAACTGGCAAGGTAATATTGTAAAAAAGCATGTGGGATGGGAACTATTGTTACAGCCATCTCTGGAAACACAATCTACCACAAAATGCAAATTAAAACTACAGAAAAACATTTCTCATCCATCAAATTGGCAAAAATCTAAAAGTTGACAGAGTCTAAAGAAATAGGCACTCTCATATACTGCAAGTGGAAGTAGAGTATGGTACAGGTCCTGTGAAGGGGAACTGGGCAATAATTACCCCTTGACAAAGCAACCATAATCTTACTTCTACCTCCGTGCATAAAATATGTACACATGCTCGTTTTGTTAACTACACTTTTCTTTTCCTGGGCCCACAGGAGTAGGCACCGGGGGAAGCTATGATTTCTTTCCTTTATGTTAATTAGAAGTATCATTAATTGATATGCCATGAGATCGTGGCTGGTTTTATATTCCATCTCATAAGCTGAGGACCTCAGAGCTTATCTCATAGGGTCTGGTTTTGCAATCAACCTGATATTCTGCATATTTGTATATAGATGAGCTTCAGCTTTCACGTATCTCATAAATTAATACGTAATGCAATCACTTGCCTCGATATTTCTTGTGCATTGTTAATCTGAATACTCTATATTTGGTGTTGCACCTCACACTCCAAAGTCAATGACAGAATTATCGGAACTATTTTCACATACCCATATATATCACATGGACACCTGAACACAAGCAGGTTTATTTCTCCAAAATTATCCCTCAGAAAAATCATCTTTCTCCAGGCCAAGCAAAATCTCTTCACGAGGAGCACTCTAATCACTTATTTGAATTGCAGGTAATATTTGGGGAAATCACATTAGATTGAAGCTCCTTCAATCAATGTTACGTTCAGAAGACTAAAAAAGGTCACCAGATGAATTATTTAAAAACAAGAGGCAAAGAAATTTAACAGTGATTTAGTCATTACTCTTGGAGATATAACCTCGAAAACAAGCATAGGACATGTAACAACAAGCATTTTAAAGATCATTTTTAAGAAAAATGTAAGTGGTTATAATGTAGAAGTCAATTACCTACAGGGTGAATGAAAGAAGTTGCTAACTTGATATTTATACAACGGGTAATTTGAAGCATGGGACTTCTTTACACATATGTAAAACATTACTATCTTTCAAAAAACATTACTTTCAAACAAACTTAGACAACAAGCTGACAAGCATTGGAAAACTGGTAGGTGTCTCAGAATGTCAAAGATAAACATGGAAGGAAGAAATAGAACTCATGAGTGGGAAAAAGAATATATCATTTCATATAATTAAAATACGCATACACAATATTTATCTCTAAACTCGGATGTATAGATTCAAATCTAAACAAACTTGTTCACAACTAGCCTAAAGCATATTTTAGGCATCATCACCACCACCCTCCCCAAATAAATCACACCAGACCAAAGATTCTGAGGCTTAGCACTGCTGACATTTGAAGCCTGATATTGTTTTGAAGGCTATCATGTGCATTACAGCACATTTAGCAACATCTTTGGCCTCTTCCCACTAGTTACCAGTAGTATTCCTTTCCCCTCTCAGCTGTGACAAAACTGTCTCCAGACATCGTCAAATGTCCACTGGGGGGCATAATCACTCCAGTTGAGAACCACTGCACTAGACAAACGCTATGTCAAACATCTCCAGTTAAGTAACTTCCACATTTTTCTTTATGTCCCATTTTCTAATTATCTGAAATCTGATTAAAACATAGGTTCTTCTCTGGAGAACTAGTTACTATTATCATTACTCATCTGCTTCTCCTCATTTACTCCTCTACTACTCAACATTACTCATTCTAGTTTGTAAATTAATTATTTACAAAATAATATTTTGTAAAAATAAGAAATTTAAGACAGTTGTTATGTACAGCTGTTACTGAAGAATAACATTGCAATATACACATTTATGAAAATAAAGGGTTCACAGAACCAAATCCATAAAAGATAGAGCAGTTGAAATCCATCTTGATCAGAACGCAAATATTAGATACTTTATACAAGTATGACCATGCTGCTAGCAGTTACCTACATTCTGATTTTTTCATTTTGCTCAGGCTTTCCTTCTCCAAGACAAACAACAGATTTTTTTCTTGTCCTTATAAAAGAAAATTCAATTATTAATGCTAATGAAGAGGAGTATAAATATGGTCAACAGCAGATAATCCAAATACTTTTATCTGGGAGTACATCTAACATCTATTTTTTTGTAATCATCTGGATATGAAACCAGATGCTAAAATTAATTTATAGTCCATGAATCTCTAGTAGATAGATGGAGGGAAGACAGAGGAGTAAAAAACTACTTGAAGAATCTGGACCAAGGTTAACTATTCATTAAAGATAATAATGTGGATTATAATTTTTTCCAAACCTTTCATTTTCATGTGCTGATGTCACTGTTTATATCTAGACACAATAACCAAGTACAAAACAAAATGCAAGACTCTTGATTTCTAGTTTGTAGTTCAAAAAGAATCTCTTTATTAAACCTGTTACAGTAGGATCCATTTTTTAAAATCTAAGTACAAAAAAATTCTGGTAGGATTGTCACCAAAAATGTAATCAATGAGCAATGATGGTATAAGAAGTTATTTTCCTTTACGTTTGCTTCTCCGAATTCTCTAATCTTTTCTACAATGAATGTGTATTTTTTTTTAAACCTTAAGCAAATTCTTTTTGCACTCCCCTTTTCCACCACTTTTATCAGTTTATGCCCTATCAACTAGGATTCTTGTACAATTGCTGACATTAATCTTACTTCCTGGGTTTATTTCAAACTATCCTTAACTTTTCCTGCACTAATTTTTGTTAAAGACATTTCCTATTAACCAAAGTTAAAATGTGTCCTTTGAAAAACTTGATTTCAGATGAAAATTATGCATAAAAAGCCAACTATCTTATAATTAGATGCTCAAGTTAGAAAGTGAATACTCTATGCAATGTAAGACAAATCATAGTTCTTACCTTTCTATTTCCTGGTTTGACAAGAACTGTCCAATTTCTTTTTAAAAAAGTACACATATACATTTTAAATTTGGCATTCCATGTTCAGTAAAAATCAATTCAGATTTTAATTACTGTGGAATCTTGACAACTCTAGCAATGGCAAAGCTGAATTTTATCTCACTGTTATCTTACAAAAAGCAAATAACATTATAAGATTCCAATGTTTCACCTGGTAAAAATGAGAATATATTTCAATCAAGAACATACCATCTAAAAAAATACTATTGCTATCTAGTCATACGAGTTTCTCATTACATTTCTGCAGGCCCTACATGTTTAGAATAAACGTAGCATTCACATAATACTGTAGTCCATGAAAAGAGTATATTCTTTTATTGTTGTTCATACATATTAAGTTTCAACTTTCAATAATAAAATTCAATAAATTTGATTCCTTAATAATAAAAACTTGCTTTACACATTATTTACATGTTGCCAAAGTCTACAGCCATACAAAACATCACAAGGATTTGACTCTATGCGTGATACCATCACACGGGAGGAGGGAGCCAATCAAGTAACATACATTCAAAGATTAAATTGTAGATATGCACAGTGTATTTGGCACTGTCATTAACATTATAACACCTGCCTCTCGTAAGACAGGAATTTTTAAGTCTTACTCACAATATACCAGAATTTGCTATTCACATCAAAACCAGCTTTCAAACTTTGTAACAGTAATCAATTTTAAGAAACAAAACACAACCAGAATTGGGAATGGAATTCGAACCCTCCAACTTCTTGCTAGACTCCAAGCTGCAATCCACAAAGTAGATTTAATGTGATAACTTTTCCAGTGTGGGGAGTGTCAAGAAGAAACAATTTAAAGACAACATCCTTCAATATATATAAACAATGCTTTTCATTAAAATTATCAGTTCTTCGTGGGAGTACAAAGGGAGCCCTGATAATGCATAACTAGTGATGATTGGGGCAGGAATTATAGAATGACCAATGCCTTTCAAGTTGTGGAGATTGTACTAGCAGTTGAACTCATGAGGAGAAGGAACTGGAATGCTAGTATCTGAATTCAGAATCCTTAGCAACTTGTTTAAAGGGTCTCTCCCTAGGATTATAATAGACTCAGGTCACAGGTTACAGATTTGCTCTGATATGTAATATTAACGGCCATGGAAATGGAAAAAGACAATAAAAGGACAAGGACTCAACTATTAAACCTTGAGCGACTTTGGCTACATCCCTGGTGGATAATTTGACTAACTTCATTTTAACAAGTATTAAATCACTTCAATCAGGCCCATTAAATTTAATTTATTAAAGCCCTACATATTCCAGAATGTTTTAAAAAGACACATGTTTACAAAAGGCATAAACTCAGTCTTAAACTAAGGCAAAAGCCTCAATAGAACATGGGTCACAGTACAGGGGGACAGAAATAAAAAATTCTCTGGTAAAGTTTAGAGAGATGCTGTAGCCTCACACAAAACTTTTAGCAATAAATTAAAACTTAAAAAAAAAAGTCTTACGATGTACAAAGGACTATGAAGTGCAAAGTAATATCACTGAACCAAAATTTAGTTTAATCATTTTATTTCAAGTGTATCTTTAAAATCATAAATGGGGTTTTATAATCCAAAATCAAAACATTTATTCTTCATAGCCTCAGAATTTGACAAGCAATTCCAGACCTTGCTTTCCAAATCCAGTTTTCTTTGCTATTTTTCAGACTTCTGAAACCTAGTATTTAAACTACTCCATTCTAAATGTACAATTTTAGATAACTATTATACACTTGTTGATAAGATTTTTCTGAAAACAGTCCATCAAATATAAAGAATGGTTTCTGTCCATAGATCAGAAGTGAGGGAAGAAATATTAAACACCTATCAAAAAATCATCTACTCGTTTAAAAAAATAACAGAACCAGTGCTGTTCTTTGTCATGAAAGAGAACAGGTAAAATTAATTTAAATTACTTTTGTAGACTTTGGTAATATTTTATTACCTACACAGGTCTCAATCTTAAAGATCTTTAATGCAAAGTCACCCTCAGGATTTACTGAGTAAAAATCCTGGGTTCTAACGTGGCCCTAAATGTACTATTCCAAAGAGGAACAGGTTGCTTTTGAGGAAAAGAGCTGCCTTGGTAATTTCCCTCAAATGCTTATTTCAAATAAACATAGTTAACTGAAATCTTTTCTAAACCAACTTTGGGTACTATCTAGAACACTGCCCACCAAACAAAAAAGAAAATCAAAACTTTCTTTCCTTTTTTAGGAAACCTTTCCACCTTTAAGATTACAAATTTTTCACCTTTTTTTGACTGCCTAATACAATATTTAAATTTTTTAAATTCTGCATTTCAATGTTGTAAGAGTTCTTTTTCAAATGCTCTTCACGACCCAGAACACAAGACATCGGAGTAACACTCTCAAGTCACTTGTTTGACAATAATGATGAGACGAAAATGGACGGACATCTGCAAACAGGTATTCCCCTTGCTCCAAAGTTGAGCAACTTTTTAACATCTGAGCAGCACAGGACTCTATTCCTCTGGAGATCGCGCAAACTCAGAATGCTTCCACTGAATATGTCAACATGTTATTCTTCAAAATTAAAGTTTGGTCACCAGGAAAGACTGAACAAAAATTATTCCCCACCCCCCAAAACAACAACCAGACAGCTCTAATCAACCCCTTCTCTCCCCACAAAACAGAGAAGAAGTTGGGGCTGAAGCTTTTAAATCTGAAATTCCAGCTCCTAAAACATTGCTGCTATTCGCTCAAAGGTGCAGTTCCTTCTCCAATACGTCCCCATTTATAAGTTTATTTCCATACACACGCACACACGCACACACACATACTCGCTCACATGTACTCTTACTCTCAAGTAAGACACTTTTTTGTGTTTGTTGATAAATTATGAGGATTATGAACTAGGCGTGTACAGGGCTTCATAGGTGCTTTGTAAACATCAGAGTCACTTGAGTCCTTTTCTCCAAAAGCCTGAAATCAAATTACACAACCAGGGATCACTACTTTCCCAGACGTTGTTCACAGGCTGCATACTGACGAAGGGCAGAGAAAAAGTCCTCATAACTGATGTTTAGGTGGGAAGGCAAAGAGCTGAAAAGAAAGCACAGGGGAAAAAACCAATTAGACGATATACTGTAATTTGGAGGGGGTGGAACCAGAAGGGTAATGACCAACAAGATGATAAAGACAGAAGAAAGTAAATTGTAAACATAGAGTACACCAAGTCATTTCTACTAAATGATTGTTAAATTTACTGTGAAACAGTTCAAGTGAAAAATAATCTCTTCTTCCCACAAGAGAAAGTCAACTTGTAGTGAGAGAGATTCAGAACCTATTAAAGTGTAAGTCTAGATTAACGCAAAACTGAAGATCTATTTATAAAGGATCCTACTCAAATTCACTTCAAGGACACGTCTCTGTCAGAGTAAAGCCAACACTACCTGAACAGTTTATGAAAGCCAGGCTTAACGTTGGCAGAGCAGCACAGCATCCCCAGGTGATGATATACTGAAGCCAAGTGGTAAGCAACCAACAAATGAACCATGCTTATCTCCACCATTTCCAGTTGCTCAAGGGGGCAATTACAGCGTGAAGACAAGCACTTTAAAGGCAAAGTGAACATCCGGCCAGAGGGTTCCCCTTTAAATATTTTAAGCACTTAAAATCATTTGGAATAATTAACATGTAAAAATCTCTAATTTATACAGCTTTATGGTGAGGCGTTGGAAATTCCGAACAGAGTCAAATACCGATAAGAGCACAAGAGTCATTTGGCATTCTACAGTCACATACACGCACCATTAATAAGGACTGAACAAACCTACCAGGAGTGAGCTCCTGCCTGACCCTGTGGTTCTCCTTAGCTATGCTTTCTTTATCCTTCCTTTTTCCCCTCCAGCTTTACTGAGATATAATTGGCATATAATTTTTATCCTTCCTTTGACTGCCAAGAATTCTGAAACAAGTCACCCACTTCCCTTCATCTCCTTATCTCTTAATAATTTCTGCTATCAACCTTATATCTTATTCACCCTACTGAAATGATATCCTCAAAGGACAAATTTAATGACAATCCTCTTGCTAAAGCTTGCTTCAAATGTCCTCTTCAAACCACCCACTTTCCTAAGTCTTCCTCATTTTACCTATTTCATCAACAGCCTCATCTCCTAACACTCGGTTAGCACTTAGTGCCACCACCCCTCAGTGCCTCAGAAGTGGTCTTGCTATTTCCCGCTCTGTTCTGTCAGAGACAGTTCTTCCACTTCTCCATATTATGAATAAGACATTTTCCTACCATCACGCTGCTTACAGTCTGGTGGACAGTAGACAAGTATAGAGCAAACCTCAATATAACAGAGCTACGAAGACATATGTACTAGATCCCTGGGAAAGCCTGTTAGGAGCTACGTATCTGATGTCCATTCTCAGATTGAAATCCTCAACTCCATTTTAAGATGCCCATTTACAAATATAAAGAAGTTTAAATAGCTTTCCAAAGTCATGTTATTGAGCTGCACAGCCAAGATTCAAACCAAGATCTACCTGTTCTAAAACACACTCTTCCCTCCAAACCACTCCCAACCTCACACAGCATCACTGCTACCTTTCTTCGAGCCCACCTGAAATGACATGGAAAACCCTGGAGAAAAAGAGACAAGAGAAACATACACCACCATGAGGAAATACAGAATCTGGAGATTTGGGTTCTACTTCCACTTCGTTAAAAGCTTGAGCAATGTCTCATTTTCCTCGCCTATAAAATGAGGTAGCAACAGATGATCTACAGCCTTTCTGACTCTAATATGCTACATGTTCTTTTCTATCTCTTTGACACACTTTTCCGCTCCTGTCCCTGAGCTTGAGGCCTTTCTTAAAAGACCCTTGGTACTGTGCTCTTCTATGGACACTTTAGAAAGCTTCTCTATTCTCATAGGTTCAACTACTACTTCCTAGGTACTGACGATCCCCAAACATACTAGACTTCTCATTCAAGCACCAATTCTACATCTTCTTCTGCCCTCCTAAGTGTTATCATCTAAAAAGACTATGGCCTCAAAATCATCTTAACCCTGAATTCAACAACTTCCCTTCAAAATCAACGCTTCCCTGACTTTCCCATTTCTCATACCATAATTCACACACTTAGGCTTATAAACTTAGGCGTCGTTTCATTTCTTCTCTAACTTTTACCACAATTAGTAAAGTGCTGGGCCTACAATTATACTTGATAATTACTTCTCATGAGAGATAGAACTTGAAGTATTTTCCTCCTAAGATCTGGAATTTAAATATATTTTAAGGCTCCTAAGTCTCTCCTGTATTTTAAATCAGGGGTCAGCAAATACAGTCCAGGAGCCCGCCACCTGTTTTTGTAGATAGAGTTATATAGAACCTGGTCACACACATTGTTTACATATTGCCTGTGGTTGTTCAGCTACACTAGCAAATGAGGAGTAGGTGCAACAGAAAGGAGTAGTTGCAAGAGACTATTTGGCCCTTTATACAAAAAGTCTGCCAAACTTTTTTCTAAATAAGCAACTTGATTCTCATCACTGTATTCTCCCCTAAATTACAGCTATGGCCTCTTCACTTGTCTGTTTTTTTTTTAAATTTATTTTTATTATTATTTTTTAATTGATGTCTTAATAGTTTATAACACTGTGGGGTTTTAGTTGTACACTACTATTTGTCCATCACCATGTGGATGCATCCCTTCAGCCCTTGTACCCACCCCCCCACCCCCTTGGTAACCACCAAACAGTTCTCTCTGTCCGTCTGTTCATTTATATTCCACATATGAGTGAATTGATGCAGTGTCTGTCCTTCTCTCTCTGGCTTATTTCACTTAACATAATACCCTCTAGGTCCTTCCATGTTGTTGCAAATGGGACAATTCTGTCTTTTCTGATGACTGAGTAGTATTCCATTGTATATATATATATACCACATCTTCTTTAACCAATCATCAGTGGAGGGACATTTGGGTTGCTTCCACTTCTTGGCTATAGTGAATAATGCTGCAATGAACATAAGGGTGCATAAGCCTCTTCTGATGGTTGATTTCATGTCCACTGGGTAGAGGCCCAAGAGTGGGATTGCTGGATCATAAGGTATTTCTATTTTTAATTTTTTGAGGACTCTCCATACTGTTTTCCATAGAGGCTGCACCAGTTTGCATTCCCACCAGCAGTGAATGAGGGTTCCCGTTTCTCCACAACCTCTCCAGCATTTGTTGTTTTTTGTCTTGGTGATTATAGCCATTCTAACGGGTGTCAGGTGATATTGAACATCTTTTCATGTGTCTATTGGCCATCTGTATATCTTCCTTGGAAAAATGTCTGTTCATATCCTCTGCCCATTTTTTGATCGGGTTGTTTGTTTTTTTGTTGCTCAGTTGTAGGAGTTCTTTATATATTACAGAGATTAATCCCTTGTCGGATAAACGATTTGCGAATATTTTCTCCCAGCTGGTTGGGTTGTCTATTCATTTTGATCCTCGTTTCATTTGCCTTGTAGAAGCTCTGTAATCTGATGAAGTCCCACTCATTTATTTTTTTCTTTTGCTTCCCTTGTCCGAGTAGACATGGAATCTGAAAGGATCCCTTTATGACCAATGTCAATTAGTGTACTGCCTATATTTTCTTCCAGAAGTTTTATAGTTTCAAGTCTTTCAGTGCTTTAATACATTTTGAATTGATTTTTGTATATGAAGATAGGAAATGGTCTACTTTCATTCTTTTGCATGTTGCTGTCCAATTTTCCCAGCACCATTTAATGAAGAGACTTCCCTCTCTCCATTGTATGTTCTTTGCTCCTTTGTTGAAGATTAGCTGTCCATAGGTGTGTGCTTTTATTTCTGGGCTTTCAATTCTGTTCCATTGATCTGTGTGTCTATTTTTGTACCAGTACCATGCTGTTTTGATTACTATAGCTCTATAGTATATTTGGAAATCAGGGATTGTGATGCCTCCAGCTTTGTTCTTTTTTCTTGGGATCGCTTTAGCTATTCGGAGTCTTTTGTTGCCCCATACGAATTTCAGTATTTTTTGTTCTATTTCCGTGAAGAATGACATTGGGATTCTGATTGGGATTGCACTGAATCTGTAGACTGCTTTAGGTAGAATGCACATTTTAACTATATTTATTCTTCCAATCCATGTGCATGGAATATTTCTCCATTTCTTTATATCTTCCTCGATTTCTTTCAATAGTGTCTTATAGTTTTCATTGTATAGGTCTTTCACCTCCTTGGTTAAATTTATTCCCAGATATTTTATTCTTTTTGTTGCCATTGTAAATGGGATTGTCTTTTTGAGTTCTCTTTCTGTTAGTTCATCATTGGTGTAAAGAAATGCAACTGATTTTTCTAAGTTGATTTAATACCCTGCCACTTTACTGTAGTTGTTGATTATTTCTAGTAGTTTTCCAATGGAATTTTTTGGGTTTTCTATGTATAAGATCATATCGTCTGCAAATAGTGAGAGTTTCACTTCTTCATTGCCTATTTGGAGTCCTTTAATTCCTTTATCTTGCCTAATTGCTCTGGCCAGAACTTCCAGTACTATGTTGAATAAGAGCGGGGAGAGTGGGCACCCTTGTCTTGTTCTTGTCCTCAAAGGAATGGCTTTCAGTTTTTCCCCATTGAGTAGGATGTGAGCTGTAGGTCTGTCATATATGGCCCTTATTACGTTGAGGTACTTTCCTTCTATACCCATTTTGTCAGGAGTTTTTATCATAAATGGATGTTGGATTTTGTCAAATGCTTTCTCTGCATCAATTAAAATGATCACGTGGTTTTTATTCTTCATTTTGTTAATGTGGTGTATTACGTTGATTGATGTGCAGATGTTGAACCATCCCTGTGTCCCAGGTATAAATCCCACTTGATCATGGTGTATGATCTTTCTGATGTATTGCTGTATTCTGTTTGCTAATATTGTGTTGAGGATTTTTGAGTCTATGTTCATCAGTGATATGGTCTGTAGCTTTCCTTCTTTGTATTGTCCTTGTCTGCCTTTGGTATAAGGATGATGTTGGCCTCATAGAATGTGTTAGGAAATATTCCATCTTCCTCTATTTTCTGGAATAGTTTAAGAAGGATAGGTGCTAAATCTTCTTTGAATGTTTGGTAAAATTCTCCAGGGAAGCCATCTGGTCCTGGGCTTTTATTTTTTGGGAGGTTTTGATTACTTTTTCAATCTCTTTACTTGTGATTGGTCTATTCGGATTCTCTATTTCTTCTTGATTCAGTTTTGGGAGGTTGTATGCAACCAAGAATTTGTCCATTTCCTTTAGGTTGTCCAATTTGTTGGCGTAAAGTTTTTCATAGTATTCCCTAATAATCCCTTGTATTTCTGTGGTATCTATTGTAATTTCTCCTCTTTCATTTCTAATTTTATTTATTTGAGTCTTCTCCCTTGTTTTCTTAGTGAGTCTGGCTAAGAGTTTGTCAATTTTATTTATCTTTCCAAAGAACCAGCTCTTTGTTTCATTGATCCTTTCTATGGTTTTTTTTAGTTTCAATTTCATTTATTTCTGCTCTCATTTTTATTATTTCCCTCCTTCTGCTGATTCGGGGCTTTGTCTGTTCTTCTTTTTCTAATTCTGTTAGGTGCAGTTTAAGGTTATTTATTTGGGATGTTTCTTGTTTGTGAAGGTGGGCTTGTATTGCTATGAATTTCCCTCTCAGGACCGCTTTTGCTGCATCCCATATGAGTTGGTATGGTGCATTTTCCTTTTCATTTGTCTCCAGATAGCTTTTGATTTCTCCTTTAACTTCATCAACGACCCATTGGTTGTTCAGTAGCATATTGTTTAGTCTCCACATCTTTGTCCTTTTCCCAGTTTTTTCCTTGCAGTTGATTTCTAGTTTCACAGCATTATGATCAGAAAAGTTGCTTGTAATGATTTCAATCTTCTTAAATTTATAGGTTTGCCTTGTTTCCTAATATATGGTCTATCCTTGAGAATGTTCCATGTGCACTTGAGAAGAATGTGTACTCTGCTGTTTTTGGGTGGAGTGCTCTGTATATATCTATTAAGTCCATCGCGTCTAGTTTTTCATTTAAGTCCATTATTTCCTTATTGACTTTTTGTCTGGATGATCTATCCATTGATGTAAGTAAGGGGGGTGTTAAGATCCCCTACTATTATTGTGTTATTGTTAATATCTCCTTTTAGGTTTTTTAGCAGTTGTTTTATGAACTTTGGTGCTCCTGTATTGGGTGCATAGATATTTATAATTGTTATGTCTTCTTGGTGAAGTGTCCCTTTTATCATTACATATTGCCCTTCTTTGTCTCTCATTACCTTTTTTATCTTGAAGTCTACTTTGTCTGATATAAGTATGGCAACTCCTGCTTTCTTTTGTCTGCTGCTAGCTTGGAATATTGTTTTCCATCCTTTTATTTTGAGTCTGTGTTTGTCTTTAGAACTGAGATGTGTTTCCTGGAGGCAGCCAATTGTTGGATCTTGGTTTTTAATCCAACCCGCCACTCTGTGTCTTTTGATTGGAGAATTCAATCCATTTACATTTAGAGTGATTATTGATATATGAGAGTTTAATGTTGCTATTTTATTGTTCATTTTCTGGTTCTTTTGCCTTTCCTTCATTTCTTGTCACATGTGTTTCGGACTGCAAATTCAGTTTGGCATTTCTGCATGCTGGTTCTCTGTTTTCTCTTTATTTGTCATGTGTGGTTCTCTTCTGGTTATTTGTTTCGTGGTTACCATGAGGTTTATACAAAAGATCTCCTGGGTAAGATAGTACATTTTCAGATGCCTCCTGTTTCCTTAGCTTGAGTTGATTCAATCCCTTTCCTCTTCCCCTCATTTGTTGTTGTCATTACTTATTCCATCTTGTGTCATGAGTGTGTGTTTACAGTGATGAGCTTGAATTAATTTTTGATTGTTATCCAACTGTGGTTTGTTCTGGTTTAGTCTCCTTGCTTTTCTCCTTGCTAAAATCTTTGTATCCCCTTTCTTTTGTTTTTTTCAGGCCTAAGGGCCTTCTTGAGCATTTCTTGTAGTGGGGGGGGTCTAGTGGTGATGAACTCTCTTAGCTTTTTTCAGGGAGAGTTATTATTTCTCCTTCATATTTGAAGGATATTTTTGCTGGATAAAGTATTCTTGGCTGAAGGTTTTTGTCTTTCATGATTTTGAATATATCATTCCAGTCTCTCCTAGCCTGTAGAGTTTCTGCCGAGAAATCAGCTGAGAGCCTGATGGGGTTTCCTTTGTATGTTATTTTGTTTTTTTGTTTAGCTGCCCTTAATATTATTTCCTTGTCACAGGTATTTTTCAAGTTTGCTACTATGTGGCGAGATGATTTTTTATTCTTGTTTATATATTTAGGTGATCTATTGATTTCATTCACTGTTATTTCCCTCTCGTTCCCTAGGTTGGGGAAGTTCTCAGCTATTATTTCTTTGTACAAACTCTCTGCTCCTTTTTCTCTTTCTTCTCCTTCTGGAATACCTATTATCCTTATGTTGCTTTTCCTCATTGAGTCTGATATTTCTCAAAGAATTTCTTCATTTCTTTTTAGTCTTAGCTCTCTCTCCTCCTCTATCTGGAGCATTTCTGCGTGGCTGTCCTCAATAATGCTAATTCTTTCCTCCATGTTGTCAGTTCTGCTCTTTAAAGACTCCATTTGTTCCATTATCCCGTTCATTTTGTTTTTCATCTCCAATAATTCTGATTGGCTTTTCAGTATGGTTTCAATCTTGTTTGTGACGAAATCCCTGAATTCATTGATTTGTTTCTCTGTGTTCTCTTGTATTTCGTTGAGTTTGTTTATGATAGCTATTTTGAATTCTCTGTCATTCAGGTTATCGATTTCTGTGCCTTAAGGGTTGGTTTCTGGGTGTTTGTCACTTTCCTTTTGGTCTGTAGACACAATAAACCGTTGCATAAATCCCATGGCTTTACCTTTTCTTTTCATCTTGAAGTTGGTCTTCCAGTTTCCACCTGCTGCCACTGGATGGAGATGGCAAGCGGTGTGCTCTGAGCCCACTGCAGTCCCCGGAGGGATTATGCTGAATCGCAGGGAGTGTGGGGAGAGGGGTTCTTTCTTTCTCCTGCTCGACCCGGGGGTTTCCTTTCTGGCTCTCTTGGGGCATTTGCCACATCCCTGAAACAGTACATTGTCGCTTCCCGGTGGGGATCTCTCAACAGTCTGTGAGAGCACCTGGAGGGCAATAGTTTTCCCCACAGAGGGCCACCCCCCCGCCTCTGTCTGCGAGCCACGCTGTCTGTCTTTGGTGATCATTTGGGGAGGGGGAGTAAAACTCCTTCCCTCTCCTCACGTCCTTTGGGGCTTCCCATGCCTCCACCGTCCGATGTATGGCAGCAGGGGTTTCTTAGAAGTCCTTTGTAGTGTTTGATTGACCTCTGTTGGTATGTGAATGATGTTTTCGTTGTGTCTTAGGGGGCAGAGATTCAAAGAGGGAATCTCACTCCACCATGATGCTGACATCATTCCATTCTTCACTTGTCTTTTTACCTCATCCTTTCCCAAATCCAATCTACTCTAGTACACAGTTGCCAAACAAATCTCCCAAAAGCACCATTCTCGCATTATCCACAGGCTCAACGGTTTCCTACTGCCTGTCTAAACAACAATACACATTCCTTATGCTG
Source organism: Tapirus indicus (assembly GCA_031878705.1). NCBI lineage: Eukaryota > Metazoa > Chordata > Mammalia > Perissodactyla > Tapiridae > Tapirus > Tapirus indicus. The sequence continues at coordinate 38,939,260 of CM062933.1, read as the reverse complement.
GTATTTAAAGGCTTCTGACTGTTCACGCCCCAAACTATTAATTTCATCTTATACTACCTAACACTAACTCTCTGCTCTGGTATGGCCACTTGCCTCACTACTTCTTTAAAATGTGATGTCATTACCCGCTCCCCCAACTCACAGCTTTTCTTTTTTTTTCCTGACCATCCCCTACACTTCCCACCTTTCCTCTAATTACAAAAACTCTACCCATTTTACACACCCCGAATCAAGTCATATCTTTTCTGTAGAATCAACAACTCTGGCCCACAGAGAGATCTCTCACTCCTTAGTGTCAATACCAAACATTTGCACAATCACACACTCTCTTATGTCTGAGTCACTTATGTATGTCCTTATTTTACCACTGACACTGAAATACCTGAGGGAAAGGATCCAGTATTATAATTCTTTGGGAATTCCCACCACAGTACAGTGCTGGGCTCAAGAAACACTTCCTGAACCAAATCAAAGTCAGTCCTCTTTTCATTACTTACACAATCTCAGTCAATCTGATGTGCCAGGGAAGAAAGCCTAATGTGCTGTCCACAGGACCAAACTTCAGTACTAAATCAGGATCAGGGAAACCATTTGAACCTTGGAAAGAAAGAAATACACACGAACTTAACACGTACTGTTTACAAATAAAATGACCAAGGGCAAAATATGTTCATCAAACAGGCTTCTTAAGCTTTAAGGATCTGTTCTCTTCAGATGCTTTACTTGCATGTTTCTATACCCCTACCCCACTGCCCAAAATATACTTTAATATCTATGTTGTTTCCAAATGTGGAAGTTTTCTCTGAAGTCCATTTAACTGGACTGATTATCTGATAAAGAGGGGTAACCCAACTCCCACCATAAACACTACAATCCCCATATCCCACCTATCTTTCAAGACTCAACTCAAGTGTTCTTTTGGTATCCTGGGAACTGCACTTCTTTAAAGATACAAAAGCCTATTCTAGCCAAAGAATCAAATAACTTTAGAGATGAAAAGAAACTTAAAAAGTATCTACTCTCCCTCCTTCCCCCAATCCTAGGACCCAGAAAGCTAAGGACTCAGAAAGACCAACTCTTAGCTATACCGTAGAAGAGTCCTCAGTGTTCCCCAGAGCCGGAGCCCCTGTGAGAGGAAAAGGAGACCCTACACCTGTCTCAACAAAGCCATGGCCTTTTTTTGCCTTACAAACTTGTTTCCAGGAGAGGTCTGGCTTGAGAAAAAAAGGGGATAAGGATATTTCAACTGCTTAAAAATAAAGTAAAATAAACTTTCACTTAAAACTCTTAAAGAGTCACTTGTATAACAGAAAAGATGCTATAATCCAAGAGACCCAGGTGCTAACATCTTCTAATAATCTCAGTTCTGCCACTAACTTTCTTGTTACACAACCTCTCCAGGGCTTAGTTCCTTCATTTGTTAAATAAGGAGACTGGATTAAAGAATTATTCCCATAACGAAGTCTCTTTAAAAGTCCATGTTGCCAGAGTGAATGGACAAAGTAGAAGAATACTTATTCCTCTGCCTGCTGAAAAAGTTGTCTTTAGTGAAAAAAACGACAAGAAGAAACTTCTGGCTAATAGTGGTGTGAAGATGAATCCTCTCCAAAAAAACACGTATCAAACTGGACAAAACCAATCAAGGGCACTGGATATTAACCAGAAGCAGACAAATGTTCTTTAAAAAAACAAAACACCAGCTAGAGCTTCAGGTAAGAATGGCAAGAGTCTTTGGCCTTCCTGCCTAGGAATGCTCCCAACCCCACGCCTCTATTCCCAATCAATCAGAGAGAATCATAGTTTGAAAAGCACAGGGCTGACGGCAAAAACAAGCAGATTTGCTGCTTGCGGCCAAAAGATATGGACTCAATTTGGAATTGGAGGTTGTGGGCAAGAGGGAGGGGGCGATGGTAAAAATCTAAGGTTTTACCAACTAAAAGTGGCAAATTCAAAAGGAAACAAATGAGGAAAACCCACAGCTTTGCTTGGAGGTTGTAGCCCCAGTTAGGACAAGCAGTATAATGGTCAGAAACTTTATAGGGAGATGCTGGAAATAAGGGCTCAGATAAGCTCTCCATACATCCATGGCTGAGCAACTACACAAACACACGCTCAAAGGAGGAAGGAGGAGAGGCAGGAGACAGAGCAGCAAGAAAGCCCAATGAAAAGTAATAGCCAAGGAGACTTGAAAACTAACTTGAATGTACTCTCCAACATCACACAGAGATGCTGGAAGCCCTACAAAGTAAAGGCGTTTGAGCACAACCAGTGTGCAAATCATTGGCTGACACGTTAAACTATGCAGACACAGAAAGACTAAAAAATAAAATTAAAAATAGAAAACTGAGCAGAGAGAGAAGTAGTCATCTTTATTTATAGACAATGTCATCTTGTCATCTTGTATTTAGAAAATCCTAAGATTCTACAAAAAGAACTAATCAAGTGCCATACAATGACGTTTCAGTCAACGACAGCACATATGATGGAAGTCCCATAACATTAGTACCATACACCCTAGGTGTGTAGTAGGCTATATCATCTAGGTTTGTGTAAGTACACTTATGATGTTCGCAGAATAACCAAATCACCTAACGACACATTTCTCAGAATGTGCGCCCTTCACTAAGTGACACATGACTACTAGAACTATTGAGTGAATTCTGGCAAGGTCACAGGATATAAAATCAATATTAAAAAACCATATATCATCAACAATCTGAAAATAAAATTAAGAAAATAATCCCATTAACAATAGCATCAAAAAGAACAAAATACTTAGGAATAAATTTAACAAAAGACGTAGAAACCCTATATCCTGAAATTACAAAACATTGTTAAGAGAAAAATTAGGACCCAAATAAATGGAGAGAAATACTACATTCGTGGATTGGAAGACTCAATATTGTTAAGATGGCAATTCTCCCCAAACTGAGCTACAGATTCAACTCAATCCCTATGAAAAAAGGTTTTTTTTCTTGGAAATTGACAAGTTGATCCTAAAATGTGTATGAAAATGCAAAGGACCCTGAGTAGCCAAAACAACTTTAAAAAAGAAAATCAAAGTTGAAAGACTTACACTATCTGATTTCAAAGCTTACTCCAGTAGGCTACAGTAATCAAGATAGTTTGGCATGGTAAGAACAGACATATAGACCAATGGAACAGAATAGAAAGACCAGAACTAAACTCGCAGATTTATGATAAACTGATTTTCAACAAAGGTGCCACAGTAATTCAAAGGGAGAAAAGACCATCTTTTCAACAAACAGCAGTGGAAGAAAAACTGGTATCCTTTAACCTCACACCATTCACAAAAATTAAGTCAAAATGATTTTAGACTTAAATATAACAGCTAAAGCTACGAAAATTCTAGAAGAGAACACAGGAGAAAATAATTGTAACTGTGGATTAGGCAAAGATTTCTTAGATATGACACCAAATGCATGACCCATTAAAGAAAAAATTGATAAATTTGATTTCATAAAAATTAAACACTTTAAAAGAAATGATTAAGAAAAAGAAAAGGTAAACCACGAACTGAGAGAAAGTATTTGCAAATCACATACCTTATCACCGATAAAAGACTTGTACCCAGAATATATAAAGACTTCTTAAAACTCAATAATAAGACAAACAACCCATTGAATATAAGCAAAATCTTTAAAGAGACACTTCACCAAAGAAGATACAAATGACAAATTAGCACGTGAAAAATGCTCAATAACATTAGTCATTAGGAAAATGTAAATTGAAGCCACAAGATACTATTACACATCCACTAGAATGGCTAAAATTTTTCTGAAAAACTCATAATACTATATCATGGCAAAGATGTGGAGAATCTAGAACCCTCCACTTTGCCGGTAGGATGTAAAATGATACATACTCTTTGGAAAACAGTTTGGCAGTTTCTTAAAAGCTAAACATTCACTCACCACACAATCTAGCAATTACACTACAAGTTGTCTACCCAAGAGAAAAGAAAACATGACCACATAAAGTCTCGTCAGCAAATGGTTATAGTAGCATTACTCAAACAAACCAAATGTACACCAACTGATGGATAAACAAAATGTGGTATATCCATAAAAGAGAATACTATTCACCAACTAAAAGAAATGAACTGCTAATACGTGCAACATGGACGAACCTCAAAACTATTATGCTAGGGGCTGCCCGGTGGTGCAGTGGTTTAGTCTGCGCTTGGCAGCCCGGGGTTCACAGGTTCGGATCCCGGACGCCCGCCGATGCACTGCTCGTCAGCCATGCCATGACAGCGTCCCATATAAAGTACAGGAAGATGGGCACAGATGTTAGCCCAGGGCCAGTCTTCCTCAGCAAAAAAGAGGAGGATTGGCGATGGATGTTAGCTCAGGGCTAGTCTTCCTCACACACACACACACACACACACACAAAACTATTATGCTACATAAAGCAAGACATAAAAATCTATATATTATATGATTCCATCTATAAATTTCTAGAAAAAGCCAAAGTATAGTCAGAAAACAGATCAGTAGTTGCCTCATGTTGGGGATAGAATCGGTGATTAACTGCTGTCACAAGGGAACTTTTAGGGATGACAATACCAGAGAGTTTGCTTCTGTCAGATTAATGAGTTAACTTAAAGTCTGTACATTTTCATTTGTCATGGGTCTACAACCCCTGAAGGCAACACTTGGGCTCAAGACTTTAGCTCAACACTATCTGAAGGACCACCTTTGGTTCCTGCATCACTTTTAGGACATCCTCATAAACTGTACTCTGGTTGGGGCCTTACAGGATCCATGAAACAGTCAACATCCCAGTAACCTCTGACCAGAGACCCCCTACAATGGTCTACTTTAAGCCTATTTATTCAGCCTGAGTAAAGCTACACAATGACAGAGTAAAGAATAGGAGAATAGTGTAAGAAGTGAGTAGTCAATCAGAGGAGGGAGTTAATGAGACCAACAGGCCTGAGAGGGACTGTGCTCTGTGACAGACATGTGTCAAAGTGGAAGAAACAAAGAAAGGAGAGTTAAATAAGTGACTGAATTAGATAGAAAATACATGATTAATAACTAAGGTAAATGGAGACTCTATGAGTGAATGAAAAATATGTATCTGAGATCGTATGGCTATAGAAGCTATCAATGGAATTTGTTATAAGTACTGCTTTTCTTCAAAAGGATCAAGGATAATGCTAGTAAGCAGAAGTACCATTAAAGTTAAGGCAAGCCATCCCTCTGAGAACAGGAACAAGACAAGGGTGCCCATTCTTGCCACTCCTATTCAACATAGTACCAGAGGTTTCAGCCAGAGCAATTAGGCAAGAAAAAGAAATAAAAAGTATCCAAATTAGAAAGGAAGAAGTGAAACTCTCGCTGTTTGTGGATGACATGATCCTATATATAGAAAACCCTAAAGAATCCACCAGAAAACTATCAGAAATAATCAACAACTACAGAAAAGTTGCAGGGTACAAAATCAACTTACAAAAATCAGTTGCATTTCTACACTCTAATAATGAACTAAGCATAAAGAGAACTCAAGAACACAATCCCATTTATAATCTCAACAAAAAGAATAAAATATCTAGGAATAAATTTAACCAAGGAGGTGAAAGACCTATACACTGAAAACTATAATACATTACTGAAAGAAATAGGAGATGACATAAAGAAATGGAAAGATATTCCATGAACATGGATTCAAAGAATAAACATAGTTTATTCTACCATACATAGTTTATTCTGTCCATACTACCTAAAGCAATCTACAGATTCAATGCAATCCCTATCAGAATCCCAATGATATTCTTCTCGGAAATAGAACAAAGAATCCTAAAATTCACATGGAACAACAAAAGACCCCGAATAGCTAAAGCAATCCCAAGAAAAAAGAACAAAGCTGGAGGCATCACAATCCCTAACTTCAAAATATACTACACAAAGCTATAGTAATCAAAACAGCATGGTACTGGTACAAAAACAGACACACAGATCAATGGAACAGAACTGAAAGCCCAGAGATAAAACCACACATCTGTGGACAGCTAATCTTCAACAAAGGAGCCAAGAACATACAATGGAGAAAGGAAAATCTCTTCAATAAATGGTGCTGGGTAAACTGGACAGCCGCATGCAAAAGAATGAAAGTAGACCATTATCTTAGACCATACACAAAAATTAACTCAAAATGGATCAAAGACTTGAATGTAGGACCTGAAACCATAAAACTCCTAGAAGAAAATATAGGCAGTACATTCTTTGACATCGGTCTTAGCAGCATCTTTTCAAATGCCATGTCTACTCAGGCAAGGGAAACAGAAGAAAAAATAAACAAATGGAACTATATAAGACTAAAGAGCTTCTGCAAGGATTAGGAAACCAGGAACAAAATGAAAAGACAACCCACCAGCTGGGAGAAAATATTCGCAGAACATATATCTGACAGGGGGTTAATTTCTGAAATATATAAAGATCTCACACCACTCAACAACAAAAAAACAAACAGCCCAATCAAAAAATGGGCAGAGGATATGAACAGACATTTTTCCAAAAAAGATATACAGATGGGCAACAGGCACATGAAAAGATGTTCAACATCACTAATCATTAGGGAAATGCAAATCAAAACTACGAGATATCACCTTACACCTGTCAGAATGGCTATAATTAACAAGACAAAATATAACCAATGTTGGAGAGGATGTGGAGAAAATAGAACCCTCATATACTGCTGGTGGAAATGTCAACTGGTATAGCCACTATGGAAAACAGTATGGAGATTTCTCAAAAAATTAAAAATAGAAATACCTTATGATCCAGCAATCCCACTATGGGGTATTTATCCAAAGAACTTGAAATCAACAATTCAAAGAGATTTATGCACCCCTATGTTCAGTGCAACATTATTCACAATAATGTTGTGGAAGCCAAGACGTGGAAGCAACGCAAGTGCCCACCAACTGATAAATGGATAAAGACATGGTATATATACACAATGGAATACTACTCAGCCATAAAAAAGACAAAGTCGTACCTTTTACAACATGGATAGACTTTGAGGATATTATATTAAGCAAAATGAGGCAGATAGAGAAAGACAAATACCACATGATTTCACTCATATGTGGAAGATAAACAAACAAATGGATAAAAAGAATAGATAAGTGGTTACCAGAGGGGAAAGGAGTTGGGGGGTGGGCGAAAGGGATATAGGGGCACATATACATGGTGACAGGTAAAAATTAGACTATTGGTAGTGAGCACAATGCAGTCTATACAGAAACTGATAAATAATAATGTACACCTGAAATTACACAATGTTATAAACAATTATGACCTCAAGAAAATAATTGAAAAAAAAAAGTTAAGGCAAAAAGTTCCTAGAGGGCTCTAGAGAGAATAAGCAAACTAAGGCTTTTATGAACAGTTGAAGAAAAATAAATAAAATATTATATTTAGCATAAGATGACAAATACAGTAGTATATTTGGTATAACATAATAGACGGAACAATGAAAGAGACATGGATGATAGTAAGATTATATTCTCGGGACTGATTCCTAAATAGCTACTGAGCTCAAACTTAATAGAGTTCAAACTAAAAAGAAAGAGGCAGAGGAGAAGTGTGATATCATAATATAATAAAAAACGTATATTTGGTCTTTGTCCTAGGTTCCCGGCACAGAGCTACTAAAACCTTGGAATTTCCCTAGTGATAAGGGTGGGGGAGGATCTTTTGTTATTCACAAGCCCCTTTCAATCATACCAGAGTTTATGTTAATGAGGTGACTCTTGGTAGGCCCCTAGACAGTCAGGATGGGGGCTGGTTGCCAGAGGAATCAATCATGTGATTAGAGGGTTGGAACTTTCAGCCCCACCCCTGACCTCCAGGTAGGAGAGAGGGGCTGGAAATTGAGTTCAATCACTAATGGCCCGTGATTTAATCAATTATGCTGAGGTAATGGAACCTCCATAACAATCCCTAGAGGACAGGGTTCGGAGAGTTTCCAGGTTGGTGGACACACAGAGGTGCTGAGAGGGTGGCATACCTCAAGAGGGCCTGGCTACCTGATACCTATATAAGAGGGTGCATTACCTCACTCACCCACCCACCCAGCCCGCCCCCGCCACTACTTTGCCCTCTACATCTCTTACATTTGGCTGTTCCTGAGTTGTATCCTTCATAATAAACCAGTAAACATATAAAGTACCTTCCGGAGTTCTGTGAACCATTGCAGCAATTATCAAACCTTAGGAGGGAGTCATGGGAACCTCTATTTATAGCCGGCTGATCAGAAGTACAGGTGGCTAGAGAATTGAGCTGGCATCTGAAGTGGGGGCAGTCTTGTATGACTGAGCCATTAAACTTGCAGAGTCTCACACTAACTCTGGGTAGTTAGTATCGGAATTGAACTGAATTGCTGGACACTCAGTTGGTGTCTGGAGAATTAGAGAATTCATTGTTGGTGTAGAAAAACATCCCAGAGGGAGGAAAGCTGACAAGTTGAAGTCCCATTTTCAAGAATATTCATTCCTCCCCCAAAAACTCCTCTTAGGTCCTCTCCTTTACCAATAAATCCTCATGCAAGTGAGTTCACTACAAATTTCATTATCTCAAAACCATTTTCACATGTAGGTCTTTAAACTTAAGAAACATAACAAGTGTAACAACAACAACAAAAAAATCAGGCTTTCTAGTGAGAAAGGAACCTAGATGTTCTCCTTCATGCTGTATCCTTGTGGGACAAAACTAAAAACAAATACACATGACTTACTAAGTAAACTGTCTAACATATCTACATCCAAATCTGTGGATTTCTTTTGCTGCTGGGCTACTAACTGGCAAAAGTCCTGAGCAGCTCTCACAATATCTGCTTTTCCATCTTCTGGGGACAGCACCTTCACTGCCGACTGGTAATTTAAAACTGGAGGAAAAAACAAACAAGACATTAAAAAAAACACCCTCTTCCAGACATATTTCAAAGTCAGTTTCAAGAAATATTAAGTTCAGACCAAAATAAAGGTACAGTTCTTACAGTAAACAAGAATCATTTAAGTCCTTCAATATCAAAACATACTTAGTTACTGTCCTCTGAAAGGACCCATGTATCACATTTGTATATATATTTAAATACTGCCTTCTTTTCAAAGTGCTCAGAATGACCTTATATCTGTGAATAAATCCTCTAGAATATAGGAATTTTAATTATAGGGTAAACGATAATTTCCACTCATCTAAAATGCCATCTACAATCATAGCAGAGTTAGCAGTAACACAGGATAGAAGACAAAAATAATGATAGTAGGAAAAAAATATGTTTCAATGGAATATGCATTGTCTATAGCACACATATCCACCTTATCAAATTCTGATTCCATGGAAGCTATTTTACAATTGATAGGATACTAGGTAACTGACAGCAACGCCAAATTCTTGTCTGGTAGAGGTCCAATTATCTTCCCTCCAACCCCACAGAAAAACCAGTTTTGCCTCTATTTACATATTCATTTCAATATTCCTGATCTAGAAACGTGTCCATTCTTTGGATTCTCTTTTGAACCGGTATAAAATCTGCCTGGTTCCTGGTTGCTTATGAGTTAAATACAATCTTTAACATGTTTATTTTTTAATATCTATGAGAGTCATGATTTTATCTTTTTCAGAAAATTATCTTTTAACAAGATGAAGAAAGAAAAACCTAAAACTGATGATTAAAGATGCTGACAATAAAGACTAATAGGGCAAAATGAATGAATAAATAAATGAATAACAGGATTGCCTTGACATACAAACATACCTTCACGTTAGCTATTCAACTTCACATTCACGCTTACCTTGATCATCTTTGTCATTACTATTTGCAAACTCTGGTGAGTATTTGGAACAATCTAAGCCCAGAAGTTCCTGCTGTTGTTTTAAAATTTCATCCATCAATCTGGAATTATTTCTTTTGAAAATACCTTAAAAAGAAAAAAAGCAAGTAAATCCCAACTAGGTTAATTTATCATCTTCAATAATTAATGGATGTTTGCTGTGAAAACAACACTGGATCTAGAACTGAACAAATTCCAGATGAAGCGGTGATGGTGATGACTAATCCTAAACTAGAATCTAAAAAGAAAACATGCCCACAAAACTTTGTTTATACTAGAGTCTGGCTTCAGGCTAAAGACGAAAAAAGGATGGGGTAAGTACTTAAGTGTCAATATGAACATGATCGAAATTTAGACCTAGAAAGAAATTTTAAGAGATCACTTACTTGACATCTTTATTTACAGATTAAGAAACTGAGACCCAACATCCTTAAGGGACTTGTCCAAGAAGTTATAACTGAGGCAGTGGTCTAGAGCCCGTATCTTCCCGACTCCCAGTCTCATGTAATTTCCCTGCAAATTCGTTATGTGCATTCAAGACTACTACCTCAGTTTGATTAACTTTTTTAATGGCAAGAGGGACTAATACGAATTATGTAAAAAGTAGAAATCAGACAAAACTAACAAACTCCAAATTTAGTAAATTCAAACAAAGCATAGAAATATACCACATAAAACTGTTCTTGAGCCTCCAACCATGCAGAGAAAATTTAACGTTAACTGCTATCACGTCATTGAGAAAGACGAAGGAACTATGAGACATATATTTAGTATAAAACTAATATAGAGAGCTCTAACTAATAACAAGCGACAAGTTTTTGGCATTTTCAGAGAGGCCAGCCTTCTAGAGGCCATTGCCTTTTTGATGTTTATCAGGTGTTTCTCTTGGTCAGATCTGACTTTAAAACATTTCAAAGATTAACTAGGAGAGAGAACATAGTAAATATATATAAAATAGCACAGAATGTGCTGAATATGTTGTACACAATTGCAACGTGGTAGTATATGTGTAATAGCAGTTCAAAGATAACAGCAGTCTCCTTTGGTAGGGAAAGGCTTTGTAAAATAAGCAAGACTTGAGCTGAGCTGATCACAGAAAGTTAGAAGAAAAAGAGGATATTTGAATGGGGAAAATGCTTAAGAAAAAACACTGAATGCTCAAAAGACAGACAAATGCTGCTGGTACAAAGGACCTGAGAAAAGGAGCAGGGGATAGGTCTAATTTTTACTTTATTTTGCTTACCCACTAGGTAACCAACGATTTCTGAGCAATGTGGAAATGTCTATCTTTAGGAAAATTAACCTGGCAACAGTAGAGAGAAGGCCAGGAAGCAGACTACTGCAGCGGTTCATACATAATTTGATGAAGCAATGGAAAAGGATTCACTACAAGGAAGAACTGAGAGAATAAAGAGCATGATTTAATTACAGGTGAACAGAGAAAATTCCATGGCTTTAATTCTGGGTAACAGAAAATGATACCTTTTTTATTATTATTTTTTTTTTTTTGCTGAGGAAAATTGGCCCTGAGCTAACATCTGTGCCCATCCTCCTCTATTTTGTATATGGGATGCTGCCACAGCATGGCTTGATGAGCGGTAAGTAGGTCTGCGCCCAGGATCCAAACCTGCGGATCCCCGGGCCCCCAAAGCAGAGCACATGAACTTAACCACAACACCACCGGGCCGGGTGGATAATCTTTTTTTAAAGTAGAGAAATTCTACAAAGAAAACTGGTTTGAAGGAAAAGATAAGTTCAGTTTTAGATAGCTGATGACAGAATAATTAGGTGGGGGTTACTGTAAAAGTGATTAAGAGACATGAGGGAAGGATGTTCAAAGGAGGTCAAATAAGCACCGTGTGGGTAGGGATCTTACCTGTTTTGCTTACCAGGGGCTAGCACAGGGCCTGGCATAGAACAAACACTCAACAAATAAATATGTGCTGAAAAGACGGGGGAAGACAACAGGCCAAAGACTGGCTGGGGACTGGGAAAGGCCTCCTTAGAGTAAGGGACATTTCAGCTGGCCCTTGAAGAATTAGGAGAATTTTACAGGGGTGGGGCTGGGAAGGTAACATAACAATGGATGAAGGATGGAGGTATAGATGTACATTTGGGAGTCATCCTCCTTAAGATGAGAGCCATACACACAAGAAATGATAAACAAGATTTTCAAAGGTAAAGGAGTATACATGGAGAAGAGCAGAGGGCTAAGGATGTGGCTCCTTACAAAAGCCACAATCACTAAGATTCTAAGCTTGGAAATAAAGAAGTGAACATTTTTAACACCCATAGCCAGGGCAAGATTAAACAAAAAAACATATTCCCAAATACAAAGAAAACTTTTAAAGGAAGATGATTAATATCAGGAGCTATTTGAATAACAATGTTTAGAATAGTAATACTTGCGTAGCAATACAGATGTATAGGATATAATCATCATTCTCAAGTCAATCATAAAATTGACACATGATACAAAAGCATATACTACAAAAGAGCATATAAATATATGATATATTACAAGATTTCCAACTATCTATGCAAGAAAAAAATAATTTAGACGATACTTTGTTCTATATTGTAGGTATAAATTAGGAAAGGCACGTAAATTTCAAAATTTTTTTAATTTAAAAACATAAAATCTCCATAACACTACTGCCAGGGCATATGAGTTTATTAAAAATAAAATGTTAAATGAATCTATTTCTCCTATGAACTAAGATTTTTCATTTTAATAGTAACCCAACACTAGGAACCCTTGCTTTTGCCTTTTCATACCACTCTGATTCCTTCCTTTGACACGCTAAAAGACCTATGCTTCAATTTTCACCAATTCACTCATCTTTACCTTTGCCTTCAGATTAAAATGGGAAACTTTTTCAGGAACTGTTGCTCTCTCCAAGGCAATGGATGACAATCTTCATCACCAAACTGGTCACTACCTCTTCTCAATCTTTATCGTCTCCTCCTCAACCTTTCTGAAGCATTACCATCAATGACCACCCTGCTTCCTTCTCAAAGATCCTATCCTCATTCAAGCTTGTCTGAATATCCTCTCCTGGTTCAACTCCCAGTCTGCTCCTTGAATGGCCCCTTCTCACTTTGCACTGCATCTTTTTCCTCTTTGCACCCCTGGAAATTGCAGCTCCTACCTCAGCCCTCTCTTTCTGTCCATGTGCTCCTCCTTCTCTGATTCTAGTCACTCACAGGACTTTAAAACCACTCAGGACCAGGACAAGGGGAAGCTGCATGAGGCAAAATTTAAGGGGCACCCCCAAAAATCAGTAATTAACATAAATAATAACTTAATGCAATATCTTTAAAAACTCAAAATTAATGCAAAACATCTATGATGAACAAAACATTAAAATTTTAAGTAAAAACAGGATCAGCATTTGGCTCCTAACATTTCCAGTTCATTTAAACACCTAACCCTACCTACAAGTTTTGTAAGCATCTGAAAATGAACAAATCTAAAACCTGGCAGCTTATCTTTTAAAACTAGCTCCCAAACACTTATATTACATCAAGCTGAAAAAAAAAATAGAGCAGTACTAAAAGTGTAAAACTTATATGCACTCAGGGACAAGGCCTGGAAGAGAATAGTAATATGAGAATAGTAAATGCAAAAGGGTGATGGGACAATAGGTGATTTAAAATCATAACTGCTGTATAATTTAAAAAAAAAATAGCCCTTCTTGTTCTATATCTAATAAAGGCATCACCACCTGCCCAGTCACCCAGGCATCTTCTCTACTCTCTAGCATTATCACCAACCCCCAGCCCCCTGCACCCTGTTAATATGCTAAACCCACATACTACACTTCTACAACCATATTCCCTCTATCCATTTCCTTTTGTCCATTGTCCCTACTCTTTCAAGTAATAGTCTTCTTCTTTACAATACTAAAAAAATATAAAAATCACCTTCTAATGGGTCTTCCTGTCCCTTCTAGCAGATTAATCTTTGGGTACATCTTCAATCCTGGCATATTCCAACTTTAATATTTTCAGTGGCTCCCAAAATGCTTAAAGTATTAAGAACAAACTGCTCAGATCAGCATTAACATTCCAGCCCACGTTTCCACACTTGGTGAGTACAAATAACTTACGTTTATGAAATAAATGAATCTTTCTATTTCTGTATAATACTCTACTCCCAGCAAATTAGATTGCCTATGTTCCCCTGCAAAACACACGGAGTCACTCCAACCTCCATCCTTTGTTCTGTTACCTTCCCAGTCCCACCTCTGTAAAATTCTCCTAATTCTCCACAGGCCAGCTGAAATGTCACTTACCCTCAAGAGGCCTTTCCCAATCCTCCAGCCAGATGTGCCCCATTCCTCCTCTGACTCACCTCACCCCCTCCAAATATACACATTTTGTTCAAACTCCTTAATAAACCAAGTCTCCTTTTTATTATAATTAGAGCTTAACCCCTCTATTGAAGAGTAGTCTTACTTGTGAACTTGTGTCTTCCTCATCTCTGTTCTCCTAAGGCACCTTCCACATAGCAAGAGTTTAGTGTTTATTTAATAAACTGAATTATCAGTGCACAGTGCCACCTACCAACAACAAAACCTAAACGGACATGTCACTGAATGGAATTTTTTTAAGTTTCCAGGAACCTCTCACAATAAAAGCAGATACTTCCTTATTGCCCACAGGCAGAAACTCTATTAAAAAGGAAGACTATTAAACAGAGGCACAGTTACTAAGTATCTTTTACAAAGAAGACTTTCATAAGGTTATTTTAAACAGAAACTTTGTCTTGGCTGATTTGGATGAAGAGATGAAATAAAAAAGTATACTTTCTGAGAAGTGCTAAATGTTTCAGGCTTAGTGCTATAGATAAGTGCTATATTGTAGATAAGACATTATCAGCAATGTGATTCCTGATACCTCATAGCTTGACCCCCATCCAGAAATCTGATTATATCCTATGGTATTTATCTCACTTACCTATAAACAATATTATCAGCTTACAATTCTCTTCAGGATTCAGTCTACACATACACACTTCACATGATACACAAGAAATGCAACAAGATACATAAGTGTGCCTTTGACTGAGATAGGCAATTCCTATAGCAATATCATAGTATATGTGGAGATTCTTTTTCTCATACCATAATTCATCTTGTTTACGTCACAGAATCTCAACTAAAGTCAAAATGATGTAATAAAAGTAAAGAAACTATCACAAAAGTTGCAACTACATACACTATGATACCAGGTTTTATTCGGAGTTTGAATGATGTTATCAAAAAAGATCACTTTGCTGGTGGGTGAAGAATGGATTATATAGGGGCCAGAACAGAAATGAAGACCAATCAGGAGGCTACAGCAGTAATCCAGGAGAAAAATAACGATAACTCAAACTTGGGTGGCTACAAAGGAGAACTAAAACATGTGGCAAATTTAGGACATATTCTAGAAGTAAGATCAAGGAGTCCCATTGACAGATTACAGATAGAACATGATATGACGTAGGAGAAGACCCACATATGACCTCTAAGTGTTTAGCTTGAGCAATTGATTGGAAGGTAGCAGTGTTTTTCCAAGATGGGAGGAACTTTGAGAAACATAGGTTTTGGGGGAAAAAATTCAAGAGTACTGTTTTGGATGTGTTAAGCACTTGAGATGCCTAATAAAATAAAAGTAGAGATATTAGGTAGGGAGTCGGATACAGGAGCCTGGAATTATGGGAGAGATCAGGACTGGAGATACAAAGCATATAGATGATATTTAAAGCCAAGAGATCAAAGAAATCATCTAGGACAGGGATCAGCAAACTACTGCTACTGGAACACAGTAGCATTCACTTACAGCCGCTTTCTGGCTATATCGGCAGAGCTGAGTAGTTGTGACAGGGTCCATATAGCACTAAGCCTAAAATATTTACTGGCTGGCCCTTTAAGAAAAAGTTTGCTGGGGCTGGCCCTGTGGTACAGTGGTTAAGCTCATGGTTTGAATCCCAGGCACAGACCTACACCACTTGTCCACCATACTGTGGCAGCGACCCACGTATAAAGTAGAGGAAGACTGGCATAGATGTTAGCTCAGGGCTAATCTTCCTCAGTTTAAAAAAAAGAAAGAAATTGCTGACCGCTGATCTAGGAGACAGTGAACAGCAGAAAGACAAGAGCATACACACAGCACAAAACTCTAGGACACCCCAACATAGAGAAGTGGAGCAAACAAGGAGAAGCAAGAAATAAGGCTCAGAAGGAGCAAGCAGTGAGACAGGAAGAAATCCAACCATACAAAATGTCCTGGAGGCCAAAAGAGAAAATATTTCAAAGACAGTGTAATTAAGTATCCCTATCCACCTATTAGATTATATACTGTATTCAGGTACTTTATTGGAGTCTTTAAAAATCTCTGCTACATTAGTTAATATGACATTTTAGAATTATTTATAGGTTTCAATAGTTCATCTACTCTTACACTCAAGCATGTACACATGAACTGAGTACTAAAGCCATGACACACACGCTTTTTTCAAATAAAGGGAACCAAGTAACAAGGAGTTTAATTACACAAGTATTCAGTCAGCAAATCTTATCTGTACCCTTAAATACTGCTTCTTTTAACATCTATGTGAAATGAATGATCAATTCTATAAAATGAGACTTCTAAAATACATGTTTAATATATCTTCTTTTAAATCTGAAATTAGAATTTTTACTGTGGTTATTCCTTCCCTTTTATAGAAAGAGATCTTTTAAGAAATATCTAACAGCAAGTATTTATAAGGACAAGGGAAGGGAAGAGAAGGGGACAAAAGTGAGAAAAACACTGAAACATCTCTCTTCGTTATAAAGCATCTCACCAGCTATGGAATTAAAGTAACACTTCTTTATAAATAAATGCCCAACCTTCAAAAGAGGCTACCTTTTTTCTTTTTAAACTAGACACCTAAGTTACCTATGGTTATCCTCATTTAATTCTCTAACAATCCAATTATAACATTATTAGAGGCAATCTTCAGAGAAGAAAATATATACTTATGGAGCAATTTAAAATGAAAAAATATATATACCACTAAAATTTTACATGACTGAAGTAGTCATAACAAAGTAAACCTTATAAGCCATTAAACAATTTTATTTCAAGACAGAGCCCCAGGATACCTCATAGAACAACAATTATACTGGAATTAGCATGCCATAGCAAGGGAACAGATATGTGTAATGGTGGCACAGTATAATGGAATGAGTGCTGGGTTTGAAGTCCCAGCTCTTCAGCAGGAGAGAAGTGTAAAATGAACAAGCCACGTGGGCTTTCTCAGCCTCTGGTTGCACATTTTAAAAATGAGAATATCTTCACAGACTCTGCTCACCTAAAAAAGAAATAGTTCAATACAGAGCAGGAGCTCCATAAAATTAAATTTAGTTGATTGAAAAGTAAAGTGTGTCCTATGACTCATAGGATGAACGTTTATATAAGTGGTACGAAGAAAATTCTATTTGCCTTTAAATATCTTTTACAAATCATTTCTGTCCCCTGTAGATACGTACCACTTTAACAAGGCTTTAAGATGACCTAACATAATCAGGACTAGTACTAAAAGTGACTGTATTGTGGTCACACTCTCTTACCAATGGAAGTCAGTATAGCATAATGGTTAAGTACAAAAGCTTTGGAATAAAATCTGGTTCAAATTCTAGATCTGCTCCTTACTAGATATGGGTTCTTGGATTTCTAAGTCTCAGTTTCTTGATTTGTAAACTGCTAACAATTAAATGCACTTCTTTGCATAGTATCTGGTACACAGTAAGAGTTCAACAAAAGAGTATTTATTACTAATAAGTAAAGGTTTATTTTCATACATAGATCCAGTACTATGGTTAAATAGAGGGGTACTCAGAGAATGAGGTCATTTCAAAAGTTAAAAAAAGCAGGATAGAGCTTTTCAAAGACTGAGCAAAGCTGGGGATGAAACAGTTGAGAGAGGCTACCTAAGAGGTGACAGTCAGAATGGACGTACCAGGATCGATGATAGCCTTTTGACAGGTAGCTAGGCCTCTGGCAGGAAAAGGAGAAGAGGACATTCCAGGATGCTAAGATAAATGTGAAATTCTGTACAGAAGTGAACTACACAAAGGTGATGATTAGGAATAGAATGCTCCCTTACAAGAGTTTCCACAGGAGGGAAGACAAGTACTCCAGTTTGTATTGTTCGGTATATCAAAACGAATCACATTTATACTTAGACTTTCGACACTTCTGGCAACGCTGTATTTCAACATAAGGAGAACAATACTTAATAAAATCATACTTCACAACAGCATCTGTATCAGTGTGCCAAATAAGTAAACCAGGGCATACTACGTTCTCTTTCCTCCATTATTTTAGGGCTTCTGGCTATTCGTTTTGGGAAACAAATTACAACTCAGTTCATTATTCTTATCTACAAGAAATGCAGCCCTTCTTTCAATTCAAGGAATACATACTGACTACCCATTACATGCATAACATCAAGCTATACTCTGCAGGAGACGCAAAAATGAGGATAGACAGCATATGTGGAGCTTACAATCTAGCAAGAAAATTTGAGCACATACACATATGACTACTGCTTTACAAAATAGAGAATGGAAGTACCTTTAGAGATGTACAAAGTTCTGAGGAGATTCAAGGATGGAGCAACATTAGGAATGGAATAGTCAAGAGAGACTGCCTAAGAGGTTACAGCTAGGATGGACTTACAAGGATCAACAATAGCCTTCAGACAGGTAGATAGTCATTTGAGAGGAAAAGGAGATGAAGACACTCCAGGAGGAGGAAACATCAAGTAATCTATTTATGGATGTAGCAAAAGGTACATAAAATAGTGAGAAATAGGTTGGGAAGGCTGATAGCACACTGGGCAGACCTTTTCAATGCTAGTGTGAGAGATCTGTACCCAAAAACCATTTCATAAGTCACCTAGCATGGATTTACAACTACAGAAGTAACACTAAAAGAGCAACACAAAAGATTTCTTTTGTCGTGTTACTGAATTCTCACATAGAAGGCAATGCCTTATTCTGGATCACTCCAATTTATGGTAAGTGATATTAAGACCCACCCCAGATTATCTTCATTCACAAAAAGGAACATGAAGGATGAATACTTTGATGTAAGGCAAGTAGCAAAGTATCCTTTGATTTGTGTTATGGTCAAACTTCAGTGTGCAGATGTATTATATAGATAGCTAGATAAAAATAGAGATGCTCAGGTGCCATTCTCCTAATTTGGTCTGATCAATAACTGTGTTGAATCTGTATTTTTTGTAACATCCCCAATGACTCACTCACAGATGGTCCACAGACCACGTTTCGAAAAATAGTGCCCTACAGCAAGGTCCCCAGCAAGGCACCAAGAAAGCCAGGCAATACGAACAGGTTCCATCACTGAAGATTATAATACATATCCAGATAACGTGGATGGAGGCAGACTTCAAGTGAGACCCAGGCAAGCACAGCACCCCTAAGGCTAAAGCACCAAATGCTCCCTAACTCCAGGTTTTGTACCATCCCAATTATGGTCATTTCTTAAATTATAATCATGTAGACAAAACAGTCAACTCTTATCAGAATTCTGAGCTCAAGAAAACAACTTCAATTTCTGATAGATGAAAGAATTACTGGCAGAAATTACTACAATCAAGAAATATTGCAGGGAAATGAAAATAAAAAGAGCAGTTTGCTGGCAGAGTTAAACCAAGGTAAATACAATGGATTTTTTAGTCTAAAAATTAAATATAATCTAGATCCAACTACAGCCAGCCCTGGTGGTCTGGTAGTTAAGCTTTGGCGTTCTCACCGCCGTGGCCCAGGTTTGCTTCCCAGTGAGGGAATTACACTACCTGTCTGTCCATTGTTACACTGTGGTGGCTGAGTGTTGCTGGGATGCTGAAAGCTATGCCACAGGTATTTCAAATACCAGCAGGGTCACCCACAGTGGACAGGTTTCAGCAGTTTCCAGACTATGAAGACAGACCTGGCCACCCACTTCTGAAAAAACTGGCCATGAAAACCCTATGAATAGCAGCAGAGCACTGTCTGATATAGCGCCGAAGATGAGAGGATGGTGTAAAAAGACCACGCAGGGTTCTAAGGTCACTAGGACTCGTAATTGACTCGGACAGCACTAACAACAAAGATTCAACTATAATCAGAATGAATACTCATTTAAATACAAATTCTTGGGCGAAAGGGTATATAGGACAGGAAAAATGTAAGGTGGTACAGTAGCCTATCTCCAAGACAGCTGCCATCATTCCCCCACCCCCACCCCTTCTGTACAAGCCATTTTCTCATTGAGAGGTACAGTCTTTTTCTCTATTTTCTTGATTTTGGGCAGACCTGTAACTTCTCAAACCAAGAGAATACAGCAGAAGTAACACTGCATGATGTCCTAAGCTAGGTCATAAGAAGCCTTGAAGCTTTGACCTGTGGCTAGGTCTCTGGGAACACACACTGGGGAAAGTTGGCTACCTCTAAGAAGTCTGACTATTAAATAAGGAAACGCAGGCTGGCCATGTGGAAAGACCATGTGAAGACAGATGACCAACCTACCTGCATTTATTCCAGCCATCACAAAGCAGGCACCAGACATATGATGAGAAACCTTTATGTCCCAACTACAGTCTGACTACAACATTATGAGTGGGACCAACATCAAGGAAGAACTCCCCAATTGAATGGACTCAACACATTAACTGTTGTTTTAAAACACTGTACTCTGTGGTAGACTACAAAGCAACAAATAACCAGAACAGTTGTCCAAGCCTTCATCCTACCTCATTTCTCAACTTTTCATTACAGTCATGAGCCACATAACGACATTTTGGGCAATAACAGACCACATACATGTACCACAGTGGTCCCATTAGATTAGTACCATAAAGTCTAGGTATGTAGTAGGCTATACCATCTAGGTTTGTGTAAGCACACTCTACGGTGGCCAAACAATGAAATCGCCTAACAACACATTTCTCTTGTCGTTAAGCACCACATAACTGTACATAAACTTACCTATCATATTTACTGTTCCCAACACACTACTCAATGCTGCTATTCAAGCTAGTCTAATGGCAATGTTGCCAATGGTTAATTCCCCATTCACATACACACACACACAACACTGTACTGTTCATGCTCATCCAAATTCTAGCTGTTTTTGCTAGGCCTAGCTCAGGTGTTACCTCCTTCCTTACTACAGACATATGGGGGTAACCCTGCTCCTCAAGGATTTTTCTCTTTTTCTCTCCTTAAATAAAGTCTCTGCCACTCACTAGCATTTATGTCAGCCTGCATTAATTTTTAGTAGATATTCCTAACTTAAATGTAAACTCTTTAAGAGACACCATTTCTTGTACTCCTTTGTATCCCAGAGCTTTATACCACAGTAGGTACTCAGTAAATGTGATATTTATGAGTATGTCAATAGGATTTTTTTATAAGTTAAATATCTATATAGAAATAAGCTTAAGTAAAAGTTTGTTTGGGAAAACTGAATAAAGCTTAAATATCTATCCTTCCCCTGAAAAGGACAATTTTTCTCACATATCCACATGGCTTGTTCCCTTACCTCTTACAGGTCTATACTCAAGTCACTGAGGCCTTCTTTGGCCACCATATTTAAAACTGCACCCCTTCCGCCACCATTGACTCTCAACTTTCCTATCCCCTTTCTCTGCTTTATTTTTCCTCATTGCATTTATGATCTAATATACTACATATTTTACTCATTTGCAATATCTGTCAGACTCCCACTAAACTGTAAGTTCCATGAGCAGAGGGACTTCTGTCTTTTGATCACTGCTGCACCCCATGCCCAGACTAGTACCTGGTACTTCACAGATGCCCAACAGCCACCTGTTAAATGAATGAATGAATGACTCAAAACCAAGAATGGCTAAATCTGAAGTCTCTTATGTCAAACAATGAAATTTTCCCTTATCCCTTAAAAAATAATTAAAACTGCTTTTACAGTAGGACACAAAGTGCTCTAAGTCCATTCACTGAAAACGCTCCTTCAAACTCCTTTTGGTTATCAGCCAATAGTTGGTCAGCTTGACTTCTTCCTTTTCATTACTAATCAGTTTCCGTTTAGCAAATATGACAGAGTATTTCTGATTCACATCAGCAATTCAATACCAGGACTTGCCGGAACAAGGAAGTGTGGCAATATTAGAATCTGTGTTAGCAGGCAGTCACCGAGTTCGACAATTTAGCTATACATCTTCCTTCCCTACCGGAATCACCTGAATATAAGTGATTCACTTATAAGTCCATTCACCACATTGCTTAATGTCTTGAACTAATTTGTACTTCTGCTTTCCTTACTTTTTTCCCCAGACAATATTTGTGTTGTACTGCTTTAAGCAAAGACTGTGGTGCCTCATGACAGTCTCGTGATTTCTACTGGTCGGCTGAGTTCATGGATAAGTTCCATAAAATGTTAGCCCCTGAGTATATTAAACTTTACCCTACAGACTAAGTCATCATTTGATAATGATGGGCCACTGAGTCACCATATTCCTTGCAGGCTTTGAAGAAGGCGATAGGTCAATCAAAGATTACTCTATTACCCTTTAAGAGTTACTATCTAATCTTGACATACCTTTTCTGACAAAACCCTACACTTAAACCCATCTAAAGACTTAAAGATTAAAAATCAAGTTGTAGCTTCTATGGAGCATACTGGTAATTTGGAGCATACTGGTAATTTAAGTTACTGAACCAAGAATAAAACATTACTTTTCTTTCCTCCATACCAATACTCCTAAATCATTCTTATCACCACATCCTTATCTCTAAGGAAGTTCCACTGCTTTCAGGATTTGATTGAAACCCAAACCAGACATTTAGAGCCCTCCTGAACCTTATCTTCTACTCATTCTTAAATGTCGGGCTTAAATCCCATCTCTTCTACATGAACTTCTCAAGTTCATCCATTCAGAATTTCTCTCCCCGTTTCTCATAGTAGTTACTCCTGACACTTGTTATTAACCATGCCACTTATGTGAGTATCTACTCCCCACAAGACTGAGAGTCCATGGAATTAAAAATTCCAAGGACTGTGGCTAGCACAGTGCTTTAGGTTTGTAGCCACTCGAGAAGTGATGAATTTTCGTACTTACAAAAAAATTCCTTCTGGCGAAATTCATTTCTTCAATCAAAACTTATGGGAGGAGAATTATTGTGTCAAGTACTGTCTTGGCCACTGAGGATCAACAATCACACACCATCCAAGACCTCCAAAGACAAAAGGTGACCATATTCCTTTCTGCCTACCCAGTCTCTCACATACTCTTCATAAGCCCAGTTCAAATGCCGCCTGGCCCCAACCACTCAGCTTATATGCATAAATCTTCCACAGCTCGACTGTGACTTAAGAACAGCACCTTGAATCTCTGAAGAAACAGTCTGGTGTAACAAAAAGGCACATATGTAAAAAAGCACAGACTGGCTAAAGTTCCAATACCCCTATTATTACCTTTGTGACTTTGGACAAATCAGTGAATGTAGTTAATCCTCAGCCGCCTCATTTGTGAAACAAGGGTATAAAAAGCCATCTACCTTACTGGGGCATTATAGAGAATATGAAATAGTCTTCAAATGCATAGAAAGCGAATGAATCGAATTCAGGAATTAGATGTTCAATAAAGCTTATCTCCCTTCCTCCAGAGCTCTAACGCCCTAACTTGCACTAAACGCGGGACCAGGAAACGCGTGGAGCCGGGAGGGCTGCCGTCCCCGCGGCCAGAGGCGCCCCGGCCCCCCTCCCGGCGCCGGGCCTCACCTTGGTGGTCGTAGACGCTAATGTAGGAGATGCCCACGGCCATACACCACACCACGAGGCTCGCGATGTCCGAGAAGCTGGGCTCCTGCTCCTCCTCGGTGATCACCAGGCCCATGTGCACAGGCAGCTTCTCCAGGGAACGGCCGTCCGCGCGCCAGCGCAGCCGGAGGTGGGCAGCGGCCAGACCCGGCCCCCCGCGCTGGTGCCGGTGGTGCCGGCGATTCCTGCCGGCAGCCGGGGGCTTGCGGAGCGTGAAGCCGAGCGGCGCTAGGACCGCGGCGGAGGCGGCGCGGCAGCAGCGCCGCCAGATCCAGTTCCAGGTGCCGAACCGAACGCGGAGCCAGGAGGTGAACGTGCGGTGCAGGCAGAGCAGAGCGTGCAGCACCCGCCACACCAGCTCGTACAGCCCCGTCATACTCCCGGGGCGCCCAGGCGCCCTCCCCTCCGGCCCCCCCACACCCGCGGCGCGACGGCTTCTTATCTGCCCCTGCGGCCGGCGCGGGCCATCGCTCCGCGTTCCCCCGCCCCCCGCGCCCGAACCCTTTCTCCTGCCAACACCTCACCTCGCCCCCGCCGCCATCTTCCTCCTGCCTCCACAGCCCGGTCCCCGCTAGTACATGGACAATTCTGATTGGCCGGCGTGGAAGTCTGACGCGGCTTCTGGGTCCGAGGATGTGGCCTAGGCCGGCGCGGGGAGAGAGGGTGCGCGCCAGCCAACCAGGTGGGCCGGAGGCCGAGGGCGCCCCCTGGCCGTGTGGGGGGCGAGGAGCAGACGCCACCGGCACCGGAGCAGGACCCCGGTAAGGCGCACGTCGTCTGGTTGGAATGGGCGATTTCGGGGACCCCGCGTCCCTCGGGTCCTGGGCGTGTTATGCTATCTGTTTCCTCTCGCGGTCCCGCCAGAAACTGTTTCCAAGGTATGAAAGTGGCCCAAGTGGACTGGAAATTACAAATGCCACAAAGAACCTAGGGGTAGAAAGTAGCCCTCAGCAAGCTTTGATGCTGGGGACCAACCAGGGTCCCTAAAAGGAAGTGTCTGCAGAGGCGGGAGTGTGCCACTTAGAGAGGTCCTGCTACTGTTCTTTAGACAACCTTCCAGCTGAGCCTAACTCTTCCCAGAGTGGGAATGAGGTCTTTAGTAATGTTCCTGAAGCACAGTTCTGTCCACGTCGTTCCCCTCTAAACGGAATCCTTTCTGGCTGTTCATTGCTTGGTACATAACAGAGAGGCTCCACCCCCTGGCAGCCCAGTAACTTCATTCTTTATTCATTTATTCAGCAAGCGATTATTGACCACTAGCACGACTGACCTCAGTCACTACCACTATTTGATGTGAACTGCCCATACAGCCGTATCATCCCCTTTACACAGCCTAATGTTCCAGCCCATCTGGACTACAAAGTGGTCCTCCAGGCCAGTGCTGTACTTCCCTGCCACCATTCTGTACCATTTTTGCCTGTTTTGCTCAAACTCTTCCCTTCTCCTGAATTCCTGTTTCCCAAGTAGGTATTGCCCAAACCCCAATCCATGTCTCAAGACTCATGCTACATGCCATGTCCTCAGTGAAACTTCCCTTGATTCCCTAGCCTGAAGTTCTCTCTCTCTCCTTGTAAATCTCATGGTTCCTTGTAAATTTCGTGGCTCTTTATAGCACTTCCCTCTTTCATATATGTGTTTGTGTATATATGTTATTACATGTTATATATAATGTTACATATATAGTATACTTTATATGTGCTTTATATATAAAATTATATATAATAAAATAATTGCATTTTCGTAATACCTACCTAATCTTTGTTCTCTCAAGCTCCTTTTTCCCACTGGGCAACATCTGTTGACATCTTGACTTCATGCCTTAATGTTTCAGTCATTATCACTTTTTATTTTATTTTTTATTTTATTTATTTATTTATTTTTTTGTGAGGAAGACCAGCCCTGAGCTAACATCCGTTGCTAATCCTCCTCTTTTTGCTGAGGAAGACTGGCCCTGGGCTAACATCGTGCCCATCTTCCTCCACTTTATATGGGACGCCGCCACGGCGTGGCTGACAGGCAGTGCGTCGGCAGGCGCCCAGGATCCGAACCCGCAAACCCCGGGCTGCCAAGCGCGGACGAAACCGCTGCGCCACCGGGCCGGCCCCCATTATCACTTTTTAAACTAGTCTTATTTCCATTTCTAAGACTCACTTTAAAATTTGAATCTCATGTTCATCTCAAAGTTTTCCTTTCTTCAGCAGCACAGCCTGAGGAAGCGAGGTGCACCAGGTACACCGTTCACACACTTCTGTCTTTCTCAGCTTCCTCTGCACCTGCTCCTCTGGTGATGGGCAAAGAAAAGGGACAGGGGAAAGGCCGTGAGCAGGAAAGCCTGCAGTCTTCTTCCTCAGTGGCCATTGCTGGGCGTGGATGAGGATGACGTTGAGGAGCTCGGAGAGGTGGTCCCTGAGGAACTGACTAATGAGGAACTGTTGGAACTGGAGCAGGAACCCATAGCTGAAGAAAAGGCAAGAGAAAAGGAAATGCAGGAGAATAAAAGGAAGAACCCCCAAGAAAATTCACAGTGAAGGGTTCAGCAAAAGCTTTTGCAGACCTCAACAAGCTCCTTAAAAAGTTTGAAAACATGGACCCCAACGCCTAAAGGTTTTCATTAATAGAGCAGACTATTCATGATGCATTATCTGCTTACAAGTAAATCTATGATAAAAAAAGAAACAAACCAAGAAATTACCATAGACGTATTTCTGAAAAGAGTGACACCTCCTCAAGAAGAGCCTCAGGCAGTTCTTCCAGAAGAAGGCATTGATATCATAGGAGATGACAGCTCTGTGCATGTTGTTTCCTCTGAAGACCTTCCAGTGGGATGAGATGTAGAGGTGAAAGACAGTGATATTGGTGATGCTGACTCTGTGTAGGCTTAGTGTAATGTGTGTGTTTGTGTCTTAGTTTTTAACAAAAAAGTTTAAAAATTAAAAAAGTTTTTAAACTGGAAAAAAAGCGTACAGAGTAAGGATATAAAGAAAGAATATTTTTGTACAGCTGTACGATTTTGTGTTTTAAGCTAAATGTTATGAAAGAGTCAAAAGTTAAAAAAAAGTTCATAAAGTAAAATTACAGTAAGCTAAGGTTAATTTTGTATTAAAGAAAGAAAAATATTTTTTATAAATTTAGTACAGCCTGTGTACAGTGTTGTCAAGTCTACAGGAGTGCACAGTGATGTCCTCGGCCTTCACATTCACTCACCACTCACCCAGAGCAACTTGCAGTCCTGCAAGCTCCATTCATGGTAAGTGCCATATACAGGTATACCACTTTTTATCTTTTATATCATATTTTTAGTGTACCTTTTCTATGTTTAGATATGTTTAGATACACAAATGTTTACCAATGTGTTCCAATTGCCTGTAGTATTCAGTACAGTGACACGCTGTACCGGTTCGTAGCCCAGGAGCAGTAGGCTACATCATATAGCCTCGGTGTGTAGCAGGCTATACCGTCTCGGTTTGTGTCAGTACACTCTCTGGTGTTCAGACAATGATGAAATCACCTAATGGGGCATTTCTCAGAACATATCCCCATCATTAAGTGACACGTGACTATATATACATTCATTCTAAACTTTATGGATTTCTCTCTTTTCTAAAGAATTTCTTATTTTGTCATTTTCCAAAAAAAGGAGTAAATGTGACACTTTTAGGAAATGTGGGTGTTCAGAATATAAAGTTTGGACTTCTTAAGCATAATTAATCTTCCACCCCCTAAATTCTACCAGGGATAGAAAAATGCAGAAAGAGTTCCACAGCCTCAAAAGATATTACATTCCAAACATTACGAGGACAGTATTTGAGTTCTCTTCAGTTTACAAAAATGCTTTCATTTACCTTAACTTAATCCTCACAACCAACATATGACCTATGTAGGCCAGGTAGAACCATCTCAGTCTTATGGAAAAGAAACTGTTAAAGAGATGAACAAGTAGGGATAACGAGTAAGGTGCTGGGCTCTAAGATATACCTCTCAGCCGGCTCATCCTCTTACTCCTTTCCCTGCATCCTCATCCGTAGTGTGGAGATGCACTATGGAGATGATGCTATTCTTGTCCTCATTTGATCATTGTGAGGATTAGGGCAATACTGTACATGAAGTGCTTAGCACAGTGTCTGGTCAGTAATGAGAGCTCAGTGACTTAATCTGCAGAAAAAAAATGATGTAAAATTGCAGTATGTTTTTTAGGAAGGACATGATCATATACTACATTTTTCATTTTTGATAATTGTAACTTTATGATTGAGCTAGTACAAATAGCCCTTAAAATAGATCATTTTCTCATTAAAAGATAAAAGCCTCTTTAAGTAGAAATACTGAGGCCTGGCCCAAGTTCAACTGCTGGATCTTGAAACATGAAGAATGACAATATTGAGAAAAAATGTTGACTCAAACAGTAAATTTTGATTTCCATCAAGCCACATTCTAAGAAGAACAGAACTAACTACAAGAATTTAAAGTGGGGGTTATTTAAATATATTTAATAGATTATTATCAAATATGCAAGCCCAAAAAATGAGACCCTGAAGTTTCATTTAATCTTTGTAATGATATCCTTGCAAATGAAAGCTTAAAACCTTCAAACTGAAAAAAAAATGTGGAAACACAGCATGCTGAATTTTTCAATAAGCTTCTTAAAAATTAAACACAGAAAAGAAAAAGACGTACAGGAATGGGAACAATTTCTTAATCATTCATGAGAAAACTTTAATGTCACCATATTTGGTTGCATATCATTTGTATAGCAAAAGAGAACATGATCTATTCAGTTACTGAAAAGTTATTCTCCCAGCAGTTATGAATCTAGTACATGGAATTTGTGTGATAAATCATCTGATAAATTAAAAACTATACCTGTTCAATTGCAGAAAACTTCAAAGCAATGCTGATTACTGAGCTACACCTGTTATGGCTAGTGCAACCAGCATGAAAGGACAGATTTTGCAAGCAGTGTAATACTTTCAATTCATGTCAGATATAAGAATGTGGCAAGGCATTTTTGTATAAGATTGGTTGTGTTGTCTAAATTTAATCCCACATACAACCAGATTAGATATATGTATTTAGTGTGAAAAAAGTGTAGCTTAAGTATACAATAGTCCCCCCTTATCCACGGGGGATAAGTTCCAAGACCCCGAGTGGATGCCTGAAACCACAGAGAGTACTGAACCATATATATACTGTTTTTTCCTGTACATACACACCTATGATAGAGTTTATAAATTAGGCTCAGTAAGAGATGAACAAAAATAACTAATAATAAAAGAGAAAAATTAATACAGTATACTGTAATAAAAGTTATGTGAATGTGGTCTTTTCTCTCTTTCAGTCCAAACCTATTCCAGAATCTGTGTAACTATCCTGTATGTGCATAAATGGGTTGGTGTCACTCTTTTCAGAGGATCCCTCTCTGAATTCTTTGTATATAGGCACAACGCTTTCTGGCTCAACACGCTGCTGTCAACTGGAACACATTTTCTGTTCATGTCTTCCACCCACAAATTTTATTTCTTTTTCATCTTAACAGGCACTTATCACACACTGTGGCCGTAACATGCAGTTTGAGGTGTGACAGCAAAACTAGCATGAATTTCTTTTTCCTTCTTCACAATTTCACAGATTTGTTCTTACAGTAGATCTTAAGCAACCTCAGCATATAATTTTTTTCTTTCCTTATTAAGTCAAGAATTTTCACCTTTTCACTTAAAGAAAACATTTTATGGCTTCCCTTTAGCATATCCGAATTGCCAGCTTCACTACCCTTGTGCTTTGGGGCCATTATTAAGTGAAATAAGGGTTACTTGAACACAAGCACTGCAATACCAAGACAATCGTGATTGGATAACTGAGATGGCTACTGAGTGACTAACCGGTGGGTAGTGTATACAGCTTGGATACCTGGATACGCTGGAGAAGGGCTGATTCATGACCCGGGTGGGAGGGAACAGGACGGCTCGGGATTACATCAAGCTACTCAGAACAGTGCACAATTTAAAACTTACGAATTGCTTATTTCTGAAATTTTCCATGTAATATTTTCAGACCATGGATGACTACAGCTAACTGAAACCACAGAAAGCAAAACTGCAGATAAGGGGGGACTACTGTACATTAAACCTAAACCAGAAAAATTGTAAGGAAATTACAAGTGATGGAGAAGCAAACATGGCTGGGAAATGTAGTGGAGTTTGTTTGTTTTAACTTTTTTTTTCTGAGGAAGATTCACCCCGAGCTAACATCTGTGCCAATCTTCCTCTATTTTGAATGTGGGTCACCACCACAGCATGGCTGCTGCTGAGTGGTGTAGGTCCACGCCCAGGATCCAAATCCAGGCCACTGAAGTGGAGCACGCCAAACTTAGCCACTAGGCTATGGGGCTGGCCCCTGTTTTAACTTTTATGTGGACAATTTCAAACACGTTCAAGTGTGATGAACTCCCATGTATCATCACCCAACTTAAACAGTTACTGATTCATGGGCAAACCTATATCCCCATTCACTTCTCCCCTAACATAGAGCTAAATCCCCATAATATTGTGAAGCAAATCCTACACATCATATAATTTCAACCTACCTTGAATGATAAAAACTCTTTTTTAATATATAACCACAATACCATTATCATACCTAACAAATTGACAATAATTCCTGAATATCTTTAAATATCAAATCAGTGTTCAAGTTTTCAACTGTTTATATATATCATAAATTTAAAAATTTTTCACATTTTGCAGTTTGAATCAGGATCTATGTGAGATCCACACTTTGCAACTGATTGGTATGCCTCTTAAGTCTCTTTCAACCTGTTGGTCCCCCCTCCATCTCCTTGTTTGCTCTTCCAATTTATCCTTGAAGAAACCAGATAGTCCTGTGGAGTTTCCTACTGTCTGTATTTTGCTTTGGTGTAGTTTAGCAGGTTCCTCCATCCTCTGTAAGATATTAAAAATTTAGACCAAGGGTCAACAAACCATGGCCATGGGCCAGTCTGTTCCAATTCCTATTTATTTTTAAAAAATGGACTTTATTTTTTGGAGCAGTTTTAGGTTCACAGCAAAATAGAGCAAAGTACAGCGTGGTCCCATTACACTTTATTGTGTTTGAAATTGTCTACATAAAAGGTAAAAACAAAAAAACTCCACTCCTTCTGGCATTCCAGATATGTAATGGTTCAATATTGTTCAGCTGCCAATACTTTATTTCCAATATGATGTTTTTGAGCATGGAATATTCAGAAGTGCGTTGCTTAATATCCAAACATTTGGGAGATTTTTTGTTACTGATTTCTAGGTTAATTACATTGTGTCCAGAAAACATTGTGTGAATGATTTCAATTATTTGATGTATTTTATGGCCCACCATGTAGTCAATTGGAGTAAATGTTCTGTATTCTGCACTTGAAAAGCACATGGAATTTACAGTTTGACCTGAGGCCTTCCCCAGCTCCCTCCGTATGTTCCCTCACAGGCCTTGACCTAACACATCTCTTGCATGGCTACTCCAGTCTTGGCACCTGCTTCTTAGATGGCCTGGACTAACATGAACCCATTTACCCCCTACTGCCTTTTGTGCTATTCTCGCAATGTATTTACTTGCACATATATTTTAAATCCCACAAGACATTATGATTTTTTGTCTATATAATTATTTTTTTAGAGCAGTTTTTAGGTTCACAGAAAAATTGAGGGGTAGGTACTGAGATTTCCATATACCTCCCGCCCCCACACATGCATAGTCTCCCTCATTACAATATCCCCCACCAGACTGGTACATTTGTTGAAATTGATAAACATATGTTGACACAGCTTTATCACCCAAAGTCCATGGTTTACATTACAGTTCATTCTTGGTGTTGTCCATTTTATGGGTTTAGACAAATGTATAATGACATGTACCCATCACTATAGTATCATGCAGAGTATGTTCACTGCCCTAAAAATCCTCTGTGCTCCACCTAAACATCCTTCCCACCCTCTCCCCTAAACTCTTGGCAACCAATTATCTTTTTACTTTCTCTATCGTTTTGCATTTTCCAGAATGTCA
This sequence comes from Tapirus indicus, assembly GCA_031878705.1. Classification (NCBI taxonomy): domain Eukaryota; kingdom Metazoa; phylum Chordata; class Mammalia; order Perissodactyla; family Tapiridae; genus Tapirus; species Tapirus indicus. Next base: position 38,907,510 of record CM062933.1, on the reverse strand, counting down.
TATAGTTGGAATCATATAGTATGAAGCCTTTTCAGATTGGCTTCTTTCACTTAGTAATATGCATTTAAGATTCCTTCGTGTTTTATGTGGCTTGATAGCTCATTTCTTTTTAGCGCTGAATAATATTCCATTGTCTGGATGTACCATACTTTATCCATTCATCTATGAAAGACATCTTAGTTACTTCCATGTTTTGGAAATTATGAATAAAGCTTCAATAAACATCTGTGTGCAGGTTTTTGTGTGGGCATAGGTTTTCAACTTCTTTGGGTAATTACCAAGGAGCACGATTGCTGGATCATATGGGAAGAGTATGTTTAGCTTTGTAGGAAACTACCAAAATGTCTTCTGAAGTGTCTGTGGCATTCCCACCATCGTGATTGAGAGTTCCTGTTGATCCACATTCTTGCCAGTATTTGGTGTTGTCAGTGTCCTGGATTTTGGCCATTCTAATAGGCATATAGTGGTGTCTTATTGTTTTAATTTGGACTTCCCTGATGCCATATGATGTGAGCATCTTTTCATATGCTTATTTGTCATCTGTATATCTTATTTGGTGAGGAGTCTGTTAAGGTCTTCGGCCTATTTTAAAATTGGGTTGTTCATTCTCTTATGGTTGAGCATTAAGAGTTCTTTGTATATTTTGGATAACAGTTCTTTAGGAGATGAGACTTCTACAAATATTTTCCCCCAGTCTGTGGATTGTCTTCTCATTCTCTTGACAGTATCTTTTGCAGAGCAGAAGTTCTTTTTTGTCTCTCTTTTTTTAATTGATGTCTTAATAGTTTATAACATTGTGAACTTTTAGTTGTACATTATTGTTTGTCAGTCACCATATAAATGCATCCCTTCACCCCTTGTGCCACACCCTATCCTCTGTGGCTCTGGTAGCCACCAACCAGTTCTCTCTGTCTGTGTGTTGGTTTATATTCCACTTATAAGTGAAATCATGTGGCGTTTGTCTTTCTCTATGTGGCTTATTTTGCTTAATGTAATACCCTCCAGGTCCAACTATTTTGTTGCAAATGGGATGATTTGTCCATTTTTATGGCTGAGTAGTATTCCATTGTACATATATATACTACATTTTCTTTATCCAGTCATCAGTTGAGGGACACTTGGTTGCTTCTACTTCTTGGCTATAGTGAATAATGCTGGAATGAACATAGGGGTGCATAAGCCTCTTTGGATTGTTGATTTCAGGTTCATTGGGTAGATACCCAGTAGTGGGATAGCAGGGTCATAAGGTATTTCTATTTTTAATTTTTTGAGAAATCTCCATACTGTTTTCCATAGAGGCTGCACCAGTTTGCATTCCCACCAGCAGTGAATTAGGGTTCCCATTTCTGGACAACCCCTCCAACATTTGTTGTTTTTTGTCTTGGTGATTATAGCCATTCTAACGGATGTAAGGTGATATCTTAGTGTAATTTTGATTTTCATTTCCCTGATGATTAGTGATGTTGAACATCTTTTCGTGTGCCTATTGACCATCTGTATATCTTCCTTGGAAACGTATCTGTTCATATCCTCTGCCCATTTTTTCATTGGGTTGTTTGTTTTTTTGTTGTTCAGTTGTGTGCATTCTTTATATATTATGGATATTAACCCATCGTCGGATATATGATTTGCAAATATTTTCTCCCGGCTGGGAGAAAATCATCAGTGATATCAGCCTATAGTTTTCCTTCTTTGTATTGTTCTTGTCTGGCTTTGGTATCAGGGTGATGTTGGCCTCATAGGATGTTAGGAAGTGTTCCATCTTCCTCTATTTTTTGGAAAAGTTTGAGAAGGATAGGTATTAAATCTTCTTTGAATGTTTGGTAAAATTCCCCAGAGAAGCCATCTGGTCCTGGACTCATCTTTTGGGAGGTTTTTGATTACTGTTTCAATCTCTTTACTTGTTATTGGTCTATTCAGATTCTCTATTTCTTTCTTTTTTTTGGGGGGGTGGGGGGTGAGTAAGAGCAGCCCTGAGCTAACATCCATTGCCAATCCTCCTCTGTTTTGCTGAGGAACACTGGCCCTGGGCTAACATCCATGGCCATCTTCCTCTACTTTATATGGGATGCTGCCACAGCATGGCTGACAAGCAGTGCATTGCCTGTGCCTGGGATCTGAAGCCGCGAACCCCATGCTGCAAAAGCATGAACTAAACTGCTATGCCACTGGGCTGGCCCCTCTATTTCTTATTGATTCAGTTTTGGGAGGTTGTCTGAGTCTAAGAATTTACCCATTTCTTCTAGATTGTCCAACTTGTTGGCATATAGTTTTTCATAGTATTCTTTTATAATCCTTTGTATTTCTGTGGTATCCATTGTAATTTCTCCTCTTTCATTTCTAATTTTATTTGTTTGAGCCTTCTCTCTTTTTTTTCTTAGTGAGCCTGGGTAAGCGTTTGTCAATTTTGTTTATCTTCTCAAAGAACCAACTCTTCATTTCATTGATCCTTCCAATGTTTTTTTGGTTTCAATTTCTTTTATTTCTGTTCTAACTTTTATTATTTCCCTCCTTCTGCTGACTTTGGGCTTTGTTTGTTGTTCTTTTTCTAGTTTGGTTAGATGTAGTTTAACGTTGCTTATTTGAGATTTTTCTCTTTTGTTAAGGTGGGCCTGTACTGCTACAAGTTTCCCTCTCAGGACCGCTTTTGCTGCATCCCATATGAGTTGACATAGTGTATTTTCATTTTTGTTTGTCTCCAGATATTTTTTTATTTCTCCTTTAATCTCACCAATGATCCATTGGTTGTTCAGTAGCATGTTGTTTAGTCTCCACATCTTTGTCACTTTCCTAGTTTTTTTCTTGTAGTTGATTTCTAGTTTCATAGCATTATGGTCAGAAAAGATGCTTGTTAGGATTTCAATCTTCTTAAATTTATAAAGGCTTGCCTTGTTTCCCAACATATGGTCTATCCTTGGGACTGTTCCATGTGCACTTGAGAAGAATGTGTAATCTGCTGTTTTTGGGTGGAGTGCTCTGTATGTATCTATTAAGTGCATCTTGTCTGATTTTTCATTTAAGTCCACTATTACCTTATTGACTTTCTGTTTGGATGATCTATCCATTGTTATAAGTGAGGTGTTAAGCTCCCCTACTATTATTGTCTTGTTGATATCTCCTTTTAGGTTTGTTAATAGTTGCTTTATGTACTTTGGTGCTCCTGTGTTCGGTGCATATATATTTATAAGTGATATGTCTTCTTGGTGGAGTGTCCTTTTATCATTATGTATTGCCCCTTTTTGTCTCTGATTACCCTTTTTATTTTGAAGTCTACTTTGTCTGATATAAGTATGGCAGCACCTGCTTTCTTTTGTTTGCCATTAGCTTGCAGTATTGTCTTCCATCCTTTCGCTCTGAGTCTGTGTTTGTCTTTAGAGCTGAGACGTGTTTCCTGGAGGCAGCATATTGTTGGGTCTTGTTTTTTAATCCATCCTGCCACTCTGTGTCTTTTCATTGGAGAATTCAATCCATTTATATTTAGATTGATTATTGATATATGAGGGCTTAATGTTGCTATTTTATCACTCATTTTCCAGTTCTTTTGCATTTCCTTTGTTTCTCATCCTGTGTGTTTCGGACTTCCAATTCAGTTTGGTGGTTCTGTATGATGATTCTTTTAGTTTTCTCCTTATTTTTCATATGTGACTCTGTCCTGATTATTTGTTTAGTGATTACTGTGTGATTTGTATAAAAAAATCTCATGGATGAGATAGTCCATTTTCTGATGGTCTCTTATTTCCTTACACTAAGTCGATTCGATCCCTTTCCTCTTCCGCTTCTAAGTTATTGTTGTCACAACTTATCCCATCTTGTGTTGTGAGTGTGTGTTTAAAGTGATGAGGTTATATTTATTTTTGGCATTTTCCTTCCCTTAGTCTCAACGTTTATAATTAAGTGTTTGCTAACCTATTCTGATAGAGAGCTGTCATTTTTCTGGTTTTGTCTACCTATCTTTCTCCTTGCTCAAATCTTTTTAATCCCCTTTCTCTTCTTTTATCTCAGGCTTGAGGGCCTTCTTGAGCATTTCTTATACTGGGGGTCTTGTGGCAATGACTTCCTTAGCTTTTGTTTGTCTGGGAAAGTTTTTATTTCTCCATCATATCTGAAGGATATTTTCATTGGAGAGAGTATTCTTGGCTGAAAGTTTTTGTCTTTCAGAATTTTGAATATATCGTTCCAGTCTCTCCTAGCCTGTAGAGTTTCTGTTGAGAAATCTGCTGAGAGCCTGGTGGTAATTCCTTTGTACACTATTTTATTTTTTTATTTAGCTGCACTTAATATTTTTTCTTTGTTATTGACTTTTGCCAGCTTTACTATTATATACCTTGGAGAGGGTCTTTTCATGTTGATATATTTAGGAGATCTATTGACTTCATTCACTGGTATTTCCAGCTCCTACCCCAGGTTTGGAAAGTTCTCAGCTATTATTTCTTTGAATCAGCTCTCTGCTCCTTTTCCCCTCTCTTCTCCCTCTGGAACTCCTATAATCCTATGTTGCATTTCCTAATTGAGTTGGATATTTCTCAGAGGATTTCTTCATTTCTTTTTAGTCTTAGTTCTCTCTCCTCCTCTACCTGGAGCATTTCTGCATTCCTACCCTCAATAATGGTAATTCTTTCCTCTATATTGTCAGCTCTGTTCTTTAAAGATTTCAGATTTTCCCTTATTTCCTCTATTGTATTTTTCATCTCCAACATTTCTGATTGGTTTTTCTTTATGGTTTCAATCTCTTTTGTGAAGAAATTCCTGATATCATTAAATTGTCTATCTATATTTTCTTGTAATTTGTTGAGCTTTTTTATGATAGCTAGTTTGAATTGTCTGTCATTTAGGTTATAAATTTCTGTGCCTTCAGGATTGGTTTCTGGGTGCTTGTCATTTTCCTTCTTGCCTGGAGATTTAATATATTTTTGCATAGTGCCTGCCAATGTTGGTTTATTATATCTCATACTGAAAATATCTGGTTGCAGTTTCCACTTGCCACCTCTTGGTGGGGGTCAAGTGCTGTGTATTCTGATCCCTCTCCAATCCAAGGGGGCTCTAGGAGACCAGTTGTGCTGAAACACTGGGTGTGCAGGGGGAGGGGCTCTCTCTTTCACCTGCCCGATCCCAGGGGCTTCTTGTTCTTCCCTTGCTATCTGCTCTCCTGGGGTGCTCAGATGATGGCGGCACCCCTGCAACAGTTCAGTCTCCTCTGTGTGGGAATTCCCCACAGGTTGTGAGAGAACTTTGAGAGTGATGGTTTTCCCACAGAGGGCTGCCCCCCCCCCCGAGAAGCCACATGGTCCTGGAGTTGCCAATTGAATGGGGAGGGGGAGGATTTCTCCTTACCTCTCCCCCTCTTCTTCTGAGGGTTCCAGTACCTCCACCTTCAGATGTACCACTGCATTGGTCTCTCAGATGTCCTTTGTGTTGTGTGAGTGTCCTCTGTTGGTATGCAAGTGTCCTTTTTGTTGTATCTTAGTTGGGGGAGAGTTTAAAAGGGAAAGCTTACTCTGCCATGATGCTGACATCACTCCCAGAGCAAAAGTTTTTAGTATTAGGAAGTCCAGCTTACCAATTATTTCTTTCATGGATCATGTATTGGTGTTGTATCTAAAAAGTCATTGCCCTACTCAAGGTCAACTATGTTTTCTTCTATGTTATCTTCTAGGAGTTTTATAGTTTTACGTTTTACATTTAGGTCTGTGATCTATTTTGAGTTAATTTTTGTGAAGGGTGTAAGGTCTGTATCTAGATTCAAATTCTGCATATGGATGTCCCGTTGTTCCAGCACCACTTGTTGAAAAGACTATCTTTCCTCTATTGTATTGCCTCTGCTCCTTTGTCAAAGATCAGTTGACTATATTTATATGCATCTATTTCTGGGCTCTTATCTTCTCTTCCATTGATCTATTTGTCTATCCTTTCATGAACACCACACTGTCTTGATTACTGTAGCTTTATAGTAAGTCTTACAGTTGGGTAGTATCGGTCCTCCAATTTTGTTCTTCTCCTTCAATATTTAGGTGGTTATTCTGGGTCTTTTGCCTCTCCATATAAACCTTAGAATTAGTTTCTTGATATCCACAAAATAACTTGCTGGGATTTTGATTAAAATTGCATTGAGTCTACAAATCAAGTTGGGAAGAATGAACATCTTGACAATATTGAGTCTTCCTGTGCTGATGATTTCTCCTCTCAGTCTTAGGTCAGCTGGCCAGGTAGTTCTGCAGATAAAGCCCACTGAGGTGGAGGTCAAGCCAGTGCCTGCATCTCCCCCTCTGAAACACAAGGTGTCCTCTCCTATGCAAAGCCCCCAGATCAAGGCTCTACCATGTCTCTCTGCTGAGGGTGTGGCTGCTGGGGAGCCTGCATCAGAGAGACTAAAGCTTGAGATGCAAGAGACCAGGCCCAGGCAGAAGCCCCCATCTCCTGTTGCCAAGGCTGTTCCCACACCAAGGCAGAGCACTGTCACCAAGCTGCCTGCTGTCCACTCAGCCCATCTAAGGAAACTGTCCTTCCTGCCTACTCCAAGTACCCAGGGTCCTGAGGTTGTGGTACAGGCTTTCATCAGTGAGATTGGAACTGAGGCATTGGACCTGACCAGTCTGTTGGAGCAGTTTGAGAAATCAGAAGCCAAAAAGGAGTGCCCTCCACCACCTCCTGCTGACAGCTTGGCTGTAGAAAACTCAGGCAGCGTTGACTCTCCCCAGGAGGAGACCCCTAGACCAGTTACAAGCCCCCAAACTGGCCAATGTGGCAGGGCCCACCCCAACAGCTACCCCTCCCCACCAGTTATGGAAGCCCCTGGCTGCTGTCTCACTGCTGGCCGAAGCCAAATCTCCTAAGTCTACCACCCAGGAGGGACCCCTGAAGCCTGAAGGAGTTAGAGGCCAAACATCCACCTGCAACCCACCTCCATGAAGGGACCATGGCCCTAGTCCAATCCATGTGGTTTCTGGGGGCCATGACTATTGTGTCTGGAGCAGGACCCTCCCCCAAAAAGATGCCTGCCCTAGTCTTTCCAGAGATAGACTCCCAATGGAATGTCAAACGCCATCAGGATATCACCATCAAACCTTGTCCCTAGGCCCAGCCACCCTGCTGTCCCCACACACAGCTGCTTCCTAGGAGCCACTTGATCACAGGGCTAGCAATGAGCAGGCAGATCCTCCAGCCCCTTGCCTTGCCCCATCCACCTTGCTGACCCCTGAGGCCTCATCCTGCTGGAATGAACATGGCATATCTCTCCATTTCTTTAGTTCCTCTTTGATTTCTTTCATCAGTGTAATGTAGTTTTCCTCATATAGATCTTGCCCATGTTTTGTTAGATTTATTCCTAAGTATTTCATTTTTGAGGATGCTAATGTATATGGTGGTGTGTTTTTAGTTTCAAATTCCACTTGTTCATTGCTGAGAAGTGTTCTATAGTCCTGTGATTAGGTCTCAGTCTTTTAGTGAGACTTGCCTCTGAATTGTGAACTTCACAAGTGCTTTTCAGTTCCCTTACCCACCCCTTCTTATGTTGGATGAGATGGGTAGAGTGGGCTGGAGTTGAGTATTTCCCTTCCCCCATATGGAAGGCTAGAGTGGGCTGGAGTTGGGTATTTTTCTTCCCCTAGGTTGGTGAGGCTCTGATAAAACCCCAATAGTTTAGGATCTGGTAAAATAATTTCTCTTAGAGGCAGGACTTGTTAAGAATAGAATATTTAGGCCAGCCGCCATGGCCTAGTGGTTAAGTTCAGCAGGCTCTGCTTTGCTGGTCTGGGTTTGGTTCCCAGGTGCAGACCTACACCACTCATCTGTCAGTGACCATGCTATGGTGGTGGCTCATATACAAAAAGAGGTAGATTGGTAACAGATGTTAGATCAGGGCAGATCTTCCTCAGCAAAAAAAAACAACCCCAGAATGCGCTGGCATATTTCAAAATGGTTTCTTCTCCCTTCCCATTGCCAGAAGCATGAGGGGATTTTTCTCCAATATTCATTTGAGATCCTGGTTGAGTTTGTGGAGGTAAAACTCACAAAAGTGGTGGGGGGCCTTTGTCTGGGCCCCCAAGGTTTTTAATTATCCGACTTGTTCACTCTGAGCCTCCAGCAATTTATCAATTACAGTTCAGGTTTTCCTACCACAGCACTGGTCTGGGTGGAGGTTTCTGCTCTGGTGAGCTGTAATTCTCTGTATTTGTTTGTCTGTCCCTCCAATTTGCGGAGCAGTAGTTTGCCCTGTGACTTCACTTCTCTGACAGATCAGAGAAGAGTTGTTAGTTTTTCAGTTTGTTTAGCTTTTTACTTGTTGTTGTGGCAGATTGACAACTTTCAACCTCCTTACTTGCTGGATCCTAAACCAGAAGTCTACCACCAGTTTTTTAAAGTTTTACTGGAATGTAGCCACACCCATTCTTTTATGATTGTCTGTGGCAGAGTTGAGTAGTTGCGACAGAGGCCACAAGGCCCACAAAGTCTTAAATATGTACTATCTGGTCCTTTACATAAAAAGTTGGCCAACACCTGACTTAGATTACAAAATCTCTTAAGTAAAAGGAGCTTTATTCTGACTGGTTTATAGCGGCTACAAAGTATTTATATGAGTCCAATATTCCCAGAATTCCCAGAAAGTAAACAAACTGAACTTTGTACTAGCTTTTTAAGGGAAAAAAACATCGCTTTCTCACAGAAACTGCTAGGCAATAAGCATTTTTATACAAGAATCCAAAATCCTTGGGTAAATCATACTTGTTTGACAGTCTGGTATTTTAAAAAATCTGTTAAGTTCGTTCTCTGGATTTGTCTTCTCATAAGGAGATTAGTTCACCTGAACTTCCTGAACTTCTTGTACTGAGTTATCAGATGAGTTTACTCCCACATAATATTTAAAATGAGGAAAAACATAAAATTATATGTTTAACAATTTAGAATTATATAAATTCTGATGAACTTTTTGTGTTTTTTTGGTGAGGAAGATTGGCCCTAAGCTAATATCTGCTGCCAATCTTCCTCTTTTTGCTTGAGGAAGATTGGTGCAGAGCTAACATATGTGCCTATCTTCCTCTATTTTATATGTGGGTCACTGCCACAGCATAGCTTGACAAGTGGTGTATGTCCATGCCTGGGATCCAAACCCGCAAACCCAGGCCACTGAAGCAGAGCACACAAACTTAACCACTATGCCACTGGGCCAGACCCTGATGAACTTTTTATGTCAATATTAATTATGATCTATATTATGTCATTTTAAACAGAATTTCCAAGATCCTTAGTTAACTTTAACAGTTGGAAATGATATTAAATCAGGTTAATTAATTGATTAATTGATATCGGTTACATAGACAACTTCTAAGTAACATAGAATACTGCAACATAGGTCACTAAGATATATATCTACCTATCCATAGACATATATATCTTATATATACACACTATATATGCATATATATACATATATTATATAAACACACACATATATACACACTAAAATATATCTTAGTATATATATACATATATGTGCACAGTATACACTTTATGTATAAAAGATTGACTGATTTGACTATCTAAAGGTTAAAATTTTCTGTAAGGCAAAAGACATCATAAACCAAGCCAAAAGAAAAATGATGGTCTGGGAGACAATATTATATTCTAATAGAAAAGCTATATTAGTAATATAGCTGACAAAATAGAGATAATATCCCTACTATACAAAGAAATCCTACAAATCAAATTTTTAGAAAAGACAAGGAACTGAATTTTTTAAAATGAGCAAAGTATGTGAACATGTCATAAACAGAAGAAGAAATGCAAAGGCTAACAAATGTATACAAAACGTGCCCAACCTCACTAGTAGTCGGAAAGTGAACATCGAAACCCTGAGATCCTGTTTTTTCATCCATCAGACTGGCAAAATGTAAAGACTGAGGATAAATGCTGATGACTGTTTAGAAACAGGTAACTACAAACATTGCTAATAAGTTCATACAATATTTGGAGGAAGTAATCTTTGTAAAATAATCTGTTGGGATCAATTATAATTAAAAATACACATAGCCGGGGCCGCCCGGTGGCGCAGCGGTTTAGTCCGCGCTTGGCAGCCTGGGGTTCACGAGTTCGGATCCCGGGCGCCCGCCGACGCACTGACTGTCAGCCACGCCGTGGCGGCGTCCCATATAAAGTAGAGGAAGATGGGCACGGATATTAGCCCAGGGCCAGTCTTCCTCAGCAAAAGGGGAGGATTAGCAAATGGATGTTAGCTCAGAGCTGGTCTTCCCCACACAAAAAAAAAAAATACACATAGCCTTAAACACAGGGATCTCATTTGGAATTTCATTTTATTTCCAAGTAAATAATTATCATGAGCTACTTTTCATATACTACCTGGACATTTATTGTCTGTTTAAACAGTATTATTTTCGGGGCCGCCCGGTGGCGCAGCGGTTTAGTCCGCGCTTGGCAGCCCAGGGTTCGCGGGTTCGGATCCCGGGCGCCCGCCGACACACTGCTCATCAGCCACGCCGTGGTGGCGGCGTCCCATATAAAGTGGAGGAAGACAGGCACAGATGTTAGCCCAGGGCCAGTCTTCCTCAGCAAAAAGGGGAGGATTGGCAGCGGATGTTAGCTCAGGGCTGGTCTTCCCCACAAAAAAAAAAAACAAAACAGTATTATTTTCATTGGCATTTGTGATTTTTTAAAAAAAGTAGTTGATAAATCCTAAAGCAAAAACGAGTTCTATAAGCCTGAATAACAATGATCCAATACTGGGTGGGGGAGGGGGCAGGAGTTTGTGTTGTGGGGAGAGACTCAGTGGGAAGGAATGACTATATACTAAGTATTTTTCTGAAACCAAGATAGATTGGGATAAGAATAGTCTAAAGGCAATTGTCATTGACTGTTTTGAAAGTTGAATAATGGCTATTAAATTAAATCCTCTATATTGAATTCCTAAAAACAGTGTTTTGTGAAAGCCTATAGGGAATATTAGAACAATATCTTGCCTTAGAGAGAAAAAGATTGGGAAATCCGTCATACCAGCTCTTCCCTGTCAAAAACAGATACCATCTAGAATAAAGGCACTCTTAGGGCTCAGAGATGGTGCTTGTAATGTTCCTGAATCAAACTGTTAAAATAATCCATTATTATTACTGGGACCATTCCACAAAGTTTATTCTAGCAAAACTGTGCTTTGAGGCACTTTTACCATTCCCTAAGGTTTCAGATTGATAAACTGGCAAGAATTCAATTTTAACATTCACTACACAATTGTATGATAGAAAAACATTGAGTTTCTGGTTGACGTGAAAAGATAGTTACTCATTTGTGTGCATATTTGTTAAGCAAATTTAGCTTAGAGCACAATATCTAATTAAATGATGAGTGACGTAACTGAGCCATGAGCCCAGGCAAAGTAGAGCTTTAGAAAAATAATTATTATTCAGTTTCTCAGGGCTAGTGAAATCTATATAACCTTTATATAAAAGGCACAAAAGAGTTAAATGTCAACAGACCCCTCTCCAACCTTCCCCCCATACACACAAACAGCTGTTTTATAATGAGGAGACCAGGATTTTTGGCTCCAACACCAGAGCGTTATTTGATGAGGGGACCTAGTGAACAACTATAAAGAAATAGGACTCCTTCACATGAAGGAGAGTTTTCTGATCATCAGCTCAGAGACATCTTTCCCATCTAAAACCAGGGCATCCATGAACCTCTCCCTCTGAGGTAAGAAAGGAAACTCAGAGGTGCAACCACACAGAGATTTTGAGAAGACTTGTGAGCCCCTTTGCAAAGGCACTAGTAGAAAGCCTACACATCAAAAGAAGACAAATCTACAGAGTTTCTTGCTATTGCATATATTGCATAACAGAAATTTATAGTCTGTGAGGAAGAACTCTTTGAAGTTTATAAATCCTGAGCAATTCTGTGTAGAAACTAAGAATGCTCCTGAATGAACAAACCAGCTCTGATAAAAGCAGTATATTCACTTGTGACTGTGTGTGTGTTCCAGAAAGGAGCACCAGGGCCTTCTTTTCAGATCATTCATTTCAGTTATTCCTTCTGGGGTTCCAAACCAGGATGAAATCCCCTCCCCCTTCTCCAAGACTGAGTGGGAGACTAGTCTTTCATCTAAGAACAATCAGGCGCTTACAGGGAACAATTTAAAGGCTTCCACCAGGATTTGCATTACCAAGGGAGCAGCCAGACGAGTGGGAAGACCAGGCAGTGGCTCAGTTCAGACTCTGGAGAAAGTTCTAGCTTCTGGTGGGTATCTTTGCACATCCACTCAATCTCTACTGTTTACTTTCTGTGCCATTGGGAGTATTTTGGTGGAAAACCTTGTGAAATACTCGAACAGATAAATCTTTCTAATTAGAATAGGAACAAATTTGGATGGGGTTTCAGATTTATTTGCAAGTAGATCATATTGACAAGTAGATTGATGGAGAGAAAAAAATTATTCTATAGTCACACTTTGATCCCCAGTCAGGCAACTCTCAAAAGCATGCAGTTAATTAAAAGCAAGACAGTATGGGGACTGTGGTCAACTCAGGGAAAAGTGAATATAACTCAAAGCACAACTCTCTTCAGAAAGGCCTTGTAGGGACGTCTCTAGTATTTGAGGTGCCAGTTTACATTTTCCTTTCTGGCTTCCCTTTGGTCTTGGTAAGACTGTCAAACAAGACCTAGTGTCCCTGAGCCAAAAGTGAACATGTGACCCACGTGAGGCCAATTAGCCTCTCCCTCTGAGGATAGGACTCTTTAGAGGGAAGCTAACATTGATAGTGGTGGGAGTGCTTCATTTGGCAGACAGAACCCTGAAGAATCTGAGGGTCCCTCCAATATGTCCTTCTGCCCAGGGCCTAGAGCAGTTCTGATCCCTGTCCTTTCCAGCTTCTTCAGCTTTTCCTTTGATTCTGTGAGCTATTCCCAATCTTTCCAATAAATTCTTTCTTGCTTATATCAGTCTGAGTCGGTTTTTATTGCTTGCAGCCAAAAGCTGGTAGTCTAGGCCTATAGCACCAGCTTCACATACAAAACTCATCATTTTTTATTTGATAAAATGAAATACTCTATTTGCAGGAAGTTAGCCAATGGCAATTTTATTTGGAATTATTATTAGTCTAGGTTTCAGTATAAAACAAAAAAATTCACTTTTAAAATGGAAGGAATCTTACATCTTCTTACCATTGTTCCTTTCCACTTTCCTCCCCCCACCTCAACTTATCTTAACCCTCATTTCATCCTTTAAAAAAAAAAAAGAAAAACTTACAAAAAAGAGTCTTTCATATCTAAATGTATAGTACGTTTCTGCTTAAGAGATTGAACATTAAAAATCTCTTTCGGGAGCACAGAGGATTTTTAGGGCAGTGAAACCACTTTGTATGATTCTACAATGGTGGATATATGTCATTAGACATTTGTCCAAACCCCTAGAATGTACAACACCAAGAATGAACCCTAATGTGAACTATGGACTTTAGGTGATTGTGATGTGTCAATGTAGATTCATCTATTGTAACAAATGTACCACTCTGGTGGGGGATGTTGATAACGGCGGAGGCTATGCATGAGTGGGGGTGGGGAGTGTAGGGGAAATCCCTGTACCTTCCTCTCAATTTTGCTGTGAACCTAAAACTGCTCTAAAAATGAAGTCTATTAAAAAACACACAAAAACTATTTCTAAACTGTAAACAAAGCTCATACTTAATCTATTTCATAATCATAATCATCATCATCCATGTTGATTCTGATGCTGGAGTGCTCTTCAGGTTTGGATTTCTTCTTGGATTCTTTGTTTTTCTCGGTCAGATGTAAGTGATGCTCACATTGCCTCATGATCTTCTTGGAAGACATCCAGCTCTCCCCTTGTCGTTCAGCTGGTGCTGCACATTGTCCTCCCCTCACATCTGTGCCCTTGGCCTTCAGGACCTCCCTCGCTTTTAGGAGACTGCAGGTGCAATTCCATGGATTTCCATCCAGATACAGGTGCCTGAGGCGAGGCAGTCCCTCCAAGGCTTTGAGGTCTAAGGCAGAGATCTTGTTGTTCCTGAGGTTTAGAACCTGAAGCTGCTTTAGATCCTTGAGCTCCCTCTCAGCAATATCCTGGATGGCATTGCCTTTTAGGTCCAGCCTGGCTAAGGTCTCCGGGAGCCTGCAAAAGCATGGAAACAGGATGTGAGAGGAGGTCGTGACCATCATTCCACAACCGCCATGGCAACTCAGATTGCCCAACACCCACCTTTTCTGTACAGTTCTGCCCCTTCTGAATCTAGAAAATTGCTTTATTTTTAAAAAAGTAATTTTAAACACAATTTCAGTCTTACCTATAGGTCTTTAACCCTTCCTCATAAGTCTCATTTTCTAATCCTCTATTTTTTCTGGTTCCTAGTCATAAAACTCTATTTTTTTCTTATCAAATGGGATCACATAAACAAATTGATAAAAAGAACACTAAATTCCCAATTTTTCAGTTGGCAAAGGCCATGAATCAATAATTTATAGAAGTAGAAATATGAAGAAAATGTTGTTTTCCATGAATATAAAAGGCAAAGGAAAAAATGGTGCAATAAAAGATTCGCTCTGAGTAACATTAGTTGCCAATCTTCCTCTCTTTCTTTTTCTCCCCTAAGCCCTAGTACATAGTTGTATATTTTAGTTGTGAGTCCTTCTAGTTCTTCTATGTGAGCCGCTGCCACAGCATGGCTACTGACAGACGAGTGTTGTGGTTCCACACCTGGGAACCAAACCCACGCCACCAAAGCAGAGCACAATGAATTATAACCACTAGGCCATCAGGGCTGGCTCTGATGCAATACTTTTATGTATCAAATTAGAACATGGTTTTGGTTTTAAATTTAAAACATTGCTGCTGAGGGGGTAGTGAGGTAAGAACTTCAACACTGTTGGTGGGAGTATAAGTTGGTACCACTTAAGAAACAATTTGGTACCATGTATCAGATTTAAATAATGTCATGCTTTTTGACCTAGGAGATATTAGGAGAAACGAATAGAGATTTATTTACAAATACGTTTGTCACATATTTGATATTTATAATAGCAAAAAATGATAAAAGAATAATGTCCACTAATATGAAAATTAAGAGATAATGGACTATTATGTGGTCATAAAAATTATGTTTTCAAATAATTTTTAAAATACTAATTCTGTGAGAAAGCTTTTCTAACTATGACTTAAAAATTCAGAAGCTGTAAAAGATCGATACATCAATTACATTAAAAATAATATAAAAAATTGTATGGCAAAAGACACATGATAAACAGGGGTAAATGTCTGCAACTCATATCTCAGACAAAAAGCTAATCTCCTTAATATATAAAGGACTCTTAAAAGTTGACAAGAAAAGCTTTTAAAATAAGACTGAAAAATGGACAAAAAGCATGAATGGAAGTCCACATAAACAACCATACTCAGAATAGAGAAATGAAAAAATAATGGCAGAGATGCCATTTCTCACTTAACAGGTGAGAATATTATTAGGAATCAAGATTTTCACTGTAAGAAAAAAAGATACAAATATAAAATAAGAAAAAAAAACCCTCTCTAATATTAAATATGAATTGGAAAGGTCAATGTGAATTCATGATTTAAATATATATATTTTCTAGCTCTGTATGCTGAAAGGACCTAGAAACAATATTTCACCCTAGTAGCAATTCTACCCCAGTAATTAAGCACACAGATCTTAGTTTCAGAATTCCAGTCTCCACTTAAAGAACCAAGGCTTCTTGGAGAAATGGCTGATTCCATCTCTGGGGTGAGGTAAGCTAGAACTTCTGAGCCAGAATGCAATAAAATGTTCAGAGATTAATAGAACACCCATCAGGATGTTCTATTAATCTATCAAAAAAACAGAAAATAACAAGTACTGGCAAGGATGTGGAGAAATTGGAACCTTTGTGTACTATTCTTGGGAATGTAAATTGGTGCAGTTGCTATGGAAAACAGTATGGTGGTTCCTCACAATATTATAAACAGAATTACCACATAATCCAGCAATTCCACTTCTGGGTATATAACCAAAAGAATTGAAAGCAGGGTCTTGAAGAGATATTTATGCATCCATGTTACACATCCACATTGAATTCACAGCAGCTAAAACATGGAAGTAACCTGAATGTCCATTGATGGATGAATGGATAAGCAAAATGCAATATACACATCAATGGAATATTATTCAGCCTTAAAATAGGAAGGAAATTCTGACAAATGCTACAAAATGGATAAACCTTGAGGACATTATGCTAAGTGAAAAAAGTCTGTCATAAGAAAACAACTACTGTATGATTCCACTTATATGAGATATCTAGAGTAGTGAAATTCATAGAATAGAAAGTAGAACAGTGGTTATTGCCAGGGGCTGGAGGGAGGAGAAAATAGAGAGTTGTCGTTTAATGAGTATAGAGTTTTAGTTTTGCAAGATGAGAAAGTTCTAGAGATCAGTTGCACAACAATGTGAAGATACTTAACACTACTGAACTGTACACTTAAAAATGCTTAAGGTGGTAAATTTTATGTTATGTGTATTTTACCACAACTGAAAAAAAGAGAGATAATGGAGTCATGTCTCATGAACACAGGAATCAGAGTGGAGGGGGCTCCCACTAGGCAAATTTGGGACAATTTGAGTCCCAAAACAGACTAGCAACTGTAAATGATCATAACACACTGAATTAATTAAGATCCATGGGTCCATAGTGATCCTTGGAAAAAATAGAGGAAAAGGGAAAGAAAGAAATACTCTATAATGTTATGTAGAAAAAATAGTATATAAAATTGAATGATCCCAAATATGTAAAAACAAATTATGTCTAGACATAGTCTCTGGTTGAGCAATTATGGGTGACTTTTTTATTTTTCAGCATACTAAGTTTTCAACCTTGAACAAGTATTGCTTTATAATCAGGGGTAAAAAATTTTTTACAACTGTCAATACCAATTTGAAACATGTCACACTATTTGATAGAAAATAAAAAAGAATCACAATTGTGAACCTGAAAATCTTTCTGTTATACAACAACTTTATATTAAGTGCTATTCTTTTTCTGAAATACAAGAAAGTTTTATAGGAAAAAAAAAAAAGGCCCTTCAAAAGGTCCTTGAAATACCATCCAAATGCTATTTTCATTCAGTGTGAAGACATTAGATGTATGTTGATGCCTTTTAGTATTGAGTGAAATTTATTGTGGTGGTCCCAGTCACATGATTGCTATGTCAAAGAGAGAAAAACAAATGAATTGAACCATATTTTCTGGCAATATTATCTTTTGGTTATTCTTATATGAATTTCATTCCAAAAGGTTAACCTTTCAGGTTATTGGCTCTTAGCCTAAATTTTGCCCTTGGGTTTTTATTTTATATTTATATCTTGTAAAGATATATATTTATGATTTATATATTTTATATTTGTATTCATATCATAGACTATACAGTACATATACATACATAAATATTTGTGCTTTTGAGTATTTTAAATCTTATTGAAAGTGCCTCCTCCTTAGTTGGAATAAAATTTACCTAACAAAGTAGATTAATTTACCAGGGAAAATCACTGCATGTATTTTAACTGTTTGATAATTAAATTCAATTTGACGTTAATCCCCAAGACAAAGTAATCTTGTTCACAACACCAGCTTCTATACGGTACATCTCTAAAAGGTATACAGAAAATTTCTTATGTATAGTTCTTTTTTTTTCCCAAGGAAAGATGGACTATTAATAGACTGTGGAGCAATAAGCCAGGCTCCATTCCTATTGACAGTACAAGGGAGTGTAGCCGAGGAAAGATATGGTAGAATAAACAGAAGACTCAGAAAGTCCCTACTTATTAAGACAAGTTCTAACTGTGGCCATTCTATTTCCAGTATGTGGTTTTAGGTGAGTTATTTAGCTTCTTCAAGCTTCTGATTTTATACCTTACAGATAAAAGTGCTCAGTACACAGAAGTCACATAATAAATGTTAGCTAATGAAAATGAGCAAGCCAAGTTTTCTTTTAAACAAATACAACTATTCAGTTCTGGGCTGCGTAGCCAAAAATTGTACCTGTTCTCAGGAGTACCTTTTTTTCCCTTTCTTGTTTCTATGGACGTCATAACCAAAATGGCGTTGTAAGAGAAATCACTCATTATCCTGGTTTTGTGACTTTGGGGCAGTCATTTATTGCTTTGATGTAATTTGTCTTTATAAGTCTGATATATATATATATATAAGTAGCCTTGATTTTAAGACAAACATGTTTCTAGAAATGTTTTACGTTATTTGGGTAGCTGTCACTTTTTAGACTAAAAGGGGGCATACCCCATTTTGCCAGTAGATGGCACTTGAGTGTAAGTACGATAGAATGCTAACTGACCATGTTAGGCTGTAGAAAGCTATTCTGGATTTGAATTATCCAAGGAGTGGATAAAGAAGAGACGCTGTAACATGTTGGTTCACTGAGCTGCAGATTGGTGAAATGTGAAGCAGCAAAACATGAGACCCGGGTCTTGGGTGTGCTAAGTTCTAAGTAATAGAGTGTATTGTTGACAGTAAAGCTCAGAGGCGGGATCAGGCAGTGGCTAAAATTCCCTGGCTCTGGAGTGAGACTGTGTTTGATCCTGACTCCACCACTTACTGACGATGTGACCGTGAGCAAGTTTCTTGATACCTCTTAACAGTAATGTCCTACTCAGTAAAATAATAGGTAAAACAATGTACCTTCCTTCACAGGATTGTTGGAAGGAATAACGACTGTACATAAGTTCACTGCTGATCTTAGTAAGCACTTAATAAATACTAGGTACTATTTTCTACCTCAATTACCATATTGAGACAAATATGGTAGATAGTTGAATATATGTATACCTAAAACCATATACCATTATTTTCTTGATGTAATGTAGAATGGAGGATGATGGGCAAAAGAAGGGATTTGTGGAAATAGTTTGTGGTAGGAGTAGGTTGCCTGTGTTTACAGTTTATATATGGAAAACTGAATTTTAAAGTATAATTTTGTGTATGAATAAGAGGCATGGAAATAAAAAGAAAGGGTGTACTGTTTAAAGCTCATAAATGAAAGTCTTAAAATTCAAATAAAAGGAATAGATATTATTGTGTTTTAATTCTTTATGGGAGGAAAACCACAGAGAAATTTTTCTGGGTCATTCCCACTTTCCAATTCAAAGAAAAGCCAGAGAGTGGGGGCAGAGGATGATGGGGAATTTAAAGATCACTCTCTACAAGAACTTTCTCTCATAGCTGGCCAAGTTCTTGACAGAGCAGACAGTTGTGTTGTTTAATTTAAGCCTCATAGGAAAAGCCCACTCTCTTCCATGTTACTTGCCCCATTGTCCCGGCCCACTAGTTCTCAACCCTGGCTGCACATTAAATTCATCTGCGGAGCTTTTTAAAAATACTGATGCCTGGGCCCCAACCCTGGGGTGTCTGATTTACTTAGTTTGAAGTGAGGTCTGGGCATGAGTATGCTTTTATAGAGTCCTCCAGATAATTCCAATGTGAAGTCAGATTGGAAAATTATGGCTAGCTCAGGCTTACAATTCCACTGTACACTCCACTGGGCAAAAGCATAGTCACTTATTAAAAACACAAATACCTTGGCAGGAGTAAATAATTAAGCTATTTTTCACTCATTAAACTTAGCAGGATTACTTAACCAAACACTTTCTAGAGGTCACTTGAAAAGTCCCCGAGTTCACAATTTTGCCCATTGGCTGTCCCAGTCTGCTGAGAATACTGACGTGATTTAGGCACTCCCAAACCTGTTTTATGAGTTTTATTTTACACGTAATTTTTTTTTCTTGGAGTAGGTGCATGCACTAATAGAAAATAAGGCTTGAAACAGAGTAGAAATTATTTAAATAACAAGTATTAGAATCTTGAAACACCACAGGCATGTTCTCGCCCTAGGGCCTTTGTAGGAGCTATTCTGTCTAGAACACTTTTGGCCCCAACTAGCTTCAAAGCTAAATCCCTCACCTCACCTCCTTCCAGTTTTTGCTGAAAGCTTACATTTTCAGGAGGGTTACCATGCTTACCCTATTTAAAATTGCAACCAGCTCCCCCCCACACACAGTCCTGAACCTGGTAATCCTGCCCTTTTTTGTTGTTGTTAACACTTAACACCATCTAAATATGATACACTTTACTTATACATTGTTTATTGTCAGTCTTTCTTGCTAGAATTTAAGCTGTTCAGAACAAGAAGTTTTATCTCTTATTACACTGATGTATACCCTGTTAAAGTATTTGGCACATGGTAAACGCTCAAAACATATTTGTTAAATTAAATTAATTGTATGCACATGCTTCTGCATTAAAAGAAATTGATTACTAGGGCCAACCTGGTGGCGTAGTGGTTAAGTTCACTCAATCCACTTCAGTGGCCTGGGGTTAGGATCCCAGGTGCAGATCTACACACCACTCATCAAGCCATGCGTCCCATATACAAAATAGAGGAAGATTGGCACAGATGTTAGCTGAGGGCCAATCTTCCTCACCAAAAAAAGAAATTGATTATTTTTGAGTCACCATCAATATATGTTTTAAAAATACTGATTTCAGTTGGAAAAAATCACTTTTGATATTTTGCATTGGGCATAGTTACCATACTGTATAATTAAAAAAATTTTTTTCCAACTAGAAAAAACTGAACATCTGTGCATATCAAAGATAACTTTTCCCTTTCTCATTGGTAAAAAAAATTATTGTAACTAATAATGAAAATAAGTAAATAGAGTGCCATAGGATTCTACAGAGGTCCAAAGTTGGTATACTAATTACGAAAAATTTGATAATGATAACAGACAGAGCAAGAAGCCTTTTTTTTTTCCGATAAAGTGCTGAAAGGAAAAAGAGTCCACTGGTAGGCACATATAATAAACAACATAATGTCTTCTTAAAGAAAATAATAATGCTGTATTCTTCTACAGTTTTTTATTTACTTTAAAATGTAGGACATGGAATAAAGTTTAAATAAATAGGATCAATTATAGATTATGTACATTAGTACATAGTTATAGATTATAACTAATTAGGGGAACAGGTACAGTGGGTTGGGTATAGAGGGAGCGATATTTGGAAAGAGAACTTAAGTGTCAGAGTATGAGGGTGTGTGTTTGAGAGAGAAAAAACGAGACCTGAAGAGACAACCAAAAAACAGAAGGGAAGACCGACACAAATGGACTCATACACTCACAGACAGACACACAGAAAAGTAAGCAGAGTTGGGTCCTTTAAATATGGTCCTTTAGAGATGAGAGCACTCAGAAGAATATGAGGCTCTCAATATGTAATTCAAAATAAATACAATATTAAATTAAAAAGTTTTGAATTTTTTCCATAACTAGTATTTCAATGTTTTTAAAAATATAAATATCGTACTGCATTTTCCCCTAGTGTCCTTGCTTTGCTAGTGGCTAAGCACACGTAGTCTGCCTTTTGCTGAAGCCAGGCCATACACTTAGAAACCAAAACACACTTTTACAAGTAATATCCCCATTCGATGTTTGTTAGCATACTTCCCCCAAGCTGCATATTTTCAAATATAGATCTCACCTGTTGGTGTCTTGCCCACAGACAAGATAAATTAAGTTAGTGCAGGAGTCAGTTTGAGGGCTGGAGATTCCAAATGCCTGTTTTAAAACTTCTACCCCTGAACCCTTGGCTAACCTTGATCAGAATGTTTATGTTTGCTCTGACTACTTTTCTTGCTTGTCTAATGTGCTAATTGCTCCAATCTTTGAAAACTTTCATCATGGTTATCATAAATGATAACGCTCACTTACTTGAGAGGTATAGACAGCAGCAGGTTCTGCTCCAGGGCCAGGTTGGAGAGCTGAGAACACCTCTGCAGGGCTCCAGCTTCAAACAAGCTGACGATGTTGTTGTCCAGAAACAAATGTTTCAAGTCTCGAAGGTCCTGGAAATCTTGGGCTGTAACTCTCTGAATCAGATTATTGCTAATATCAAGTTTTTGTAGCCTTGCTGGTAGTCTAAGGGGCAACATTTGAAGCTGGTTTTGGGACAACTCAAGAATAGTTAAGTTGGCAAGAAGCTGTGCCCCATCAATGGAAGAGAGTGAATTTTCCGACAGGTAAAGATGGGCAAGATTCTCCAAGTGTTTCATATCTCGGAACCTTACCACTTTGAGCTGGTTTCTCTCCATCTTTAAAGAGAGCAAGGATTTGGGCAGATTAATAGGAATTTTAGTCAGAAAGTTACCACTGAAACTGAGAAATTGCAAAGACTGAAGAGAAGTAAAGAAGCTAGCTGGTATCAGATGTAGTTTATTATTCTCCATGCTCATATGTTTCAGATGCGGAAGTGCCAGTGGCCCAGCTACAGACTCGATATTGTTGCCATCCAACATCAAACTTTGCAACCTGACAAGGGAGGAGAGCATGCTGGGAGAGAGGGAAGAGATCAGGTTGTTTTTAAGTTCAAGGATTTTTAATTTCCCCAGCCCTTCAAAATCAGATCCTTGAAGGACAGATATTGAATTATCATTTAGTTTTAGCTCTTCAAGACTGGCCGGGAGAGCACTGGGGACTCGTCTTAACTTATTTTTCCAGAGTTCCAAGGTCTTCAAGTTACTCAGAGTTTTGAAAGTGTCATTTTCGACTGACTCTGTTCCGCTGGCCAGCAGACTAAAATCTTCTAGAGCTAACATTCCGGTGAAGTCAGACAACTACAAAAAAAAGCAGGGGCAGGGAGCAGGGAGAAAAGCAGTAAATTAAGGTTGTTGTGAAAAAACTACCATATACATTATCATTCAATATTAATGATACTTCAGATTTCCCCTCAGGATCTATTTAAAATTACCTCTTGGAAAAGGGTGGAAACTCAAGTCCTGAATTTTTAAATTTATGATTGCTAACAGTGGAAGATATCAAAAATATTTTAAGCAATTTCACACACTATTGGTAGATATGTATAATATTGGCCAACTTTTGCTGCATATTCTGTGACCCAGCAAGTTTATTTCTAGGCAGAAGTACTTACAAGGTGCATAATGATTTATGCAATAAGATGTCCTTTTTGTCTCATCTTATCATAGCCAAAAATTGAAACAATCTGAAAATCTTTCACCAAACTCTTACAGTTGCTAACTCTAGAGTGCAAGATTACAAGGGTTTTTCACTATCTATATACATTTTGCATTGTTTATATTTTTTTAACTATAAATTACATTTAACAATTGTTTTAAAGTATTAAAAGCAAAAATTTTAAATGTCCTAGATACTGCTATCACCAGGATGGGCCTATCAGAGAACTGTTTTCAACTATATTATATTTTGGAAAACTAGCCTCCCTGCTCCCTACCCCCAATTTGCACTTCACTAATGAACAAGATAGGTGAAGAAACAAACAGGATACGTGTGTCTCCATCTCTATAGAGCAAGAAGTTCATTCATGCATATATCCTAGTCCTAATGCTACTCCTCTCCTAGATTTTAGGAATTACAGAATCTGATGGACTTTCCCCATGGTTTGCAAGTTCAAGCACCCCTATCTCTCCACATGTCCGCCAACCTTCTGGCTTGACATCCACCTCTTTTCCAGGATAAGGTAATCCTTGGCATTTGGTTCTCGGAATAAGATCGTGTTTAAGCAGAAAGGGGAATTGTTCCAGATTTTCTTCAGCTTGATGAATCTTCACAAAATTTTCAGCCTGCTTTAGAATTCAGTTAAGCTGGAATTTTCACTGCACAATTTTTTATATCTTCCTACCTACAGTTTCTAAATGTTTGATTTAATTATGCAGTTGAGCCCTTTTATAATACCAATGCATGATTAATGCCTTCAACATGGGTTAATTTTGCAACACAGATTTATTATAGGTACTTATATTCTGGGACGACATGTGATGGGAATTATGGGAAAGTATATGTTAAAGCATCTTCTCATATGATATTCTATTAGAAAAAGCTCATGTTAAAAATTTCCATAAACAGATATTTTAAATCATAAGAGTTTTGGCAGCTGCCTTTTTATATAGTGCTGCTAACATTTGATATTTTCTTAATGATTAATCACTTGTAGTGATTAGTCCTAATCCCAATAATAATAGCAAATTTTTTCATTACACTTATTGAGTATCTACAAGTGCCAAATGCTTTTTTATATGTTATCCTTAACTCTTCTAATAACCCTGCAAGTTTGCTATTATCAACACTGGCTTATAGATGAGGAAACTAGAAGCTAGTAAATTAAAGGGTTGAGAATTTCAAAATGGTCTATTGGATTCCCAAGCCCTTTCTTCCTCAGCTCACCATTTTCTAATGCATTTCCACTACATTTGGTCTACAATTAATGTATTTCAAAAAAGACTCAAGATCTAGACATTAAATCACAGAGTTTTAGAAAAGCAGAGATTTTAGAGATTATCTAGTCCAAACCCCCCATTTAAGGGATGAAGAATTTCAGACCAAAAAAATTAAATGACCCGCCCAAGACTCAGTGTTCTTTAAACTACTCTCCATTCTGAAGTAACCTTTTCTAGGCTTTTCTTTCATATCAAGTAAGAAATTACTTTAGACATAGATCTTCACTTCTTGGACTGCTGATCTCCCCAAAGAAGAACTAGAGGTTACTAATACTTCCACTTCTGCTTGAGTGACCACAAGCCCTAAAAGATTGCTGACTATGCAGCAAGTCTTAGAGATGACATCGATCTGAATGGGTGATTTATTTGGGGATGAGACAAAGAAAGTGTGGTGTTGGAGCTTCCATTTGTCTTCATTTCTATTTGTAAAGTATACGGACTGGTCTAAATAGTAAATATAACTGAACCCAGTAAATACTTGTTTTATCAAACATAGAGAACCTTTTCCTTTTCTTTTTGTCAGAGTCATTGCAGATTACCTTGGATTATTATTAATTAAAATGGCTACCATTTTATAATTATTTACTATGTTTAATCTTTACAAAGCCCTATGTGTGAGCATGATTATTTCTCTTTTCAGAGAGGGAAACTAAGGCTCAAGAAGGTGAAATAACCTGTCTAAGGATATCTTGCTAACAAGTGGAAAAGGTTGGGCTTCCACCCCAGGTTTATCTCACCCCAACACATATATTTTTAACCTTAACTGCTATAACATGCATCTAGCTAAGGAATATAGAGTTCTGATGCCACAAACAGTGAGGAAGACACTCAATGATTTTCAGCTTTTCAGTTGAGTTTGCAGAGCTGACAAAGGAAAAAAAATTCTGCCACACCTGTTTTTCCATGTCCATGGCCTAAGGAAGGCTGTGCTCGAGAGATGTGGAAAGAGATGCTTTTGCCCTAGAGCTGATCTTGGGGCTGCTGGCAGTGTTTTCAATGTTGCTTAAGCAGGACAAGTATGACGTGGTATTAACAATCAGGCATAGGAAGCTTAGCTAAGTATAATTCCTGCCATCCCAATTTTTAGTTTAGTGAGCCTAATACATGTGTTGATAACAGTTATAAGAAAATATGAAAAGTGAAAAAAAAAAATAAGCAAGTAAAGTGAAGGAGAACACAGGGACAACTCCTGTCTGCTTCCCCATGAAAGGCTTTGTTTCTGGTTTCAGTTCTAGGCAGGCCCCACTTCAAGCCCTAGAGGGCCACGCACCTTTCTTGGGCTTCTTATAGGTCCAATGTACACACGAAACTGACACACCCTCACCTGACTGCCTCAGACTTGTGTGAACCAAATCATCAAGGAGTTTATAAAACAATGTCAGAGTTTTTTCTGATCATCAAAGTAACACTTGTTCCCTGTAAACAGTTTTAAAATTCTAGAAAGTATGGAGAGAGAATTAAAATAACCCATAATGCCCCCACTCGGTGATAAACTTTGTGTTTATATATTTCTTACCCAGGAGGAATTTGAAGTAGATTCTTCTCTTTCACAAAAGATGTAAAGTACAGTCATTTTAATTGACTGCCACCATAATGACATTCCTATTTGCCCTCTAAATGTAAGAGCTAAAACTATAAAACTCTTAGAAGAAAATATTGGCATAAATTGTTCTGATCTTGGATTTGGTAATAGCTATCTTAGATGTGACATCAAAAGCAAAAGTGACACAAGAAAAAATAGATAAATGGGACTTACTCAAAATTACAATTTTTTTTTGCTTCAAAGGACACCATCAATAAAATGAAAAGACAACCCACAGAATGGGAGAAAATTTTTGGAAATGATACATCTGATAGAAGACTTGTATTTAGAATATATAAAGAACTCTTACCACTCACTAAGAAAATAACAAATAACCCAATTAAAAGATAGGCAAAGGATTTGCATAGACATTTCTCCAAAGAAGATAACCAAATGGCCAATAAGCACGTGAAAAGATGCTCAACATCGTTAGTCATTAGTGATATCCATATCAAACCATAATAAGATACCACCTAACACCCATTAGGATGGCTATGCTCCAAAAAAATAAATAAATAAGAAATGTTAGCAAGGATATGGAGAAACTGGAACTGTCATACATTCCTGTGGGAATGCAAAATGATGCAGCCACTTTGGAAAACAGTCTGGCAGTTCCTTAAAATGTTAAACACAGTTCCCATATGGCCCAGAAACTCTACTCCTAGGTATATACCCAAGAGAAATGAAAACATATGTCCATACAAAAACTTGTACACAAATGTTCTTAACAGCATTATTCATAATAGCCCAAAAAGATGAAACAACCCAAATGTGCATCAATTGATGAATGGATAAACAAAATGTAGTATATACATACAATGGAATATTATTCAGCTTTTAAAAGGAAGGAAATTCCAACACATGCAACAACATGGGTGAACTTTGAAGAGATTATTTTAAGTGAAATAAGCCAGTAACAAAAACCACAGGTTTAGGGAGGAAGATTGAATTCAGTTTGGGGCATGTTATTTTGAGCTCCTTTATATATATATATAAGTGAAGAGGTCCAGCAGGCATCTGGACTAGTTAGAAACATGGGGGAAAGGTATGAATTAGAAACTCAGTTACGGGAGCCATCATCACTTAGATAAAGTGAAGTCACCTAAGGAGAGTGTGTGTAGTAAGAAAAGCAATGGCTGAGGATTGAGACTTCCTGGAAAAGCCAAAAAATAAGGGAGAGTGGAGGAAAAGAAACCTACAAAAATGGAAGAAAAGAAATATCAGAGAGGAATAATGAGGACATAAACGTGTGGTGTCAAGGAAGGCAAGAGAGTGAGAATTTCAAGAAAATAGGAGAGAGCCAGTATCTGAGAGAGAACGGTTTTAAATGTGTGGAGTAGGTAGAAACCAGACAGCAGTGAATTAAAGAATAAATAGGAGGTGAAGAAGTGGAGACAGTAAGTGCAGACTACTCTTCACAGAGATTTGCAAATGAAAGGAGATAGCAGCCAGAGGAGATATAGAGCTAAAAGAATTTTATTTTTATTGTAATGAAAGGAGCATATTTATAGGCTAGAACAGGGTGCTAGTAAAGAAGGAGCAGCTGCAGATATGAGAGTGGGGAGAATGATGGAGCAAGCTCCAGGGAGGGGAAGAAAGATGGAATGAAGGGCATGGGAGGGAGGTTGCCTTGAACAGGAAGGACATCTCATCCTCTCTGTCTGGAGGAAAGAGTTTGCAGGATTAAATGGAGACAAGTTAGTACACAGTGAGCAGGAATTGAGGGAGATCAAGACTGATGGCCTCAGTTTTGTCATGATTTGTCAATAAAGGCCAGTCACTTGGTGAGAATGAGGAGGGCAGGTAAGAGAAAGCAATCCAAAACTGTACTGAAGTATTAGAAGATGTTGAGAGAATGTAGGAGGAATCTGACCAGGAAGAACTGAAAGGATAGATGGCTGTCACTGAAGAAGACCCAGATGAGGTTGGAGACCTTGAATTTGTGCTGGTTCTACAAATTTGTAGTGGTTCCAAACCACACATATATACACGTATGTATGGAGAGGTTGTGTGATCCTCTCCAGAAACACCCAGTTGTCCAGGTATAGGAGAAACAAAGGGAAATTATCACCCTAATTTAAAACTGAGGCTTTGATGGATAGTTGTTGAGACAATTAATTGTGGGATGCAAAAAAGGGAAGGGGTAGGGAAAGAAGATACATAAGGGACAAACTGATTATCTGAGAGAACAGGAGTAGATCTAGGGTTACAAGTCTCCTTGAAGTAGAAAGATAAGTGCAGAATAGCTGAAAGGAAAGGAGATGATGATCAGAGAGTGGGTATAGGAATTCAAGATTTTTGAATGGAGAAGTTTCAGATATAATAAGGATTATGATATAACCAAGAGAGTAGATGGCTCTGGTGAAGGGGATATGTAAATAGATACCTTATGATTTCAAGGAAGTGTGAGACTAGGATATTGGTCACTGAAGGCAACCAAGATTATGCAGGATTTAGGATGAATAGGAGTACTAGGAGCTAGGAGGGAAGGGACCAGGCACACAGTCTGAGATAGACAGAAGAACATACAATGTGTGTTACAGCCCCATGGCATCAACCTCAAAGAAGTAGGAATTATTACAGGTAAATGGATAAAGTCCATTTTCTTAAGGACAGGAACTGTGAATTTTTCATCTTTTATCCCCAGCCTCAAACACAGCATTCACAGTCCCAAACACAGTTGAATGATATGAACAAGCAATAGAAACATTTTAAGTTGTGATATACATATGTGTATATTTACACATATATGTATATGTGTGTATCTATGTATATATATGTGTGTGTATATATACATGTATATATGTGTGTGTATTGTATATACTTTCTGCTGCTATTAAACTGAGGATACATTTTAAGGTATTTTTTTTCTTTAAACATTGGCACCCCATTCTGTGCTTTAAACCAATTGAACAGAATATACCTTGTATTCACCAAATACAAATGAAATGTGGTCATTTAAAACCAAGGATTTTTAAAAGAGAATATTACTGCTCAGAGCTTTTCATTTCTTTAACAAAACAATCCTGTCTTTCAACAACCTTTCTGCTGTCCTTCCAAGAGACAATTAACTGGGTTTAAGTGAAGGAAGCGGCGATAACGGTTGTTTCAATGAACCTAAACCAATGACAAATGGACTCATCTAATAATTGAATTGGATGAGAGGTAGAATTTCATCTTATTGGCTGCAAAGTGTGGGATCATTACCAGGCTTAGTTGACACTCCAGCTCTCGGCATCTCAAGTCCTCAGAACAAATATTTAAGCATTTTGCCCTTTAGCCAGGTGTCTTGCCTGAATGCTGAGACTGACAGGGTCAGACTTGCTCTCTGGCATTAGGCATTACTGGCTTAGAAGAAGAAAGTAAACAGGTGACGGCTAGGCAGTTGTGCTTACTGAGCCTCAAAATAAATACCATGCCACATATCTTAAACTCTCTGTGTTTCTGTGCACCTGCATTCAAATTTCTCACCCAAATGAAAGGGATGAGGCGTGTCTCTATGCGAAAGGAAAGCACATTCACCAGCTGCCTCTGCACCTGGAGCACAGAGAGGTATTTTCTTATCTTAGGATTTAGATCCATGAGGGAGAAGCAGCAACCAGTAAAGAGAAAATCAGAGAGCCATAGAATTTTCCACCTAGAGGGAGGGGACCGGGATCGCCAATCTAATCCAGGCTTCTCACTTCATACAGGTAAAAAGTGAGGCCCAGAGATTCTTTAACTGCTTGCCTAAGATGGTCACACCTCTAGTTAGTGAGAAAACTAGGATGCAAAACCTGGTCTCTTGAAACCTTTCAAAATACCAAAGGCCGAAAACAAAAGTTCCTTCATGTTATAAAATTCAGACAAACCTATAGCAGTCTTCTCTGTGCCCTCTGAATAGGTAAGCATAAAAATAAAAATCATAATCAAAAACACATAGAATGAGAACTGCGGAATGTGGAAAAACCAAAACGTATTTCCTCTGTGTAGGTTTCCACAAAGACACTGATGCCTGGCTGGTATGTAGGGTTTTACGAATAATTCTCATGTGCTGGGTTCATCTTGATAGTCTTATAATGCTCTAAGTATCATCTGCCTTCTATGGTATAAATAAAACTACTTTTTCCCCTGAAAAGACTTATTCTTAATCCTGGGGACATAAAGTGGCCATATGCTCTCAAACTATTTTTGTTAAGAAAGAGTCATTTCTGTACTTTTACTCTGCAACAACATAATTTTTAAATAAAAACAAACAAAATATTAATTATATATCCTGATTTTTTGGACTGCTTCCCTAAAAAGAAATAGCCAGAGTCATATACCCATCTCGCAGGTGGCTAGTCAAGTACCCTAACTTGATAACCATCACTTTTAAGTTTTGGTTATTTAAATCAAGTTTGACAACCCCACACTCGCCCCTCACCCTGCCCCACAAAATAAAATTGCAGTAACTTGGGTGTAGAATGAATAGTTACCTGGAGGTGTTGAATTTTGCTGTGGCTGATGAGAAGCCTCTTGGTGGTGGATGGAAGACCTGATGGTACCTCCATCAGCCTGTAGCATTGCACAGACTGCACTGCATCACAGCTACATCTTCCAGGACAGTTAGGATCGAAGCCACAGCTAAGAGAGAGCAAAACAGGGAAAGCACAGAGCAGACGCATTTTCCCAAAGAGGACCTCTCAGGTAGGCAGCGAGGGTGTAGGTGATGTCTCACTCTTTATACCACGAAATCTGATAATAGAATCTTATGAATGTGTGCTCTGTCAATGTAAGAAGACAGGAAAGAAAAAATTCTCAATTTGCCTGAGTTAAAATGTTAGCAACCATTACAAAGAGGAAGGAGCTTAAACATTGATAAGCTGCCTTAATATTTGTAGGTGAGCAAAACCCTATGTTATTTATGGCTTGGAAGCCTAATCTGCAAACACCTCTATTATCTGTAGTTTCCTTGTTTTGTTAAATGTGACACTAGGGAATTAGTGGGAAAAGACAAAGAACTGTTTTATAGCGGGCTATAAAACCTTTGAATTTTCTGTGACCCTATATTAAAACCATTTTTGTAGGACTGCAACAGGCAGGTGTTTTCTTCTCACATTAACTAGTAAGGGAAAATGGGCAGGTTTTCCATTTATTTTTGTTGTTTCAGTTAACATTTTATTGCTGAGTGAAACAATGGGGTACAATGGAGAAATACTTAGAACCACATATAACAATTCATCTATCACTTGACTCACCCAAATGTCATATTTGGAAAATATTTTTGTCATTCAACAATTTGTTGACTCAAATGAGAATAAAACATCAAAGTGGGTCCATATCTTCAACTCTCTGTAATAATGGAAGAAAAGTTTCTTCCTCTAGTTTCTCCAGAGGAACT
This sequence comes from Tapirus indicus, assembly GCA_031878705.1. NCBI lineage: Eukaryota > Metazoa > Chordata > Mammalia > Perissodactyla > Tapiridae > Tapirus > Tapirus indicus. The sequence continues at coordinate 38,876,250 of CM062933.1, read as the reverse complement.
TGGTTGTGAAAACTGACCGGAGAGGAAAAGCTCCACTTGTCCTGGGTGCTCTTTTGTTGTGGCTTTTTGTTGTGGCTCCTGTTGCTGTGGTCTCCCCTGCTGAGGAATTTGAAAGCATTTTAAGCAAAAGATTATATACAGAAGCTCTCTCCTCCCAGGTGGAAGACCTAAATTTCCCCATGCTGGTTGGCCTCAGCAGCTTGTTCTTAAGAAACACTTTCTAATATTGAAAAGCTTCTCTCACCTCCTCTTCAACCTTACTTCTCTTTGCTACAATTTTCATTTTGAAGCCAAAAGTTCCTTTTATCTGATAATCAATTCATTTTATTTCCAGAGTAAGGTTTTCTGTGTGCTTTTCCCCAAAGACTTTTCTATTCCTCTTTTCTCATTGTTTTCCCTCTGTTTTCTTTTCTTCTACTATCAGAGACAAGGAGTGATAAGAGATTTGTTTTCCGTCAATATTCTGATTTTCAACACACTTTATTATTTATTTCTCTGGTCTAGTAAGGTAATTATTTTTTAATTTTTAGAATTTTCAAATAGCAAAGTAATTCTCAATAAGAGAAAATTTGGGGAAAAAAAAAGAGCAAGGAGGGAAAAAAATCAACTTTAATCCTGTTCCCAAATCAAACATTTTTCCAGTTTTCTCTGCCTAGGCTTTGAAACGACAACGAGAAATACTCATTGATCACTGTATTTTTTTCCTGTGTTGCTAAAAAGTTAAATTCATATTTAGTTACTTGGAATGAAATGCTGGCCAAATTCTATCCTCTCATCTGCCATCAATGACACCTAATTTTTCTCTGTTATTCAGCACAGTGATTTCCTGTCCTCTGTGGGTGGCCACAGGATTCCCTTTTCTTTGATGAAGCCTTGAAATTACACTGTATATTTTTTTCTTCTTTTCCATGGTATTTCTATAACTTTCCTGCAATTTTGTCATTATCTCCAATATATTACTATTTTACACTGTGAATAGTTTTATTTTATCAGGTTATAAACATACTTATATGCAACTTTATATTCTGCACTTTTCACTATTATAATATTTTTCCATATTATTTCATAGTCTCCATAAATATACTTTAAATGTTTAATAGGCCATCAAGAGTACTGTCTAAATTTGATTAACTACTTTCCAAGTGTTGGATTTCTAGGTTGTTTCCTGACTTTACCATTATAAATATAAATAACTTTGATCATAAAAAGTTTGAGAATGTTTTGAAGAATAAAAGATTCATCTTTTCCCCAGACCACACCTATTTATTTAGGGTTAAGCTGAGAAGTCAACTTTTTTTTTTTCAGGTAGAAGGTAGAGTCTTGTTGATACCATAAACTGCAGAGAAAGTATGATACAAAGGTGTAGGTTGAGTGCTCGAAGGACGTGCATGTTTTCTTGTCCCTGCTCTGCAGGTGACAGGCCTAGGAAGGCTAGGGAGCTGCCACAAAAGCTGCCACCGTTGCTCAGCTTCTAGCTTACTATCTGCTGATTTTTGGAGTTTTCAGATGTTGACTATGGGCTGTAGGTATAAAGTTCCCTACCTTTAGCTTGAGTTTTTAGTTCTTCAGCTTATGGGTCCCTAAGGCTGAGTATGAAGCATACTTCTCTTTTCTCTAAAAAGGACTGAAAAACACTGCATCCCATCATTATTATTTGGCTTCTTTCGGGAAGGAAAAGAGTCAATGTTCTCCAGTCAGGGAACTCAATGACTCACCCAGCAACTCTGTTCAAAAACAGCCCAGAGTCTAGCTTTAGGCTTTCAGCACAGGGAAGATTACAAGCTCAAGGAACATGATTTGCATTTGAATTTCGATTGAATTAGATTTATGTCTTCCTCAGATTCTCAAGCCAGAATCCTCCCTGACTTGCTTTCTTATCTTCTTTATCTTTATCCCCTACCTCCCACCTTCCTCCTTCCCTCCCTCTCTTCCTTTCCTCCTTCCTATAACTCAAAGGTTCTCAACCAGGGGTAATTTGGCAATATCTGGAGACACTTTTGATGACAATAAAAGGTTGGGGGGGGGGGTAGGCAGTGCTACTGGCATATAGAGAGTAATGGCCAAGGCTGCTACCGAACACCCTACAATGCACAGGACAGCACCCACAACAAAGAATTATGCAGCCCAAAATGTCAATAGTGCCATTGGTAAGAAAGCCTGCAATAAACACAAATATGTGCCTCTGTGCAATGGATATTGGCCTTCCTTGGTTTATTAAAAGCAAAGGGCAAGTTCCCATTAGAGACAGGAAACCAAATTCCAGAATAGTAACTGACTAATGCAAATTCTCCTTGACTTGGGCGCACAAGCACTGGCTTGCGATTCCTATTATAAAACTGATCAACCAAGAGCTAAACAGACGACTTTAATTTGTGAAAATATCTTTCTGAGTTAAGAAAAGAAGTTTAAAAAGAAATTGTGAATATGATTCTTTTTTAACTTGTTTGCTTCTTCTGGAGAATGGTGCAAAAAGAGCATAAATTTAAAGTAAAACAAAAAAATAAATTTTTCTACTCCTTAACCTCTCCTAATCTCAATTTTTTCTTCTACAGAATGAAGATAAAATGGGAGAAATAATTTCCATTTTACAGAAGGAAACAGATGAAATGAACTAAGGCATGTCAAGTCCATGGGCAAAAAGAGGATTTCGATAAATGATAGTTGTATCAGTTTAGGTTATTGGTTGCAAGTAATGGAAACAAATTCTGGTTGATTTAAGCAGAAAAGGAATTATTGAAAGAAAATTGGGTAGCACACAGAATTGTAGGAAAGCCTGGAGAACCAGATTTGGAAATGGGCAAGAATAAAGGAAGGCTATATAGCCAGAATCAGAGGCAAAAATCACACTTCAGTCTAGTGTCACCACAGAACACAGATGCCCCGGCCTCCACCACTGAACCAGAAATTGGATACCATTGCTGGCACTGCTGCTACTGAAAAAGGATGCTGCTACCCCCACTCCCATCTCTACTCCCTTCCAAGAAGAATTCTCCCAATCCCTGCCTCACTACGTCCATGTTAGAAATTTCAGGTGGATGATTTGGGTTAGGCGAACCTAGGTCATATGCCTGTGCAGAGCTGGGAAAGCAATTATCTGACCTTTTTAGTTCATTACAGGAGAAGGACTCAATATTCAAGTCACATAAGGTAAGGAATTCCTAAAGCAGAGAAAGGGGGTTCAAATATGGACAGTCTCTCATTTGTAGTGACAAATGTCCACGATAGAAATCTTTTCACCCTCACTCTTTCTGCTCACCATGACCACAAAAGCCAAGTGAGTTTTGAGTGAGTTGCAATTAACTGGGGACCAAACAAATTCTATTTCCAACAACTGTTGTGACATGACTTTTGTTTGTTTCACTCTACTTTTCTGATTTGTTCATTTAGAAGACTATAAAAATTCTGAGATCATTTAAAGTAGTCTTATACTTTTTAAAATATAAGTGCAAAGAAAAGATAATTAATGTTAAACTGTGTTCAGAATGCAATTGTTTTGGGCCCCTTATACAATCACTCTACAAGAAATATAAATGACAGAGGCTGATGTGGGGGAGTCTATGTTTGATCTGTAAAGTCTGACAATCTGAGAAATAAACAGTGACTTGACAGTGGATGAAAGAGGAAGAATCGATGATTAGTAAACTCTGATGCCACTGTTGATAAATGGTGGTTTTAGATAATGCTGAACCAAACATAGAGCTGTGGGAAAGAGTAAATGAAGAGTGCAGATCAGGTGACAGTGGAAAAGCAGTTATAGTCAGTGTTTGAGAGTGTGAGGGAATAAAAATGTAGTATTAGGAATTTCTAAAATTGTTTTTTGTTATCTTTTGTTTTTAGGTTTGGGTACATCATACAAAATGTAGTATCCCATAAGTTTTAACCAAGCACTAGGTAAAATAGGTCTCGAAGCCTAAATTATACTGGAATTATTAGTCAAAACAACCAGGTCATTGTTAAATGAACCTTTCTTTTTAGGTTGGGAAAAATATTCCTTGGAATTTAAAGGAATATGTATTTTATAGATATTCCTAACCCCTGAGCCAATATAAAAATATGTTCAGCTATGCTTTCTAGCAGGTATCAAAGGTACATCTTGAAAAGTGACTGTTTTTAGAATTTCTTACATAGAGTGTTGTAATATCTTAATTATTGAACTGACGGCACAAATATTTTCAACATTCCTACTATAGTCCAGATCCTGTGTTAGGACCTGGGATTCAAAGATAGCAAGATACAGTTATTGCTGCCAAGGAGCTCACAGTTTAAGGGGCTCCAAAAAACATATGATAAGTGCAATAGCAGGTATTTACAGGAAACTAAACAGGGATGGAGTCCATAGCTCCAAGTGAGGAGAAAAAAGGAAGACTTCCTGGAAGAGGTGTCTGAGCTAATCCTAAATCACTGCAACAAAATTCTCAAGTTTTAAGAACAAGAGAGCAAAAAGTTGTTCCGTAAGTGTATATAAAAGAAATGATCAGGAGAATGAGGCTAATAAATCACTTTGGAATGCCCAAACTTACTACTTTAGCATGTCTATCACAAAATTTCAAATTGTTAGTAGATATGATTAAATATAAATAATACACATGCATATGATATTCCAAGACTTTTCCCACATTGCGCCAGTAAAATGGTAGTGGGTTTTCCTTGGCCTTCTTTATTCATCATAAAACTGTTTATAGTGACCAACAGCACTTACTACCTTTTCCTTTTCTTGGTAGGATTACTGGAGAGTAAACAAAATGTGTGAAGCTTAGTACAGGGCCTGCTACACAGTAGAGTACAATAAATGGCAGTCTTGCTTTCCAGTCCAAGGTAGATCTTCTATGGCCATGCACCTCAGTGTCTTTGCAATTAATGTTTGAAGTCTACACTAATCTCACAGCTAACTACCAGTACCTACCAGAGAAATCTTTAGCATCTTCCTTTTTATGCTAGTTTCCTCAGTCTCCCCCCTATTTATTCTTAGTAATACCTTGTGGTAAAACTTTAGGGATAAATTCCTAAAACAAGACTGTCACATTTAAGTTATATTAGAAATTTAATCACATAAGCATGATTCATGAAACAATCATTGGAAGTTTCTGCCAATGCAATCACAAATAGAAGTATCAAAATTTTACTATCTCTAGGAAAATAAATCCCACAAGTATTGACATTACCTACAATTCCAAATACCAGAGTAGGTCAAGATAAGGCAATAAATGTAATAGAGCACGCTGACAGCAGATGGCAGCACTTGAACATCAAACTGCTTTTCACTTCCGTGTTAAGTCTGTGACTTGCAGAAATGCAAAACCCCAATCAAGGTGGGCAAAGGATAATGTCCACATAAAGGGCACCTCATGAGCATTTGAAATAGTCACATAGCACCAAGATAGCAAGCACGTAGGCATGTGGCAGCTGGTGGATAGTGTGGTAACCAGAAGAGACAATATGAGTTGAAAGGATTCGGAGGCACAGAGGGTGTGATTTGTTGGAGTCGTAAAGATTGCAAACAGAAATGGAGCTGAGTTCTACGATCCTGAAAATGGAGGTATTCATCGAGGATCAGAGCACTGGAAACACAAATACTTAAAATGCATTTCAGTTGAACCCACACAATAGAGTAGGAAGTTGAATGATATATGTTTTTAAAGAAATGAAATTTATTTTCAAGTGTAATCCATATAAACTAAACAGAGTGATAAGTAATAGTATTACAATTACTTTTTTTAGTAATATTTCTTATATATTAACAGATTTGTATATGGCTTATAACTAGGAAGAAATTACTTTTTTGAAAAAACTTTTGGCCTGATTTGCCAATTTATTATACTGGTAACTTATACAAGAAGAAATGGATTCCCTCCTCCTTATATAGCCCATGGTTAACAGCTAAGACTTTGGAGAAAAAGACATCTAGATTGAAATCTCACCTCAGTCGATTTTTAGCTGTATGACCTTACCAAGATACTTAAGTTCTCTGTGACTCTTCTATAAGAAAGTGATAATAGCTTCCTCACAGGATTTTGTGAGGGTCAAAGAAGTAAAGCAAATAGCACAATGCTTAACACACAGTATATACTCAATAACTGAAAGCTATTGCTATTATTGTGATTCCATGTATGTACTCTCCCCCCAATTTTAAATTATTTACTTCAAATTCCTGAAAATGCATTGCTAACTATATTACGTATAGAGAAAGTGGCTGGGAACTTGGTAGCTGTACTGATGTTCCTGCACATGTTGAAATATGAAAATAAAATTAATTTGAAAGGGAATGGGGAAACATGCACATTTGTTTTACATTATTTTTGTGTGTATTAAAACCTGTATGAAGGTGCCTATTTAAGCTCAAGGTTAGTTTTGCTTAGCTAAGCTTGCTGAAGCCAAAGGACTTTATTGACTGATGTTAACCAGTCAGCCCTGCAGTCCCCAGAGAGCAAACTAAAGCTATGATTTCTTAATCCTCATTGGCATTGCGTTGGTGAGGGGCACAAAGTGCTGGCTTTGGTGGCCATTAACTGGAAGAGTCTGTCCCATGAAAAGATTACAGAAAAGTCTGTAGTCGGCCAGTAAAATACTCCCGTAGGCAATGAAGGAGAGACAGTTTCTACCAGCCTTCTCTAATCAGACTGGTTTCTCCTTCCTCTTCCAAGACTGAGCTACTCTTGAGTAGAAAAGGATTAAAAGTGAGTAGGTGGAATGGTAAAGAGCAGTTGCTAAACACTCCCAAGGGTACTGCAAAATTCAAATTAAAATTGTAGCTATGCAGGTTATACTCACCAGCCTGTGAGCTCTGCTTGAGTAAGGGTCACGTCTCATTTATTTTTGTGTCCCCGATACCTCAACAGGGCTCTGCATTCAACATATGTATGAATACATGAATCTTCATAATTTTGTTTTTCTGAAATGTCACATGTGGGTACACTGTACCAGTTTTTGAAGTAAGTACAACTTTTGAAGTAGTTGCTTTGGAAATGTATGACCTGTGGTGTAATAAGGAATACCAAGTGCCAAGCACTGAAGCTAAGCATTTTACCTCATTACTGAGTGAAGTAGATTTTGGAAACAGAGGCTTCCAGGTTAAAGACTACAAGGAACATGGCACAGCTAATATGTGACGGGGTTTAACACTTGAACCCAAGCCTGCCTCTTAATCACAAAAGGTATCGTATTAATTCAGCAAAACATGGTCAGCCGCTGTCCTTCAACGTGCAGCTCTAGGCAGTTTCCACCCAGAATTTAGGGCCTGGTTTACCCAGGAGAGCCAGTGTGTCCACCCACCCTACCCACCTCACCCTAAACAGGAAGTGGAATGGAAAAGGGAAAACGTGGCCATTGCGCACGCTCACACTGCCCTTTCTCACTCCCTTCCCTGCCACTGGACGACACCGCGGCAATTTTCCTGGACGACTTATACCGGCCCCCGCCCACTGTGAAGTCAGACTGGCGGAAGCCGTTCCTCTCTGCGACGTGGACGCCCTTCTCTTCCTCGAGCCTCTTCAACTTGGAAGCCGACATCAAGCGCCTCCCGTTTCTCGGGTATTCAAACTGCAGTTTGCCAGTTGTCAATATGGCCGCTGACGGGCCGGTCCCAAGCAGAGGCTTTTCATAGGCCAAGGTCGCACCCTAGCCCCGCCCACATCGTCCCTCCCGGCGCCGTCCGCCTGGGTCTTCGCTACGCATGCGCAGCGGGGGCGGGCCGGGAGGTGGGACGGCCCGACTCTTCCGTGTGCCCCCGCCGCCGTCACAGTCTCGCTGCTCCTGCCACTCGGGGGCTGCATTGCCAGCGTTAGCCGCGCGAGGGGAAGGGAGGGGACCCACGGAACGTGCGCGCGCGGGGGTCCCCGCAGTCTCATCAGTTCCTCTCGCGCGGGGTGGGCGGCGGGGGTCAGCAGCAGTTGGGGGAGGCCCTGGACAGCGCCATGTCGGCGGGCGGCCCGTGCCCGGCGGGAGCCGGAGGGGGCCCAGGGGGCGCCTCCTGCGCCGTGGGGGTCTCCCCGGGCGGGGTGTCCATGTTCCGGTGGCTGGAGGTGCTGGAGAAGGAGTTCGACAAGGCCTTCGTGGATGTGGATCTGCTCCTGGGCGAGATCGATCCAGACCAGGCGGACATCACTTATGAGGGGCGACAGAAGATGACCAGCCTGAGCTCCTGCTTTGCGCAGCTTTGCCACAAAGCCCAGACTGTGTCCCAAATCAACCACAAGCTAGAGGTGAGCTGCGGGCGCTGGAGGGGGTGGCATTCAGCCCCGGTCATCAGGTCCTATTTAACGCACCGGTGAAACGACCCTAGAAAACTGCCCACTGGGGCACCTGGGCTTTAAATGTGACTGGGGACCGTGTGTGTATATGTGTAAAGGAAAAGAGTGAGGTGAAGTTGGAGTAGAAAAAGGGGTGTAGATCGACGTGTGGGGTCTCCCCGTGTCATCCACCTTCCTAGTATCTCTATGAGGAGGAAACAGAAACTAATTACACCAGCCTACTTGTACATGTTACATTAACAAACCTAAGATTAAGCTCAAAGATTCTCTGTCATAAGAATACCTTAGCCCACTTTTTGACATTTGGGTTTTTAGATCTACTTTCACGTTGATAATCACCAGACAGATACAGTCCTGATTATTTTTAACTATTTCAGATCAACGTCTGTTGCACACAGACATGCTATTGCCTGCCTGCATGAACTATTTAGGGGAATTTGATAAATGCTCTTAGGAAAATTTAGTGGAATAAACACTAAATAGTATCAATGTCCTTCTCGGTTTACAGTTGGTTCTTAAATAACAGGCAGATACCTCCAGAGCTCCCTACAATTATTTAAATGACTTCTAACATTGAGGTTTTGTTTGCACTTTACTATATTTCCTAAAGTCTGGATTTATTTTTGAGAGTATGTGAAGAATAATCATTTGATTTAGTCTCTAATCTTGGTTGTGGGTGTGGGTGGATGGTGATGGTTACCAAAAAAACCCTTACCATATTGTGCAGAAAATTAAATTAGTGCATCATTACAGTATTTAGAAATCATGATAAACATTATTACATAATGAGCATTTTCTAACTACATAATTTAAATAAGAGAATGGGTCTTTCATTTTAAATAAATATAAATAAGATAATCAGTGATGTGCAAAGTCCTTTGAATGTTAGATTTCCTAAGAAATCATCATTGCTATCAGTTGTAATGATTGAGAGTGCCCACTGGATCCAAATCAATGAGTATCAGATATGCATCCTCTCCTTGCTTAGTGGTTAGCATTCTTTCTCTTTCCTGTCAGTTAGCCTTGAAAAAGGTGGGATAATTCATCTTTGATTAGCATAGAATTGCATATCAGAGATTTTGTGAATCTTCTCCCCTGAAAGGGCTGTACATTTCTTCCATCCTTTTTGAAAAGGTTGAAATGGAAGTGCTGATAGGAAACTGAACATTTCTTATGAAAATGTTTCTTGATTTCTTGATTAGTGGCAATTTCTAAAAGATAGTTATTTTCCTAAGGTAGTGAAATTGCATTTGATGGTTTTTAGAAGTAGTACTTTAGGTTTAAACAACAGAGCAAGAGTAGCTTTTACCACATGAGAGCTTCCATATCATTTACAACTGAAAGTATCTGCTGAGGATAAACAGCTTTTAAAAAATGAAACAATAACTCATTTTTTTAATGACTTAAGGAAACTTGAAACAGTGTTATTTTGATGTCAGATATAAAATCTAATTTTGGAGAAAGGATCATTCTGTGAGTAGGAGGTGGTCCTCAATTTTTTTCATCTTTAAATATTTTAGGTAAGTATTCAGAGCTATAATCAATTATGCATGTTGTTTTTTTCAGAAATTATAATTACATATTCTGACTCCATGTCCTGGCTTAGGAGGTGGCGTTATTTCTCAAAATAAGAAATGCTTGCCTATCACAATGTGAGCGTGTTTTTTCAATATACTTGAAACCCTTGATTTAAAAATCTTAGAAAATGTGGGGGGGGAGAGACTAAACGTGATTTTTTTGTTTGCGTATTTTTTTCAGTTACAGTTGACTTATCAGGTCTGTGGCGTTAATCCTTCTACATTTAGCAGTTTCTACAGTTTTCATGGGATCAGTTGTGTATTGCCGAGGAGTTAGGTTCATTGTCAGTAATGCCTTTCAAAGCAGATCTGCTGCTGGATCATCTGCAGAATTTCAGAGGTTGCTTCATATACTGTTAGCAGTCTTCTGAGGTCTTGAAATCTATGAAAAAATCCATACTTTTTGCCCTACTTTATTTCTTGAATTAGTTCTATTTTTTTAAGGATATGGACATTAAGACATAATATTTGAGGCCACTTATGGTTTGATAAAACAAATGTGCACCAAAGTTCAGTGGTTTTAGAGATTAATACCTTAAACCATGTTACCATAATAAAATATCTTTATAATCAAGACACAGATACCCCTAGTATGGGTAACATAGTTAAATTGATCATGAGTATCCTTCCAGATTACCCCTTCTTCTGCCCAGTTATTGTGTCTTTAGGTAACATGGCATTTAATATTAATATAGTAGTTAGGAAAGCAATTTTGCTGCAAAAAAATCATGGATTGCATTTTAGAGTTAAATATAAATGACATCTCTGTGGCTGCTTCCTGCCATAAGTTATATTTGGAGAGAGGGCTATCTATAAGGGAAAGGGGAGGGCAGAGAATATCAGAATATTTTGAGGTAGTGCCATTTCAGTTGACTCACATCTCTCTTATACTTCCTACCTGCTTGAGAATTCCTGCTGTGGTGAGCTACTTGGTGACAGCTGTGCTGGAGTCCCCCGTACTGATGGGGATAGTAGTAGTAGTCATGGTACTAGTAGCAGTAGTAGGTGTGTTGGAGTAGAACAAAGGTTGAGAACCAATACTTTAGAACAACTCACCTCTGTGCCTTAAAATACAATTTTCTGCCTGTTGACCTCTCGGCCCGGTGGCGCAGCGGTTTAGTCCGCGCTTGGCAGCCCGGGGTTCGCTGGTTCGGATCCCGGGCACCCGCCGACGCACTGCCTGTCAGCCATGCCGTGGCGGCGTCCCATATAACGTGGAGGAAGATGGGCACGGATGTTAGCCCAGGGCCAGTCTTCCTCAGCAAAAAGAGGAGGATTAGCAACGGATGTTAGCTCAGGGCTGGTCTTCCTCACCAAAAAAAAAAAAAAAAAAAAAAACAGCAAAGCAATGCATCTTCTATCACATCCTCCTTTCCCTCAGCAATTGCTGAATCAGTATCTCTTTTTAAAGCAATTTACTATTCACAACCATCAGTGGAGAAACTTTTAACTTTGGTCTAGAGCCGTGTTGATGATGAACTAATGATGTACTGTCCTTTTGCTGCTTTAAAGCTATCCTGTTTTTAAACAAGCAGTGAGGCTGTTTTGCAGCATTGAATGTGAAGTTTAACATTGTTTCAGTATATATTTACTGAGCACTAATTGTGTGCCAAATGCTGTATTGAGCACTTGGGATACTATAGAGAGCAAAAAAAAGAAAAAAAAAAAAAACAGACATAGTCATTGCTGTTATGGAGCTTGGATTCTATTGGGGGAATTTGTTGGGATAATTATCACATAAATGTTTAAATTCCAACTTTGATGAGTGCTATGAAAGGTACATAAGAGTAATGAGAGCCTATTCTAGGGTATCAAGGAAGGCTTCCTTGAGGAAGTGACTATTGAGTTAAGACATAAAGGATGAGTAGGAATTAATTAGGCCAAGAGAAATAGGAATATCGTTCAACATTCTAGTAGAGAGAACAGGAAGTGGAAAGGACCTGTGATGGGCAAGCAGATAATGCATTCAAAGAATTGAAAAAGAGTTGGTATGTGTTGTAAGAGCAGAGGGCAAAAGAAGTGAGATGCAAGATAAGTTTCAACAGGTAGGTAGGGACCATAGCTACATGAATTTATAGGTCATGCAATAGATTTGGGGGCTTTATCATAACAATGGGAAACGTTTTAAACCTCAGATACGAGGAGGTTAGAATGGTTCACTCTGGTTATGGTAAGGAGAGAGTTTGGGAGAATGACAAGAATGAATGCAGGGAATCATTTAGTAGGTTCTTATTCTGATCTCTGTGAGATGATGATAGTGCAGAGTAGGATAGTGGAAATGGAGGAAAGTGTTCAAAACAAGAGAGACTTGAGAGGTAACAATAAACAGTATCTAGGGATGGATTGGAATGGAGGGATGAGGGGATTCAGGATGACTTCAAAATGTCAGTTGGCTGGATAGATAGATGGATGTGAGATATTATTAGCAATAACTATATTGCTAACCTTATTGATAATTACTGTGGGCCAGGCTCTGTCCTCAGGTTTTACATATAGTGATTCATCTAATTCTCACAGCAGTCTGGTGGGGTAGGTTTAGTACTGTTATTCCCATTTTACAGGGATTAAGTAAGGGGCCTGAGGCTACAGAACTAGAGAAACCAATCTCTCCAAAAACATGCATTTATGCCTGGTAGGGAAATGAGGAGGTGGAGAGAAAAGCAGGCAGAAAGAGTGAGTGTGACTGGATAGACAGCTGGAGGGGGAGTGTGAAGTGCAAAGGAGGTATTGTTTTCAAATGAAAAAATAAGCTTGAACGTGTTTATAAGCCAATGAGAAGCATCTAGTTGAGGGGAAAGCTGAATATTCTGGAGAAAGAGAGGGATAATTATTCTTAGTAAGGTTTCTGAATGAAGATGAGATCCAAAATACGTGTGGAGAGAATGGCCTTATATTGAAGAAAGGAGAGGTGATGAGAGCAGAAGGTGGGAGGTTGAGGGAGTTTTTGTGTGATGGCTGCTTTATTCTCTGTAAAATAGGAGCCCAGGACAGCTGCTGAAAGTGGATGAAAGTAAGAGCTTGAGGAGAGGAAAAAGATTTGAAATAGTTATGAGAGAGTGGGAGAGCCAGTTGGCTGGGGATACAGAAGGACTGCCAGGCAATATTGAGGACTTCTGTGGAGTTAGTCATCATAAATCATGGTACAACCAATGTGTCCTGTTGTGTGACTTCCTCCAGCAGTACTTGTTTAGCAACAGGCACAGTAATGAAAGTAATAATTGAGTTCATCCCATGCTGTAGCAAGGAGTTTGCTATATAGACAAGAGTGTTATTGAGATGAAAATGGTAATGGAGATGAAGAAAAGGAGATAATCTTTATTAAAGAAGTAGAAACAGGATTTGATAATTATGTAGATGCAGAGGATAAGGAAGAGGAAAGGTTAAGGATGACACTACATTTCTATTTGGAAAATGCATTGGTTGATACCTGTAGTGGGTTGAATAGTGTCCCCCCAAAATTCATGTCCACCCAGAACCTCAGAATGTGACCTTATTTGGAAATAGGATCTTTTCAGGTGTAATTAATGTAAGGTTGGAGATAAGATCATAGAAAATTAGAGTGGGCCCTAAATCCAATGAGTGTCCTGATAAGAGACACTCAAGAGGACACACAGAAACTATGTGAAGATGGAATGAGAGATTGGAGTGACATGTCTACAAGCCAAGAAATGCTAAGGATTGCTGGCAACCACCAAAAGCAGGGAGACAGGCATGGGATAGTTTCTCCATCAAGGTCTGCAGAAGGAACCAACACTGCCACCACCTTGATTTTGGCCTGCTGGCATCCTGACCTGTGAGAGAATAAATTTTTATTCTTTTAAGCCACCAAGTTTGTGGTAATTTGTTACGACAGCCCTAGGAGACTTATACCATTCACTGAAGTAAGGAATCCAGAAGGAGCAGGTCTGGCAGGAAAGATAATGAGTTGAGTTTAGAAGATTGTGCATAGTTCAGGTCCTTATCCTTTGTTGCATATTCCTAACATAGTCTCCTAATTGCTTTTTACCTCCTGCAAACCGTCATTTTGTTGCCAAAATCATTCTAAAATGTTTCATTTTAGTGGTTCATATCAAAAAAGGCAACTCTGATTCTGTCACTCTTCTTTTTATACCTCCCTATTACTTACTGGCTAAAATTCAAACTCTGTAGCATGGTGATCAGTGCCCAGTCTGTCTGTTCTTGTCTCATGTCACCCCTTCTTTCTGCTTTTGCCTCAATAAAACTGGTCCATTCATAGTTCTCTAAATAGGCCTTGCTCTTCCATGGCATCTCTACTTTGGCATAGGCTTTTGTGTATAATGTCTTCTCTGTCCCCTTTGTCTACAGTATCAAACACCCACTCATCTTTCAAGACACCAGTTACATCACCATCTCTGTGAAGGCTTTCCTCACCCCACTCCTCTCTGCTTTCTATAGGCAGAGGCTATCGTAACTACTTGAACTCAACTTGGACTGTTAGGTTTGTTATGTTCTACTGTAATTAGTGGTTGCCATGTCTCTGTACCTCTAGAAGGTCAACTCTTTGAGGGTCAGGACTGTGTCTTAGGTGAAATAATCTGAACTATCAAATGCTGTGGAAAAGCTGACTTTAGGGAGTGACTTTGTGAACCATTTTTGGTTTCTAGGAATTGATTGGTTGTTTTTTTCTCCATAGTGCTCCCAATATTAAGTAGTGAGTATGAATATCAAGTTGACTTATACGTGGATTACAGAATTGGTGTTTGGCCCCTTTTTAAAATTGGAAATTTAGAACCCACACATTAGACACCAACCTTTCTGACCTACTTAGATCCCTGTAACCTGCTAGAGGTTTTCATATCTCAGACCTTCCCCTATTCCATGTATTAGCTGATCTCCATTCAACCCTCAGGTCAACTTCTCCTTTCTGACTGACCCCCTTCACTTCTTTTTGAGTTGGTACATCACACATGCCTCTATAGTAGTGCTTATAACACTCTGCATCATAATTGGAAATGTACTTTTATCTCTTTCTACCAGACAATGAAATTCTTAAGGGCAGAATCCATGTCTTATTCATCTTTTTGTCTCCAGATCCTGGCACACAGTGTAAACTCAATAAATGTTTATTTGAATTCATAAATTATTTGAAACACCTCTAGTGTTCTGCTGTGAGTCCTTAAAGGTTACCAATAACCATTCTGTAATACTAGTTTCATGAGAGCTGGGGTGGAGTCTGTCTTGTTGACTCTGGATTCATAGTGTCTAACATAGTGCCTGCCACGTTATTGAATGACTGAATCTTCAGGTTTATTTATTCCACTGGTATGTAATTCAGTAATTTGTGAAGGATATGATTTGTGAGTTAATATTTCATGATATTCCATTTTAAGACAAATTTGAAACTATGACTAAAAATAACTTTAAACGTTATTATATAAGAGTATTGGGTATGGATTTAGTGTACTTGTAACATTTCTAAAATATTGGGTAGGTTGATTCTCCAGTTTGATCAGAGAGCAGCTGAGTTCTTTAACATTCAAATGGAAACAGGAAATATTTTGTGTATTGTTTGGAACTTCATTTTGAGGTTTACATCAAAGTACTTTAATTTTCAAAAATACATCCCAGATTTATCTACTCGTCTCCATTTCAAATCCCCAACCCTAGTTCATTCATGTTGTCTCCCATATTACACACAGCTGTCTTTTTAAAGACATGAATTTGATCATGTCATTCTGCTTAAAATTCCTCAATTGTACTTTGAATAAAATTCAAACTCCTTATTATGGCCGACAAGCTCTGTGATCTGACCTCTGGCTATCTCTCCAATGACATATCTCACCATTCTTATTCTATATGGTCCAGCCACATGGGCCTCCTTTCAGAAACCGTTTAGACAACAGTTCTCAAACTTTTTGGTCTCAGGACCCTTCACACTCGACATAATTTGGCAAATAATATTTTATTATCATTAAAAACTTTTTTTAAATATCTGACTTAATAGGAGACAGCTGAATTCTCACATCTGCTTCTGCATTCAAACAGTTGTGGTATGTGGTTTTGGTTACCATGGAGGGAGAAAATCTGGCTTCATGGAGATATGTAGTTGGATAAGGAAAGGGTACTTTAATAGCTTTTTCAGATAATATTCAAAGAATATTTACATATTCTTCTTTAATAGTAAAAGGTAGTTTCTTAAAGATTAGTTACAATGTGAGGTCTCAAACTCTTATCGTGAACTTTCCATACATTGTTACGTTAAAATACATTGGTCTATCAGTGTCATCTTTGAATGGGTCTTTTTACTGAGGCATGATTTTAACATGATGCATTGATCATTTTGAAAATACTGGTTTGCTGAGTTTGCAGATCTTCCAAATGTGGGCACATCTCATTATACAATATCAAAAAATCACATTTGTTAATATTACCAATCTCATCAGAAAAATCTTTAAGCGTTGGGAAGCTGTCAAGCTCATGGTGATGGATTCAAGTTTTCTAAAATTATAATTTTCACTTGAAAGCATGAATTTTTCTTATTGGCAACAAATGCTGTCAGTTGTTTTCCTTGAAATAACAGATTCAGTTTATTCATTCTCAAGAACACATCTGCCGAATATATTAATCTTAATAACCATAGTTTGTTCTTCTTTCAAATAAAAATGGTATTCCAAGAAAAAAATGTTCAGTTTTGCAACTCAAGCAATTGCATAAGTGCTTTTCATTGAGATGACATGGTTTGATATGCAGCAGACATGGGCTATGCATATTTCCCATTTCATCACACAGAATATTAGAAACACATGGACTCAAGGGTCAAGATTTTTAAAAATTGATAATTTTTACTGCTTCATCAAGGACATTCTTAAATGAACTTTTTTTTTTTTTTTCTGCTGTGGAAGATTTGCCCTGAGCTAACATCTGTTGCCAATCTTCTTCTGTTTTGTATATGAGCTGCTGTCACAGCATGGCCACTGATAGATGAGTGGTGTAGGTCCATGCCTGGGAACTGAACCCTGGCCGCCAAAGTGGAGCACGCTGAACTTAACCACTAGGCCACCAGGGCTGGCCTATGAACTTTGTTTTTTTTAACTGCGAGTGCGTAGTAGTGAAAAGTACGGTGACTACTGGTACAGTTTGGTGCCACTGCATTGACTTGTACTAAAATGCTAGCATTTAACTTATCATTGCTTTTCCACCTTCAGTACACGTGTCAACACAGTGAAAAAGGCAAATGTTTTATTATTATAAAAATAGTTTTGGCCTTGTGGATGCCCTGAAAAGTTCCCACAGACCTGTGAGAACTGCTCCTCTGATAGTAACCGAAACGCTTCCCAGAAGGGTAGCCATACACTGGCACCCCACAAGTTTCTTCTTTTAGTTTCTTTCATACAGCTTATTACAGTTTATAATTATGTATATTACTGGCTTTGTAATGACCTTGGACAAGTTACCTAACTTGTGCTTCAATTTCCTTCTCTGTACAAAAAATATATCTCTCAGGGATTATTGTGGGGGTTAAGACAATTAAAATATGAATATGTTCAAAACAGTGCCTGGCACATAGTTAATGCTGTTATTATATATGCCATTCATTTTCTTTACAAGCTGCCTCTTGCACAAGGCTGCTCTCAGCTTTGCAGGGCAGGACCCACAGTTGTTTTATCTACCAGTGTATTCCCGCAACACAGCCCAGTGCTTGGCATACAGTTGGTGCTTAATAAATAGTTTTTGAATGAATGTGTGATGGTGTGGGAGACTAAAAAAAAATATGTTTGCTTGTCTTAAACTGCAGAACAGTTTGGGGAGAAATAATGACAGATGAAGTTAGTGGTCGTTATGCTTGGATAGAGGAAATTGGAGTGAATTGGTGGAGTTTTCTTACAGAACTTTCATGAGCCAAATGAGCAGACTGTTTTAAGAGCTGACTTGTAATAATTATAGAAGAATATTATTTCCTATCTTGAGGGATGGCGGAGGTTTTCATATTTGACCTTTGAATATATTTTCTGTTTGGTCACAGTCTGTTTTAGAATAGGACTCACTGGCTTCTATGATCTGGGATAGTAGGAGCAACACTAACCACCTCAGGCACAGGGAGAAAAGAGAAAATAGAGGAAGATTCTTCCTAAAAGGAGTGGGTTAAATTAAATGAGCTCTCAGACTTTGTTCTGCTATTTTGAAGGAGTAGAAGAAAAGAAAGTAATGGATCAAAATGCTTTCATTTGTTGCATTATACCTTTGACTTTTGTCACAGGAGAAAAGGCCATGTGAAGAATGGTTCTGCCCCTGATGTCTGTCAGGTAGTTTTGGATCCTTTATATGAGAATCTCTATGATACATTTTTTTAAAAGTTTAGTTCCAGGAAAAAAAGACAGTCTCACCAGATAAAATGGCACTGCTTCTTTTAATGAGACAAGGAGAATTATATAATCTGTAAAGTTTTCCTATTAATAGGAAACTCAGTATTAAATTTAATACTCAATAAACTGTAATAAGATGATATTTTTATAGTGATATCCTGCCATCTCTATCTGATTTTTATTTTTTGCATTTGTTTTATTGACCTTATGAACTTTAAAGCCTTTTGGGAAGTAGGTGGATGTAGATGATAAATTTTAGATATTGGCGTTAAATGGTGTAATTGCTAGAGATTTAATCTCCAGTCTGTACTTTTCATCCTAAATTGCATTTTTAAACATAAAAAAACATACATTTAAAAGCATGATTGTTTCTTTTTTAGTGATTACCATTTGTACACATACTTTAAAACAAAAGATGTAGAAGCATTTATAGGTACATGTGAGATAATATTACATCTTTATCAGCAGCTTTCTATCCTATGGTTCATTACAATTAAACTGCTATTGGGAGTCAACTGTTTTCTTTGTAATTCTTAAACAGCTTTGGGGAATGTGTGCTTTCATGGGCATGTGTGTCTATGCCTGCATGTGTGTCTGTGTATGTTTCTGCTTCTGCATGCACACAAATTCCAGTGTGTGTGTGTGTGTGTGTGTGTGTGTGTGTGTGTGTGTGTCTGTCTGTCTGGAGGAACCTGGCTAGATGGGAGGTGTTCAGAGTTTGTTGCTTCGAGCCCTGTCTAGTTCTGAGATTTGGGGATGTGATCTCATTTGGGGCTCATGAACTCCTTCCTCACCAGTTTTCCTATTACTGCCAGAAACTACAAAGGATGTCAGGAGGTCTGAGCTTAAATCCCGTGCAATTTGTGATTTGGCGCAACTCACCTAATCTCTTTAGGCTTCAGTTTCTTCATGTACAAAATAAAGATGTTTTACCAGATTTTTTAGGTTCTTAGCTTGGACCTTCTAAAATATTATCAAAAGAGCTGTATGACATGCCGAAACTAATGAGCTGGATCCAAGTTCCCTGCTGGACAATATGATATTTGCAAATTTCTTGTCTTAGTTTGATCCTCCCCCAAAACAAGTTTTTGAAGGGTGCTTAAGGTAAAGTAATTGGCATTTTTATTCATAAGACAGTTAAAGAAATAAAAACTAGATGACATTTAGAAAGAAAAAAGTGCAGCTGTTGTAAATTTTTAGAAGATTATTATATAGACAGAGGATTAAGGTCTAGACAAAGTGGAGTAATAGGAAACTCTGAATAAAAAGATGACTTTGATTTTGGTGCCAGAGTGGAATGCAGTAGTTAAGAATTATATTAGAAAGGAATTATCTTGATGGAAAAGTTCGGATGTTTTGAAAGAGTATGAGATGAGAAATAGAATAGTAATGACTACATTACATACAAATAAATGGTGATGATAAATCCTATCATGTTATTTAGATAAAACTGCCTCGCTATCTGTCTTTTTCGTTCCTGGGAATATGTCATTCCTACTTTGCACTGTATGCCCTGAATTTTCTTCTGTCTCCCAGCTCCATTCCAGCTGATAGTGGTGATCCAGGGACCATATTTTGAGCATCACTCTTTAGAAAATCTCACCAGTGGTTGATTTAATCCCTTGGCTGAAGTGAAGGCCGTGGTCTTAAGGCCCAGAGACCTTCCTAGAATGAGACCATTTTATCCTTAATGAGTTTTCTAGGGAAAGAATGTCTTGATGTTCAGTTTTGTTTTATTTTTTTGTAAGTGAATCTTCAAGATCAAATGTAGGAAGGTGAAAAGACTGTATCCCAGATAAAGTCTATATGTAATATAGTCTTTAACTGATTATGGTTTTGCTTTTTTAAACATTTTTTGTATATCACTGGAAAATTTAAGTAAGAGTTGAAGGTTGAAATCAGCTGTTTCTTTTTAACTTTCGCTCTTTACTAGTTGCAGTGTGGCCCAGGTAAGACGGTGAGGGGAAAGATGCTCAGGCTCTGTTTATGGTCAAGCTGGTTTTGAGTATGTTACTAGCTGTGTGATCTTGGACAAATTAAGTAAACTCTGACTTCTGGTTTTCTTAACTATTAAAAAAATGTGGGGAAGTATGATAAGAATTACAGATAATGTTTGGTGTGTCTTTGTCTGCCATATGGTAGGTAGGTGCTTGCTTTGAAGTAGCTGTGAATATTGTTAGTAAGTTAAACATGTGTACTGTAGCTATAGAAACCCATTTTTCCTTATGGCTGACTGCTTGATAACACTTCCATTACCTTGCCCTGGGAGTAAGAACTGCGTTCAAAGTGCTGTTTTGCCACTGACCAGTTGGGTGGTCTTAGAAATAAAAGCAACCTTGATGGGCCTCAGTTTCATTATCTAAATATTGATATAATCATAGTCTTTTTTTTTTTACCATTTTTTTTTATTGATGTCTTAATAGTTTATAACACTGTGGGGTTTTGGTTGTACATTTTTGTTTGTCCATCACCTTGTAGATGTAACCCTTCACCCCTGTGCCCACCCCCCACCCCCCTTCCCCTTGGTAACCACCAATCAGTTCTCTCTGTCCGTGTGTTCACTTATATTCTGTATATGAGTGAGTTCATGCAGTGTCTGTCCTTCTCTCTCTGGCTTATTTCACTTAACATAATACCCTCTAGGTCCATCCATGTTGTTGCAAATGGGACAATTGTGTCTTTTCCTATGGCTGAGTAGTATTCCATTGTATGTATATACCACATCTTCTTTAACCAATCATCAGTCGAGGGACACTTGGGTTGCTTCCACTTCTTGGCTATACTGAATAATGCTGCAATGAACATAGGGGTGCATACGCCTCTTGTGATGGTTGATTTCACGTCCATTGGGTAGATGCCCAAGAATGGGATTGCTGGATCAAAAGGTATTTCTATTTTTAATTTTTTGAGGACTCTCCATACTGTTTTCCATAGAGGCTGCACCAGTTTGCATTCCCACCAGCAGTGAATGAGGGTCCCCGTTTCTCCACAACCTCTCCAGCATTTGTTGTTATTTGTCTTTGTGATTATAGCCATTCTAACCGGTGTAAGGTGATATCTTAGTGTAGTTTTGATTTGCATTTCCCTGATGATTAGTGATGTTGAACATCTTTTCATGTGTCTATTGGCCATCTGTATCTCTTCCTTGGAAAAATGTCTGTTCATATCCTCTGCCCATTTTTTGATCCGGTTGTTTGCTTTTTTGTAGCTCAGTTGTATGACATCTTTATATATTACTGAGATTAATCCCTTGTCGGACAAACGATTTGCAAATATTTTCTCCCAGCTGGTGGGTTGTTTATTCATTGTGATCCTGGTTTCATTTGCCTTGTAGAAGCTCTTTAGTCTGATGAGGTCCCACTTGTTTACATAATCATAGTCTTTATGTTCTCTAAGATCTCTTTGAATTCTAAAATTCTGTGATTTTTAAGAGGGTGACCTTTACGTAAAATATGGAAATTTCTAATCTGGACATAAAATTTACCAGTGACTAACTTTTCATAGCAGCTAAAGTGCTTATTGACAAAAAAAGAGTTACTTAAATATTACTAAATTTAGAGTAAATTTGAAACACTTGTTCCAAAAAAATAAAATTGGGCTTTGAATTTTGATGCCTGCATCCTTTCATTGTAAAGAATTCTTTTCTTTATTTTTTTTAAAGTTGAGCAACCTCTTGAGAAATTATTTCGCTTAATGAAGAGTCCATGTTTATAATAGGCCGTTTTCAAAAGACCTGCATACTACCCTGTTTTCCTTGTCCTTTTAGAGCACGGTCATTTCTGATTTGAATATTAGTCTGCCAAATTAATTAATGAATACCACTTATGCCTCTTTAACTTGTTTCTTAACTCCAGAAATTTTACTCAGTTATTAATAAACCATGAGATTTTTGGTTTGAAAGATGAATCATTGTGAGACAACATATACCTGTTGAAACACACAGTATACTTCTTGCCACAAAGATTTAAGTAAATCTGATTAAACTTTTAGATTTAACTTCCAGTTTGTAGGAAATACAAGGAATAGAGGAGTATATTAGACAACACCACAAAGAAACAAGACAGATACAGAATCAAAGTCAATGTAATGAAAAAAGAGATAAGGGTTGTTATAGATTAAACAGCTTATGTTAAACTATTTCTGGGTAGGTTCACTTTAGGACAAGCTACATATTGCTCAGAAAGAGTGCATATTATTCAAATATTTATTTTCCTTTTGTGATTATTTTGTTTCAAAGGCCATAAAACCCTATGGGTGTTTTTTTTTTGACTAAGGACTTTCTAGACCAGACTTATTTGTACTTTAAAGGAGCAAGGTGAACTGAACATTGTCTAGTAACAGGTGATTTTAAATGCTTTAAATTTTTTTTGGTGGGCAATTTGTTAAATGGATGAAAGTCTTATGACGTTGTTATCATACATGTAAGGTTTTTTTTCCTCTCTCTAGATTTTTTTGGTTAGGAGTATTTGTAAAAGATATTCTGTAAAAATTGTTAACTTATATACCCTTCTAGAAGGCAATGAAAATGAAGTTCTGCTTTATTTAATCTCTTGTACATATTTATTATATTTATAGAACAGAGTCAACTACTAGTATTATTTCTTTTAGCATTTAAATCTTAATGAAATTTGTTACTTTGTTCAGATTTGTTAATATGTTAACTTGCTCAGATTCATAATAAAAGGGCTAGACTTTAACTGTCAAATTTAGTAGCTACTAGCCTGATGTGGCTTTTGAGTACTCGAAATATGGCTGGTCCAAACTGAGTTGTGCTGTGAGTGTTTTGAAGACAGTCTGAAAAGAAGAATGTAACATTTTAATAATGGTTTTATATTATTATGAGTTTGAATGATCCTTTAGATATATTGAGGTAAGAAGACTGTATTATAAAAATTTATTTCACCTGTTTATTTTTACTTTTGTTAATGTGACTACTAGACAATTTTAAATTACCTACGTGGGTCATATTATATTCTGTTGGGAAGTGCTGGGCTAGAATATCACAGCTTTCCTACTACAATGAAAACATGTGAGGTGAAGATTTCTGGTCTGTGAAAGAGCTCAGTGAATGTATAGTTTTAAATTTAAAAAAATCTTTTGTAAAAATAAAAACAAAACTAAAATCACAAAAGAAAAAAGTCAATGACAGTTTCTTCAGCAAAGCTAGATGAGAAGGTATCCTTACAAACACCAGAATATGGGTTGGTTGGGGTAGCAGGACTCACACAGATTGCATGTGGAAGAACACCTGTGTGGCAGAAGGACTAGAAGGGGAAGCCCAGAAACACAGAAGTCACCAACAGATCCCAAAAGGAGAAGACATCACTTTGGTTGGGAAACTTGAGCAAGCAACCTGGGAACAACTGACAAAATTGCCTCCTGTTGCAGGGGAATGCAAAACAGACCATGGGGACACACTAAGAGGCTGCAGGAAGGTTAGAAAGTACTGGGGTGGATTTTAAGAATCTCGGAAATTTCTAACAAAAACTGCTTTGAGAGTCTAATTCTGAAGAAATGCTGCCAGAAATGGAATCCAAATTGAGCAGGGCAGAAACATGAAGTTTGAAGGGAAGAGAAAGTTGGTTTTCAAGCTGGGGGAGCGATACATAGGAGGTCGATTTCAAAACAGTGGTTCTGGCTACACAGAGAGGTCATGGTTTTAAATAGTTCACTTTAAGGCCAGGGGAGAGAGCCTGCCAGCCTTGAAGCTGAGAAAGCTACCTGTGCTCACCTCAGCTCCCTACATGGAAGTCTCTTCCTAACTGCACATGGAAACTCATTTCATTTAGATACAAGTAACAGAAAATGATTTCATTTAAACCCCATAAAATGTACTGTAGTCAAAAAAGATAAAAATTAATAGAATTAATATAACAACAGACAGTGAAAGCATATCAGAAAAATGTGGCCACAAGGCAGATGAAAGCTATAAACTGTTATAAAATAAACTAAAGGAAAGTAATAATATTAGTCAACTATGAATAAAACAGCATAATTTAGAAATAGGAAAACTCAGAAATACAGTAATAAATAAATAAAAATAAAAAGAGTACTTCTAGAACTCGGGAAAAAATTAGGAAAAAATCATTTCAGAATAGAGACTAAATTAGAAGGAACATAAAAAATGGACAATACAGTAAGTACTGCAAGAAAAAGAATATACAAGAGAAAAACAAAAAGAATTTGAGAGAAAATTACAAATATAAAAAGATAGGAAGAGAGTAATTAATACTAGTATAATTGGAGTCCCTGAAGAAGTATGAAACAAAAGAAATATTTAAAACAAATATCAACAAACCCTCGTTTATTGCTGATAGGAATGTAAAATGGTTCAGCTACTGTGGAAAGCAGTTTGACAGTTCCTTAAAAAGTTAAATATAGAATTATCATATGACCCAGCAATTCCACTCCTAGGTATATACCCAAAAGAATTGAAACAAATACATGCACACATATGTTCATAGCAGCACTATGCATAATCGCCCGAAGGTGGAAATAGCCCACATGTCCATCGACAGATGAATGTATAAACAAGTGGTATATACAGAGAGTGGAATATTATTCAGCTATAAAAAGGAATGAAGTACTGATACATGTTATAACATGGATGAACCTTTGAAAACATGCTAAATAAAAGAAGCCAGACACAGAAGTTCACATGTTGTATGCTTCCCTTTTTATGAAGTATCTGGAAGAGATGGATCCAGAGACAAAATGCAGATGGGTGGTTCATGGAAGCGAGGGACAGGGAGAATGGGGAGCGACTGCTTAACAGGCTTGAAGCTTTCTTTTGAGGTGATGAAAATGTTTTGGAACTACATACAGGTGGTAGTTGTACAGCACTGTGATTATAATCAATGCCACTGAATTGTTCACTTAAAATAGTTAGTTATATAATTTTGCCTCAATAAAAAACAAATTACCAACCAATTCACTCTTAACAAAAAACGCTTCAACAAAATTTTCCTGAAATAACACAGGAATGAATCTGTATATTGAAAGGGTACACACGGACCTAGAATGGTTGACACCAAGCTATATTTTGGTAAAATACTGGGCTTTAAAAATAAAGCAGACGAAAGACCAAATCACTGATAAGAGAAGGAAAAGATTAGGATTGGCTATCTCTACAGCAGCGTTTCATATCAGAAGACAATGGAGCAACATATTTAAAATACTCAAGGAAAGAAAATATGAGCCTAAGATTTTGTATCCAGCCAAACTGACTTCAAGTATAAAAGACTGCAAATAAATAGTCGTGAACATGCCAGAAATCAGGGAATATTGTTGTGAGACCTTTCTGAGAAATCTACTAGACAAGAGACTGGGCTGAAGTCATAGGAGCAGCTTTGGTAAAAGGTCTGGTGGTGACCATAGAATATATTTACTAGTAGAACTAAGACTATTGGAGTTACAGATGATAAAATAATATTTAAATGTTATATGCTGTATGCTCTGCAGTATAAATGCAATGCAACTATCAAAAATGGGAGAAAAGAATATTTTGAAAGTAGTGTAGGCTTGATGATTGCTCATAGTTATTAGCTGGAAATAGAACACTGTGAAATGCTGGAGAAGAGTGAGGGAAGGGGGAAGAAAATGTTACTAGCTAATTTCATGACTGTTCATAGCAGGGATGATAACTTAAATATAATCTAAAGATGAAATGAAGAATATTATCCAAAAGTAATTTTAGAACAAAGATACAAAGCTCCAGAATAGTAAAATGTATGTATTTTAAGATCTAGCAAAGAGCAGTGAAGATTTTACATGTGTATGTGCTATATACAACTATCACATGAAAAATATGATGAAAGGTTAAAAATAGACAATTTTATACCAGGTAAATGCAAATAAAATGAAAGCAGAGGTTGCATACTTGATAACAGATAAGATAGAATTCAGGCCAAAGCATTTAATGTGGGGGAGAAAACTATTGACATATTGAGCTACATTAAAATTAAGCACTTTGTTCATCAAAAGACACAGTTAAGAAAGTTAAAAGACAAACCACAGAATGGGAGAAAGTATTTATAATTCATACCCAATAAAGGAGTTTATAATAATGTGTGTGTGTAGAGAGAGCAAGAGAGAACTAAAAATAAGGAAAAATAGACAACCTCATAGAAAAATAGCCACGAGACTTGAACAGATGCTTCACAAGAGAATGTCCAAATGGTCAATAAACATATGAAAAGGTGGTCAACCTTATTAGTGATCAAGAAGGTTTAATTAAAACCACAACAAAGTGCCATTATAGACAGTACCCAACTTATGATGGTTCAACTTGTGATTTTTACAACTTTATGATGATATGAAAGTGATAACGCATTCAGTAGAAACCGTACTTCAAATTTTGATTTCTTCCTCGGCCAGTGGTAGGCAGTAGGATACTCTCTCGTGATGCTGGGCAGCAGCAGCGAGGGTAAATGACTAATACACGTACAACCATTCTGCACCCATCCAACCATTCTGTTTTTCACACTCAGGACAGTATTTGATAAATTACATGAGCTATTCAACACCTTAATATAAAATGGGCTTTGTGTTAGATAATTTTGCCTAACTGTAGACTAATGTAAGTGTTCTGGCCATGTTCAAGCTAGGCTAGGCTAAGCTATGATGTTGTTTGGTAGGTTAAGTGTATGTTTTCAACTTAGGATGGGTTTATCGGGACGTAACCCCTTCGTAAGTTGAGGAAGAGCTGTACATTCCTACCAGAATGGCTAAAATTAAAAAGACTGACGATGCCAAGTAAAGGCGAGGATGTGAAGCTATCTGAGTTCTCATACATGGTGGGCATGTCAGTTGCTACCATCACTTTGAAAACTGTTTGGCCTTTTCTGCTGAGGTTTAACATATTCATACTCCAACCCAGAAGTTTCCCTCCTAATATATACTTAACAGGACTGTATTCAATACATACCAAAAGACAGGTTGATAGCAACATCACTTAAATTGTCAAAAACTGGAAACAGCACAAATGTCCATCAAAAGTAGAATGAAACTGATAAATTATAGTATATGAATTTGGTGAATACTATATAGCAGTGAAAATGCATGAATTGCAGCTATACAAAACAACATGAGTGAATTTCATAAACATATTCTTGAGGTAAAAGCCAGACATAAATGAATACATGCTCTATGATTCCATTTATATAGCATTCAAAAGCAGACAAAACTATCTATGGCGTTAGAATTGAGGGTATGACTCTGAAGGTTTCTTTTGTGGATGGAAGTGGAGGTAGTGATGGGGTGGTGGTCACAAGGAGAGTCCTGGGGGGCTAGTACTGCCCTATTTCTTTATGTGGGTGGTAGTTAAATGGATATGTTTATTTTCTGTAATTCATTATATATGTACTTCTCTGATGTAAGTTATACATGAATAAAAAAGTTATAAAAAAGGAATGAGGAAGTTCTGATATGGAGTGATCTCCAGGAAGTAAAAAAAGCAAGATGCAGGACAATGTCCATATTATGAAACATTTTGGTTTGGTTTATAGCATGCTACTTCATTTCTTCTACCTCTCAGGCCATCCCTGACTGGTTATTACCCAAGCCACAGTCCTTGGCCGTCTGTTCTCCCTTAAGCTTGATCTTAGAATATTAATTCACATCTCTGTGCCCCTAGTCTCAACCCTAGTCCCAATTTATCACTTGTTTATTTCCAACATTCTATGAGATAGTTTCTACTGATTATATCATAGTTGACACAAGAAGCAGCATGTCTAAAACTTAAACTTATCTTCTCTCTTCCTCATGTCTAAATTAGCTACCATCCTGATCTTACTATTTCCATCCATGGCTTTACTGTTCTCTCAACTTGAAATATTTGAGTTATTGTTGACCTAATCTTCCACTGGACATCCAGTGTGTAAGTCTTGCTGACAGTTTCCTTTCAGCAGTGTAAAATGCTTTATTTCCATTTACAAAGTTACCATGGATAACATGTCATTTATAAAGCTACAGTAGGGTGTTCCTATTGTCCCTGTCTTCACCTCCTTACCTGTAAATATAGTGTTGCTAAAATGTCATTGAGAGATAATATTCCAAAGTTATATAGTGATGATGCTTGCACAACTCTATGAATATATAAAAACCAATGAATTGTATACTTTGAGTGAATTTTATGGTATGTGAATTATATCTCAATAAAGCTGTTATTAAAAACAAAAACAAAAATGTCATTGAGAGCACATGGTGATTTCCTGTCAGATTAAATCTCAGTTTTGATTTATCATCCAAAGCCATTCATTATATCCTTTGTCTTTCCAACCCAGTCTTGTCCAGTCTATCAATATACAATTCCTCTAGGCAGTCTAATCTAGATAATAACATCTTCATGTTCTAGTAAAGGTTTCATATACAAGATTAATAATCTTAGAATAGTCAAAGCCGTGGATATTATCTCTATTTTAAAATTGGGGAAACTTGAATGGAGACAGAATGATTTATCTGCAATCACAGGGTTAGTATTAGAATTCATTTCACCTTTAAGATATTTGTTGAGCATCTTTTATGTACTAGGCACTGGTTGGTGCAGTTGGAATATAGAGATATATTCCAATCATCTGGTCCCTAAACTCAAAGAATTTACCTAAGATGCTTCTAGTCTTTCTCTGCTTCTGCTAATCTTCCCATCTCTAGACTGCTTTACTGCTTCTGTTTTGTCCTTGTTGTCATTTAACTTTAAAGCCCTTCTAAACTCTCTTCTCCTCACTAACCCTCTTTAAACCTTCCTTTACTTTGAATTCCTTGGGACCATGCCAGTTCTATAGTGTATCTGTAACTTGCCACATATTTCTTTAGTTGGTTTACATGCACATTTATCACCTCAGTTGATATGCAAGTTCTCAGGGGCATATATAATTATCGTCTATAATTTTAAATGTATTTTCCACAATTTTTTTCTCATTGTGCTGGCATAGTTCTGGGCCCCTAGATGCTTAGTAAAATTATGTTGAATTGAATAGAACACTAAGGCCTTGTCTTTATCTTTAATCTACTGGCTGGTTGGGAAGACCAGACACACACAAAGGACCCATCCTGTGCACAATTGTAAAACAGTGTATCGTGAAAACTGAAAAACTTCAAATTGAGTAGGTAAGTGGTTCTAATGAGTTGTTCTGCTACACTGTAACAGTTAACTGTATCTTAAAGTTAACTCTGATCTTTAGGCCCACTTGAGCCTCAGTAGCTCATACTTTTGCACCTAAAACAACTTTACTAGGTAGTGGTTAGACAGATTTGGGCTAGTATTCTCTGGAGTGAAGACAGAGCACCACTTGTTGGCCTCTCTAATATACTGTTAATGTTAGTGGACCACTATAGCCTGTATCGTCTCTACAGGATGATGAACTATCCCATACCTGTGTATTTTCATGAACTTTGTAGATAAAAGTAAAACAGAAAAGTGTTAAAGTAAGCAAAGTAAAATGGAAGTAGCATTCTGTGTTATTAGAAGATGTTTATTACAGAGTTCTCTTGCCACTCAAATATCTTACTCATGCTATTGATTTTATGTCGGTTTGGATGGATATCCTATAGCTCAGTGGTCTTCTAGTGTTCATCTATTCATTTCAAAGATGGTCTCCCTGTGTCATTCTTGAATAATAACTATTAGAGTCAAAAAAATAGGAAAATTAAGCATACTTACTGCTTTTTATTGTTGTTTTATAAGGCACAGTTGGTGGATCTGAAATCTGAACTGACAGAGACCCAAGCAGAGAAAGTCGTGTTGGAGAAAGAAGTTCACAATCAGCTTTTACAGTTGCACTCCATTCAGCTTCAGCTTCATGCTAAAACGGGTCAAAGTGTTGACTCTGGTACCATTAAGGCAAAACTGGTAAGTAATTTAGAAGGTGACATATACTTACATGTATTTTAGAGGATGAAGAGGACAATTTTTAATGAGGCTTTTTAATTATAAAAGGTAATATGTGCACATTGTGGGAAATTTAGAAAATACAGGAAATGTAAAGATCAACATGACCATCTGCAATCTCATCTACTTGAGGTGATCAGTGATAATATAACAAACTGATAATAAACTGATACTCAGATTAGGATTTTTTCCTATTTAAAAGTATATGTATAAATATATTTAAGAGGTATTTATTATAGCATGTTAACAGTTTTTTCCCTACTGTATAGTTAGGATAAAGTTCAACTGCATATAACAGAAATCCTGACTAACATTGGGATTATTTTTGAATACTACAAATTATTCTCTCTCATTTTTCTTCTCTTAAAAAAGCCCTGACAGTCCAGGACAGGCAGTCCAGAGCTGATATGGCAGCTCCACAGGTCTCCGGGATCCAGGTTCCTTTTGTTGTGCTCTGCCATTTTTAGCCCATGGTTTCTATCCTCAGGGTTTCTTCATGTCTGCATTCTAGGCAGGAAGAAGGAAGAATCTAAGGGAAGGGCAAAAGGGTGCTTCCCAGCTGAATTAGCCTTCTTTAAAGAACTTTTCATGAGATCCTCCTTAACAATTTTTGCCAACCAATTTAGCCATCTCATTGGCTATCCCTGGATGCATGTCAGTCTCTTAGTTGGTCATGTGGCCACCTCCAGTAAAATTGGAGTTCTGTTAATAAGGGAGAAGGGGAAAATGGAATTGGGTGCCAGCCAGTAGCACATTTTTTTCTTTTGCTTTTAATATACTATAAGCATTTTCTCTGATGCTGAACACTTTGTAATGTTGGCATAATGTTTCATTGTATAAATTTTCCATAATTAACCAGTGCTCTCCTGATCAATATAGGTTGTTTAAATAGAAATGTTTTTGTAAGTCTCATTTCAGTTCAACCTCATATGTATTGAGTGTGTACTATGCCAGACACTTTATTAGCTACCGGGGACACAGTAATAAAGAAGACAGATACAGCTTGGGAGAGGCAGGAAATGGGATGATGCTGATGATGAGTGTAATACATTTTTTAAGTTTTACTTGTTTTCAGTTAATTCCATTTGATTGTTTAATTAGTTTCTAATACTGGTATGTTAAAATTGATTTAAATGAATATTTACATTCTCCCAAAGTCCTTTTACATTCTGAAATTCTATGAATTTAAGTAATGTTGTTTTTTAAATTGAAATGAGTCAGATTCGTAAATGCTACTTTGGAATATTTGATGTTAACATTGAGAAAGAATGTACATTTTCACTAGAGAAGAATTTATCTGAAGTTTTAATATTAGATTTGAAACAGCCTGCTACAGTGGAAAGACATTGAATCAGGTGTGTTGACTAATTCTGCTAAAACAAAAAATTTTAATCAAATACTGTATAGTTACTATTGCTTATGGATTTGCAAATATATTTTTCTAACAAACTTTACCCAAATGATAGTTCAACATATGGGAATTTTCCTTGTAGTGATTATACCACTAGATAAATTCATTTGTTTGATATTTTTCTAATTATAAAACTTTTTTCTTATATCTTAAGTCTGTCCCCTCTGTGGAGGAGCTGGTAAGTATGCCATTTCTGTTTTGCTTTAATATGTCATGCTGACGTCTTCTTAGTGTTTTATTTGCATATTACATGTTGTCACTTTGTATTTGAAAATGATGTTAATGATGGCAATTTTTTAATGTGCCAATACCTGAGAAGTTAAGTGGGTGGCCCATTGCTCTTTTCTCACTACATGTTGTTAAAAGATTTTTCTTTTGTTTGTGATTTGTAGCCGTTATTTACAGAGCCCATCAATTTTTGACAACTTCTGAGCCTTGTAACTTGCTCACACCTCTACTTCGGAAGAGCAGTTGGTTTTCCCACTCGAGTGTTGTGAAGATATATTAAACAGGCTTGGTTTTTTCCTCCTTTTCTATTTGAATTTATTCCCAGAGAAAGAATGTGCATGTTGGTTTCTTATTCACCCACTGCATGTGTTATAACTTTCCAGCAGTCTTGAGAATAATTGTGTGGACTTTGAAACAATTGAATTTTGATACCCTTTACCAGAAATTATTTTAGAAAATAACAATATATAAATTCTTAATTTTACCACTACCCTAACCTAATCAGGTTCCAATTTGTCATATGGCTTTACTTCTTTTGAAAATATACTATTTGGATATCTAAATTCAGAATGAACTTCTTGGTTGTTACCTAATAATAAACAGGTTAACTAAAAAAAATAGTTTTTTTCTTTAAATCTAAAAGTGATTAACTTCAGTTTTCCTAGTCCTATTCTTGCTTGCATCTGTTAATTTCAGGCCTGAGAGTTTGTCAGGTTCATTAGGGGTTTGAATCATTAAAGCAAAGTGATGGCTTAATATGTTTCTCATATTTCATAAGTATTATATAAATATCTCATTCAAGTAATTGTAAGTAAATAATCCTCAACATAAAGTTTATTTAGCCCATAAACCAAAGAATTCTTGGTCTTATAGGAACTCTTTTTCTGAAACAAACAGCATTAACCATAATAAATGTCATAAAAAAGAATTTTGTTCATGTTATCCAAACTGTGGTTTCTTGTGGAACTGATACCTGCCCTTTCAGGAAATAAGTTCTGAAATAAATTGAGATTTTAATAATTCCAAAGTTGTTATAAAAGGAGGATTCTAGATTATTAGTTCTTCAAATGCCTTAAATACAATATCTAGAAATTATGTTCTAATGGTTGTATTTTTTTACAGAAGTTGAAAAAGCCTGCTAATTAATCTTCCTTCTGTTTATCACATAGATATCACATTTTTGATCAAAGAAGTGATAAATACACCCAACATTTGGTGGTAGTTGTTCATTTTAGCTTGTTTATTATTTTTAAGCTTGTGATACTCACTGCCCTGTATTTGAGTATATTATATATTGATGTTTAAATATGCCATACATTGAAATATGGTTGTCAAAGCAGTAGACCAAAGCAGTTACTTTAGTACCAAATATACTTAAATTACCAAAACAGTTAAACTAGTACGAAAATATATTCCATGAATTGCTAAAAGTTTGCTATGTTTGTTTCTCAGCTTCTTAATATCTAGAATAAAAAGAGAAATAATTACAATAATCAGCACCCATACAATAGAAACAATATCATTTGCCATTTGCTCAAGAGAAACTATTTTTCCTGGTGCTAAGGTAGATCTTTAAGTCTTATAAAGGGGACATGGTGTATAGTGAACAGTGTCTTCCACATCTTGTCAACAAATACAGCCATATTTTCACAGGATTTATAGATTCTGTAAATTAGTGAGTCAGTAAGAGCAGTTCTGTAAGTCAGTAAAAGCAGTTTTACTCAAGATAAATGCAAGTTTGCAGTCTTTGGATGGTTTTCTTGATCCAAAAATAACACTTAAAATATCTTTTGGGGCCCTTATTCAACTCTCAGAAGGGTTCTGTTTGGCCACACAGTTTGTGTGTGTGTGTGTAAATTCGAATTTGATTGACCCTAGGCAGGATTTTGTACCTTATGTTTTTCCACTCTCCTTTGTCTTGCTTGTACCCACCTATCTGTCCTGTGCTTGGATCCTGAAGGCATTTGCTTTTATAACACTTATGATAAAAATTTGATGGCAAAGATCTTGAGGTTATATTCTCTGGCTAATACCTGTAAATTCATATATATGGACTATCTACCAAGCCGGGCATAGGATGGCATCCTTTTATGAGAGCTAAAATGGATATGCATCCTACCTCATAGTAGGCAAGTGAGGTCAGTATTTTCCTCAGAAAACAGTTCTTCATTCATTTTAACATATGGACAAATAGATGAGCCGGATCCCAAAGTTCAGTGATAATCTACACCATAGATAAGCTTATCTATAGACATTTATAATATGTAAATGTTTTAATGCAGTTCTTACCAGCATTTCTCTGTGACCATAAAATGGTTTTTTTAGTTAGAATATCTGTTCTAATTTAAGCTTTGTAAGTTTCTCATAGTCCTCTAAAATAAATTAACTATA
Organism: Tapirus indicus; assembly: GCA_031878705.1. NCBI lineage: Eukaryota > Metazoa > Chordata > Mammalia > Perissodactyla > Tapiridae > Tapirus > Tapirus indicus. The sequence continues at coordinate 38,842,186 of CM062933.1, read as the reverse complement.
GAATGTATCTCTATGTTACTGAATGGTTTTGACTTGCTTTATAGAATTGTTGCATTAAAGCTAATTAAATGCTTGGGCACAACCACCAGAGTGATTATTTTTATTTTAGTTTAGTTTCTTGAGTCATTTTTAGAAAATAAATAGAGATCAGATTCAATTATTCATTGAAGCCACTCCTAGTATGTGATAACATGGGCTTAGAGAAGACTACTTCTGTTAGTATCTTCAGTATCAAGATACCCCAAAGCATGCAATTTTCTTATCTAGAAGTGGTTCCAACACTTTCAGGTACTAGTTAAAGAACTGGATCCAAATCTTTGTGTTCCATTTTATAGAAATGAAATGGTAATTTTTATCATATGCTTTCATTGTTGGTATCATAAACTGTGTGCTTTTGTGTATTTTATGGAACATGGTCTATTGCTAAAGAGTCTTAAAAGTATTTTCATTACATTATGTTTTTTTAAAAAAAAATTGCAATAGGAGAGAGAGCTTGAAGCAAACAAAAAAGAAAAAATGAAAGAAGCTCAACTTGAAGCTGAAGTGAAGTTGTTGAGAAAAGAGAACGAAGCCCTCCGTAGACATATAGCTGTTCTCCAGGCTGAGGTTTATGGGGCAAGACTGGCTGCCAAGTACTTGGATAAGGAACTGGCAGGAAGGTGTGTAAAAAGTAGTGCCATTGTACTCTTAGGTGACAAATTGGATATTTAATGAAGTTGACTCTTATCTCGTGTGGTAAATTAATTTTTACTATAAGAGTTATTTTACGGTTGGGTATAGCTTACTGTTGTTAACTTAATATTGATAGTGTTATGTAGTGCAGATTTATTTAGCCATACTAAATAAGTATTTCTGGTTTACACACGCGCGTGGCGCACATACACACACACTGATTGTAACTTACTGTGAAATGCTAACAACTCTATAGCTGCATTTTTCAGCCATCTCCAGCCTTGACACCATAACAGGTGATGTTCACATGTACAGCTCGACTTCCATGAGGACTTCTTCCTGTGGTCACTGAAACCCAGTCTTTCTTGTCCCTAAGAAACATGTTGGAATGACATTTTATCATAATAGAGTTCTGCTTGCATTAATTTTTTACAGTCAATTATTCACAAACTTTGGTGACTTATGAGTACTAAAAATTTTTTTGCTCATTGTTTTAATGTTACATTAAGAACCGATGTGGAGGGGCCGCCCGGTGGCGCAGCGGTTTAGTTCGCGCTTGGCAGCCCAGGGTTCGCGAGTTCACATCCCGGGTGCCCGCCGACGTACTGCCTGTCAGCCAGGCGGTGGCGTCCCATATAAAGTGGAGGAAGATGGGCACGGATGTTAGCCCAGGGCCAGTCTTTCTCAGCAAAAAGGGGAGGTTGGCGACGGATGTTAGCTCAGGGCTGGTCTTCCCCACAAAAAAAAAAAAAAGCATTATTAAAAAAAAAAAAAAGAACTGATGTGGAGCAAATAAAAATAATTTATATCATGTTGAAGTGCACATTTTCTAATAAATTTTACCACATTTAAAATAATCATTTTGTAAAAAGAAACTGTCATAGAAGAAATGTTTTTGCATAGTTAGCCTCATCTAAAGACTAGTATTCAATAATATCTGAGTTTGATGACCTACCTTGATTGCATGCAAGATGTGAAAGACGTTAATTGATGTTAGTCTCATAAATTGTTTTTCAGATGTGTTTGAATTAAGTATACGATTAAAGAAGGTCTCCTTTATTCTTTTTTTTTTTAACTAGTTATCCCTTGAAGCCATCTGTCCTTTTCAGAGTTTTCATGTCTTAAGAAATCTGAGAGACATCAGGAAGTTCCTGAGTATTAGTTTTATTATTAACTTAGATTTATGCAAAAGCTACTTGTGTTTAGTAATTCTTCTGAATTCTCTCTATAGTACACACAATGAAAAACTAACTGAATTAACTCTTTTCCCGATATGAAGGGTCCAACAAATACAATTATTAGGACGAGATATGAAGGGACCTGCTCATGATAAGCTTTGGAACCAGTTGGAAGCTGAAATACATTTGCATCGTCACAAAACTGTCATCAGAGCCTGTAGAGGACGTAATGACCTGAAACGACCTATGCAAGCACCCCCAGGCCACGTATGTTTGCTTTATTACTATTTCTCACTAACCTCTTCCTTCTTTCTTTAATCAGAAATCTTTTCTATTTTCTTATTCTAGTAATGTTTAAAACCTTTATTTAAAAAGTGAAAGTGGTAGAGGCTGGCCTGGTGGCATAAGGGTTAAGTTCGTGTGCTCCGCTTCAGCGGCCCGGGGGTTTGCAGGTTTGGATCCCGGACATGGACCAACGCACCGCTTGTCAAGCCATGCTGTGGCGGCGTCCCATATAAAGTAGAGGAAGATGGGTGTGGGTGTTAGCTCAGGGCTAATCTTCCTCACCAACAAAAAATCGAAGTGAAAGTGGGATTAAACTTATTTAAAACAGGTACATACTTGTTTTAGTTTTGACAAAGTTTCGACAACCCATAGCTCTCTACAGACTTACTAATGGCCCAAAAGTGATATTTCTGAAGGCAGTGAACTATTTCTAGCATATGCGTATGCTAGTACTTTGGCTTATATTTCCAAATTTTCCTGGATCATGATTAGGCATGTTTAAATTTATTTTAAGTTTAGCAGAGAGTATGTGGTCATATTAATAAATTGGCAAATATTTTGGGGTAGTTCTTGAAGGGACTTTTTGGTAACTAGATTCAAGTATAGTTTCTGAACTAATTTACACCTGTTTGGTTTTGAATTAAGATGAAATTTGAGATGTGTCCAGTTGTCTGCTTCTGTGTCTACCATTGTACAGGAGCTTTCCTTTCTGTCTGGATAAATCTTTATTAAATTTCATTACAACAGCTGCTTGATAATACAGACCTTAATATAATAAAAGCATGTCTAACTCCTACCCAGTGGCTTACATATCCTAGTACCAGATAAAGCATGTCCTAAAATAGTAAAATTATTTGTTGCCTCTGCAAAGATTTTTGTCAGAAGAATTGATATGTACATGGAGTTGGTAGGAGAGGAGTGGGAATTGTAATAAATACTTATGTCATTGTCTTCTCTGGAACATTGGTGGTTCCCATTAACTTCCAGGCAGTGGCCAGATGATAAAAGTTATTTTATGCTAAATAAAGGAGTCTGAACTTTAACCTGATAATCATGGGATTTTTAAATAAAATGGTGGACTTAATAAGATTTAACATTACTTTGACAATTACTTTGGTATAGTGAAGAGGATATGTTGGAAGAGGGTCTAATTGGAGTCGAGGAGATACATTAGAAAGATGCTATAGAAATCCAAGGAGAAAGTGGTGAGAGCAGGGGAAGTGCATTTGAGACGAAGTACAGGTTTGAGAGAATTAGAATCAACAGGACTTGATGTCCAATCGCTTTTGGTTAAATGGGTGAGAAAGAAGAGTCTCGGTTTTTGGTTTGGGCAACTGGGTGAAATGATGGCATTCATTGATAAAGCAAATAGAGGAAAAGGAAGGTTTTGGGGAAAAGATGATGAGATTAGTTTTAAACAGGTAGGGTTTGAGGTGCCAGTGGGACAGCCAAGATATATCCAGTTGGATATATGACTCTGGAATTCAGGAGAGAAGTCTGAGCTGAAGAAATATTAGGGAAATCATCCATCTGTTATAACTGAAACCACGGAATTGATTAAGTCACCCAGGGGAAGTATATATAGAAAGTAAAAAGAACAAGAGGCCAAGGATGGAAAGAAACTTTTATGGAGTGAGGGGAAGAAATGGATCACCAAAGGAAGGAGCCTGAGATGGAGCTGTCAGATACAGGCCATTTAGGAAAGCAGTGTAATAGAAACCAAGGAAAAGAGAGTTTCAGGAGGGAGTAGTGAACAGTATCAACTTTCTGCAAGGTTCAAGTAGGGTAGTGACTAAATAAACTATTCATTGGATGTAGCCATATTGGTTACCAGTGACTGTAGAGAAGACAATTTCAGTGGAGCAAGTCGGGGCAAAACCCTAATTACGGTGATTGGAGAAATGAATGTGGAAGGCAAGGAAGTACATATAGTTAGGATAACTTTGTGTGAAGGTTAAGGAAAGATGGAGGGAGGATAGTAGCTAAAGAAGATAGTGGGTGTTGAAAGGTTTTTATGTTGTTTTGTTTTGTGTTTGTTCCTGGTCAGTATTTTAAAGCTGGAAGAGGCTTAGGATTTTTTTATATGCTGAACAGAGAAAAAGTAAAGATAATAATGGAGCAAGGTCCTTTATTTAAGAGGTACACCAGAGCTCAAAGGAATGAAAAAGTAATTAATGATTCCAATTGGCAATTTATTTTTCAGTCCTAGAAATCAGTTAAAATGGATGTAGATCTTTAAGATATTTTCCAGTGAAGATGAACAGTTACCCACTTTTATTTCTTGAAGACATTTGTTTATCAATTAATTCCTGGCAATAATTTCTTTTGTAATGTCCTACAATTTAAAAAGAGATGTATCAGTATTAAAGAAACGAACAAAAGAGTGAGAAAATCATCTGTGCATTTCACTGTAATAACAGAACAACTATTTTTGCTTTTCCATTTTATCTATTAATTACTTTCTTAACACTGCCCTGTATCAATTCCAGGAAATTAATAAAGATTTCTAAAGGCAAAGTATATAGCATGGGTTTATTCTATTTGGTATATTATTTAAGTTGTACTAATTTTTCTTCTTTTTTTTCCCCAACAAGGATCAAGACTCTTTAAAGAAAAGCCAAGGTGTTGGTCCAATTAGAAAAGTTCTTCTCCTTAAGGAAGATCATGAAGGCCTTGGCATTTCAATTACAGTAAGAAGTAGTGCTTCCAGTCTCCTTTTCTACAGTTACCTAGCAGAATGCTCCTTTGTTGGACATCATTAGGAAACAAAGTATTCTGGATATATTTTCTAAATAACTAAATTTATTCCCATGGGCACCAATACTTTCGTGTAAACTTTTTTTTGTATGTAAATCTTCCTAATAACTGCTATATATTACTTTAGTAATAGTATTACTTTAGTAAGCATAGTTTAACATTTTCATTATGACTCAAGTCGTAGTCCTGTACCACATCCTGTGATGCCTCTGGGAGCCTCCGAAATGGGTATGACTGTTTTCTTCTATGTGAAATGGCTCCAGATTGTATTGTTCTTTTCTCTAAAGTATGTGTTATTTTCCTTTTATCTCATGTCTTTGCTGTCAGATTTCACTGGCTCTTGGGTCCAAGTATTCTTCCTTTTTAAATTTGATGCCTTCACAAACAGTTGTCTGGGCAACGTTCCTGAGAGCGATCTATTATAAAGTACATATATTTGGAGTCATTTTGCTGTTGTTCAGAGCTTTGTTCCAGATGAAGGAATACGGTGGCTTTACTCTAGTTTTCTTTTGGTAATATTTAGGCACTACATACGTTCATTTGCTTTCTGGTATTGCTTAATGCAGGAATATGTCTTATAATAAAATGTTTATCCAATGGATATTTATTGAACACCTACCTTTTGGAGTGCATTGCCCTCAAAGAGCATAAATTTTAGTAGGAGAAATTATATATACACACACACATGCATCCACACATAAATAACCATGGTACAAATACTGCATTTCATCAATTCTGCATTGCATATTTTTTCACATTTCAACATCTCTGAAGTTGAGAGTCATCTTACAATCTTACAATTATTTTTCTGGTACATAAAATAATGTTATGTCTTATCATGCATAGTGATTTAGATTTGATAAAAATCTGTTAGTGCTGTGGACTACTAATACATAAAATATTTTTATTTATCTTTAAAAGAGTTTAGCTGATTGTAGTTTTCTGGTTTTTCAGGGTTCTTTTTTTTTTTTGGGCTCTGGAATGTGTTTTAGAAAAGCACATGTATGTTATTAATCATTTTACTCAGAGGTAACTCTTTGATACTCATAATAATTTTAATTTACCATTACCTAAGTAGCAAATAAGATTTTACTCAGCATAGACAGTATAGGTGCTTATTGAAATATATTTTTAAGAAAATATTTCCCTGTTAGGATAGTCTGTGACTATAGAAAGAGTCAACTAATTTACTGCTCTTGTCTGTTTGTTTGGTTGGTTAGGGTGGGAAGGAACATGGTGTTCCCATTCTGATTTCTGAGATCCACCCAGGGCAACCTGCTGATAGATGTGGAGGGCTGCACGTGGGAGATGCTATTCTGGCTGTTAATGGAGTGAACCTAAGGGACACAAAGCATAAAGAAGCTGTAACCATTCTTTCCCAGCAGGTAAGTTCCCTTTATATAATTAAAATTGGATCTGTCAATCAGTTCTGTTTGAATCTATTGAATATTTTATACTTTCCTAGGAGGTTTCTTAAATAGTAAAGTGCTTATATAAAGATACTAGTTTCCTTTGATTTGGAGCTTTTATAGAAGATGTTCAGCCAGATTTACTGAAAAAGGAGATTTTATTTGCTCTTTCCCACAGCTGTATAACTTTGAGCAAGTTACTTAAGTCCTCTGTGCTGCAGTTTCCTCATCTGAGAGCAGTAAGGGTTAAGTGTGTTAATACATATAAAGTGCTCAGAAGAGGAGCAAAACACCATTAATGACTAAAACACTGTACAAACATGTTATAGAAAAAACAATGCTAGAAGTGTATTGATTTTAAAGTCATAAATGTTAGAACTGAAAGAGTCCTTAGAATCATTTAGCCCAAACCTCTTATTTAAAATGAGTAAATGAAGGTTCTTAGAGATTAAATGATTTGCTCAAGGTTGCAGAGCAAATAAATTATAGACTTGGGATTCATATCCAGGAGTCATATTTGTTATCCAATGTACTTAAGATGTTTTTTTGTTTTGTTTTGTCTTTTCTTTCAAGAATAGGGTTGAGGGAATTCGAGAGACGTTGGTATTACACTGAGATGTTTGTTGGATCATCAGTGTAGTATGCCAGTGTAGAATTGAATCTCAGCGTTGGAAGTGAATTTATAGCTTATTTGGTTCAACTCTACATGATGCTTAAATCTCTACAGTATCACTAAGTAGATAATTGCATTAAAGGGAGGGTTTGTTGATGATAAAGCAGTCCATTCCATTGTTGTACATTGCTGATTTTAGAAAGCTCTTCCTCTTATTAAGCCTAAAATCTGTGTCCCTGTGACAGCTACCCACAGACCGAATTCCGTCATCTAGAACTTTACTGAAGACCACTGCATTATCCATCTATCTCCTCAAAATGATACTTTTTAAAGCATTATCTGATAAGGGAAATCTAAGAATGCAACCCTGGCCTCTTTAAGTTAGTGTTTTCGTAACTCAACTTGGCTATTATCCAGTGACATAAGAGTGGGATGAATGGCAGCTGGGGTAGGCAGTCGTAAAGTTTTAAGGAAATGCTAAGCACGTATTAAAATTCTGAAGCATAACCTTAAACTGCTGAGAAAGAGGAACAGCAAAGAGACTAACTTAGTGAGGAGCAGTAAAAAAATGCCATGCTTTTCTTTTGAGCAAAGCAGGCCATAATTTTCAGAGTTGTAGAAACCAGACTTGTGTGTGGTGATTATAGTCTCTTATTAAATGACAATTATAGCTTGGAATTTTTTAAACATAAAATAACCTGAAACTTTTTACTTGAACATAAAGTTGTTAAAGAATGAAAGTACAAATGTTACACATTTAGTCTAGTGTGATAGAAAGAGCAAAGAGCAAGGACTTTGGAGTCAAATTTCTATTTTTCTGTTTTACTTGTTCATAATTGGAAGAGTTATCTGCTCTCTCTCCAGGACTCGCTCAGGTTTCTCATTCATGTAAAAGAGACTACAACAAGGTTATTCTGAGGATTGAAGGATATAATTTTGCACAATAAATATAGTAATTTCTATAGAATATTACTGAACATAATACCTTGATTAACACTGTGTCTGGTACTCAGTGAAAGTTAAGGTTCAAGACCTGTTCAGTAAGAAACAAGAAATCATTGTACAGAGGTTTCTTGAATTAGTCAAGGAAGAATTTGTGCGATGCCCTTAGGTGCAACTTTAATATCTATTTAGATGGATTTGCTGAATTGCTATGTATTTCTCCATCATATTTGAAGGATATTTTTGCTGGATAAAGTATTCTTGGCTGAAGGTTTTTGTCTTTCATGATTTTGAATATATCATTCCAGTCTCTCCTAGCCTGTAGAGTTTCTGTTGAGAAATCAGCTGAGAGCCTGATGGGGTTTCCTTTGTATGTTATTTTGTTTTTTTGTTTAGCTGCCCTTAATATTATTTCCTTGTCACAGGTACTTTTCAAGTTTGCTACTATGTGGTGAGATGATTTTTTATTCCTGTTTATATATTTAGGTGATCTATTGATTTCATTCACTATTTCCCTCTCGTTCCCTAGGTTGGGGAAGTTCTCAGCTATTATTTCTTTGAACAAACTCTCTGCTCCTTTTTCTCTTTCTTCTCCTTCTGGAATACCTATTATCCTTATGTTGCTTTTCCTCATTGAGTCTGATATTTCTCAAAGAATTTCTTCATTTCTTTTTAGTCTTAGCTCTCTCTCCTCCTCTATCTGGAGCGTTTCTGCATGGCTGTCCTCAATAATGCTAATTCTTTCCTCCATATTGTCAGTTCTGCTCTTTAAAGACTCCATTTTTTTCCACTATCTCGTTCATTTTGTTTTTCATCTCCAATAATTCTGATTGGTTTTTCTTTATGTTTTCAATCTCTTTTGTGACGAAATCCCTGAATTTGTTGATTTGTTTCTGTGTGTTCTCTTGTATTTCGTTGAGTTTGTTTATGATAGCTATTTTGAATTCCCTGTCATTCAGGTTATCAAATTCTGTTCCTTCAGGGTTGGTTTCTGGGTGTTTGTCATTTTCCTTTTGGTCTGTAGCCATAACAAATTGTCGCAAGGATCCGACCGCCTTATTTTTTCCTCTCATATTGAAGTTGGTCCTGCAGTTTCCACCTGCTGCCACTGGATGGAGGTCGCGAGCAGTGTGCTCTGAGCCCGCTGCATCCCCGGAGGGATTATGCTGAAACGCGGGGTGTGTGTGGGGAGGGGTTCTCTCTTTCTCCTGCTCGACCCGGGGGTTTCCTTTCTGGCTCTCTTAGGGTGTTTGCTACACCCCCTAAACAGTCCATCGTCGCTTCCGGTGGGGATCTCTCGACAATCTGTGAGAGCACCTGGAGGGTGGTAGTTTTCCCTGCTGTGGGCCGCCCCTCCCCCCTCTGTCTGCGAGCCGCGCTGTCTTTGCCGATCAATTGGGGAGGGGGAGTACAACTTCTTACCTCTCCTCTGTCCTTTTGGGCTTCCCGCACCTCCACCGTCCAATGTATGGCAGCAGGGGTTTCTTAGAAGTCCTTTGTAGTGTTTGATTGAGCTCTGTTGGAATGCAAATGATGTTTTCGTTGTGTCTTAGGGGGCAGAGATTCAAAGAGGGAATCTCACTCCACTATGATGCTGACGTCCTGAATTGCTATGTAAAGTACAAAATGGCAAAATGACTTTTAAACTGAACATTTGTTCCAAAATTCTGTAAATTGAATAGTTAACATCCTTTTATATTTTAGGTCTGTTAGCAAAAATATTGTAATCAGTAGAAAGATGTATTGTAATATTAAAAAGACATTACTTGTAGAGAGGATTCATGGGGTTGGTCTGGACACAATGGCTTCTAAGTTCTCCTCTATCTCTTGAGATTCTAGAATTTCATTATTTGTTGTCTTGAAAGGAACTACATCTGAGGTCTGACCACTTCTCCCCACCCTAAAGAATTTGGAAATTCTTTTTAAATTACAATTATAATAACTTGACTTCCTCATTTTCTTTCCCCATTTTAGAGAGGAGAGATTGAATTTGAAGTAGTTTATGTGGCTCCTGAAGTGGATTCTGATGATGAAAACGTGGAGTATGAAGATGAGAGTGGACATCGTTACCGTCTGTACCTTGATGAGTTAGAGGGAGGTAGCAATCCTGGTGCTAGTTGCAAAGACACAAGCGGGGAAATCAAAGTGTTACAAGGTAAAAATCACTCTAAAAGTTATTAATTATTTATTATTAATAAACTTTTAAAATATAAAAGCCTCAGATTTTCTCAGTAATGCTGTTTTAATGATTCATTAACAGAATGCGTAACTGTAATGATTCATTAACAGAACGCGTAACTTTCCCTTGCTTATGGTTTTATTGCACACAGGTAACTATGCCAAAATTTTATTTACATATAAGTTTTTCTAGATTCATCTTGGACTTTAAGACAAGTATGTTACTTGAACTACAAGTGATGCTTGAAAAACAAAGTTCAAGTTTTCTAGACTCTGAAACAAAGACCAACATGCCTTTTAGAGTAGATTTATCATAACGTCATCTTGTTGTCTTAATGCAAATTCTTCTCTCATAATACAATGATTTATAGACTAAAGATGAGTAAGTGATTAGACTGTTGTCTGTGATTGTTATTAGAGTCAGGATATGTGATCTTGAGGATTTTTGGTTTGGTTCCTTTGCTATCATTTATGCATATTTTAAAGAAAAATTGTAGCATTTTCTTTTACATAGAGCAATGATTCTTAAATTGTGATCCGTGGGTCATTGGGGGTCCCTGAGACCTTTTCAGGGGGTTCATGAGATCAAAACTTTTCATAATAATACTAAGACATTGTCTTTTTTTGCTGTGTTGATATTTGCACTGACAGTGCAAAAGCAATGGGCGTAAAACTACTGGTGTGAATCAAGGCAGTGACACCACTGCCCTTAGTGACACCACTGTACTAGTGCTCATTGTTTTCTCCTTTGCCATCCACTCAGAGTAAAAGAAGAAGAAAATGTCAGTTTCACTTAAGAATATGCTTGATGAAATAGTAAAAACTGTTCATTTTATTAAATCTTGACTCTTGAGTACATGTCTTTAATAGTCTGTGTGATGAGATGGGAAGTGTGTGTAAAGCACTTAGTCTACATGCTGAACTAAGATGCTTGTCTTGAAGAAAAGTACTTACGTGATTAAGTTGATAGCTGAACTAGCCATATCTTTCACGGAAGACAATTTTTACTTGAAAGAATGACACATTTTGAGTTGTTCAGACTGGCAGCCATTTTCTTTAAAACGAACAAAACGAGTCCATCGCTTCAAGGAAAACAAGTGACAATACAGTCATGCGCTGCATAACAACGTTTCAGTCAACAATGGACCACATATACGACCGTGGTCCCATAAGATTAGTACCATATAGCCTAGGTCTGTAGTAGGCCACACCATCTAGGTTTGTGTAAGTACACTCTATCATGTTCGCAAAATGACAGAATTGCCTAATGACGCATTTCTCAGAATGTATCCCTGTCATTAAGCAATGCCTGACTATGTATTGCCAGTGAGAAAATGTGAGCTTTCAAGTGAAAATGAGAATTTTGTAACATGGATCAACCACCATGAGCTTGACAGCTTCCCAACACTTAAAGAACTTTTCTAATGAGATTGGTTGTGATATTAATAAAGGTGATTTTTTGATATAGTAAAATGAAATGTGTCAGTTTTTTGAATTGCTATGTAACTCAGTGATCTTACTTTTTTCAAATGACCAGTACATGATATTATAAAATCGTGTATGGGTAAAACAGCTGTTCAGAGTGCAAGATAAACAAATGGACTTTAATGAAACAGAGTGTGAAAAGTTCATAGATATGGTTTCAAATTCTGTATTGTCAAATTTTGGTATACCTTCAAAGAAGAATATTGACAGTTTTCTGAAATGGCTATTAAACTACTCTTCCCTCTTCCAACTACATATCTGTGTGAAGGTGAACTTTCATTATATATTTGTTAGAGATTGAGCAGAAGCATATATGAGAAACCCAGCTATCTTCTATAAAGCCAGACATAAGGATATTTGCAAAATTGTAAAATAATGCTACTCTTCTCAGTTTTTTGGAAGAGTTACTTTCACTAACAAATATGTTAATTATGTTAATATTTATTGAGTCTATTGTCATTTTTAACAAAGTAATATTTTTAGATTTCTCAGTTTTAATGACTAATATGGTAAACATCAGTAACCCACATAACATTAATAACCCACACGAATAGAAGCTCTTTGGAGTCCTCAATACTCATTAAGAGAGTAAAGGCATTCTGAGACCAAAAAGTTTGAGAACTTCTGGAATAGAGTTTTATAGTGAATAGAAGAACTGTTGCCCTTTTGGTAAGCCTGTATGTTATGAATTATCTACACAAAGACATTATTATTAAAGCAATTATTGTTCTCCCCATGCATCTTGAACAAAACTATTGTGGCAGTATGTCAAAACCTTACACTATTGAGCTGTTCTCCCTATGATTTCATTGTCTTTCATGCTTTCTGCTATTTTCTGTCTGGATTAGAAAGCTTGTCCCTTCCTTTTTTGCAGCTGAGGCTAAAAGACTTCTCTGTCACCTATGTAAATTGCAGACCACTTAAAATGTGACTCAAATAACCAAAAGTGTATTCTTTTATAATATATTACTATTAACTGACTCAGATCACAAAAATATATCCATTGGTTATTGTTTAGCACATGTCCATACTTCATAGCTCACTAAATAGAGGACATAGTCAACTCTTATTTATTGTAAACCTGTCATCTATTTTGTAGATTAACCAAAATTAATTTTAAATTTTATCTGGACATTGTCTTGCCAACAAACTAGATTTTTTAGCAATAAACTAGTATGTGCTTCAGTGAAATGAAGTTAAATAATCTGAAAGCAAAATGTAAAACTAAATCAGTTTACAGTTAATAGAAATTTATATAAGAAGAATTGACTGCATTTTATAATTGTGTGTATCTGTTCTAAGTTTCATGGAAAATTTGCTATGAAATTTTATACAACTTTTAGATAGGTCCAATAAAGAATATTAAAAAACCTGTACAATGTTTGATATCTGCTATAAGAAGGAAGAATTCCTTTGTCAGAAATTGCTGACTTGATTAATCTACGGCCCTGTTATTTACCTCATAATTACTATTATTAATTATAGTGGGCCTTCCTTTGTTTTTGCTCAATAAAATTATAAGACTTTTTTTAGACTAGAGAGTATCTGCTTTTTTCTCTTTTTTTCAGGATTTAATAAGAAGGCAGTAACTGATGGACATGAAAATGGAGACCTAGGAACTTCGAGTGAAACTTCACTAGAAGACAGTGCTTCTAAATTAGATGATCTGCACAGTCTGTATCATAAAAAATCTTATTAAATTGACTGTATCCCCCTGCAAGATTATTAATCAGACTGTTCTGAACTTGGGGCACTAGGGAGGATGGTGACAGAGACTATACAAGATCAAGGGAGGCTGTTTGTTGCCTAAATGAAAGGCGGGTACCTCAGGGCTTCATGTGAACAATTCTAAATGCATAAAACTCCCTGTTTTCTGTGGTATACCATAATTAACTATTGCATGTAAAGCAATTTTGATTTTCTTAAAATTGTAAAGCACCAAAGCATGTGTTTCCCAAAGGGATATTACTAGGCTCTTAAGTACCAAATGAAGCACTGCTGTTTCATTTGGTTCATTTCCATTTAGTAGAAGGACAGTGCTAACTGGAATATAAGAATTAGCCTTTAAATACAAGAGAATAGACGAATTCATATTATATATTGCAGAATGTTAAGTGCAGTGTTTCAAAGGACAGAACTTGACTCAATGAAATTGCAGAAATGTAGGCTTGACTTAATTTTTTTGAAACTGAAAGAATGGTTTTAGGTTTTTTTTTTTTAACTTATTGTGCATCCTGATATCTAAATCAGTTCTTAGTGATCATTTATTGTGATGAGTTTGCCTTTCAGCTTTATTCAATGCAGTGCAAAGTAGTTTTCTTTAAGCAATCCTTTATCAATCAGTGCTGCACTAGAAACAGTTTTTGAAAAGTTATTGTACATTGTACTTTTCTGGTTTGTAAAAGAAATGCAGATGAATGTAAAATATGTTTGCAATTATGTTGATCTGTGTGCATGGTTATTGGAGCATTACATTATTACTGTTTAGTCTCAAATGCTTTTTTTCTAGGATCCACGAAAGACAGTTTTATACATTTTGAGTTGTTCATAAAGTTTGTCTTGTTGTGATAGTCCTGGCACTTAAAGATACATTTTTCTGGCAGTAAAAGCTCAAATTTATTACTATGTCAACAAAATACATTGCATTCAAACAGCAGTTTTTTCTCAGAGTAACTGATTTGCCAATCATCTAAAAAGCTGAGGCACTGATGGGCAAGATAGTGGAAGCCATTTTGATACATTGATTGTTTGGGCTGGCTTTTCTTGTCAGTGTGATGTGTCACTGAGTTGCTTTTCATATGCAAACGACAGATTTGCTAGCTCTCTTATCCTGGGATGCAGCATGCAGTGCCTGCCCTCTTATTTACAGGTCACTGAACCCAGCTGGGGAAAGTGAAACATTGCATTGAAAGAGGTGACAGTTTTGCCAATATCACTGTTTTATTATAGGATACACATTTAAGGGGTTATTAAGTGGGGAAAACCTACAAGGCTTTTAGAGTATTATCAGTATCTTCATTTCTAATATTCAGATGTTATGTGATATAAAACACATTTTCTTGTCTTTCCTAGATGCACTATATATTTGTTCATAGGTAAATCTATAAAATGTATATACTTTATTTGGTGGTTTTGCTATTTATAAATTTTACGTTTTAACTGTTGCTCATTTATGGCTTGTTTGGAGTGGGGTTTTGTTCATCTGTTATCACCATGTTAATTTGTAATAGAAATGCACTTCATAGTGTGTGTTGTTCCTGATATTAAAATACCTTAGCATAATGTTGCCTCTAAGCAAAAGCTAGTATTTAATTGTACAACTGAATAAGCAAGCTACGTGTTACTGTTTGCTCCTGACAGGCCAGGCCTCTTCAAAGAAAAAAATGTTTTTTCCTCTCTATTCCCCCTACTCCAAACACATATCCCCATGCATGACATGAGATCTGCAGACTGGATTTCAGCCGGTGTATTCATTTACTCACACATTTCCACTGTAGCATACCTGAAAACTTTTTTGTTGTGACTTGAAACCATGTTATTCTTATCTTTTTAAAACGCAGCCTGGGATGGGATGATCATGGCATTTTTTCAGAGAATATCCTTTATTTACTATGACTGAATCCTTAGGAAATATCAGCTAAACCTTTTGATTTTCAAGGACTATCTAATAAGTCTATAAAGAGTTTTTTTAGAGCCTTGAATTGGCGTTTCTATGAGGACGCTGTGTAATACAAAGGATTGTATGAGATGGTCATGATATACACTTCTTTCAAGGGCTGATAAGCAGAATGAAGAATTTTCCAGGTAGTTGAAAATTGTACAGGTCAGTTCCCTTTCATTGCTGCTGCGCCTTGGTTTGCAAGGCTCCGTGAGAGCACTGTCGCTTGGATGTGAGCTTCCCGTGAGCTTCCTGTCAGGTGTTTAGAAAGGACCCAGTTAAAAGTCATTTTAGAACATATGGTTTTGGGGGGATAAACTAAGAATTATAGACTTTTTCCAAAGGACTGAATGAGAAGCAGTTGTTATATTTTCACATTTATAGGAAAGAAACTCATAACACTCAGGTTTCTAGGACAAAACCAAACAGATAAGGAGAAAACTGTTGCAAAGCCATTACAGTTACAAAGTAAAAAGAAAAATACACACATGCGCATACATACACAATAGCCGAGGAAAAACTTTCAACAGAGTGTGAGGGTTGTGTGTATGTGTGTATATATTTACATTTTAACCTCTAAAATTCTCTTCTGCAATATCTGTTGTGAATGAGATGGAAAAACAACATTTGCGTTATGAGAGTTGTTAAAATAGATTTAAGAGAGATGAAAATTTTGTGAGTCTTGGTATTATAACTGAACAGTTGCCAAAAGTTAGCACAGCTTGTCCTTGGTGCTGGTTTTATTCCTCCCACAGTGCACTTATTTTATTTTCATATTTAGAAACAAAATATATTGCTTCATGTGTAAATTGCACATTATTTGACATCCTTACTGTGTAATCCACTATTCCACCTATCCAGTCTTCCACTTAGGGTTGGCCTCAAATCTATAGGATTTATGACAAATGTATTATATCTAGTTAAGTTGAGTTTAATATTTTTTTATTAGCCTGTAAATAAAGATGGCATCTTCTACATTAAAAAGGTATTGATCTCATTTTTTAAAAAATAAACATTTTACATTTGTTTCACATTAAACATTTAGGTTTATTATTTATTTCCAGTTGGCATCTATTATTTGTACCAACATGTCATAAAGTCCATGCAAAGGGTGAACATAGTTACTATAGTGGAACAGTTTTGGTTGTTTTTTTTTTTTTGGTAGGAATTAACTGATCTGTTTAATGAGTTAGCTAAAAACATGTTGGTTGGAAGGAATTGCCAGAGCAACTGTGGGACCAATTTTGTGCTGAAACTTAGCAGATGGCAGAAACTCTAGTCTCCTTAGGTTAGTTTTGGGTTACAAATATTGATAGCCAGTGTTATCTATGAGGATAATATTGATAAAAATTAGAAAACCAAACCTATTAGATACTATGTAAGAGGATATTCTTCCATTTTATCATCTAAGTGTATATAATTTAGAAGTTCCCAAATTATGTGTAAAATTAAGTTTTAGAAATATCTGTAAACGCTGTTCAGTTTCTTTGCCTCAGAAGTTTTACATATGGTCATTTATAGTCAACCTAAGAACGAGGTGTAAAATGTGTAGGAATGCCTTTTCTTTGCTAAAGGTATTTAAGGTCAATCAGGAAGATAAACTAAAATGGTATTTCACTCTAAGTATTAATATAAATCATATTGCAGAAAATTACTTGTTATGAACATTTAGAAGTACTTATTTTTTTGTCACTGACTAACCTTGATTTAGTTCTAATACAATATGCTGTCTGTGTGTCAGTTTAAAGCTCCCATTCCATCAAGCAATTTGGAGAAGTCTTTTTCCAGAATTCATCTGCACAGGATATTGTTCAGTTTATGAAATGTAAAAGATTATTTGATTTTCATTGTTAATCAGTGTGCTATTTTAGGTGGTTTTATAACTCTATTTTTAACTGAAAGGTATTGCAAATTACCATGTGCTGTTGGTGCTAAATATTTGTTTGATAACAAATCTTTTTCAGGTGTATTTTGAGAGAGATAACCGCTGTTGTGTCTCAGATCTCTAACAGGAGGGAGCATAACCAAGGGGAGGAAGGCCCGGCTGCTGCACTCTGAACTCCACCCCGTGTTAACGCAGAGGTTCCGCTTCTCACACGCTGCAGCCAGCCAGTGACTGATCGTGACAGGGAGGTTATGACCTCTTGACTTTGGCTTGAGGACCCCCTGACAATCTTGCTAGACTCCTTTAGAATTACATTATAGTCTAAGTTGCTGTCACTGAGCCTTCCTGCCTCCTTCCATTCACCTGGGGTCATACTTGCATCAGGATCTGGTTGCCTCCTGGCCTCCCACCAACCCCAGCTCCCTCCCAATTTTTCCTCACTGGCTTTGCCCTAATAAATCTATTACACCGCTGATCCCTTCTTGGTTTTGGTGTCTGCTTCTTGGAGAACCCAGACTAACACAAGTGGACGAGGAGTGAGATCTGAAGAAATAGGTTAATAGAGATTAGGAACTGGCTCATCTCCCACCCACAGGGTGAAGAGGATGACATCCTGGTCGGTAAGTGGGGTACATATAGTCCTTAGCACAAGGTCATGGCTCAGTTGCTAAATATTTCACAGATGGGATGCTGTAAAGAATTAACGCAGCAGGCCTGAACCTGGTACCCTCAGAAAGGCCTGCTTGCAAGGTTCGCCTTTGGCTAGTGTGCAGCAATTTTGAATTCGAGAGTGTTCCCCCTCTTCCCTAACTGATAAAGGTGGTTTACTGTGCCTGAAATGTTTGTACAAACAATAGGGTTTATGCTGATCATCTGCTTTCCTTCTGGGGATCTGAATTTTGGCACCTGCCAGGTAGAGTGCCTACGTGACTGAGCCGGATGGACAGCCTGGTGACTACCATGCCCAGGCTCAGGCAAGGCTCCCTGGGGGACAATACTTTGTCGTGATACAGATCATTGCTGGAGGAAAGAAGCTCATGCTGTGTGACTCCGTTGGGGGATGACTCCTGGAGCTTGTGCCTGGTTTCTCTGGACTTTGTTCTTGTGCCTGTTCCTGTTGCTGATTTTGCTTGGTGTTCTTTCACTGTAGTAAGTCATAGTTGTGAGTACAACTCTATGCTTAGTCCTGTGGGTCCTAGCAAATCAGCCAACCTGGGAGTGGCCTTGGAGACCCCAGACACAGGTGGTAACTTGGGCAAATGTCCTCAGGGAGAGGAATTCTCTAGAAGCTCATTGATGCAGGCATTAGATAAGTATGGAGACAGCAATGTCTATAAGAACAGCAGAGTTGGCTGGTTGTATTGATGACCTTCAGAAGGATGATGAGAGACTGAGGGCTGTTATCAGGCTGAGGCCTTTTCTCCTGCAACGGAAGGGTTGAAACAGCTGAGCTTCAGGCCGAACATCTAATTGTTACAGTCGCAGAGGTTCAGAGAGTTGAATGTTCAGCCAAGTTCTGTCTTTCTTGTGAAAGTCAAGGTCCTGGTGGGGAAACATGAAACATGCCATGGGGACATCTGGATGGATGCCCCTGAGGATGTTGACTCTGCAGTCCCTATTGCACCCTCTGGTCTTGCAGAAGTAGCCCTCCCTTCCCTAATAAGTCACCCATGCTATGCTAGGAGATGCTGCAGAGGCTGCCACCAACCTCCCCTCCCCCTCAGACAATAACTGCCACCATCTACTCTCTTGGCTGCCAGGCTTGTAACTAGGGTTAAGTCACAGCAAAGTCTGACTGTGGATGTGCTGTGCCTGGTGAGGGAGAAAAGAGACTAGACACCAAAAATCTAAGAATTAGCTAGATATACTGGCAAGAATCCAGGGAATGCTGCTAGGATTGGATTTTAGACTGCTTCATCAAGGACTAACCTCTCCAGTTAAAAGAAGGAATTCAAACTGGGAAAACTAATCCAGCAACAAGTTGTTTACAAGGAACACACATAAAACAAGGACACAGAAAGTTTGAAAGTTAAAAGATAAAATACAGGGGGCATACCTTCTCCAAAGGCAAGCTGAGTTAGTTATATCCATATAAGAGAAAACAGACTTGAAGCAAAAGCATTATCACCAAGAGAGAAAGCTACTTAAATTCTTAAAGAATCAACTCACTACAAAGTCAAAATAATTCTTATCTTGTATATACCAACTTAAAATAGCCTCAAAATATATAAAGCAAAAATTAATAGAACCACAGAAAAATTATAAAAATCCATCACAATAGTGGGAGATCATGACAACTTTCAAATAAATAGGAAAGAAGGAAGATGTGAACAGCAAAAGTAACAAGATTGTTTTAAAGTTCAAGTTAAGAGGGTATTTGGTTGTAAAAGAAAAACCTCTACCGTATAAGTAGGAAGATAGATGAATGGACTATAAGAAGGAAAATTACATACAGAAAATGTAAAACAGGCACTAAAACTTGGATTCTATGCTTTGGAAAGGTAAAATTTGCAATTTGCTAACATGCCAGCAGGGGGCAGCAGGTTCCAAATGTGATATACTACTTCCGTCTATTGTTAGAGCCGGAAGGTTTTATGAAGATTATCAAATAAAATACTCTATTATGAGGAAGAATAAACTGAGGACTAGAAAAGTTACATTACTTGTCCGGGGTCACACAGCTAGTGTCAGAGTCAGAACGCAAATCCCCCTCTTGAGTCTAATAGGCCGCATTCAAAGAGGAAAAGGAAATACAGATGAAATCGTCAGCTTTTCAGTCTCCACCCGCCCAATAATTATTTTTATTTTTCTTAAGTGGTGCAAGGTTTGCTGGAGCCTAGGACTGATTTGGTTTTGATTTTTTAAAATGATGGTTGAGCTGGATATGAATTTCACTAGAAATAGTTTTTAATTGAGTGACTGTTAGAACGCAGGAACTCCTGAAGTTACATGTAGATTCCTGGATCCTTCAGACTGTAGCATTCCCATCCCCCACACAAATGACCTCTCCGTGTGTGCGTTGGTCCCATATTCTTTAGGAAGCAGGGCTGCGACAAGGATATTGGTGACTTTCGGGAAGGTGTCCTTCTCACTCGATGCCTCCCTACCGTCCAGGGTATTTTTACCTCTGCCACGGGTTGTAACAAATGGTTTATCAGCTTCTGAAAGCAGAAAAATAGTAGAACTCAAAAAAAAAAAATCAAAAACTGATTTTTCAGGGGAAAAAGGCAGTAAAATAGATAAACTGCTGGCTAAACTAGTCATGAAAAAAGAGAGTAAAGGTAAGTGTAAAAAATAAGAGCCACAAAAGCAGAGGAAACTAAAACGATAATAACAGACTATTTTGTTCAATTCTATATGAATAAATTTGAAAACTTTTCTACGAGAATGTAATTTATCAAAACTGAAGTTTTAAAATCTAAACAGATTTCCACAGGAAAAATTGTCAGAGTGCTGCTCCCCCCTCAAATTACCACAGTGTATGGTTTCACAGGGTAATGCTACCAAACCTTCAAAGAGCAGATAATTCCAATGCCTAGCAAGAGAAGAATCTAAAAGGAGAGGAAAACTTCTAAACTGTTTTTGCCAAGCTAATAAAACCTGATAAAGACTGACATAAAGAAAGAAAACAAAAGGCCTAACTCACAAAAGAATGTTAATGCAAAAACTCTAAATAAAATGTTATCAGTGCAAATTCAGCAGCACTTGAATGCACTCTTACACCAAAACCAAATGTTTACTATTAGGACATCTAATGATGTAATTGATACATGGCTGGATCTAGAGAGGGGTCCTAGGGAAGAAAATCATTTGCTCCTAATTCTGTAGATGCTGAAAAGGCATTCATCAAAATTCAACACCCACTTGGTGAGGGAAAAGGAATAAATGATGCTTTCTTAACATAATAACATATTCCTTAACATAATCTATCTCTGCCCCAAAGCCAGCATCATGTTTAGTAAGGAGAAACTAGAAGCATTTCATGTGGCACTGGAGATAGTGCCAATGGAATTAAGTGTACACATAAATATTGTAAAAGAGGTTGCACCAGCACTATTTGTGGACATTATGATCACATTCCCAAAAACCTAAGAGAATCAACTAAAAACTGTTTGAAACAATAAGAAAATTTAGTAAAGGAGCAGCATATAAACAGAAATCAAACAGGAAGAAAAAATATATATATAATGGCTAACACCCACATGGCACTCACCATGGGCCAGGCACTGTTCTAAGGGTTTTACATGTATTAACCCTTGTAATCTTCACTACAACCCCATGAGGTATATACTATTATTATCTCCATTTAGAAAAAAGGAAATGGAGTCACAGAGAGGTTAAATAACACTTTCTTGGTCACACAACTATAGCAGAATTTGAATCCAGGCAGTCTAGTCCCAGAATTCACATTTTTTCCACTAGAGCCATATTGGTTCTTGACATATAAAAGGAGGGGGATGGGACTATTTACAATGGCAACAAAAAACACCCAAGCACAAATTAAACAAAAAATGTGCAGTACTTATATGAAAACCATTTAAAATGCCCTGGAAGGATGCAAAAGAAGGCTTGAACAAATAGAAAGGGCTACTATGTTTTGTGTACATGTCCAACTGATAAAAATAAAAGTTACATTAAAAAAAGAATGAATGGGAGATAAGGCATATAAAAATTCTAAGCATAGATAGATCACTCTTGGAAGAAAGGACAGATAATTAGAGGGCCTTGGGATATTAAGGGAGAATTCTTTATACTTGAGAAATCTAAACACGTTTATAGGCAGAGAGGAAGATAAATCAGTTGAGAGGAAGAAGTTGAAGATGAGGGCAAAGGGGATGACTGGAGCAAAATGCGAGATGAAGAAGGAGGCAATGGGAATTGGATCCCTGGTGAAGGTTCCAAACACATTTACCATTGACACAGGAGGGAAGGAGGAAAGGATTGGAGTGGATGCAGCTTTTTGTGGGATGAGGGATGGACAGGCAGTTGTAGGATCTGATTTTAATGACTTTTCTAGGTGAAGGAGGTGGCAAGATCTCAGGGTAAAGGGAGAGTAGTGTTGCTTTGGAATAGCTGCTGAGGGGGAAAAGAAGCTGATCAAAGATAAGGGAAAGGGTTGAGGAGAAATAGGCCTGAGGTAAATTGGAAGCTAGGAGTTTGTAAGAGCCCTGGTGTGAATAGTTATGCAATATTCTGCTGCTGCTGCGATGGAGATGTGGAGATGGTATCCCGAAGGGGACTTAGGTTGCTGGGGCCTCAAGGTTTGGGGTTCCTGGAAAGACAATGGAGCAAACATGCTGATACAAAACAGTTCAAGGGATGGATGGCGAAGGAAAGGCAACTGAAAAAGTTTAACAACCAGAAGAAAATGATGGGATCTAGGCATCAAATATCTTAATGAGATCAGTGAATAAGTAGGATGAAAGGTGATGAATCAGAAGAATAGGACGTTTTGAGCAGAGGCAGAATTACTAAGATTTCAGAGCTGGAGTTCTTGCTGATAACAAGCGTGTAGACGTGTGGAAGTGGCTTCAATGGAGTGGAGGATACTATAGCAGAAGCCAAAAAAACCCATACAAGTGACCACATGGGACACTGAATTCTCCAACATGATTGTAGGGGAAGAATGGGGAAGACCTTGAGCTAGTTCAACGTCCCCAGTGAGTGGAGAAGGTGGCTTGGAAGATATTAGATGCCACTCCAATCCTTTCCTCCTTCCCTCCTGTGTCAATGGTAAATGTGTTTGGAACCTTCACCAGGGATCCAATTCCCATTGCCTCCTTCTTCATCTCGCATTTTGCTCCAGTCGAGGTGGTAGAGCTAGGCGGCATGTGCATCATAAAGGGAGACAGTTTTGAATGGAAGTGAAAGAGTGAGGGTGGATGGGGAAGTGGTATCAGGAGGAAGGTGTGCATTACCTCCGCGCCACAGAGAGTGCAGTGGTTGAAAAGGCAACCTCCACTCGAAAAGGACTCTGAGGGAAATGATGTTGGAAGACAGTTTAGACTTCAGATTGGGCAGAAAGAAAAGCAGTTAATATTTATTGATCACCCGCTGTGTGCAAAACATTATGATATAAATTAGTCTTCACAACAGCCATTTTATAATCATTCCCACGTTAGGGATTAAGAAGTGGTGATTTAGAAATCACCAGTGTTAAAAAATATGCTGAGGCATATTAAAAATTTTAAGTTTACCTGAAGATTTATGGATGCTAATCGGGCAGCGCCAAACCGGAAGTGGTTTGGAGCACTCCTCCAGAGGAACCAGGGGCAAGACGTAGAGAAAGTGCGGAAGCAAATAAAGCAAATCATTTGATTGGCTGTAGCTTAAAGCCTAGTTGGCTCTTTGTGATTGGTTGTCCTTAGCCTTTAGATTTCATAACCATGAGGCATTTACAGGTTTGGGTTTTGGTTTGCTTAAGTAGACCACCACGGCATTAGAGCCCCCCCAGTCTAATGGCCTCCTTGTTTAATTTAACAACAGTAATGTGCTTGAAATGGGTAGTTAAAATGATTAAATCCCAGGGGAAACCCGAGTTCTATATGGTTCTAAAGCCTGTACTATTTGCAATAAATGCGCTATTTCCTGCCTGTTGGGGATGCATCGTTCCAGCAAGATGGCAGACTAGGTAAGATGAAAACCTGTCTATAAATTCCTAGGAATGCTAGGTAAAATAAAATCAGAATTCTTTAAAAGCCTCAGCTAATCCCAAGAAATAAAGAGAATCACCCTGGTATAGAATCAAAGAAGAAACTGAAAACCAGCAGCACTGGAGCTGGGGCTCTGGGCATCCTGTGGTGGGGACGGTTTCAGTTACTCAGACGCTTGGGATTTAACTTCCATGAAGGGATAGGAGACAACATTTGGGGTTAGGCATGGCAGGGAGTTGGACCAGTGAAAAGGTGAACCTAAAAAATCTACCCAATAAGACAGCGAGGCAACAAAGGATGAATGGCCCTGGATGACAAGGGAAGTCTCCCCTGAGAAGTGAAGCCCCTGGGCCTGCGCCTCACACAGGTTTGGGTCTAAATTTTCAGTCTAGGAACCGCCACCCAAAAGTTAAAATAAAAGCTGATGCACGGCTGGCAACATACCGGGTGTTAGGGTTGCCAGATTTAGCAAGTGAAAATACAGGACATGGATAATTTTTTAGTGTAAATGTGTCCCCAGTACTGCACAGACCATACACTAAAATATTATTTGCTGTTTATCTGTAATTCAAATTTAACTGGGTATCCTGTATTTTATCTGGCAACCCTACCTGGTGTACCTGACAGATATAAATGCAAAACCACTGGGAAAGGATATTATTATGAGATTGTCACAAGGAGGGGAAAACCCTGCTAAGGAAGGGCTCACAGTCAAAAATTTGAAACCTCACAAAGAAACAAACCATCATGAACAAGGGTCAGCAGAAACAACAAACAGGAATGAGCTTCAAGAACTTCTGACCATTCATTCACTGAACAAATGTTTACTGAACACTGTGCTAAGTGCTGGAGATACGCAAGGAACAAAACAGACAAAAATCTATTCCTCCAGTGGGAGAGACAGATAATAAGCAAGAAAATAAACAAAAATGTGTGATGTGTTAATGATAAATGTTAAGGAGAAAAGTAGAGTAGAAAAGAAGATAGGAAATGTGCTGGGGGAGAAATCTGCAGTTTTTAGAAAGGGAGAGGAAAGAAGAACTCATGGAGTTTAGGTCTGAGTGCAGACCTGAAGGAGGCGAAAGAACAAGCCGTGCAGATATCTCGGGAAGAGCTTTCCAGGAAGAAAGAACGGCAAGTTCAAATGTTTCAAGATGGGTGTGTCCCTGTCATCTTACAGCCAGGAGGCCCATCTGGCTGGAGTGGGGTGAACATGGTGGGGAGAAGCAGGAGATGGGGTTAGAGAAGTGACAGCATCATGGGGGTACAGATCACAGATCTGTCCTTTCCAATAAAGTAGCCATCAGCCACATGTGTCTATTTACATTTAAATAAATTAAAATTCAATAAAATTAAAAATTTATTCCTCAGTCACTCTAGCCACATTTGGAGTGCTCAATAGCTACATGTGGCTGGTGGCTACCATATTGAGAAGCTCGGAGAACATTTGCATCATTGCAAAAGTTCTACTGGACAGCATTGACAGAACCTTACAAATCACTGTACAGACTTTGACTCTTACCCTAAATGAGCTGAAGAAAACAGAACAATCAGAAAGAGAATATAAAATTAGTATGTTGCAAATGATTAAAAGAAGGAATCAAAGCCCAAGAAAATACCAAGACAGTGTAAAAAAGGGCAGATTTGAAAAAGAATCAACAGAACTTCTAGAAATAAAAAAAAAAAATTGAAATCAAAGCCTCAATGGCTAAATTAAACAACAGATTAGATAGCAGAAGAGGGAATTAGTAACCTGGAATATAATATGTAATCTTAGACAGTACTTCCTGTGGGCCAGACAGTGCTCTAAAATCTTCATTTAATTTTCACAACAGCCATAGACAGGTGGATAGTATTGTTTTTCCCCGAGTAACAAGCAAGGAAACAGATGCCAAGAGATTACGGCTTCGAGTCCAGACAACCTGAAGCCCATGCACTCAGCCTCCCTGCCATATTGCCCTTCGGTTTACCCAGAAGCAGCACAGAAAGATGAAGAGATGGGAAATAAGAGAGATTAAGAGAAGTGGAGGGATAGAATGAGAAGGTCCAATGAGCATCCAATAGAATTCCAGAAGGTGTGGATAAAGAAAACGGCAAAGGGGCAAGTAGTATTGGAAAAAAGGATGGCTGAGAATTTTTCATAGCTGATTGATAAAGATGACTCAGATTCCAGAAGCACAAGTCCCAGGGGATACGAATACAAATGAATTCACAGCTGAACACATGGTAGTAAAATTGCAGAATACCAAAGGCAGAGTGGACATCTTTAAAGCCTCTAGGAGAATTTATTCCCAGAGCAGGGAGAAGCTGGGAGAGAGACCCGTAGTAGGAGATGAGAGATCTGTAGTGGGTGGTGAACCTGTAGTGCAAGGAGAACGCTGGGCGACTGGATGGGCTGTGTATAGGGAAGGGACCACAAGCAGGACTGTATGCAACCCTAGCTTCTCATTAGCAGGACTCAACTGCTCCCAGGTCCTGGTGGAGCCTAGGCATGCTCTCCCACAACTCAAGTAAGTACAGGGTGAACACTGATCTCAGAACCTTAATAACTATTTGGTGCCTGAGTGAATGCAAGGGAAGCATTTTGAGGATCGTGAGGCCAACCAGTGGTGACACAGACTGCCAAACTGATGTATTCATGGAAGGCTATTGTGGGTCTACAGTTGTGCCTATAATATAAATGGGATGTCACTTTCTGCTGAGAATCCAAAGCAGGTGTAATAAACACAGAACAATCCCTTACATCCTTTCTAGATGTTTTCTAGGCTGATAATAAATATAAAATTAAAGTTTAAATAATAGTAATAAAATGCAAAGTTTCAGCTGCCTCTGTGGTCAGTGTAGTCTTATTTGTCAGAGTAGATGTGTTTCAGCCACAATTATGTGACAGAATACAATCTTTGTCTCCCAATAGGATTTGGTAACAGAAGAAACCAGACAATTAGAATTCTCTCATTCTCGCCTTATCATATGCAAAACAGTGAAAAAGAAAGGCCTAGTCCTTTTCTGCTCCTATCCTCTAGTGTAGGCTTGGCAGTGGGTAGTGTGTATCAGACCTATCCACTCCCACCCTGATCTACAGTGAGGCCATCCTGAGGAAGTGCCGTTCCAGAACAAAGTCCTGTTTCCCCATTTCTGTCATGATTAGGTCATGATTTCAGCGAAGAGATGCGATGGATGAACACAGCTCCATTGTAAAGATGTCTACACTTACGGGCTATCCAAGTCTGTTCTTATGGACTAACATTTTAATGTTAAAATGCTATACACAGCCCACTAAGGCCTGGATCAGAAAAAAAGGCCTATTATAGAACAAACACTTTGACACATGTTGTCCCAATTAATTCTTATCTGTAAGCCTTGGAGGAAGGCACATTAACATCATTTTTACACATGAGGAAACTGAGGTTATATAATGACAGACTGAGTATAGAAATGGACAATGGCCAGACCATAAATAAACATTGAACTCGGACCCACAACCTACAGCAGTAAGCACAGGAAACCAACCCATTATGCACAGTTACCAGCCTGGAAAGCCAGCTCACTATAAGTCAGACCTACTTGTAGGAAGTCAGACCACTAGTGCTGGGAACAAGCCAGGAAGCCAAAGAATAACGCTTGCAACAATCAACCCCAAATTCTAGGATTCGATTAGTAACTAACAGTTTCTCTAATTTTTATCCCTGCTTCCAACTTTGGACCAACCAGAGAAGGCCAAAAATGAACCCCAACCAATTATATAGGCCACCCCACCCTGGTTAATCTGTCCTCAGCTTCCCCAGGCCAAGAGCCTCCAATCAGGACAAACCTGGAATCTTCCTTTTTCTCCACTATAAAGCTTTCCCATTCCTCTGCTGCCTTTGAATCTCTCTCTGACAAAATGCAGGTGATGGTGGCTGACTCCCCTGCTCTGGCCAGCCTTTGTTCTCATGTGATTTGTCTTCATTTACGTCCACAATAACTGGCCCAAGATCCCTCAGCTATTGTGTCGCAGATCAGGGTCTAGAATCAAGACCTACCCAACTCCAAGCCCGTGCTCTTTCCACTGTCCCATTTGCCCTTTTCTGAAGGCTGACCCTCCAATAGCCTGGCGAGCAGGGCACCAATGAGAGGCAGGGGCACTTTGATGTGGCATAGTTTATTACAATTAGTATGCATATAAAATCATGTAAACTCCACAAAGTAAACGGTTTACCCTCCACGATAACCAACAGATAGTCTCCGTGACCTTCCAGCACCCTCACTAGTTTAACACTTATACGTTTCACAGAAAGTCATAATCATACAAATAGGATTATAATACATTGTTTAGGGAAAGGATTTTTTGGTCCACATTTTCTGTTAAAACAAACACACAGTTTCCTCTTTGGCAAAAGAGGTTAAATCCCCCCCAGGGAACAGACAAACCAAACTCAGATAAAAACCACTTAACATGAGGTACAGCTGAGGTCTGGGCTCATTGGGAATTATAGACACATACCTGAGGGGAGAACTGTTTCTTACAAAGTCAGTTCAGTTCCCAACCATCTCAGTAGAAAAGCTCCACCTAGACTAGGCCTGGGTCATTTTTGTAAGAACACACTTCAAATCACTTTTCTGTTTCAGAATACAATGTGCTATTTCTCAAGAAAGTCATGAAAAGTGTGGGCATCTGACCTCAGCAATATTTTTCATCTGAGGTACAAAAGCATCTGACACAGTGTTTCAGACTGTCATTGCTGTGCCACCTTCATTCAATTTGTTGGGAGAGCAGTTTTGGTTGCTCTAAAGTCTCAGCAACCAAACTGTTGGCTTGGCAAGCAGTTTGAAAAGGCCGATTTGCATGTGAAAGCTGTACAGTATCTGCCAGGCCTGAGGAGAGGAAGAAGCAAAGTGTGATGAAGGTGGGGTCCTCAGTAAGACAGGTCTCTTGGGCCAGGGCAGTGAAGACCCTGGCAGGCCAGAGACCTCCACTCCAGGCGTGCCCTGACGGCCCCTGCACATCCCCATCTGAAGTGTAGTCTGAGAAACAGGCAGCTGCTGAGGTGGTGGTTTCGTTTTATTTAAATCTACAGCCACAATTGCTAACCACCACCCTGGTGTGCTTTTCATGCTTCAAGTAATTTCATTCCTTCCAGGAGAATGTCAACAACGCTTTTAGTTCTAGTCATCAAAGGAAAGGAAATGAGCCACACAAACAACAAGCTAAAGTTTAAACAGACCTGCTGCTAATACAGTATCAGATAAATTATATTTAAAAAGTGAGCATACTATTATATACGTTTTTGCAACAGCTGCATTCTCCCACTTAACCTCTGTGCAGAACGAAAATCTGATAAAGCAAACTTAAGTTACTTCAATTCTTGTTAAATACAACTCTGTACAGATTGCACATTTTACACCAAAGCAGCTCAATATCACAGTTAGAGAAATGAAAACGCCATCTGAAAATTTTCATTTTTCTAGCCCAATAAAAACCCACCGACTCCTACCCTAAGGGTCAGAACAAAACCAGCTGCACAACGTTGTAAACAGTAGGAGAGGGGGTCTCCAGGACTCCACCGCGGGATCCTATTACATTGTACGCGCGCACACGAACACGCACACACGCACTGGAACCCATCTCCCTTCTTCCAGTGCCACACAGCCCGACGCTCGGTACCACAGCAGGCTTCTTTCACACCGTGTTCACAAAAGAGCAGTCATGGCCGTCTGGTTGAGGGGTCTGAGGCAGTCTCTGGGGGCGGAGTAAGCATCACTGGTCGCGGGATGCAGCTGGGGCTTCTGATAGTCGGGATCGGCGCGGTCCGCGGCTACGCAGCCGCCGGCCTTGGGCTTATCGTAGCCCGG
Source organism: Tapirus indicus (assembly GCA_031878705.1). Classification (NCBI taxonomy): domain Eukaryota; kingdom Metazoa; phylum Chordata; class Mammalia; order Perissodactyla; family Tapiridae; genus Tapirus; species Tapirus indicus. Next base: position 38,812,639 of record CM062933.1, on the reverse strand, counting down.
GTCCGCGGGCGAGGGGCTCTGCGGCATCTGGTAGCCCGCGCTCGCGGCGCCGACCCCGGCGGTCGGGGAGAAGCTGCCAGAAGAGAGGGAGTGTTTGTGCGCCGGCCTGGGCCCCGGCACGCGGTAGCCGCTCTGCGCCGAGAAGGTGTGCGCCCGCGCCAGGTGCCGCTCCACGATGGGCGTCGCGTACTCGGGCTCGGGGTGGGGCAGGGGCAGGGCGTACTCGTGGCGGCCGGCCGGCAGGGGGCGGTCGTAGTGGCCGCCCGTCTCGGCGCTCGGCCCCGCCTCGTCCGCCTCAGTGTCCATCGGCCGGAAGGTGGAGCCCTTCCTCGTGACTGTCCCGGTGCCGATCATGAGAGGCTGCTGGTAATCTGCAAGGGAAGAGCAGACGCGTTTGCGCACCGCACTGACACCCCGACGAGCCGGGTGTTTGCAGAGGGGGCTCTGCCGAACCAGCTCTCTGCTGATGCCTGACGTGTACCAGGCACGATGAGAAAGACCGAGATGTCGGAGGCATAGATGCCACACGCAGGGGCTTACACAACCATACTCCTGCTTTAGGAAGCCTCAGAGGGTCACAGGAACCTAGAGAGGCAGAGATGACGTTCAACCATATCTAGGGTTATGAGGAAAAATACTTCATGGAGCTCTTAAACTGCCTCTCGAAATGCCAGATTTTGGAGGTGGAGGTAATACTGTGAGGAAAGGAAAAATGATTAAACAGCCTATTAAACAGCCATGAAAATAGTCAAAGTTTGATGTGGCCAGAGTATAAGCGACATGGAGTAGTTTAATAGGATATAAAGACCAAAATAGTAGGTTGGAACTAATGATAAGGATAACGCTTACATTTATTGAGTCCTTATTCTGTGCCAAGCATTATTCTAAGATATAAAGATATCAATGAATTAAATCTTCAACAATAAAAAAAGTACTATGAGGTAGGGACTATTACTCTATTTCACAAATGGAAAATGACTAGAGAGAGATTAAGTAACTTTTGCAAGATCACAGAGCTAGCAGCCAGTGGAGCCAGAATTCGAACACATGTCCCAAGTGTGTGCTGTCAACCATATGCTAGAGCACGGAAAGCACTAAGTGCCTTGCTAGGCACTAACTGGCACAATTAGAGGTGCCTCTGGAGGCAGGTTGAAGAAGGAAAGATCAAAAACGAGAAGGAAAAAGCAAAGAGAAATTAAACACAGAAGTCACAAACGAGGGGACTCGAGGCAGCTTTGGAAAGGCCACACTTTGGAGACAAGAATTAGAGGAATTCATTACCAGTGATGCGGGGTGTGAGGAAAGAGGGGAGCCAAGGACCCTTCCCACATGTTAAGCCTGGAAGACGGGGATGCACATTTGGGAAGCTGCTTAGAAAAGGAATGTATGGAGCATATGTGGGGAGGGTTAGGAACAATGGGTTCAATTTTGGACCCCCTGAGGAACTGATGACACTTGCAGGTAGAGACATTCAGCAGGTGAAAATTACTGACTTATTGGGGACCGGGAGGGCATTGTGGGCGTGAGCAGCAGAGTGGACAAAGGAAGGGCTCTGCTGGAAGCTCTGGAGTGGAGTGGGGGAGACTGCAGATAAGTGGGTGCAAGAGGGGAACCTGTGCAATGAGGAAGGGGAATGAAAGGAAGAAGAGGACAGAAAAGGGGTTCTTACCTCTCCTCGCTTTACCCCAAGGTAGAACATGAATTGTCAGGGGAAAGGAACAAGGGGATGGATTTCAGCTGTAGAGATGCTCTCTGCCTCTGAAATGGCTCAAGCAACTTCTACACTGGTACCTTTCAGACTCTGATATATACACACCTCACCTGGGGACTTCTGGTTCAGTAGGCCTGGGGCCTGGCCTGAGAGCCTGCATCGAGCAAGCTCTCCTATGATGCTGATGCTGCTCGTCCTCAGACCCCACTTTGAGTAGCAATAAACTAGGACAGGCTACTCAGAGTGCGGGCGGCGGACACCTACATATCTGAGAACTGTCTGTGACAGGTCTGGAAAGAGATAAGTACACACACTGAGAGCAACTGTTTAGAAACTCACAGCAATTTGAGAGAGTAATTTTATGTCTGTTGAATGTAATAAAAAATTCAGAGCTTTGTATTTTCTGTCTTTTTAAAAATTTCATTATTATTACTAATTTATATTGTATTTTACAAAAGTATTCATCCTTGATGGATTCGAAATTTAAAAAAAACAAAAGCAAAAAGTGAATCCTTCCCCACAGATAGCTGAGGAAGCTCGATTCGTGACAATGGCTCATCAGGGACACTGAATCCATTGTAACACTGGATGGGTTCCTTCATCTCCTATCTCCTCTTCCTCAAGGGCAGGTGCTGTGCTTAGTTCATCCTTCTAATCCCTCTTTCCTAGGGCCTTAATCAAAACCTTGGTAACAAAGTAGATTAATTAAGGTCTTCCAGATTTTAGTGGTACTTCAGTGCCATTGCTATGGATGTCACATAGTCGCTGCAGATGTAAGAGCCTCGGCTGAGTGGGGCTCTCAGTGTCAGTCTGTAACTGTGCAGGGTGCAGACAGAAAATTTCACACATTACGGGTTTATTGAACCCCATCTAAACAAAAAGAGTTTAGTCTTATTTCTCTCCTGGTCTCCCCTCCCCCACCAAGCAAGCACCTCTGATCTGATAGTGCTGTCACGGAGGCGTCACACTTACCTGCCATGTCACTTGTGATGAGATCTAACTTTTGTGTCACCTCCTTTTCATTATCATAGCTGATGGTAAACTCAGCTGACTGATGTCTGGCAAAGGGATATTTAATCTGCTTCCAGCAGTCTGGAATAAAGATAACACGAAGCAAACTAATATCTCAGAAGTTTAATGCACATACTCCATCACGTGTCCCTCGATGAGACAGAGGTCAGGCTGCCTTTTGCTGGCTGACAGTGATAAATGCAGAGCCATGGCCCTTCAGGTGTGTGTGGTGGAAACAGCAGGCTGAGGTTGTTATAACAACAGCAAACACTATCCCAGCCATGCTTTCCACTGTGCCTTTCAATGTATTTGTGTATCCATCAGGTCCCAGCTTATTCCTGTGTCAGCCCATCTGGGCATGGTTTCCATAATCTGCACTAGCATAGCATTTGTGACCCAGGGGAGTCAACATAGCTGGCTGTTCAGACCCTGTGGAGGTGGAGTCCTAAGTGGTCCCTGAGATTCTTAGGAGTCCTGCCCCACTGCCCTCTCTCTGGACCACAGCTGACTTGTTGCTTGGGCATCCCTGTGTCCTAAGGATTCTCTGGAACCTGAACGTGAGCCCTGCCTAGTCTTTCCCCCACTTTCCCAGAGTGGAAAACACAGTGGAGCCAGAAGATGCTGAGAGCTGTACAACGCTCAGTGCACAGACGGGTTTTTATAACTTCTCCTGATGACAGGCAGTGCAGTGGCCTAAACTCCAGTGCCCCCCCCAAAATGAATGTTGATAAATGATGGGATGATGTTGAACAAAAGTAAACTGGCCATGAAAACTCTGAATTAAAATAGATAGGATACAATATATTCCTTCCTTGTAGACTTGCTGACTTGAAGGCTATAGATCTTATTTTTTTAATCATGTAAGTGAGGGCCACAGACCTGTTTTTAATCAGCAGATCCTGTCCCTTCCTCAAAGACAGAATAAAACTGTAGATAGAGTTTTCAACCAACCTGTTTTCTGAGTCTTCGCTGATCCATAAGGATTTCCTTTCTTCTTCCTCCTATTGAGACAAAAAATCCTACTGAAAAGGTTTCTAAATGATAAGTGCTGTTTATAAAATAATACGTGATACTTTCTACCTCTTTCCAACTTGTTTTTAAGATAGAAGTGAGCATTTAATCTTGGAAGAGGTGATGCTGCTTTTTGACACATGAACATCTGAAGAGTCAACATTTTGGTTTTGTCATTGTTTACACAATTAGAGAAGAAATTAAAAAATGTCAAGTCACATACTTTCTAAGGGCTGCAAAGATTCCCATTCCAGTGACCAGGAGGGCAAGGAGCGCCAGTGGAAGAGTGACAGTTGTGATGTTTATTCCTAAGAAGGGGGGAAGCCACCACATTACAACAGAAATGAACTGAAACCAGATTTCATGATCTAAAACTAAACATTGATGGAAAGTCTTCAATGGTTTAATATATGGGGAAAATTGATATAGGCTAGGCCTTTACTGATATTGGAAAGCAAAAAGAGAGGATACAAAATCCTGGCTAAAGATTAGGAAAATAAAATTTATCTTTTTATTTTTTTTTCCCCAAAGGCAGCTTCCAATTTTCCTTGGGGATTAACATTTACTCTGAGCTTGTTGCTTGGACCATATTAGACACCAAAAGTCAGAACTGAGGGGGAAGGGTTAATGCTGGCCCCCCAGCCGGGAGCTGTTCAGACAGGGACATGATTTAAGCACAGTATGGAGCTCTCAGCAGGGCTCAAGCAACCAGTTTCCCAGATGGTGGGCGGGTTCGGGCCTGTACAATAACAGAGCCTGGGAACCCTGGGCTCCTCATTACCAGAACTTTAGAACTGTGGACTGAAAGGAAGTGCGGTCTGATGACTTCAGACAGCGTTTCCACTTTGCTACATGAAACACCAGACCGTGTCTTTCCTACAATCTTTTCTGCTTTAAAAAAAGAGGTCACTGTAACAGCCACTAAAGCAGGCCCCAAGCTTGTAGAAACTATGCAAACTAAAGGAGAAATATTTGTTCTTCACCCTTCTTTACCTGTGATCCCTGGGAAGAAAATAAAGGGACAATCAGGAGTGGAAATGTGTGGTTCATGAAAGGGAGGGTGAAGAACTTAGAAAGGAACAAAATTTACATAAATAACAGCATTGTTATTTATAAGAGTGGAAATTTGGGAAAAATCTAACAACTTAAACATCCAACCATAGGGGAATGGTTAACCAAATGATGAGATATCAAATGGAAAAAATACTATAAAGATATTAATAATTGTTTTTCAACTACTTAATAACATTGAAAAATGCTCATAATACAATGTTAAGTGAAAAATATATGATACAAAACAGAATATATGGTATGCTACCATTTTGTCTCATAGTTATAAATATAGTTGATTGGATACAGTGGAATATGGTGATTATCGATGCTGATTTATGGCTGATTTTAATTTTCTTATTTATATTTCTCTCATCTTTCCAAATTTTATAAAATTAATAAGTAAATTATTTTATATTCTGAAAAAATAAATGTACATTTAATGTTCATTACTTGAAAAGACTATACATTTACATGTTAAAATTCAAAAAGTATAAAAAGGTATGGAATGGAATGTCTCCTTCCTCTGTTCCTCCTCCAGAGGAAGTGAAGTGATGTTTCTTGACATTCTTCCACTGATACTGGATGAATAAATATATTCATTCTTCATTCCCCCCTTTCATACACATGGTAGAGTGCTTTGAAGGTACCATGTTTATTTTTTTAAGGTGTCAACATATAATACATCTCAGAGAGCTTTCTATATTTCTAACACATTCTTTATTATGGCTGCAGAGAGTATTCCATGGCATGGATGTGCTATTTTATTTTTCCATAAAATATTTACCTAGTATTTCAAGGTCACATAAGTTTGATTCCGATCTTTTTCTGCTTACAATATTGCAATGACTAGTGTGGACATACATCATTTTATACATGGACAGATACCTCTGGACCATCTGCCTCTGGACGTTTAAATAACAGAGAAAACAAATTTTGTTGAAGCTACTGTAATATCAGATGGAGTACCAGTTACATTCCTTAGGAAACCACAAAACAATAATTGCTCTACCTTTGGGCATTTCTTCAGAGGGGACGGCTTTTGTGATTGTCTCATCTTCTCTTTTAGTTGAACCCACATTATTTGGACTTGTTTTGCGCCACACCAATGAATCATTACCTGAGACAGAAGAGATATTGGAAAGACCACATTAGTAATAACAATTTGTGAAAGGAGATGACCAGAATCCAATAACTCACTGACTCACCCTGAGTCCTACCTTGTGTAATCTGGCAACCAATGAGCTCCACTTTCAAGGCTATCCTCTGGTGCCACGTCTGGGGGACAACCCGCACATATCTGGCCACAATGGGAGGGATGAAATTGTTCCGCACTGGATCCCGAAAATTAGAGTTGCCCTGAAACACCTGTAGAAACAGGAAACTTTTACCTAAAGATTCTGTTAGTTTTTAGGTCTTTATTAACCCACTTATACCTGGTTATATGAAACCAATGTCTGTTGCATTTTTATAGACATTCTTGATATTGAAGATATAAGGCTTTGCAAACAAAGGCCAAGTTATCTAACTATGGTGGTGCTGTGAATCTGTTTTCTGGAAACATACTGATGAAAATATTTGGAGGCCTGCTCTCCTACTCAGCTCATGCCTCCAGAGTTTCTCTTACCTTTTCTCCATTATTCACAATTCCTTTATAGGTCCTCCACTTGGAGTTGTTGTTTTTGAAGCTCATCACAAAACTCTTAACATAAAAGTTGAAATTTGACTGTGTGGATCCAGTGGTCCTAATTCCTTGTAAGAAAATATTACTTATAGGTTAGTTTTAAAAATACGTTATATATATAATGTGTGTTATTATTTCAGGTTTCTTCTCTTTTTATTTTCTTGTTTGAAATCTCAAATCATTTTACAGGCCAACTTTTCTTATTTGCATTAGAAACCTGATCACAGATGAGTGTTTTCACACTGACAATATGCCATAAAAAGGTTTCAGCATTGAGGTTTCGGCTGTAATCCATACATCCATATTTACAACAGGTTCATCCCACAGGGACAATGTGAAGATCTGTTACTTTTCAAAAAGATATGGAGTACTTTGAGGTAGAGACAGAGGTACCTCTGCAAATCAAAAACATAATTTCAATAGCAAGTCATTTTGCATTTGTGAAATTGCACTTGTGTCCATACCTGTTATTTTCTTTTTCTCTCCCAAATCGATCTCCAGCCACTCTCGTTGTTTGTGGTTCTTGCTGCTGTCCCCCGAAGCCCATGACGGGCCTTGGTCCTGAAGTCGGGCTTGGCCAGGAGACCAATGAACTTGTTCTCCAGTCTCATTGACCCACTGCCACGAAGAAGAAGCTCTGATTTGCCTGTCAGGTTCCAAACTCAAGGATCGGCTGCAACCTAGAGAAAAAGGACAGGAAAATATTTCAGATATAGACACAAAATGAAGGGAAAAAAAATTGTACCCCATCTCACCTAGAATTGTTCTGTTGATTTACTTCCATTGTGATACTGAATTAACTTTAATTTCTAGTTTTTTTTGTTTGTTTTCTTTTTTTGGTGAGGAAGACCAGCCCTGAGCTAACATCCGTTGCTAATCCTCCTCTTTTTTGCTGAGGAAGACTGGCCCTGGGCTAACATCCGTGCTCATCTTCCTCCACTTTATATGGGACGCCGCCACGGCATGGCTGACAGGCAGTGCGTCGGCGGGCGCCCGGGATCCGAACCAGCGAACCCCGGGCTGCCAAGCGCGGACTAAACCGCTGCGCCACCGGGCCGGCCCCCTAATTTCTAGTTTTTTAATGATCCAGACTTGCGTTTGACTCATTTGTACTGCATTGTCTTGAAATTGTTGCTGCTTTTCTTTTTAATAGACCTCATTGAAGTCACAGCCCCTGTAAGTGACATCTCTTTGTCCCCACTATAGATTTTCCTTTCTAATCTTCTAAATTCACCCTGATTTCAACAAAGTGCAAGGTGTCTGAAAGGTTTAAAATGCTGACTTTCTTCTCACTTGATCAGAGTGGGACTCCACTTTCTGTACCCTGGAAGAGCAGGTGAGTCAGGTGATCTGAAGATCAGTCAGTTGTACCCAACATCATCCTTAGGAGCTCAACTCTGCCACATCCAAGGCAATGCAGAGGTAGTAAACAAAGGCCAAGGAAGACACACCCGTATTGTTCTCCTTGAAATATTTTACTTTAAGTGAGGGAGACTATTTACACAGAATATATTCCATGACGGAGTGGCTAAAAAGCCTTTATTTTATATACTCATTTGCACTTACTTAATTCAAGATAACCACCAAGTCAAACTGTACTATTTAAAAGTTTTTTCTGTTAAAATCTAACATAAAGGAATTTATCTTAAAATAAATGTCCTTTCAAGTTTTCATTCTTTCTGGCAAAAGTTTGAGAGAGCTTAGATTATAAAGAAAAATGTCATATCATAATATTATTATACATAAAAATATGTTATTAAATTATAAAGAAAAATGTTTTCTGCTTAATGCTAATTGGGTTTATTGTCTTGCATATATATATATATTTTTTTTTTGTGAGGAAGACCAGCCCTGAGCTAACATCCATTGCCAATCCTCCTCTTTTTGCTGAGGAAGACTGGCCCTGGGCTAACATCCGTGCCCATCTTCCTCCACTTTGTATGGGACGCCGCCACGGCGTGGCTGACAAGCAGTGCATCAGCAGGCGCCCAGGATCCGAACCCGCGAACCCCGGGCTGCCAAGCGCAAACTAAGCCGCTGCGCCACCGGGCTGGCCCCTGTCTTGCATATTTTTAAGTCACAGCATACTTGGTGCTATGTGACCTGAGGAAAAAAGAAAAAAATTCCTTTAACCTATACCATCTGAGGGGTATAGAAGAATAAACTACCAGTGAGGATTTAAAAATATCAAATTCTTAAGGAAAGCATGGTCCTTACCATTGGAGGTAAACAGAAATCGCTTGTCTGACAGGGAACCACTGGAATAATAAACACAAACATGAGGAGGTGAGATGCTTAACTGGATCTTAATGACTGAATAGCCCTACAGCATAGGGCTCACAGAGCCTTCCCATACCTCATGGGACCCTCCCAGCACCCCGGCACTGTTACTATCTTCATCAGTGATATTTTATTTATTTTATGTTTTGGGTTTTTTTTTGGCAAGGAAGATTAACCCTGAGCTAACATCTGTGCCCATCTTCCTCTACTTTATATGTGGGACGCCTGTCACAGCATGGCTTGATAAGTGGTGCATAGGTCTGTGACCGGGATCCAAACTTGTGAACCCCGGCCGCAGAAGGGAAGTATGCGAACTTAACCATTATGCCACGGGGCCCGCCCCTTCATCATCGATATTTTACAGATGGAGAAACCCAGGCCCATTGAAGGTAAACAACTTTCCTAAATTCAACTGACAGATGGCCAGGACTCTGAGACACTGCTTTTGAATCAAAATCCTGTGCGTTTCATCATGCCACATTGTATTGGGAAGGAATGTGCACATATACAGTCTTGGAACAACCTTAAATCCCAACTGATGAATATATGATGATGGAGGCAGAAAGGATCACTGCCCTGAATACTCTTTGCTTCAGCAGTCACCTTAAAGCATCGCACCCATTGTCAAGAGTCAAGGACCACAGAGAGAAATGAAGAAGCCTGGCCACTTTTAGAAGAACGAGCGTGTCATTTGCTAGCTGCCTTGTCTACAGACTTCTCCACTCCTTCCCTGGGGGGCCTCCCCCAGCAGTGTGGCTCCAGGGACAGCCTCAGCCCAGTCTCTCTCTCCAGTCACACTCCTACCTGCTGTAGCAACCGGCACCAAGCCAAGAACCAGCTCCTGCTTCTGGATGACAAGGGACAGCTGCAGAAAACTCATAGCTTCTCACTGACCTGGCCTGAACCCACCCTCAGTGCTGCAAGACCGTCCTCCTGCTTCTCTGGCCTTGACCCTCAGACCTCTGGACCCTTGCAGTCCCACAGCTTATACTACTCTCAAGGGCAAACTTATCAAATCAGCCTTGTTCTGCAGTTGTCTCTGGTGGAGAAGAGATTTCTAAGGCCCATGACCGTCTTTAGCTTTTTGTAAATCCCACACCAACTCGCTGGTATAAAAATACATAGAATGAATGGAAAATTCGGAATTCTCAAGATTAATCTTATGTGCATAGTACTTACTATATTAGATACTAGAGGTAAACACACAAAATGGTAGATGTCACTGTTGGGTTCAATTTTTTTACAATCTGGGAGTACTGCTTATTATTTTAAATGTTTGGCTCTGAATTATATGCGCCAACAAGGACAGAGTACTGAACTGTGAAATCCACAGAGAACCCAAAAATAGTCTGGACAAAAGTTGAGCCCCTTCTCATCAAAAAAATTGTTTTAGAAGTAACAAGTAATCAGACTCTCCGGAATGGATTTGCTCTTTCATATTCTTTGTCCACTCTCAGGCAGAGACTCCACAGCCCCGGTGTTCCACATAAAGGTTCTATTATAATCTCTGCACTGAACAGAATGCAGGCACCAATCATTTCTCACATGAGAAAAAGCAGACCCACTTGGATCAGGGGATTTGCCTAAGCAAAGCCAGGGGGAGGACCCAGCTCTCCTAACCTTTAAAGAAAGGTGCACATTGTTGCAATTAATATTTAAATTTTTATTAAGGTTTATTTAGAGCCTCTAGATTTTTGCATTTTCTCGAATGTTCCTGCACTAAGTATTACACTTGAACTTTGGCCCAAATAAGCCCAAATAACACTGCTGCAACCCTGAGAACCTTAACTGGCTCTCACAGCCATGAAACATTAAAATACTTATTTTGTTGTTGTTGTTGAAAAAGAGAAGTTACGGAAAGAAGGAGAACTTTGGAGTTAACCCTGAGAAGACGACGCCAGGGAGGGCTCTGCTTCTAACTGGTCTCGGCCTGGCTTTCCTCCATTATCAGCTGGAATGTTTTTCCATTTCACTCTATTAAACTAATTAAATATAACCACTTAGAGAATTCTATAGGTAAATAAGCCTCCTCTTTTAAAGATGAAAATGCCCTAGGGAGGCTGGGGTTCGGAGGCAGTCACACATTAGGGGGAATGAATTCAGTCAGATTTACAGGAATTGCCAGCCTTCCCAGAGGGCTATGGAAGTAATCAAGAATAGTCTGATGTAAACAGAAAGGAAAGCTTCCTTGCTGATGGTTGGAGCCATCATCCTCTGTATGAAGTCAGCCCTCTTCCTGATTCCATTCTGGTCTCCTCACTTCAAGGAAGTGACCTGACCTGGGATGAATCCCAGAAGAACCCTCGATATTTACTTTAGGGACTCCTCCTTCCTCAGCTGCAATGCTTCCTTCTGTGTTTTTTCCTGAATGCCAAACAATCGTGTGTGGGAACAGAAGTTCAATGACCGCACGTACAGTGGTCCCCCAACAGCAAAACAGCCAAGATAAAAACAACTGCTCCCTGAAGATTTGGGAATCGAAATGAGTGGAAGAGACTGTATTAGCACACAGTTTACTCTTCCCTGCTCAGTACAAAAAGTCAGTGCAAAACAGCTAGAAGCAAGAAGGGACTTTTCTATCTCCTTCCACCAAAACAAAAATTGGACAAATTGTTCAGCTAACTATATGGAATCTGGAACCAAACTTTTCCTAACTCATGAATGGTTTAGATTTCTGTACTCTTATTTTTGCCTCGAAGTTCAATTTCAAATTATATAAAGCTACTTCATATGTATTTAAGCCCAGTTGATGTAGCAGAAATAATTGAGAATATAATGTCTACTTTTACTCAATAGTTTTAATAATTTTTCTTCAAAAGTAAAATAAAATCCAAGTAGTACAAGTTAAACCTTTTACTATCCTATTTTTCTACAAAAGGAGAATTCAAATGGTATACAAACACAGGCAAGAGATTCCAAAAAACAGATTTAAAACTAAAGGCCAATTCTTTGTTCCTATTTGGAGATAGCAGCCCCAATAAACCTAGGCCACAGCCTAATATCTTCCTGAAATAGTGCCTAGTGTCAATAGAACAAACTAGAAAAAACATAAAAAGAAATAGATCCTCAAAAGTCAAGGTCAAGCTGACGTTTAAAGCTTACTGTGCACAAGTAATATGAATTTTAATGTTCCAAAGAGTTTGGGGAAAATATACAAGTGAAAAAAATATATGAATATACCTATGTGTGTGCATATATGTGCATTTATAATACATGAATGCATATGTATATAACATTTTATTTATATATAATACATATGTGTGTACATATATAGTGTGTATATACACACATACACTATATATATACACACACACCAAACACACAGACATATACACAAATTTTATTTATTTGTGTAAAGATTTTAGTTTCTAAAGGCATCCTGTTACTAAGCTTTTAGATGTTAAACTTTGGCACAGATTCGGGACTAATTTGTCTTTGAATGTTCAGATAACACAAAAAGAACACTTTGGGGCCTCTCATAGCTAAAAATCCTATCCAGAGGGGAAAGTAAATAGGAAGGTCACGGCAGGCAGAGAACACGAAAATAGAGAGATGAACCTGCACGTCCTAGTGTGCACCACGCACCCTCTCCTTAGTGGATGACTGCCTTTTATAGATTTTACACAGCATCACTGTGTTCCTTGTGAAAGGATTGGATTAGAACACCCTTTCCAGTTAACCCCACCTGCACCCTCGAACTCGGAATTGCCAGTGGGAGCTCTGCTTTGACTCTACCCGTGTCCTCCTAAGTCTTGTTCCTGCCTCCATCAAACCTAAAGCTCACCTCCTTCATGAAGTTGACCCAACCAATGTCTTCCCCAACTTCAGTCACTGCTTCCAAAGCCCCTCTCCTGTGAGCCTAGGACAACACCCCCAATCCAGAAATCCCAAAGTTTACTTGTGAGTTCATAAATTGGCTCTTTGGAACTTAAAATTCATTTTCCTATAAAAACAACATTATAACTTGGGGTCAGAATCCCTATTTGACCCACAATATTGCTAAACTAAACTATAATACATTTAAATAAAAAGTAGAAGGGGAAGGAAAAAAATTATTGTGTAACTTTCTCAAAATGACATCAGAATCACTGTATTTATGCTAACTTGGGAGCCTATCTACCCCACATAATACCAGTTTTTTTTTTATCAGATAAGATGGTCCACAACCCACTGTGAGAATGGAACAGTAAAATTATGATCATGTGCTTTCTGCATGCAAGAGGGGACTAGGGCAAAATGGTGGGGGCAGGGGGATCTACACACAGACTAGTGAGTGGTAGAAGAAACGAAATGCCTATAGCCTCTGGCTCGTGCCATATCCTTGGAACCAAGACCATGTGGCAACCTGTCCAAAAGAACACAGAGATGCAATAGCAGGAAGACATGTTGGGGCAGATAGAGACGGAGGGAGCAAGAGATAAACACAGTGGCTCAAAGAGTCCTTTTCCCTCACTAGGCGTCCACCCAAGGGGAGCATCCCTCTGGACCATTCTAAGCTGCCTGTTTATATGGTGGACATCTGGACCACAAGGCAGGCCTATATTTAGTTCTAATAGCTCTAGTTTTCCACTCCCAAAACTGAGAAAACCTGAAAACATTAAAAGCTGGGGTTGAAATGTTTAAAGCAACTGACATAGTTTTTTCTTATGAAGCTGAAAGAGCAGAGGACAACATACCAGAGAAATGAACAATATTAACAAAAGCCATCTTTTTTTCACTTCCCAAACTTTTATTCATCATTAAGAGATTGTCCCCAGGGATCTTCTGGGAAGCTCAGTGGTTCTGTCTGGGTTTATTTCAGTCCCCTATGTCCTTCAGGTAATACTGGAGACAACCAGTAATTTACTGAAACTGGAAAAACTAAAAAGAAATAAGCTTTATTCTCTCCCACTAAAGCATCTGAGAGTAGAAATACTCCTCTTCCCTGGGATTCCACATCTATGCCATTTTAATTTACTTGTCAGCATGACCAGTGAGGTCTTTTGTTGCTCCATTTGTCTTCACATAGACACCATAAATGCTGCTCTAAGCACTCACGCATATTTTTCTCAGTTGACAAACCCTTGGTATCACATGCCCGCTGTCCTTTCAAAATTGTGAGCTGATTAATTATGGCTTCAGGGTTACCCTCCACTCAGAACAAAAGGCAAAGTACTTACTCCCTTGAGAGCACACCATTGGCCAGGATTCCTTCATATCGACTTATCCCTTTGCGCTGAAGCACGCTGATCTGACCACCCAGTTCATCTGCAATAATTCCTGCATGGATGGCAGCTTTGCACAATAAAGAGGTCTGAAACACAGCAACATCATAAATCATAGCTTACTCAAGGACACATTTAAAATATAGTGGGAGTTTTCCATTTTGTTATAACTTGTGGTCAGGATCTCTATTTGACCCATGACATTGCTTAACTATAATTTATTTAAATAAAGAGTAGAAGGGGAGGGAAAAAATTATTGTATAACTATCTCAAAATGACATCAGAGTGTCCGTATTTATGCTGACGAACTTGGGAACCTATCCTCTAGGAAGGTAAGCAGGTAATTACAGTAGTGGTGGCCCCCCAATGAATAACACCTCCCAGTGGCCATGCCCCATATAGTCACCTCCACACTGACTGAACTGGGCTATAGAGTTTGCTTTGTTCTGCTGCAGATAACGTGGCCCAGCCAACTGCCACACATGCTAGTGAGGCCACCTTAGACCCTCCAGCCCCAGTTGATCCACCACATGACTACAGCCACAGGAGTGATTCTAGGCCAAAGGAGCTTAAGAACCAACCAGCCCATAATTGCTGGCCACAAATTCATCAGCAAATAAAATGGCTGTTATTTTAAGTCTAAGTTTGGGGGTGGCTTGTCAAGCAGAAATAAGTAACTGATGAGTTTCTTACATTTGGTTTACCAGATACACATACTAAGGATCATTTGAGAACTTTCCATACCACAGCTTCATTGTACAATTAATTTAGAGATTTAACAAGGCATCCAAAACAAAGTGATAATGTTAGCCACAGAACACTACATGGAACAGCAAAGTTCATGAAATTCTTAGAGCAATGATGAGCAACCCAAGGCCCACAGTCTACATCTCATTTCCTGAATCTCCTCTGAGAGGGTCAAACAGCTGGCACCTGCTTAGCCCTTCAAGGGTGCTGGCTGGTGTGACAAGCCAAGCAAGAGCACCTGACTGGCTCTCATTAGCAGGTATCCCTGTGATTGGAACTGGCCCATTGGAAAGTGGGGCTGCAGGAAGGACTAGAACTTTTCCACGTGTTGCCCAGTCTTGGTGGTCTCCATAAGCACAGAACCTGTGCAGAGGGTGATTAGGCAGTCAGCCCAGGACTGAGAAGCATCATTTTCTAAACAATGCCCCACTTCTCCACAATGGTTAATGCCAGAAAGAGAAAACCAGCTCATGAAATTGTGTCTCAATAACTGGACTTGGGAGTTTCTCCTTGTGTTAATGACAATGCTATTTACCTTATTTGCAATGGAAAATTCTCTTAGATTTAAGCTACAATATTAGAAGGACCAATGGTTAATTACAAAACCATATTTTGTAATTAACGTTGCTGTAATAAAATTGAGAACTTTTGTGATCTTCAATTTAGAGTTCACATTTCCCAAACTAGATGAGATTTGGCAAAGTGAGTTAGTTTTGCAATGACTACTATCATAGCCAAAAAAGGGGGACGATATCCTGACAGAGAAGAAATATGACAATGCTGAAACACACATGCAGGTACTACCCTCTTGATTTGGGGGAAAAGAAGAAGAAAAAGAATTAGAAGAGAAAAGGAATGTACTCTTTACACTAAACAAGGCAGCTTGCATTTTTATTTTTCCTGAATTTTCTTAAAAAGGTTTCTTATCCGTGTTTTAGACTCTTGGGGTGCAAAATGGAGTAGCAAGTTGTAATGGAAAAGTCTGGAATGTAAATTCAGCAATTTAGCTCATCATCCTGTCTCTGCCTCTACTTCCAATAGCTGTGCTAAGTCATTTCATTGCTCTGGACCCAGCTTCCCAATTCATCTGCACAATGAAAAGGCTGGACTGGATGAGGTCTAGTATCTTTTCTATTGAGTCTGTCACCTTGTGGTTGTAAAGGGTACTCTGTGTCCCTCTTATAGGGTCCATGCAGGCCTGCCTCTCTCTCTTAGTCCCAGAATGAAAAGCAAATTGGTCCAGTGGTCTGCTGGGCGGCTATTCCTACTGTCCAGGGATCATCTGTCTTCCTTGGAATTGGTCTGGGAATGGGATGGCCTTCATCCCAGGAGCTCTGCCCTGTGGAGAGCTCTCACTGGACTCAGCATGTTCCAGGGCCTCCTTGGTCACAAGAGGACAAGTTCACAGGTCAACAAGCAATAGGACCTATCAACCAGCAAATAGTCTCATATCCTACAGAACACAGTATTGAGGGAACTCAATAGTATATACCCTTTTTATGGAATTTTTTAAATTGCAGCTCACATTTTTCCATAATATTACATGCAGGCCATAGGATACATCTCCAAGAGAATAACCACCAAATCTGGCTATCATATTATTATAAAATTATCAGCCCTTTCTAGGATTATATCCTGAAAAAACAAAATCACTTGGTCACTCATCAACTTAAATAAAATTGATGTTAACTTAAGTGGGGACTTTTTTGGTATCAATTTAAAAAATTTGCATTCATTGAACCTAATGTTTTAAAAATTCCCTTTTGAACAGTGAATTTATGCTTTGATTTTCTAGCTATTTTTGAGGTCTAAGCCTCATTGAAATGTAAATATAGGAAAGCCACATCACTGGCCTATGTTAATTAGTGAATTGCCTTAAACTCAAACAAAATAATTTAAATGTAATTCTTCAGGAAAGGGAATGCAACAGACATTTGAGGAGAACACCTGCATGGCTCACGACATTGCAAGTTGAAGGCGTTAAACATTTCTGAAGTTCACTGAGCCACAAAAGATGGCCAAAGGGATCAGCCTGAGGTAAGACTAAAACAACTTTCAAAGCAATTATCAGATCATCCCAGAACTGCAGCATTTTCCTTATATCTTTCTTTAAGAAAAATCAACTTGTACAAAAAGTATTGATGTAGTATTAAAAGGAAATTTTAATATAAAAGTACAGCTATACGTCACTTAACAAGGATACGTCCTGAGAAATGCATTGTTAGGCGATTTCATTGTTGTGCGAACATCATAGTGTGTACTTACACAAACCTAGATGGTGTAGCCTACTACACACCTCGGCTATATGTTACTAATCTTATGGGACCACTGTCGTATATGCAGTCTGTCATTGACCGAAAAGTCGTTATGCAACATATGACCGTAAATGTTTTAAACTGCATTTAATAAAACCTCAATAAGACACATGTTTAAAATGTTAGTGGAATGATGGTAAATGTTAAATTACAAAACTATCTTCCTCATTCTACCATAGGGAGTGTTTCTATGTTGCTACAGTATTCATAATGACCACGTCAACAACATTTTCTCTACAAAAGTAATATGCATTCATTACAAAAATGTTGGAAAATATGAAAAAAATAAAATCACTCATATTGCCATCGCCCAGAGACAATCACTCACCATTATAACGTATTTCCCTCTGGCTTTTTTGTGGGTGTGGACAATAGGCCTTATTTCTCCCCTTATCCTCCTAAACTGGAAGCACACTATATGTACTGTCTTTTTTTATTTTACAATACTTCTTAAACATTTTTTGGGAATGGAGAATTACTGAAATGAGTTAATTAAGTGATGTCTTTCACTTAAAAGCAGATGGTACACTCAGCAGGCTTGGGAGGAGGTGCCAAGAGAAAAATGTTCCGGGGGTTTTTTATTTCTGGTTTCCAGGTGAGGCAGATCTTAAAGAGAAGCCCATACTGCTTAACTGGCATGGTAAGTATACACAAATATGGATGCCTTAATACATCAGTCAAGGAGATAGAATCACAGAATCTTAAGGATTCAGAAAGATCTTTAAAGTTCTCCACCAACACTGCCTGACAGGCTGTCCCTTTCTCCACCCCACAGTACCTTCCCACACATACACAGGCCATCTCGGACAAATGGTTGTAACATCTACACTTGACACTTCCAGTTACCATGGGCTCACTGTTTCTTGAGATATCCTATCCCATTGTGTGTGTGGTCTGTTCAATGTTCCTTATAGGCAGCTAAAACTGGCTTCCCTCCAACTTTCATCTACTGATCCTAGTTCTGCCTTTTGGAACAACATAGAATGAACCAATTCCTTTTCTACATTGCTCTTTAAGACAGCATTTCTTCCCTGAGAGAGCACCTGGTTCTTCTGCAGCTTCTCTAGTAACTTGTTTTACAGATTCTGTCATCCTGACATACAGAATATGCTTTGGTTTTGCAAAGACGCTTCCAGAAAAGACTTGCTACGACTGAACACATTTTCTAAGATAAAAGCACCACGGAGGATAGACTTTAAGATAACCCCCATGATATCTGCCTCCTGGTATTCCCCCCTTGTGTAATCCCTTTGGGTGTGGGTAGGAGCTGTGGCTTTCTTCTAACTAATAGAATATGGCAAAGGTGATGGGATGCCATGCCCATGACAACATTACATAACATTGTAACGTGTCTTGCTAGGAGACTCCCCTGTTAGGAAACTCTCCCTTGCTAGCTTTGAAGAAGCAAGCAGTGACATGGAGAAGATCCACATGGCAAGGAGCTGAGGGCAGCCTCCCACCAAAATCCAGGAAAAACTGAGGTCCTCAGCCCAGCAATCCATAAATAGCTGAATGCTGCCAACATCATGTGAGCTTGGAAGTAGATTCTTCCCCAGTTGAGCCTCAGATGAGACTGCAGCCCCAGCTGACACCTTGGATGCACCCTTGTGAGACCCTGAAGCAGAGAATGTAGCTAAGCCATGCTCAAACTACTAACCCACAGGAAATGAGAGATAATACATGTGCTGTTTTAAGCCTCTAAGTTTGTGGTAATATTGTTATGTTAAGTTTGTGTTAGATATCTAATACACCCCCAATAACAATGTACACAAGATGGCACTAATCAGACTTCTTGGAAGAGATTGGCTTTCAAAATACAAATTTTCCCTCCAGATAAAACCATTCTAAAAGCAAATGGTGTAAAACCAGTTACTGAGTCAAATAGGAAACCTGTTTGCTGGCCCTTGCAAATCAAGTACTCAGATCTACTACACAGGAAACCATTTACCTGATACACTGAAAAAGACTCTTCTGTCAAGAGGAGCCAAGACAAACAATTACAGTAAGAAAAAATGATGCTATTTCTCTTATTGCACATAATTCTTAAGTTTCTTGCATGGAACAGGAAAATAATAAAAACCTTTTATTGCTAGGGGGAAAAACTATACTTCAAGTTTTTATTTCTCTTAGTTAACTTCCTGAAGTCATTTAGGAATAGCCTGTGCCAAGTATATTTTCGAACTGAGGTAGTATAAATCATTTTAAGATTCAAACAATTTATAGGCCAAATGGATATCCTGTGTCTATCTCCTAAATAAAGACAATACATGAAAAAGGAACCAAAGAGCAAAATAACAAAATCTGCGGCTTTCAGAATCAAGATGCACTAAAAACAAAAATTGAAGCCAAGTATTTTTCCCCCTGCTGGAGATGAATTGTCAATCTCCTAGAACATGTATGTTTTCCCCATGCATGAAGACATGTCAATAACTCTTAGAAAAGTTCCATCACTATACAGATTTTCACATTTCTAATAACTCAAACCAATTCCCATAAGCTGTAAATCCAACTGTTTTAAACAGCAATGCAAATTTAAAAAAATCAGATATCAGATTTCCAGGACAGAAATCTGTAAATAGTAAAAAATGAAGGATTGTGTATCTGCAGACAGGACATACACTTTAGAAAAACGACTTCTTGTGAATTTATTTTTCTCTGGGAACAATGTACATAACCCAGACAGTCTTGTTAGGCATAAGAAATTGGGGTGCAAGGAGGGATGGGAATAATATATAAGAGCAGGGCGGATGGCTTCACTGATCCCAGACACATCACTGCTCTGTGATGTGACTATTCATGGCCTTGGCTATATTACATGAACCAATTGGAGCATTAAAATAAAAAAATAAATTATAACAAAAAGGATGACCTCTTATACAAAATGGATGGAATTATACTCTTAGGTGTTGAAAGGGTTTTGTTTATCATTTCATTTATAGTATGCTTAACTGGAGATGCTAAAAATAGGAACAAATGCATGAATAACCTTTTTTTATACTTACTTCATTTCATTTATTCTCAGAAAAGAGAGAATTGTGCATGCATTTACAGAGTCATATCTTATTTGACTTTACTTTGTAATGAATTTAGGCAGAGCAATAAGCACTTACTCTTTTTAGTTTCCTTCCTGCCATAAAATTACCCTCAATTACTTACATCTCTGTATCCATCCACTACATTCCCAGAAATGTCTCCTGCTATGTCTCTACAACCAGCTGGGCAGAATTTGCTGGAAAAAGAAAATAAAGAATTTATACATTATTATAGGATACTTACATTAAAAAGTATTAAATTATACCTAAAAGTATTTTCTCTCCTCCACAGAACATGCAGGAGGGAATATCTTACTTTAATGACACATCAGAAACCTGATTTGTGAAAACATAGATTAATCTAAAATGTAGTCATCTGAACACAAGTTTTACACAATAATTATTTGTTTTATACAAAGATTCATTATAAACTCTATTAAACAATGAGCTTCCCTAATGCATCTTAATTGATTCTAAGATGTCCAAGAAATAAATTATTTTTTTGGTGAGGAAGATTGTCCCTGAGCTAACATCTGTGCCAATCTTCCTCTATTTTCTATGTGGGATGCCACCAGAGCATGGCTTGACAAGCGGTGTGTAGGTCCGTGCCCAGGATCTGAACCCATGAACCCTGGGCCACCGAAGCAGAGTGCACAAACTTAACCACTATGCCACCAGGCCAGCCCCCCAAGAAATGTTTTTTGTTTGTTTGTTTTCAGGAAGATTGGCCCTGAGCTAACATTCGTTTTTCTCACCAAAGCCCCAGTACATAGTTGTATATCCTAGTTGTAGGTCCTTCTAGTTCTTCTGTGTGGGATGCCGCCTCAGCATGGCTTGATGAGTGGTGAGTAGGTCTGCACCAGGATCCAAACTGGTGAACCCCGGGCCACAGAAGTGGAATGTGTGAACTTAACAGCTAGGCCACCAGGCCAGCCCTGCCCCAAGAAATATTTTTAAGAAAAAAAAAGAAAATATCTAAACACTATATATAGTATGATCTTATTTTTACTAAAAGTATGTTTAAAATACAAAAAATAACAACATATGTTTTCTATGGATAAAAAGAATACAAGGAAAAATAGCTCTGGATTCTCTCCAAGAGTAGAATTTTGAGGAAATTTCACTTTCTGTGTTGTTTAACTGTAATATCTCGATTCACTCTACTGGTACTGTCCAGTAGGAACATAATGGAAGCCATAAATATAAATTTAAATATTCTAGTAGCCATATTAAAAAAGTAAAAAAAAAAACAGCAAAAACTAATATTAATAATATATTCTATTTAACCCAATATATTCAAGTTTTATTATTTCCACATGTAATGAACAGAAAAAATTATCAATGAGATATTTCCAGTCTTTTTTCTTTTGTACTAAGTCTTCAATATCTGCAGTATATTTTACACATATAGCACATCTCAATTTGGACTAGCCACATTTTAATTACTTGATAGCCACACGTGTGGCTAATGACAAACAGTGATGGTCTACATTAGTTATAAGTTACTTTTGCAATCAGAAAAAAAGGTGTATATATATTTTTCAGTTTTATTGAGGTATAATTGACAAATAAAATTGTAAGATATTTCAAGTGCTCATCGTGATGATTTAATGTTACCCATCTAGTTAATTAAGACATCTATCACCCCATATAATATATCTATACATTTATATAAAGATATATATTTTCTGGTGAGAACATTTAAGTTCTACTCTCTTAGCAAGTTTCAGTACAGTGTTATCAGCTATAGTCATCACATTACACATTAGATTCTCAGACATTATTCATCTTACCAACCTCTCCCTATTTCCCCTTCCTCCCACCCTCTGGCAACTACTTTTCTACTTTCTGTTTCTATGAGTTTGATTAAAAAGGATATATTTTAAAATTAGGATTCCATGTACTTAACAGTCATTTTTTAAGAAACCTTCCA
This sequence comes from Tapirus indicus, assembly GCA_031878705.1. Lineage (NCBI taxonomy): Eukaryota > Metazoa > Chordata > Mammalia > Perissodactyla > Tapiridae > Tapirus > Tapirus indicus. Next base: position 38,790,661 of record CM062933.1, on the reverse strand, counting down.
GAATCATGCCTTGGCATATGCTGTGGTTGAAGGGGCTTCAGGTAGGATGACCCAGGCACTAGTACTATCTAGTTAGCTGTGTGACACTGAATATTGCATATAATCCCCCTTAAATTTAGTTTCCTCATTTGTAGTTCCTTCAAGCATCAACATATCAATAGACTTTGAGGGACAGTTCCACGTCTATGAAAAACACGCAAAAGGAAAGTCAAAATATTATAAGAACTTTGACAACTTTGAAGATGAATGCCATATGCCCTTGTTTCTCTATATACCACATTTCAGTAATGTTTACTTGGTTTATTTAAAAAGAATGTACCAGCCCAAACAGATTCCAAAACAGCTGTCGCTTTTATTTCATTTCCTCTCAGTTTCTTCCTGCTGACTTAGCAAATTAGATGTGTAACAACATCTAATTATCAAAACTACCCAAATAAATGCTGCATAATTCTTTCCCATTGACCTTATGGAGCCCAGCATTGGAGCAATAATCAAGGAATTAAGAAATAAAAATAACAGGGAATCCTACTACAGATTTCCAATTCCTTATCCTAACGCTTAGAGCCAGATGTATGTCAGAATTCAGGATTTTTTGGATTTTAGAAAAGTAAAACAGTACCAATGATGTATATGATGTAAGATCCCAGTGAGGTCTGCACATATTAACCAAAAACATTAATATCTCTGAATCAGGGGCCAACCCAGTGGTGTAGAGGTTAAGTTCGTGTGCTCCACTTGGGTGGCCTGGGGTTCGCAGGTTCAGATCCCGGACACAGACCAACGCACTGCTTGTCAAGCCATGCTGTGGCGGTGTTCCATATAAAATAGAGGACGATGAGCACAGATGTTCGCCCAGGGCCAATCTTCCTCAGCAAAAAGAGGAGGATTGGCAACAGATGTTAGCTCAGGGCTAGTCTTCCTCACACACACACACAAAAATCTCTGAATCAAATACATGAATAATCACATTAAGTCAAATACATAAAGACTAAATAGACTCGGTAATTTAGTCAAATTTTGCTGTCAAATGAATCTAAGGTCACATTAATCAGTTACTGCTACCAAGTGAGTTACAAAAACATTTTGACTTTTAAAGCTTTCTACATTTCACAAACATAAATGAGGGATTGTAGACCTGTACTAGTCATCATACCTCATCTTTAACTAAACAGTACAGAACAGCTGGGCTACAGCTTAGATGATCTGGCACCATAATGTCACCCTGTAGGCCTGAGTATATTCCTTTCTTTAGGAGGACAGGAAGTGACCACTGATGCCCAGAGGCCCTATCACCACCGGGACTGTATATATGGCTGGAGAGATCTCAGAGAATGTTGGTACTTGTCTACTACATTGGATGAATGGCACCTTTACAGGGCAATATTTAATTATCGATGATTTTGTTTTTGTTTTTGTCTACTAGACTTAATAGTAGTTACCACTAGAGTTGATTCCACATATAAAATAACCTCAATCTTATATGGTTAGGACCATGGACACTTGAGCCTGATTCTCTGGGTATACTTATTACGTGTGTAGCCCTGGGCAAGTTACTTAATTGCTCTGTGCCTCTGTTTCAGGGTATAACAGAACCCACCTTGCAGGCATGTTGGAACAGTCATATGAGTCACTCACACGCTAAGTCCAGACAGCTGTACCCAGCACTAAGAAAGCACTCTAAGGAGTGACGGTTGTTATTAGTTAGTGGTGGTGTTAACTGATCTCTAGACCAGTGCTTCTCAACTGGGGGTGAATTTTGCCCACCGGGAGACATTTGGCAATGTGTGGAGACATTTACAGTTGTCACAACTTGCACATAGAGGGTAGAGGCCAGGGATACTGCTGAACATCCAGCAATGTACAGAACAGCTCTTCACAACAAAGAATCATCCAACCCCAAATCTCAATAGTGCCAAGGTTGAGAAATCCTACACTAGACTCTTTTACTTCACAGATAAGGAAACGTACATCAAAGAGATCAAGTAATTTTTCCAGTTGTAAAACTGGGGTGAGAAATTTCATCTCTTATTCTCAGTAGGTTTCTCTTTTGTGGGAAGATAAAATGAACCTCCTCCAAAAGTGAAAGAATTACAAAAGTTGCTCCCAAATGCTGGCCAGGTGAAAAAATGCACTCTAGACTCCATTACGGCTCATGGGCACCAGGTAGGACACAGAGGTCAGCAAACTGTGGCTCATGGCCCAAATTCAGCCTGCTGCTTGTTTTTGTAAATAAAGTTTTATCGGAACACAGCCATGCTCATTTGTTTACATATTGTCTATGGCTGCTTTTGCATTACAGCAGCAACAGAAATTGTGTGAATAGATGTAAAAGAGACCGCATGGCTTGCAAAACCTGAAATATTTACTATCTGGCCTTTGATAGAAAATGTTTGCTGACCTCTGCTGTATAAGAAACCATTTCAAATATTCCTCGTTGGTGACAAGACAGATGATTTTTTTTTTAAAATTAAGTACAAATAAGGTACTTTATCTGATTTAATGTCGAGGAAAACAAAATGTTCAGCAACATATGACTGCGGCACAGCTAGGACACCTATATTTACCTGTATTCTGTCTTCAAATAATGGTTAGCTCGTTCCAAACACGTTATTAAATCTGTCATAAATAAAGACAATTGCAGTTAGCATACTGAATGGAAGTTAGGACACTCAGGCTCAAAAGATTTCTTTTTAAATAAAAAAGACAATTTTTAAAAAGCATTCATTCATTATCTAGTAATCTGAATTTTCCTAAATAAAAAATAAATCAAAACTGAGAACATTTTCCCCAGAATTTAATCAGTGCCTTTCATTTCTCTTTTCTGCCATCAGTGATGGTTTTTCAGTGGTTGTCCAGTGAATAATAACAATCTATTTCCAAGAGAAAAGCCAACATTGGTTAGTTACTATCCACTACATACCTACCAAGATCATGTGTACAACCTCCCTTGGCAGGAGGAAAACAATTTCATAAGCCCAATGTGGTTCATAGAGAAGGTTCAAGAACATTTTAATTTAACAATTTAACTAGTGGCATCTGAGTGACCACAGGACCAAGTATTTACTGAGAACAAAAATAGCCTGTCAACTTTGATCAATCAGGACCAAGGACTTGAAAAGAAGGTGCTCTTTGGAGTATAGAACCGAACTAACACTCAGCAATGGAGACACTGAGATGCTGTGAATTTTGATGCATTTATATCAACCTAGTATAGTTTCCAAAACATCCCACACTTGCTGCAATAATTCTTTCTTTCCTTAATCTTTTCAATAGTTCTTAGGGAGCAATATATGGTGAACACTGGCCATGCTGAGACTGGTCAGATCTGATTGGCTGAGAGGGAAATGGATGGTGCACCCCCTTCCCAGAGTATTTCTGCCAGAGGGGACTGAGAGCAGAACCTTTGGGCATCTCTGTGCCCCTGGGCAGACACAGAGTGGGCTGCATGGTAATTACTCTGGAGCACAAGCTAGAGGCCATGCTTTCCTCTCTCATCAGTGTTCATGTTCTCCTTCTTTCCCACTCTGTGTCACTCTGGAATACTCACATGCCTCCTGTGCTGGTGTACTGGTGTGTATATACGGGGGGAGGTGTGTCACTGGTTAAAAGGCTTGTCCCCTGAGCTAAGAAAAGGGTTGGGCAAGGGATCCAGAGAATAGCCAGACCTTAGAAGGGTCAGGAGGGTAGCCCTGAAGATGCGCCATGCAAGGATTCTAGAAAAATGAGATCAACCCTGTTTCACATGAGTCAGCTGATGAATCTGATGGGTGCTATAAAAGGATTTAGTTCAGACCTAACTACTTACAAAGACATTGCTCTCTACCCTCACATCTTAATTCTGTATGTGAGGTCACAATTCTATCCGGAGATGGTGAGTAGCAAGAGGAACTCTACGACAGACAAAGGTTTACAGATTCATGTTGATTCTTCCGCTATACCTGGATGGTCGCTGCTGGCGTAGGTCAGCAAAAAACCCCTCCCAGAAATGTGGGATCCACTCTCAAAGCGAACAGTTACTTCACTTGTGTTCAGCAAGAGTTCCTTGGGAACAGTCATACTTCCACAATACGGACCTAAAAACAAAGCACACTTGTGGCACATGTCAAAATTTTGACCAGCACAAAGAATCGGTATATGGCATTTTTTTCTTTAAAGGTCAAATTTGCCAGACAACGCTTACATAAGATTCTAATCTTTACTCAACTGAAATTTTGCTTAATACTGAGACTGATACTTAGTGACTGACTGTGAACTTAATTATACAGACAAGCCAAGTGGGGGAAGTGGCTAACTCTGGATAAGCAATGGGCTGGAACTAGTTAATTGAACAACCCAAGAGATGGGTTTTGGTGTTTGTAAAAGGAAGACTAACGAACAAAGGTCAAATACATTAGGTAGTCAAGAAAATGTTATCACAAAAGTGACATTCTAGGGGCCTCCTAAATTTGCTTAAAGTATGGTCTAAATGCTTACATCCTTCCAAAATTCATATGTTAAAATCCCAATGCCCGATCTGATGGTAACAGTAGGTGGGGCCTTTGGGAGATGATTAGGTCATGATGATGGAGTCCCCCTGAATGAGATGAGAGCCTTTATAAAGGAGGCCCCAGAGAGCTTGCTTGCCCCTTTCCCCAGGTGAAGACACAGCGAGAAGGCTATGAACCAGGAAGTGGGCTCTCCCCGATGGCTACACTGAATCTGTTGGCACCATGATGTTGGACTTCCTAGCCTCTAGACTATGAGAAAAAAAGTCCGTTGTTGATAAGCTATCCAGTCTGTGCTGTTTTGTTATAACAGCCTGAATAGACTAAGACAGGTAGTAAAGGAAGTGTTATCACAAAAGTGATATTCTAGGGGCCTCCTAAATTTGCTCAAAGAAACTCACAAATTCCATTTTTTCAAAGAGGTTCTAGAATTAAAAGACTGTCCAAGGCATGGTAAAAATCTTATTCCCATGCAGTTTACTTATTTACCTCTCTCTTACAGCCACTTCTGGTTATCCATAAAATTTATTTTGATTTGTAAAATGAGGTTTATAAAAAAGCAGAATAATTTCTAAAGGCTTTTAGAATACCACAGTATAAATCACGCAATTAAGGGTATAACATATTGTTTCCAGAATAAGTTGCTTGAAAAGCAATAGGAAGCTCAATGAACTTTCAAAGGACAAAATTAGATTTGGAGTGAAAGAAAAAAAAGGCATTCCTAAGACTACTCAAATTAAAGTTTAGTTTGTAAACTGTCATCCAGAAAGTCACGTACTCGAGACGCAATAATTTGTATGAAAACAAGGATTAGCAAGCAAATTGGAAGAGAGGTATTCTCCATCAACTTCTCCCAAAATAAAACAGTATGGAAAGAGTCAACAGCATCAAAGATGACAACATCAGGTTAAGGAAGGAGGGGGAAGGGAAGGAAAAGACCACTCCAACTCAGCGCCCATAAAACTGAGTTACATTAGCCAAAACCAACATAGAGACCAAACTGCTGAAAGATTCAGAAGATCACGAACCCAACTAAGCATTCGTCTCCTGACATAAGGGATGGGATTTCCCTTCTGTCCTGTCCAGGTCTCACAGTCTGAATATGGAAGAGAACAAAAGAGAAATGCTGTGTGTCTACCTTCATACCCCAAATCTCTGTTGTTCCCTATTATTAAGTTCTAGTGAAATTCAAATAAAAACGATCCCTTTCCTCTTTAGAAACACTCATTATATATAATTACTTATATGAGTTAATACTCGCAAATTACTTAGAATAGTAGTCAGCATATAATGAGAGCTATATAAGTATTTAAATAAATAAATGAATACATTAAAAAAAAACCAAATAAATAATGTCTGTTTTCCTTTTAGGCTATGTTCCACGGGGTCAGGAACTTTTCTATCCATCACTTTGTCTCCAGCAGCTTGCACAATATCTGGCATGTGGCAGCCTTCCAAATATTGTTTGAATTGAAATGAAGTTAAATGTTCTTCTATTTGCAAAAGTCAGTTTTTAACAGCCATACCTGATTATAAAAATACAAAAAATATTCAATCCTGTCATTTAAAAATATCATGAAGTCAGGAAGAGAAGTATGAATAAGCAAGAAAGGAAAGAAAATAATTGGTGTAATGGATATGTGGATTTTTATGAACTTTAATAGTGCTCCACAAGCATGGTAGACAGGCAATTTATACTAAATCCATTTTTGTATACTAAAGTAGAGTGAGAAGCATTTTTGCAAAATTAAAGGGGGTCCGATGACTGTGCTTGACTTTTGCAACTTATTCTCAGTTTGTTTTATGTATGTTTGAAATTCCTTTGTTCTTTGCACTGATAAGAAGTGAAGATACTTGCTTTGCAAATCTTAGAATAAAAATGAAATAACTAGTACCTTGTTGCTATTAATAAATTAGAATATTTTTCTACCTACATTTACCTTTTTCAAAAGGAAATAATAACATATATACGCCTTTCCAAATGATGATAATAATACTAATCTCTCTCTAAATTTCCATAGCATTCCAATGAGTTCTAATAAAAACAGTTGAAGTAAGCAAGTTTAAATTGTTTATCAGAAAGAACTTGTTTGAAAGAACATATTTTTTTTTAAGATTTTATGGAACAGTTGAAAGGAAACGTTGCAAAACTGTATATTTTTTACACAAATAGATAAGAGTGCATACCATCACACTAAGTTCTTGTGCAATACATATGATCTCCTGACCTAAAACACGTAAATGTAGTAAAACTCGAATTTGGTTGCATCCTCCCAAAGTCATGATAGGTATGTAAATATTTCTGGAAAAAGTTCAAAGAAGAAAATGTAAACACACACTCCTTTAATCTCCCTTACCCCGCAGGTATCAATCTCTCTCGTATCCTTATTGATGTGCTGCAAAAATGTAACTAAACCCTAAAGGGGATAGAATATACCATCCCTATACAAACGCCATCATGAAAAGTTATCCTGATCGGTTCATCATAGCACAACCATCACAATAGTAGGAGGGAGTTTTTGTGCAGGGTGGGGGATGGAAATCGAGGATTGGCTGCTGTATTGCCAGGAGCAAAACATCCAAATTATGGCCTGTCTGAAGGTCTGACAGATAAAGATTCCTTTTCACAGACTGGAAGTTAATAACTGCATTCCTAGAGTTCAAAGGAAAAAGAGATGAAAATAGAAAAGTGTGAGTGGCAGTGAGAGGAAAAAATAATTAATAGGAAACCACTGAAGGATCCTACAAGTCTGCCTGTCCTAAGCAATTCTGTTTACAGCCAGACTCCCTTGAGGATGATATCTTTTCTTAAGAAAGCCTTTCTCTCGGGGGCTGCCCGGTGGCGTAGCGGTTTCGTCCGCGCTTGGCAGCCCGGGGTCCGCCGGTTCGGATCTCGGGCGCCCGCCGACGCACTGCCTGTCACCCATGCTGTGGCGGCGTCCCATATAAGTAGAGGAAGATGGGCACGGATGTTAACCCAGGGCCAGTCTTCCCCAGCAAAAAGAGGAGGATTAGCAACGGATGTTAGCTCAGGGCTGGTCTTCCTCACCAAAAAACAAAAATTAAAAAAAAGAAAGCCTTTCTCCACCCACGTCTACCCAAACAATAAATTTCACTAGTCCTCTCCATCCTGACTTTTAAAAAGGGTCCACACCTGTATTTAAACATTCACAAAGACAATTTCATTGGAAACCCAAATGAGAGCTTGCTGACTTCTAACTTGACCATGGTTATATTCTCGATCCTGGGCAGTATCCCTGGATTGGAAAACCTGCCTCAACTCACAGTCAGACTGGACGCCCAACCCATCTTGAGTGGGTCTGAAGAAGTTGAACAGACCCAAAAGCAGGACTCACAGCTCCGCATGGGTGTGAAGCCGGGTACCTGAGGGTTTCCGTAGATATTCACTAAGTCTTCTTGTTTAACCTGAGAGGCGACTCAGGAGTTGAAAGGATTCGTGAGCTTATTGTGTAGAAGAAGAGATTACCTTTGGGGAGGTTGCAATCACTGGATGACTTTGACTTCCCCTTAGGTCTATAAAACCACCTGCTTTCTTCTCTTGTTAAGGAGGATTTGGGAGAACCCATCCTCCCACCTTCTCATTTTGGCCAATTTGGTTTTTTCAATTTTTAAATTTATTTATTCTTTATTGCAGTAACATTGGTTTATAACATTGTATAAATTTCAGGTGTACACCATTATACTTCTATTTCTGCATAGATTACATCATGTTCACAACCCAAAGATTATATAATCCATCACCACACACACGTGCCTAATCATCCCTTTCACACTCCTTCCTCCCCTCTTCCCTCTGGTAACCACCAATCCAATCTCTGTCTCCATGTATTTTCTTGTTGTTGTTTTTATCTTCTACTTATGAGATCATACAGTTTTTGCCCTTCTCCCTCTGACTTATTTCATTTAGCATAATACCCTCAATGTCCATCCATGTTGTCACAAATGGCTGCATTTCATCATTTCTTATGGCTGAGTAGTATTCCATTGTGTATATATACCACATCTTCTTTATCCATTTGTCCCTTGATGGGTTCTTAGGTTGCTTCCAAATTTTGGCTATTGTGAACAATGCTGAAATGAACACAGGGATGCGTGTATCTTTACGTATTGGTGTTTTCATTTTCTTTGGAATAAATACCAAATATCCAGCAGAAGAATAGCTGGATCCTACGGTAGTTCTATTCTTAGTTTTTTGAGGACTCTCCATACTGTTTTCCATAGTGACTGCACCAGTCTGCACTCCCACCAGCAGTGTATGCGAGTTCCCTTCTCTCCACATCCTCTCCAACACTTGTTTCCTGTGTTGTTAATTATAGCCATTCTGACAGCGCGAGGTGATATCTCACTGTAGTTTTGATTTGCATTTCCCTGATAGTTAATAATGTTGAACATCTTTTCATGTGGTCTTAGGTTTTGTTTGTTTTTTTCCGTTTGTGTGAGGAAGACCAGCCCTGAGCTAACATCTGTTGCCAATCCTCCTCTTTTTGCTGAGGAAGATTGGCCCTGGGCTAACATCCGTGCCCATCTTCCTCTACTTTATATGTGGGACACCTGCCACAGCATGGCTTCATAAGCGGTACGCAGGGGATCCGAACCTGTGAACCCCAGGCTGTCGAAGCAGAGGGGAGCAAACTTCACTCCGCCACCAGGCCGGCCTCTCATTTTGGCCAATTTGAATCAAACCTTTCTCTACCTCCAAGCACCGAAGGCTCAGTGATTGGTTTACTGCACATCGGGCACACGAACTTGTGATCAGGAGGTTCAGTATCAGGTGTGTGCTTCACAACTGGCAGTGCTGTGCATTTTATAGCGCTTGGACTTGCCGTCTAAGTCCCACCTTCCCTCACCTCTTTCCTTGTCTACGAGGCAGGTTCCATCTTACTTTGCAGTCCCAAATTCCCAACAGACTGAAGCGCAGCAGAAAGGCTGTTCATCAAGGAGGCAGAAAAATCAGGAAAAACAAATACTTCTACCTTTTGTGGAATGTAACTGGTAGCCCTGGATTGTGGGAAAGGGTATCAGTAATACCAAATGGAATGGCATTGTGGCATCTGGCACCAGACATGAGACCAAGCCAGGGAAGACAATGGACTGATTCCTTGGACCATCAGGAACCGTAGGAGCTGCCTTCTTTGAGCACAGTAGGCCGGTCCCTCTCAACACATCCCCTGTTTGGGGCTACTGTTCCATGAGCAGCTGAGAGGGGAAACCCTTTATCTTTCTATGTGTGCATGAAAGAAAACTGTCCTACAAGGAAGAATGAACTGTCTGCCCGGAGCCAAGCCCGGAATCCTCTTAATTCTCTGGCAATCTGACAATTCGCACAGCAATTATAGTCCTGCTCCATTATCCATGGACTGTCTGCCTAAGTCTCTGACATTATACGGCAATAATAGTTTGGTTAATAACTGTTCCAAGTCATTTCAGGTGGTGCTATGCTTTTGATCTTGAAACTAAGTTTACTGTTTCATCTGTGAAAGGGATGTGTTTAGAAAATGACATGCATGCTGTTAAAAAAAAAAAACAAAGACACCCCTCCCTCTCCATAGCCACACTCTCAGTGGTGAAAAATACAGAGATAAATAAAAACGTACCTCTGGAGACATCTGTCATAAATCGAACTGAACAACAAAAATCTCCTAGAAACTTTCATTAACCTTATGAGCACCTGCATACACATTTAATTTCGCATGACAGATAAGAAGATGCTGGTGAGTCTAAGTGACCCTCCCTGGGAGTGCCACTGGCAGAGCCAGCCACACAGCACACTACCAGTTGCCAGGAAAGTGGTACCCCACGCGGCCCACACCTACGTTCAGAGCCGTGCTGATGAAACAATCTCCAGAAATGCTGAAGCTGCAAACGCCATTCGACTTGTGTCTGTTTCCATTTGTTTTTCCAGTGCAGTCAAATGGCAGGGTTTGTCCTTGCTTGCTAATTGCAATAGGGTCACTGTACAAAAATACAGAATTTTCAGGGCCATTTTCTTTGAAAAGGAGGGAAATTAGCATAAAAAAGGGATATTCCTGGACTGTGCCATTAAAACCATAGTCACGTAGGAATGTAAGTGGTATCCCTGGAGAGTTTTGGTCTCTGGTTCCCAGACAAAACTCAGTGACAGATGATAAATGAACCAGGTGGATTCCTAGACAAAGGTGCGGCTTTCCTTGGGGCTGTGGGACCAGGTTAAGCAGTGCCTTAACATAGGCGCTCACAACTCACCTAGGCCATTACTTTTCACCCAACAAAAGATGGCAATTACTGAAGTAAATCAAAGTGTGTCTCCAGGGAAGTGTTTAGGGGAAGGGAGGAGGAGGAGGCCAATAGCTTTTCCTCCTTGAAGCTTATGGTTATGTTAATGAGATATCTAGTGTGGAACATTCTGGCTGATGGAAACTTTATAAGTTTAAGATTCTTTCTAAATTCTATCTAGGCATAAAAGGCAAAACAAACAAAACACAGTCCTTTTCAAGAATTTCCACAAAAGTAGCCCCAATCATAGAGGGGAATGCCCTTCTAGGGTGTTTGAGGCCCAAAACAACTTTCCACAAACTGGAAATTTCTTTGAAGGCTTTTGTTTTATTTTCAAAAGTCACAAGAATTTGGCATTCTCCATAATATGTCTCTGAGACATGGACCATTTGCAAAATAGAGGCTTCCAATCTTGTGTTTTTCCTTACTTGGGATTTAAACAAAATCGACAAGGTGTAACGATTAAATCTTATAGCCGTATGCCAGATACGTATCATTCTAAAAAACTATCACATAAATCTTGTTGCAATTATGAGTCAAAATACTTAGTATTATTTCCTACTTTTCCCACTTCTCTTGTTCCAAGTGCAATATAAATATTAACAGTTGACTTCACATCATTGTACTTCTAAGTCACTGACAATGGTTAAAAAAATATTGGTGGTGGAGGTGGAATTACAGGAAATGTAAGCAAACAATTCTTGAACTTCCTGGTTTTTCTATTGTGCAAATCACTTAGCAGAACACAACTAATGTAACTGATTACAATTAGATTCCTGTAGTAAACCAGTTTCTTTCTGTCACTGACCACGATGTCTCCTTAAGTAGTTTGACTTGGAAGCAGTTTTTAAACCTTAAATTGATACTCGTCCTCTGCAGGCGAGTGATTTCTCAGGATATTTATTCTCAGGATACCCCTATGGGGAGGCCTGGAGAAGTTTCCATTTCTTCCAGCAAATGACAAACAAAAACTACAGCTCAGGTCTTCTTATGCATAAGCTGTGAGATCAGATGGCTTTTGTCACATTGAATTGGGATGGCACGGTGCTTATGAGTGGGGTCTGTGGAGTCAAATGCCCGGCCTTGGATCCCAGATCTAATTAAGTGATTGTAAGCAAGTTACTTGAGCTCTTTGAGCTTCAGTTTCCTTACATGTGAATGTTAATAATAGGCCCTCTCTTCCAGGGCCATTGTGAGGGTTACATGAGTTAGTACCTCTAAAGTAGTAAGCCCAGTGTACAGCACATAGTTAAATGTTCAGTTGCAGGCACCTTCTCTACTATTTCATGCTCTTTTCTATATAATAAGTGGAGTCCTAAAATTATATGTGAATCAAGTCTTTAAATTCTTTAAATGAACAGGGGATATTCATAGATAAATGAATCTTGCTATGAATCTTCCTATAGTGTGAAATAAAGACACTCTTAATTTATCTTGTAAAAATCCAGATTTTTAAATATATAATGTTTGCCAAATCAAGCTACATGCAATCAGATTCGTTAAATGTTGATTGAGCATTTGCAATTGCAAGACTACGCTAAGCAATGAGGGATACTAAAAAAATGAATAAAATGCAATTCCTTGTGCAGGGAACCTCATATTTGGTGGAGAAGCTAAAATAATTATCTCAACCTGAGGTTGGTGTCCTACTGAAAGGTTAGAAAAACAACAAGAACCCAAAAGAGGCAGTGACTGGAGGTGCTGGACATCAGAGAAGGTTCTAGGGTAGGTAGCATTGGATTTGTTTTGCTTTTACTCTGCGTGTGTGTGTGTGTGTGTGTGTGTGTGTGTGTGTGTGTGTGTTAGAAGGGGCAGAAAAGCATGGAAAGGAAAAGAGAGAGGGACACATGGAGGTATAACATCAGCAAATGTACTGGGGTGATGTGTTTAGGAAAAGGCATGGAGATGGGAGACTCAGAGATGAAGCTGGAAATGCAGGTGGGGTAGAAAGTGAGTGAGCCCTGAAGGCCATGCTAACAAGTTTCTGTAAACAGTGGGGCACAATTAACAATTTTTGAAATAAGGAAAGAAAGAAATTATTACAACAATATTTAACAAGATAACCTCCAATGGCCTGGGGGGAATGGAAACCGGCAAAACTCGGGAAAAATCAAGAGGCTCTTTTAATAAGAAATACATGCAAAGAAGTGGACTGGCAATGGCAGTGAAAATAAATAAAAAAGCCAAACTAAATACACTATGGGCTTAGAGAACATGTGTTCTCTGCTCATCCCAAGCGGCTGGATGGAGAACATCCGTACATGGAGCTAGTTCTGGCTCGTGGAACCCCTACCACGTGCTTGTAATCATTTGGGGAAACTCAGGTCACCAGGAGTGCACCAGGAGGGGTAGGGGAGGATGTGCTGCTGCAGCTCAGCCTCTGCTTGGTGGAAGAGGAGGAGATGGGGAGGGGGAGGGGAGTGACAATGACGACTAATACAGATTATGTGCCAGGCATCATTCTTTTTAATATATATATATAAGCGTCAATCATCCATATGTGGTAGATACTATCATTTTGCCCATTTTAAAGATGAAGAAATGGAGATACAGAAAGATTAAGTAATTTGCTCAAGGTCAAGAAATTAAAAAAGAAGCACTAAGGCAGGAATTTGGAGCCAGGCAGTCTAATTACAGAATCTACTCTCTTAAGCACACACGAAAGATCTAGGCAGAAACAAAAGTGTTAATCTCAATCCATTTTGAAGGCCAGCCTGGTTTTACTGGTCCACAGTGACCCAGGTGGGGAAGTGTAGGAGACTCCATCAGAACCAGGTCCCTTGAGATCCTGAGGAGGCAGTACCTGGTTCCCACCAAGACTCCTCCAGCAGGTCTTCAGGGAGTCCAGGAACAACCCTAAACTCCACTCACTGGGGAAGATCAACTTTCAGTGGAAAACTGGGACCCAGTCAATCTTCTTAAAATATCAGAAAAAGAGAAATGAAGTTCCTCTGGGGTCCCAGTGTGCAGTGGTGACTCCGAGTGAATTCAAATCTCTGGGTTCCTTGTGGTCAGCAAGACCGGAAATGGAACTTAACCAGAGGGCGAGTAAAGGCTCCAGGTTACTAAACAGTTTTAAAGGTGAGAATAATGATCTCGAGTATGAATTCACAGCCTTCCCTCTTCAATGTCATAAATAAAACAATGTTAGATATTTCATAGTTTAAACGTAAATATATCAGTGTGACACAATGCTTAAATCAGACCTACTTTTCCCCCAAGTTCAAGATATTTTAATATTTTAAATAACTAACCTCTTATTATTTAACATCATAAATACAAAAGGGAGGAGACTAAGAATCAGTACCAAAGCAGCAATCTGAACTGTACTATATAGCAATTTGAAATTTAACGATATGTTATTTAAATAGACTCTTTGTTTGAATCTTCAAATTCCAGATTTAAAAGTGAATTTGTTCAACCCTGGAATAGCTTAGGCTTCCTTAGTCAAGTTTCTATGGTCTTATGTGCCCAAATATAAGATGAGCTTCTTTTCCAAAATTGTCCTCTGAAAAGAAGGTATCACCTTATATTTGAGTCCTTTCAAAGTTTCATGTTACATTGACTTCTTTGAGCAACAAAGAACCATTTGGGGAAGACACTTGAAATAACCTACATGAGTGTAGGTTTGAATGCAAAAAAGAGTCCACCTGACAAAGGCAGTGGAAAAGGAAGCCAAGAAACTTAATGTCGATTTAGTTCTTATTCCTGGGGGATATATGACCTCACAATTTCTCAGGTTGGAAATTGTTGTAAATAAGCCTTTTAAAGATCACTTTAAAAAGCAATAATGTCATGTTTGCCAAAAATGCATAATCTGAATTTAATCATGAGGGAACATCAAACCAGCCCAAATCAACAGACGTTCTACAAAACAACCGGTCAGTATTCTTCAAAACCGTACAAGAGACAAAGGGATTAAGCAACGACCCCAGATTAAAGGAGACGGAGGAGCCATAACAACTCAGTGCTTCATGATCCTGGATTGGATCCTAGACCAGAAAACGGACATTAGTACTCTTTTGAAGAGATTCTGTTACTTTGGTCTCTTAAACAAAAACCCAGAATTCCCTTAGTTCGAGTGAAAACAATCTCTACTAAGCAAAGTATGATACTTCTTAAAGATTTTTTTTGGCCAGGATATTAGCACACATCATTTTGAAAGTCAGTGTATATATTTTATATCCAAAAATTTTGATAAGGTTAAACTGAAATTTGTGTTTAAAAATATCTTTAAAAGCTTATTTTGTACTTAAAAAAACATATTTTCTAAAGTAAGGTTGATACACTTTATCAATTTGCTGCTTCCTGGCTATTTCAGCGATATTTTGAAAGGGAGAATCAGTGTCTGAACTCAGCCATAGATATATAAGTACACTTTTCTAACTGATGCTTGAATCTGAAATATCAGCCATAATTAAATACACAACAAAGAGAATAACAACCCCATCTTGTCTGTATCAAGCCCTTTAACATCAACGAGACCAAGTGCATATTTTGCTTGATTACCTAGAAAGCTGGTATGGGTCACACTTGTTTACGTGGTGCATTTTGCTACCACGAATGTGGATTATAAAAGCGTCCAAAGTATGTGAACCAGACATTTAAAACAAAATTGGCATGGGGGTGAACCATTAAAAATGAACTGCCTAACGATTAAAACTGTACAGCTTCAGCATATTCACAATGGTTAATGTAATCTCATTCCAAGTATGTCCACTTTTGGCAGAGCTTACAAACACTAATGCCAGAAAACATTATTCTTTTTCAAAACATTAACTCCACATTCAACAGTCTCATAGTGTTGAGTCTTAAAATCTCTTGGCAATGGGTTTTATAGCAATTAATTGGTTAATGAAAAAATTGAGCTGGATAAACTAAAACTATTCAGCTGTTTCAGCCAGACATATAATCGTGAGAGCCGTCACATACTGGAATTTCAGGAAGTATTCCAGAACGTACATTCCCCTCTGCTGCATATCAGCGGGCACTCCCCTCCACTATTGGCCCTGGCAACAGTGCTGTGGATCCCTGGGACCCTGTACTGACACTAGGGCCTTCCCTCTGCAGTCATGCCAGGTCCTGTGGCCACAGTGGCTGCAGAGGGGCTCCCACCCTTCCAGGGAGCTGGGCAACAGCCCCATTGAATGCCCACACCCTGAGCAGACGCACGAAGACAAAGTACTTCTGCCTCTCCTCCTACCTCTTTGCAGATGTCTGCACTCCTTGGGGAAGTTCAAACTGACCAGGGGACTATTTTAACTAAGTTAAAATATAGGTCTAGTTAGTGTTTTTGGTCAAAGAAAATCTATTTGCTTTTCATTAAGAAACATATGTTGATTAAAGAAAAAATAGAAAGTAGTGAGAAGACATACAATACCCATAGTTGAACTTTCTAAAGTTCTACTTTAACATCTTGCTACAGTTATGTCTTATTTTATCAAAGGTTTTTTTCTTTCATTATAACATTGCAGTATATTCATATTTTACCTAACACTATATCATAACCAGCTTTTCATGTGAACAGTCTTTTAAACAAACAGCTGTTTAATATTTCAAGTAACTATAATATGCTTTACTTAACTGGTTCCTCATCATTGATCTTGTCAATTCACTTTTAAAATCATTTATTCACTGAGTACCTACTACCTTCAAGTCACTGGATTAAATATTGTAAGTACACATATCTGAATAAGTGACTCCTCTCAGAACACTCTTTGAAACTTCAAAAGACACAAACATATACAGCAACATATATGGCAGATGCAAGTGCACACTTGTATATGTGGCCTTAAGCCATTTAACCCTATTAAAATATGCTTATAGGATTGAAATATTCTAATTTCCTTTCCACGTATTCCTTTTATTGCTAATTTCTATTATCCTTGTCTGCTGGATTTGCCTTAACATGCCTGATCAGAAAATTTTTAAAGTAGCCACAAAAGAAAGCAATTCTGAGCATCATTAAACATTTTATCTTACGATTATCCCCAACCAAAAATATTAATGACACCTGCATTCTAGACAAAATTGCTGTATGATGTAATATTGGGCTGGTCGACCTGAGAAGGATAATAAGACGCTGTGGTTTTCTTTGGGTGATGGGACTGGGAGAAAAGAGCAGACATCCAGAAACAGATGCCTCAGAGGCACAAAGACATAGATATAAATTTTCCTTTCAGTCCTTAGCTAGCTGCATGATCTTTGGCATGTTACTTAATAAATCTCACTGTGCCTCAGTTTTCCTATTTGTAGAAAGGAGTTAATAATATTCACCTTGCATGGTGGATGTAAGGATTCCAGAAAACCTATGTAGGTGGGCCAAGCATGTGCTTGGCATATAACAGACACTGAATATGTTTATTTCTGTAATGAGCATATATTCTGTTTTTAAAAGACAAACATAATTGTATACAGAAAAAAATTTCGGGAGGAAAATTAATTTACTGGGCTTGATTGCTACAAGTGAATTACAATTCATTACACATTTCCTAATGAAGAGTCTAAATCTTGAAAATTCAAGAATCTAGAAATGTAGAACAGAGTGTTCCGAGGCCAACCATGATCATCTTGTAACTTAGCTCCTAATATGTAGTTAATCGTATGATTTTCCTCCTCTTTGTATGTTTGTGCATATACGTCAAAGACGATGGAGTAAACTCCCCGGTGGGGGAAACTCACATCCATTCTCTAATCCTGCTTCAGGACCATTTGCTTCCCTTCCTAGTGCTCACCTCAGCCTCTGATTTGAGAAAGCCCCAAAGCAACAGAAGTGATTCCTCTGCTGCTCTGTCAGCAGGTAGAATTAACTGCTCATCTTCCAGGAAAGTAGATGTTTCCCCAGAGACACCAGGGTGGAAAAGCGGTTTCTGGCCCTGTAACACTTGGCCTCACGTTTTACACTGGGGCTCTGACGCTCAGTGTCCTCTGAATCTGAACGGAGTTTCCTGGCTACTGAGGGATTCCCTGAAGAGTGCCTCCATAAGTTAACACACACTTGATCACCAGAGGTAACTGAACAGCAAGTGTTCCCAGGGGCCTTAAGCATTCCTGGAATTCTCATTTTCCCATGAGTCCAACTACAGTTAAAAAGTTGCAACCAATTATATGGAATCAACCATCTTTACTCTGGCAGAGTAATTCAACCATCATTAAAAGAGAGATAATATTCCCAAGGATAAAAAAAATCTTAGTTTTTTTTTTCCCCATGGGACCTAGATAAGTTTAGATCTCTGAATAGTCTCAGGGCTACTCTGGCTTCCACGCTGGAAGGAGGCATAGGGGTGGGGAGACAGCTCTGGACGCAGAGGCAGAGAGCCTCGAAAGCTGGGTGTGTTTGAGGAATTGCTATAGAACTAGGAGGCAGCCAGGGTTTAGCCTAAAACCTCTATCATTTTTGGAGTTGTATGCATAGAGAATTTCAGAAAATCTCTAATCTCAAAAGAACATGTATGTAAGATTTTGTCTTAGTTTCCAAATTGTCTAAATCCAAGCTGTTTCCTTGGAAAAGGATCATGGGGGTCACTGTTAGGATGATTTCAGATTCCAACGTGCTAACAGCACGCCCCAAAGCACAAAAATCTTCATTTCAAAAAATTATTTTGGAAACTATCCTTTGCTCTCGCTGTTCCCTTATCCAGAAAACTCTGACCCCAGACAGATGTGCTCAGACCATTCCCTCACTTCATCCGGGTCTCTGCTTAAATGTCCCCTAATTGCAGAAGCCTTCCTGACCATCTTGTTTGAAGTAGCACGAACGCACTCAAAATCAGGCTCTATATCACCTTAGGATAACTTATTTTTCTTTCTCACTACCTGTTATATTAGAGATGCATTTGTTTGTTTACTTGCCACCCTCCCCCCAACCAGCATAAGCTCCGTGAAAGGGGTATCCCTTTCACTGCTATATCCCACCCACTTCTTTAGAGTAGTTGAACACATGATCACTGTTCAATAAGTATTTGAATAAATGAACTGTAGGTGTTTTAGTCAAATGCCATACATCTCCAGTTCTCTTCCCAGCAATATATAAACTCAAAGCTTCTGAGACACACACACAAGGCTAACAGTATCTCCTCAGGTGTCTTTGTTGCATCTTATGAAGCAAACATGTCCATGTGAGCTACCCTGAGAATTTACAAAAAGCAAGGTTCTCTTGTAATCTTCCCAGGCTATAATACCAATTAACACACCACTTGCCCTCCTCCCCAAATCTCAAATTTTTTCATGTTCCCAGAAACCTGGATCTCTTTTCTTACCATACTGATGAGAAGAGCTGGTGAAGAGAAGGTAGTCAGAAGCACAGGTCTGGGATTCAATATCTAAATCTCCCAACCTCAGAATCAATCTCTTCCCGTTTGGTACGGTGATCGTCTTTTCACAAACAGTGTGATTGGGGTAAGTCCCTGGATAATTCTTAGATGTCATTGTGCCACTGTCCTGATAGGTCACTATGTGCCCACAGCCATCACCTGTTAAAGGAAAAAGGATAAAAGAAGTAAGTGAAATTAATTCTTACTGAGGATTGAGAAAGTCCAGTATAATCTCCACCTTACATATTTTATTCCTTCTTTGGAGGGAGGGAAAAGAGAAAAAAAAAAGATGGAATTATTAAATAGTGTCTATTGTTTCCATTTATTTCATCTTGTTTCCCAGTTTAATCTTCTGAACATTGTTGATCAAAATGTTTCCTACATGTAGAAGGGAAAGTCCTGAGCAAACACATCATTTAATTATATTACTTTATTACTTAGTCTAATCATCTATCCATCCACCCATCCACATTTACACAATAGGCCCTTGGCATTCACAGATTGCCATTTGTGGTTTTGTCTATTAGCACACCAATGTCATGAAATAATTTGCAATGGAGAAAATAATACTACTCACTTCAGAAGTTTATTGTCCTGATTAAATGAGATAATGTATACAAAATGCTCCTGGTAGAATCTGAGGCTCATGCTGAGAGGACTTTGTTTAAGAGCATGTCATTCAGCTGGGGACTAACAACATTCAACTTTCACATCTTAGTTAATGACAGTCACAGATATGAAGGTTCCTGATAGACCCAGGATGTATTATTAGAGAAAGTCAAGAATCTACTGTATTAAGTGCATGCCACATACCAGACATGGTACCAATGGAGACACATAAAAGCAGCACTGGTTGCTTTACAGAACTCAGAGTAAAATGGGAGATAGTCACATGTTCGAATAACTATAATATTAGTGCTATGTACCATATCAGGAGCTTCAGTGAAGTGTTGAGGAAGGCAAGAGAGAATCTATTTCAGTGAATTATCAATACTTCACTGAAGCAAAAATTTTCCTTAAGACTCTTCCGAATAGGGAAGTTCATCAATTGACCAACGAGTTGCTCCAGTAGCTTACAGAGACCAAGTCAACCACACAAATATCCGATGGCATGCACAGTTGGGTGGGCTGCAGGGTAGACGAGCATACACTGCATACAGATCACAAAGTGCCTGTGGTTAGTATGGCTTCACTTAAACAAAGCAAGAATTTCTGGCCTTAGCTGGAGGAAGATAAAGCAGAAATCAGTTGGAGAAGAACTCTCTGAGGTAGTAAAAGAAGGCCTCTCCATTCCAAAGTCTTCCAAGGAGAAGCCCCACCTTGGACATAGTGGGAATCTGAAGAACAAGGCAGCGGTCTTCTTCCTTCTCCAGCCTCTTCCTGAGCTAGAGGAGGATTCACCTGGAGACTTCCTTTATCCCACTTCCTTCTTGCCTTGAGGCTTGAGGCCCAAATGATAATGGAAGCCTAATCAAACAAACAAAAAGAACTCCAAAATGTACCCCATCCCAGCAGACAAGGTCTAAGGAAAGGATCCACCCCTTATCCAGAAAATCCCACAAGATTCCAGCAGCCCCAGCCAGGAGGTTGGATTGGGAGGAGAGTTGACCTTAAGAAGGAATGGGTTAGAGAAAACCAGGGGGAAATACACATAGATGGTTCAGATAAAACTACTACAAAACCTTGAGATCTAGGCAGAATAAGTTGTGGAATTTATATGGTAGGCAATAGGGACCCAGAGAAGTTTTTAAGAAGGGAGATAATGAAAGAGGTAAAGGATTATTGAAAGATGATGAACCTGGTTGGGTAATGCTACAAGGAACTAGACTGAGGGGAGAATCTGGATCAGAAGAGCAGTAGGAAGGCTAAGAATGGGGGAGCTGGAATGGGAAGGATGGGAAAGAAAAACAGAAAATTCACAAGAAAAAAATCAACAGACTCAGGTTTTGGTTGACTGTAGTGGGAAAGACAAGAGGAGCAAAAAACCTGAGATTTTGAGTTCAGAAATGATTGGAACACTGAGGCTAATATAGTCAGAAAGAGAAGCCCAGAGAGTGAGCAGGTTTGGGGGCAAAGGCTGTAAGTTTGGTTGTTAAGTTTTAGGTGATAGCTCTATTCTTTGGGCTCTCTGGCAGTATGTACAAAATTGTTGAGACGGAAATGAAAATTATACTAGAGCGAAGCACGTGGAGCAGAAGCACATAGTGCACAGGGTTTTGATTTAAAATTTGAATTATTTGCCTGCTTTTAAAGGCTTTAATTTAAAAAATCCAATTTACAGTTTCTCTTGAAAACTGGAAGACATGGCAACCGTACTGGCATGCATTCTCACAGGGCTAGTGATATGGTGGCAGTCACTTTAAAGGAGACAAATGCCCTAACTCCCCACCAGGTCCTCGTCACTCATTTCTATGACCTGCCCCACTGTTGGAGGCATTGATTTTGAGCACACTGATAGAGAAATCCTAGGGTAACTTATGTACAAACAAACAATTACACATATAAATATACACATAACTAACCCTCTCCAAGCCACCAAGACATGGCCTGGTCAAACATTTAAATGCCCCTTTTCTTAGTACTAAGAAATTCTCCTTCAGTAAGAGAAGAGAAAGTGAAACCTTTTTCCAGAAAACACAGCTAAATAAAATGAGGAGCAATTACATGTGAATCAATCTACATGTGATTATTGTATTCTAAATTTTATTTCAGTGACATGTCATGACAAAGGAAAATCCCAGGGTGTCACTTTTTTTCAGCCCTGTATCATGCTTCTTTCCAATCACTTCTACTCTAAAGCCCCAGAGGAAACTCATTCCACCCAGCAATACTGGCAGAATGTGAGCAGATTTAAGTCTTCAGCACTCCCATCACTACTTTGCATGGGGGATCTGTGCCTCCTTAGAAAAATCTCCCTTTTCCATTAAGTATCAGAATGAAACTCCATGAATCTTTGTTCTGCCAAAGAACCTGAAAGGAACTGCTGAGTCCTAATTTATTAAAAGTGAACTGTCATCAGATATTGCAATTCCACTCTTGCCTATGGAAGCAGATTATTTATGGAGTTTTCTGTAGCAAGCGCTAATATAATCAGTTTATTCCACAGGTATTAACTACAATGGAATTTTCACTCTATTGCTCTTCCACAGTTTTGATGACTTCAAAGGACTGGATATAGTTAACAATTGGGTATTATATACTTAAAAGTTGCTAAAGAGTAGATCTTAAATGCTCTCACCACAAAAAAGAAATGGTAATTATGTGAGGTGATGGAGGAGTGAGCTAACGCTGCAGTATCTATAAGTGTATCACGTCAACACATTGTAGACTTAAACTTACACAATGTCATATGTCAATTTTATCTCAATAAAGCTGGGGAAAAAAAGGGCTAGAAATGTGCCAAAGGGGAAAGGGGAAACTGTTAGGGAGAGAAAATGCCTACGGGATCATGTATTGAATAAAGTAGATGCATGCAACTGACAAATAGAAGCACTATTCCCATGATCTCATTCTAACACTGGGGTAGATTAATTCTCATAGCCTAATTCTAATTAAGAAGTCTATGCAGAAACTGAAATATGATGATGTACACTTGAAATTTACACAATGTTATAAGCCAATATGACCTCAATTAAAAAAAAAAAAAGAATCACTGACAAGGAAGAAGACAAAAGGTATTTAAAGATCTGTCAGTCCATGTTCCATGTCTTGTGTATCTATGTCAATACCCTGGTTGTGATATTATACTATAGTTTTACAAGGTGTTATCATTGAGGGAAACTAGGGAAAGGGTACACAACATCTCTCTGTACTATTTGTTACAACGGCACGTGACCTACGGTTATCTCAGAATAAAAAGCTTGATTAAAAAATGGAAAAAAAAATTTGCCAATCTAGATAAGTTTGGTTGGCAGGTGGTGAAAATGAGGGGGCTTTTATTTTCTATTTTATACTTTTCTATACTATTTGGATTATTCTGTACGTTTCTTCTATTTAAATTATTTTTAAAGTATTTATACAAATTTGCATTGAAAAAAATCTATATAAAATGACAATGAATAAAGGAAGCCACTTTTATTCTAAAATCTCTGTGTACTAAACCCATTATCCAAGTTTTTCACATTTGTCTAAGGAACATGGGGTGTTGAGTCTGAGAGAGGTTCATGATATATGCCCCAGTTTATGAAGGAGAAAACAAAATGTGTATGTCTTGCCTTAAGGCCACTCAACCGATAGTGGATCCCAGACTACAATTCCCAGATGATCTAGCAATGGCTCTAGGATTTTGTCTCACCTCTTTATTTCATTTTGTAACACATGTATATTTGTGTTTAATCTTGGAAAATCACCTGAACTGCTGCCCTGTTAGACCTCCCTTTAGTTAATTTCATAACATTCTTCTATTAAATTGAACAGCTCCCATAAGATGGAACCAACCCCAGCAATGGTTATAAATAGATGGAAAGCCATTGGGTAGAAGGTTGATGAAGAACTTTAAAATGGAAGTACCAGGTGTGTCACCATCTAAACTCGCTGATGGATCTCAGCACAACCACAAACGAGACAACCAGACATTACGTGTCTCCTGAGAGGATAAAATGTACTCCATGCTCCAACACCTATAAAATACTCTTGCCAAAAAGTGAAATATGTGAGTCAATAATGACTCTGAATCTCATCAAACCTTTAGTTCTAACTTCAGTCTACAGCAAATGCAGGTGTAGAGGCACAAATTTATTGACACCACAAGGAAGCCATTAGCCTAATCCAGGCTGTGACATTATAGGCACAATTGACCCAGTTTCCTCAACAGTGAATTGTATAAATAGGCATAGAAAAAGTACTTATTTTAGATTAAAGGAAACTGAAGAGCCACAACAACCAAGTGAATCTTGTTTGGATCCTGATTTTAAAAACCAACCTTACAAAACCATTTAAAAAAGATAATTAGGGGGGCCGGCCCCGTGGCATGGTGGTTAAGTTCGGTGCACTCCTCTTTGGCAGCCCGGGTTCACGGGTTCAGATCTGAGGCGTGGATCTACACGACTCGTCAGCCATGCTGTGGCGGCGACCCACATACAAAATAGAGGAAGATCAGTATAGATGTTAGCTCACGGCAAATCTTCCCCAGCAAAAAAAAAAAAAAAAGGATAATTGGGAATTAAATAATATCAGGAATGTGTTACTGATTTTATCAGGTGTAATAATGGTATTGAGGTTATGTAAGAAAATACCTTTTTTTAGGAATGCCTACTGACATATGTAGGGCTGACACGACATGATGACACGAGGTCTCGGATTTGTCTTAAAATACTTCAGCAAAAAAGGGAGGGAGCAGGACAAACGAAAAAAGATGGGGAAATGTTGATGGTTGCTGTAGCTGGATAAGGAAGGTTCCCAGGTTTTTAAAAAAATTAAAATGAAAAGAAATAAGGTCAATCTTTAAGGGGAAAAAAATACAATCTTGCTTTTACGATTAAGCTCCACATGGTGTTGGGAGGTCTGGTGAGCAGGGAGCCAGTGATGCGGGTGAGGTGACCGCTACATTAAACTGCCACCTACCTAACGTCAAAGGGGAGGGGGGACATGGAAAGAAGCAGGGAGAAGGAATTTTCACCACAGGGAATTGGTCTACTCTTCAAAAGTGGCTACCAAACAATGTTTATCTTTTTCTTCCTTTGAACTGTAATTTAATTGCCAAAGCACATGATGACTAAATTATGTATCATTTCCTCCTTTCTGTAGACTGAAGCTCCTTACTCTATAGAATGTTTGAAGGGTGGTCCCTCCATGATGGGTCTAAATCCTGGTGTTTGCTTGGAGCCATAGCTGGTTTGTGAGACTGACCAACCACCTCCTCAAAACAACTTACAAAAATAAACTGGATGGATGAAGTTTAGATTTTGGAAAAAGCTGCAGGTACTCATTAATATTTTATAACTCTCCAAGTGATCTCTACACAAAATTTAAGTATCTTAATTCTGAACATTTGGAAATGATATAAATTAGAAGAGAATATTCAAACTGTGGTATCTATAAGCAATGTGATATTGAGGAAAATTTAAGGTCATGTTTTAGAAGACTATTTAATTTTAAAACATAATATAGAGTACACACATAGATATGAAGAAAAAATGTTTAAAGTGTTTATTTGTATGGTGTGGGACTATAAGTGATTTTCATTTTACTTATACACTTATTTAAATTTTCTACAATATTAATATATTATATATGAATCAGAAAAATAGTATAATTAAAAATACCAAATTCACCTAATTTCTTTGTAACATTAAAGGCTACTTTCAGCATTAGCGTTAAGGTATAGACAGGAGGAAGTCTCTGTAAACTAATACACCCAAACTGTCATTAATAACTCACTCAACAAACTAGGAACTTGATATAATGTAGTTCCCACTTGAAGGAGCTCACAGGCACGGGGACAGAGGGCTCTGTTAACAAGTAACTGCTCAGAGTAAAGAGACAGGTCCAAAAAGAAAGATATGGGCTCAATATCTGTTCTCCAAATGCCTGAAATGCATGGATATGCCTCTGCCTTTCAGCCTGTAACATCAGCTATTCTGGAAGCAGGGTATTTTCTAAATAAGCTTAACACAAATCTTTAGATGCTTGTCTACACGAGTCAACCATTTATTTAGTCTACTCTAATTCCACCCACTAAGAAAGAAAAACAATAACTTCCTTAAAAGACTATTTCCCTTTGATAAGAAATCCTGTTCCACTAACAGAAAAGTGAAATTAAGATATACCTGATATGGATTTAGTGCTGCAATACTACAAAGCACAATTTAGGCTTGAAAAGAAAACTTTTAACTGAACTGCACTTGTTGGAAAATTGTTTGGATGAAGTAAAAAGAATATGGCAAAAATACTCTTAAGATGAATTATTAACTAGTCCCTAAAATAAAACCACAGCCTTCAAACTTTTTTTATTATGACCTGTAGTTAGAATATAGATTTTTCATCACAACCTAAGTAAGCATACATGCATACACGTGCATGAATAACACACAAAAGTCTAACGTCATAATTCTTTTTATTATACATACTGCACTGTTATTTCCTATTCTATTTCATTCCATTTTTTTAATTAAAAGTATGCTGGTGTGCCAAGTGAATTGATTTTATTGCCTACTAATGGGTCACAACTCGCAATTTGGGAAACAGTGCTCTAAAATATCACAAGAGTGAAACCATTTCTAGAAACACGACTTCTTTACAGTTGTATCCTTGCTCTTCCTAATAGTCAAGTTACAACAGGTCTCACCCATACACAATCATCCGTGTGTGGGTGTGAGAAAATTTCTTCCCATGTCTAAGATCAAGTAAGCTCTTGATGACTACAATCTTTTCAACCACAAAGGGGAGCTGACAATTATTACAGAGCTCTTTGTCTAATGGTGAGACAAACAGATTTCCCAAGGTATTACTAATTTCATTGTCAGCCGTCCTCTCTTATACACATTGCTCTTCTCCAATTGTGCTTAACCTTTCTACTTTGTGTGTTGCCTGGAAAGGAATGGAAAAACAAGGGAAGAGGGGCCTTTTTATTCTATGTGACAATACATAGAGTACAACAGAAGTTATGATAATAAAACTTCAATTATTCAAAATCTTTAGTTTTCCTGAAAGGACAATGGATAATATCATGCTGAAAGAAGTCACAGCTATAGGCTAGAAACACATGACGAAGTTCTGCAAAACTGTTAAGAATCTCTTTAAACCTTATTCTCACCACAGATAAAATAGATGCTAATGATATGACTAATGATGTAATGAAGATGATATTTTTGCCTCAGCAGATGAAAGACATTTGAAAGTAAAATAAAAGGAAACACAAGGGTCTTATTGTCAAAAGTCTCTCCATGTAAAGGCTCAACACAATGTTTCCTATCAGCTAAAAGACTCACTTAAAATAAGTCAATTTGAATGCACGAAAATGAAACAAATCATTTCAAGCAGTCCTATCCGAGACTCCCTACATAATGTGAGACTATTTCCATCAGTGTGCAAAAACATCAATAATTTTAACGTTAATGTATTAAAAAGCATCATTTACACCCAATGGGAAAAAGTCTCAAAACCTAGTTTAATGCTATTCTTTAATGTGCCATTAGTAAAATCAGTGAAAACTCTAATTCTTGGTCACTCTCCAGTCTTGTGATTCCTAAGAAAAGGTAAAAGATCACTGAAAGTGTTGTGGGTGTGGGAGAAGAGGGTTTGCACACCTATGTTTTTCTAATTTCATAAATTATTTCCATATACTTGGGAGGTGACAGAGCATAATGGTTATGACACTGGGTTCCTGCCCAGTGTTGGCTGTGTGGCCTTGGGTAAGTCCTTTTACCTCTCCAAGCTTCAATTCATCATCCATAATATAGAGACAAGGATAGTGCCCAACTCACAGGGTTATCATAAGCATTAAATGAGATAATGCTAGTAAAAATATTGAGCATAGAGGCTAGCATATAGGAAGAATTTAATATACTTTAATTGCTATATTTTTATTTAAAAATACTACACATATTAAAGTATCAGGAATATTGCTTTGAATTAGCTGACTTCATCTAAATTCCATCACTCATTGGCTCTCCAATCTTAAGTTACCCATTTTGCGTGTATTAATTTTCCTCATCTTTAAAATGACCAACCATAACTGAGTGTGGGAAAGATGAATGAGGCTGTGTGTGTTAAGTGCTCTAAATTGCCAACAAGTCTAATTGGGATGCATCCCCCAATATTTATCCAGAGCCCACTAACTGCTAGGTCAGCATCTCCCCGAGTGGGCACTGTGGATTCCTAAGTCTTTAGGAGGTTTACAAGGAGTCAAGCCTTCATCTCCAAAAAAGAGTTGCAAGGTAAACAAGCATGCAGAATTCCAGCTTTTTCTTCACCACAGGACATCTTAAAGCCCTTGCAGTACGCAGTGAACTCTAATAGGGGACGTAGTCTGTAACATTCCCAGGGAACTTTTCCTCAATGGGCATCTCCTGGGAGTAGTGTTCCATGGGCCACACTGGCTGACTCCTGGGCTAGGCTCTCAAAAGTGGGACACACGGAGAGACCTCATAACTGGGCTTCTCGGATTAAAGATCAGATGTGGAGAAGTGGATTTTGGCCTTTAGAGTTCTAAAAATGATACTGAAATTGTAATATGTGAGGCTGATATTCAAAAGCAAGACTTTTCCCATGGTTGTTATTAAGTTACAAGCGCTTTGGGAGAATTGGTAACAAGTCGGACACATTGTTTGAGAGAAGTTTCTTAATTTCACAGAGGAAAATATAAACAAAAAAACTTATTCGTACAGCAAAACAAGTCTAAGACAACTGTTTTATCTCCGTTGAATAGATGCCCAGGATGAGGAAGTCGGAGAAAAGTGGCTGCTGACCTTTACTAATAATGTCAGGATGTTGATGTAATGTCCGAGCTGCAGTCGCTGAAGTTGAGAAGAAATGTGAGAAATCTTTCCTGTCTCTACAATGTGCTAGATTTTCTAACCTTGGTTCCATGTTAAATATGCATATTGCCGATCTTCAGATAAAGTGTAACTGGACACTGACTTTTCCCTCTGGGGTCCAAAAATTCCAATATTACCAAATACAAAGTTCATCTGAGTTTTGGAAGTTAAAACTGTTAACATTTCTCTCACACACACTTGCACAGACATATTTTTCAAAAAATCAATAAGAATCAAAAAGTTATTGGAACAGGAGAAAAATCATAAAATTAATTGTGAAAGGGCTCTTACTAATACCTTAGCATTTACCAAGC
Organism: Tapirus indicus; assembly: GCA_031878705.1. Lineage (NCBI taxonomy): Eukaryota > Metazoa > Chordata > Mammalia > Perissodactyla > Tapiridae > Tapirus > Tapirus indicus. Next base: position 38,761,802 of record CM062933.1, on the reverse strand, counting down.
ATTTATTGTGAAAGGTGACAGATACAGAGCGTTCTAAGGGACTCTATATGATCTTATTTAATCTTCATGACAATCATATTTGATAGGTGATATTATTAGTTCCTTTTTAAAAGTTATGAAACATTTCATACACACACACTTTCATACTTACATACAGATAGACATATATAAAGAGTAATATCCCAAACATCTGAGAATACACCCCATAGCTTATAAGATAGGACATTTCCAATACAGTGCAATCAAAGCCCATAACACCCCTCTTCATCACATGTCCCTACTATTACCCCTGTTCTATGCGTGAAGAAGTTAAGGCTCTAAGAAGCTGAGTAACTCAGCCCAGGTGGCTGAGTTGGCATCTGAATCTTGCCTCTCTGACTCCGGAGACCATGGGACTCAATCACTGTGCTCTAAGACTGCGACTGCTGAGGTCACCCATCTTACCGGTGAGGAAACTGAGGCAGAGAGATTTAAGACATTGTCCAAACTCACACTATTGCTTGAGCAGCACAACTGATATTAAAACCACATTACATTTATTTATTTATAGTCCTACTTCTTTTGTCTCAAAATTAACATGAGGAAAATAGCCATATTTAATTCAGTGTTTCTCACAAAACTTACTATTAGAGAAATTCCATCACTCTCTCTTTATTTAAGTAAGCACTTTTTACTACACTATTAAGGTAATAGTCTAATGAGAGGTGATTCTTTTACCTCCAACAAACGTTGTTCACTTGGCTTAGCACCAATAAGCCTTCTAAAAGATGCTCTGTAAATGGAGCTTTCAGTGGATTAAAATGCTGCTGCTCAAACTGTAGTGGGCACACCAGTCACCTGGGATTCTTGTTAATATGCAGGGCCTGGAAATCCTGCATGTCCAAAAGGCTCTTGGTAGTGACTATTCTGCTGGTCCCTGTAAGATATGTTCTGAGTAGCAACATACTTAAAAAGCCCTCATTATTAATAGGGTTCTTGCAGTGAATCTTTTTAAAAATGAAAAATTCTTGAGATATCAGTTTTCTATGGCTTTATTTTAATACCTATTCCTAAAATCGGAACACGTCTATATTTTCAATTCTCTGACACTATTTTCACTTGAGATTTCATTTATAAGTCTAGGACAGGCAATAATAAATTTCAGGATCTATATTTAAGGCAGGTGACATTTTTGACACCTGGACAAGAGTGTCAATTTAGGAATTATTTGAGCATATGGTGGAAAATACACAAAGAAATAGGATAAGAAGGTTTGTGGGAACATACGTGTACGCACCATAAATAAGGAAAAGGCAATCGATGTTTACTAATCGGAAAATAGCAAATCTCAGTTGGGAGAGAGATGGCATCTTATATCATACATCCACTGAGGTATGAAACATAGGAGCTGAGAGAGAAAAAATAAACCTAATAAAACTCAAATCATGTTGCACAGTCCTGAAAATTGTACTGCCTTTGCACATTCTGCATTCTGCACTGCTGAATTTATCACGATGCGATAAAAGCACATGTTTAGCTACTAACTGGGATTTGACAAAGTCTTACTATTTCTCAGGCAAATGTGATCACCTTTAAGAGAACTGAAGACTATTAATTCAAAACTTTATTGCATAAATAACCCCCTGAAATTGTGTTCCTCCAAGACTTCTTTTCTTTACCTTGCTCTCCCCTGGACATGAGCTTCCCTTGAAACCATCCTAAGGCCTCTAGAATTGTAGGACATGTGCCTGCACCTCACTTTGGACACACAAAGTGAAGGTGCCTGGGTGGAATGGTTCAATCTCTCTGAATCTCAGTTCCTTCAACAGCTCTCAGAATTGCTAGGATTAAATTAGATGCAAAAGCCATTTGATAGATCAAAATATATATGAAGATAAGGTTTCAAAATTTTATTTACATTAAAAAATCTGAGTGGACAAGCAACAATCATCAACGGATGTTTAAACCATCGAGTGAAATGTTGGTGGGGAAGAGTAGTTTTGCTGAGTGAGAGGCTATCATCCCACAGATTATTTGCAGGTCAAAAGGGGAAAAGGCAACTTTACAATGGAGGGATCAAGTTGCCACTCGATGAAGTCGCCGATCATTCTTAGCATCATTAGAAGTGGGGCAATAATAACAGTAATAATATAGGCATCTTGCAATATAATTAGGAGTATGTGGCACCTCTGAGGTACTCTTACCAAAAACACTTAGCCTGACGCTAATCAAGTCTTTAGGTCTAACTTCAGGTTTACACAGAAATACGGGGACAGTGCCCCAAGCAAAAGATACCCCACTCAGAAGCAGTCCATCCAATTTAGGATGTGAGCTGTGTCACAAGACAACTGAACTGATTTTCTTGTAGGAAAATAAAACTTATGTGGGCAGGGGTCAGCAGTAGATTAAAAGTGACTTAAGAAACATAATAACTAACTATAACATGTGGACTTTGTCTGGATCCTTGTTCGAACAAAGCAATGGTAAAAAGACATGTTTAGGGGCCTGCCCAGTGGCATACTGGTTAAGTTTGCATGTTTTGCCTCAGTGGCCTGGGGTTCACGGGTTCAGACCCCGGGCACAGACCTACACACTGCTTATCAAGCCGTGCTGTGGCAGCATCCCATATATAAAGTAAAGGAAGATGGGCACGGATGTTAGCTCAGGGCTAATCTTCTTCACCAAAAAAAAAAAAAAAAGGACATGTTTAGGTTAACTGGGAAAATTTGAATATGAGTTGAGTATTTGATGATAATATATTACTATTAATAATTTTAGGTGTGCTTATGGCATTTTGGTTATGTAAGAAAATGTTTAGTGATACAAATGAAATATTTAGGGGAGAAATGCCATGAAGTCTTCAATATATTTTAAATACCTCAGGGGAAAAACAATGTGTTTGTTAAGAGTTTAATAATATAGCACAGCAACTGTAGCAAAGAGGATAAAAAAAGAAAAACAAGAAGAAAGGAGATGAAAAAAGAAAAAATAATTTCCTACCCAAAAGGCAAGAAGGTCTCAAAGATTTTTAAACCTTTTTGAGCTAGCAGTGATAACAGGTACAGGGCCATTTCTCTTTCTGTAGAGTTAGGCTATTTTCAATTTTAGTCTCTTGGCAAAGCAGTGGCTTTCTAGAGGCAGAAAAAAAGGCAAATCTTGTCCATATAATTCTCAAAATAAGCATCCTCCATTCTAAACTCCTTGGAGTGGGAGCAATTCAATAAACAGATCCCATGTTCCAGTGGTCCCATGGGCAAAGTCTCAAAAGTGTCCTCCTTTGGGCTGAAATCAACCACATTTCAATCTGAGGTGAACTCGCTTTTGCAAAAAAGCAATGAAAAAGCTAAATTAAATCCACTCAGCCATTTAAAAATTAAGTGAGACCCATGGAGATGTTTACCTATTTTCCCTATAGAAAATTTTATTCACCGGTAATTCAAATTTAACTGGACTTTATAACTTTTAATATCCATTGGCCTTGTTCTTTGTCAGAAATAATAGTTTGTTTTCTTTACCTTTTTTTCAAGAATAGAGTGCTCCACAAAAATCATTTATACACAACCTTTAGGCACATCCACTAAACACACTCCAACATGAAATAGAGCCGTATAATAATGCTAGTTTCCAAGGATTTTAATTTTGTGATGAAAGAAAAGAAAGACCATATTCTTTTCTCTTCCAGTAAAATGTAAATATGTTGGACACTGAATAAAAAAGCTACAATAGTGGTTGTAATCTGAGTTGAAAAATGCTGACTATAAAAACAAAAGTGGTTCTCAGTCAAGATAAACTCCAAATAGTCCAAGCACTGACAATGTTGACCCCTTAAGTATAAGTTAAGAATCTCATCCAGGAAAGACCAAGAAATACTACACCTTACCTCTCCGATACTTAGTACATTTAAAGTTAAACATAGATACTTTTCTTAAATAAAGTATGGACAAGCAAATTACTTCTGACTTCTTAAGCAAGGAAGAGTCACTTGAATCACACAACAGATAAGAATCTTAAGACTCACAGCTGATCGGCCAAGACAAAAACTCACTTTCCCGGCGGGTATTCCTCAGTAGCAATAAATGACTTGAAAATGAGTTCTTGGTTTACCTGAAGGCTAATTCTAAAAATAAATATAAACTTGGAATTTTTTTCCAAATAGTATGGTAAAAAAACTTTTAACAAAATTTTAAGTTGAAAAAAAGCAGGATATAAAGCACATAGAGACTAGGTAGTGGAGTATCCAGGTATAAGTTTCATTGTTGTACTTTATACCTTACATATAACTTTTTTTTTTTTTTTTTGGTGAGGAAGATTCACCCTGAGCTAACATCTGTGCCAATCTTCCTCTTTTTGCTGAGGAAGATTGGCCCTGGGCTAACATCCATGCCCATCTTCCTCTACTTTATATATGGGATGCCAGGACAGCATGGCTTAATAAGCAGTGTGTAGGTCTGTGCCTGGGATCTGAACCCACGAACCTGGGCCGTCAAAGTGGAACATACCGACACCAACCACGAAGCCACAGGGCTAGCCCCCACATATTTTATATATATAATTTTGTCTACCTAATATTGAGTAAAAACAAATAGTAGACAAATATATAAGTGTGTGTGTGTACATGTGTATTTGTTGTGGGGATATACATTTGTGTGTGTGCGCACGCACATGCCAACAACACGTCCTTAGTGGTAATGTCTTCCTTGCAGGATTATGACATATTGGTACAATATTAGTTATGAATACCCTGCTTCATTCCTCAACTATTCTGCCTTGTAAGCATGAGGGAAGATCTTTGGGAAGGTAGTCAGGAAAGAAAGCCCCATCCTAAGAGAAATTTATTCTTTTTTAAAAAAAAGCTCCAGTGTAGCTTTATAAAAAGGGAGGGATTGTGTAACACGGAACCACTTAGCTGTTACCTAGTTTCAATGTTATTCTTTGCAGCTTTTCTTACAAAAAATCCACCTAACCTAAAATTACCATATGCAAGCATATACAAGACAAAGACATTTCTGCAAATATCGGGTATACTTTCACATAGCATATAGCTCCCAAGGAGACAGTTCATAAAAACTAGATTAATAGATTGAGTAGAAATGGCAAAAAACTGTCAAGGCATACATGACAATATGGCTTAACACAGCGCTAATGTCACAAATGCTGAAACACTGTTCCCAAATGTTCTTCAAGGTGAAACAGGCCCCTGCAGAACTTAGGGGACCACTGATGCACCTGGTCCAAACTGGTACCCCATCTGCTCCTCTGTTCTCAAGACTGCCAGCACCTAACTCACGGCAGCTTTCCTAGGCTTGCCTGTAAAGGAGTCTCAGAGATTCCCAACCCTTTTCAGAGTCGAATTTAGTTGTTTTCTTGAATGCAAGTACAGGGTTTCTCAAGACATCACAATAGTCATGTATGTAATTTCTGTTTAAAACAATTTAGTGACTATTACTCTTCACCTCATTCTCTCAAACTCAGCCACAGCATTCACACGCTGACTTGGGAAACAGTTATCTGGAGCCCGTTATGGGCCGGGCCCTGTATCAGGTGCTGGTGGTGACTAAAAAGTTTTCATTTCATCCCTGCTCTCATGGATCATAGACTGTCCCCTCACTTTTCTCCCTCCTTTCCCCCCAAAAAACTCTCCTCTTCAATTCCCACTGGAAAGCAAGTTTGGCAGTTGGTTCTGGATTCAGCACACTGAGACTCACAGTTAGAATTTATTTCCACATGGGTCAGCAATCACCATGTGGTTTTCTTCTCATCAGTTAAGTCTCTCCCACTCCCCCACCCCCAAGGCAAACAAGTATTTTTCATATACAGAGAAGGAACATCTGGACGATGACATCAACATGACTCTCCAGTTGCAAAAAGGCAAAATTACTCCATAATCTAACCAAAAAAATCTGAAAGTCTGGCAATATTTTTCCTTTCATCCTCAATGCCAGACTTCGAATATACCAGAACGTGTTCTTCTTTTTTAAATTCATGTTTTCAGACTTTTTATTTACAAACAACAGTTGGACAAACACACAGTTTCATTACTTTCTCCTGTTCAGGTTTTGATTCTCAACTAGAGTCAGATCTGAGTCTTTAACAGCAGGACAGGAACTGTGTTTTCACTGCCTCTCCCTCCATCCTCACTGAGCACCCATCCTGTGCCAGCCACTGGTCAAGGCACAAAGTTCCTCATGGACCTTATATTTTCATAGGGGGAAAACAGATAAATTAAAGTGTAAATTATATACTCTGTAGGAAGATTGCAAATGCTCCAGAAAAAATTGAAAGCAGGAAAGGCGAATGTGGAGCTCTGGGGATGGTGAGAGGGTTACAGGTGGTTAGAGATATTCTCCCAGAGAATGCAACATCTGAACAAAGACTGGGGGAGGAGGAAGTCACGTGGCTATTTGGGGCAAGACTGTTCCAGGCAGAGGGAACAGCACATGCAAAGGCTCTGGGGTAGAAGAGTGCCTGATTCCTCTGAGAAATAGCAAGAAAGCCAGTATGACAGGAAGTATAGCAAGCATGGTAGAGAAAGAGGTCCAAGAGGCAGTGGGGGAGGCGGACAAGGGGCCCCATATTGGTCAAATTAATAGTAACAAACAGTAATGAAAAGTAAGATAGCTGGCACTTATTGATCTCTTACTATGTGCGAAGTGCAATTCCAGATAGGTTATGTGTATTATCTCCTTAAAAGTGCAAAACAATCGGTTGCTCTAATATGTACAGAGTTGACTTTATGCTTTAGGACACATAGCAGTAAGTCCAAAACTATAGGAAATAGTTCCCTCAATAAGTTTTTTTTTCTTTTTCGCCTGCCTTAACATAAATAAAACCTTTGCTAAATGCTGCAATTAATTTAATTTCCCCATGCATCTTAAAAATGAAAACATAATTCTTTACAAATGTCAGATGTCTTGCCTATTTCTAAGTTGTGGTTTTTTTAATATGATGTTCAAGTCTGTTTCAGTACCACAGGGTTAAAGGGTTCAACTTGGGAAAAGTTAATAAATACAGTTTGGAACACTATTCAGAGTTCAAATCCTGCTTTAATAGCATCCTTTGATTTGTTTAATGAATCCTTTAACATAACTTCTTTCTTTCCTGAAATATATAGTACACCTTAGTGTTTCAGACTGTTGCAAGCTACATCTACCAGAGCCAAAAGATATGGTACATATTGTTCTCCTGGCATCGTCCCTTCTTCCTGCTGTACTTTCATTTAAAAGGCATCCTTACATACAGAAATAAGCGTGCCAAGAGAGCTGGGCTTGCTACACAAAATTAATTAGTGGAAGCACCAGATGTACCTGCATAAAGAAGTTCTGTAAACTCTTTATTACTTAGTCTCCACTAATTAGGAAATAATTTCAAAATATCTCCTAAACACAAAGCAATTCTTCAGTTCAGGCCAAAAAACATTTATTGAGCATCTTGGTCAGGTTCTACGATGATAAATAGAATCCCAGTGGGTGCCCTCAGGAACTTACAGTCTAAGGAGCTGACTGAATCCCAGACCTTCGAGATGATGGAAAGTCTGGGGAGAGTGCACACGCTGATGCAGAAGGTGCCGGAATATACTTGTGCTTACTTTTTGAAAGGCTAGTCACCCAAAACATCAGATATCAGCTGTCCCACATCTAACTAACTATAAAGGAGTGACAGAATAGGCCTTCCAATAGTAACAAATTAGATTTGGGCAGTTTTTAAAGCAGTTTTTTTTTGGTGAGGAAGATTGGCCATGAGCTAACATCTGTGCCACTCCTCCTGTATTTTGTATGTGGGACGCCGCCACAGCATGGCTTAATGAGTGATATAGGTCCGCACCCAGATCAGAACCCGCAAACCTCGGGCCGGGGAAAGCAGAACATGCCAAACTTCACCACTACTCCACGGGGCCAGACCCTTAAAGCAATTTTTAAGCATCCAATTCTACGCTTGGAAGTTTCTCTAGAGATTCACTGCTTACTTTGATTCTTCACCAATACTTAAATCACAAAGGAAATCTTTAACATCCATTTCTGAATATTTTGGTGAGGAGAAAATCAGGGATATTTAGTTAACACCAATTCATCACAAGAATTAAGGGTTTTTTATTCTACAAAACATAATCAAGGTAATAAGACCTAAGTCCAAGCCTGTGGATGTATACAAATTGAATCATACTAATGATCAACTCACACATGATATTATGTAAGGTCAAAAGTCATGTGAAACAATCTGTGTGAATATCTAGCTTTAGTTAAGTAGGTCCAGAGAAGCAGAGCATAAGACGAAGCAGAAAACAACCCAAACTCTGCTCATTAAGCCCTACTGGCAGAGGCCTAGCAGGCTATGAACACAAGGAGGGGTAGACACTTTTTTTTAATAAATTGAGCAAAAACAGCAGATAGGCAAGCAGCAGCCCTACAGAGGAACCAGAATAGCTTCGTGGGGTCACTAGACTCCAACATAAAAAATTTGAATAATTTAATTGACTTGGTTCATATTCAGATTAAATTATTACATTTATTTTCTGAAACATAACACAACAAATTAAAGTCTAATATTAAATTGTCTATGACATATGGTAGCACTTTATCGTGACTCTAACACTATAAAATGTTTCCACCATTTCAAAACTGATTTGAATCAGCACTACCTGTGGAAACCTTTTAAAAGTGCATATTCCCAGGCCCCACCCATTGGGAATTCTGATTCACAATATGGGGCTGGGGCTTTATAAAACTTCTGGAGGGAGTGGTGATCAAGCAAGTTGGGGAACCAAGCAGCACCAGACTAAGGTGACTCCAAGAACAATGAAGGTAAAATAGAATAAATGGTGTCTTCTCACCAAAACCAGACTGTTGTGCTAAGGCTGCCCTCTTATCTTCTAAACATTGAGAATACTAATACCACTTAGGACCCCCACCCAACTACACAGCCAGTAGCATATCTCAAGACCTAAAATGAGTGTGCAGGCTTAAATTTATGGAAACTTGGAAAAGAAGTGACCAAGGGCTAATTGGGAAAATCACAGATGTGAGAAATACTCAAAATTTATTATGTCTCTTCACTCAACAGGTACCAGAACTGGACTTCCTAGGAGATTTTTTTTTCAGTAAATGTCCCAAATCTAAGTTTTACTTTTTGTGTGATTGAATACCTTTACTAGTTCTTTTAACATCCTAAATACATAGGATGTTTCATGTAAACTCAAGTGACAACTTCTTCCAACAATCAACTGCAATGAAGTCTCAAATGTGAAGCCCAGTGAGAATCTAAGCAATCACACTTGTTCCTAGAGAACTGCTCTACAGAGCACCCAGTTAATATCCCAGCCGACCATATAACATCTGAAACTTTGGACAGCTGGGGGACAGCTTTAGCCAGATTAGTACAGGGACACATCGTTGAACCATGTCAGAGATGTGCAGTATTAAAGGTGCCTCTTCAAATAGTGACTTCAGAACCATTTTTTAAATGCTTAACACATAAACAAAATCCTACATATTTAATAAAAGCGTGCATATTTATTAAAATTTTACAATATGCCGAGTATTCTGCTACAGTGCCAAGACATATTTCGTCTAAACTTTGGCTTTTCTTCTTTTTAAATAAATTGGTATGTAAGCAAACTTAAGAACCCCTACCAACATCTGAGTATCACTCCTCTGACTAAGAGTAGGGGATGGATACCAGCTCAGTGAAAAAAACGCCAGCATTTGGTTTAGTTTTGATTCTTGTCTCATTAGAAAACACGGAGTGAGGGTGGATGTGGGGGAGCTGTCAAAATATTCTGGATAGATTCGCTGCCACTAAACAATCTCAGTTGTCTAGGGGCAGAAGTAGGGGAGGAGAGAAACCAGAACCGAAGAGAGCTGCCCCTTGCTATCAAGGATTGCCTAATTAACAAGGATTTCCTAGGCTGGTACAACAGTTGCTGCTTTAATCTCGTGGATATGCAAAGGTAAACTCGGTTGTGCGTTCATTAGGGCCAACTTGAAGCCAAGGGTCAGGTCCGGAGAAAGACCAGCCTGGTCGGGAGTCGACTCGCTCAAACACCCAAGAAGGAGCCGAGCCACATGATTCCAACTTGGAGCGCAGGCAGAACGCTGGTAAGGTCGGCCCGCCGGCTCCCCGGGCCAACCGGGGAAACATTGCCCAACCACTCCGCTCACGCCGCAAACGCACACGGTAGGATTCCGGCCGCGCGGGGAGGACAGGCGACCCGGGGGGCCCTGCCGCCCAACTGCAGAGCAGCTTCAAAAGGAGGACTGAGAGAAGCGCCCCCGCGCACGACTCTCCTTTAGGCGGCCGGGGTCGTCAGCGCGCGACCCCGGGCCATGTCACTTCTCTGGGGCCGGCGGAGTCAGGAAGTCTGGAAACAGTGGGGCTGCGGCGCTGCGAAGAGAGCAAGCGGGGAGGCGCCAAGTTCTCTCGTTTGGGGGGAAGGATGGAGTTTGGTGGGGGAGCGATCCGAATGCAGTAACTTATTTTACGCTCCAGCCTCCGTCGGCCGGATAGAGAGGGACTCCGCCGGGTGCGGGCGGCGACCCCGACTTCCTCCCGCGCTCGGTCCCTCCAGGCCCCGCCCGCCGGACGCGCTCCACTCACCCGGCTCCTCCGCCTGCAGCCCGAGCGGGGCGGCGACCACCAGCAGCAGCAGGGCCAGGAGGCCGCGGCCGGCAGCCCCCGCCAGCGCGCGTCCGCCGGCCACCATGGCCCCGCCGCGCGCCAGCTTGGCAGGCTCGGCCTCCCCTTGGCGGGTGCAGCGCCGCCGCTGCCCGGGCCCGGCCGCCTCCTCCGCGGCCGAGCACGGCGCGGGGACTGGGCGCAGCCGCGGCCCGGCACCGAATCCCATTGGGGCGGCCCCGGGCCCAGCCCGGCGGGGGCGTCTCCCGGCCCGCCCCGCCCTGTCCCGCGCGCCGGCCCCCAAAGGAGGAAGTTGCGCTCCCGGGCGGCGGCGGGCCGCGAGGCTGCAGGCGTACCGGGCGCCGCCCGCGGTCCGGTCTAGGTCCCCGGCGCCCACTGATTCACTCTCTCTTTTTCCTCCGCCCCCTCGTCCCCCAGTGCACGTGAACCTGGGAGTCCGAAGCACACCTGGCCTTGAGACCTGCCGGGAGCTGCGCTGTTCCTGGATCCTCCCCGGAGTGCCTGAGCGCGCGCTGGGCGCACCAGAAAAGCTGTTCTCCTCCGAGGCTTTGCGAACCCACAGGATGGGCATGCCAGTGATAGCACCACAGGGAGACTCGAAATATTGTGATGATAGGATGATGATGATGACAATTAAGATCCAATTCAACTCCCTCCATTCATTCATCCTTCATTCATTCATTAAGTTATTAAGTTCCAGCAGTGTGCCTGCCTGGCACAGTGCTAACCCCTTGTGGCACTTGCAGACGTTAAAAATAATCGGGCAAGTATATAATGCAGATTGCAATCGGCGATATGAAGAATACTCGTGGAGCACATTCAGGGAGATACAATTAGATGGCGGGTGAGGAGACCGCAGGGGAGGAATCAGCCAGGAAAGGCCTCACTTTAAAAGTGGCATCTAAGCTGAGCCTCGGAGAGTGAGTGGGATTTGGAAGAGGGGAAGGGGAGGGACAGGAGAACAGACACGGTGTGTGAAGGAACTGAGGGAGGACAGGGCCAGGATGGCTGGAGCGCAGTGAACAGGTGGGTGCGTGGCCAGAGGTGGAAGCTCGAGCACAGAGCAGAGGTCGGGACCTGGATGGAGGGCCTGGAAGGCCACGTAAAGGATATTCAATTTGATCCTCGGAGCAATGAGCGGCACGGAAGTTTCCGACGGAGGCGAGACAAGATCTGATTCTCCGGGGGTGTGGAGGAGGGCAAGTTGGAAGAGTGGAGGATTAGAAGACTATTACGGAGTAGTTGAGTGGGGATGTGGCAGTAGAAATGAACGAGGACGCATTAAATACATACTTGAAAGACTCGCGTCTCCAATCCGCTTGCAATCCTCTCGCGTTTCCTCCGCGCGCGCTGCCATAGCTTTCGCACTACAACCCCGCGCCCTGCAGTTTTCCTGGGGAACGCGCAGCCACAGTTACACCTGTGGGTGCGGGGACGCAGAAGTAGCGCAGGCGGAGAGGAAATAATGGCCCCTCCGAGGTCCAATATTGGCCTGTCACGTGCCCTTTGGATACCCAGACGGACTCCGTTCATACGCGCATTCCTTTTTTCTTCTGTATTTTTTAACTAAAGACGCTGTTGAAATTTCAAATGAAATTGTCTTTGGGGCTTTGCTTTCTTGAAGGCAGCAGAGCTTAGAGGAAAGAACTAGAGATTTATAAATGAGTCTGAGCCACATCTGGCTCTCGGAGCAGTCACTGACCGGGATTGATTCTCTCTGGGCCTCAGTTTCGTTGGGGAGTGTAATACTTAGCTTTCCTGGCTGTCACAGAGACAAAATAAAATATGTATGTGAAGTTCTCGCATGTAAGAGGTATTCGATAAATAGTAGCCTAGTATTTGAATTGAGGGTAAATTCACACCCATGAAAATATTGAATTTTCTCACACACAAAACATAAAAAGATACTTTGATATGTCAAATTACTTCCTACCTCCAGTTTTCCCTGTTTGTTCTTTCTCTTCATTCTTTATAAGAAGGTGAGTTTGGGCAGCTGCTGCTGGCCTCGGGCAGGTGTGGCTCTGTGAACAGTGAATGAAGAAAGACAATGGGAACATTGTTGACCACCGAGGAATTCACAGGGTGAGGCAGGTGGGCTCCCAGGGGTGACCTTTCCCATCTCAAGTAATAGCTTGCTGGGAATGGAGTCATCTATTCCACACCAGAATCCTGAGCCAGATCAGGGGAGAGATTTAGGATCTGGTAACAATGAGAAAACAAAAAAGCCAGCTGGATCCTAGTGCTTTCATTATGCCATTCATTCCTTGAAAAATAAAAGAAAATCTCTAGGTAAGAAAAGCATAGTGAAAGAAAAATGTGAAAATACAACAGATTATCAATTATGTTTTTTGTATATAATAAAATAGGCCTCATTGAATTGATATACTTCAACGTAGACTTTTACGTTAACCATGTGTACCTGTTTTATTCAGAAGATTCCATTTTGATTTTTTTTATAATGCATATGGAATCTCAGAACTTAACGTGAAGTTGAGATTTTTATTTTAAAAATTATAAGTGTCAGGATCCATTTACAAATCTCACTAAGATTTGAGAACTACTTATCATGTGAAACATTTCTCTGGAAGAATCTCTGACAAGGCTACCTCCTATTTAACCCCTCCCCCCACTTACCAGACAGTCTTCCCTTATGTTGCATATTTTACTGCAGTTTTTGCTTATATTTGCTAGCACTTCTGTAAAAATAAAAAACAGCTGGTCAGGGCTGCCTTGTTTACATATAAAATATGTATTCTGTATTGCTTAGGTAAGATGGAATTTAAACAGAACTGCAAGCCTAGTATTATTCTAAAGTAGTTCGAAAGCTTTAGATTGTAGTTCAATTTGAAAACCTAATCAATTTTATCCTTAACATTTAGTAACCTTGACTGTGACTCTATGAAGAAGACCAAATGAGATATAAATTTGAAACCCTTCTAGGCTTCTATTTCCTGAATGCTCTCCCTTTTCCAGTTCAGTTTAATAAATACATTTTAAACATTTCTATATGTGAAACAATGTGATGGAGATACGATGAAAACAAATGCAGGTATCTCTTTCTCCCCTTCATCCGTGATCTAGTGATAGAAATTTGAGAAAAGTCGATATATAGGTTGATAGGTACAATGACAGAAGAGGTTCAGGGTATTAGAGAACCACAGAGGAAGGGTATGTAACTGGATTTCAAAAGCCTGGGGAGGAAGTGGTGGGGTAAAGATGGAAATTAGAAGGAAAATTAATGTTTGTCGGATGAGGAGAAGAACTTGTGAGAAAGCTCAGAAATAGAGATCACACGGTGTTTGTAGGAATTGAGCCTAATTCATCAGGGCTGGACCAGTGATCTGGAGATGGAGTGGGAGCCTGAGGTGGAGTGGGAGGCAGGAGCAGGATCTGAGGGCTGTATGGGCAATGAGAAGCAGGGAAGTGGAGGAACTTGTTCAGATTGGCATTTTTGAAAGACCCCACTGGCTGCAGGGTGGGAAATGGATTGGAAAGAGAGGCAGGGAGACCAATTAGGAATTTGTCGCAATACTCCAAGACTAGAGATGATGGCACCTTGCTTCTTGTGCTCAAAGGAGGGGTCCCTGGACCAGCAGCATCTATGAAACCTGGGAGCTTTGTAGAAATGCAGACATCGGTCCCCACCCCTACCAGGACCTCTGAACCAGAATCTGCATTTTAATAAGATCCCCAGGTCAGGATAAAGTCATGGGTAGATCTGAGAGATGGATAGAAGGTAGAAACACAAGACATAATTGAGTCTTTAGGATGTAGGCAGTGAGAGAGAAGAAAGATTAAAATTTGAATGCAACAGCCAAAATAATTTATAACACCCACATTATTTCCTCATCTCTAACTCTCCACTGACTTTTCAAGAACTTTGGTTGCTGATGTTTGGGTAGCTGTGTCATCTAAGCTCCAGCAGGGATTCTTAAATGCTGTAGCTCCCTGTGGCCAGATCTTCGCTCTGGTCCTCTCATTTGTGGCCCCAGAAACTTGATTTTTGTCAATGTGTTTTACCTTGGGGATATTGCTCCATCGTTAACTTAATCACAGAAGTATATAAACCAGCATCAATGCCAATTTACTAATTAACAGTGAGAACTGAAAAATGATGAGAGGCCTTCTGTTCAGCCTGAAAACAACTTTGGAAGCTAGAATGCATCCGAGGTTATTAGGTGAACACGAAAGAAAAGGAAGGCTGATTATTTGAGTGGGTCTGGGTTTGAAGGCAACAAAGTAAGAGTACTGGATCCTTCCTGCCCCTCACTCCTGTAGGTTACAAATTATTCTGACACTTATTAAAAAGGTAAGGAAGACTTCATTTGGGACTACTGCAATAAGGGTCAAGACCATGGCAATAGGGGAGAGAGATCAGGCTTAACTCTGAATAGAGCAAAGACATTTGGGGATTTGCAGCCAAGGAGCAGAGTGAGGGGGAAGGGGATGGAAAATTACTAAGAGGAGACATTAAGGATGAGAGGATTCTTGCTAAACCCACTTGACAGGGTTCTTGTTGAAGACAGATCAAGGCCTTGTACATCAAAGGTGGAAGATGAGGAAGTTGATCAGATATCAAGGGAGGATTCTCTCCAAACTGACTTAGCAGGATTCTTGTTAAAACTGGACTCAGCAGGCTGAGGAGAGAGCCCAAGGATGAGGCTAGGTCGAAAAGGGGGCTCAAAAGAGCCTGACTTTGGTTTGGTCAAGGAGACGGTCTTTGTCACCTCCACATGGGTGTTTCTGCCACCAGCACTAAACAGCTACAGTAAGCAGGTCAAACCCTCTTCTAATCTGGCCTTTCTCTAATTTCCATTTCTTCTTTAGATATGTTAATGTGATAATCAGGCTTTCATTTGCCTAGGTTCCCTCGTTCTGTTTCCAATTCATTATTTATTGATGTATGGTGTAACTTTCAAGGGACAACCCTGTTTTCAAGTTCTAGTTGCCTGCAATACATTTGTATAGTTTTAAAAAACAGTTTTTGAAGCACATTCATATACTTGATCTGAACTGGTTCTTAAGACAATTCTAGGACAGCTCTTTCCTAATTGTGTCCCCTGGAAACATGTTTATTCCCACTGGGAGATTTACAGAGCACACAAAGCTGTAAAGAAAAGAAACTTATTTATTGAATCTATTGTTTCCTAAATGTATTTGAAATTTCATTTTTGTTTTCTATGTTGTATGAGGGGAGAAGTGGGTAACTGCATAGTTTTTATTTTGTTTTGTTTTTTCCAATTACATTCAGTGGAGAGAGAAGAGGTACGGTGGGGTGGCTTTATCCCCCAGGCTTAAAAGAGCCCATCACTGACCAGTGGCTCATTTCCATGCTCTCTGATTTCATGTGAGATTGAGACGGAGGGGACAGACAAGTGTGGGCTGCTGGAGGAGAGGTCACGCTCTGCTGACATCACAGAGACCTTCAGCCCAGAGACCTGGACCATTTGCCTGGGTGAGGAGGGGAGGGAGGGGAACTTGGAAACTCACTTTCACCCAGCTACCTAAACCGAGGTCCTTGTGCAGGGAGAAAATCTTCCTGGAATTACCCTGTGTATAACCAGCGTTGTTCAAGCCCCAAGGTAAAGGTGAGAGCCCCCACCTCACTCATAACAGCCACAGACTATTGAGCTGGGGGTTGGAATCAGACCAGGGAGCTGAATCTCAGACTCAGCTAACAGGCTCCAGTGCCCCCCCTTTCCCCTTTGGCCCCCCCACCTGAGCCTAGAACCCAGGGGGAAGAGCTGGAGAGGGAGCTTGGGGAGCAAGGGGTTAATAGGGAGAGGACAGCAGGAAGCAGAGGGTACCATAGTACAGGGAGGGAGCCCTAGGGTGCAGGGCTGCCGGGTCTTCCAATATTGAGGCTGAAGCTGACATTTAGACATTTAGACTATGACTGCTGAGATTAAAACTGATGTAGTGAGAGCTGAGGAAGCTGAGAGGAAGGGCTAGGAGAACTGATCAGCCCCCCACAGCCCCACCCCTGCCCCCGACTCTTATGGTCTCGTGATGTATGGGACCTGGGGAGGCTCTGGACGAGGAGTCAAGGAGAATTGGGTCTAGTCCTGGCTCCACAAACTCTGTGATCCGGTGCAAGTCGCTCCCCCTCTTTAAGCCTTAGTTTACTCATCTCTACAAGGAGGAGGCTGGACTGGCAGTACTTCTGCTTGGACATCCAGGATACTGTCCTGGTGCTAATGTGAGCCACTGGGGAAGTGAAGGTGGTCTTTGGGATCTCTGGAAAGCAGTATTGGAAGCTTAAAACATTAAACAAACAAATGAAAACTTTCAAGGAGAAGTGGCTCCCATCCTCTGGCCTCCCATGTGACTCTCAGATATTCAGACCTGAGAGGTGAGGGTTTCAAAGAACAGGAATCTGATGTGAATGAGGTGAGAGTAGAACATGCACGACGACACGCATGAACACCTCGCAGCACCTACAGTGAGGGAAATTGTGAAGCCTGGGGCACATGAGGGCTCTCCATTCAAAAGCCTGGGACACTTCTCTCAGCTTCTGCTAAGAGATTAGGTCCTGATTTTTATCTTCTTTCCTTCTCCCTACATTCCTACATGTGATTTGACTTTATGGTTTGAAGAAAACAAAGATCATTGTAGCCACCAGTCCGTTGAAAGAGGAGAAGCATTTCTTCTAAGTAAGAGGATAAACGTTATAGCAGGAAGACCTCGGCAGAGATGTCTGGCCTTTCCTAAGATGCTTTCAGCCCTGTCTCCACACAGTGGTTTGTAAATTCCCTAAAACTGACCAGTTCTTATCCTGATGAACGTCTTGAATGTGGAAACTCAATGAAGTTTAAAATAAAAAATCCTAATGATGAGTAGGAAATGGGACTACTCCTATTAAAAATTATTATCCACTTTTCTTTTCTAAAGCCTTTATCTCCTACCTCCACAAGCTTTATCTCAAGCTTTATCTCATTTAGTTAAATATGTGAAGGATTGAATTTCTGCTTGTTTGAGAGACAGGCTATGCCTTTTCAAAGAGGATGTTTTCCATTTTCTCTAAAAACCTTAATGTTTGTGTCATATTACTTAAAGAAAAAAGTCACGACTCCACACCACATGGAGATGATCACTGGCTGGAAACAAGAGAGATAAAAATCTTGAAATCAAGAAGTTGACTAATCTTTCTTAGAGGTTTGTAAGTAAACAGAGAACCCTTTATGGGTTTGATTCAGAAGTCTTTATTTAGACAACAATTCGCTTAGTGGAATTTGTATTTGAATAGAGAACATAGAATTAGGAGACTGAGAGGCAGGTTATAAGGAATCAGAAGACTTAATACTTTGTTAGCAGAACTCCTGTTGGAAGCCAGGCTCTCTCCTCTTCCCCCACCTCCCTGCTCCCTGCTCTTAGCTACTTTTTGCTGCCTTCTCACCCTTACCAAATGAGATCTTTAAGGATATCAGTTTGGCAGACTGCGGTTAAAATATGAGCTAAACAGTTTCTCTTCTACCTCCTTTCTACCCTGCCCTCTTTGCAACTTTAAAGCATCCTCCATTCGTCTATGTATCATTTTTGCAAAGCTTTGCTCTCTTCTAGTAGCCCAGAGATGTCTTTGAGATGTTAAATGATCATATTTTAACAGAGATTTATTTATTTATTTAATTTTTAAGGAAGACTAGCCCTGAGCTAACATCCATTGCCAATCCTCCTCATTTTGCTGAGGAAGATTGGCCCTGGGCTAACATCTGTGCCCATCTTCCTCTACTTTATATGGGACACCACCACAGCATGGCTTGACAAGTGGTGCCCGAACAGAGATTTATTTTTTTAAGATGGTGTCTTAGTCAGCTTGGGCTGCTATAACAAGTACAATAGACTGGGTGGTTTAAACAATAGAAATTTGTTTCCCACAGTTCTGGAAGCTGGGAAGTCCAAGATCAAGGTGCTGACAGATTCAGTTCCTGGAGAGAACCCTCTTCCTGGTTTGTAGATGGTTTCACTAAGTACAACTTGCTATATGACAGAGAGAGAGAGAGATTGTCTCTCTCAATTCTCTTCTTATAAGGACACTAATCCCATTTATTATGGCTTTGCCACCATGACTTAATTCCCTCTCAAAGGCTCCGCCTCCAGATGCCATCACATTGGAGATTAGGGCTTCAACATATGAATTTTGGGGGGACACAAACATTCAGGCCATAGCAGAGGGGCTATTGAAAAATGACAACATCAATTCAGCTTTCCTGGGCCAATGTTTTCTGTCCCTCTTTGAAGGTGAGCCCAGTTGGCTTTATTCCCACTTGGCTTTATCCCCTGAGAACTGGAACACACTCAACTCTCTTCTTCACTAGCAATGGGACTTGCAATTACATATCATTCATCAGATATGGGGCCTGGTAACCCATTACATCTTTATACCCATATTCTTAAGTCTTCTCCTCTATTGACTATAACTGGGATTCAGAGCACCAGCTTAGCGTGTGTGGAGTCACCAAACCCTCCCTGGGAGGGCAAGCTGGTCCTGCTTTTCATTGGAAGGAGGCAAGTCTACCTGGTTTCCAGCTGGAGACACACAGGGTACCGTCAAAGACAGAAAAGAACAACATTGGGGATCATTGAGACCAAGCAAAAGGTCAAGACTAGGTCAGAAGTAGGATCAGGATGGGTGTCTCAGAGCCAAGTGAACAAAAACAGCCTGGTTTGAGGGTAAGGTCTGTTTATGAGAGGTGGCAAAGTTCCCATCATGCCTCTCATGCCTATCCGACTGAGTTATGAAAAACAGCTTCATTGCTCAAAGAATAAAGTACAGCAGTGGAAATGACAGGCTGAGGAATTGAAGGTTTTGTTGGGGTCTCAGCCAAGTGCTCCTGCACAGTATGTTAGGTCAGTGGCTCACTTCTGCTAATATACAAGATTGACCAGATTATTACCTTAGAGAAAACAGTCTGCTTACTACCTGCCTGGCTCTCGCAACTATAAGGTTTATTTCTCCCTTGTTCTTCTGCATGTTTGAATATCCCAGAAATTCCATAAACCTCTTAATCCACTCTGCAAAAAATCAGCTCTAGAAATGCACTATGTACTATGTTATCAAAATGTGTTATTTAAAAAAGCAATCGAACTTCTGCTTTTGGGAAGATGGATTGGACATAATTTTCCTTATTCCTTTTGCTAAGTACAACCGAAAACCCTGGAAAATATATATAATACAAACGTAAGATGACTCTGGAAAAGGAAGAGAAGGCACACCACCTAGAGACATAGGGAACAAAGGAACAACGTGGTGGTGAGTTCCTTGGGTTTTCTTTTTGTCTTATATATCACAGACTTGGAGCTGAAGAAGGCTGCAACCAAGAAACCGCAATGGGCACACACCAAAAAAATAATAAGAAAAACAACAAAAGCCTGTTCTCTCGAGTCAAAGAACCAGAAAAAGGGCAGCATAGCAAGACAGAAGCTTCTAGACAATCCCTTTTCTACTCTAGCCAAACACCACAGATAAAACTGTAGCCTCTTCCACACCCACACCAGCAAAGGTGGAGTGGGGAGCCTAGACTTTCACCCTCATGAGGCTGTAATGATGCATCCCAATACCCCTTCTGGGGTGGTGTTAGAAGACCAAGTAGGGAGCTGGGACTTTTGTCCTCACTGGCCGTTAGCAAGGTTTACTTCCTGCCCCTGCAATTTCAGTGGATACCATGTGGGGGGTCAGAATTCCTATTAAAATCCAGGAGTAATGATGACTACCTCCCCCCCACCCACACACACCTTGGGTGTCATTGGAGGTCGAGTGGGGAACCTGTTCTTCTACCACCACCTGGAAGTATATAAGGCAGGTACACCACTCTTCTCCTGCTGCAGACATGTCAGAGAAAGCCAGCCAAAACTGAAAGTTTAAGTCAGATCCAGAGTCTCATAATACAATACGAAAACTTCCAAGTCTCAACAAAAAATCACCTATCATACCAAGAATCAAGAAGATCTCAAACTGAATTAAAAAAATAGTAAGTAGATGCTGATACTAAGATGACAGGGATTTTAGAATTACCAAAGATTTTAAAGCAACCATAATAAAAATGCTTTAAGGAGCAAATATGAACGTGTTTGAAACAACAACAAAATAGAAAGCCTCAGCAATGAAATAAAACACATCAAGAAGAATCAAATGGAAATTGTGGAACTGAAAATATAATAACAGAAATTAAAAGTTCAGTGCTTGGACTGAACAGCAGAAATAAGGGGAAAGAGAAAGAATCAGGAACTGGAAGATAGAACAATAGAATTACCTTATATGAATGATAGAAATAGACCAAAAAAAACATGAACAGGGCCTCAAAGACCTGTGGAACTATGACAAAAAATCTAATAATATTGTCATTGGAGTCCCAGAAGGAGAGGAGAGAGAGGCCAGGACTGAAAAAGTACATGAAGAAATAATATCTGAAAACTTCCCAAATTTGGCAAGAGATCTAAACCTGCAGATTCAAGAAGGTGAATGAATCCCAAACAGTATAAAGAAATTCATGGAAAGACACATCATAATTGAACTTCTAAAAACTAAAGACAAAAAACCAAAAAACAAACCAACCAACTTGAAATCAGTCAGAGAAAATGACACCTTACCTATGGGGGCGGGGAGGGACAATTAGAATGACAGGAGACTTCTCATCAGAAATTATGGAGACCAGAAGGAAGTAGCACAATATTTTCAAGTACTGAAAGAAGTCAACCAGGATTCTATACCCCGAGAAAATGTCTTTCAAGAAAGGAAAGGAAATCACCACATTCTCAGAAAAAGGAAAAATAAGAGGTTATGTCTCCAGCAGATGCACCTAAAAGAATAGCTAAAGAAGTTCTCTAAACAGAAAGGAAATAATAAGGAAGGAACATCAGGAGGGAAGGAAGAAGACAGTAACCAAAAATATGGGTAAATACAATAGACTTTCCTTCTCATCTTGAGTGTTCTAAATTATGTTTGGTGGTTGAAGCAAAAACTATAACATTGTCTGATGTGGTTAAAAAAGTGACTTGAGAGCTAAGAAAATTACCAGAGACAGAGAGGGACATTATATAATGATAAAAAGGTCAATCCATCAAGGATACATTGCAATTCTAATTGTGTATGCACCAAAAACACATGTAGAATGTTTTAAGCAAAAACTAACAGAAGAGAAAGAAGAAATAGACAAATCCATAATCACAGTTGGAGACTTCAACACGCCTCTTTCAACAATTGATAGAACAACTATATGGAAGGTCAGCAATTACATACAAGTCAACAACACCATCAATCAACAGGATCTATATGATACTCCACCCAACAACAGCAAAACATTCTTTTCAAATGCCCACAAAACACATACCAAGTTAGACCACATCTTTGGCTATACAACAAACCTCAACAAATTTAAAAGAATTGAAATTATACAGAGTGTGATTTCTGCTCACAGTGGAATCAAACTAGAATCAATAACAGAAATACCTTAAAAACTTAGAAAGGAAATACAAACTAAACCCAAAGCAAGAAGAAAGAAGGAAATAATAAAGATGAGAACAGAAATCAATGAAATAAACAGAAAAAAATAGAGAAAACCAATGAAATAAAGAGCTGAATCTTTGAAAAGATCAACAAAATTGACAGACCTCTAGCAAAACTGACAAAACAGAGAGGATACAAATTACCAATATTAGGAATGAAGATAAGGATATCTCTGCAGACATCAAAAGGATCATAAGGGAACATTGATACTACAAACAACTCTACATATATAAATTTGACAACTTAGATGAAATAGACCACTTCTTTGAAAAATATGAATGACCACAATTCATCTAATATGAAGTAGATAATTTGAATAGCCCTATAACTATAAAGGAAATGGAGTTCATAATTGAAAAACTTCCAAAAAGAAATCTGCAGGCCCAGATGCTTTCACTAGAGAATTCTGCTAAACATTAAAACAATTAATATCAGTTATAATAACATTTTCAGAAAATATAAAAACAGGGAGCACTTTCTTATTCATTTTGTAAAGCTAATTTTACCCTGACACCAAAACAGACAGTAAACAAACAAACAACAAACATACAGATCAATATTGCTGATGACTATATATTCAAAAATCCATAACAAAATACTAGAAAATAGAGTTCAGCAACATGTAAAAAGAATTATATGCCATTACCTAGTGGAGTTTATGCCAGAAATGCAAGGCAGTTTCAATATTTGAAAATCTATCAGTATAATCCACCATGTTAGCAGGCTAAAGAAGAAAACTTGCATACTCATTCCAACTGATGCAGGGAAAGCATTTCACAAAATTCAGCAGTCACTCATGAAAAAAGTTCAGAAAAATAGAAATAGAAAGGGATTTTTTCAACTTCATAAAGAAAACCTACCAAAAAACCTACAGCTAACATCATACTTCCTATGAATGCCTGATGCTTTCCCTCTAAGATTGGGAACCAGGTAAGGATGTCTGCTCTCACTGCTCTTATTCAACATAGTGCCGGAAGCTGTAGTCAGTTTAATAAGGCAAAAAAAAAAAAAAAAAAAGGAAATAAGGGCATACAGATCAGAAAGGAAGAAATAAAACTATCCTTGTTTGCAGATAACATGATTGTCTATGTAGAAAATCCCAAGGAATCTACCACAAATTTCCTAGAACACATAAGTGGGCTTAGCAAGGTTGCAGGATACAATATAAACATGCAAAATAAATTGCATTTCTATATACTAGCAGTAAATGTGGATGTCAAAGTTAAAAATACAATACCATTACTCAATACATACAATTACTCAAAAAATAAAATACTTGATGTAAATCTGTCAAAATGTGTACAAGACTTGTATGCTGAAAACTACAAAATGCTGATGAAAGAAATCAAAGAAGATCTAAACAAGTGGCGAGTCATACCATGTTCATGGAAGTCTCAACACAGTAAAGATGTCAATTCTCCCCAAATTGATATACAAGTTTAATGCAATTCCTATCAAAATCCCAGTAAGATTTTTTTATAGACATAGAGAAGATTATATTAAAATTTATATGGAAAGGCAATGGAATTAGAATATCAATTTTGAAAAAGATCAATAAATTGAAAAGAATAAGTCTACCCAATATCAAGACTTAATGTGTAGCTACAGTAATCAAGATTGTATGGTGCTGGTGGAGGGATAGATAGACAAATAGATCAATGGAACAGAACAGAGAACCTGGAAATAGACCCATACCAATATGTTTAACTGATTTGTGAAAAAAAAGTGCAATTCAACAGAAGAAAGATGGCCTTTCCAAGAAATGGTGTGCTGGAGCAAATGAACAGCCAGAGGCAAAACAACAACCAAAAAAAGAACTCAATCCAAGTTTTACACCTTATACAAAAATTAACTGAAATGGATCATGGTCTTAAATGTCAAACATAAAACTGTAAAATTTTAGGAAAAAACTTAAAAGAAAATTTTTGGAACCTAGGGCTATGTAGAAAGTTCAACACTTGACACCAAAATCACAATCTATAAAAGGGAAAATTGATAAGTTGAACTACATTAAAGTTAAAAATTTTTGTTCTGCAAAAAAAGCCAGTTAAGAGGATGAAGAGACATGTTAAAGAATAAGAGAAAATATTTGCAAACCACATATCTGACAAAGGACTAGTATCCAGGATGTATAAAGAGCTCTCAATACTCAACAGTATTTTATTTTGGTGGTGAGCAATCAAATTAGGTACCCA
This sequence comes from Tapirus indicus, assembly GCA_031878705.1. Lineage (NCBI taxonomy): Eukaryota > Metazoa > Chordata > Mammalia > Perissodactyla > Tapiridae > Tapirus > Tapirus indicus. The sequence continues at coordinate 38,737,496 of CM062933.1, read as the reverse complement.
CAGGTCTATGATTCAGCCAGGACCATAATGGGACATGCATGAGGATGTAGAGGAATCAGGATGTCCATCACTTGGGGGAATGAGCAAATGAAATGTGGTGGTTGCACACCTTGGAGCGCTATGCAACATTTAGAAGCAATGAACTTGATGTACATATAACAGCACAGACAGATTTGAAAAACATGGTAGAATAAGAAAAGTAAGACATGGAATGGGACCTTGTGCATATAAGTTTATAAAATACAAAGTTTTAAAATACACAAACAACAATACTTTTTATAGGGTTGCATACAAACTCAAGAAAACATATAAACCACATTAGTGTTGTTGCCTGTGGTGGGGAAGAAAACAAGGGTAGTGTACAAATAAATAATCATATCGTGCCTTGGAATGAGTAGGATTAGCTTAATCCTCTGCACTTGGGGTAATTAAACGAGGAAGAGATGAAGCAATGGAAGGCTGGTTGAATATGAAATTGAAAGCTGAGATGATTTCATGTAAATATCAGCTAAGTGGAATTGGTAAATTAGGAAAGACACAGGCGTGCACAGCTCAGCTCTTTCCTTTCTTCTTGGAAAGGAGCCTCCATCACATCAGTCTGCTTAGGTCCAGGGCTGTCTAGGATTAGGTGGGCAAATCCTTCCAATTCTGTAGTTTAATCAGTAGGCCTGATTGGGTCTCACCCTTCCAACCAAGGTCTATTAGTAATGGCTTCCATTTTTACTTTATTAAATTGTTTATAACTGGATGGCGGAGAGGGGTCCTATTTATTGGCAGCATTCTCAGAGACTGCAGCTGTCATAGGTACCCAAATAACCTGAACTGTGTTGTTTTTATTATTTAGCAACCAATTTTCCTACCCAGGAAAATTCTTACCACTTGATCTTAAGCACCCGGATCAAGGTACAGCCTGGACTTGGCAAAAAGCAGTGTACTGGGTTGAGCAGTAAAGGTAAATGTTCTCACCACTGGAGAGGAGACTGATATCAGAGCTTCATATCAGAGTCTGTTGACTCAGGTTTGTGTGTAAAATTAAGTTTAAGGATTAAACAAGCCTGCTTATCTGGCTTTCACTGACTACTTTCAATTACTACTATGTCCCCAGGGTGTGGTATATTAGAAGGAAAAAATGAAAAGAGGGCTACAGGCATGCTGGGAACAACAGACGGTGAAGGGGGTAGCAAGGGAGCCAAGCATATATCCTCCCTTAGCAATCATGGAGGACCTTGTGCAGTACAACAACTGATGGCCCTGAGCCTCAGGACAAAGGTAATTTCTGCTCAATATATTCTGTTCAATTACATAAGAAAATATCTGATACAATTTTAACAGATTGCCATTAAAAATAAAAACACATTTGAAATGGTTAACTTCGGCTATTTGAAAAATCGCTAATGTGCCACACCTAATTCCCCAATCCTGTTTGATAAATGAGTTATGATTTGAGATTACTATTTAAAAATAATTAGTACATTACAAAGTCTCCTTTTGTACTCTTAAAAATGTGCACCTTATTCTTCTCTGCAGTTATCTAAGTAATAAACCTAAGTTCATTATTATGGATTCCAAAGTCTTTTCTAAAACCAGTTAAACAGGTGCTTTAAACAAAGAAATATCTTCAATTTAAGCCATTATTTGAATGCTCTGTTGCTTACAGAATGCTTTGAATTTGCAATGTGTGCATTTTGTATTATGCAATTGTAGACTTTGATCAGAAACACATAGTTAAATAGTAATCTGTAATAAATTTATATTACATGTATAGCTGGGTTTGCAAAATTTCTTTCCAACTTAGAAGGATAATAATGACTTTTAACTTTTAATTTCTTCAGTTCCAGTTTGAAGGAACTGTAATTGTGTTTGGAAATTTTGCTGGCAGTAATGTTTCTAATATGGTTAGAAACACATTTTCCAGTGTCTGTACTTGGATCTGTAGTTGTCGTATTTACTCAGCTTAAATCTTCATGCACACTGAATTAGAAGGAATCAATATAAATATGAGTAGACATCTTTATAATACAGAGTAGAAATCTGCTGGGAATTATTTATCTACCACATAAACTCCAGAAGCTGAACATAAACAAAATTTTAAATTATGTTTCTACTTAAAATGCAATATGTGATTATTATAAAAAGGTAAAATCTTTCAGAGGTATAGGACAGAATTAAGGTTTCTGTCTTCTTAATTCCTTTTCCTCACCCTCCCTAGAAAACCAGTGTTACAATTTTGTGTGAATTCCTCAAGAACTTCCAAAATTGAGCCTTGATTTTGCCACAGGAACACTGCTATTTAAGTGAAATTATTATTTTGTGACTATATTGACCATTGGATAGATAAAATTTTTAAATGCAGATAAAATTCGGTTTACTATATGTAAAGTTATGATGGGGACTTGGAGGAATCATTTTACAGTGTTAGACCTGATTCATTTTAGATTCCATTCTTTAATACAAGAAGAGCTGGTTAGGCCTGTTTTTCTTGGTTCCCACAATCTTTTCCTGGCTCAAATTATACATCCAGTAAAAACTTGCTTTTGCACTATCTATATATTTTTACTTTTAATAATTCTAAGATAAATTACTTTTCTACTTCTTTGTGGGGAAAAAATCAGCTGGTATAGGCACCAGTGACTCGAACTTTGATGAAAGCAATAGCTGCCTCACTCAATGCAAGAAAAACTTTTGGGATGGTTAGTACCAAGTTCTTTGTGTCCTGGATAGATACAAAAGCTTAACAATTTGTCATTTTACACTTTCCAGGACATTAAAGAGGTAGATAATTGATCTCTGTTGATTTGCAACCAAAATTCTTGGCATATTAAATGAGGTTGGGTGAATAGAAGTAGGAGAATAATTCTCAAGTTCATGTTTCCAATTATCAATGCTTAATTAAAGTTAGAAAATTGCTAAATAAATGGATAAAAGTGCTTAATAAATAAATGGCTCTAACAAAGATATTGTAATATTTTCTCAGCAATAATTGAAAAGCCAAATGACTCCAAGTCCAGTTTTTGGAATTGTTTGTGAGATAACAAACAAACAAACAAAAACCCCCACAAAACATCAATGGCATCCCCAAGAAGCTAAACATCAACCTCCTAGTTACAATTCTGAGTGGATTTTTTAAGTAATGTTTCTAAAAAAAAGTCATAAAATTGATTTATGTAGGCCTGAAGACAATTGCCTTAGAAATTAAAATTAGAGGTAAAAAGTTGTACTTCAAAGCCTCACCCTGGAGGATCTTGATTTAGAAGGTGAACTGTGAGTTCTTGGTCAAATCGCTTTGTTTTTCCACGCCGGGTTCCTCATCTATAACAGATAAGGAAACCTACCTCTCAAACTTATCAGAAACATTACATGAGACACTATACATGAGAGCCTTTGCAATTCCAAAGTGGTATACAGTTCCAAGGTATTAGTCACTTTTAAGGTAGCTCAATGAAGTAAAAACACATTTTCAGAGGCGTAGAGCTTTTTCTTAGTTTTTGCAAACACTGTCAATGGTTAACGGCATTCTGTTTCAAGGTAATCAGTTAAATTTTGTGAGTCAGGATAAATCTGTGCCTAAATATTCTTTCTAGTTGATTCAAGGGTGGGTGTGTGGGAGTGCGGAACGATGGGCAGAGGAGAGAGGAGGTGCTGGAATGTGGGGTGAGAAAACAGGAGTGGGTAGTAAGAGATGGTATGTGGAGTGGTAGCTGTACAGAGATGGCCTTACCATGGATCGTCTTGTGCTGGTGATCCTTCTGGGGCTGATCCTCTCTGTCATCCTGAAAGCCCATTGAAACTTTGAAAGTACACTTTAAAAATCCTAGAACGTTATCTTTAGAAGAGGATACATAGTTATCCATTTCTATCTTCCCAGTTTTTGAAGAGGAAATAGTATCAGAGAGGTTAAGTGACTTGGTCAAAGTCACACAGCTAGTTAGTGACAGGGGCATATAATAATTGACATAAGCTGATTTGACATGGGGCCATTTAGAATTCGAAAACATAAATTAGTGAACTTTTCTATGTTCTTATTTTTAAATAATGTATACAACAGACTTGGGGGTCAGCCTTTGCCTGAATCACCCTGGTGTCAGGATCAGTGAGGGGTTGGGATAAGTGGGGCTCAAGCACATGCTACCAGGACATGTGTGACCAGCACTAATACACTGACCACACTTTCTCCTCCCAGAAAGACCCTCCCTTTATGAGAACTCTCTTATCTCTCCATTGGGTCACATCTCACGTTCTATGATTTCACTTTTGATGTTAAAATATTTATTTATATTTACTTTAATGAAAGTATTTGTCTTCTTAACAAAGGAAACCACTGTAATTTTCACTTGACATTCTAATGCATGCCTTAGTTGACTATAGGTTTCCTAACAATGCTAACCTTATTTAATTGGGTATAGACAAAAGAGGTGATGCTGGGAGGGATATTTGGACCACAATGTGATCCCCTATTCTCAGTTCCAGACTGCTCAGAAAATCCACAATCCAATTTCATCATTTCTCTCAGTACTCAGTAACATATGATATACTGAAAGCTATCAAATGCCTCTATAATGTTGGTTTTGGCCAACCTTTTTTGCAACAGATTTTTAAAAAATATATCTTCACTGCCTTAAAAATTATAAAAGTAATAGATTTATAAAAAATTCAAGCAACATAGAAATGAGTAGAGCAGAAAGAGCTTTGAAATAGGGCAGGATTACAGAAGGATAAGAGTCAGGGATATCTAAAATAAAAAATAATGTGGCCACTATCAAAAAACCAGAAGTTTTTCTGGCAAGGAAGTGGACAAGTTGGAACCCTTGTGCACTGTTAATAGGAATTCAAAATGGAGCAGCCACTATGGAAAGCAGCCTGGATGTTCTTAAAAAAATAAAAAACAGAATTACCATATGATCCAGCAGTCCTACTTCTGGGTATGTATCCAAAAGAATTGAAAACAGGATCTTAAAGAGATATTTATACATCCATGTTCACTGCAGCATTATTCACAATAGCTGAGAGGTGGAAGCAACCTAAATGTCCATCAACAGATGAATAGATAAAGAAAATGTGACATGATAGAGGTGTTAGTTAACCCTCTAAATAGTATGGAAATCATATCGCAATATATAAATGCATCAAATCAACATGTTGCTTACCTTAAACTTACACAATGTTGTATGTCAATTATATCTCAATTTTAAAAATGTGGTATACACATGTACGATGGAATATTATTCAGCCTTTAAAAAGAAGGAAATTCTGTCATATGCTGTAAAATGGATGACCCTTGAGAACATTATGCTAAATGAAATAAGCCAGTCACAAAAAGGACAAATACTGCATGATTCCACTTAAATGAGGTGTCTAGAGTAGTCAAACGCTTAGCATCAGAAGGTAGAATGGTGGTTGCCAGCGGTTGAGGGGAAGAGGAAGAAGGGAGTTGTTGTTGTATGGAGTTTCAGTTTTCCAAGATGAAAAATTCTAGAGATCTGTTGCACAACAATGTGCATATAGTTAACTCTTAAAAATGGTTAAGATGGTAAATTGTATGTTATGTACTTTTTTATCACAATAAAAATAAATAAATAAAAACCCAGATACCTTAAAACAACCAAACGCCAGTGATTATATTCGGATGGAGGGCAAGTGTTCTGTCTCAGTGGCTCCAGGGCTGGGGCCAGAGCTCTCCAGCTTTCTACCTTGTGAGGTAGGACCCATGTTGCTCCGCTGTGCTGCCTCTTGGAATAGGGATACAGATGTTTCCCAGGCAAGCCCCTGTTATCCCTGGGTGAGGAGCCCCAGGACAGCAGGAGATGTGAGCACCTCATCTGCACCTGTGGATAACATCCACTTGGCAGCATTGTGAGGATTAGACAGCTGGCCTTGTCATTAAAGCATTCAATAAGTGGTAGCTATTTTGACTGTCACCTTCAGGCAGCTCTGGTTTGACTTTGTTAGCAACTCAGACTCTCGGTGGTCCCACCACGTAACTCTGGGGAAAGTTTCTGGGGACAGAATGTAATGAACTCAGAAGGCTGGCATTACATTCCAGAGCAACCAAAAACAGGCAAGTTATCTGAATGGGACTTTGAAATCTGTTATAAAGGTGAGCAATCATCCCTAAAAGAAACATCAGAGAAAGAGCTCTCAAAAGCATCATTCATATCAGAAGGGCAGTTGTACTGCCTATTCTATTCAACAGGAAGTTATTACATACACTTCAGATCTATTGAGAAACTCTGTGAGTGGGAAGTCCCTGGCCTCTTGTAGAAGAGAGAGAAATTGTGTTAACTAATTGGTGACCAATCACTTCATATGTATCAGGCAATATGATTTAGAGAACATGTTGTTTAATCCAGACAATACGTTAATTTTTTGAGGAAAGCAGCTTTCACAGTCCAAAATATATATTTTATGCCTCAAAGATCCTCTGTAGCAAGTGGATTGCAGTCTTAGAGGGCACTGTTAATATTAAAAACAAACAAAAATGACTCCATTCAATCTAACTGTAATTATTCAGTGGTTGTGTTTAGAAGAGTTGGAATCTCAAAACAGAAGTTCATAGATAAGGATTCATATCATAGAACAAGATAAGGATTTAAACATATGCTATCTTATTCTCTCTTAGATTAGATGTTCACTGTCTACATGTTTGAATTTCAGCAACGCCATGATAAATGTCTGAGTCAACACGGGCAAACAAAAGACAAACTAAGATCAGGAAGGGAGACTCCTAGAAGAAAACAGATTCCAGCATGAAGACGCCTTAGAGATCAGATTGCCTTTCATTCCGTGGACATTGTGACCTGACATAAAGAAGGAAGAGACTGTGAATATGTCACTAGATTCATATTTAGTCTGTGTGGTTTTATTTTCCTCCTTTGCTAATTTTTTCTTACTCAGCAGAGTCTGTAGTACCTTATTATTAACCTGGCCTGGTGCACCAGTTAGAAACTGTAACAGGAAAGCTGTTTTTCTTAGGAATTTCAGTTTTGTCTTTTTGTCACGCAAATGAAAGTAGCTTACATCTCTTTACTCTTACCTTTAATGATGTGAACAAACAATAAAAGAGTTTCCCTTGAGGCTGGCCCCAGGTGGCACAGTGGTTAAGCGTGCTGGTTCTGCTTCGGAGGCCTGGGGTTCACAGATTTGGATCCCGGGCGCGGACCTACGCACCACTTATCAAGCCACACTGTGGCAGCATCCCACATATAAAGTGGAGGAAGATGGGCACAGATGTTAGCTCAGGGCTAATCTTCCTCACCAAAAAAACAAAAAACAATAGTGTCCAATTTCCAAGTGTTTTGCTGTTTGCAGAAAAATTATACATTTTCTTCTAGATTCTCTTCTTTAATGTGAATAAGAAAAAAATGTATATTTTATGAACGTCAGGCCACAAACACTGGGATTATGCTAGTGGGGCCAAGGCAAATTAAAGGTAACTGTCTTTGTGCCCATTTCCCAGATAGATAACTGCTAAGAATATTCTAGAAGGAGGTTCAGCATTCAATGAGAGGTTGTACTAGAATTATGTTTTCTTAGTTTAAGAATTTTAACACACTCATGTGTCCAGATTGGGTGTAAAGCATGTAAAAGTAATTTATTTCTAAAAATCAAGTATTGAAGGTAGTGAATGATTAACTTAAAAATAGAGAATATTCAGGATTATCCTTGTAATATCCCTGTCACTCATCTGAATTTTGATTTCTTTTGTTAAGTGGAGCAAGGGTAAAGTTACATTGCATGAAATGTCATGGGCATGTATAGTATCTGAAAATGTGACCTGTTTTTGGTGGAAAAAAGGCAGAAAACATTGAATTTTGTGATTTCTAAGGCTCCTAAGATTCTATAATTCTGTCAGAAGCAATTAAAAAAGCTTTAAAGAAGTCTTGAATGAATAGCCTTTGAACTGTTTAAATTTGTGTTTCTTAAACCTGTGCTTTGGAGACATCAATAGTTAACCATATTTGGCTGTTTCTCATTATAAAACAAAGCCATTGATCTCACAAGTGGTTGTGAGATCCATTTCCTAATCCATTTCCCCGTAAAACTACATAGTTCAAACAAAGATTAGGTTTTGTCCATATAGCTTTTACTTTGATTCTATTTGGGTTTATGGGGTGTCACACTGCCACCCTGTGGACAGGAGGCTTTTCAGCGTTTAGGGAGGTCTTTTAATTATTAACTAGTACTCCGCCTAAAAAATACGCAGGGCCATCCACTGTAACAAATGTACCAATCGGGCCGGGGGTTTTGATAATGGGGGAGACTGTGCATGAGTGGGGGCAGAGGGTGTATGGGAAATCTCTGTACCTTCCACTTAATTTTACTGTGAAGCTAAAACTACTCCAACAAATAAAGTTTTAAAAATTATCACACACACATACAAAATAGGTCAAATAGTGTGTGTGTATATATATATGTATATATTTAATAAGTTTGAAATTAGTATACATGAAATTTCTAGGCCTCGTTCACCATGTAGGAATTAAAAGAATCATTGTTTCCTACTAAAATGAAAGTATGTAAAATGATAGTTACTGCGTAAGTCAGTTTTTAAAAATACAACTATACCTTCACCAGAAACCACAAAACCCATCCCAGGAAGTGGGCTTTTCTAGAATTACCTTCTGGGCTAAGTCCCAGTCTAGGATGACCAACTGTCCTGGTTTGCCTGGAACTAAAAGTTTTCCCAGGATGAAGGGCTTTCAGTGCTAAAAGTGGGGAAGTTCTGGGCAAACCAGGAAGAGTTGGTCACCCTAAGTATGACACACATATTGCTGTCTCACCCAGGGATTTGAGTGTTCTTAGTTTCTAGTAATTCGTCACAGACTTACAGGAGATCACAGTAAGTTCTTTAGGGGAAAAAGAGAGTCTGATGAATTGCAAGTAAATGGAGCCAATGTTATTAGCAGCATTATTCATAATAGCCCAATAGCCCAAAAGTGGAAGCTATCTAAGAGTCTGTCAACTGTTAAGCGGATAAATAAAATGTGGTATATTCATACTTTGGAATATTATTCAGCAATAAAAAGGAATGTATTGCTGACACATGCTACAACATGGATAAACCTTGAAGACATCATGCTAAGTGAAAGAAGCCATGCACAAAAGGCCATGTGTGATTCCCTTCATATGAAATGTCCAGAATAGGCAAATCCATAGAGACAGAAAGTAGATTAGTAGTTGCCAGGGGCTGGACTGAGGGGGAATGAGGAATGACTGCTAATGGGCAGGGGTTTCTTTTTTGGATGATGAAAGTGTTCTCAGATTAGATAGTGGTGATGATTGCACAACTCTAAATATACTAGAAGTCATTGACTAGCACACTTGAAGTGTGTGAATTGTGTGATGTGTGAATCATATTTCAATAAAGCTGTTTTAAAAAATAGTAAATAGATCCCGTCATGCTTCCACTGCAGCAGACTGTCAGCAAAAAGGACGATGAGTAGTGTGGAAATATGCGAAAAACTAATTTATGTGGAAAGGTTTCCGTGATTAACTCCTTTCAGGTTTATAAACTTGGAATCAATTAACTTGAAAATGATTTAAGAGAGTAAAGAAGCCATCAATTTCAGATGCAACCTTCGCCTGTGTAGAGATTTGGAGACTTAGTGTCAGATGCATCTGGGTCTGACTCCTGGCTCCAGCACTTAACTGCTCAAGCCTCAGTTTCTTCTCCTGAGAAATGGGTTTGATAACAGTGTTCACTGAGTTGAGTTACAAGGATTTAAGGAGTGCGGGTCTTGAGGGATCTGGTTGGCCTCCTGAGGCAGGATTATCATGGCTGCCGTTCACGCACATCCTACCTTTTCTATTGTTGTCAACCCAGGTACTGACCAAGCGCTGAGTCTGGGTGAAGCGGAAAGCTTCCCCTCTCAGGCCATATAGGGCTTTTGTTCTTTGGAGGGTGACCGTGATCTGAGAAGGTTGTTGAGCCCCTCAGAACTGCCATTCATCAGAAATTCAAATCAGCAGATTGTTCTTGGGAGAGCTTTCCACCCCAGGACCTTGAGCAGCTCCTGAGGCCGGATGATGGACAGGCTGTGATGTGCTCAAGAATCTTCTTCCCGAAGGACCTGCTCCTTTCTTCTTACACCATTTGTTCCTCCTTCGTCTTTGTTTCCTTCTGGCCAGCCACTAGGCATTTCATTTTATGATTCATACCACTATCTTTTATGTTATATTTAAAATGCACTCATTTCTCTAGTACTCCAAAGCTTGGGCAATTAACAAAGGTTTTATTTTAAGTTTTAGTAACAAGAGGTTTCAGTTGACTTCTTTTAGCTTATTCCTATTTTTCTCAGTATCATCCAATCACCTCTTCTTCTTTACCTTGCTTCACCAGATGTGGGCTTCATGAGGCATGAAGACAGTCCTCTCAGGCACCGACTGTCACAGGGCTGGCACAGGACGTGCCTGTTGAATGCTTACTTGAGGTGAGCAAACTATTTTCTTAGTAACAATGAGCCGTTGGGATAGGGGACAGAATCCGAGGAGGTATGTGTCATGATCCCCTATTCCTGCCTTTCCCCATTCTCCTGGATGTTTTCTTCCCTCAATATTCCTCTTATCCAAAGTCTCTGAGGTGGTGAATCTGTGGGAGGAATAAAATGGAACGTTTTAAAAGTGCCTTAGAATGGCCTTAACTCAGCTGCCTCAGACTTGGCGTCACCGTACCATTAATTTTTTGTTGTGCTTGAATCAGAGGAGTCTTGTGGAGTTGTAAATATTTGGGGGAGTTTGGGCAAAGCATTTCTGGAGAGGGGCTCCCGGGTGACAGTACCACGCACAGTCTTAAACAGTCAATCGACTTCTGGAGGGAAAATGAGGAAGGGCTCTTGGCCACCACTGTCCATCCCGATACTCAGGGTGGGAGCGGGGGAGGCAGTGCCAAGCCTAGATCTGACCCTGGTTCCTCCTTCCGCAGGTCAGAAGGAAATCATGTAGAACTCCTGCAAGGACTCCAGGGAGCTCAAGAGAGACTGAGCTAAATCTCACAGAAGAATGAAGGAAATTCAGCTGAATAGATAACCGACCAAAGATCAAAGCAGCCGAGGGAACTTGCTGAACTTGTAATTTAAATAGGACCCATTTTTGGAATTTGTTATTGTATTTAACTTTGAAAAGTCTCAGTGAAACTCAATAAAATAAAAAAATTAGTGTAGGATACTCTTTCAATAACAGTTAACACTAATATCTGATCAAACACTTTAAGAAAGCCTAAAACCACAGTGAATGGTTTTTTAATGCATTTATTTAATAAATATTTATTGAACAGTTATTAGGTTGAATCATATGATACTGACATTTTTTAAGGTCAAGATGTTCAAATATCTGCCATTTCATATTGTTAAACATATTAGCTAAAGTAATTGTTCAAGGAATCAGCAGTGAAAACTTTCCTACTCTCAAGGGATTTATAATCTAGTGTGAATTACAGCCTTTATACAAATAATTAAAGAGTAATCAGTCGACAAATAGTTACAAGTGTGCCAACTATGAGCAAAAAGAGCATGCAAGGAGCCATGGAACCACATAATGAAGAGACCAAACCTAGTCTGAGGGGTCAGTGAAGACTCCCCTGGGGAAGTGATGTGAGAGATGGGTAGGATGAGTCAGACAGAGAAAGGGGTGGGTCTTCCAGGCAGTGGAGATTGATGGGGGAAGGTCCATGGGGGAGGGAAGGAACCAGAGGTGTTCTGGTTGGTTGGTGAAATAGGAGGTGAGCAGAGGGAGAGAATCCAAGCAGGTAGGCTGAGGACGCCTTGTAAACCACATCAATTTTAGGGATTTTATATATTGAACTGTTAAAAGGTAAACTGAGGCATATTAAAAGTTTTAAGAGTTTATTTGCATGAATATCGATTTAAATGGGGCAGCACCAGACCGGAAGAGGTTAGGAGTACTCCTCCAACAGGAGCTGGGGAAGACTTTCATAGAGAAGAGGTGGAAGCAAAGAAAGAAAATTATTTGATTGGCTATAGCGTAAAGCCTAATTGGCTGTTGTGATTGGTTATACTTAGGTTTCAACTTCTTAACCTTGAGGCATTTACAGGCTTAGATTTTGGTTTGCTTATGTAGAGCACCAAAGCATTAGAGCCACTTCAGTCTAATGGACTCCTTGTCTAATTAATTTCACAGTGCTAAGCGAAACGGGAAGGCACCAAAGTGTTTTCAGCAGGAGAGCAACTAATATTTACACTGGGTACTGGCATAGAATTAGTTTTAGTAGACTGTCTTGTTGACATTTCCAAGTGCTGCAGTAATGTTGGAACAGAATGAAGTGTCCAGCAACCCAAGTCTTGGGTGTGCAGAAAACTGTGCACCTGTCCCTCTAGACAGTGTCCACTCCTGACAAGGGCAGTGCTTGTCCTGGTGAACAGGCAGGCGACTCTTAGCATAGCCCTCATTGCCGGGCTGCTTAAGATTCTTTTACAGGCTCTCTTGTTCCTCTAGAAACTGACTATTCAGTTTTCAGAGGATCAGATGGAAGCAGAGATTCAGAATGGAGGTGGCATAGGAAGGCATCATGGTTCTCTTGTAACACTTGAAATAAATGGCCTGGGTGGATCACCTGTTGAGAAGTCCCCTCAGAACAATCGACACAGAGTTTTGGAGTGAATATTTCAGTGAAAATTTAAGGCACATATAAAAGCAACTGAAAAAACACAGTAATGACTACAGTAGCTGATCAGCTTTGTGCTGTCACACTAATGGAACACACAGCCATCTTGGCTGTAGATCGTGCACCGTGGTTGGGTAAGACTGTTTAATATCTGAGACAAAACTTACTTGTAATTAACAACCCTGTGCTCCTGAGGCTTAGTGAGGCCCCAACCTTCCCATGTGGGTGGAATAAAGTATCGGAAAAAATATAGATTTTCTGATTTTTTTGACACCAAAGTTTTCCCACATGATACCCATATTCATCACCCACAAACAATTTTGTATCACCTGCAAGGTGCTGGGCTTCGTTTTTATCTGTTATCATTTTATATTCTTCTTGTTTTTATTATAATGTATCAATATAGAAGCTCTTGACTAAGAATCAGAATAACAAATCGAAAATGTTTTAACATAAACACGATCTCGCTTGAAGTCTGGAAGTAGGTGGGCCTCATGTTAACTCAATTTTTCATTGATTTTTTTATATTAAAATTTGTCATGGAGTCAAATCCTAAATTTGAGTGAATTTTAAAGCCAAAATTGAAGACACAAGGAGAATTTGAGCTCATGAGCAGCTCAAAGCTCAAAACTCAAAGCCGAAGTCCAGAGATGGGCATCATCCCCACTTAACTCATTAATTCCCATTTGCTGTGAAGATTCTCCCAGGGAGAAGATTGGAAAACAGAGGGCATGGTTATCCTGTGAACATAGTGGTCTTCATTATTAGAATAGTCCAGTGAAGTCTAGTTATTCCACACTTGCTAAAGGGATTTGGTTGGATCATCTTCTCACAATTCCAGAGATCAGGGAAGAAGAGTCTGGTTAGTCAAACAGATTGACCAAATGACATGTCTTTAGGTAAATAAGAAAACCCAAGTTCAAGTTCATAAAGATAATTTTAGTTCCCAAGAAAACAAAGCTTAGCATACTGCCCAAACTCTATTCAGTTTTGATCTCTTCTTGGTAACTCCTTTAATATATAGGAGGTGTATTTCATATAGTCTGAGGAATAGCTGGTACAATGTAAATTTACTTAAGAAATGTTACTATTACAACTCATAATAATAAGCTTCAAACATTGCCCTTACCCTCAAATCCAAAAACTGAGAAATGATTAGTTATGACAACAATTGGAATGCAATCTCCTGTAATTCAGAAATTGTTTCTCTTCCGTGTTTGATTATTGTTTTTTGGGGGTGGGGTGGAGTGGGTGGGGACTACTCTAAACTTTAAATTGATAGTGCTAAATAAAATACATTTCCTCCTTAAAAGGAGCAGAACCGTTCTAATTAGATATTCCAGTCCAAAAAAAAAAAAAAAAATGAAAAGAATGCTGATGACCCGCTGAAAACATTACCTGGCTAAAGGCAGTTTAATGTCAATGTCAATGTTAAAGTTATGGACTTCAGAGACAGATAAATTTGGATTTCAGTCCCAATTCTGCTACTTCCTATATGTGTGAATCCAAGAAACTTCTTAAACCTCCTCAGGCCTCAATTTTCTTGACTGTAAAATGGATATGCTAATAATTATTTTACTGAATCTTAAGAGAATGGAACTAGATAACACACATAAACCATTTCTCAGTGCATATTACACAGAGAGTACCCATTCAGTGTGGGTTAAGATAATGTGTATTATGTCTGTTTCACAACAGCTATGGTTCCCTGTCAACCCAAAACTCATGGGAGAAGAAAATGACTAGAACCATTCTGAATTATATGTATATTTCAAAACAGGGAAATTAAACTTTGATATATAAATATAAAAATTCAAGTAGCATATCTTCAAAAATCCAGTTGCAGACTCTATTTTCCTTAATGATTATGTTTTTAATACAAACCCTGATTGTCGCCCCCAAAGCAGTTTACCTCCCTCTCACCAGGCAGATAAGTGGCATGCAAGCTTCACTGACGACATCACAACTCTGCACTGAGCTCCACCCACTAGGCTGTCTGCTATTCATGTTCCGATGCCCGTGGTCTGACCAAATCTGCCCAGTCTTCCAAGCTCAGTCTCTGAAAGGGTAAAGCAAATATCATATTGTCCTACTGTAGAGGGGTTTTGCATTCTAAAATTTCTTTTTTTTGTAATGAAAGATACAATTGGAAACTTTGTCTGAAATATATGTTGCAATGTTTGCAAACGCAGATCAGACGATTTAATAAAGAAATACAGATCCTTGCTAAATCGGAATTCATGGTTTCCTAGTTCTTCGTCTTTTCTGTACGTAAACAGTACTTCTATTATCACAATGGCAGTAAGAACTTCTAAAAGAAAGCACTTTGCTCTCAGCCATGATCTTTACTTTAAGTGGTCAAAGTGCTCTCGTTGAAAGTATGTAAGAGAGAGTGAGAAAACTTTTTATTAAATACAAATGGCTAAAGAGAACAGTGTTTGTGCAAATGTTTTTAATTTGTAAGCAGATAACCTTGTTATATTAGCAAACACTAGTTTACTATTCCAACTAAAATCATGATTTTATATCTCCTTTAATAATAAGTAAAATTATATACAATTTACATAACATTATAATATCTAAATTAGCAACCTGCAGACTTAGTCCTCTACTCCTGCAACGCTGTCTTGTTTTTCTCTTTAGAACTCATTACCATATAAATAACTTAGTCCAGGTTTGGCTTGTTTATGTCTGTTTTGTCTTCCTCTGGTGCCTACCTACCTGAGGACAGGGATTTTCATCTGTTTGATTCACTGTCATCTTTACAGTGCCTTGCATGATCTTTGACAAATGGTGGACACTCAATAACTGTTGAATATTCATTCAACAAATCATGATGACTAATTTAACCTTTGACCTGAACAACCTGAATATCTAAAACATGTGAGGAAATTTATTGAGAACTTACCACAGGGCAGGTACTAAAACTTGAGATTGAATATATTATTATCTCCATTGACAGACAAGGAAATTGAGGCAGACAGAACTTAAGGAAGTCCCAAGGTCACTTGGCTCATAAGTGGAGGCAGGATTGGATGTAGGCTGATATGGGAGTCCATGTTCTAACTACTGTACTGCTTCCAGGAGGCAGAAAAGTTGAGGGCTTTGGCAATAGAGACCTGTTATGGGGGACAAGAGAGATAAAGTGTGTTGAAACTTCATACCATGTCTATGACCTAATACACTCTCCATACATGTTAAAAATCAAGAACCATTTCCTGATGTACCAAGAACCTCTCTTTGCCACTGCAATAATTTTTGAAGCAAAGAAATCTGGAAGATTTCCATTATTCTCTTTCCCAGGTGAACTTTGATGTATTCTTGGAAGGAAATTTTTAAGTCTGTAGTCAGTATTCAAAGCCAATTGGTTTTGTGCTCAGACTAATTAGTCACAAATGGTAAACAATCACAAATGATGTATTAGTTACTAGTAGGGTTTCCTTTTTTATTGGTTTCTTAGTATCTGTAATAATGCCAATGTTGGAGTTTTTCCCATGTCACTCACAGCTTAACGATTACAATTATGATCAAACATTTCTTAAAGTGTGTGACTTCACTGGAAGATGAAAGTCCTGGGGCTTGGTCCTCACTGGTCAAAGTCTCTGCTCCCTCAGCTGTTCCCTTCTCCCATCGAGGTTCCCTGCCTGGAGGAGCTCCATCTCTGCTCTCCCTGCCCTCTGCCCACCATCTGTACTGGAATGTTTCTTCCTTTTTTCTGCCTGTACACTTCATGCCTGGAGTAAGGATTTGGAACAGTAGCAATTATGGCCCAAGATAGTGGTGGTGGTGGTGTGTGTGTGGGGCGGAATCTGCAAGGTCATTGGTGATGCCGTGTGATACTGCGTGACTCCTGGGCCTCAGCGCCTCAGGGGGTGGAGAAACTGCATTAAGAACAAAGGTTCAGGGGGCCGCCCGGTGGCGCAGCGGTTTAGTCCGCGCTTGGCAGCCCGGGGTTGACGGGTTCGATCCCGAGCGCCCGCCGACGCACTGCTTGTCAGCCACGCCGTGGCGGCGTCCCACATAAAGTAGAGGAAGATGGGCACAGATGTTAGCCCAGCGCCAGTCTTCCTCAGCAAAAAAGGGGAGGAGTGGCAACAGATGTTAGCTCAGCCTGGTCTTCCCCACACACACACAAAAAAAGAACAAAGGTTCGGGGCATCTCGAGGGAGAAAATTGAAAACCCTGATGTAGACTCTGGATCCTCTCTATCTGGAGGCTGGGAGAAGAGGAAATGGTTCAGGAGCCTGACTTTGCTTTGGAAAACCTCAACCTTATTACTAAAGCAGTTTTCACATCAGGGCTAGCTTTAGTTAAAATGTGTAGATGGTCATCCAATATCTGGTCTCAGTCCCTGGAAATATCTTCCTTGAAGACATGTCTTTCAGTCTACAATTAGACTTTTTCTTTTGCTGAGGAAGATTCACCCTGAACTAACATCTGTGAACAATCTTCCTCTACTTTGTATGTGGGTCGATGCCACAGCATGGCTGACAAGTGGTGTAGGTCTGCGCCTGGGATCCAAACCTATGAACCTGGGTCGCCAAAGCAAAGCCCACCAAAATTAACCACTACACTATGGGTTGGCCCCAACAATTAGATTTAAAAGGCTCAAAAAATGCAAATACTTGGGAGAATGAACAAATAAAAAGCAATGCTTTTATTAGGAACAGGAGTTAAGAAGGCACTGGATGCCTGGAAGGAGTGGTGGTAGGTTGTCCTAAATCTATAGACAGCAGGGTCAGGACCATTGGGGTGCCAGTACAGGGCACACAAGTGTTAGCCTTGGAGGCTAGGGGATCTGCCTGGAGAAAGCTCAGCCAACAGCCAGTGCATGGGAACCAGGTGTCAAGGAGCAGATTATTTGGGAAGATACAAACTTAGAGATATCTAGCAGAAGTTTATGGAACTCCAGACTCTCATACAGAAACTCAATAAATGGAAATCAGTCACAAGGTTAAAGTGATTAATCCAGCAAAGTTGACTCGGTGCAGTCTTCATCTATGCAATGAGGGTGGCTTAATTTCTGGCCAGAGGTAGGATTGAGAGCCCAACCTGGGGGCACGGGTGAGTCAGCTGTTGAGGGGTTCACCTGATAGAAGTTGGGGTCCATGGGCGCAGGGGGTCACAGGGCAGACAGGGAAGGTGCTGTGAAATGCATATGAAGAAACTTCTAAAAACGAATAGAAGTAATATGCTCTTATTGTGGTGTACATCTCATAGACAATATGTGAAATAGAGAAAAGTATCAAGAAACAGGTTTTCTTTAAAAAAAACACCACTCACAGAAAAATACTTTGGTATATTTCCATCCATTTTTTTCTGTTTTATTTTACATAGTTAAGACCAGTCTCAGAATACATATACAGTTTTATATACTTCTTTCTACTCTTCATTGGGCTGATTTTTAATAACTGTTGACTAACTCACAAAGGAAGAGCAACCACTTAGAAACCAGCCTTCTAGAACTTCATGCTTCTGAAAAAGCTTCAGAAGTGGAAGTAGCAGGGAAAAAGGCTCTGAACAACAACAATAATAAAATAATAACAACAATAATAATGAAATCCTCTGAGCACTCAGAGGTAAATAAATATTTGTGAAGAGTCAAAAAAGACCCCAAATTATGTCTTTCCATTGTGATTTCATCTTTCATAATGCCACGCAAAAAGCATTCTGTTGATTGATCCCATTTCTACCCTCAAGCCTCAGGGAAGGAATATAGGGAACAAGAATGTCAAATAACCCACTTTTGCATTTTGACAACCAAGATCCCAGGCTAACATAAAATTTTGATTTGATACTTATGTAGCACAAACAAATTGCAAACCAGTAACTGAACTTTGTGTTTTTAGCTTTCATTCCTCTAGGCTGGGATCTTGGTTTTTGAAACTCAAAAGCTGAGTATTTTATATTTTCCTTCTTTGCATTCTGTAGCATCACCCCTTCTCTGAGGCATGAAGATGAGATGCACTGGGTACAAGGAACTTGAATGGGGGATAATGGCCCCCCAGTTGATATCACCCAATAGCCTGCCCGAGAAATAATTGTTGCCCTGGTGATGACCAGTGTATCCAGCTTATGGCCAATTTCAAGGTTCAGTTTATATGCTGTGGGAGACCACGATCAGGCTTCTAGTGGGCCTGATAAGGCAGTAAGAGAAGACGGCAGAGGTATGTACTTGAGCAAAGATTTGTTTGCGTGGCAAATTCTTAGGCCTTGAATGTTGGCATGTTTCCTCTCCAGCCTCACAGTATAAAAGGTCCTTGTTTGGGACTCCTTTTGACAACTGTAAAATTTCATTTCCCTGGAGTTGTGTGACGCTGATAGAGTGCAACTGAGTTTGAGGATGTACATTTTATATTTTCAATAAATATAATTTCAGAACTTGGATATATTTGCTCATATCAAATCTATTCTGTTGCTAACCAATTGTAAAGCTCATTCTAATGAAGCATGATTAGAATATGGGAACATTTTAACAATTTCTCCTTCCACAGCGCCACCTCACTGATTCAATCTATGAACCGTTGTTCCAGAATGTGATGTTTCTTTTTTTTCTTTTTTGGAGGTGAGGAAGACCAGCCCTGAGCTAACATCTGTTGCCAATCCTCCGCTTTTTGCTGAGGAAGACTGGCCCTGGGCTAACATCCATGCCCAACTTCCTCTACTTTTTATGGGACGCTGCCACAGCATGGCTGACAGGCAGTGCGTCGGCGGGCACCCGGGATCCGAACCTGCAAACCCAGGGCTGCCAAGCGCGAACTAAACCCCTGCGCCACCGGGCGGCCCCAGAACATGATCTCTTAATTGCAGAATTGATCCCAAGAGAAAGTTGACTTATTGTAAGGGATTTTACAGGAGTTTCAGTCTTATTTGTTAGGATAAAAATTTAATATGTGTACCTAAAATTTTGTTACAAGAATTTTGGAGGAAGTTGTTTGGCCTGAATTCTTGTCATATATTTAGAGTACCCTATTCTAACTTATCTCGAGATGAGTTTGAGGCTTGTAAGTCCTATACTTTGAAATCCTACTGTGGAATGTTTTAAAAATTATTATTTTTTAATTTATTTTTTGAATCTGTGATATGTGTACATGGTACAAAATTCAGACATTACGAAGGGGTAGTCAGTGAAGAATAAATCTTTCTTTTACTCCCTTGAGGAGATAACCACAGTTGCCTATAAACTTGACCCCCTTATCCATGGTGGCTTACTATACAGGCAATCCTTGTTTTGCAAGGTAGTGCAGGATGGTAAAAATGATTGTGCATGCTGAACCATGCACAGCGACCTTAATAATGAGTGGGGAAAATTATGATTATTCCTTGCAATCTCCTTCTCATCCTACAACTTAGTTCAGAGAGACTCTCTTTTCTATGCCTTGGCAAATTGCATACTTCTTTGTAAATTTGGATTGGGGTCCAATGTGTTATCCTTTGCATTTTCAATGTCATGAAATATGTCCAAGAGGTTCTTTAATGTAAAGTTTCTTTGCCAGCATCACCTCCTCTGGGACATCTTCTTCCTTTTCATCACAACCACTTTCCTCATTTATGTCAATAAATTTACCTTCACTAAATTCCTCTTGGTGCATATCTAGAATCTGTTTAACAGTAGCAGTATCAACATTCCATGATCAGCTGTTTCTTCTGTAACTCCATTCACATTTGTTTTCCTATTGAGATGTAACTGACATACAACATGGTATTAGTTTTAGGCGTACAGCATAATGATGTGATATATGTATATATTATGGAATGATTACCACAATAAGTTTAGTTAACATCCATCACCACACATAGTTACAATTTTTTTCTCATGGTGAGAAATTTTGAGATCTACTTTCTTAGCAACTTTCAAATATACAGTGCAGTATTGTTAACTATAGTCACCATGCTGTACATTACATCCCCAGGGCTTGTTTATCTTATAACTGGAAGTTTGTATCTTTTGACCACCTTCACCCATATCCCCCACTCCCCTCCAATCTGTTCCCTGTATCTGTGAGTTTGGATTATTATTATTATTAAATTTTATTTTTTAGTTTAAAAATATATTTACTATTCACTTTTTTGTGGCAAACATTGATTATTGATTGACAGTAAAAATGTTTAACATTCCTGTAACTAATGCCATTTGCCTCTGTTTCCTGTTCACTTGGTGTCTCCTGCTGGAATTGTGTAAGTGGCCGGGGAGGGGTAGAGGGCCCTGGATCTAATTTGTGGTCTTCCCTTTCCCCATTAAATAAGTCCCTTTAGCATCTCCTGTAGCACTGGTTTCTTGGTGATAAACTCCTTTAATTTTTGCTTGTCTGGGAAACTCTTTCTCTCTCCTTCCATTCTGAATGATAACCAGGTAGAATATTCTAGGCTGTAGGTTTTTTCCTTTTAGCACTTTAAATATGTCATGCCACTCTCTTTTAGCCTGTAAGGTTTCTGCAGAGAAGTCAGCTGATAGCTTTATGGGGTTTCCTTTGTATGTAACTTGTCTTTCTCTTGTGGCTTTTAGGATTCTCTCTTTATCTTTAGTTCTGGACATTTTACTTATGATGCGTCTTGGCGTGGGCCTCTTTGGGTTTATCTTGTTTGATGCTCTCAATGCTTCCTGTACCTGGTGTCTGCCTCCTTCCTTAGGTTAGGGAAGTTTTCAGCTATTATTTCTTCAAATAGATTCTCTGCCCCTTTGTCTCTCTCTTCTCCTTCTGGAACCCCTATAACACGGACATTAGTGTGCTTGATGTTGTCCCAGAGGTCCCTTAGACTGTCCTCACTCTTTTAAATTCTTTTTTCTTTTATCTGTTCAGCTTGGGTGATTTCCTCTAGTCTTTCGTCCAGCTAGCTGATCCATTCTTCTGTATCCTCTACTCTTCTTTAAGTCCCTCTAGTGAATTTTTCATTTCTAGTATCGTATTCTTCATTTCTGAATGGTTCTTTTTTATATATTCCATTTCTTTGTTGACGTTCTCACTGAGTTCATCTGTTCTTCTCCCAAGATCAGTGAGCATATTTATGACTCTTTGTTTGAGCTCTGTGTCAGGTAGATTGCTCATTTCTATTTCATTTAGTTCCTTTTCTGGGGTTTTGTCCTGTTCCCTTATTTGGAAAGTATTCCTTTGCCTCCTCATTTGCCTCTTTCTCTGTGCTTGTTTCTATGTATTAGATAGGTCAGCTACGTCTCCTAATCTTGGAGAGGTGACCTTATGTAAGTGATGCCTTATGAGGCTCAGCAGTTCGCTTCCTTCTCATTACCAGAGCCAAGTGTTCCAGGAGTGACCCTTGTGTGGGCTACTTGTATCTTTCTGTTGTGGTAGGGCTGCTCTTGCTGTAGGTGCCCAGGGATGCTGAGCTGTCCCCCTGGCTGGCTGGCTGTAATGCTCAGCTGCTTGTGGTTGTTGTAGGCCCTTCAGTCTCTTTATCAGGTGTGGGGAGCCCCAGTTGGCTGCAAGGTCTAATAGCACTTTCCTGTTGCAGTTTTTCTATAACAGGAGTAGGCCCCCAGTGTGGCTGGTTTTTAGGCTAAGGAGCTTACAATTGCTATAAGGCTGGGCCTATTAGGCTCTTGTCAGCTCTTGGAGGGTTGCAGCTGAGTGGGCCTGGCCCCAGGCACAGGAGCATCCAATTGTTTCAGGTTTTGGAGGGTGGGGCCAATCTCCTATGTGACTGAGAAGCACAAGTCTTCTGCAGCTAAGAAGCCCTGCCACCCACAGGGCCTCACACACAGTCAACACAGTCCTGCCCGTGTGCATGCCCCAACACCCTAAAGTGGACCCAGTCACTCCAAGGCAGGGGCCCCACACTCTCCATCTGCTCCTTGGGCTCTCCCTGCCCCACAGAGATGGACCCACTTGCCAGGCTGCAGAGAATCCAGGCAGCTCTTTTAGGCAGGCCCACAAGTTGTCCAAGGGCTTGTTGTTGGGTGGGGCCATTCCCTAGGGCAGGCTGCTTTCCTTGGCTGAGCTGGATTAAATTGGTGCTCTGGTGGGTAGGGCAGACCCTGGGCTAGCAGGCCACAGGGAGAACTCCAATGATGTCTGCCAGCATGCCCACACCAGATCACAACAGTGGCTGCCACCAATGTCCCAGTCCCTCAGAAGGTCTCACCTCTCACTGAGATGCACCCACAGCCTATCACGTGAGTCAATTTTCACCAAAGGACTGTGTGCCTTTCTCTCTGGTGATTTTAGGTTGCTTTCTGAAACGGGTGAATTTGTGCTTGGGCCTTTAAGAGCAGCTTTAATTTCTTTGTGTCCTAGCTTTTCTGGGGGTATTCCCTATTGTTGTTAGTAGCCAGCAAAGCCAGATATTATGACACTCATCTTGGTTGTGCTGGGTCCAAAAAATGCCATTATTGGCAATGCTCCCCAGCTCAGGTCCCCCCTCCTCCAGGGAAGGCTGCATACCTTTGTATTGCTCCCAGGCGGCTGCGAAACATTGTGGGTTGTGAAGGTGGTGTTTTTTCTCTCCAGAAGGGAATGTCTGCCTCTTCCACCTCAGTACTGTCATTTGTTGCAGGGGTTCCTCTTATCCAGTTTTCAGCTCTCTCTGAGCATAATTTTTCCAAGATTCATTGTAAATCTGCTTTGTCTGTGGGAGGAAGTGAGTTCAGAGTCTGCCTACATTGCCATCTTGACCTGGGTGGATTTTTTGTTTTTAGATTCCAAGTAAGATCATATAGTATTTGTCTTTCCTTGTGTGACTTATTTCACTCAACATAACGCTCTCAAGTTCCATCCATGTTATTGACAATGTCAGGATTTCCTTCTTTTTTTATGGCTAAATAATATTCCATTGTAATGCACCACATAATGATGTTTTGGTCAATGATGGACTACATATATGACTATGGTCCCTTAAGATTAGTACCATATAGCCTATGTGTGTAGTAGGCTATATCATCTAGGTTTCTGTAAGTGTACTCTATGATGTTTGCACAATGACAAAATTGCCTAACGAAGCATTTCTCAGAATGTATTCCTGTCATTAAGCAACGCATGAGTGTACTACATTTTCTTCATCCATTCATCTGTTGATGGACACTTAGGTTGTTTCCATGTCTTGCTATTGTAAATAATACTGAAATGAACATAGAGGTGCAGATATGTTTTCAAATTAGTGTTTTCATTTCCTTTGGATAAGTACCCAGAAGTGGAATTGCTAGATCACATGGTGGTTCTATTTTTAATTTTTTGAGGAACTTCCATACTGTTTTTCATAGTGGCTGCCCCAATTTACATTCCTACCAACAGTGCACAAGAGTTCTCTTTTCTCCACATCCTCATCAACACTTGTTATTTCTTGTTTTTTTGATAATAGCCATTCTAATAAGAGTGAAGTGATGTCTCATTGTGACTTTGATTTGCATTTCACTGATGATTAGTGATGTTGAGCATATTTTCATGTACTTGTCTTTTTAATAATAACCATTTTAACAGGTGTGAGGAGATATATCATTGTAGTTTTGATTTGCATTTCACTGATAATTAGTAATGTTGAGCACATTTTCATGAATCTGCTGGCCATTTATATGTCTTAGTTGGAATAATGTCTATTCAGTTTTTCTGCCCATTTTAAAATTGGATTGTTTGGTTTTTTGCTACTGAGTTGTATGAATTCTTTATATTTTATGGATATTAACCATATATAACTTTTTAGTTTGATGTAGTCCCACTCATTTATTTATGCTTTTGGTGCTTTTGCTTTTGGTGTCAAATCCTCTACTTACATTTGATTCAAATTTTACTTCTAGTTTTATGACTTTTCATTTCTTTGTGGCCTTTTCATCACTGTTGGCCAGTTCTCTCTTTCAATTATCCATTTTTCTAACATTGTTTTGTAAAATGTCATGTAGATTTACCACTGGGAGACAAGGAGGCAACACAACTACATACTTTGCTGTCTGTGTGAGAACTGAATATCTGATGTGCACAGAGTCACCAATCACTGACAGACTTTGAAAGGAGTGACGTGATTGGCTCTGATCTTGGTGTGCAGATCATATCTGATTTGTGGACTGCAGAGATAGCAGAGAGGTTTGTACTTTAATGCAATTACTCACAGTTAATATATTGCAGTAACTGAAATTTGAGCTGTGTTGTTTGGGGACTGGTATTATTTAACTAAACCGTGGTAACTGAAATTTCTGCATTTCAGAACCATGCAAACAATGACTGCCTACACGATGGCAGACCGTATTCTCCAAAAGTGGTGCAACAATCTCTCCTATCCTCCATGTTCTTCTAGAACCTTGCCATTCCCACTAAAGAGGTGGGGTCTAATTTCCCTCTCTTTGAATCTGAACAGTTTTGTGACTATCTCGTAATGTAAAATGCACGAAAAGTAACTGCATGATTCTAAAGCTGAATCATAAAAGATAATACAGCTTAACACTGGGACGCTTTCTCCAAATTTCTAAGCTACCATGTAAGCAATCCAATTGCCTAGAGACCGTCACACTGTGAAGAAGTCCCAACAAGCCCAGGTGGAGAAATCACGTGGAGAAGATACGTGACCTGATTGGTCCAGTATTATATTATTGGACTTGTAGGTTGTTTCCAATCTTTTGCTGATATAAGTAATTCTGCAACAAATATCTTTGAACACTCCATTTTTCATGAGTGGTTAAATTCCCAAAACCAGAATAAGCACAAAATCTTGAAATTGGAAAAATACTTCTTTTTTACATCCCAGCAACAAGTTAGATCAAGTGAGATAAAAGAATGTACTTAGGTTTTCAAGGAAGTACTCAGTGGTCCATTTTGTTGGCGACACAAAAGCCACAAATATTATTTGTGCTAATGAGGCAAAAGGCACTGGTAGTACAGTGAAGGTAAATTTTATTGGGATGAGAAAATCCTTTAGGCAAGGTAGTTTATGATCTGATTTAAAAGTGTATTTTGTAGAAAGATGGCCATATTCCTCTGACCAAACAATTGGAGAGTTGTATATTCTTTAAAATGCAGAAAATGAACAAAGAGCAAGAGGACGGTGGCGAACTTTTTTCAAGAAAACAAATTTCAGGGGTCAATTCTGGGTTAGCACCATCCATCTTTATGTTGTACACCAGTTTTGTCAACATTTACTCAAAGATATTCAGCTCAAAACAAAACCTATGTATGCGTTTCTCACAGAGCCTTATGCCATTAAGTAAAAGCTAAGTTACATTAATATAATTTATTTAAGAAGACAAGGAAGTTTATTTGATACTTTAGGTTGTCGTAAGAAAGAACACCAACACACAAATATCTGGCCTTAAAGAGTTAACCCTCAGCAATTTAAAAAGTAGCTTTCAGAATGACTCACTTCTGTACCTGACGGATTTCAAATTCTTTGTTTTAGACTTCAGCTTAACTTGATCTTGATGCTGGGCTAAGTGAAATTTGTACAGTATTTCCTTTTCCAGAAGCTACACTTGTTCATATCTTAGGTCCCTATGGTGGTTAATTTCAGCTTTCTGTCTCAATAGACCCGATAAGGCAGTATTTTAGTTAATATGTAGTAAAATTGTGAAAGCACTCTAACAAACTTCCTTGTCTTTAACTCACTCTCAGAGTGAGTGTTACTTTCAGCTTTGTTTGCTTTTTAATTTTAAAATATGTATTTGATTTTAAAGGGTTCTGTTTGTACTCTCTTCTGCATCATTTGGTTTAGGCGTTTCTATTTTTCCGATAATTCTTTATTTTAATAGTGCTACTGTTTGCTGAGACATGGATGGTCAAAACCCAATTTCCTACATTGCCGAACCATCCTCAAAGAAGCATAGTGGTGGATGATCCACTGAAGTGTTCCGGTTTCAGACTGTGCACGTGTCACATGCCTGCTGAAGTGCAATTTGCATTTTATACTTTGCTTAATTTCCATGAGAGCGCTTTTCTAAGACCTAACCTTCAGTCAGTGGGTGCCTCTCTTTATGGGAGTAAAAGGAAGCTAAGTTATGAAATAGCTGTCATGTGAATGTTTCAAGCTATCTACGATTCAAAGGTCTAAACTAAAAGGTCTAAATATTGTTTTAAAAGGCAAAGATATTCTAACACGTCAAAACAGAAACAAAAAATCTACTAGCCACTCTTTCAACTAAAGTGATGAAACCCAAAGAACTCCAATAGCGAGATGGAGAAAATTAGAATGGTCATCTAAAAGTCCACCATTGGTGAAGTGATGAAGAACATTTACTGGCTTATTCTGAGACTTGTCAATTTTGTGACTCTTGGCTGCATATGGATTTCTGTGGTACAGTGTACAGTTTTAAACAGCTGCCTAAAGTCATGTGTAACGAACCTGGTAAGTTTTACTGGTCAATATTTGTCTTTGCGTGAACTAGAACATGTAGAATTCAGCTTGTTATCAATGATTGAATTATTTTCTCTTTATGAGAAGTTTTCTCATGGGAAATAGTAGCAAGGTAAGAAAGATTCTTTTTCCAAAACAAGTTACGAGCATTTATAGTTTCAGAAAGTAGAGCAGAGCTATTTTATTTTTTTAAGTTATCTGTTCATAGATATTTTGGGGGGGGAGGGCATGGGATTTTGGTAAAGGAGGCTTAAATGGAATCAATTTTGCACGCTTTAAGAAATATCAGTTCAAACTCATTTATTATGAAATCATTTATATTTGTCTCAGAGCGTGAAATATGTTTGGCCACAGGGCAATGCCTGCTAGTTGCAGACAGCAGTACTATTTATATTGTGGATAGATGATTGTTTCAGAGGTGGACGACCCAAGGAAGCAGATGCAGGCACCATATAGACAACATTTTATTTTAAAAGCAAGAACTGTTTGTAAATTCCTTAATTTCTATGTGTGCATTTGAAGCTTTTTCACTAATGAGTTTTTTGATATGGCAATTTGTGTTTTCCTTCTCATTTCTAGGTGTTATCCCTCCCATATAAATTGTTTCATGTCTTTTCAGTTATTGTGACTTAATTGTGCTTAAAACAGTCACGGAATCAACGTTAAAAACCAAACACATTCTCGCCAGGGAAAGACACACTCTTCTAAAGACAAAGTAATAGTATGACAGCTTAAATGTGACACTACTTACAATCATACTTTTTAAGATAATGAAAGTACTAAATACAGTACTCATTATTATGCTAAAGTGTTGGAGATAGAAGTCTGTGGCAGATTAAAAAAGAAATTTACTTGTGATACACTCTTGGTTTAATTTAAATTATGGTTTAAAACACTAGTTAGGCTTACTATGAATAGTAGCAATTTTTTTAAGAAGTTCGGTATTTTATATAAATCTTTGCTGGAGACTTCATTCATTCATTAATGTAGAATTGTATGTTTTAGGTTTTTACAGTTGTAATCCAAACTTAAAAATGGAAGAATGGGACTATTATATGTTTTCTTCATTAAAAATTTAAAAATATTCTCTGATTGTAACAAGAATACATATTCATTGTAAAATATTTATGAGATAATAGAGAAGAATAAAGGGGAAAAACTCTTTAATTCAACCACTGTTAACATCTGATTGTATTTTCTTTGTGTTTTCCCTTCAAATATGTATATAATTTTACCACAGTTGTGCACCCAGCTTTTTCATTTAACGTTATATTGTGAGTTTTTCCCTATACCGAAGTTTTTATGGAAACAGGATCTTTAATATATTTAGAATATTCCATCATAGGAATATGACACTGTGATGTGTTTGTTAATTTTCCTACTATCAAAACTGATGCTATTTGTTTCCATTCTTGTAGTCTCCATTTTATTTTATTTTATTTTTGAGTTCAGTTTAGTTTCATCTTATCTTTCTGTGTGGGCTCCTTGAGTTCAGTTGTTGGCACCAGGAGTAGACAGTTTGTTTCTTTGTTGAGTTGCCTTCCGTTCACCACCTACAGAGAAAGTCCCAGCTGATGCAGAGATGACTGTGAGAGACACGGTCTGCCAATCCGACTGGTGATCGCAATAAATGTTCTCCATCTGGGCCTCCCACACGGGGCTGGAGGGACAAAAGCCAGGTGAATGAACAATGAACATAGCCATGGATCAGGGAAAAGGATATGTAAGGTGCTTGAGTTTATTATGCTGTTTGAATTTTTTGTTTTTGCACCATCCTTTTTCATCTGGACATTGGCTGTGAAGGTCATCTTTGATTTCACTTGGTGGTTCTTGATATTGAGGGATCTTTGCTTTTTAAAAAGAAACACAAAACAGTCTTGTGCAAAGGAATGTTAGAATTGCTGTCCAAAAATGCCCAAATCATAATTCTATGTGTGAGCATGGGCATTTTACATCAATTGAGGGACCTGTATGTATGAGTTGAGTTTATTAACTGACTCAATATTTTTGAATTATATATGCTATGTGCTGCAGAGAACAAAAAATAATTAATGTTCTTCAGGACACTTGTGTTGTGAGATCTTTTATGAAAAAGAAATGAGATTCATGGTCAAAAAATTAATGGAAATGCTTTTTGCCATATACTCTTTTTGTAGATCCACAGGGCACGATAGCGTTTTCATGGCTTTGTTTAATCACAGTTTTCTGATATTTGGCAACAAAACCCTTTTTTTGAGTAACACATCCCAACAACTGAGGAACTAGTGTTGAGAAGTGCTCTGTTAGAAGTATCAATTCAATTCAATAAAAGACTATTAGAAACAATCGAGTTCAGAAGCTTGTCCTGTTAAAAAATATATATAAACATTAGTACCTTTCTTGTATATCAATATATAACTTTATAACAAGACAATGGAACAAAACCATAATCCAAAATTTCGTAAAATATCCAGAAATTAGCACAGTTTGTATTGGTGTAGGAAGACAGGCCAGTAAAACAGGATACAGTCCAAAAATAAAACCATGTACAAAAGGAGTGTCGAATATGATAAAGATGACAATTCAAATCAATTGGGGCTATCCATTTAGAATAAAAAAGTAACTCCTCCCTTCAGTAGGTGAATGGATAAATAAACTGTGGTACATCCAGACAATGGAATATTATTCAGAGCTAAAAAGGAATGAGCTATCAAGCCATGAAAAGACATGAAGGAACCTTAAATGCATATTGTTAAGTGAAAGAAGCCAGTCTGAAAAGGCAACAAATTGTATGATTCCAACTATATGACATTCTGGAAAAGGCAAAACTATGCAGACAATGAAAAGATCAGTAGTTGACAGGGATGGGGCTGGGGTGGGGGGAGACAACTGGTAGAGCACAGAGGATTGTTAGAGCAGTGAAAATATTCCATAGGGTATTATAATGATGGATATGTCATTATATATTTGTCCAAACCCATAGAATGTACACCACCAAGAGTGAACTCTAAACTGTGGACTTTGGGTGCTTATGATGTGTCAATGTAGGTTCACCCTTAGCAAAAAATGTACTATTCTAGTGAGTGATGTTGATAATGGGGGAGGCTATGCATGTGTGGGGAGCAGGGGGAATACAGGAAATCTCTGCACCTTAATCTCAATTCTGTTGTAAACCTAAAACTGCTCTAAAAAAATAAAGTCTTAAAAAAAAAGTTTAAAACAAAGAATTAAAAAAATCCAACTCTCTACATCACTACCAGATTCAAATAAATTCCAGGAGGTATTAAAAAAAAAGGTGTAATTTAAATACAAACAGACAAATAACAAAAATTAAACTAAACAAAACAAGACTTCACCCCATAAAAATATTGGAATAAATTAGGGGTGAATATTTCTATAATCTTGGAGTGGGAATGCCTTAAGAAACTTGATTCAAAAATTCATAGTCCCTAAAAGACATTATCAATAAATTTGACTTCTTAGAAACTTAATCCATCTGACAATAAACAGAATACAATACAAACAAGCCAAAAAATGGAAAAAAGTATCACACATAATACACAAAATTTTACCAACCCTTATATATATAAAAGTATTTAAAATAAGTAAAAAGAAGCATATAAATGGTTGAAAAGCATATGATAGATGGTCAACCTCATAGCAACCATGCAATTGCATAGTAAAAATGAATTATCAATTTTTCTCCTATCAGATTGGCAAAGATAAAGACATTTAGAGTTGGCAAAGTTTGGATAAACCAGCACTTTCATGTACTGCTGGTTAGGATGTAAACTGATAGATTTCTAGAAAAAAATGAGTTAATAAAAATCAAAATTAAAAGGAAAACATTTAACCCTACACATGAAGAAATTTATCTGAAGAGATTATTGCATAACTAATTAAAGATATGTCTGCAAAAGGCTGTTTATAACAAGTTTGCATATAATATTAATAATAGATTTCCAAGTGCCTGGCACTGTACTCTAAAAATTAATACATGATTTAATAGAATCCTCACAGAACCTTATGAACTAAATATTATCCTATTTATGCCTTGGATGAGAATACCAAGTTTAGACAGCACAGGTAACGTTTAAAATATCACATCAGGAGCAAGTGTCATATGTGGGATTCAGATGCAGATCATTCTGCTCTGTTTCATTTATTAGGGTAGGAAGTAAAGAATGAAATTAGTTCCTGCTGAGGTGGGCAGGATAGAAAAGCTTGTGCCAAGAAGTAGGTGTTGGGTTAAGAGGATTTAAGATCCCGGACTGGGATTGTGTGTTTTAAGCAGATAATTGGAGCAGATGGAGCTGAAGTAAACCAGAGAGGATCCTGACTCCAAAGTGAGGAATGTGAATTTGGTGTAGATCACAGAAGCCAGCTGTGCTTTGGTTAGGAGCACAGGCTCAGGAGGCAAACCACCCCCACCCCTTCAAATCCTAACTCTTGGGCAATTTACTAAACCTCCCTGTGTCTCAGCTGTACAATGGAATTAATAATGATACCTCCAATAGGGTTGTTGAGATGATGAATGAGATTTAGTGTAAAACACCTTGCCTGGAACCTTGGAATCACTCACTAAGGAGGAGCATAGAGGACGAATGGAGATCAGGGAAGAGTGTTGACAAACTCTGCTTCATCAGAACCCCATAGGCCTGACTCATGAGGCTACCTTGCCCAGGACCACGTGATGGGCACTCCATTCAGGCTGTTAATTAATCTTGAGAGCTGCCAACAGAACAACTCATACGGTTACAATGTGACTTTATGGTCATCAAGAAACATCTCTGTTGACTTCTTGTTTAAAGTGGAATATAAAAACTACTCAGCGCCCACCCTTTTGCTTTTATGAGCTAACATAGATTTTTGAAGGGATAGGAAAAAATTCAATTGCAAATTTACTGTCTTACACTTGATTGTGTATGATTGTAGTTCAATCATATAAAGGAGAATCAAAAGCTTCATTTTGAACAAAATCACGGAAACAAAGTACTGTGAAGCACGTGGTTGCACAATCAATCTAAAAGATACAGTCTTACTCTCCAAGTACTTATTATCTAAAAACAAAAACATGTTAAGCATCCTTCTCCTTTCTCTACAAATATAAGTGATTTGGGAATGAAGTTTAGAAGAATCCTCATTCACACGTCAAATGAGAGAAAAAAAGGGGAACATTTGTTCTTTGGTTTCCATGTCTGATTATTTCTCAAGTAAAGCCCCACAATGCTAAGCCACTGGATGATGCTTCCAAGGGACGGGGCTTCTGGAGCATTCCTAGGTAGTAGGCTATCTTGAATTCATGGATTTATTCCTTCAGTATATATTTTTTGAACACCTATTATCCATCAGACACTGTTCTAGGTGCTGGGATAGAGTGAAGAGCAAAATGGATGGTGCTTACGTGGAAGGGAGAGAGAGTGTAATGAATTTAGTAATGAACATCTTTTCTTTTCCCTCTGAAAAACACGGGCTGTTCAGAATCCCTCAACAGACGCTTCAACCACCTCCTGAGCCTCTTATAGATTTTCTATCATCTCCTAGAACACATCCTCCTTGTAGTGCTGGGTCAGCCAAGGACAGATGGGATGCCCCTTGCTGGATTAATCACCTCTGTAATTCAGTGGTTAAAATTCAGCAACTTTTAAGGGGAGGTTCTGAGCAGTAACAATTAGATTACTGGAAATAATCACTTAGTTTTCCTTTGCTCGTAATTCTAAGTCAATCAGTGAGGCAAGGTGACGATTAGATTATATCCATGTAACGCTATTCGGATGCACATCTGATTACCACAGGCCTGGTATTGCCATCCTTTGTAAGTCTTTCTGGATAGGAAGGACTCCACTCAAACAATGACCAGGGAAATGATGAGCAATTCTTAGATTTTTTTCCCCTTAATTTCTGTTTCTTCTCTTTTCCCACGGCACAAAGAATTCTTAAAATTTGTGAAAATTGAGAAATAAACAGTAATCTGATGTTTTACTATGCGTAAACTTCTGAATTTGTATTTTTTTCTCTATTCTTAATGACTGCTTTAAAAAAAGAAAAATCTGAACATAATTCGTCTCTAATCCAGGAATCCTTTGACTTGATTAATTGACTAATGTCACAGGCTTATTTAATACTGTGTGAACATCTCTTTATGGTCCTTAACCACTTTTTATGGCCACGCCACACTCTTACCTTTATAATTTCTGCGGAATTCTTAGGCATTATATCTTATAATTTGCACTGGCGTTACGTCTGATTTCATGACTGACTGAATGATTTTAAAACATTTGGTTCCTTACTTTACAGTTAAAAACACTGAGGAGGCAACACTATTCCAGAAAGCTTTTTAAAAAAACACGGAACACAATATTGATAGCTGGTGTTTACTGCCTCCTTCTCTGTTTCAGGGACGACAGCTTGACACTGGCACAGCATATAATCTGAGTGAACCGGTGAGTAATTGCTTCTATTGTTAAAAACTTGACATTGTTTGCGTTGATTAAAGAAGGGACAATGGTCAGGTTTTATTACAATAAGTATAATTCCTAAGTAAGATCTCATTTACTTGTCCCTGCTGAAGGAAGGTCAATGGAAAATAGCAAGAAGTCTGAATTATAGAATATTCAAAAATGGAGTCAGGGACAGTGTGTTGAAAGCACAGGACTGATCCAAGTCCATGATTTGATTCTACGTAGCTGTGTGGCTTTGGGCACATTACTTAATGTTTCTGAGACTTAGTTTCATTATGTGTTATCTGAAAAGGTTGGAATAAATTGTCTCCAATATTTCTTCTAACAATTACATTAAGGTTTTATTCCTTTTCTGCACTTGTATCCATTTATTCAACAAATGTGTAGTGACTCAAAGTATAAGTATGAACCAGGCACTGTGCCAGGTAATAGAGGCTTAAGTGTGAGTAAAATACAGTCTCTGTTGTAAAGGACTCTCAACCTTGTAGGAGAGACAGACACAGACATAAGACCATGGCCAGACAGCATCATGAGAGCCAGAAAAGCGGTGAGGGGCAAAGAGAATACACGAGAGGAAAAGCACCTCACTCACCTCCTTGGCTTTTGAACTAAAACTAGAAAGAGGAAGAGTTTTCTGGAAGGACTGGATGCAAAAGGATTCACCAGTCACCTTTGTGCCAAGACACAAAGGTTTGAGGTAGCCCAACTTGCTCAGGAAATTAAGAGTAGTTCAGCTTGCTTGGAAAACGGGGTGTGTGTGTGGAGGATAGGGAGGTAGAAGATGAGGTTGGCAAGTTAGGTGGGGCCAGATCATGGAGAGCTCTGTATACCATGTTGGTAATTTGGTTTCAATTACACACAGAGTTTTAGGTAAGAGAACAGTGTAATTAGGTTTTGTTTTAAAAAGATCACTCCTAATGTGGAAACAAGAGAGGTCCCTCGTGAGGTTGTTGGCAAGCGGAGGTGAGCACAGAGGAGAAGCAGGGGCAGTGAGTGAGCGGGGAACCCAGATGGATTTCAGTTAATGAAGAGGTGAGTCAATAGGATGTGGTGATGGATTGTCCATGGGGGTGAGTGGGATGAGGGAAGGAGAAGATGCCCCGGTTCCTGACTCCTGTAACTCAGAAAATTGAAGCATATTAATGGAAAACACAAGAGAAAAAGCAAATTGGAGGGTAGAAAGTGAGGAACTTCATGTTTCACACGTGAAAGGGACTTAAATTGGTGATGTCTAATAAACAATTGGAAATCTGCATCTGGAGCTCAGGAAGGGGGTCTCAGCTGAAGTTCAGATTTGGGGTTTATGGATACCCAGGATGGCTGAAGCTGAGGTAGTAGCTGAGCTCACTCTTGGAGAACTTAAAGAGTGAGAAGGGAAACAGCTGAAAATAGGACAAAAACACAAAAGGGATGAGGAGAGGAATAAAGAGATGGCAAAGGAGAAGGAACTGAGAGGAAGCGGAAGGGGTTCCAGGTGTCACCATGGCCTGTGGAATCACAGGCACAGACAAGCCAAGTGAGGGAAGGAGAAATGGGTCAAATCTGTCCAACAGGAGGTCAGGGCAACTTTGGGAGAAGGTTCAGGGCAGCTGCGGGGTGAAAGCTAGCTGGTGGACAGCAGACTTCCCAAACTGTCCACCTATTTAGGTTTTGATGTGCTGCCTTCTGGTGGAGTCCCTGGCTTTGAGTTTTGCTTGTCACATGAGGACTCCCCATGGACACACGATACGCTCGAAGCCAAGCTGTCCTGGACTTTGCCTGCTGCCGTACACCCAGTGGACACTTTCCTCCTTGAAGGTCGTGTTCTCTGGGTTCTAGTCCTGCCCAGCCCAGGCTGAATTCCACTCAGCAACCCCGCCACCCTGCAGTGAACCACACCAGGCCCCGCTCTGTCAGTAGATATGACAGCTCTGCTGAGAATCCCAAAGGTCCTGGTCCCTTTGAGACTGCAGATTCTCTGGCAGATTTCTATTTCTAAAACATTTTTTGTCATTATGTTGCACTTTCAGGTGACAATAAAAAGTCACACTTCGGTCACCATTGTCTCTTCTTGTCTCCTGCAGTGCATCCAAGGATGTCATTTTTGGAACTCTCTAGATCAGGAAAGCTGTGCTTTAAAGTGTGTAAGTATTAATTATGTTTCTGCTTTGATACTAATGTTTTTCTCAAGAGAAAAGTTGTCTAAGACGATTCCCATTTGAATTTCCATTGGCTTTCAATTAGTTTGATTGACTCTAAAGGAAAAGTATAATAGCCCGAGCAATGCATAGTTACGGAAAAAAACATTGAGATCAACATTATTCATGCAACTGGAGACCAAAGGAGGTTAATGCAAACCATGGAACCCAGGGATGCCCCATTGCTCCAAACTATAAAGGCCTTTTAGTAGAATGTTAGCTATTTGTTAAATTTCCAACCCTGCGCTTCTCAAATTTTAATATGCAGTTATCTGAGGATCTTGTTAAAGTGCAGATTCTGATTCAGTAGGTCTTGGGCAGGACCTGGGATTCTGCCTTTGTCACAAGCTCCCGGGTGATGCAATGTTGGCTGTCTCCAGACCACACATTGGATCATGTTCTAGATCACGCAGGGCCCTAGATCATGCTCAAAGTTTCTCTAATTCAGAGGTCACAAACACATAGATTTACCCTACTTTATGTAGGAAATACTTTCCCCAACACTTTATTTTTCATTTTTAATTTATTCCAGCTTTGCCATTTAATGCGTGACTTAGTTAAGGTACTTAACCCTTTGGTACTTTACTTTCCTCATCAATAAATTAGGATAATAATTGAATCTCCCTCCTAAGGATGTGCCTGATACACTATAGTTACTCTCATCTCATGGATAAGAATTTTGTAATTTAAAAGTGGGTTGCTTTGTTCAGTTTGTTTAGGTCACAGATTAAATCAGTAAGATCATGGTAATTTCGGGTAATGTCATTTTTCTATTAATGGCTCAGATTATAGCATTGAGATTTAACTAAGGACACTAACCACTCCTTATATATAGCCCTCATACCTTTTCTTGTATAGTATGTCCTCGCAGATCTCTGTTATGGGAATTCCTTATGCCCACCCTCTTGTTTGTAACTGTGGTTCGTAGAGAGAAAGTTACCAAAAGGTGGAACAGGTGCCATCCTGACTTTAGAACTATTGTGCACTCTACAAACACTTTTACCTCTCCTTGGCAGCACTTTCTACAAATCGCAATTTAAATCGTCATTTGTCCAGTTACATGTTTAATATCTTTTGCTCTGACATGTCGGCTCATCAGGGCGGGATGCTCTCTGTCTTGTTCACACTATGTCCCCTGCGCTGAACACAATGAGGGGGACATCGCAGATGCTCAGACAACGCTTGCTGAGCGAATGCATGAGAAGTGACTTTTGTTGCCGGAGACAGTCCAGGAAGCAGAGTGGAACCTGGAGTGGCCAGTCTGGGCAGAGGAACCAGCTGGCCTTTCCCAGCCAGAGCTATGGGTGGTTTTCATTTCAGGTCCTGTCTCCCCTGGGCAGCACCCCTTCATTCTCTAACCTGGTCCATCACGGGTTACCTCTTAGTTGACTGGGATTTTCTAGTAGATGTCATGCTCCACCAATTTTCCAGTGAGGAAAACAACATAATTTATTTGGTTTTTGTGAGGAAGACCAGCCCTGAGCTAACTTCCGTTGCCAATCCTCCTCTATTTGCTGAGGAAGACTGGCGCTGGGCTAACATCTGTGCCCATCTTCCTCTACTTTATATGGGACACCGCCACAGCATGGCTTGACAAGTGATGTGTCAGTCTGTTCCCGGGATCTGAACCTGTGAAACCCGGGCCACCAAAGCAGAGTGTGTGAACTTAACTGCAATGCCACCATGTCGGCCCCCCAAAAACCAATTTTTATAGCTGTTCATACAGTGGCTTTCCTGGACAGGAGGCCCAGCACCAGGCTCCCTTGCTTTTGATTGGTTTTATTGGTTGTTTGTCAACTAGTGGCACCAGAAATTAATTTGGAAGAAATGTATAGCTTTGTCTTAAAATTATTTACAACCTTAAAGATTTTAAGTAATTTTCCTTTCCTTTTCTTTCCTATGCAGAATGATACCTATGCAGCTGTTTGTGAGGTGAGTTGGCAATCACTTGCAAAAAAGGTGTCACCAAACCCGGTGCCTTTAGCTCTTGTGTTAAAAAGCTGTTAAAATAAGAATGAAGAGACCTGATTATTCTCAGTGCACAGACACATTCTTCCTAGGAGCGCTGTGACTCTGATTATAAAAACGACTGTATAATTCCATTTGATACAAATATTTGCTGTTTTATATATCTGTGTGCATATATATAATGTGTATATAAATGCATATAGGTTGTGTGTATGTATACACACACACACACCCCTTCACATATATGCATATGTATGACTCTAATCTGGTTTGAAAGGTTCTAATTCCTGAATCCTGGGCAGGAGAGGGTGGGAGGAGGAAGGAAGGGGCATATCCTGGGATACTCTTATCTGCTGGTTTCATTTTCTTCCCCACAAAGCATGTGCTGTCTCATTAAATATGATGCAATAAAAGAAAGCACTTTACTTGCAATCTTCTTCCATATTCAAAACACTCCTTTAAAACACAGTTTTTTTTCCTGTTATGATAAAAGGGACTTCATGCTAACTCAGGCCGCCCAGGTCTCTTCTCATTTCCCACCACCCAGTTCCTTCCCCTGTGCCTTATCTTCTCCTTTCCTTCAGAAAGACCTTAGGATTTCCGTCTTTTCCTACTCAGTCTTCTTCAACCAAACTTATGGTCCTGGATTCCATACCCTTCAGAACTCATTTTAGGTTATTTGACAGTAGGTATTTATGATGAAGCTACATTATTTCTCCATTTCAAATCTATGTTGTATTCTATTTAAAAGTCCTTGAAACCAGAGAACAGAACCATCTTATCTTGCCTGAGGAAGGAGTACAAATTATCATCCATTAGTAAAATGGAAAAATTCCCTTTTAATAGAGGATAAAAATAAAAACAAAAAAATTAAATTGAAATATTTTGTCAATAGTCTGTGATTACTATGTACCTGGCTGACTTTTCCTTGGGAGTGGATGGTGGTGCAGGTTGGCTAAGAAAAAATGAAACAGAGGGGGAAAGTTGTCCCGTATGTAAATATACAATTAAAGATCTTTCCTGATTGAGACTAAAACAAACCATCTGCCTGAGAACACTTTTATGTGATTAAAGCAAAATTAGCCAAAAAAATAGTCTCTTCTTTTCTATTTATACTTTACTATTTCACACTTTAAAATACTACACTTTAAATAACGTAGGACTGAGGAGTAATACATGCTCTATAGAGACAGAGAAAGATATATAGATAGATAGATATTTTTAACTCAGCTGCCCACAACTTTAGGAAATCAAACTCTTCAACCACGAATGCTTCAACCTAGGAAGCTTGGAGTTTTTGCACATGTTCCTGAGAGGAAATAGTCTTGGAAGTGAGAGCTAAGCAAAATATAACTTGGAAAAATGACATTAGCTAGTGAGAGGGCATATCCCTGATAATTTAAAACACAAATTAGAGGGCCATCCCCATGATCTAGTGGTTAAGTTTGGCACACTCTGCTGCAGTGGCTCAAGTTTGTGGGTTTGGATCCCAGGCGCGGACCTATGCTGCTCTTCGGCCATACTGTGGCAGTGACCCACATATAAAGTAGAGAAAGACTGGCACAGAGGTTGTCTCAGGGCTAATCTTTCTCAAGCAGAAAAAAAAACAAAAGAGGAAGGTGGGCAACAGATGTTAGCTCAGGGCTAATCTTCCTCAGCACACACAAAAAAAGGGATATTCTAGGCATTGTAAGTATACTATAATGAGGCTAATAAAAAAATAAAAAGCAAAAAACAAAAAAAGACCACAAATTAGATTACACTATTCCTAAAAAACTTTTTATGGCTTCTCATTGCCTTTTAAGAAAAATCGCAAACTACCAACATTTGCTGGCTTCTCTACATCATCGTGCCCTGTCTCCCTTGTTCTCTGTGCTGGTCACACTGGTCTTTCTCTCTTCTTTGAGTAAAAGAGGGACATTCCTGCCTCAAGGCTTTTGTGCTTGCCCAGATCTTCCCAAGCCCAGCTCCTTCTAATCACTCAGGTCTTGCCTTGAGGTCACCTCTGCGTGGTTCTTCCTGATCCCTCAAACTAAAACAAGTCTTCTTCCTGCCTAGTTATGCCTTCTGCCTTTGACTTGTTTTATTTTCTTCATAGCACTTTTCATTATCTGAATGTATTTTGTTTTTAAAATTTGTTACTCTGTGACTATCTATTACCTTCTAAGGGAGTGTAAATTCCATGAACTTACCTGCCAACTTACCTGTCTTGCTCATGGCCATATGCTTAGAGCCTAAAATGGTGTTGTTTGGCACATAAAAGATATCAATAAATATTTTTTGAATGAATGAATGATTTTTTTTTTTAGGAAACTAAGCCATAATTCACTAGGCTGCACTAGGGACATCCTAGGAGGGTGGTGGAATATGTGCTCCCTGTGTTATAAGAGCAAGGAAAAGCACTGGCAGCACGTGTGCCAGTCTGGGAAACACAAGAGTGGAACCAGAGGGACAATGATAAAGAGGGTCTTACTACTATGGGGAAAATGGGAATATGGATGGGAACACAGATAGCAGGCTGGTGTAGCCCCTAGGAAGGCTGAACTTGGCTTTTACAGTGGGAATGGCAGCTCAGTAGCCTGGAATATGCTGTATAAATGCTCCATTCAGGGACTTTGGTGAATTCTGTGAATTCCTTAAATCCAACCACCTTTGGATTCTCTCCAGGCAACTCAAGCTTGGAAAACACTGTATAACTTCACTTGAAGTTCAATGTTAGATTGGAAAGAGAGAGAGAGAGACAGACAGACAGAGAGGGAAGGAAAATCTTATCAATATCTTTGCATCCACTTGAGATAACATTTAAATGCCTTAGAGTACAAACTTCCATTCATAAGGTTAACAAGTTCTGGGGATCTAATGCACAGCATGTTGATTATAGCTAATAATACTGTATTATATACCTGAATGTTGCTAAAAGAGTTGACCTTAAATGTTCTCATCACAAAAAAAAGATGGTAATTATGTGACAGGATGAAGGTGTTAGCTAATGCTACAGCGGAAATCATTTTGCAATATATAAATGTATCAAATCAACATCTACACCTTAAACTTACACAACGTTATATGTCAATTATATCTCAATAAAGCTGGGAAACAAATACAAGCTTCACAAAAGTAAACAAAACATTTAAACTTCTGGATAGATCAGAATTTTATTATCTATTTTCCCATGAAAAAATGCAGGAAAAATTGCGCACAATTTCCCCAATAGTCAGGGCTAGCTACATTTCCAAATAGACATTATTTCATTTCCTTTCTTCTTCCTCAGTTTTCTTTCTTTTTTTCTTTGGTGAGGAAGATTATCCCCAAGCTAACATCTGTTAGTTCCTGCTTTTGCTGAGGAAGATTGGCCCTGGGCTAACATCCGTGCCCATCCTCCTCTACTTTATATGGGACGCCTGCCACAGCATGGCTTGATAAGTGGTGGGTAGGTCCACACCCAGGATCTGACACTGAACCCCGGGCCGTCAAAGTGGAGCATGAGAACTTAACCACTATGCCACCAGGCTGGCCCCAACTCAGTTTTCTTTCT
This sequence comes from Tapirus indicus, assembly GCA_031878705.1. Taxonomy (NCBI): domain Eukaryota; kingdom Metazoa; phylum Chordata; class Mammalia; order Perissodactyla; family Tapiridae; genus Tapirus; species Tapirus indicus. Next base: position 38,696,477 of record CM062933.1, on the reverse strand, counting down.
TGAAAAAAAAATCCTATGTTACATGATAATTTTGCTGCCACTTGGTATATTTATTCTCTCCAGTTAATGAATGTGTTGAGTGTATTTTACTGAAACCTGCAAAGGAGATGTGGAAAGTATACCAAACCCTTAAGTTAAATAATCCTGAGCCCAAACAGAGGTATTTAAATTAATCCTTAACTAAGCAAACCTGGGCTTATCAGGCTCTACTTCCTCTGAGTGCACAGTTCAAACATTGGACAGCTAGTATTTGCAAACGACAGCCCTCCTCTTCCTGGGATAGTGAGGACAAATACATTGTGTCATGGTTTCCACTGTTCTCATGAGAAACAACAACATGTTGTCTTAGGTATTATTCTTATAAATTGAATCAGGGCAGGAAGATTGATCATGGTTGTGTTGTAACTTCACAATGTGTGTCTTTTCTCCAAGTTATTTTTTCTTTTCTTCATAACTCATGTTAATGCATCCGTTAAGAGTTGCAGCAGATTTCTGTCTCAGTCATCAAAATAATGAGAGAAAATGTTAATCATCATTAGGTTTTTATAGACCTTAAAATTTAACATTGGTGTTAAGATATCCATTTAAATGTTCAGTTACTATAAAGTTTATGGTCAGTATTTAGTTTTTCAAAGAAGGCATGGATATATGAAATAAATAGGCACCATATCAGGCTAGAGTTTTAGTTTATTAGCTCACTAAACCTTTGACTAAGATGGCAAACATGGAATCGCATTGTTGAGCTCAGTGGTTTTTCAGACTGGGGGATGTTACCCATTAGAGGGACATAAAATCAACTTAGTGAATAAACAGTCACAATAAACAAAATGAAATAGAATAGGATACGTCAGAACATATAAGATTGCATCACAGGTGTGGGATTTCTTTTTGAGATGAAAATGTTCTACAGTTAGATTGTAGTGATGATTGTACGATTCTGTGAGTATACTAAAAACCACTGAACTGTGTGCTTTAAATGGGTGAATTTTATGGTATGTGAAATATATCTCACTAAAACTGTTAAAAAAGGAAAAAGAAAGTATGTACTGTTTCAAGAATTTTTTTTCCAACATGTATGTGTGTGCTAAGTTGTTTTGCTAAATGTAGTTTGGAATTCGGGAAATGGTCAAAAATTTGAAAGGTGCTGTTCTAATCGTATTAGCAAATGGGAACATTAAGTATTACAGTTGAAATTATTGACATACAGGTATACCTATACATCAGGCATTCAGATTTCAAAATTAAGTTGAAACTTCTCAGCAAAACCAGTACAAAGGCTGCACTGACTGGCACGCTACCTGTCTTCCACAGCGAGAATCGTGTGAGGTCGGCTGCAGCAATGCTGAAGGCTCGTATGAAGAAGAAGTGCTAGGTAAGCAGACACGTGCAACTATTGTTGAAAAGAATCTACACCTCTCTAGGGACCTGTGCTTATGTAAGGACAATAAGCCACCTTCCAACTATCTAGACTTCTATATCTCAATATGATCTATCAATCTATTTATCTATCTATACATATATAGATATATATAATTCAGTAATTTCAAATGTGGAAGCCATTCTGATCGTCAGAAACTCAGCAAGACTCTTCTTTCAGAGCAAAACAGAAGAAACACAGCATGACTTATGTTTAGGACTTGAAATTTTGTCCTGAGTTCGGTAAATGCCACCACTTCTCTCTTAATGAGAAACAAACGTGAATCCTGAGCCAACTTGATGTCAGGAAATGCTGTCATTTTAACGAACTGAAAGTATAGGTATATTTAATTTAATGTGCATTTTATTATTGAGCTAACAGTTATTCAGTAGAATATTTACTATAGGTATGGCTCCCTATAAGACTCTGGGAAATTTGCAGAATGTATAGAAGCTTTGCTTTTCGGGTTAGAGTCTGAGTAAGTATGAGTAAGTAAGGAACTCGGGTGTTGATGTCTCCAGCTCCCTCTGCCTGATATCAGAGGAAGTTGGGTGTACCTAAGTGGTTTAACCTAGTGTGTTAATTCTCTAGTGGTTTCTGAAGGACCAAAGCTTTGATAAGTCATAGCCTCAATGTTAGCAACTATCTTCCAGAACTCCCCAGAGTCTCCTCCCACTGAGAGATAGATAGTTCCCTCCAGACTGGGAGATGATTGGCTCTTCCAGAAGTTGCAGTCCTTGTTTCAATGGCTTGCTCCTTGCTCTCAGAGGCTGATAGGAATTGGAAGGAGGGTCTTGCCTTGCTATCTTGATTCGCCTCTGCCCTTTAGTGTCCCACAAAAGAGCCTTCTTGATATTTCTGTGGAGAGGTAGTGATATTACATTTTTTTCCTTTTGTGTAGTGGGAGTTAGCTGTGGATAAAATTTACATTCTGTGGTTTCCAAACTGTGTACCAAGGTGCCCCAGGACATCACATCTACCTCATAGGGAAGCATGGGGTATTTTAAATATTGAGGGAAACACAGGGATAGTCGACATCTGTTGGATACCGCTGGAACCAATTGCTGGAGGTAGTTCATGGTATAAACAATGGATTGCACTACATCCCTTTCTACGATATCATACCTTTGCAATGTTGAGTTTTTTGGTGATTGCTATGATAAAAAGCAAGTACCATGAGAAACTCAACACCGAACAGGAAATGAGGATGATGGTGCCTAATCTGATTACAATATTGGAGAAGTTGCGCAATGCTCAATAGACACACAGATCCCATTAGTATGCAATTATTTTTATTTAAGGATAAAATAAATGTATTATTTTATCTTACAATTTATGTGTGTGTGTTTTCAAACATCTACTAAGTTGTTAGGACATGCATACTTATTAAGTTATAATACATAATAAACGGAACTGTTAGGTAATTCTTTTGGTCCAAGGAATCATGAAAAAATTACTGAGAAACTAAAGATGCCAGAGGTGAGAAAGTTTGGGAAACTTTGATTTACATCCTTTCCTTATGTGCTAAAATTATACTACCAACTTCATACGATTCTGTTAGAATACATGTGTAATCAGTGCTTTATTTTAAATTTCTCCTTGATTATGGATCAACGTCTATGCATCCCTAACAAATGAGATGTACCAAGTCTAAATAAAGGCACTTGTGCTTACAGACTGTATCTTTAGTTTGGATAATGAATCTTTTTGCCCATGCACCAAAAACCCTGTTTGTTTCTAACACACCTGGTGCCTGGTCCATTTATCTGTGGGTCTGATATATTCTTCTATTTTAGATACCCTCCATGCCCCTTTTCCATATGGTGGGGAATGATAATAGCTAACAATATATTGAAATAAAAATAACTCTTATGTATTAATCATTCATGAGTCAGTAATTTATAGGTAAGTCATTAATAGTAATTAAATAATTCTAAGTAACTTATAGGTATTAGCTCTTTTTGTGCTCAGAGGTATAAATACTATTATTATCCATATTTTAAAGATGAGAAAAATGAGGTACAAATTGTAACTATTTGCTTGAGGCCACATAGCTAATAAGGGATATAACTTGAATTTTAACCCAGCTATCTGATTCTAGAGGCTTTTCTTATCCACTCTGCTATGTACTGAAAGTAGTATGTAGCTCAATTCAGCTTCTCTTTCTCATTTGGTTCACTCTTGTCTTGATATTTTAGAATAAACCTACCTTACCTCTGTTTTTCCATGTGCATCACCATGGCTTTGAAACATATTTAGCTATCTATGAAATTTACATTTACTTATATTTACATAACTCTGATCCCTTCTGCTCAGTTCTCAACTTACATCTTTTGTGATGCCTCCTGGTCCTTCTTCCTTGCTTTGCTGACAACTCCATCATTGGACTCCTCTTCAAGGTATCTGACAGCATATTTCCAATGCCTGCCATTAAGTGTCTCTCATCATAAAAGAGAGGAAAAGTGGAACTGTGTTTTGCTTGTATAGTTATAATTAGCCAAAAATGAACCATAAATAGAAGAATAAGCAGAGATAGGTTGTGTTAAGCCTCTCTGTGTGCTAGACCCTCAGATGAAAATGGCTTTATTTTTTCCTGGGTCACAGAGTATTCTAGTAGGATGGACTTTAATTAGTCCAGATTCAGTATCTATAGGGATCAGAATTGTGTCAACTTTTCTTTCAACCAGAAAGAGTGAGGTCGTGGAGTTTATATTTAACTATTTTAAGCTCCTTACAAAATTTACCATGTTTTCTCAATCAGCGTAGTGATCCTTTTTCTATAAAAGAAAGTTTATCCTCTAAGATCAGGAACAAGGCAAAGATGCCTGCTTTTGCCACTTCTGTTCGACATAGTACTGGAAGTCCTAGCCAGAGCAATTAGGCAAGAAAAAGGTGTCCAAATTTGAAAGGAGCAAGTAAAATTATCTTTGTTTGCAGATGATATGATCACATATGTAGAAAACCCTAAAGATACCACAAAGAAATCTGTTAGAACTAATAAACAAGTTTAGCCTAGTAGCAGGATACAAAGTCAACACTCGAAAATCAGTTGCATTTCTATATACTAGTTATGAACAATCTGAAAAGGAGATTAAAAAAAGATTCCATTTACAATAGCATCAAAAAGAATAAAATACTTAGGTTAACTTAACCAAGGAGGAGAAATACGTATAAAATGAAAACTACAAAACATTTCTGAATCAAATTAAAGAAGACATAAATAAATGGAAAGCAATCTCATATTCATGGATTGAAAGACTTAATATTATTAGGGTATCAATACTACCCAAAGTGTTCTACAGATTTAAAGCAATCCCTATCAAAATCCCAAAGATGGTTTTTTACAGAAATAGAAAGATCCATCCTCAAATTCATATGGACTCTCAAGGGATCCCCAAATCCTAAAAGGAAGAACAAAGCTGGAGGACTCACACTTCCTGACTTCAAACTTACTACAAAGCTACGGTACTCAAAACAGTGTGATACTGCAATAAAAACAGACATATAGACCCATGGACTAGAATAGAGATTCTGGAAATAAATCCTTGCATATATGGTCAATTGATTTTTGACAAAGATGCCAAGACCATCCAATGGGGAAAAGACAGTCTTCTCTTAGAAGAAAACACAGGCCGAAGCTTCATGACATTGGATTTGGCAGTGATTTCTTGCATGTGACACCAAAGCCACAGGCAACAAAAGAAAGATAGACAAATTGGACTTCATGAGAATGAAAAAAATGTATGCATTGAAAGACACTACAACAGAATGAAAAGGCAATCAATAGAAAGGGCAAAATATTTGCAAATCATATATCTGAGAAGGGATTAATATCCAGAATATTAGAGAACTCCTAAAACTCAACAACAGAAAAACCAAACAATGCAAATCAAAAATGGGCAAAGGACCCGAATAGACATTTCTCCAAAGAAGATATACAAATAGCCAATAAGCACATGAAAAGATGTTCAACACTGTTAATCATTAGGGAAATGCAAATCAAAACTACAACAAAGTTCCACCTCACACCCATTAGGATGTCAACTCTGAAAAAACCAGGAAAGTAAAAGTGTTGATGAGGATGTGTAGAAATTAGAACCCTGTGCACTGTTGGTGGAATGTAAAATGGTTTCTCAAAAAATTAAAGACAAAATTACCTTATGGTCCAGCAATTTCACTTTTGGGTATATACTCTAAAGAACTGAAAGCAGGGTCTTGAAGAGATATTTGTACACCCATGTTATACACCCACATTGAATTCAGAACAGTTAAAACATGGAAGCAACCAAGTGTCCGTTCATGGATGAATGGATAAGCGAAATGTGATACGCATATACGTACAATGGAATGTTATTCAGCCTTAAAAAAGAAGAAAACTCTGACATGTGCTACAACATTGTTAAAGATCAAGGACATTTTGCTAAGTGAAATAAGCCAGTCACAAAAAGACAAGTACTGTTTGGTTCCACTTATGTGAGGCACTTAGAGTAGTCAAAATTATAGAGCTAGAAAGTGGAATGGTGGTTGCCAGGGGCTAGGGGGAGGGGGAGATGGGGAATTATTGTTTAAGGGGTAGAGTTTCAGTTTTGCAAGACAAAGAGTTCTGGAGACAGATGGTGGTGATGGTTGCACATTATAAATGTACTTAATACCACTGAGCTGTATGCTTAAAAATGGTTAAGATAGTAAATTTTATGTCATGTATATCTTAGCACAGTAAAAAAATTAAGGAAAAAAAGAAAGCTGAAGGATTAAATTAGTCACAGTTTTGGAAAACAGAAAAAGTAAATTAAAATAATTTCATCCCAATGGTACATACCATTCAGAATTCTAGCCCCTCGTACAGAGCCTGGGAAGTAGCGTCAATCAGCATGTGCTGCCAGTTGTAGTGTCACTAATGTTTAGAACTCATGAAATATTTTATAATACAAAACAGCTGAATTTAGAATCCTTTGGAGTACAATTACTTGCACATATAAAAATAAATTGTTGACAAGGTGGGCAATAACAGCAGAATTTTAGTGTAAAATTTCAAAAATGTCTTGGGATACATGTCCTGGGGCAGTGGTTGGTTCTGTTGCATGCCAGACATGCCCTTGGCAGCCACCCCCCTTCCCTATACAGAAGTGGTATTGCAAGAGAAAACTAAACAGTCTCAGAACACTCCATGTTGCTTGCCTATAAAAAAAAAAAAGACTATTTTCAAAGATAACAGTGAGGTCTAGGGGGCAAAAAAGCCACTAGACTGACTGGCTGATTTTAAAAAATAAACCAGTTGGGTACGTGCATCAGTTATTGTTCTTATTGTGGCAAGAGGTAGTGGTAGCAAGAAAATGTGAAAGCACAGTCTCTCCCGCCTTGACAGACAGGGGTGCACGGTGAATGAAATCTTGTTTTCTCCCCAGAAAATGCAGACTTCCCCACTGCACCCTTTGCTTCTTCCATTGGAAGCCACGGTGTGACATTACGATGGAAATCTGCCAACGTCTCTGGAGTAAAATACATCATACAGTGGAAATATGCACAACTTCCTGGAAGCTGGACTTACACGGAGGTATGAAAAGCTGCCGATGTACCTAAACACAGACTTTTTTTTCCAAGTTATTAGAAGTGCCAAATTACTACATATGATTATAGGTATAAAGACATTCTAGAGAAGATTCAAACTTAAAATGAGTAGCTGGATTAGATGCACTTTAATTTCTGCTACTCTGTAACATGTTAATGCTAAACCCTTTATTTCTGAGGAAAATACATTATTGGACATATGCATTATTCCTTCAGCACTGCATCCCATAACCAACCACTCCTATCATTGGTCATTATCTGCCCATCCCATTTAAAATGATTCCAGCTAGGATGGAGGGCAGGGAGATCATCCAGGACTGTCCTTTTAGGAAAGCATGAGCAAGTTCAGAGAAAAATAGTCCCAGGTCACCAAGTATATTTCATAGAAAAATTAAAGTAAAGCCTTGAGGTAAATGCCAAATAATTGAATCCATAATTTTGCAATTTTGAAGAAGGAAAGCATTTCTGTGTGAATTATGCAGACTGACGTTCTGGATGGCTCGGCCCTAAGCTCCGGCCTCCATTCCCCTGGGTCACCCCATGTCCAAAAGGCCATCCATCATCTGCAAACTAATCTGTGCTCCTGAGTCACAGTGTATGGTGGTGAGTTCACAAATGCTGATGATTGATCTCTCATTGATCTAGGCCGTGTCCAGGCTCTCGTATGTGGTAGAGCCCCTGCATCCCTTCACTGCATATGTTTTTCGAGTGGTTTGGATCTTCACAGCCCAGCTGCAACTGTATTCGCCCCCAAGCCCCACTTACAGGACACATCCTTCCGGAGGTATGGCAGGCACACATTGCTCATGAAATAGGAAGATTATTCCAAAGCTTTGGTTTAGTTTGTTTTTATTTTAAACAATGAAATTAATTTATTCTTTCATTAATTGATCCATTCAACAATTAACTACTCTGTGCTAAGTAGTGTTCTAGGTGCTCACCATTCCTCTGTGATCAAACAAAAATCTCTGCTCTGGTGGAGCTCACATCTTGGTGGAGGAGAAACGCTCTAAGCAGTAAACATGATAAATAAGGAAAGTATTTTGTAGGTGGAAGAGTGCTGTGTACTATAAGAGAAACATTTTGATCAAGGTCTGTCCTTTAGGGACTTGGAAATGGGGAGTGCAGGGGAGGGAGAGTCAGGTTGCAGTATTAAATAAGATGGTCAGAATAAGCCTCAATAAGCAATTAGGGGTTATGGAAGGTTTTAAAACAGAGGAGTAATTGCTCCACACGCTCCTTGAAAAGATAATTTGGGGGCCAGCTGGGTGGTGTAGTGGTTAAGGTTGCGTGCTCCACTTCGGCGGCCCCCCGGGGTTGGCAGGTTCGGATCCTGGACGCAGACCTCTGCACCGCTTCTCAAGCCATGCTGTGGCAGGCTACCCACATATGAAAAAGCAGAGGAAGATGGGCATGGATGTTAGCTGAGGGCCAATCTTCCTCAGCAAAAAGAGGAAGATTGGCAACAGACGTTAGCTCAGGTCTAGTCTTCCTCACCAAAGAAAAAAAGATAATTTTGGCAACTATGCGTAGGATGGATTGAGGGCGTGAGAGAGATCGTAAAGTACAGAGGTGGAGAGACCAGCTGGGAGGTTCTAATAGAGCATTTTCTGATTTCTTCTTTTGAAGATGTGATGTCCATACCAGGAGAACAATTCAAGCCCAAAGCTTTTTAGGGAGGTGAACGCATGGGGCAGACACTTAGTAAAAGTTTCTGGTGCCCTCAACCTCAGAGTTAGCTGGGGGGACCTGGGAGGACTTACTCCAGGCCAGATGTTAGCTGTCCCTACTCCACAGTTTTGGAGAGTCAGCTGTGTTCAGAGACCCTCAGATTGACCTAAGCATAGCTGGACAGCTGACAAAATTGGCTGGGGCCCCGCTGATGAGTGCCCTCTTCTTGCTTATCAGATTTTAGGGTATGTGTGGTCACCTCTGCTGATTATTCCCTGACCATCCTTAGACCCTCAGGTCAGACACTGGCCTAGGGCCCTGTTTGAAATGTTCCAGATCAGAGTAGAATACAGAGTAGAATACATGGATCCTTCTTTGTTCAAAGCAATGCCTCATGTACTTCAACAGGAACTGGAGTTGGAACATTTTCCAGCGATGGAGAGATGTCATGATCCAGGGCCCGCGGCTAGTTAAATCAAAATAACGAAGAAGGCAAATTTGGTTTCCATTTCTGGGCCTTTCTCCTGGGTGTGCAAGCCCACATACCTTCCAGGTGTTCCAGACCCTGTGCAGGGTGTCCATTCCATGGATAGGATCTCATGCTTCAATTCTCTCTCACTTCTCCAGTCACCTCAGAACTTGTCAAGTTATCTGTTTTGTGTTCCACTGCCTCACGGCCCCACGTTCTCTCTTAGCTAAGGGAAATATGTGATTTCAGATGATATTATTGGCTTTTAATTGGGGCCCTTATGAAGATAATTTCTTAACCAAGTGGAATGGTTATTCAGCAAATACCTTGCCTAACCCAACCAGGCTTTCAGGGAAGGTTTTTGTAGGCAGATATGGACGATATCACAGCTCACTACGCAGGTGGCATCTAACTTGCTCGAAGTAGAGCGGATCACGTCTGGGCGTTGACCCTAAAGAATTAGAGTTTTTGAGATGCTGATTCTAACTCAGTGGAAGATGACTCCTACTTCCCCGTTCGCCAAGGTGACTGAGTGCACGGAGCAGAGGAATGATGCGATGATGACTGTGTTTGCCAAAGATTAGTCTGAGAGGTGGGAGGGATTGTATCAGAGAAAGGCTGAGAGATCAACGAAGAGGCCTTTTAAAAAGTCATCCAGTGTGAGGACTGAACTGTTTAATTTTTCCCAACACTAACGAGTCAGGGGTGATGCAGAGCATCTGCCAACAGTGCTCTGAGGGAGAGAAGTCTACTCAAGAGAAAAGTGACATCAAAGTATGTCTTTCTATGGAAAGAGGAAATGAAAGAGTGTGGTTTCAGGGGGATGGGAAGTATGAAAATTAGGTGGAGACATGGATGGCAGACAGGCGGTTAGATCACTTGTTTTCCTTTCTGTTCTTTGCCACTGGGGTAGCTTCTAAAGTCTATGAGTGAACGCTTAATTAGTTGATGCATGCTCCTTTAATCCTTTGCAAGGGAATGCGAGCTGCTAATGCACAGGGACCTTGGGAGCTGGGGGAAGGAAGGTATAGTCTGGGTCAGCAGAGCTGATGCCAACAAAAGTGAAGCAGACTGTTCTAATTCAGGCTTATTATCTGAACCCATATCTTTGTCTGGAACTGCTCAGGCCACAGCACTCTAGCGAGTGAAAAGGCCCCAGGAGTGCCTTCTTTCAACTCCTGTTAATCATTGATTCCAGCTTTGTTACTGATTATCCCCTTCTTCCTAAGCTGGTTTCACCCCATGTTTCAACTCATTTAGGTCCCTGGAGATTTTTGACAACTTTTTTTCTAGAATATTTATCCTATTTGTATACTTCCACATTTAATCTTATTTCACAAATTAGAAGTGAGGAAAATAACATTCGAAAGCGTCTCTTAGGAAAGGAGCTAACTGATATCATTTAGGGATGAAGAGTTGCAGCTCATAGATGTCTTACCACCTTCTCTCTATCGTTTATTTTGAAGATTAATAAAAATATTCCATTTATGCTGTTTTCCAAAAAAATGAGACTTTTTGCCTATTCTGTTTACATTTTTCCCTGTACATTTTTCTGCTCACTATGTCTCCATTCTCCCTTCCAGTTCCTGAAACTGCTCCTCTCATTAGAAATATTGAAAGTTCAAGTCCCGACACTGTGGAGGTCAGCTGGACTCCACCTCCACTCCCAGGTGGACCTATTTTGGGTTACAACTTAAGGCTGATCAGCAAACATCAAAAATTAGATTCAGGGACGCAGAGAACCAGTTTCCAGTTTTACTCCACTCTGCCAAATACCACCTACAGGTAAGAATTAATTGGTGCAAGGAAAATGTAACCAGCATGGCTGCAGGCATGATAATTATTTAAGAAATATGGCTAAAAAATAGTTTAAATGTATTTTGAGAAGTCTCATTGACTTTGCGCTGTTTGTTTCAAGTTACTGAGTTTTGCCTCAAGTTTTTATGTTTATTGGATGACACCATCCCAAGCAAAAACATTCTCAAGTATTTCTAGTCTATTCAGAGTTTCCTTATAAATATGGGCTAATAAAGACATCATAAACACCATGAATATCACATTTTCATTTAATATAACATGAAAAAAGTAAGGAGGTGAAATTCTGTTAATGGTATTTTTTTATTAACCATTAGGGTGATTATTTTATTGTTGTTAGCTTTTCTAACATTTACTAAGACCTCTTTAAATTAGGGTAGGAATGGGGGTCATGCAGATAGCAGAGTTCAGTTTTTGACCTCTCTGACCCTGAACTGTTCTAGGGGGAATACAAACAAGGATTTGATTGATGGTTGTTTTAGAGCTGAGCAGTGGCACCAAGTAACTAGATAGGTGCTTTGCCACATTGTCTTTTAAATAGAAACATTATTGCTCCTTCTATTTTTATCTCATGTTCACACCATGCCATGTGAAACACATCTCTCCAAATTGTTTTTGGATAGGTTTTTTATTGCAGCAGTAAACGAAGTTGGTGAGGGGCCAGAAGCAGAATCTAGTATTACTACTTCATCCCCAGCAGGTATGGCCCGGGGATGCTCCTTCTGTTTCACCGGGACTGAGGGGGTGGCAAGGGTGGGTTCAGATCTTAGAGGTCCTGGGTCATCCGGTGTTCCTCAAGACCCCACCTCTTCTGCCCGAATGAACATTACCTTTCGGGTACTTTGTAAATTTTCAATTTTAAGTGAATCCCAACAGTTGACAAATAGAAGTTAAGTCGTTAGATCGAAAGCTTTCACGTTAGAATTTAGGACTTTGAAAATTAGAATAAAACAATTTAGGGATTTAAAAAATATGGCCTCAAACAAATCCTTGGTTTCAGTTGAAATCACTAGTGATTATCATTCACATATACGCACTTAGGGGATCCGTGTAAACTTTCTGACCTAACTCCCATTTTATATTATGCATCATCACTTATTACATATCAGATATCTTTTTCGTCCAGTCTCCTTAAGGTTTTTAAATATATCTGGACTTAATAATTTACATTTTACCATCCTGAATATTCAATCTACCAAATTAGCTTTTGTTGTTACTCTATGAGTACCATATTTTTGGCTTTGGCATTTTAACAATTGCCCTGAGAGATTGAACACTTACTGCCTGATGCCTATTGGGCAAAATAATAAGTGAAAATGCTTTCTAAGAAGCACAGAAATATTTTGGGGAAACTAGTAAAAGAGTTTTGAATAACACCCAAAGATTCCAAATTCTGGGGATTTCTTTTCTATTTTCACTAGAATTTGCAGATTTCACCGTCCCTTACCCTAATATGCCAGAGTGTGGAATGTCATCTATCACTAGCCTTTAGTGTTTTGGCTGTTACTAGACTCTAGGAAAGGAGAGGTATTTTTGTTATGCAAGAAGTATCCGAAGGGCGAGTTATATATAGAGGAGGCTTAAGGTTTTTGTTACTATGATTATTGCATAACATTTATTAACTGCCCTAAAAGTGTTCATCCACGCACACGGCATCACTCTCCAATGCCACAGGACATCAAGCAGAGTTCTGCAGTCCTCAAATTCCATTCCTCTAAGGACTTCTCAAAAGGAGAGATAAGTGAGGATGAAACAGAGACAACCAATGTCTGTCTGTATGTGTGTGTTTTAACTACCCACTCTGGTCTGGGCTGGACCACCTCCACCAAGCAGTCAAATTCTCACGGCTGAGGATAATGAGCTGAGCTCCTACTGGGGCAAGGCTGTTGAGAAGGGTGATACCTCATGTGATGTTATTTTGAGGGCATTTAGGGGCACATACAGATAAATCCTACTTGATTGACACTCTACTTCCTACCCCAGTCATGGAAGAGTGTGACTTATACTGCAGTTGAAATGCCCCAGTGCCTGCAGAGAAAAGCTAGCCAGCCTCTTTTATGCTGTAGTCCCCTTGCTTTGAAGGGTGGTGTGGGTCTTTTTTTGTGTCAATGTGCATATGGTTGCTCTGTCTGCCTGTAAATCGTGTTTTTGTTTTAGTTCAAGAAGAGGAACAGTGGCTGTTTTTATCCAGAAAAACTTCCCTAAGAAAGAGATCTTTAAAACATTTAGTAGACGAAGCACACTGCCTTCACTCAGGTGCTATACACCATAATATTACAGGTCAGTACAAAAGAGAGAAACGTTTTCTTAATGTAAAAAGAAGGATCCAGGTTGACTTCCATTTTAATCTCTTTCTTAAAAATTAAAGAAATAAATTTTCTTTCCCGTAACTTTTTGGTGTGGTTGTTGTATAATAACACACGTGTTTGCACGGCTCTTCTAGGAATATCAGTTCATGTCCACCAGCAAGTTGTTTACTTCTCTGAAGGAACTCGCATATGGGTGAAGAAGGCTGCCAACATGTCTGATGTGTCTGACTTGAGAATTTTTTACAGAGGTTCTGGATTAATTTCTTCCATCTCCATAGATTGGCTATATCAGAGAATGTATTTTATCATGGATGAACGGGTTAGTCTGAGAATTTAAAGTGAATAACTACAGATTGATACTCATATGCATATGTTGGTATATTTACAAGTAAACATAATTCTTTCTTTCATTCCATAAATACTTATTGCATGTTTATTATGTTTTAGACACTGGGTTAGCAAGGAATCATAGATCTGCTCTATAGAAGGGTCTAGACTTTATCTAGTACTAGTCCTGACCTACCATTAAATCATCTTTATTTATGATTTTTCAGAGCCATGAGTTTATATAATGATAATTTACCTTCCATAAGATGGCGGCGGGACCTGTGTTTTCACTAGGTAGGACTGCCAGTTGTGATCAAAGTCAGCTGCGAGCATTTTAAATTATATAATGACCAGGGGTCACTCCAGTAGGTCTCTGAAAATAAAGCGTTACTGAAATCTTTGAGAAGACACACTCTTAATGTGTCTCAAGTTTCCTTCTTTGAAAGGGACAGGCTTATTGCAATCACTACAGCTGGAAACCCATAAGGTTGGATACGGCTTAAGTATTAAAAATAGTTGAGTGCTATACAGCCAGGAAAATAGGCACTTGTATTTCATTGATGCCAGTAGGATATAAACTCATTAGGATAAAAGATGTAAAACTGACTTTTAAGGGCTTTATGTTTTCGAAACGTGCTCAATGACTAGCACAATTCTAAGCCCAGAACAGATGCTCAAGAAATAATTGTTGGCCAAATTGAATATAGACAGACACTAATCCTGCTGGTGTATTTTTGATTCTCTAGGTATGTGTCTGTGATTTAGAGAACTGCTCAAACATTGAGGAAATTACTCCTCCCTCAATTACTGCACCTCAAAAAATTGTGGTTGATTCCTACAATGGGTAAGCATTGGCCTTGTAAATATGAATTCTCTTCCATTGGCAAGAATCTTTGGGAAACTTGCTTACTAACGAAATGCTATAGTACCAGATGAGAGAATCTATGTATCTTATTTCAAATTTAATTAAAACCAGGCAAAGTTTTCATTCTATGTAGCCAAGAGGAAATTTCTTTGAAACTTGATCCAACTTTCTTTCAAAGTTGATATTATACAACTTGTCTAGTTAAGTAGTTTTTCCTCTCCCCTTCACAGTGAAATATGGATATATGGGAAAGACCTCTTGTCTAGGACCCAGGGACCTGTGTTCTAGTCCTGGATTTGTCACTATTTTAAGGCAAGACTCAGGGTCTCCTTGCCCCCTCAATGCTCCTTGTGAGGAGCCCTCCAGCCTCTGTTTTCTCCTTTCATTGTATGGTTTCTTTTACTGAACAATTCAGCAGCAGTTCATTTCTCTGGTCTGGTTTTCACAACTATCAAGAGGCTGGTTTAGCGAGAATGCTACTAGCAACCATCCAGGAGATAGGAATTGATGGTTAATGACAAGTAAAAATTTTCCATTACAAATAACTATTTTTCCCCTTGCCACAGATAAGATGGACACAGTTTAGCTTAGTTGTGCTGCTAAATTGCAGTAGGACCTGGAAGCAAGTAACTTCATATCTGTGACCTTTATTTCATCCGTCTAGATGGGGAAGACAATAATAGCCAGTTGGGTTATTTTAAGGATGAAATGAAGTATTCACTGTGAATGTATTTTGTGATCTCCAAATGCACACAAAAGAGAAGGATGAAAACATAGGAAGTTATTTTGGAGTTATTATTTCTTAAATATGACCAGATAATTACAGATTGGTGACTAATAAGCAAGGCCAGTGTTTGTAAGATTAAACCTTTTTCTTTTCTGTAGGAATAAAGTTGTTTTCACTTTGAATGAAAAAAATATAGTCCATAACCCTTTTTAGTTTTCACTGATTGATCTTCTTGAAAAAAGATTGCTCATTATTGATTTAAAATCAACCTTTTTTATTTATATTCATTCGTAATTTATTAGATATTTATTTTAACATCTTAGGTTTGCATGGATTATAGAATATTTTTTTAAAAACCCTGTGATGCAGGGCAAGTCCTTTGGATTCTCTGGATCTTATTTTCCTCATTTATAAAAGTCTAAGATCCTATGAAATGTAACTTGTTGCTGGCAGTTACACAAAATGACTCATTCTGAAGATAATGAACTTCACCCACTAAATCAGTCACTCAAAGTGCATCTCAGTGAGGTCTTTGGTGGCTCTTTTTTCCATGAGGATAAAATTGATTTGTGCTTAGATTTTGAAATGTGACTAGAAATGATAATGATAATTAGTAGTTATTGGGTACTTAATATATGTGCATTATAACTAAGTGCATTACTTCCAGTAATTCATTTAATCCTTGTTCAACCCTATAAAGTAGGTACTTTCATTATCCCGACTTTATAGATAAGGACATCGAAGCAAAGTTTGATTTGGTAATTGCCCAAGATCGCACAGCTATTTCGTGATGGAACCAGTATTCGACTTGCTACTTCAGGGCCTGTCTTCTTATCATCTCCCTAGACGATGATAATCAGATAATTTTTAGCAACACTTTGTATGTAGTATTCCTAAAGAATTCCGGACGTGTGAAGTAGTTTATTCTCCTGGCATTAAAAATGGTTTCCTTTATGCTGTTATTTTGCACCGCTGAATTATTCATTAGTTGAGTCTGTGCTCACTATAAACCTCTTTCCTTCTCCCCCAACCCCTGCTTCTTCCTCCTCTCACCTCCGTCCTCTTCCCCCTGCACCCCTGCTCTCCTCAGCTTCCTTCTCTTTTTCCTTCTCCTCCAAAGTGGTGATGAGGGTTAAAGACCTGAATTCCCCCTGCTTCAGTGTAAGGATTGTAATCTTCACCCCGCACCTTTTTCCTTTCATCGACTCTGAAATCCCTCCAAATTCCCTTAACAATTTTGAATTTGGGAAATAAAAGCAGGAAGTTAAGAGCCAAATTACTTCTGCTATTTCTTTTAAGTTATTTCTGCTTTTTACCTGCCACAACCTTCCCTTAAGAAAAAGAACATAGGTTCATCTCTCAACATGGTGTTTATACATCAGGATATTACTCTAGCACAGGAGTCTTGAGCATATTGATAAGGATTTGGAACAGTCATCAAGGAGAACAAGAGCGGGACTGAATAGGATAGGGAAAATGATTTGACAGCTGTGAGGAAAAATTGAAATCCTGACAATCCATGGGGTTGTGATAAGAAAGATTTATTAAGCAAAAGTGTACTTTTGTTAGCATCTGTCTCCATGACCATAAATTCTAAATTAGCTACCTTCAAATTAATAGTTTTATGTTTTAGTTAAAATTCTATTTACAGATTTGAGTTATCAATGAAATATTTTTCTGTGTTTTCTTTCTCATTTTTAAAAGTTCACCTGCATCATTACCATGATGTTGGGCTCCAAGTTAGGTATTTTTTCAAAATTCTTCATTGGCTCCTTTCTCCTGATTGCTGGGTGGTCCTTCCCAGCTGTTTTGCTTACTTGTGGGGTATTTCTTCATGATTTGTGAAATGGTATTGCCTCACTCAACTGTAAATACTGTTAAAAAAAGCTTAGTCTACTACAAATGCAAAGTAGTTTTACTAGATATTTATAGCAAAATAATAACCGTGTGGTGTAAAAAAATAACTGGTTTACATGTTTTTGCCTTCTTCCATTTTATCATTCACAGTGCAAGGGAAAATTTATTGACAGAATTAGACTTAAGAATTTGTGTACTTTGGAGAAAAGTGTTTTATAATAAATAACATGTTCGGCCATGTAATTTTTATATAATATGCTTTCTTTTAAGAGTAGATTTCATCAGAAAATCTTTAAAGACCTTTTTGTTCTTAGACTATGTGATTCCTTATATTCACGTATAATAATTAGGAGACTAAACATTATAAATGAGGCTGAAATTTTCCAATGTTCCAACTTCTAACTTAAATGAGTAGAGCATATCCTTAGTAAATACCTTTACCCTTTGCACCTTAGGAAGCCCTGTACTTGTTGACTTTGGGCACACATTGCTGTGATTGTGCAACAGGATAACGCAATGGGTTGAGGAGGTTACTCATCCACCCTTGCACTGAGTCTTATCAGGCTTCTTTTTTCCCTCTGTCAGGTATGTCTTTTATCTCCTGAGAGATGGCATTTATAGAGTAGATCTCCCCGTGCCATCTGGTCGCGACTCAGAAGCCATGCGTATTGTGGAGAGTTGCACATTAAAGGATTTTGCAGTAAAGCCACAGTCCAAGCGAATCATTTACTTCAACGACACCGCCCGAGGCTTCGTGTCAACATTTCTGGACGGCTCTGCTTCCCATCTTGTCCTCCCTCACGTCCGCTTTGCTGATGTGAAGAGCTTTGCTTGTGAAAACAATGACTTCCTTGTCACAGATGGCAAGGCCGTTTTCCAACAGGACTTCTTATCTTTTAATGAGTTCATCGTGGGATGTGACCTGAGTCACATAGAAGAGTTTGGGTTCGGTAACTTGGTCATCTTTGGCTCGTACACTCAGCCGCACCCCCTGCCAGGCCGCCCGCAGCGACTCTCAGTGCTCTTTGGCTCCTACCAGGCCCTCATTCAGTGGAAGCCTCCAGATCTCGCCATAGGAGCCAGTGAGTGCCCTCTCCCCAGCGTGGTTACTGGCCTCACTGGAAAGAGAGGAAAGCTTGAACTGCTTGACATTGTGACTTAATCTTGAGAGCCCATATATGATTATTCAGTCATCAATCAGAAGTGCTACTTAGCTCCCCCCCAAACAAGTGTTTATACTTTTGTTCTGCATTTATTAGTTTTGCATTAGGAGGATCTCTATATGTCCCATGAATATCCCAACAGAATGGTTGGAACATTTATTGAGTGTCTACTAGGAACCAGCTGCTGGCATTCCAGTCTGAGTGAATATATTAGGCAGGGGGATAAAGCGCTGGGGTTGAGAATTTGTATCCATGGAGATCTTGCATGAATTAGAGCAACTCCCTAAAACTCTCTGAACTTGAACTTCCATCTCTGGAGAGGCAGTATGTGTGGTGGGCAAGCAGGTGGGCTCTGGAGCCAGCCTGCATGGAGTCAAAGACTGGTCTTGCCATTTATTAGCAGAATGACCCTGGGCAAGTTACTTACCCATTTCGTGCATATTTTTCCACTCCTGGAAAATGGGAATATTAATTATATCTTTCTGTGGGATTGTCATACAGATAAAATTAAGATGCATAAGTAGAACATTTAGAACAATATCTAACACAGAAGTAGGCAAACTTTTTCTATAAAGGAAGGAGCAGATAGTAAACATTTTCAGCTTT
Source organism: Tapirus indicus (assembly GCA_031878705.1). Taxonomy (NCBI): domain Eukaryota; kingdom Metazoa; phylum Chordata; class Mammalia; order Perissodactyla; family Tapiridae; genus Tapirus; species Tapirus indicus. The sequence goes on along the minus strand of CM062933.1, from coordinate 38,677,683 downwards.
GTGGGTCATGTGGTCTCTGTCAGAGCTACTCCGCTCTGCTGTTGTGGTGTGTAAGCAGCCATAGATAATATGTAAATGAGTAACTGTGGCTGTGTTCCAGTACAACTTTATTTACAAAAACAAAAGCAAACAAAAGCAAAAACAAGGTGTAGGCCAGATTTGGCTTGTGGGCTGTAGTTTGCCAATCCCTGGTCACCCAGATTATTTAGCAAACATGAGCTATTTTTTACTTTAAGACTAAGTTAATTATGCCCACTTGCTGTGTCTCTCAAAGATGGCTGAAAATGAATAAGCAAATTCTTTTTGTATTGTTTGGGCTTCTAGGAGGAAGTTGCTATACAAGCACTGGGAATTATATTAGAGATTCATCACTAAGCATTTGTTTATTAGGAGTGTGGTTACACCCGGTGGTGTTATAGAGCAGCCCTGACAATTCCATACAGCCAATCATACAGCTTTGACTGAGGGGCAGTGTCCTCTGGTTTGTTGGAAATGATGTCTCCTTTGATGGGGCAAAAGGATGTCCTGGGTGGAATGGACACTGGCCTGGCCAATCATCAAATTAACGCTGATGATTAGTGGGGTGGCAGATATTATTGCCCCATTACCCTCCGATTCGCGGTGAGACTGTAGATGAATTTGCTGACAGTCCTGTTTGCCCTTGCTGATGTCATCTTGGGCAGTGATATTGTTTAACTCTTCTGATTAGGCCCTTCCACCTGGCAGAACTGGACCTATGAGGTGAAAGTATCAACCCAAGACTTTCCTGAAATCACTCATGTTTTCTCTAACATCAGTGGGACCATGCTTAATGTATCCGAGCTGCAGAGTGCTACAAAATACAAGGTTTCTGTGAGGGCGAGTTCTCCCAAGGGGCCAGGCCCTTGGTCAGAGCCCTCGGTGGGTACTACCCTGGTGCCAGGTGAGAAAATGTTCTTGATTTAGGGAGTGATTCTGACTGAAAAGTCTTACTCCCTGTGTCCTTTGAAATTCCTCACATCCAATGTGGTAAAGAAATTGGAATGAGGGTTCGTTGACCTCTTGAGTATGCGTTTATTATCTGAGATTAGGAAAGCAAATAGAGCGCTGTGTGATATTTAATTTTTGTTTCTAACCTGCTATTTTAAACTTTTCAAGATATTTTTGAGGAAAAAATATTATTTTCTTCTTCTTCATGGCTTTCTTCTTTCTCATGGTTTATTAAGCCATAATAATAATGAACTCTGAAGGTTGTGGTGAGAGAGGTTGAGGTGAATTATGTTGAGTTCCATCTTCTTGGCTGAAAAAAAAAGGAAAGCTAACTGTACCATTTATACTGTTGTTGTTATCACAGTTGCTTCTGGGTTTTCTGAACGGGATCATGGCAACCAATAGCCAAAGCAAAAAAAACTACTTTCATGACCATGACATTACTATAGAGGTAGCGTCACCACACATTTCTCTTCACATTCAATTTCAAATATTTACATAAAAATCAGAAAGTATGTTTAATATGATAGATAATTCTGTTAAGCAGATACAATTACTCATATCCTTCCACAGTATTTTCCAAATTTTGATATTCTTTTAGTTTATAAAGGAAATCTTAGGATATAAGATGTGAACCTAAAAAAGTGTGCATTCTGTGATATTTCTTCCCATTTCTTTTTTCCCAAACAGCTACAGAACCACCATTTATTATGGCTGTGAAAGAAGATGGGCTTTGGAGCAAACCATTAAATAGCTTTGGCCCAGGAGAATTCTTATCCTCCAATATAGGAAACGTGTCAGGTAAACACCAAGTCCTTGTACACTTGGATGGCAGGTTTCTACTCATAAGACTTCCTAAGCTAGTCAATAAATAAAAAAAAAAAAATGAGTGTTTTGGTATTAGGTCAATAATGAAAGGAAAAAATATTGAGTGAACTATACTGCCCGTGACACTATTAAGAAAATGTCCATTCTCAAGTAGGAATGCTATTTATTATTTCACAGACTGTGAGGTTATCTATTGATTCATGCCCATTTCAGGAAGACCTTGATATACTTCTCATGTATTTCCATCTATCAATGTCATCCCACAGTAATAGCTTATCTGTTCCACTAAGACAGCTGTACTTAAGTAATTTATTATGAGTTTCCTATAAGACTGGAGCATGGAACAGCTACATGAAGTTCTAAATATAGTGTAAGAAAGAATTTCATGACAAGGATTATTAAGTAATGAATGGGTAATTTTGCCTAGAGGACTTTAGAATGAAGAAGTCTTCATTCTAGGGTGGTAAAACGGTGATCTTGCCTGAAGATGGCATCTTCTATAATTACCAAATTATTTGATCTATTTGCTTGGCCATCAAAAGTACAACAGCATTTCTGACCAACGCAGGAGTTGGACTTAGGAGGTAGTGTGGTACTAACGGAAAGAATGGGGCTTTGGAGTTGCTTTGAATCTGGGCTCTCCCTCTTTTCACCTGTCAGACCTCGGGCAGAATGATCTCACCAAATCTCACGTTCACCATGTCAAAAATGGGGATAATTCTTATTTCATAGCTTTCTTTTAAGAGTTAAGTGAGATATGTAAAAGTGCCTGGGACAATGTTTGGCAAAGAGGAGATGCTCAATGCATATTAATTCCCCTCTCTAGTTCCAGGGGTTATGACTTTGGGATAGCATTATTGAAATATTCTTGACAGGTCCTTGAGCTTCTAGTGAATATCTATGTTAGCATATGCTTTAAAATTATATTGAGGTGAATGTCTGATTTGTCGACTCACTATGTCTATGGCATCCATGTAAAAATAACTGCTACCAATTCCCTTTGTTTTGAGACATGGATTGGTATAACAACAGCCTCTACTACAGCGACATGAAAGGCAACGTTTATGTTTGGCTGCTGAATGGGACAGATATCTCAGAGAATTATCACATTGCTAACATTGCAGGAGCAGGGGCTTTAGCTTTTGAGTGGCTGGGTCACTATCTCTACTGGGCTGGAAAGACATATGTGGTAAGTTAAAGCCTGGCATTCTGGATATTCTAGAACATCCACCCACTTCAGTGAGTTGAATGTCATTTCCATGATTTTTTTCATACTTGTGTACCACCTATGTCTTATTTATTTAATATTTGTCTCTAAACTTACTCACTTTTTTATTAAAATGCATGTATTTGTAAAGGACATTCTATATTACTATTTCATATACTAGTTATATATTTTCAATAATATCTTAAAATAAATATATTAAGTTGTTCACCAATGATGGGTCAGTGTCCTTGAGGAAAATGGCACACTCCAGAGGCATGATTAAAAGAAACTAAGTGAAGGAATTATTTCAAGGATGTGGACAGGGCTAAGGAAAATGAGCAAAGGATGGTGAAGCATGCCCTGGGCTAGCAAGTGTGGGAAGATATTACTACTCAAGGCATAAAGGGGCAAGGGGAAGAGGAGGAAGGACCTGGTCACGGTTGCATCTTTAGGAGAGTTGCTGACATGAAACTCCGCCACTGTCAAAATGTCTGGTCTGGCAAGGAGCCATCTGAAGGAATAAGTACCCCAATTCCTCTTTCCTTCCGGCCTCTGATCTTCTGCCAGGGCTTCCATTGGCTGAACCTCCCTGGAAGCCAGAGAACAAGGGAGCTCAGTTGATACAATCCATAGACATCAGCCTCCGGGGCCACAGTGTAGGATGGAAAGAGGACCTGGTGGCAAAATGAAGACATCTTACACATCTGTGTAGTGGTACACTTTGAAGAGAAGGATGGTTAATCTGGAGAACAGTGGTCTGATAGATCAAGAAATATGGTACTAAGTCATTTTCTAATCAGGAGGGCACTAGTTGTCCACTCATTTATTCATTCAACAATTGTTTATCTATTACTAATATGTTTAAAGTCTTGAGAATAGGCATTGTAGGGAATATAAAATAAATAGTAGACATGTCCTGTTCTTTAAAAAAAATCAGCTTTATTGATATATAATTCACATAACATAAAATTTATTTACCCTTTTATTAGGTAAATTGCAGTGGTTTTTAGTATGTTCAGTGTTGTGCAACCACCACAACTTGCCTCTGCTCTTTTGATGACATAAAAATACATACGTGAAATAATAGAAGAAGCATACAAAACTTTTTATTTAGAGGCAAAGCATTATAGTATAGTCTCAATTCATAAGTACCAATGACATATAGGCAGAATGGAGTTGAGGGGGATTAATCAGAGAATGCTCCATAAGATGGGTTAGTTTGAAAATAGTTTTGAAGGAAGAAGTAGAAGAGTGGACATAAAACTGGTTTCAGATATTTGCTCTGTCTCTTATATAACTGTTTAACTCCAGGAAAAAATTACTTAACTTCTTGGAACCCAGTTTCCTTGTAAAAAGTAGGAAAGAGAAATCCTTTATAGGCTTAATGTGAGGGTTTCAAGAGCTATTATTTTAAGTATTAAAAAAATACAGTGCCTGGCACATAACAGGTACTCAATAATCACAGTAATTAATATTAGGGAAATATATTGATAGAGGAACAAGGAGAGACGTCATCATTTATCAGGATGTATACATCTTCTCTGGAAGTCCAATCAAATACATTCTTACCCAGCAGTGTTTCTACTGTCTGGATGTGTGATTAGGAAGAGCAAGTATTTTAACTGAAAATAAATTTACCTCCCTTCTCTTTAGAGACATGAAAAGAGATAAGCCCCATGAGGGCAGGTGTCATGACTGTTTGCTATGTTTCCAAGGCTTAGCACACTACCCAGCAGACAGTGCTAATAAATATTTGTGGTTAAACAAATGAATAGAATGAATGGATGAATGCAGCAATTTACTAACAATTGCAATAAACTATTCAGAAATGACAATGTCATTTGAAAATCATTAACTGACTGTATATTATGTTTCATAGATACAAAGGCAGTCTGTGTTGACGGGACACACGGACATCGTGACTCATGTGAAGTTGTTGGTGAACGACATGGTGGTGGATCCAGTTGGTGGATATCTCTATTGGACCACACTATACTCAGTGGAGAGCACCAGGCTAAATGGGGAAAGTTCCCTTGTACTACAGGCACAGCCTTGGTTTTCTGGGAAAAAGGTGACAAAAAAGATCTCTTGGATTGTAACTTCTATCTCATGCACTCTATTTCATAGGAGGAGCAGTCTTTCCTCAGTCCTCACCTAGATGACTGGACATAAAATTAAGATATGGATTGTAACAAGAAGACAAAGAGTAGTAAGAAACGGTTTTCAGATGTCAGCTGGAAATAGGACCTGAGACACACATGTCTCTATCCAATTATAGCACATATCCAATTATAACACAAGGTTTTTATCCCTATGTGTATTATATTTTTTAAATGTATAGGATTTTTTTTTTGTAATTAGCAGAAAATACAATTCAAAATAGTTTAAACCATTGGTTCTCAAACTTGGTGGCACACTGGAATTATGTGGGGAATTTGAAAACATACTGGAGACTGGGTTCCATCCCTGGAGATCATAATTTAATAGGATGCAGCCTGGGAAGTGAGATTTTTAAAAAAACTCTGCAGCTGATTCTAATGTGCAGCGATGTTTGAGAGCAACTAATTTAAACAATGAAACTTATTCACAAAGGTATCCTTCAAACATGTATTTGATTCATTTTCTCATCTTGTTTTCTATTTAGGTAATTGCTCTAACTTTAGACTTCAGTGATGGGCTCCTGTATTGGTTGGTTCAAGACAGTGAATGTATTCATCTGTACACAGCTGTTCTTCGGGGGCAGAGGTAAGTAATATCCCTCAAAGGCAATTGATTGAGAATAAAAGAATGACTTGCCCCTAGGTTATAAATAATAATGCATGAGAATTCATTCTTCCAATGAACATTTACTAATTTTCCACCGTGTTGCAGGCATTGTGCTTGTGGGGAAAGATAGATTTGTAAACAAGAAATTACAGAAGACTGTGGTAAATTGTGTGATGGGGTGTAGAGAGTGCAGTGGAAATCTTCTTGAGGAGGATTCTTCTCAAGAGCCCAGGAAATGGATGGTTTTTTCTGCTTCTTATCAAAATAGTGTACATTACAGAGTTAAGACAGAAACCTTCCTATATGTCACACACGAAAACTGGAGAGGAAAGGACCACATGATTTTTCTTCTTGATCTATGTCCTCAAACTAAGCCCCCTGTCTTTTTGTTGGCATCTTCACACCTTCCGTGTTAGCATTATCAGGTTTTTTTTTCTATACTTTTTTTTTACACTATTGCTTTTAAAATTAGCTATAACATATGTAATATGAAATGCTCAGATCTTCAGTGTTCCATTGTATGAGTTTTGGTGAATGCATTTTAAGACAGATATATCCACCATCACAGAAATTTCCCTATGCCCCTTCCCATCAATCCCCCCCTGCCCCTGAAATATGTACATTTTGTGTTTGGCTTCTTTTACTTGGCATAACATCTTTTGAGATTTATCCATGTTGTTATGTGTATCAGTTTTCCCTTTTTATTGCTGAGTAGTATTCTATTGCATGAATATACCATAGTTTGCTTATCCATTTTCCCCTTGATGGACATTTGGACTGCTTCCCAATTTTAGTTATGAATAAAATTGTATGAATATTTGTATACAAGGTTTTTTTATGAGTGTATTCTTCGTTAAATACCTAGGAGTAGAATTGCTGAGTGATAGGGGAGATATATATTTAACTTCCTAAGCAATTTCCTGATTTTCAAAGTGTTTATACTATTTTACATTCCCACCAGAGATGTATAAGACTCATGGTTGTTCCACATCCTTCCAGCAATTGGCTTTGGCAATCTTTTTCATTTTCACCATTCCTTGGTGTGTATAGAGTTTCATTGTGCTTTTAATTTGCACTTCACAGGTGACTAATAATTTTCACTACTTTTTCATTTATTATTGATGATTTATATATCTTCCTCTGTGATGTGGCTATTCAAGTATTTTTCTCATTATTTAATTGGCTGTATGTCTTTTCACTATTGAGTTGCAGATCTTTAGGCATTCTGTGTATAAGTCCTTTGTCAAATATATGTGTTGTGAGTATATCTCTCAGTGTTTCGCTTACCTATATATTTCTTGGCAGTGTGTTTGGATGAGTAAAATTTTTAATTTTGATTAATCCAATTTATCTTCTTTTTTTCTTCTTTATGGTTTGTGCTTTCTACGTCCTCCATAAAAAATCTTTGCCTATCCCAAGGTTGTGAAGATTTTATAATATATTTTTTCTAGAAGTGTTTTTGTTTTAGTTTCCATGTTTAGATCTATGATCCATCTCAAATTGGTTTTTAGATATGATGTGAGGTCAGGATAAGCCTCTTTCCTTTCTATATGGGTGTCCAGTTGTTCCAGCACCATTTATTAAAAGAGTCTCCTTTCATTATTTAGTTGCATTGGTGCCCTTGTTGAAAATAATCTGACTGTATATGTGGGTCTATTTCTGGACACTATTCTGTTCCTTTGATATATTTGTCTAGTCTTTTGCCAATACTACATTTTCTTGATTATTGTAAATTTAGAGAAAGACTTACAGATAGGTAAGATTAAATCTTTCAACTTTGTTTTTAAATTTTTTGGGGGGCTATTTTTGATCCTTTGCCTTTCCAAATAGATTTGAAAATCATCTCACGAATTTCTAGAATAAAGCCTGTCGGAATTTTAAATCTCTTATCAGTTTAGGGAGAATGAATATCTTAAAATGTTGTCTTCTAATCAATGAAAATGGTATATCTCCCATTTATTTAGGTTTTCTTTAATTTTTTTAAGCAGCATTTTACGGTTTTTAGTGTAGAAGTTTTGCACATATTTCATTAAATTAATCCTAAGTATCTGATTTTTTTTGATGCTTTATAGATGGTATTTTAAAAATTCCATTTTCTAAATGCTCACTACTAGTGTGGAAAAATACAATTAATTTTTGTACATTGACTCTGTATCTTGATTCATTGCTAAATTTATTTGTATGTTCTAGTAGTTTTCTTGTAGAATACTTTGGTAAGGGTTACAGTGGTCTTATAAATGAATTAGGAAGCATTCCTTCTTCCTCAATTTTCTGAAAGTGTTTGTGTAGAATTGATATTAATTCTTCCTTGAGTTTTGGTAGCATCCACCAATGAATCCATCTGGGCCTGGAGTTGTCTTTGTGGAAAATTGTTTTTTTATACATTTAATATCTTTTAAGAATGTAGGGTTATTTAGATTTTTATTTCTTCTTGAGTCAATTTTGGTAATTTGTTATCTTTCAAGGATTTTGTCTATTTTGTGTGAGTTGTCAAATTTAATAATAGTCCCCTATTATCACTTTAATGTCTATAGGGACTGTAGTGATGTCCTTTACACTTCTAATATTGATATTTTTTTTTCTTGATCACTTCTGTTAAGGATTTATCAAATTTATTAATCTTTTAAAATAACCAGCTTCTAGTTTTATTGATTTTCTCTATTTTTATTTCATTTCTTTCCAGTCTTATTTTTATTATTTCTTCTTCTACTTATTTTGGGTATAATTTCTTCTTCTACTTCTAGCTTTTTAAGATGAAAGGAAAAGTCATTGTGTTCACATCATTCCACCAATATTTTTATAATATTTGCATTTAAATATACAAGTTTCTTTTAAGGACTGTGTTAGCTGTATTCCACAAATTTTGATATATTGCATTTCACTATCACTCAGCTCAAAATATTTTCTAAGTCCCCTTATTATTTTTCTTTGATCTATGTGTTTTAAATATATGTTGCTTAATTTTGAAGTATTTTGGGATTGTTTTGGTATTATTTCCATTAATTTCTAATTTACCATTGTGGCTAAAAAACATACTCTGTGTAATTTCAATCTTTTGACATTTATTTAGACTTATTTTATGGCCCATCATAGAGTAAATCATGTGAGAGTTCTAAGTGCAGTAGGGAAGAGTGTTTATTCTGCTTTTGTTTGGTGTAGTAGTCTATAAGTGTCAAGTAGGTATATTGATTGATAGTGTTGTTAAAATATTTTTGTCTACTTATATTATCTGTCACTAAGGAAGAACTGTTAAAATCTCCAACTATAATTGTAGATTTCCATATAATTCTTTTTAGTTGATGTATCTAGGTGCTTTGCATTTAGTATTCTTATTTATATACTTGATTATATTGCCTTCTTATCACTATAAAATACCCTCATTCATCTACAGTAATACTCTTCATCTTAAAGACTATTTTCTCTAATATAAGTAAAGCCACAGAAGCTTTCTTTTGCTTAGTGTTTGCATAGTACATTTCTTTCCATCCCTTTACTTTCAATCAATTTTTATCTTTACATTTAAAGTGTGTTTCTCGCAAACAGCGTATAGGATTTTGCTTTTTTAATGCAGTCTGACAATTTCTGCCTTTTAATCTGGGTATGTGGTTCATTTACACCTAATATAATTATTGATATGTTTGGATTTAAGTTTACCATCTTGATGTTTGACTTCTATTTGTCTCATCAACTCTTTCTTCCACCGTTCTACTTCTCTGCATTTTTGAGGGTGAATAAAATACTTTTAGTATTCCATTTTATCTTGTCTCTTTTTTTTTTGTGGGGAAGACCAGCCCTGAGCTAACATCCTTTGCCAATCCTCCCCTTTTTGCTGAGGGAGAGTGGCCCTGGGCTAACATCGTGCCCATCTTCCTCTACTTTATATGGGACGCCGCCACGGCATGGCTGACAGGCAGTGCGTCGGCGGGGACCCGGGATCCGAACCCGCGAACCCCGGGCTGCCAAGCGCGAACCAAACCGCTGTGCCACCGGGCGGCCCCTTATCTTGTCTCTTGACATTTTAATTTTGTCCATTTATACTCTTCTTTAGGTTGCTTTAGAGAGTGAAACATGCATTTTTTTTACATTAACATCTTCAACTTATCAGAGTCAATATTCAAAATATTCTTACTTCATGAATGATTTTAAAAATTTATGGCAATGTATTTCCAACTATTACCCTCCCATTCTATGTGTTCTTGTTGTCATATATTTTATTTTTGCCTACACTATAAAATCCATGTTTATTTTTATTTTTATTTTAAACAGCCAATAGTTTTTAACTTCAAGGGAGCAGTTACATATCTCAAATTAAAATATAGGACAGAAAATCATTAGAGAACAGCATTTAGAGGGAGAATTTAGAGATCATTTTTATTTCATAGATGAGGAAACTGAGACACAGAGATGTGCATAAATTTGCCTAATGTCACTTGATTAATTAGAGAGATGATCAGGAAAGGGTTAAAGTAAAGCAAAAGGTCATGCTCTAGGGTGGAGATTTCTAATATCGGGTTCTTGGACCCCCAGGGAATTCATGGAAGGCTTCAGGATATGTGTGAGTGCATACAAATTGAGGATCCATATTTTTCATCAAATTTGCAAGAAGTTAATTTTACAAAGTCCAAGAACTCCTGCTCTATGAAGACCATGTCAAGATTACTTTTAGAATTAAAAAATGCATATTTTTGGTTGACGGAAAAGCTCTTAATTATAGAGACTATGAAAAAGGAGTATACACATATGTATATAAACACATAATGCATATAAACATATGTACAACAAATCTGATTAATCAATTATTTCATATCAACTATGGTGTACAGCTCTGGCTCGTTTCCCACCTGTGCACCATAGAAAACTGGTTGTTCTTTTCCCTAGAAATGTATGGTATTGGCAATCTGACTGTCAAAAGAATCTGTCTGTGAGATATAGGCAATAAATGTCCAAAGTGACGGTGTCCTGAAGGATCATGGTCCATTCTCCGTGTCTGTACATCCCAGAGGGCTGGCTAGCTGTCATTCTTTGAAAGCTTAACTCCTTAAGCATCCAGAGAATCAGTGTCATTGGATTGAGCAGGTGGAGGAAGACAGTTTCTCCTTTAAAAGGACATTTCCTCATCTCAAGGTTAACGATGTTTGCTTGTATGTGTGCACAGTGGAGTGCAGCAGTTCTCGGCAAGGTTACACAAAGGACAGGCACTTTTGCCCTCCAAGTAAGTCTTGCTTTTTTATTACATCAGGAAAAAAAAAAGCTTACACAGAGAGGGGGATCCCAGAGCCATCTTACAAGGAGAAAATTTTTCCTAATATATACCCAAATTCCTTCTCCTATGTTTTAAGTTTCTTGCCTTTGGTCTAGATCAGCACTGTCCAATACAAATATAATGTAAGCCACATATGTAATTGCAAATATCCTAGTTGCCTCATTAAAAAAAGTGAAAAGATACAGGTAAATTATTAATGAGTTTTTTGACATTCTTTTTTCATGTTAATCCTTGGATATCCAGGATATATTTACATATACAACGCATCTCAATTTGCACACAAAGTTTTCATAGGAAATACTTGATCTGTATTTAGATTTTATAAAATTTACAGTTGAAAAGTTGATTTATGTACCCAAGTTTTTCTAAAATACTTAAAAGTTTTCTAATGTCATACATATGATTCATAATATATGAATAAAACATTAGTTTTAAAACTTAACCTAAATTAATTAAAATTAAAGAACATTAAAAATTCAGTTCCTCAATCGTACTAGCCACATTTCAAGGGCTCCACAGTCACACGTGCCTAGAATCTACCCTATTGGATAGTGTAGTTCTAGTCTGTAGAACTCCAAGATTAGCTCTTTGCTGTCACTCAACGTATTCTGAACTTGACAACTGTAGTGGAGCTGCCCTTCAATCTGCTCTTCCCTCTCGTATGTACATTCATTCCCTTTAGTTTATAAAAGAGTGAATCTAACACCAGTATAACAACATTTCTGACTTGGAGGTTAAAAGGGATGCATCTCTCATAAAAGTTCAGGCATATTTATTTAGGTCAGGACTGACTATATTGCTCCAAAGGAGCCTATGCCTTGCTGTTCCCACTGCCTGAAATGTTCCTAAACCCAGTTCCCTTGGGTAATTTGTGTTTAATCTGCATGGCCCAGTTCAAACGTCATTCTCTAAGAGAGGCTTTCTCTGACCAGACTGCATTAGGTCTCCTTGTTAAGGAACCCGCTCTACCTTTCCTCTTACAATGCCATTCAACAGTGTGGTTATTTACTCACTATCTATCTTTTCGGCTAGGCTGTATATTCTACAAGGGCAGGGATTGTATTTGTCTCATTTGCCACTGTGTCCCAGTGGCTAACACAGAACTAGACACATAACATTTATTGGATGAATGAATAAATGAATGAACCCTCAGTAGAGTAGCTGCAGCTGATCTCTATACATATCTCATGCTTCATGGAAGGGTTTATGTTTTTATGATTTTTTTTGTTGAGCTTTGATTTAAATCCAGCTTTACCTGTTGCTGAAGACTGAAGGGTTTGAAGCACTGACCTCCTGAAAGTGAGGAGATTGTGCTGAAGTTGTGCTGAACCCCAGAGGTTAAGATTTTTGGGTCAACCCAGGAGATTTTCACAGGAGAGGAGTCTTCAGCTGGAAATGAGAGGCAATCCAGGCTAGTGGAGACTAAGAGATATCCAATCTCGCCAGGGAAGTCTGTCCTGGGCACTGTTCTGGGAATGCTGGAACAAACAAACAGCTGCAGTAGCTCTGTGGGGGTGGTCCAGAAGGGCCAGCCTTTTCAGGCCACGTATATCCTGTTTGGTGTGCTTCCTTCCACCTGGAATTTGGTTTTTCATATCTCCAAGGTTACTGGAAACTTCTAATGAGAATTGAAACAACAAAGAATAAAAGTAGACAAGTGGGTGAAAGTCCAAAAGACAAACCAGGTGCTGTTTTCACAACTAAGTAGGTAAGAATGAATAGTATTTTACTAGAAAAAGGACTATGGGAATAGTACCAGCAAATATACTTCTTTATAAGGTTCACAACTCCCAGCTACGGTCCTCTGAGGTAGTTTCAGTTTTCCCAAGGAGGTATTGTATAAGTCTCGAAAAAAAACTTTTATTTATTTTGATTTTAAATGTCATACTTCATACTTTTCTAAAGAGGAAAATGTCAACACTTTTAAGAGATTTAGAGAAACTATTAAAAAAAAGTCAAAGCACACACTCCAAAAGTCTGAGAATAATTGATAGTTTTTACTGAGTACTAGGCAACTGGAGTAATTTTAGAAACAACCAAGCAGATTTTTAAAGTAAAAATTATTGCAAAATTCCTTGTCATTGAGAAGAAACTCTAAAAGCAATTTAAACAATAATCTGTTTACTTGAATTCCTTGGTCTGAAAAGAACTAAGCTATAGAAGTTGATAAGCATCATTGAAGCAACCGACCGTTGTGAATAATATAAAATGAAGGACCAAACAGGCTAAAATAATAAACAGTAAGTAAATAAGATGACTAACTAAGAATAGGTTGGAGGCAAAAATCACAAGTATTTATTAAAACCTGTGTAACACTCTTGCCATAGCAATATCACATTAATAAGAAAAGTCCTAGAAAATTTGCTTTAGGTATCCTTTAAGAAAAATATAAAAAATCAACTTAATATGGAACTAAGAATAATGACAATTATTTGCAAAATATTTCCTCTTTGTTTTCATATACACAAACACACACACTCACAAACACACATTCTCTCCTGTACCTGAATGTACCAGCCTTCCCCCACCCCAGATACACACACTAATCGGTGTCATGTTTTAGCAGTGTTGGGAATACCACCATCACAGAATTTGCAGCCTGGAGTACTTCCGAAATTTCCCAGAATGCACTGATATACTACAGTGGTCGGCTATTCTGGATCAATGGCTTTAGGATTATCACAGCTCAAGAAATAGGTCAGAGAACTAGTGTCTCTGTTTTGGAACCAGCCAAATTTAATCAGTTCACAATTATCCAGACATCCCTCAAGCCTCTGCCAGGTACAATATTTTCTTCTTGCTTACCCTCTCTCCTCCATTTCTGTTAAATAAGTGTTCAGGTTGGGATTTTTTCTTAAGAATTATGTTTTAAGAGGAAAAAGACTTTAGTAGTTTCTGTTGATTTGCTTGCAGTCAGTTTACTTACTCTTAATCCAAATTTACAGCCTGAAACAGTCAGAAAAAGATTTTCAGGATCTATTAAGAGAAAGGAAAATTTTGTTTTGGTACAAATTATTAGTAATTTCTATTGATTTTCCATGCTTTCTATGATGATTGATCATCCTAAATTCTTTCCCTCTCTATTCTTTCTTTCATCCTATAGGGAACTTCTCCTTTACCCCTAAGGTTATCCCAGATTCCGTTCAAGAGTCTTCATTTAGGATTGAAGGAAATGCTTCAAGTTTCCAAATCCTGTGGGATGCTCCCCCAGCAGTGGATTGGGGAGTAATTTTCTACAGTGTGGAATTTAGTGCTCATTCTAAGGTATGGCATTAGTTCTAGTAACTTCCATTTCTCAAACAGACTGTACCATCTGCATCAGCCCCACCCACACTGATTTCTACTTTCTTCACTTAGCCACGCCCATCTCCTTTGTTGTTCCCATAGCATTTGGTTATTAAGATTATTCCTGAGAATCTTTGTTTACAGTCAGTCTCTGACTGCTCTGTGGTTAGTGTTAACAACTGGTATGTTAGATACGCTTTAACTGATCTATGTGGTACAACATGGAACTTATTGACATCAGCACTTCCAAAATTGCAAGGTTTGACTTTAGGTGTGAAGCAAAATTTGGAGATTTTAGTTAATTAGGAATAAAAGATTTTATGATTCTTTCCCTAAGAAAATAATATTTTGTGCTTATATTTTAGTTCCTGGCTAGTGAACAGCAGCCTTTACCTGTATTTACTGTGGAAGGGCTGGAGCCCTATGCCTTATTTAATCTTTCTGTCACTCCTTATACCTACTGGGGAAAGGGCCCCAAAACATCTCTATCACTTCAAGCACCTGAAACAGGTACAGGGGTTAAAATCTCTAAAAAAATTACAAGACAGAATCTTGCTTTCCATGATCTAAAATGGATAGTTAATAATTTTTTAAAATAACTTTCAGTTTTATAGATGTGTTTAGATTCAATATCCTTTTAATGACTTTTTGGAAATGAGAATGACACCATTAAAATAAATCTGAATAATTTATTTCAAAAGAATATTTCAAAGATTTCTTAAAGATTGTTTCACTTGATTGTAATGCTATATAAGATGCAGAAACCTGTTTCAGGTAATTTTTGAAATGCTTCATAGCAAAAATGGACATTTAAGAGCAGAGACAGTTTTGTGAAAGACAAGCTTATCGGGAAATGTTCTCACAGATAGTAACTCAGAATCTTCCATAGGCGAATGACTGATATCTAAATTCAATGTTTTTCTTTGGAATATATATATATTTTAAAGGATACTAGCCATATCTTTACATGTGTATATTACTTTAAAGTGTACAGAGCACATTTATATGTATCACTCCTTTATTAAACATTTATTACATACCTAGCATGTGTCAGAAACATCATTTCATTTGATCCTCACACACTTCTGAGGTAGGTAGGACAGGTGTCACTATCTCAATTATGCAAATGAGAAAACAGAAGCCCAGTGGTTGCCCAATGTAAAATAGCTAGTAAGTGGCAGGGCTGGAACTTAATTCGGACTTTTTATGTTAGTTTTATCAAATCTCCATTCAGTTATTTTTGCAAATGCTGGCAAATGAGAGTATCATATTGCTTTACTTTATGTAAACTTCCTAGCGCAGGACCTGGCAAGCGATAAGAACTCAATAAGCACAGACATCCATTCACCACTGCATTTCTTTTACTGTAATGATTCTTTCACCAATATTTACCCATGAGTCTCATAACAGGAACATAGTGGAGCCTGGGCAGGTTCTGGAGCAGTTAGCATTTGGATCCAGGTATGCTCTCTTTGAGATTGTCTTGGGATGTCAGCTTTGGTTGGATGCTTCTGTGGAAGTGGACTTGAGTGCATCCATCAGGGGATGTGCTGGGAGTCTCATCAGCGCTCTGCTGAAAGTTGGGAGCAATAGGTAGAATGATAAGATTTGGCCCTTGCCCTCAGGAAATTTACAACATAGTTGGGAAATTATTCAAAATGACAAATATTTATTAAGCACCTACTGAGTGCCAGTCCTATACTAGATTTGGGAGGATTTAACAAAGAATAAGAAAAGGTACTTTCTCTGATGGAGCTCATAAAACAGTAGAGAGATAGACACATATGCTGCTAACGATGGTAGAAATAAGACAGTGAGAACTGAGTCACAATGATGTACAGTGAATAGACAAGACAATGAAATCTTCACCTGTATCAAGCTGCTCAGCATTCTCAGCAGAGGGTGATGCGAGAGATTAGTATGGCCAGGGAAGGCCTTTGGGGAGTGGAAACTTTAGCTGGGTTCTGACGGATCAATCAAGAGGTGTCCCGTGTGAGTACAATGTAAGAAGGCCTGGAGATTGGATAACTTGGGTAATGATGTGAGTGTTGAACCTAAAGAAGCAACGTGATTGGAGTGTGGGAGTGGGAGGGGAACTTGTGGAGGAGTCCTAAGAAAGACGAGGGACATCTCGGATGGAATGACTTGGAAATCAGGCGGAGGATTTTCTCTTGATTAAGAAAGAGAGAAATTAATTAAAGGACTGGGAGAGACTAAATTGCTTGGTTTGGTTCTAGAATAAATGGAAACCCCCAAACCATACTCTCAGGGTACTTCTTACCTCCTGGGAGAGTTCAAAGTTAGAGGGCCTGGATCCCTGATACACTGTATTTTACACCGTGAACTGGCTAAAGGCTGGATAGAGTTACTGCCTTCCTTCCTGGTGACTCTGTCAGGATGAGAGTAAATACTGTATTTTTAAAGGAGAACCAGCCACCTTCTATCTACATGGCACAGACAAGAAAGATATCCCTAGGTGATAGTAAGAGGGATTTGGGTTGGAGATAAGGAAGATTTGCTGAAATATCAGGATAGGTTCCTGAAGAAATCTATGGAATATTCTCTCCTGAAGATCTTTAAGAATATGATAGGTATACCTCGACCATCTGGAATGAGAAATATTTATTACTAAGTTGCTCCAGACCCCTATCATGAGTGGTAAAAGTCCACCTTAGATTCTTTTCTGCCCTATCTATGTCTTTGCTTTTCAGTTCCATCAGCACCAGAGAATCCCAGAATGTTTATATCACCAAGTGGGAAATACAGCAACAAGAACGAAGTTGTGGTGGAATTGAGGTGGAATAAGCCTAAGCATGAAAATGGTGTGTTAACAAGATTTGAAATTTTCTATCAAATATCCAATCAAAGTGATGAAAACAAGACATTCGAAGACTGGATTGCTGTCAGTGTCACTCCCTCAGTGATGTCTTTTCAACTTGAGGGCATGAGTCCCGGGTACAATGTTGCCTTCCAGGTATGAGAGTGAAAACAGGGATACAGGGGTCTTAGGTTGATTAAAGAACTAGGTTAAGAATTCTGCTACTCTGTAAATAATTTGAGATACAGTGTGATCACAGAAGTCAAGTGGGCAGCAAAGGTACAGAGGGGAGAGGGGACAGCTGGGGTAAAGGACATCTTGACAACTTTCAGACTGAGAACAAACCATTATTATCTTTATTTTTATTATTATTTTATTGAGGTCATAATAGTTTATAACATTGCAAAATTTCAGTTGTACATTATTATTTGTCAGTCACCATATATACGTACCCCTTTACCCCTTATGCCCACCCTCCCAACCCCCTTCCCCTCTGGTAACTGCTAATCTGTTCTTTGTCTATGTGTTTTTTTATCTTCCACATATGAGTGAAATCATGTGGTGTTTGTCTTTCTCTGTCTGGCTTATTTCGCTTAATATAATACCCTCAAGGTCCATCCATGTTGTTGCAAATGGGATAATTTTGTCTTTTTTTAATGGCTGAGTAGTATCCCATTGTATATATATATATACCACATCTTCTTTATCCATTCATCAGTCGAGGGACACTTGAGTTGCTTCCATGTCTTGGCTATTGTGAGTAATGCCGTAATGAACATAGGGGTGCATAAGTCTCTTTGAATTGTTGATTTCAAATTCTTTGGATAAATGCCCAGTAGTGAGATAGCTGGATTGTATGGTATTTCTATTTTTAATTTTTTGAGAAATCCCCATACTGTTTTCCAAAGTGGCTGTACCAGTTTGCATTCCCACCAGCAGTGTAGGAAGGTTCCCTTTTCTCCACATCCTCTCCAACATTTGTTATTTTTTGTCTTGGTGATTATAGCCATTCTAACAGGAGTAAGTTGAGATCTCATTGTCATTCTGATTTGCATTTCCCTAATGATTAGTGATGTTGAACATCTTTTTATGTGCCTGTTGGCCATCTGTATATCTTCTTTGGAAAAATGTCTGTTCACATCTTCTGCCCATTTTTTTTTTTTTTTTTTGTGGGGAAGACCAGCCCTGAGCTAACATCCGTCGCCAATCTTCCCCTTTTTGCTGAGGAAGACTGGCCCTGGGCTAACATCCGTGCCCATCTTCCTCCACTTTATGTGGGACGCCGCCACGGCATGGCTGACAGGCAGATGCGTCGGCGGGCGCCCGGGATCCGAACTCGCGAACCCCGGGCTGCCAAGCGCGGACTAAACCGCTGCGCCACCGGGCCGGCCCCTTCTGCCCATTTTTTGATTGGGTTGATGGTTTGTTTGTCATTGAGTTGTATGAGATCTTCATATATTTTGGAGATTAACCCCTTGTCAGATATATGATTTGCAAACATTTTCTCCCAGTTGGTGGGTTGTCTTTTCATTTTGTTTCCTTTGCCTTGCAGAAGCTCTTTAGTCTGATGTAGTTCCATTTGTTTATTTTTTCTTTTGTTTCCCTTGCCTGAGTAGACATGGTATTCGAAAAGATGCTTCTAAGACTGATGTCAGAGTGTACCACCTATATTTTCTTCTAAGAGTTTTATAGTCACATCTTACGTCCAAGTCTTTAATCCATTTTGAGTTAATTTTTGTGTATGGCACAAGATGATGCAAACCATTATTTTTTGATCACTGTAGGCCATGTACCACTGTAGGTGCTTTTATATTCTTTATTTGATCTCATTTGATCCTCATACTGTCTGTGAAGAAAAAGCCATGTCCCTGGGTATATCAGTGAATTTCTGAAGCTGCATGGCTAGGAAGTGGTGTGCTGCAGTCCAACTTCTGGAGTCCTTTCCACCACATCACATCATGGCTGTGAATCACCTGGATGCACTGACTCAGAGCTACCAATGGAAGTAAACACTGAGAGTCTGGGTAGTCGACATCCCAGTTATCGCCTAGCTTCTGATAGAGGAGAAAGTCAGACAGAATAGGAGTCAAGAAAAACAAAGCTACTGCCACCCCCTTCTTCGCATTTTAAATTTAATATGAAATAACTTTCCTCTTATGGTAGATAGCTTGATGATTTTCATATCCTCATTAAATATTAGGTTGGTGTCAATGTTGTACATATTTAGAGTTATTTTCCATTTCTTTTTGGGGAGCACAAGGTTTTGGAGAGTGATTTTAGAGGTTTGAGTTTCCTAAGGATTTGTTTTCTTTCTGTAAAATTCTAATTTAATAATTATTTTGATAATATGTTAGGTCTATATACACTAATCAAAAAAGTTGTACATAAAAGTTAAAGATAATACACATTCCTATTTGTTAAGAATTATGTGAGTTCTGGTTAAGTAAATATTCTGGTTAAGTGTATCTCTCTCTATGGATATAGAGTTTCAAATCTCAGTCACCACAGAACTGTGTAAAGTGATATGCATGAGTTTTACTTAACATGATCCTGTGCAAAAGTGAAGACTTCTTGATATATATATGTACCATGATATATATATGTAATATATATATACACACACATATACACCATACACAGGTAGTAACATAAAGAGTATAGTGAAATGTGTTTAATACTAGAAGTATAATAGAAATAATCCAATATTTTGAGATTGAAAAGGCACTTGAGGATCTATCTTTCAAGGCCATCATTGTGGATGTCAATTTTCTTTATGGATCATTACACATATACAATGTTTGGAAATGGAAATGATTTATTATGTAATAAAGGACATGTAATAAAAATTGTTTAAAAAAACTTTGGTTAGGGTTCAGCATGGCACAGTGAGAAGAAAAGAATACAGACCTTAGAAGACTTGATTCTTATGTCAGTTCCTACATGTGTCATTGTAGATAAATTACTTACCTTAATTATGACCCTCTACCAGTTTCTACTCTTAGTAGTTGTGAGAATCAAAAGAGATAATGTATGCAAAAGTGGCTTGAAATGTACGATTCATTTTCAAATATTAGGCTTAATTATTATTTTCTTTTTATAAATCTCCTTTTTAAAAAGTAGGTAAATTTATTTGAAGCTTCCAGTTGTTGAATTCAAGATAAGTGGAAATTTACCACAATCTGTATAGTTTCATTTCTGTTAAATGTTGTATGTAACTTAATTTTGGAAATAGCTGAAGACTTTTTTTCAGAAATTCATATTTTTTGCCATAGAGATTTGAGTCATTTCTTTGACTTTCCTAGACAAGAAAACCCACCAAAATGAATATGGGGCAATATTTTTCCTCTTAATGATTTATTGCTATATACTTAGATTTAAAAAATGATTTGAAACTATTAATAATATGTATCAAAAGTATGAAATGAAACACTCAATAATTTATCTGATTCAGAACTTAATTATTGCCACTGAGGACACTGCTGAATGCAATTTTTTTGTATTCTTTTCCTTCTTTAGGTTCGGGTCTTCACATCCAAAGGACCAGGCCCGTTTTCTGACATAGTAAAGTCCAAAACATCAGGTATCTGTTACCTAAAATCTGTGCAAATAACAATTAGTGTTTTAAAAACATTTTTGATTGTTGGTATTCTCAGGGATATGAATGCTGTCTCTGAGCTGAAGTTAAAGTCAAATAAAATAATTTTTGTCATCACCAAACATGCTTAAACAAAGCTAGGCTTAGAGAGCCTAGACAGTTTAGATTGAGACTGGTGTATCAGATGAACACAAAGGAGACCCGTGGATTTCAAAATGGTCTGAGATTGTATCAAGGGATTTTAGGGGCTGGCCTGGTGGTGTAACGGTTAAGTTCGCATGCTCCGCTTCGGCAGCCCAGGGTTCGCAGGTTCGGATCCTGGGTGTGGACTGACGCACTGATTGTCAAGCCGTGCTGTGGCGGTGCCCATATAAAGTGGAGGCAAATGGGCACTGATGTTAGCCCAGGGCCAGTCTTCCTCAGCAAAAAGAGGAGGATTGGCCATGGATGTCAGCTCAGGGCTGGTCTTCCTCACACACAAAAAAGGGATTTTGCTAAACTAAACTTACTTTTCTCATAAATATTATCTACTTGTTCTTTGTTTTCAGAAATCAACCCATTTCCATGTCTTATAACTCTTTTTGACAATAAGATAGTTTTGTCAGATATGGATCAAAATCAAGTTGTGTGGACATTTTCAGCGGAAAGAGACATCCATGCCATGGGCTACACAGCTGATAATGCAATGGGATATTATGCTCAAGGAGACACGCTCTTCCGTCTAAACATGCATAATCGGTCCAGCTCTCAGGTATTTCACTATGTAATTCTTTTGAAAGAAAGGAAGTAAAACATTTGCATGTTATACTACCCTGTAATTAAAATGACTGGCCAGTGGTTGACCCATTAAGATTAGAATGGTTGAAAAGGATAGATGTATAATTATTTAGTCACAAATGAATACAGATTAGATTTTGGGCAAATGTCATTCAGGATTAATTTAGCAAACAGTTATTAGGTTTAGGGCACTGTGTTAGTTCCTGAGATATAGATAAAAAAAATCACAGTCCTTGAACAAACGCAGTTGAGTATTAGTCTAACACTAGGGAGACAGTATTGCATAGTGATTAAGGGGGTGAGCTTTGGAATCTGATAATCTAGAATTTAATTCTGGCTCCACCACTTACTAGATCTGTGACCATCGGCAAGTTATTTAACCACTATAGTTATGTAGTGCCTCATCATAGGATTCCTGTGAAGATTAAATGAGATAATCCACACAGGGCACTTAGCACAATGCCTGGCATGTGGTAGGCATTCACTGAATGTTAGCTAGTGGAGAAGGTGAATGGAAGAGAGGATAAATGCTATCTATGCTGAGGGCAGGATGCAGTGGAATCACAGAGAAGGGATGCTCAGTTTGGGTTAGAGTGGTGGTGGGGGCGGGTAGGGAAAGACATCTTGGGTACAAAGAAGATGAGACAGGTGAAGGTGTGGGAAAGTTGAGGGAATAGGAAGTGCAGAAGCAGAGAAACAAGAGAACCATAGCATGTTCAGGGAGCTATAAATAGAGGGAGCTTGGAAGAGAAGTGTGGGCGAGAGTGGATGAAAGGCAGGTGGCAAAGCTGGAGAGATAGGCAGGAGCCTGAACATGATGGGCCTCCTTCACTGTGCTAAGGAGTCAAGTGTCGGTCTTGAAGCCAACATCAAGCCATTAAAGAAATTTAGTCGGTCATTAACACGATCAAGATGTGTTTTAGAAAGACCTCTCTGTTAGCAGTGTGAATGATGACTTAGAGAAGGCGAAGTCTGAGACAATTAGGAGGCTTTCACAGAAATCCAGACAGGAAATGTTAGGCAGGAAATGAGAGGCAGTGAGGTGAGAAAAGAGAGGCCAAATTGGGGAGATGCTGAAAATAGAACTAATTCACTATGGGTAGTAATGGGAGGAAGAAGTCAAGGATGAACCACTTGTGTCAGGGTTGCTCCTCAGGTAAGCATTAGAAATCCATAAAAACAGAAAACGCGGGAGAGAAGGAGGTGTGGGGGGGGGGTGATGAGTTCTGTTTTCTGGGATCACTCATATGGAGATGCTCTGTAGGTAGTTTGATATTTCAGTCAGTAACTCAGTGAGGGATCTTCCCTGAAGATGTGGGTTTGTAGCACTGGTCTATGGATTATAGTTGAAGCCATGGTAGTTGAAATTAATCAGGGAAAATATACAGTGTGAGAAGAGGACCAATGTTACAGTGGCACACAATCCAGAGTTATTAAGGTTTTGGATTACAAAAGAGAACTGCAACAAATAAGTAATATGAGTGATTACAGAAAATTCCTCAAATTTGAAGAAAATGATCACTATCTTCGTGGCTGTGTTTTCTACCTATTAAGATTTTCCAAGATGCACTAGTTTTTGATATCACAACTATTACAATCGACTGGATTTCAAGGCACCTCTACTTTGTGCTGAAAGAATCCCAAAATGGAATGCAAATATTTGATGTTGATCTTGAACACAAGGTGAAACATCCCAGGAAGCTGAAGATTTGCAACAGAAATTCAACAATAATCTCTTTTTCTGTATATCCTTTTTTAAGGTATGTGAAGTATGAATATCTGTTTCTATTGTGATGAAATAGAGATGGACATATTTATTGTAATATCTTTGGTTTAATATTAAAAGTCAATGATGAGAAAATAAGATGCTTAGGGTTCTTGACTCACTGTATTAACTTATAGTAAGTAATTCTACACATAAATTATGAGCCCACAATGACACATATTGAACTTAATCCATACTGACAGTTCAACTAACCTAAAGTTAGATTAATTACCAGCAGGAAACCAAAGCAGAGTTTTATACCAGTGAATTCAATAATCTCAGTTGGAAAGGATAAGAAGGGAATTGAGGTAGTGGCACATTTATTAAGAAATCATTGGAAAATGCTACAATCTAGACTCCTTGTGACGTCCTGCATCTCAAAAGAAGGTTATTGGACACTCAGACATGTTCTCTCCAAAGGCTGCATTTGTCCCCCCAATCATTAGGAATGATTGATCTTCATTAGAAACTAATATTTGCAATGATATGTTTTACTCATTAAGTTGGAGAGTCTTTGTTTCCCCCCTATAGTCGTCTGTATTGGACAGAAGTTTCTGATTTTGGCTCTCAGATGTTCTACTACAGTATTATCAACCAGACCTTGCACCGCATTCTGCAACCCACAGCCACAAACCATCCAAACGGAAGCAGCCAATGTTCTTGCAATGTGACTGAATTTGAGTTAGGTGGAGCAATGACTATTGATACCTCTCACCTAAAGAAGCCACAGATATTCTTTGTCAAAGGGCAAGAGATCTGGGCCATGGATCTGGAAGGATGTCAGTGTTGGCAAGTTATCATGGTACCTGCTCTGCTTGGTAAGACATCCACGTGTGTGTATGAATCTTCATTAGTAGTGGCAGCCCTTCCTGTCCCATTAAAAAGGGCTCACATTCTACGTGCACTCAGAAGACTATATACATGGTATTTGCTCTGAATCGTGCCAAGTGTTCTCGTAGAATTCAAGTCAAGTTGTTTCCAGGCAAATTGTATCTAGGCATTCACATAATTTTCTGGATCTGTGTGTGTGGGGGGGTGTTTGTTGTTATTTTATAATTAAAAGTAGAGCTACAATTTATTGAGCTTAGCTATATTTTCTAAGCATGCTACTAAGCATGCTACTAAATGCATTATCTCATTTAATCTTCAAAACACCTTGGTGAAGTAGATACTAGTATCCTAATTTTACAGATGAAGAAACTGAGGCTTAGAAATGTAAGGTAACTTGTTCAAAAAGCCACAATTAGTAGAGGAGCTCAGGTTTGAAACTGGGCCTGACTAGAACATCCAGGTGATCTTACTACCAGTATTCTACTTTGTTTCTGTTTTAATGATCCCACTGACTCCATATGGATTCAGCATAAGTTGGTAATTACTTGACAGGTTTATCTGTTGAAACTCACAGGCTTGTGGAGGAGGATATATTTGAAAGTCTAAAGTGATTTGTAAGTCTCCTAAGTAGGAGTAATTGCAACAGAAAAGAGTACACTCTAAATAGCCCCATATATTCTTAAGAGTCTACTCCTCACTATCCAATATAGTAACCACAGGGCATATGTGGTGATTTAAGTTTAAATTAATTAAAATTAAATAAAATTAAAAATTTAATTCCACAGTCACACTAGCGACATTTTACGTGCTCAAAAACGACAAGTGGCTAACAGTTACTGTGTGGACAGCATAGATATAAAATATTTCCATCATCAAAAGTGCTATTGGGCATTGCTGGTCTATATAGTGAAGTTCTGAAGTTGCAAATATGTGTGTATGTGTGTGTCTGTGTATGTGTGTTATAATTGCACATATGGTTTTGTTGACATGTCACCGGGAGCCTTTTGGAAACATTTCCAATGTACTTTCAGTGGACTTAAGAGTAGAGATAATATTTTGAACTTTTCTTATTATGAGAATTACTTGTTTCTGCTGAATCTATGGCAAAGACTCTTCCCTTGATCGAACTTTAGTTAGGCTCCTCTGAGCCCTTCTCTCAACTAGGCCTCAACCTTGGTCTTCTGTGTCCCTTCTTGCTGAGTCCAGTTTTAGCAAGAATCCTATTAAATCAGTTTAGAGAGAATCCCCCACCCTTGGTATCTGATTAAGTTCTTCATCTCCCACCCTTGATATTCTTGGCCTGCCTTTAGCAAAAATCCTATTAGGCTAGTTTAGCAAGAATCCCCTTACACTTGATGTCTCCTCTTAGTAATTTTCTGTCCACTACCCCCTCACTCTACTTGTTGGCTATCAATCCCCAGCAGTCTTTGTTGTATTTGGAGTGGAGCACATCTCTCTCCCCCGTTGCAACAGCCTTGACTATAGATCATTTAGTTGACATGATATGAAGCTAAAGAAACCCGCTCTACAAAAACAGCCTTGCTTGAACACCTGTTCATAGAAAAATTTACTACTTTATAAGGAAGTCTGTTTACTTTTTTTGGATGATTATTTTTTTCTTATATTTAGCCAAAGTTTTCTCCCCATTCCTTCCACTCACTGGTCTGAGTTCTGACCTCTAAATTTACAAAGAATAAATCTCTCACTTTCCACATGATACCATGAAACTATGTCAAGACAGCTGTCAAAGCCCATTCTAAGCATTTCCTTTAGAGGAAAAATTCAAGTATCTGTAACTACTCCTCAGGTGACATGGTTTCTAGATCTTTCTTTGCCCTAGTCACCCTCCTGTGGTTTCACTCCGGCTGCTTAATATCCTCTTAAATGTCACCCCTATGATGACTCACCCTGTTCTCAGTGTATTCTGGTCAGTGCAGGGGGCCTCTGACTTCCTAGATCTTCATTTTTTTTTTTAAATTTTTAATCAATTTTTTACTGCGATATAAATCACATACCATACAGTTCACCCAACTGAAAAAATTTGAGTTGGTTTTTATTTATTTGTTTATTTATTTATTTTTATTGCAGTAACATTGGTATATAACATTGTATAAATTTCAGGTGTACATCGTTATACTTCTATATCTGCATAGATTACATCATGTTCACCACCCAAATACTAATTACAATCCATCTCCACCCATATGTGCCTAATCATCCCTTTCGCTCTCCTCCCTCCCCCTTCCCCTCTGGTAACTACCAATCCAATCTCTGTCTCTATGTGATTGTTTGTTGTTGTTTTTATCTTCTACTTATGAGCGAGATCATATGGTTTTTGACCTTCTCCCTCTGACTTATTTCGCTTAGCATAATACCCTCAATGTCCATCCATGTTGTCACAAATGACTGGATTTCATCGTTTCTTATGGCTGAATAGTATTCTATTGTGTATATATACCACGTCTTTATCGATTCATCCCTTGATGGGCACTTAGGTTTCTTCCAAGTCTTGGCTGTTGTGAACAATGCTGCAATGAACACAGGGGGCATGTATCTTTACGTATGGGTATTTTCATGTTCTTTGAATAAATACCCAGCAGTGAAAGAGCTGGATCATATGGTAGTTCTATTCTTAATTTTTTGAGGTGTTTCCATACTGTTTTCTGTAGTGACTGCACCAGTCTGCACTCCCACCAGCAGTGTATGAGAGTTCCCTTCTCTCCACATCCTCTCCAACACTTGTTGTTTTCTGTGTTGTTAATTACAGCCATTCCGATGGGAGTGAGCCTCGGTCTTCTTTTACTGCAGCTAAAAGTGGCATCAGGTCTTTGGTCTGCCTGCCAATTGAACAACTTACAGTCTTTTTCATGTTAACTATTATTAAGCCAGATTTCTTTCATTTGTCAATTTCTAGAGTTGATCTTAAACTTGAATTTAGGATGTTACATTTGTTCCTAGTAAATTTCAATCCATTCCTTGATTATTGTGATATTTTTGAATTTTAAATCTGTAACTGAACCTACTAGTGACAGTAGGAATCATGTTTTATCTGCAATTTTGATAAATATGTTTACTGTGCGTTCATTCCAAGTCGTTGATAAAAGTCTCGAGTAAGACACTGAGTCCTGTGCCTATCATCCACGACCTCCCTTCGGGTAGGACTGTTTGATGTGGAAGCACACAGGTAAATTGTCAGTCCTGGCTCTGCCCTTCACTAACTTTGCAACCTAGAGGAGATTGTTTAACTCCTCCAAGCTTCAGTTTCTGCTTCAACAAAATGAGACTAATAATAATGATATTTACCTTATTAGCTTGATATGCAGCAAAAATGAGAACATATCTGTCACATTCTGAGCCTAATGACATAAAATAAAAGTGTTATTTTTTCATATTGAAATAATGGAGAGATTCAAAATTTAGCAGTTTTGATACAGAAACGGGATTCCATATGTTGTTTAGAGTAGAAAACGTAAGATACATATTTTGTTTTTTATGTTATGTTTTTAATCACTAGGAAAAACACTCGTTAGCTTAACTGTTGATGGGGAATTTATATATTGGATTGCCACAGCGAAGGACAGTACACAGATTTGTCAAGCAAAGAAAAGCAATGGGGCCATCCTCTCCCAGGTGCAGGCTCTAAGGAGTAAGCATATCTTGGCTTACAGTTCAGTTCTGCAGCCTTTTCCAGGTAATATAGTCACATTCTTAATCAGCTTGTTCTCCCAGGGTCAGAAGTCTCATAATGTGTCCTTCTCCGGGGCTGTGCTGCCAACTCCTTTGTTGTGCTCTCTGTGATGTCTTCAGGATTTGCTGTACGCTGTGATTGCTGTTTGCCCTGGATCGCAAGTTCTCTCTGTGTGTATCCACAGCCTGAACTGTGGTATGCAACTTCAGACGTGCGAAACTTTTGTTCTATCATTCTCTCTGCCTATCTTCTTTCTCTTCTCAGTCCCATAATTTCACTTCTTTCTGTCTTTTTTTCTCCTGTGATGACATTTTAGACTACTCAGTGGTGTCAAAAAGCATTGCACAAAACTTCAGGTCTTTTTCAAGGTAAAGTGCCCTATTTACTGTAGTGTTATGCACGTCAGCCATTTGACGTGTGTACGTTTGTGCTACCATTTTTATTAAGTTCCTGTCTTTTTTTTAAATGTGTCACTTATGGTGTTTTTTAGTGTTGTGTCCCTAACTCTATTTTCCCCATAAGGTCTGTGGATTTTATTGAGTGATTTTACGTAAGGCAATGACTTTTAGGAAAGCATGCATCACCTCAGGGTAGAACTCACAATATATTTTCTACTGAGAGTCATAATAAAAAAATGTTTGAAATCGAAAAACCAACCAAAACCCAAAATGGCATTACATAGCCTCATGGGTGACTTTCAAACCTAAAGTGGTTTCTGAGTTTTCCTCAAGCTTTCTCTGCCATTAAGGTGACAATGTCATTCTAAATTAAGTATAACTCCCTCTGAGAGGGACAGAAATGAAATAAACTCTCTTTGCTTATATATATATATTCAGTTACAGAAATATGTAAGTTATACAATGTGAAAAATATGGAAGAATTTCTACGTAACAGAGTACATATTTTAGTAAAATAATTCATTTTCTACTTTGAGAAATTTAAGAGATTTAAAGTCGATGGAATATCTGTTTAAAGTTGAACACACAAACACATACATATCCCTAAAAATAAAAGTCCTAAAAGTAGCATGAGTTTTCATAATTGTAATTCATTAAAAAATATGATTGAGCATCTAAAAAATGCTCTCATTACTTTCTTCAAATTAAAAAAGGGCCAACTTTTGCTACTGTCTAGGTACATTATTAAGGGTACTTTAGCTCCATCTGCTGGAAATTTTAAACAATTACCGGTTACCTTGCTCCCCTTTTCTGAGCCTGAACAGCATTTGCAACACTTCGTTATACTTAAAAGTTAAATAAAAATAAAAGATGACATTACCCTTGATGTCAAATAAATCTGCTGTTCCTCTCATACACATGTGTATACATTTAATGTTTTTTTCTTATTGTTTTAGATAAAGCATTTCTGTCTCTGGCTTCAGATATGGCAGAGCCAACTATATTTAACACCACTAACACCAGCCTTACAATCAGATTACCTCCTGCCAGGGCAAACGTCACGTGGTATGCCATTACCAGCCCTACTCCAACATACCTGGTTTATTGCAAAGAAGTTAATGGTGGGAAAAACAGCTCGGAACTGAAATATAGAATGCTGGTAAGACTGGAGCTGGTGGCCTTTGTCTTTTCATAAGATGCTCCCTTTTGATATAAAATTCTCAGTCGCAGTAAAGTATTTTCTATATTATGTTCTGAAACATGCTATTATGCAGCTTTTTACAGCTGATTCATCAAAACATATTGTGTTCTAGCCTTTTTGTCTGGGAGTAAGTTAAGATTCAAGGAAGTATGTTAACTCCAACCAGTTGGTGGATAGCCATGGTAACAGTTTTGTGAAACTAATCATCTAGTTATCCCCAGAAAGTGATAGAGACTTGTTTTTGTGGCCTATCTAGCAGATTACAGATTGAGAGGTAAGAGATGAATTGGACAAAAGAGCATTACTTTATACTTCTCCTCCATAGCATATATCTAATAAAAAATTGTATGTTATATTTTTGTCCTTTATTTCCTGTATGTTGTGAAATGTGCTGTTATACAGGGACTATGTCTGTTTTTATTCATCATTGTATTCCTAGCACCTAGCATAGTACTGGGCATTGTATAGGCATTCACTCCATATTCCTTGAATGAATGAATGAATTGGCACAATTCATTCCATTATTGGCATTGGTGATTCAGTTGTCCTGATGGAATCGTATGTACCAATATTTTGCTTTGTGCTTATTGTTTAACCAAGTTAAAAGGTGAAATTGACCATCATCTATTGGATATTAAGCACTTTATACTTTGCCAGAAAGTAGACCTGATTCTTACTACTTCTTTTATTTTGTCTATTTTCACCTTTCTTTACACATTTCCAAAAGAAGTTGTTTCAGTGACAGATTGGATCATTTGGATGACCAAGATTGGGCTTGTGGCATTGAATATTTCTGTTACTAGAGCTCATCTATCTTACTGTTTTCACACTGATTAATATGGGTCAAAGGCAGTGGTTCTCAACCTTGACATGCTCAGGGAGCTTTTAAAATCTCTGGGCCCACGCTTCACCCCAGACCAACACAGTCAGAACCTCTGGGGGGCGGGACTCAGGCATCAGTATTTTCTTAAAACTTCTCAGATAATTCCAAAGTACAACCAAAGTTGAGATCCATTGGTCTAAGGAAAGTCTTTTTACTTTCTTAAACTTTATTTCTAAGAGTGATTAGATAATGTAGCTTAATCTTTTATTGTATTCACTTACGTGTCACATCCTTACAATACCATCTTGCTGAATTTCTAACGCAATGCTAGTGAAATAGTGTCCTCCTCTGCGAATTTAACTTCCTATGTGAAACGACTGTGCCACAAAATTGACTGAAGGCTGCCAATCATTTGGCATTTATTCTTGGAGATATTAAGTAACTCAGGTCTGGGCAAATTAGGACAGTGAAGATTGTCACTCATGATCCAAGATTAAACACTACATTAATTTTTTGAATCTTTTAATTATTTTCTTCCTTGATTAAATAATTTCTCCCCATTTTTACAAAAAATAAGAATCAGATATTGATTTTTAAAAAATTAATTACAGGAATTTCAGGAGAGTATAGCCCTTATTGAAGGTTTACAACCATTTTCAACATATGTGATACAGATAGCTGTAAAGAATTATTATTCAGATCCTTTGGAACAGTTACCTCTGGGAAAAGAGATTTGGGGAAAAACTAAAAGTGGAGGTGAGTTATGGGCTTGGTGTGGGTTTCTAGAATGCAATTTTGTGATATATGTGATGTATTTGTCTATTTTGGTTTTTTCTCTGAATGCTAAGTAATCTTTATTATGTGAGCTTTCCTAAACTTAATAAAAAAATGTATTTGTTGAAAAATACTTTGATGACTTGATTTTTGCTCTAACTCCAGAAGATGATGAATAATATTCCATCAAAATTAAAAGCAACTAGAAGGTGAAACATCAGAAGCAATAGTTTCACCAAGAAACACATTCTTTGGTCTCACCACACAGTGTCACCCTCTTCCCATATATTCTTAGGTCACGGTACACGTGGTGAGACAGGAAAATCAAACCTTTTTCTATGTGAATTTTACTGAGGCCACTGAGATTTAAAGTACTATAACATCATTGCCTTAAAGAAAATGGATCTAGAATCTAAAAAGTTGTTCTAAGAGGTGGCGATTATTATGAGGGGATGCCATTTCCTTCGCATGTCTCTGATGACATTCACAAAACTCACCCGAACTGGGTTATTCATCATCATAGGCTGTATCCTTGAGCTGGAGTCAGAGAATGATTTAGTCATTGGGCAAAAATAAGCTAGAGCCTTTTAGGCAGCCTGTTACCTTACCATTATATAAGCAGCTGGCTTTCCTTTGGAACATCTGTCATTCATTCTGCTCACATGATATGATTATTCCTCAACCAAGACCCCACTACTTCTTTCCATCTTTCGGTGCTGTTGCAACATCCCTTATCATGCGTTGCTATTTATTTCAGTCCCAGAGGCTGTTGGGTTCATTAACACAACCGTGCAGTCAGACACCAGCCTCCTTGTATCCTGGAGAGAATCTCACAAGCCCAATGGACCTAGAGAGTCCGTCCGCTATCAGCTGGCCATCCCACATCTGGCCCTAATTCCCAAGACTCCCCTAAGGCAAAGTGAATACACAAATGGAAGGCTTGCTGTCCTTGTCACTAGCTTGTCTGGTGGAAAACCGTATGTGTTAAAGGTACAGTTCGGGTATCGGGGACTTTTATTGCCATTCTCAAGTGCAAGGTTCTGAAAAGGTTAAGCAATTGTTCTTTTTACAAAAAGGTTCTGGCCTGCCACGCCGAGGAAATGTGGTGTGCTGAGAGTCATCCTGTCACTGTCGAAATGTTTGACACACCAGGGAAACCTAACGCCTTGGTTCCTGAGAACACCAGTTTGCAATTAGATTGGACGGCTCCATCTAATGTTAACCTCATCAGATTTTGGTTTGAACTCCAGAAGGTAGAGCCCATCATACATTTTTAATGCCAACCTTTGTTTTATGCTATAGAATAAACTGGAAGGCCTTTTTCATTATCTCGTACAAAGCAACAATTTATTTGACAACATTCTTTGATTCAGGTTTGGCATACAGAAGCGGTAAGCTATCTAGACTAATTTCTGATGGAAAGAATTTCCAGGGAGATTAATTTGCTCTTTTTTAAAATATATATTTATATGTATTTTATTTATTTATTTTTTGCTGAGGAAGACTGGCCCTGGGCTAACATCTGTGCCCATCTTCCTCTACTTTATATGGGACCCCGCCACAGCATGGCTGACAAGCAGTGCGTCGGCGGGCAGCTGGGATCCAAACTCGGGAACCCTGGGCTGCCAAGCGCGGACTAAACTGCTGTGCCACCTGGCGGCCCCTTAATTTGCTCTTAAAAGGCTCAATGTTAAAGGGTATAAGTTATGGTTTACTGATTTCATAATATTTACTTATTTTAGTTGTTACCAGCATGGTTCTCTTGTTTAAAGTCCATAGCAATTTGGTGTTTTCTATGGAAAAAAATGAAAGAAATGAACAAACAAAAAACCAAAACCTTGTTTAGAAATATTCTTTCAACTATTTAAGGGCTGTATAGCAACAGTAGAGAAGTAAAATATAAAACCAATTTTTTCTAAACTAATTTGATCTTGGCTCATAAACTTTAATTGGTTCCTCATCTAAAAATCTTCATGCTTTAACCAATATAAAAATATCCACTGAATTTCAAAGCATCAATTAATCTAATTAATTCACTGCTAGGGAAAGTCTTCATTGATTTTTATATTGATACACTTAGAATGGATTAAGTTTTTATAATTGCTACATTTCATTTTTACTGTTATATATTTGTGTGTCCTCATTTGTAAAGATTGGTTAACAACATTTTGTTCAGTGGTAACTGAAAGACAAATCAGCATAGTCATGGCCTCACTTTTCTTTAAAAATGAAATTGCTTGCCAGGATGGTTTAAAATTTTACTATACAAGGTACTTTTTAGATAAAAACTATAAAAATATGAAACTGAATTTTTAGTTGATAAAACCAAAGGCCATAGTTTCATTGGACTTTTTCCATTGAGCATATTTACAATGATTTGTTGCCTATTTAAAATATGGTCATCTCATAAAAATGCAGCTAAATTGGGGAAATTGAAGGATCGTCTCTTTTTGGACATCTATTTAAGTAAGCTTAATGCAGTTCAGTTTAAAGTCAGGGGGAGGGATGTAAAGTTCATTTCCTAGATCAAATAAATGAAATGGGGAAGGACCTTAGAAATGATGATTCTTTAGTCTCTCATTTTATGGACGAAAAGTCAGAGACCCAGACAGGCGCCACGATGAGTCAGATGTCACCAGCCAGGCAGAGGAGGACCCTGGGGCTGACTCATCCCTGCAGCAGTCCTACTTGGGTGCTATCCATGGAAGGAATATAAGTCATTAAGTCACCCGCCCCACTCCTCACAGTTTGGGAGGACAGCAGACAGGGACCACATGGTTCAGTCCTCATGACTTTCATGCAATACTTTTTGTGTCAAAACTTCCTCTACGCAAGTTTCAGATAGACCACTTAGAAAATCATGAAGCTGAAAATGTAAGATACAGTAACTGCTATGTGTGAACATTTATAAGTACTAATTGAAGAGCACAGTAGAGGGCTATGTTCTGAGAGGGCTGATGAGTGACATCTAGTCAGAAAGTTCTGTCTCTTTTGAGCAACTTGAACCTACCTTGTAACGGTAGGACAGCTAGGAATAATCCTACAATTCCATATTGAAACTCTGAGGGGTGAGTGATTAGGGTGAATACATGTCTTTTTATTTAATTATTTTTTTAGAAAGGAAGGAGAAAAAGATAAACTTCCAGTCTTCATCTTTCCTGTCAAAATTTCCTTACATGGAAAATGAGGGAATTAGAGCACAAGGCTAAATTTCTATCTAGGTCTGAAATTCCCTAGATTCTTTACCACAACAGTGTACAGAAGAAGAACACATTCAGTTTAAGATTGAGGAGAAACAAGTACTTTCACTTTGGTAAATTTTTTTTTTCATGGAAGTCCATCAAAATTATATTTTTCTCAGCTGTCCAGGGAAATCCCTGCAAGAACCAAACATTTCTGACCTTCCAGTCTCTGAGACATCATAGTCTGCACCATTTCCTCCACACCTCCGCCCAAATAATTTGAAAGTCCCTCTGGGGTAGCCTTCACCCTGACACATGGAAGTCCTGACTCCCTTGTGATTTGCTGCGGTAGCCTGTGGCACCTCTCCAAGTTGGTGGTCCGCCCAGAACATTTGTTGCTGTGGTGAGGACAATACAGTTTTCTGGCAGCACCCTTGGTCAGACATCTCCCTGACATTCCAAGGAGCTCTGATAATTTGTGGATGGTGTGGAATATTGGGCCATCTAGACTATTTACTTAAGGTAGTTTCTAGAGCAGATCGTTAAGGATGCAGGACAAAAAAGGGCTAAAATTTTTGAGCCAGGAGTCAATATTACTCTCTCTCTCTCTCGGAGGGTTCAGAGTAAGTATTATGGATCCAGTGCAGCTGCTTCATTAGGCTTTATGTCTCAGTGGGATTGATACATTTATGAGTTTAGCAGGCAAGATCCCTGACATCAGCATTTGTTTTCTTTAATTCCTTCCATTCCCCCTTTCCCCTTTCTTTTTTGTAACAAGGTGGGCTAGTTCCTGAAGGTGCTATAGAGAATCATTCCTAACTGAACAGAAAACTAATATAAAGTGTCCATCCAATGAAATGACATGACCTTGTGAGTGCTAAATGAAAAAGGAGATGTAAAGTAAGGTTTATTTATGGAAACTGACCTTCTTAGGAAACTCTACTGGGGAAAATACACTAAGAACCTTTGACAGAATGCCACATCTTCTGTCTTTTCCTGTTTGTACATTGAAAAAAAATCATCATTTTCAAATAAGATATTAAGGGTCCAAATACATAGATTTTTTAAAAAGCAATGTGACAAAGAAAGAAGTTTAAGATAGCTATCATTAGAGACCCAGTATCTAAAGTGGAATGAAAGTAAGATTTCTTTATTTAACTTCTAATCTTGCTACTTAGTGGCTAAGTAATGGTGGGTAAAAATTTACCTTCTTTTAGGGAACTAGGATTTCTATGTATAAAAATAAGAAATGCTGGTTAGATATCTGAAGAGAGTTTTTGGAGGAAAAACTAAATATTTTAATTTATAAGTCATTGTGGACTTCTTCATAGAATCAAAATATGTAAAAGTATTGTTATTTTCAAGTTAGCAAGTCCATGGAATTGAAAGTATCATTGTTTTGATCAATCATTCTCCCTCGGTTGTGAACTCGCATTCTTAGCCATCCTGATTTAATGTTGGTGTCTATGATTAGGGATAACTAGAAGTCATGCTCTGAGTCTTCCCTGATGATATATGGTCAGAGGTGTATGTTCCACCTTGGACTTATCCTAAGAACTGTCATTCAAGTCAGTTACAGCTTGTCAGAAAAAATAAAATGGCTGCCGGTAGTCAAGATAATGTTTGGGATCAAACACTCATAAAGAAGCTCTTATTTTTTAATAGAAAGTAAACATTATGTTTTAATTGCTTGCCATAGGCTTGTGAATTTCTTTGTATAAGAAAGTTTTCTTAAAGAAACAAAAATATTCATTGAGACTTCTTTTTCTAGTGGAAGTACAATGAGTTTTATGATGTTAAAGCTTCGTGCAGCCAAGGTCCTGCTTACGTCTGTAACATCACAGATCTACAACCTTATACCTCCTACAACGTCCGCGTAGTGGTGGTTTATAGGACAGGAGAAAATAGCACCTCACTTCCAGAAAGCTTTAAGACTAAAGGTGAGTTCTAACATACTCAACACTCAGAAAATACTACAAGTTTCTCAATTCCTTTATCATCTCTTATTTCACCAGTCCTAGAGGTTGAAATTTTTCTTGAAAGAGTAATTTACTATTTCTAGAGCTTCAGTGAAGAAATTGAAAAGAGTTAGAAGTCCTCATAGACAGTAATGACACTGACCTGGTCTTGCAGGATCCTGAACTAAGCAAAATTATTTTGCCTTTCGATATTCTGATTTCCAGTCTAGCTAGGATATTTTGCAGTGAGAACTAAATGAAAAGTGTTACTGAGTGTTCAACAGATATTCACTTGTTGACTACTATATTCCAGATGCTAAAAATAAAAAATCTAAAAAGTATATTAAATTAACCAGTGTTCTAAAAGGTATACATAACTCCCTATAAGAATCAAGGGAAAAGCCTCTAAAACTTATAATAGATTTCTTTATTTTGTGTCAAGCAAAGATACATGATTACTCCTATTGTTAACCATCTAATCCATCACTAATAAAAACTTCAGATGCTCATTTAAAAATATACACTCATATGAGAATATTTCTGAATATTTCTTTAATGTATTTGGCTTTCCCCTTAGTAAATGTATTCAACAGAAAGATGTTATGCAGAATATTTTATACTTTTAACATGTCAATCAGTATTTTCTTTTGTTTCCAAAGCTGGGGTCCCAAGTAAACCAGGCATTCCAAAATTATTAGAAGGGAGTAAAAATTCAATACAGTGGGAAAAAGCTGATGATAATGGAAGTCGACTTATGTACTATATCCTTGAGATCAGGTAGGTCTGTTGGCAAAAGAGCTCTGTAAACTACAAAGAACTAAGCAGTTAATTTTAAGGTATTATTAGATCAAAATTAACCATATTTATGAACATGTATTTGTAAATAAACACGAAGCATCTTTAGTTTAAGGACCTTGCAAGCATCCTTACATTCTTTGCTCAATTCCTAGCAGTTAGCCTTGGCACTCAATTTATAAGACAGATCACGTCATTCTTCTCAGAAATCTGCAACTACCTGTCAAAACTTTATGGAAATAATTCAATCATTGGCGCGTGCAAGTGATATTTACTTAGTATGTATTCTGTTCAAGAGGCTGAGTTGATGTTTGATGTTAATATACATGTAAATAATATACATGTATATGTGTAAATTTCTGATGGTAATTTGTTTTCACAAGAGGAATAAGGTCTAGTGAGACTTGGCAACAAACTAGGTATTTTTCGAATGTAAAATCGGGTCAAAGTCTGAAATGATCTGAAGTGTGGAGGTCACACAGGATTCTCTAGCTCGTGAAGATTACAGTTTGCAGTGTGTTCCCAGGGCCTGAAAATGTGCCTTCGATGGAAACCATGCAGCTGATGGAAATATGCAACCTCAGATCCGGCCAGCATGGGGAGCTCTGTGAATCATAACTGGCTCGGATGAACCGATTTCATGCCAACTTGAGGGGAAGATTCCAAATTCCACAGACACTCCCCTCACGGGACTATGAAACCATCTTTTAAGACGCTCCAAGGACAAAAGTCACTTCCATAATTATAGTCCTGGCAACTTGACCTTTCCGTCTATTTTTGCTTCATCTTGCTCTGGCATTCCCATAACCTTAAAAAATTTTCTTGCTCATGCTAGAGAATTACGTTGGCCACATTTCTAACTGAAACCTTGGCATTTCTGTTCCTGTTTTTCATGCAGAGTGAAATACATTCTGACCAGTAGAATGGTCTTGGTGGTCTGTGAATTTAATTATGTTCACCAACCAGGCCGCACCAGTCCTGCTAGGACCCATTTAGTGTGTTCTCTTCCACAACACCTTAAGTGCACAGCTCCGTAAATACTTTGCATTTTCTTGCCTCAAGTCTTTAGTGTCAGGACAGGTACTATGGGATAATAGAATGAATTTCTATACCTTCAGTATCTCAAAGTAACTTCTTCAGTCAGGACACTCTAGTTAGTCCTGGTGTACTTGTCGATGGTGCAGAGGTAGTGATTGTGCAAAGTGCATGAACTTGGAAGCTAAACAGACCATATTAGTTTCCTAGGGCTGCTGTAGCAAAGCACCATCAACTGGGTGGCTTAAAACACTAGACATTTATTCTTTCAGAGCTCTGGAGACTAGAAGTCTGAAATCAAGGTGTTGGCAGGACTGTGGTCCCTCTGAAACTTCTAGGAAAAATCCTTCCTGCCTCTTCTTCATTTCTAGTGATTGCTGGCAATTCTTGGCATTCCTTGGCTTGTAGATGCATCACTCCACTCTTTGGTTCTATTGTCACATGGTGTCCCCCTGTGTGTATCTGTGTTCCCCCTGTGTGTGTCTGTGTCCAAATTTCTCTTTTCTTGAGAGGGCACTGGTCATTGGATTTGAACGTACCCTACTCCAGTATTGACCTCATCTTGACTTGATTACATCAGAAGAGACCCTATTTCCAAACAAGGTTACATTCACTGGGTCTGGGTGGGCATG
Organism: Tapirus indicus; assembly: GCA_031878705.1. NCBI lineage: Eukaryota > Metazoa > Chordata > Mammalia > Perissodactyla > Tapiridae > Tapirus > Tapirus indicus. The sequence continues at coordinate 38,639,093 of CM062933.1, read as the reverse complement.
AATTTTGGGAGGACACTATTCAACCCAGCACATAGACCATGTTTAAATCTTTATTTTCTTCCTTTTTTGAACTTAAGTTTCCTCATCTGTAAAATGGGATGATGATCTTTACCTCTTTAGGTTGTTGTGAAGACTCAGTGAAATGAAATGACATATGAAAAGCACCAGTACATCGTGTTGTAAATAGGAGGTGCTCAACCAATGTCAGAATTCTTCCTTCTCTTTCTCAAAGGCTAATAACTGTGAAGAGCCATTTTATAAACTTTTAAGGGTCTCTTTCTTTTGGAGCACAGTTGTTTGGGTTGAACAATGAAATTGCCAATGCCTAACGTGAGACTTCACAAAATGTACGAGAACACTATGTCATAAAGCTTTATTAGGATGGTCCTTAGCTCCTGGTAACAGTTGTGACCGGCTCTGCTGCCCTGATCCTCCTGATGTTCTTGCCCATTCCCTGTCCCTCAGAGGCTCAGCCTTTGCTGTCCTTGTAGCTCCTTCAGGACGACCACACAGTTAATAGGAGCAGAACTACTAACTTCCTTTACATATCCCTGAGCTTATTGTACGTGGGCACCAAGTCCTAAAACTGTTGTGGTCTGAAAAATTTCAGGCTTGAAAAGTTCATTGTCAGAGAAGACATAATTGGAAGGCCTTGAGCTTGCCTTCAGCCCATGATTCTGTTAAAAGCCATTCCTGTCACGTCTTTTGAACCCAGCTCCTGTGCTCTTTCCATGTTTCACATGAAGGACTGACTTTGAGGTATGTGGACTGACTTTGAGGTAGAGTGTAGGCCAATACAGAAGGAAGCATTGAACCTTGGAATCTCAGATATAACAATAACTTTGGTAGCTGAACTACTACACCTTCCTTACCAATTTTATGTCCTGTATTTTATTTTATCCAGATAGGGTGTATGTAAACTACAGATGGCATAAAAGACTGAGAATTAAAAAAAAATAAAAAATTTCTGGTTAAAAATTATGGAATAATTGTCTTCTGTGTTTGGAATTCTGAAGAAAGTTTACACATTCTGATAGTAGGAAAAGGCTCTTCAGCCTTCTCTTGGCCACTGATTATTCATTATTTTCCTGAGGGGCTGAGTAGGTTAGCTCCATGCATTGCTGGGATGACTTTATAAGATGATGCTGTGTTCTGTAGCCAAACCATGTGAAAGGAATGAGATCAAGGGTAGAGTGTGCAATAGGAGACGCTCTGGAGTGCTGTCATTAAAATGATATATTAGCATCTAGAAATAACACATATATTGTCTCATATATTTTCTGTATTTACAATTTTGCTCTTTCTTTTGCAGACAGGGTACTTCAAATGATTCACAGAACCAGAATTTAATGTGGAAGATGGCATTTAATGGATCCTGCAGTAGCATTTGCACATGGAAGTCCAAAAACCTGAAAGGAACATTTCGATTCCGAGTAGTAGCTGCAAATACTCTGGGATTTGGTGAATATAGTGGAATTAGTGAGAATATTCTATTATCTGGAGGTATGTCACCATGTCTGTCTACATACTAACTTATTAAACAGAGATTCAGGGGAAAAGATAAGTGCATTCTTAACATTAGCAATAAATTGGGTGATTGCATAACTTATCATCCAAACTATTGAACTATTCATTTCATCTGATGTGGTCTCCCTAAAACATCAATATCATCATGTCATTTTTCTCCTCAGTAATAATCAGCTACTCCTTAGTGCCCACCACATGAGGTCCATCTTCCTAGATAGGCTTCCAAGGCTGTCCACAGTTTGGTCTTTATCCAGCCTTATTATCCTGGTCGTGGTACTCTCATCTTACACAAAACAGGCCTAAAACTATCTTTGGTCTCTTCTCCAATATCTACACTCCACTGTGTACCCTGTTTTAGTTTATGATACATCATATTTCTAATCACACAGGCTAGAAATCTCAGTACCGTATTTTATTTTTCCCTCTTAGTCACCAAGTTCTATTGATTTACCATTTTGATTTCTGTCTGATGAATTTCTGTCGTCCTATTTCCACTTTGGCTTTCCTAATTGAAGCTATTGTTTCTTGCCTGTGCTCTTGGCTTAATCAAATGGCTGACAGTTAATCTAGCTGAAGCTGAATTACAGCCTGGATCACTTAACCTCACTTTGAAATGCCCCAAATGGTTCTCCATCACTACCCTCAGAATCAAGAACAAACTTTTGTGTGGCGTTTAAGGCCTTCTGTATTTGTCCTCCAATTGTGGTTAATCTTTCCCAGTATTTATGCCTATGCTGTAGCCACATCAGACTGATAAAAAGCTTTTAAGACACAAAAGTTTCATCCTCAGTTTTCTTCAGCCTAGAATGCAGGTCCCCACTACCTCCCATTAGCCCCTATAGCTGGGATTTCCTTTCCCTCACTTTCTGTCAGTTGAAATTCTTCTTATCCTTCAAAGCCTAACTTAAATGAGTCCATAGTGATGCTTGACTAATGCTCCTTAGGCAAATGAATTATTGCATTTTATACATGCACAGTCCATTATTCTATATAAAACTTACACCATTCTTATTTGTACTGTAGTTAGTTATCTGGATGAAAGCCTGGCAAACTTTTTCTGAAAAGAATCAAATAGTAAATATTTTAGTCTTTGTGGGCTACATTTAATTTCTGTAGCATGTTCTTCTTCTTTTTTTAAAAATAATACTTTAAAAATGTAAAAATCATTCTTAGCTCATGGGCAGTACAAAATCAGCCTGTGTCCGGATTTAGGCCACAGGCCATAGTTTTCCGAGCTCTCGTCTACATGTTTCTTCTCTACTCAGTTGAAACTACCTAAGAGAAGGTACCGTGTTTCCATGTTTATATTCTTCAGTTTAATAGCCTTGGAATTAAATGTGTAAGATGTTATAGAAGAAATAACATTCTCAATGATATGATATATGAAGACTGAGACTTCTTTGTCCTAAGTTCATTAAAAAGATTATACATATTTCCTCAGTCACTTTAGTAGAAGACTGGGTGGGTATATGGCAGTGGTGTGTTGGTAAACCTGCTCTTTGGAAAAAAAAAAGAAAAGAACCTTGATTTTGGTTTCTCATGGTGTAAATACTCTTACCATAGATACTTTCAAGATATATAGTTTAACAACTGGCTTGCAAAAATCTGGTAGGAGCTAGCTCTGGTATATCTGGCATATCGTTGGGACTATCTAGGTTTATTCTGTGAATTAATTTTTTCTCATTTATTTCATTAGATGATTTTTGGATACCAGAAACAAGCTTTATACTTACTATTATAGTTGGAATATTTCTGGTTGTTACAATCCCACTGACCTTTGGTAAGTAAAATAGGTTTTTAAAAATAAGTAATAAACTGTTTACTTGATCATACTAATTGATTTATCTTAGTTTATTTAATCTCCCACATGAAATAAATTCATAACATTCCACAATTGGCTAAACTTTCATAATCACTATCTTCTGTGAATTGTTTTCTGGATCTAGGGGTAACTATTTTATGAAAAATATATCTGTATTTACACTTCCTGGTGTACTTCAGATAAAACTACTTGCAAGGGCTCTGACTTTAACTTTCTTAACCAGTATTTGTTTCTGATTGGCTATGTAACAAGTGTTTTGTGGCTTATAGTTTGAAATAAATAAAATAAAAATAACTCTGGGTGTAAAAATGGTGTCGGATTAATGAGAGACCAATGACAATCCTTGGTCGGGATAGTTTGGGTCTCCAGGCAGACAGCCTGGTTTGGAATAAGCAGGGCTTCTTTTGCAGAAGATCCATTTCTGGCTTGTAGGATCCACTCTTGCTTTCAGACATCTGACCTGCTTATTTCAAATCCCTGCTCGTTTATAAATGACCAGGAAAGTAGAAGAATTAGGTTAGGTAGACAGAAAACTGGCTATTTCCCACTACTCATTTTATACTAATGTGCTAGTCCTATAAGTCTTTTTTTTTTTTTTTTAAGATTTAGTTTAATGATGAGAAAATACAGTGGCAACCCCAAAAGGACTGATCAAATATTGGGCCTGTAGGGTTATCATGGTGATCATATATCCTGGTTCATTCCTGTTTCAGCATTAATAGCACTTTTTTCAGTCTCTAAAATATCCTTGTTAGGATTATCATCATTAACGAGTCCCTGACATGCTGAAGCATTGCAAGAAAGGCATGATACTTACTAGAAAAGAACACTCAAGCACATATTCAGGAAATTGTGGCTTATTTTTTTCATAAATAAGGGAAAGTTGAAGGAAAAGTTACAAACATGACGTTGAACTCTCTCAGGAAAAAGAAAGCCAATATTTCATTCAGTGTTCTAAATCTTTATTCTTCCCCCAAACCCATCAGAGTCATAAGCCATGAGAGAGCATGCCGAAACTTGAATTGAGATTTCTTTTTACAGATTCCACCCAGATAATAAATGGAACTCTTCCAGCTAGCTTGGAAAGCTAAAAATTTCAGTTGACCCTGCCAGGATTTTAACCTGTGGTTCCAGTGAGTCTAAGTATTGCACAGCTGATGTTTATGCCGCTAAGCCAGCCCCTCCAGAATTACGCATAGGACTGCAGTATATTTGGCAGTTGGCATATAGGCTTGACTGCTTGTCTGCTTTCCTATTGGGAAGGAGTATTACGTGAAGAATCCTTCATCTGACCTTTGCTTGCCTACTTGTATATCACCATTGTTTAAACCCATAACTCTAGGGGATGAACATGAGATAATTTCAGACAACCTATTGTGCTTTCAAGACATCCTATGGATAGCTGATTTTCTCAGGACTTGAAGGTCTTTATTCTCTTTGGAACTCCTGGATTTTTGAGTATAGCTAAGCTAATTTGGTTATTTGCTTTTAGTGGCCGTGCATGTGGTTTTACTAGTAGGAGTGTGTGAATGCATGAGAAAAGATTGAGTTATTAAAATAGTGAAAAGTTGCAATTGTTTTAAAATTTGTATTGTGCTGAAGGCTCTCATCAGTCATACTTATAAATATAAAGTTGAAACAAGGGTTTAAAAATAAGCATTGACAGCCTTTGCTTTGGTGAGTGGTCATAATGTGCAACATTAGCCATATGCTGGGAGCAGAGGAAAATATAAAACAGTAAAATATGATTGCTGACCTTGGGATCTTGCCATTTAATAAGAGAGGTAAGACATACCTGTGTGAAAAGATAAATAGTGAGATATGTGTTAAACAACAATAAAAGGTAATAGTATGGGAAATGTACAAGACAGTGACATAGATGTGCTAACTGACAGCCACAATTGGTCTTGTAAATTCAGAGATGAGATCAGGAGAGGTTGCAGAGGTCTCAGAAGGCATCACTGAGGATGTGGGGCCTTAAGCTGGGTGTTTGAAAATAAAGAGGGGTAGTGAGAGCATTTCGGGTTTGAAAAATTGCATTAGCAAAGGTACTTAAGATTTTCCCTGTGTGGTCCCTCAGATGGAATTTCACTTGAATAAACTCTAACCTGTTGGATACAGAAGCTCCTATGGAATAAAGTTCAAATTTTCATGATCATCACACAAAGCATCCTTGCTGTTTTCAACTTCTGAGCCAATATTCTAGTATAGATGGGTGATCTTATTGACATAACTGCATTTTAATCTTTAAAAAATATCACTTATTTTTTATGATTATAAAAATAATATTTGCTCATTGTATGAAGAAGATGATACAAATCTCCCATGATTCCACAACTAGGAAGGATCACTGCTAACACTTGGTGGGTTTCATCCCAATACTTTTTCTGTGTATTTGAGCATGTGTATACGAACAACAATGGATATACACTCTTGTACTCTGCATTTTTTAGAAAAGTGTGCCATTATATTGAAAGCATTCCTCTGGTCTAATAACCTGGACATATCAGAAGCGAATTTCATTCACTAATAATTATTGTGCAAATTTTTTTGGTTTATTTTGACTCTAGTTTATGGGTGATTTTGACAAATAAGTTCTGATATTAAGATAGTTCAACTTGTTTGTAACAGCAATAAGAAATATATTAAACTACTCTGAGACATGAGATGAAAAGTGAGGTAGTACAAATTGTGTGTTTTTATATGGCTTTGTACCTGGATTAATTAGTTTTTCTATTATGGGCATATTTTTCAATCAAATGCTGTTATTCGACCAATAGTGTTATTCTATATAAATATTTTAAATGTATTGTTAACATTTCCTAAAGGGAAAAGGAGGCAATGTTTTACTTTGTAAATTATGTCCTTTTTTCTTTATAGTCTGGCATAGAAGATTGAAGAATCTAAAAACTCCCAAGGAAGGGCTAACAGTTCTCATAAACGAAGACAAAGAGTTGGCAGAGCTGCGAGGTCTGGCAGCTGGAGTAGGACTGGCTAATGCCTGCTATGCGATACAGTGCGTAACCCAGGCCATCATTATGGGGCACCTTGAGGAAGAGTGGGCAACTAGAAAGAGCGTACCCATGGATCCTGTGTTGCCTAATATTGTCCTGGTTTATGCCCATTATTCTGGCACAATTATTAATAACATCCCCTTCCACTCTAAAATGTGACCTGGGATGGATGGCAAGTTACGTGGTTATCCTATCCTAAGGAAAATAAGCAAAACTCAGTTGTTTTCCAGTATTTTATCATTGTACTTCAAAAATAAATGAAACAAGGAGATAAATACTATGTTGAAGAGAGTAGAGGGTAACATGACTGGTTCAACTGGAGGCAACTGGAAGAGAGGAATGCCAAGGGTCTTGTGTGTGTGCTACTAAGTCAATCTTATTCCATTTTCATAGGTTGTATAGTGATTGCCTACAAAAGCTCTTTAAGACAGATGAGTTTTGCACTTCTGTGATCATTATAATTAAAGAAAATATTTAAATGTCTTTTTATACAAGATACTGTATTATAGTCTATGTAAAAAGGAATTACACAGTCATAGGCCTTGAAATTGATAATTCAAGATGTAAAAACGAAGGATTTGAAGTAGAGAGGGGATCTAAATTAGCCATTCAGACATGACTTTCCCTTGAGAAATTACTCAGTACAAATCTGATATTCAATACCAATTTGATACTCAGTACCAAATTCAGTACCACTTTGATACTCAGTACCAATTCCAATCTGATATTCAAGATTCTGTTTTAAAAACTCAAAGCATTTTAAATGCAGATGGATTTTTTTCCCCTCATAATATTCCAAGTGAGAAGCTTGACTTTCTAAAAATTAACCTGATGGAGATGGAGTTAGTTTTTGTGGTCACAGTAAATTTTGTTTTACATAAGAGATCAGGTGTGTGAACCCTTTTTAGGTCATAAACCCGGATGCATTTCTTACTAGTCTGCAGTAACTTTTTACACAAATTGGTAACCTGAAGAAATTGATAACTTTAACAAAACAAGCTACAGCAAAAAAATCTTGAGGCAGTACACACATAAGCATGTTTCTACCAAAATGAAGGTAGCTAGAAGCAAAGTGACATGCTCTGTCTGAGTTTTGGAATAGGGAAGGAATATTCTGGATGGTGGAATAGGGAAGAAATAGGAATGCAAAATTTCACACCACTGTATCACATAGAATGCACTATAGTGTTGCAAAGCCATGAGATTTCTCTTTCTCTTTCTCATGCTCTTTTTCTTTCAAACACTAAACCAATACCGACTTGTAAACCATATGCACTTTGGGAGAACAAAAATATTGTTATTTTCCAGTACTCTTCCGACCCAAGAGGAGATTGAAAGTCTTCCTGCCTTCCCTCGGGAAAAACTGACTCTGCGTCTCTTGTTGGGGAGTGGGGCCTTTGGAGAAGTGTATGAAGGGACAGCAGTAGACATCCTAGGAGTTGGAAGTGGAGAAACCAAAGTAGCAGTGAAGGTAATGTGGATCTCTTAACTCCTTGACATGTTATGTCAGCATATTTACATGGATACAACTATAACAAAAGATGAGTGATCTTGGGGCCCGCCGGGTTGCATAATGGTTAAGTTCAAGTGCTCCACTTCAGTGGCTCTGGGTTAGCCAGTTTGAATCCTGGGTGTGTACCTATGCACCACTCATCAAGCCATGCCGTGGCAGCATCCTAAGTACAAAATAGAGGAAGACTGGCACAAGTGTTAGCTCAGGGACAGTCTTCCTCAATAAAAAAAAATAGAGGAGGATTCACAACAGATGTCAGCCCATGGCCAATCTTCCTCACAAAAAAAAAAAAAAAGAATGCTCTTAATTGAAAAGTGAACTGGTAGAAGGTAGAAACCTATTGATGGCTACAGAAATCACATTTTTTTCTTCCATTTCCCACATTAGTTCTGTAATTAATAGTTACCTCTAAGTCTACTAATTAGCTAAGGCCCGGCAGACAGTTTTTCCCTTCAAATATACGATAAGAGAACTGGGGTTGTAAAGCACTTTCTCAAGGAACTAGTACTAGGGTAGGTAGTAAATATTTTAGGCTTGTTGGCCATACAGTGTCAGCTGTGGTTATGCAACTCTGCCACTGCAGTGATAAGGCAGCCATAGTCGATACATGATTGAGGGAGTGTGATTGTGTTTCAGTAAAACCTTGTTTATGAAAACTGAAATTTGAATTTTATATAATTTTTATGTATTATGAAATATTATTCATTTTTTGACTTTTTCCAACCCTTTAAAAATGTAATGTGTCAATTATACCTCAATAAAACTGGAAAAAATAAAATAAACATGTAACAACTATTTTCAGATTGGAAGCTGTAGAAAATAGGTGACAGGCAGGAATTGGTCCTTGGCCGTAGTTTGCTGACCCCTGTACTACACTATTTATCATGGTACATTTAGTGTAGTTTTAAGGAAGCGCTGGCTATACTCTCTTACTTTTGTAAAACTTTCTTTTGATCAAAGGGTGATAAATCTTTTCTGCAACTGAGCAATATCCTCATCACTGCTTGTTGGGAATTTGTTGCTTTAAGGGTGGGCTATACAACCGGAAAAGCTGGCAAAATTCTCTCCATTTCCAAGTGATATCACTTAAACATCCTTTAACTTACTTCAACCTCAACTGGTTTAAACAAGTGTTTATTTTTCTCATATAACAAGAGGACTGCTAGCTTTGGTGCAGTACTATGTCAGGTCGGAGCCAGTATATCCGAAATTCTCTTGACTTTGTACATGTGTGTTGCCTTGTGGTTCCAAGATGTTGCCAAAGAATAGGCATCACATCTTCATTCAGGCCAGGAAGAGGGGGGAGGATGCTGTTAGATGTGTATGTTTGGGAAGGTAAAAGTTTTCCACAAGGCTCTCTCCCCCTCAGCAGTTTTTCCCTCACACCTCATTGACCAGAACTGAGCTACATGACCACCCTTATTTGCAAGGGAGGCTGGAGAACTGCAGAACACGATTTTCATGATTAGTTTAGACCGGTTGTCTGGGACTGGGCACCTTGCCTCTAAGAAAGAAATTAGAGTATTACTAGCAAGGAAACAGAGGGGAACAGATATTGAGTAGAAAACTGAAAATCAAGAAATTGGCCTAACTGCCAAATTTGGTCTCTTTTTAAAATTTCTACATTTTGGAGGGACTTTGTGTAAATATTACTAGATCTTTTATCTATCAGATTTTCCTACTTGAACACTAGCAGTAACACGGGCTAACACTGGAACAGGTTTACAGAGCACATGAACATGTATTGCCCATTATCCATTTTCAGCTTTCAGGGTGGATATTACAAAACAAAGCAAAGATTTTTTCCATTAACCCACTGAGCTCACAGAAATGCCTGTGATACTGATTCCTGGCTTCTTTTTATGTTGTGCAGACTTTGAAGAAGGGCTCCACAGACCAGGAGAAGATTGAATTCCTGAAGGAGGCACATCTGATGAGGTATCAGGGCAGCTCTGAAATAATTTTCCCTTCATATGGGTAGGAAGCTTTTACATCTGATTGGTGGGATTTAAATTGTTTTTTAAATTTAAGTATAATTTGCATCCAATATCATATTAATTTCAGGTGTATATCATAGTGATTTGATATTTATATACATTATCAAAAGATCACCTCGATGTGATTTGTGGACTTTTAACATTCAAAATGACCTGACATAACCGATCGTGCCCAAAATAAACATGGCTGAAGTTTAAAGGGAAATAGAGCTGCAATGACAAGTATTGTATAGAAGCCAGTCTTCTGAGCTTTGGAGGAGCAGGCAGCCCTCAGGCAAAAGGTCTTCCTTCCTCTTCCCTTCAGTAAGCATGTTTTGCAAGTGACTTCTGAAGCTGTTCAGCTTCAAACATGCTTGTGTTCTAAATGCGTGTTGAAGAGTCAAGTAGACCAAGTAAGGGAGTGTTCTCTTGAGTACAATGATGTCAATGAAAACATCTCTTGTTTTGGTAAACTTATCTTCGAGGTTAGAGTCAGTTGATGATCATGAAAACTGCTCAAAGACATCTTAAAGGGAGGATGTGATGCAGTGGTCAATGGGTCCTGAGTTGTGGATTCTAATCATTGGATCGGGGCTTACTTGCTTTGACGTCTTGAGAAAACAGTTGTAGCCAAACCTGGGTGTCTGAATTTTTTCTGTAAAAGGGAGAGAATAGTATTTCATACCTGTGATGACCAAAAACATAATGTTTTCAAATATCTTTTGAAGAAGGATATTAATTAAAATTACTTTCTTTTCCAAAACATAAAATACTTAATATAAACGTTATTTCTTCTAAAATTCACCCCATTCTATCCATATGCATTGGCCACTAGGGGTTGCCATATTACCTCTGTAAGGCAAGCCCACAGCCCAGCACTTCAAAAAGGAGGCTCTCATTAAATAGAGGAAAAAATTCAGAGGTCTTGAAGGAAATTATAGATGAAGAATTGCTCGATTCTGTAAAGACCCTCAGCTAGGACTTCTGTTGCTGCCATGTCATCCTGCTTGTCTCTTTCCACCTTTCAGCAAGTTTAATCATCCCAACATTCTGAAGCAGCTTGGAGTCTGTCTGCTCAATGAACCCCAATACATTATTCTGGAACTGATGGAAGGAGGAGACCTTCTTACCTATTTGCGTAAAGCCCGGATGACAGCGGTAGGAAATGGAATCCATAACATTGGTTTTGTAATGAAAATGCCCTATAATTTCCTATTAATTTTCTTTAAATTCAATAGTCTGCAGTTTTGGCTGATGGTAGAAGCTTAGAAGACTTCTGTGGAAAAAATTCTTATATTTCCTTCATGTTGGATTAGGACAATTAGAACCCTGGGCTAATTTCTGGCATTTCCTGGTTATTTGAGCCTGTTTTTAGTATTTAATGGGAAAAGAGGTCCCTCACTGCCAGAGTCATGTTTTCTGGAGAACACAGATTGTGTGGAGTTGGAAAAGGCACTGTACTTAATCTATACGCCTATCTGCCCCAAACTGGTATTTCCAGCTGTTATGTCTTTGCTGAGTACTAGACTTACCAGTCCCCACCCAGTTGACTTATCTGTTTGGATTTTAATAGGCATCTCGAACTTATTTTGGCCAAAGCAGAACTCTTGATTTCATACATCCTCCTCCATGCCATCCATCTGGTTCCTTGCTTTCTCTTTTCCTACAACCACGCTAACAAGTCCTGTCAACTCTTCAGTTCTGCCTACAAAATGCAGCCCCAATCCATCCTCTCTCCTCTCCCCAGTGCCTAGAGCCGTGCCTGGCACAGTGTGGACACTGGAAATACTGTAGATGAGTGTGGAATGAGGGCTGGGAGTGATAGCATCTACAGGAACCTACTTTATGTTGCAGATGAGAAACACGTGAGACAAAACAAGTAACTAAAATTTAAATCTGTAGATTTAAAAAATTTGGTTTTTATTATAGTATAATAAATGCCTCTTTTTTTCCTCCTTTGCTTAGTTAGCTATATACCTAAACTCTCTGATGGAATTATAACACTTTCTCAATATGGTTAAATATATCAGATAATCCAGCATCTAATGATTTTTTTCTTGGATGCTTCCCTCCTGGAGCCAGTGTTGGTGCTTGTCCTCTGGGCTGTCTACACAGCTGTTGTCCTAGGTCCTTCCTTCACGTTCCCCCTGGTAATTTCCACGTTGGACATTTGTTTCCTCAATTCCATGACTTCTTTGTTCTATTTTAGAAAGGAGAAAGCACGCCTATGTGGCAAAAATCTCCTTTTTAAAAATTTCTCTTTTTGAGAAAATGTCCTTATTCTTCCTGCACACTTGATTAATAATTTGGCTGGATTCCAGGTTGAAAACCCATTTTCCTCAAAAGTAAATCTGCTCCATCTTTGTTTCTAGCTTCTACCATTGCTTTTAGGAAGTCTTATGCCATTCAGATTCCTGGACTCATGACCAGTGACCTGCTTTTTACCTCTCCCCTTTCGAAAATTTTAGGAACTTCTCCTTATCTGTGGCACTTTTCACCCATCCGGACACTCAGCCTGGAAAATCATCCCCTTCAGTTCTGGGATTTTTTTCATACTTTTTCTTTGGTAGTAAATAAAACTCTGTTCTTCTATTTCCTCTTGCTAGAAATCCTATTAGTTGGATAATGGACTGCTTTGTTTCATCCTTTTGTTCTATTAGCTATTTTCTAACTCTGTATTTTTGCTCTCAATTCTGGTAGACTTCCTCAACTTTTTAATAGAATCTAAAATTTTAATTTTCTATGACTTGTTTTCACATTTTGACTGCCTCTTAAAATAGTATTCTGATTTTTCCATACATGCACAATCTTATCTCTCCTAGGATACTAATTAAAGTTTTTTAAAGTGTTGATTTGCTTCCTGTCCTGTCCTGCTTTCTTTTCTCCTCTTTCTTTTGGGACCTGTTTTTAATGTGAGAAGCTTTTCTCAAATGTTTGGTGATGTGTGGCTGGTCTTTGTGTTTAATATTGAGGCCAAAGAAGCTGACTAGAGCCTATGGGTCTGTGGCAGCTTTGTTTTGCTTGTCAGGTGGGACCCTGCTGTTCTGTCGAGGGTCCCGTAGTGACAGCAACTGGATGTCTTCCCTGGCATATGCCAGTTTCACCAGAGAGGAATCTCTGGTCGCCTCCTGGGCAGTAAATGCCTGAGCCTCAGTTCAGGGAGTCAAGAAGAGGGAGGAGGTGCGCGTCTCAAGGCTCAGTATGTGGACCCAGACTTAATTCCCTTCTCCTTTTTCAGCACAGTGCCTTAGTGTAACTGGTATCTTTGAACTTGGAGTTGTTCTGGTTCAGAGTGTGTGTGTGTGTGTGTGTGTGTGTGTGTGTGTGTGTGTGTGTGTGAAAACCTCCTGCTGTGGTGGGGGATCTGGGATCTAGTTAGCTCTTAAAATAAACTTTTAAACATACATCTTGCATTCAGTCCTGCCCCTCACCCTTGCATTCAGAGATACCTGCTACCTCCAATTCCAAACATTATGGGGTACAGAACTTTGTGGGGTTCTATAGTGAAAAGCAGCTCAATTCTTATCTTCTCCCTCTGCAGGCAGTCAGCTTTCATCTCTCTTGGCTCCGCGAAATTACCACTCCTCCATCTGCTTTCCCTCTTCCAAAATGTTTCATTGTGCTACATCTATTCTCCTGGTCTCTTTGACCGTGTGGGATTATAAAATTTCCACTACCCACACTGTCATTTTAGTAAGGTTTGGGAGAGAGTGGAACTAAAAATGCGTGCATTCGAGCCCCCATCTTTAACAAGAAGGTTTATACGTAGATTTGTTGTTGCTGTTGTTCTTTTGAGGGTAGAGAAGAGAGGATGAAGATGGACTAAAAGAAAACATGGAACTGCCTTTTCCAAATGATTCCTATTCAGCCAGCATCCTAATGGTTATAACCATTGCTTCTCAAGGGCACTTCAGTTCTTGTCCCGTCCTTCCTGCCAGCTGCCCAGGATGGCTTCCATGCTTCAGCTCCCTCACCCCAACTGTATAGGACAGGGTGCTGTGAGGTGCCAACTGCCAGGATTAAGGTCTAGGGCCCACAGAGGAACACCACAAGCTCTAAGCTGCCATCATGTTAAGTTCATTTGGGGCCAGCCATCTCTCCACAGAGAGTGCTCAGGGGCGCCTTTCCAGAAGAATGTCACAGAATCCTTCTCCCTATGCCTGCACTGAGACTGTTTTGTTGGGTTGAATGCACAAGGATTGACTGCAGCTAGGTCCATAAAACTTAATCTAGTCCTTCATTTTTAGGACCTCAGTTTCTGCAGTCATAAAATGGGATATTGAATCACAAACTTTCTCAGGCTCCTTTTAGCTTTGATAGTCTAAGATTATAATAAGATAGAAAAAATAAAAAAACAACCAACATATCAAAAATAATACAAATATATAGCTGGATACAATTTAATTCATCAAACTTTTGCTGGGTATTTATTATATGACAGTGAAGGTAGTGGCTCTTGCTTTCAAGGACCTTGCCACATGGGAGGGAGGTAAGTCACATATAAATAACTCATTTAAGGTAGAGAGTGGGAAGGCCCATTAGAGTGGAGTGGAGAATATACTGTGGAAGCACAGAGGAGAGAGAGAGATGGTGTCCAACTGAGGAGACCTGGGGAGGCTTCGTGGAGGAGGTCTTCTGTTTGGGACACAACCAAAGTGGGAGATAGAACAGTCTCTGAAACTACACCCTCGTGAGTCGTGAAAGGCTTTGACTAGGGACAGGGCCAGATGGAGGTTCAATATGTCTGGAGGGCTTGGCAAGAGGTGACAGGTGGTAGCCCAGGGCAGCATCTGGAGTCAAAGACACCCAATGTGGGGTGATGAGGTGTCCCAACAGTTTGTCACAGGGGCTATCTGGAGCAAGTAATCGTTAGAGATCAAGGAAGGCAGGCAGGCAGCATTCTGGAAATTGGTCAGCAGGGATCAGGGTGCTAGCCACCAGACTGAAGTTCAGGAGCTGGATTCTCTGCAAGGAGAGTCTTCACTAGTAGAGTAGGTTTTGCCAAGAGCAAAGCAGGGTTCCACTCACAGAGGAACCAGTGAACCAGTCAGGAAACCCAGCCGAGACTCAGACACAGGTGTCTAGTGGACCTGAACAGGGCTGCAAGGGATTGGTTCTGGGAGTAAGGTTGAGCCTAGTTATCAGATCTAGGTGTGGTTGAGTAGGACTATGGCAACGTTGAGTCCCAGAACATCAGGATTCGTCCTACTTTGGGGGCAAAAGATGAGCTTCTCAGGGCAGGCAGAGGGAACAGCACTTAAGAGCACCTATCTATGAGGAATTGAGGGATTTCAAGGTTGGGAATCATTTGAGATGCTCAGTGAAGGATGTGGATGGAAATCAAGAATAAGGAGGGCGTTCCAGGAAACAATGATAGCAGGAATAGAGAAGAGAGGTTGAGAAACGCAGAGCAGGCATAAGGAACTGCAGGTGGCCCAGTGTGACCAAAACGCAGGTTGTGAGAGGAGAAACCACGGGAAATAAATGGATGTAAAGAGAGGCTGGTGCGGGCTGGGACTGCTGTGGAGGCCGTGCTCAGGAATCTAACAGACTCTACAGGCGGTGGGTCGCAACGAAGTGAGCTAATGAAAGCACAGAAGACCGGAAACATGGGAGATGTGGGAGGTGTCACATAGGGATGATAAAGGCCTGAAACGTGGTAAATGCAGGGAAACGGCAAGGGACAGATGGAATATGGATATAGCCCCTGGGCAGGAACTTTGAATTTTCTCCAAATATCCTAATAAAAACTTCAACTGGCTTTTTTCATGTAGAAATTATTGCAGCCAGTACAGGCTCAACTGTATATTTGTGCCAGCTTTCTTAGATGAGAGGAGTAATCTGTGACCTTGAAATAGAGTATTGCTAACAATTTATTTGGGGCTAATATAAGGAACAAGCCTATTGTCATGACTGACATTATAGTGTGACATTGGGCCAGTAATTAAACGAGCTGGCACTGATTAAATGATCATTATTACTGCCTGTGAGAATAAGTACTGTTTGTTAAGTGCCTGTTACATACCAGATTACTTATCTTATCTTGAATCCTATACAGTCAGTATTATTATTCCCACTTTACATATGAGAAAGTTGCTTAGTGAATGAAGCAACATGAGCAAGTTCACACAATTAGTATGTAGCAGAACTAGGTTTCAAATCTTGGTCTGTCTGCCCTGATATGCTGAGATCTTCCCAAGAAAGATCCCGTCTTGCCTCTGCTTACTAAATACATTCTTATTTATGTATATTTGTGTAGCAAGCTTATACATTTAGTTCTTTTCTTCTTTGTTTGAATTTTTGTAACCATAACTAAAAATTCCTGTAAAACATTATATGTATGTGTGTGTACATGCATATATATGTAGCCACATATATATATGCATATATATATGTGTGTGTGTGTATATATGTATATAGATATATAGATATGTAGATATATAGTGAAAAATTAGTGCCTGTAATTTTTCTTTCATTTCTTATAGTTTCATGGTCCTTTACTCACCTTGGTTGACCTTGTAGACATGTGTGTAGATATTTCAAAAGGCTGTGTCTACTTGGAGCAGATGCACTTCATTCACAGGTACAGTGATATTCGAGATACAAAGTTCTTATGGATATTGGCACAATAATCGCCTGTAGTTTGGATAAAACATAAGACAATTAAACATTTTCATTCCTTCAAAATAGCAATAATTTCTGTGAAAAGTTTCTCTTGTCTACAGACCTACTAGTGTTACTTGTCTGATCTCTGGAACTTTATTATTGTTATTATTATTAAAGATGGCTTCTGCTGTAGGGATCTGGCAGCCCGGAATTGCCTTGTCTCTGTGAAAGACTATACCAGTCCATCACGGATAGTGAAGATTGGGGACTTTGGCCTCGCAAGGGACATCTATAAAAACGATTACTATAGAAAGAGAGGAGAAGGCCTGCTCCCTGTTCGGTGGATGGCTCCAGAAAGTTTGATGGATGGAATCTTCACTACTCAGTCTGATGTATGGTGAGCGTAACAGGACACAGAGAAATGTGGGCAGAACCATCCAAAGTCAGAGCCAGAAGGGATCTTGAAAGGTCATCTAATCTTGTTTTTCACGTGAGAAAACAGAAGACCAAAGAGGCTGAGGAATTTGCCTCAAGCTAAACTGAAAGCTGGTGGCCAAGGTGGGACTATTCCTGGGTCTCAGCAGTTTATATCCCTCCATCCCATCAGTTTTGATCCTTTATCTTACTAGTGTATTGAAACAGATACATTTACTTCAGGTATCTTCTTACTCTCCCAAAGTGTAAAGGCCATGATTAGTAGGAATGGGTACCTACGAATTGATGTCCAAGTATGTGTCCAAATGCCTACTATTTTGGGATGTTTGGTCATTAATTTATAAGTAGACTTTAAATCCTGGATCTCAAAAGGATTAGGACTTTGGGGAGGTTTAGATGTCTCTTTATTATTTGAATAGGTTGCCTCATTTTTGCTTATTGATCTGAAACTTCTTATTAGAGCTGCTCAAAATGTAAAGATTTGTCCAATAACTTTTAAGCTGGACTGGCCCTGGCAAAACTGGGGATGAGATAAAATTGGTCCTCAGTGCTGCCAGTTTTTATTCATGCCTTCCCTCTCCATGTTTACTAGCACTCAAACTCAGGGGGAAAAAAAGGCGAAATGCTTTCTTGCTCACCCCTAGGTATGTCTGCATATTGATGAAAGCCTTAGGTCGTGGAGGTCTGCAGTGTGGGTTCAGCCAGGGAGGAGGAGCAAAGTGTGTGTGTGTGTTCATGCCCCCACTAAGCTTTCCTGTCACCTTTGAAGTGTTGCTAGTAGGCAGTTTCTTGTTCTACTTTTTCTTGTGGTCAACTTGCTTTTAAGTCTTCCATCCCTTCCCATTAATGCCAATCACAAAGTAGACCCCCATAGCCCCAGGAATGAGTACGATGGAGAAACTACGTAAACGTGATGTTGGTAATATGTATAACTAAAGCAAGATCTTCTATTTCCTTAGGTCTTTTGGAATTCTGATTTGGGAGATTTTAACTCTTGGTCGTCAGCCTTATCCAGCTCATTCCAACCTTGATGTTTTACACTACGTGCAAACAGGAGGGAGACTGGAGCCACCGAGAAATTGTCCTGATGATCTGTAAGTTAATTATGTTAACATAAGCACCCTCAAAACAAAAACGTGTGCACACGCAATCTTATGCCTCATTGGTACAGGAATTTAAAATAAAAACTGGGATTTATATATTTGTATAAACTACATAAAATGTAAATTGATTGTGGCACTTAATTTACTAAATAAGTGATAGTTTCTTTTTATTTATATATGCCCATATTATTTCACTTTGGACACAAAATTTAGAAGAATAAAATATACTCTTGGTTAAGTGAATTTTAATAAATAAATAAAAGCTCTTGTGTGTATGGGCATGTGTGTAGACACACACATACTCATTTTATTCTGGAAGATCTTGTTTGGCTAATATCTTAATCTGCATTGTTAAAAGAGTCTGTTAAATAGAAATATATTGTTTAAAAGTTGGATTGCCTTTGTTGATATAGCTGGTATTGGGACATAGTACATGTACTGCTAAAAATTATACAAAGTGTTATCTATTTATGAACTTAACACAAAGTGACCAAGTATTAGTGACTCTATCAAATTGATCTTGACCACTGTTGAATTCTAATAAATGTGTGATCTTCAGAAGAGTAGCTGATTTTGATCTAATTTTAAGAGAAAACAATCCAAGTTATTTTGCTGAGTACTAACTTACCTTCTTGTGAGCAACCTCAGCAGAAATATCAAGTCTTGAAACTTTTTCCAAGAGGTGTTTCACTCGAGAAGTTTCTCAAAGAACATATCATCAACAAGTATCAAGTCCTCTGTCGTGCGCATGATACCATGCTGAGGATTGTATGGAATACAGAGGCGTTCAAACCAGGGCCACGGCTCTTCAGCATTTCAGAGTATATTTTGAAAGAAAAGACACAGACATGGAACAGTTGGATAACAAGCCAACATGTAATAAAGTGCTAAACTGTGTGGTACAGACAAGTGCAAAAGGAATTAGCAGTATGAGGATACTCACCATGGCTGCACTTCCTTGACTGTGCTGTGTTATTCAGACTGGAGCCAAAAGCTGATTAAGAACTGGGCACCTTGATTGGATGCTCTACTGGTGAATGTTTTTTATATTCTTTAAATCTTCCAGCTAGAAGAAAAAGATTTGAATCAGTACTTGTTTCTGATTTAGCTTTTACAGCCTCTGGGATGTTTACAGGGATATCAGATATACACATACCTGAGCAAGTTTGGTGACAGTGCCTAAAAATATGATTCATGATCCTTTTGAGGGAGAAGGAAAAAATTCTGTAAGTTAGGAGTAAGAAATTACACAAAATTTGAAAATCTTTGATCTAGGGCTTCAGGAAAAAATTCTAGCATACCTAAGTATGAAATACATTTTTATTAAGCAGTTAGCAAGCTAATCACTGTTGTGCATCTCTTACATATCTATCAAACACTCAGAAATTTTCCCCAGAATTTCAATTGCACAAAATTGTCATTGTGCTGTTTGAATTTTATTTGGCATATTTCCCCCCTTAGGGGGTAATGTACCTCATCACAGTTATGCAATGTTTTAGGATAGGCCCTTCAGTGATCAGTCACTGAATTATACATTTTGATTGATGTGTTCATTTATTTTGCTTAGGGAGGAGGGAGGTGGATAATTAATTGTCCCGTTGTGGAGCAGAAAAATGTAGGTATGTTGAACTTTGCTCTATCCAAAGTTTCCAAAAATGCAACTGGAAGGAGGATAGGAAAGAGTGTTAGAAAAGTGCTAGAAATATATTCCTGATTATAAGCAGAAAAAGATAATATTCTGTATAGTTTTATCTTGAATAATTATTCAGTTGGATACATTATTGCTCTGATTTTATAAAAATATAGTTTCCTTGAAACCAAAGTTTTCCAATGGTGGTTTTGAAGTTCCTTTGAATATTAGTAATTAAAAAGTAAACAGTGCTCCCAGCCCTCCAAGGGCTGCATGCTCTTGGAGCCCCAGGAAGGGTTAACCATCCATTGCCAACCAGGAAAACAAGCTGTGCTAGGAAATGGAGCCCTCAGCAATGCCATTCAATCTGGCTATGGCCTTAAGTTGTCATGATAAAGATTAACTACTCTCTTCAGAGTACAGAGGGAACTGATTTTTATTTGAAGCAGTTCTCTGAGATCACAGGCCCAGCTTAGAGGGTTGAAAGTCTGCGTTGAGCTATGCTGCACCTTCTATTCACTGCTTAAATACTCAGCACCTGGATCCACTCTGGGACAGGTGAGCCCATGGATGGCTACGCTGTGCTCAGCTATTAATGGAATGCGTGGGTTCAGAGCATTCCTGCCCTTCTTTCCATAGCCTGGGATGTACGATGGAAAGCCCAGTCCTCAGTATTCTCTTCAGCTTTTAGTTTGCACAACCACCACCGCACTCTCGAGAGGAAACGGGATCAAAGGGCAATCTACTTCAAGCGAGAGCTCTTCGGGATTCTCTGACAGACGTATCACAGTGGCAACTAGAATTATGGAAAGTCTCTCAAATGTAGGAGGCAACAATGGGAGACATGAGGGTTCACCATCTTATTTTTACCCCTTAAAACATATGTATACCTAGATGCTAATTGGATCTCTCTGGATTGGGTATAATGAGTAAGAGAGTTCTTAAAATCTGTCTATGTGCTTTGTTTAAAAACCTGAAGAAACTCATCCCCTTAATACTGAAAGACGCCATGGAGTTTTCATCTGTTGAATTTTAATTGCTTTATGAATTCAAGGAATTTACTCATGGAGACTAAAAATGAACATGGTTAATGAGTCTGTGCTATTTTGAAAAAAAAAATAGAGGCAAAGAGAAGTAAAGTTTTGGCATGGTGAATGGAGGAATTTGAACCTGAACACTTAGCTAAATGAGATATTTCAAGTATAATAAGTATGTATCTGTTTAGAGCTAGAACAACCTGCCCAGGTAAATTCTAACAAAAGTGAAGGACCTGTAAGTTTATTTAGAGTAATATGCTTGAATATTTGTAACTATAACTTAGTGCAAGTATCTAATGTGTGATATTGAATTGTGACAAGTGTGTATTTGTAAGGAAAGACTCCTATGCCAAAGGTATAGTTGTTGTTAATTTATCTGAAAGATGTAAGAAATGCATTTTTTAGGATTGTTAAATTCTTAAAAGCCTCTCTTTTATTCACTGTCAGCTTAATGCTGTTTGAGAGCACAGGTTGTACTCTTTACTTTTAAATGACTATTGCTTTACAGAGCTCCTCTTTCTTAATCTAGGGCAATTCAGTGCTCATTTGTCTCTGGACGGTGGGAGAGAACGGTTTTATATGCTACCAGGTCATATGTTTTTGCCGTTAGAAAATTAAGAATAATGATGGGATTCAATGCAAATTAAAGACTCCATAGATGAAAAAAATTGGGAATATTTGCTTAAATAAATTACATGGATTGAACAAGACGCTGAACTTTGGAGGGTGGTGTGAGTGGGTGAGGTGCAGAGCGGCTGACAGCTGTAAAGATGGCTTCTCTCTCCTCCCTCCCTACTCTACTCTTTCCTCCGGCATTCTTCCTTTTTCTTTCCTTCTC
Source organism: Tapirus indicus (assembly GCA_031878705.1). Lineage (NCBI taxonomy): Eukaryota > Metazoa > Chordata > Mammalia > Perissodactyla > Tapiridae > Tapirus > Tapirus indicus. The sequence goes on along the minus strand of CM062933.1, from coordinate 38,617,592 downwards.
TCCCTCTAAATAATCTCCATTAAGTGTCTTGAAATCCTTTGTAGAATGAGGTGGGTAATAAATAGATAAAATAAGTAAAAGCTTCATAATTGAAATATGGCAACTCTTGAGAGATTGTCTCTCTTCTTTGGCCATGTCTTTGGGTCACAACTTTGTTTTCAGAAGGGATACACTTCCTGTGGAGAATTATAATTAACTTTCTCCTCTCATCTCTTAGGACAACCCTTAGGTTAGTCGTCAAGATTCTACTTTAATTATTGTTTTAAATTCCATGATCTAGTATCAGTTATAAGCTTTTCTTTCAAAGTCTAATTATCCTTCATTGAGATCTTTGTATAATCTCTGTTTCTAAATTCCACAGGTAATAAAGAAATATGTAAAAGATTAGGTTCTTAGCTATAATTCTAGTTTTTAAGAAATAGAGCCAAGTTTGTCACTCTATATCCAGAATATAAATTCCTCATAATACGTATGAAAAATCATCAGATCAATTCCAGAAAATAGACCAATATTAGATTTCTCCATAATCTTCTGATATTGAATACTAACTCTGACTTGAGGGACTTGTCAAGAAATGAAAGAGATGGAAGTGGAGTTTGCATGCAAAGTGGAGATTCCATTATAATTCCTAAAATAGGTACTAGCTGTTTTAAATACAATACCTATAATGATTTCTGGGTCATTGTCACCTAGTGATTGAATATATCCTTGCTCTAGCTCCATTGCCATCACCTAGTCCAAACCACCTTTATCTCTCACCTAGTCTTCTTTAATAACTTCTTTGCTTCCACAGCCCCTCTATAATCCATTCTCCACATATATCAGCTAGAGTCATCCTTTAAAAATGTAGAGATAATGCCTGCTTAAAACCTTCAACAGCTTTCCCTTGCAGTGTCTTCAAATCCAACTCCTAGCCTGGCCTATGAGACCTGCACGATCTCGCTTCCTCCTCTGACCTCATCTTTTATATTCTCCCACTCAGTGACTGCTCTTCAGCGACATTGGCTATCTTTCAGATTCTAAAATGTGCCAACCTCTTTCCAAATTTAGGAATTTACACATGTCTTTCCGTCTTCTAGTTGTTCCCTGACTCCTATCCCCACCCTATTCCCATGACTAGCATCTTATTTTCCTACAAAGTTCTTTGGCTTAAATGTCACCTCTGCAGAGGGGACTTCTGTGAACAACTTACCAAAAATGTTCCATCTCTATTAGATCTCACATTTGTTTTTTTAGTACTTTTTAAAAAACATAATTTGTAATTGTACATTTATCTGTTGATATAGTAATACTAATATTTTTAAATACTTCCCAATTTATGTTTCTTTATTAGTTTCCCTCTCCTTGCCTCCAATCTGTCTTATAGTTTCAGAAAGTCAAAAAAGACAGCAGGTACTTGACATTGAAAATGTCAGTAGACTTGAAAACCAAGCCTGGAGGAGAAAGGGTTATCTAGAATCCTTTAGCTCCTTCTTAGTATATTAAATGCCAAGTTTGAGTGACTAGAACATACAATTCTACATAAGGATGACCTAATAAAAAAGAGAAAGTGAGTAGAAACCTTATTCCTTCTAAGCCCTGGAGAAGAGTAGAAAGAAGAGATCTTGACAGATAGAGGCAGGAGGGTGAAGATGTCAGATATCTAGGTTCTGAAACCTCCTCTGTAGCCTTCAGTTAGATAGGTGTGGGCAACACCAAGGGCGTGGAGCAACTGCCCACTCCCTCCCAGTTTCAGAGGATGGCAAGGAGATCATTGAGCAGGGAACTTCCGACATTGGCATGGAGACCCAGCATCATGAAGAAGGTAGAATGGCAGGTCCAGACAGAGAACGTCTAGCTTGCACTTCCAAGCCTCCTCTGTTTCCCATATGGTATGAACATTTTGTTGAAACTAGAGATTCAGCCAAGGAGCACCCTGTGGGCATGCAACAGAAACAGGAATGGGTTCCCTGGGCCTTGTCGGCAGACATAGGACATGATGTAGTCTCAGAGAAGCCTGCAGCTAGAAAGGAAAGGGAGGGTCATCAGTTCAGTGGAGAAGGGCCAAAAGAAAAGGTAAAGAGATCATAGACTGCACATAGCATCCAATGTCTGCGGGATGGACCAGATGAGTTACTCTGAGACTAGCAAAGATGGGGAGAGCACAGTGGGCTTCAAAGGATCCTTTGCTGTGCCCTATAAGTCACATAAGACTTTCACCCAACACTATCCTGACACTATCTTGGAGAAGAGGGTGGAAGGAGTAGAAATAGCTGAAAAATAAGAGAGACTGAGTCATTACCCAGAAAAGACTGAGAATTACCTAAAAAGGATTGTTTAAAATATTGGATTGGACTAGGTTTTAAACTGCATTGTACTAAATGAAGTTAATTTTCTTCTGCTAGATGGGGGCTCTGAGAAAGACCTAATTAGTTATAGACAATATAAAAGAGCTACATTTTTTTCCTGCTCACATGCGTTGTAGTGTGATAAATTTTGTCAGCTTTTTGCGTTTACTATATGTATCCCCTACCAGGACAAGGGCCACACTGCCACGTACCTAACTCTTGATATACTGCTGGTGTATAATAAGTTCCAACAAATCTTTGTTGAATGAATGAGTAAACACTAGTTAAGAATGCTGCACAGACAATTCTTAGACGGCTGTTAAAGAAAAGGGAATTTTTTTTTTTCCTGAGGAAGATTTGCCCTAAGCTAACATCCGTGTCAGTCTTCCTCTACTTTTTAGTATGTGGGCTGCCAGCACAGCATGGCCCCTAACAGAATGGTGTAGGTCCACGCCCAGGAACCGAACCCTGGCCACTGACATGGAGCACGTGCTGAAATCAAACACTATGCCACCGGGCCTGGCCCAGAAAAGATAATTTTTTTTTTCCTTTTTGTTTTGGTGAGGAAGGTTGGCCCTAAGCTAATGTCTGTTGCCAATCCTCCTCTTTTTGCTTGAGAAAGATTCACCCTGAGCTAACATTTGTGCCAATCTTCCTCTATTTTGTATGTGGGTTGCTGCCACAGCATGGCTTCATGAGTGGTGTAGGTTTGCACTCAGGATCTGAACCTGTGAACCCTGGGCCACTGAAGCAGAGTGCATAAACTTGACCACTACACCACTGGGCCGGCCTCCAGAAAAGATAATTTTTTATCAACCAACTATTAATGTCTGGGGAACTGACATTAATTAACCTGACAATGTAATGAAGAATAAAAGCGTTAGAATCAAATCTGGTTTCTACCTCTGGTTCTGCCACAAAATATCTGTGTGGCTTGGAGTGAATCTTAGATTTTGTTTTAGATATCAACGTATGAATGTAAAGTCTTCTTCAGACTTCAATAATTTTTATAGCTGTTCATTCCCTTATGTGTTGAGTAAACATTTTCCAACCATATATTTATCCATCTATTTATTTGGATTAATAACTGTTAAAATAATGTCAGCTTTTCAAAAGAAAGATGTTATCTAATAAAGGTCTATCTAATAAAGTAATATTGCAAGTCACTGTTAAATAAGAAACCAAAGCCTTTGTTCTAGTTCTGTTATATTAATTATGTTCAGTTATATTAATTCCTGCTGAAATGGGCTTACCTGAGTTATCAGTAATGATTGGCTAATGATTGATATCCAACCATCATTTACTTTCACATCTTTACCCACATATCCAGGTGGAATTTAATGACCCAGTGCTGGGCTCAAGAACCTGATCAAAGACCTACTTTCCATAAAATTCAAGACCAGCTTCAGTTATTCAGAAATTTGTCCTTAAATAGTATTTCTCACTGCAGAGAAGAAGCAAACCCCAGTGGAGTCATAAATGAAGGTTTTGAAGGTAAGTTTGATTCTTCTTCAGAGTTCTCTGGTTTTCTCTCCAGTGTGAACTGAACAGGGTTAAAATAGAATGTACACAGAAAATATTTTATGGTGAGTAAGAATAATAATATGTGGGCACCATCCTCATAATTGCTTATTGTACTCCCCTTTGAAAATAATTTTGTATTGTGCACTAAACTAAAAAAAAAATAGTGATATGGGCCCCTGGATTTCTAACCTAAGATACTAAGGAGGAGAATTAGCATTAAGTTTGTTCTCTTCCCCCTCCACCCCTCACATCAGTTTGGACCTCAAGTGCAGAACTGAGTTAATTATAGACTCTTAGGTTTATGGTACATTACCATCATTGGTCTATCTAGGGCTTCCCTTTTATTTTGTTTGTTTCTTCCCTTTATCTCCATATTCCTCTCCTGTTCTACTTCCTCCCTCCCCCTCCCAGGCAACCATTCTAATGTCTTGAATGTGTATCTTTTTATTTGTATATTTTCCTGCAAAATGTACATTGTATGCATGGACGTGATTGCGTTATGCAATGTTTCTTTTCTTTCTTTTTTTTATGAAGCATTATATTTTTAAGAGCCGTCCATGTGGCTATGTATGTTTTAATCTGTTGTTTCTAACTGCTGAGTAATTTAGCTGTGATTGTCGTAGCGGGTCACGCCTTGCTAAGGTCTAGTGTGATTCCACAACTTCAGTATTTTGGTCAATAAGGCAATAATCTTCTGGAACCATTCTATTGTAATGGTCAGACTAAGCCTTTTAGTTCAATGAAGAGTATAAAACAGAATTAAAACATTGTAGTCACTTAATTCCTTTCCAAAATCAGATTTACGCATTTGCCTAATTGACTGCAGAAAAATGAATTTTAAAATGGTTCTCTCCAGCTGCTCTAGAACTCCTTCCCGTTATTAAAAGTTCACAGGGCCCGTTTTTTTTTTTAAATGCAGACATTCTTGCTTAGAAATAAACCTAGCAAGACAGTCTATGACTCAGAATCTCTCAGAAATTAGGCCTCTTGGTCTTTGCAGTGACTGATTATAAAATGGCTGATGGCTGTCCCGGAGTCATCTCTCTACTGTCGCCCATGGCAAGACCTTCATTTTGAATGATACACTTGACTAATAGCAGGGAAAAATAAGTCCGAGGAGGAATATCTGCTTGTCTTGTCTGCTGTGTTTCTGACTACATATTTTGAGTAACTTTGGATCCAAGATGAATGGAGACGAGACTCTGATCATGTGACTTCTTTAATATAAACAGCTAAGTAACAGATTGGAAAGGGCTGTGCTTGCCTTGAGCCTGCAACATAAACCTCATCAGAATAAGCCTTGTTAATAGTCTCACATTGGCTCCGCCTGCCTTCTCATCACAGAACTAAGCTGACTTTAAGTGTGCCAATGGCTGAGCCTTTAGGAGTTACCACCGCTACCCAATCCTTTTGGAGCTTCTACACATGCACTTGCCTGTGTGAAGATCTCATAGGATAAAGAAAAACAAACCTGTAAACCGTTCTAGATACTATGAAGTCCTTCTCATTTTCTTAACATTTGCTTAATGTATTTCTCTGAATGAGATTTTGATAAAATTAAAAAAAATATTTCAACACAGACATATTGACTTTTGTGCAAGGCATAGTATTAAGCACCTGAATTTAAAACATTCCATTGGGCTACTTTAAAGAAAAAGAAGAAGTGAGAATATTTCTTTCCCTTGAGAAGCTAGAGTCAGTTTCTTTAATTTTATGTGTAAAGTTTAATAGTGAGCTCTGCTTCTACTGGTGACTTTGCAAGTTGTCCTTGTCATAGGACTGTGTTTCTATCCACAGGAAAGGTTGGATGTGGATGTCACCAGTTCACTACTGAATCATACTGTTTTGCTCAAGCCATTGGAATCTGCTCCTGCTTGGCTTGGTTCTTATTTGTTGTAATCACACATATGGAAATTTTAGAGGAACCACAATGTGAGGTGGTTTGCCCATATGTAAAACGAAATTTTTTGTTCCTAAGGTAGGTAAATGGCAGTAACTGGGTTGAGTTGAATGTGTGGATATCTGAAAGGCAAACAGAACATAGTTTTTGCTTACCTAGCATTAAAAGCACGTTTTTCTTACTAAATCACTACTCATCTCTAGAAAGCAACACAACCGATAAGCCTCTGATTCAGATTTGTTTGTGAATATCATTCTTTTAGACCTTATAAAATTAAACACAATCATTATCTTTTTGAAAGTTTAAAATGGAATTTTTATATTATTTTACATCAATCATAAAAGTAACTCCTGATTCCTTTTTTATTTTCCTTCTAACTCTTTCAGTAATTAATCTCAGTAATGATTCTCACTATATTATTTTATAACTGTAAATGAAGATCTTTATTATAAAAGTAATTTATGCTTATTGTTTAAAAACATATCAAATTATCTAAGCAGAGTAAAAAGTCTCCTACTTTCTCCCTATCCTCCCTCCCCAGTGCTAACCATAGTTTTCAATTTGGTGATATACTTCTAGGGACTTTATGTGCATGTACAACCATTTACAGAAACGTTCATTTGAGTATGTTTGTATATGTACTGTCTGGATTCAGAGATAAAATTTAGGTAATCTAGAGGAATGAGTGGGATGTAGATTCTCTGGTCAGCTCTCCACCATTTTTTTCCTTACAAATGAGTTTATTTTTAAAGATTTGGTGAGCAGATGATTTTATACTATATCTTCTGCCAGAAGCCCAGAGGCATTCTATGTTGCCACTGACAGGGAATCCATGTTCTGTGGGACTCCAGAGGAAGGATGCTGAATCCACACTGTGTGGCAGAAGGAGAGTCAATAAAAGCCACTGGGAGGAGGTTAATCTTAAGCTGAATTCTGCAGAGGTGAGGAAAAAAGTATTTCAGGATAGAAGGAGGAGTATATAGAAAGGCAGAGAATAATAGAGAGTGGAGTGTTCACAGAAACTGCATGCAGTTTATCACACATGAGAGTGAGAAATGGCAAGTGATGAAATTGGAGGGATAGTGGTCACACTAACCACTAAAGAATCAAAATTAATGAAAGTTGAATTAATGAATGATAACAGATATAGAGAGAAGGAAATGGAGTCCAGAGTTACCACAGAAGCAGATGGTATACGACTTGGCATTTAACTGAATGAAAAAGAAAGAGGAGACAATGGTGAATCCCAGTGATTTGAGAAACTAGGTGAAAAGTAATGTTCTTTTCAGATATGAGGAGCGTAGGAGGAGGAATAGCTTTGCGTATATTTAGTTTGAGTCGGCTATGGGATAAGTGGAGAAGCCCAGTGTTCAGTGGGAAATTCTGTCCTGTAAATATAGGTAGTTGAAGTCAAGGGTGTAGATGAGGTCATTCAATTAGAGTGTACGGAAGAAGAAGAGAACAGTGGATGGGACCCAGAAAACAGCCAATATATGAGAGACTGACAAAGAAAGATGGTGAGCACATGGAATAGAAGCTAGAAAGGGAAGAGGAGGGTCATAAGAGAGTGTTGTCATGGAAATCTAAAGGATAGCCACTCACAATGGAGGGAATTGTTAAATGCTGCAGAGGTAGAGTTCCATAGGGATGCAAGGATTTTACAGTTGACTTGTAGTGTTATTTTATAATTCAACTCTTTGCTCATGGAGTCCTTTCCTTCTAATGTGTACAGACATTTTGTAAAAATCACAGAGGCTGCCATAACGGGTGTTCGAAGGCCTGAGAGCTTAGCTTTACCTTAGGCTCTACCAGAAGTCTCCATGAACCCTTGAGAAAATCTTTTTTACCACACTGCATTACCTAGTCCATCTGTGAGGCTGAGAAGAGTAACAAACAATGCTCACACTAAATTTATGAACAAAACCTTTTTTGTGAACGGCTTTTAACTGCAATATTAGCTAATTTTATTTTAGTACGTTTTTATGTGCCGTTCATGGTGCTATGTGGGTTAACTCATTAAATCCTCACAATAGCCCTAAGAAGTGGGCGTTATTATATCACCATTTGACAGATGAAAAGACTGAGGTTTAGCAACTTGCCCACAGTCATGCTGCTGAGATGAGGCTGGAGAATAACTCTATTCTAGAGCCTTCGCTCTCAGCCTTCACAGAGACATGGCTGTGGTAAAGAAACTGCCCACACCCTCTCCCCACTTTGTTACCAACAGTGTGCTGGGCAGCTGGGTATAGTGAAAGAACTCATTACTTGTGGCTTGCTAGAAAGATCCACCAATTTGTCCTGGTTATATCAAATTTCTTTAGGTGCCAAGTTTTTGGCTGACTATATTAAAATTCTAAATAATACTTAAAAAAATAGAGAAGCAGGTATAAATATGCAGAATAATGATGCAGGAAGAGTTTAACAGGGAATATAATCAAACTTTGATAATTTAGATAGAAAGAAACAATTCTGTGCCACGACAGAAATATAATTTTAGTAAAGGAGAAATTCACATTCTGTTATTTACAATGAATGTAAATCCTGAAGATAAGGAATGGCAAGAGATATGGGCATCACTAAAAATTCTGATAATTGCGATGTGAAGAGAACAAGAGAAGAGACAAGAAATAGAATGAAAGGCAGAGTTTGTATATTTGCAAAGGATAGAAATCATGGAACGGTACCTTCAAGGCAAGCCTAAGCTTAATCACCTTTTAATCAAAGAGAATGTGTTTAATAATAGTTTGCTGCTTTGCAGACTGGTGGGCATATTTAGCAAAGCAGTAAGATGCTTGTCTTCATTGTTATTGTTGGAGATATATAAGAAGATAAGAAAGCCATTGGGAGGACTTTTTCGAAAAAAAAAGAAGGGCATTAGGATTACAGAGAGCAATAATACCATGCCTCTCCTATGGTCCTACTGACCTAATGGGGTGGAGAGGGGATATAGAGAGAAGATTAGTAACATATCTGGGCATCTAGTAAAAATATCCTGGTGACTTCATCCAAACATTTGTGTAAACATCACCTCATCGGTCCCAGAGAGTTCTACAGGAAACAAATCTAGATGCTCCTCTGCTGTTCTAAACATAGCCAGTCAGCCGGCATATGTCTCGTCTGTAAATACCCTGTCTTACTTGGAAGTCTTTATTTTAATATTTTCCTCTTAAATTGAGGGTTGCTGAGTGCATGCTGTCCTTACTCAGGATCTCTGCTTCAATGACCTAAAGACTTTCTATTCAGTAGTTTTTAAACAAAAATAAACAAACAAGCCCCCCATCTCTCATAAGTTTTTTATGCAATAAGAAGATGTACTAATTGCCAGGGTCAAGTTACTAAATATTGCTGTAAGTGCTATGAACCAATGAAGTAGTAAGCTAATGATTTTTTTTGACATATGGTGCCAGAATTTGTAAAAATAATTTGTTTGCCTTGTATAAAAGGTTTTTTTAAAAAAATTATTCAACAGCAAGCAAAAAAAAAAAAAAAATTAAAATCATGTTTCAGCAGAAAATTTCCCAATATGCTGTTTAACGGGTTAAAGGTATGGTGGTGAAGCAGCTGATAACATGAGTAGCTAGACCTACACAGTAGATTTAAGTTTTTGTTGAAATTCTAAACTCCTTGAGTCTAATTTCTTTAAGCCTTTTAGGATTATCATCCTAATTTCCTCAATAATCTGGGTCACTGGACTATTTAATGTTAAGTATCTTATTTCTTCCTATCACTTTTTGACATTTTCTATTGCTATTATCATACATAGCGTATTATTCTTATGAGTTTCTCAATGGCTACTAGGACATATTGATGATAATCATAACAGTTGGATCCTCCCCTAGATATTTAGCACTTAGGTACTAACCAAACTTGGCATCTGATAAAGTTATTTCTATGGGAGAGATATTTTACAACACAGTCTAACTATTCATGTGGTTTCAAATATGCTCTAATGATGTTTGAACAATGAAGAGAAACATGAGATGATGCCAAAGAGCCTGTGAGCTGGTAGCTCGGCCATCTTGTTCTTTGGCAGTGGGGGAAGGTCTGCAAAAGAAATGAGCACGTAATAAGACAGAGCAGAGACAGTAGTTCATATGCTCTTATCATAAAATAAGCTTTGTAGTTCAGGTTTGGAACTTGGTAAAAGGGTAAATGCATTAAATTCCATCAGGAAAAACTAGGTACAATGGTGCTTCCCTTAGCCTTTTGAAATAATTTAATTTTCCCTATATTTCAATTTAAATACTTTCCAAATAAATCCAGTCTGGTTGCACATGAAGGCTAAGTGCAGAAGGCTGAAGCCCTGCAGGTCTCATCCATACATTTGGAGGCTCTTATGCTGGAAGGATGATGAGGAGAAAGGGAAGGACCATCATCTATTGACTGAAATGTTTCTGATTTGTAAAACATGATACTTTATGAAAGAATAGTCATATTTCTGATCATAAATTTTTCATCCAGGTAGTAACACCCAGAGATTGGAAAGCATTGATAAAAAACAAATCCTTCCCACAATATACATTTGTATATTTATCTTTTTGATTGCCTAGAATTTTGTGAAATGTTTCAGAAACTCTGCAGTTAGGTTTTAACAAGAACTCTCATACTTTTGTAAGTAAGGTTAGCCTTTAAGTAGAGAAAGGCAAAATAATGTGAGCATAATTGTGAAGATGGTCAGTTACCCTCTGGCTGCCCAGTTTTCTCCTGTCGCCCCCCCACCCCTGACACACAGACATGTCCAGAGTCTGTGCTTCTTGAGGACTCCTGTAGGGCGCACTGCCCACCCACGCGGCTCCTCCGCACACAGCACGGCAGATTGGAGCTGGATAGTTTGGGTTCAAATTCTAGCCGTGTGACCTTGGGCAAATTATTCAACTCTTTTGTGCCTCAATTTCCTCCTCTGTTAAATGGAGATAATACTAGTACCTACTTAATAGAAGAGGAGTGAGTTAGTATATATATATATATATATGGCTCAGAACAATGCCTGGTACATAGTAAGTACCCTGTAAGTATTAATAACAATTATTATTATTATTATATTTCACGTCATTTTCCTTCTCCTTCAACTCTGCCAGCAAAACTTGCCAGGCCCGTGTCCATTCCCCATCAGCCTTTTGACGTCATAAGCATGCTAGTTTTAATCTATTTGCCAATTGGTGTTAATGATTTCGTAGGCTACTTGTTCCAGGGAGACAGCTGAGGAGGGCCCCCCGCTGGCTGCCCAGCTGTTCCTCAGTCCACACCCAGCGTGCTCCTGCCTCAGGACCCTTGTTCTTGCTCTTCTCTCTCCCTTGAATCTTCTTCCTAAGATATCCACATGGAGAATTCTCTCCTTTAATTCAGGTCTCTACTCGAATTTTACCTCACTAGAGAGGCCTTTGCTGACACCTCATCTAAAATACCAGCTGCCTTCCATCACCACCATGATTGTCTTCTCCGTTTTCTGCCGAATTTTCCTTCCTAGTGCTTGTCACCACCTGACATAGATTTCATTGTCCACTAGCTTACTGTCTGTCGCCCCCCATTAGAATGTAAACCCCAAAGAGGAACAAGTTTGTTTTGTTCATTGCTGTATCGTCAGTACCTAGAACACAGCCTGACACATAGTAGGCATCCAATAAATATTATCTTAATAAATGGTTAAATTACTTAATCTAAAGGAATACATATTTAAAGGTAGATATTTTAGCGGGTATGGCAGGATAAAAGGGTAAGCACTTTACACAAAAAGGGCCATCCTAGGGCCACTTAATTCCTGTCACAAAGACCATGACCTGTTCTCCCTGTTATGGCAGAGTTAACCACCTCTGTACTCTCACCATATTTTACCTATTCTTTTTTTATATATAGCACACGTCACCTTCTATAGTGACATTTCTGCTCCCCTACTGGTCTGCAGTAGCCTCAAGGGAGCATGTCTTATTTATCTTTGTATTTCCTTAGTGGTCATCACAAATGTTTGCTGAACCAATGTATACGGTTGGTGTTACTATAAGTCTCATACAGGCTGAATATTACAAATAAAGGAAATCAAATAGATGCTAGAATAACTTTTGTTTTTTCACAGATGAAGATGGAAATGTGATTTCCTTGAATTCAGATGACGTTATGTCAGTTGGTTTAATGGAAACCAAGAACCAAGAAGGGTTAAACTATATGGTACTTGCTACAGAATGCAGCCAAGGTGAAGAAAATTCTGAGGGTCCTCTAGACTCCAAGGAATCTGAATCTTGTGGTCTGAGGAAAGAAGAGAAGGAGCCACATGCAGACAAAGATAGCTGCCAAGAAAAACAAGTGGCTTACTGCCCTCCTGGCAAGCCTGAAGGCCTGAACTATGCCTGTCTCACTCACAGTGGATATGGAGATGGGTCTGGTTAATAGTTCTGTTTGGGAAATGCAGAGTTGAGATCAACACTCCCATTAAGTAGTTACTGAAAGAAAACCCAAGTAGAATGATAGATGTGTGGTGGTCCATGACTCTGAATTAACACTGGGGAGTTCCTGAATTTTAATCTTGGTTCTGAGAGTCATTTGGTTTCAGTTTGTGACAATCCTTATACCAACTGTCTAACCTTCAGCAGAATCCTGAGGTGAACCTCTAAGTATTTGGAAAGCTTAGGAAGACTCATGAGTCTGGAAGGGAAACTGCTCTCCTTTGCCCTTGGGGTCCCTTCAACCATTGCCCACCCTTCAGTCTGGGCTGTAACAGAAACATCTTGGTCAGATGGTTAGAGACGAAGTAGGTATGTTCAGAGACCTGAAGGAGGAGGATGAGAAGCATGCTCAGGGGGCTGACTGAACTACAGATCATCCCAAAAGGGACAGAAGAAATGACCAAACTCTACACATACAAAAGGAATCAGCACCCACGGCACGAGAAGTCATTTGGAAAGCTATTACTTCAATAAAATACTGTCTTTAATGATAACTCTAAAATATTTTGTATTTTGGAGGCTTGGAACAGCAGCTTCAGTCACATTGAAAATAGGACCATGAAGATCTCTACATCCTATAGTTTAGCAATTCCACTTTCTCTGGGTTGTATAAAAATCGCTCTGTGACTTGTGTGCTATTATGGAAATGAGCTAATATAAAGATTGTTTTTATTTGCCATATCTATTTTATATATGAAATACTTAGGATTACATTTAGTATCAAATTGTCCTTAAAATTAAATGGAAATGATTATACAACATTAATTCAAACTATGTGATTTTTAGCAACCACTGGAAATAATAAATACCTGAATGAGAATTATTAAAAAATTCTTCAGAGCAATACTCTGACTTAAAGCCCATCGTTATTGGTGCAGTTACCTCATTAAATCCAAAAGCCTCAGCTGTTCTAACAGCAACACTAATGAAGCATTCTGCATGTTATTCAGTTGCAATACACAGAATGTTCACAGATATAAAGAACACTTTGATTATGACATTTGCAAAGAACTACTGTGGAAGAGGATCTGTTTTCACCTTGGATAATTTAGTTCATTTTTAGACTTGCCCACTACCCGAGAACTGGCACAGATGATTGGCTGTACTGTGAGGAACACAGAGAAGTCAATGTGTTAGTTCTGTGATGAACAGCCCCCAAGGAAAGGTCCAGGATTTGTGGCCGCTCTGCTACATCTGTTATTTCCCTGAACAAGGCAGGATATTTTCTCTCTGATCTTTGACATTCTAATGGGCATTTATCATTCTTTTTGATAGTACAGCATATGACACAACTTCCCATGTTGGAGAAGTCCTCTATCTTTATCTTCTGAATGGGAGCTATGGTCCATTTGCCCTCCCAAGATCTCTTGTAGCAAGAGCCCCACCACTCAGACATACCCACCACAGGCTTCTAGTTGAGAGCTAAGGAAGCAAGGAAACAGGGACCATGTTAAGTCATCTCTGGTCCTGGCGGCAGTTGCAGGTGGTCTGGCTCGTGGCATGCAGCGTCCAGGGCCAGGAGAGTTGGCAGAGCATGTCTGGAGCCTGGTGCCTCTGGCTGCAGGGGTCGCCAGGCTGGACTGTCCTGCTTTCTGCTTCCAGCCAGTGCTCCTGGCTCTGTAGCCTCTGAGTCTGTTTCTCAAGCCTTCCCAGAGATTCTGTGAGTTACCCCCATATCCTTTTAATAAATGATTTTCTTTTAAACTAGCCAGAGTCAGTTTCTGTTGCTTGCAACCAGGACTTTTGCTCTGCCAGTGCCAAGAACCTTTATTTTGGAATACACAAATGGATCAGAAATGTATGGAAGAATTGGATTTTCAGTACAATGCATTTGCATTACAATTTGGACACTAGAGAATTTTATAGAACGTCTAAGGGGAACAGCCCACAAAATATCATGTTTCAGCCAGGATATAAGTACAAATCAGTAGTTTTTAAAATAATTCATAGTGAATAATATTGGTAGAAATATTTAATGCAAAATAAAATAGGCAGTGGCTAAAATCTCACAGGTAAAATTTATTATAGATAAAAATAATTGGTGAAGTACAAATGACTGGTAATATTGAAAGCTACAAAGTTAATTCTGGAAAAAATAGATTTTGTAATCAAGAGGGAAAAATTGGCAATGACTAAAAATGACACTTGTCAAAACGTGTTTTTCACTAAAAATTAACAGAATAATAAAATCTTATTGATAAATTTTTTATCTGCAAAATATGACCTTGGAATATCAGACTTGAGAGAAATAATGGCTTCCAAAGGCAGAAGTTTTGGTAAAAACAAAACAAAACAATACGGAAGCAGGTCAATAAACTTAACCTTATTTTAAATTGTTCAAGGAAAAGAAACAATTCAGTAGTATTAAGAAAATTATTTAAGTTGAAAATGAAAAATATTGTTTATGATTTAACATTGCCAATTGAACAAAGATTTACCTAAATAAAATAAATATATTGATATAATCTTGATGAAAATGCTTTACTCAAAACATCCTTGAGAAGAGCCTGTCCTGGGCCCAGATGCTCTCTGTGTTGCCTGCTCATACTGGTTTTCCCTGGCCTGTTGGAACCTCCTCACCTATTCTTCTCTGCTTATCTAAATCTCAATCTTTGTTTAGGATCAGCTCACCTTCCACCTTTTTGGAAAGGCTTGTCCCCAGCTCCCTACCTTCTCCCTTCTCTGAATTACTGTTGCCTTTCCTGTCTTCACAACTCATTTGGCAGTAACCACGTGTATTTCCATCATGTTTCTGTGTATTTTACCTACTTGACAACTTGCAAGCTTTTTGAAGACAGGGTAATGTGTTTTAACCCTTTGTATCTTCTCTAAGCCAAAGTAGGTATTCACATTTAATGGATTAATTGGCTGATTTTCTCATCATTTGTTTTCTTTCTTTCTTTTTTTTTTTTGTGAGGAAGACCACCCCTGAGCTAACATCCGTCGCCAATCCTCCTCTTTTTGCGGAGGAAGACTGGCCCTGGGCTAACATCCGTGCCCGTCTTCCTCCACTTTATATGGGACGCCGCCACGGCGTGGCTGACGAGCAGTGCGTCGGCGGGCGCCTGGGATCCGAACTTGCGAACCCCGGGCTGCCAAGCGCGGACTAAACCGCTGCGCCACCGGGCGGCCCCATCATTTGTTTTCAATACATTTCACATTTCACTTGTAGTTCATAGAAGGGATGCCGGAAATTTGGTCTAATGCCAAGGGGGACTCAAGAGGATTCTTTTGATCATGAGTCGTCTCTCGAGATCTAGGTAGATTATAGTTTGGGGACTGCTTTGAGGTTCAGATCAGACTTAGGTGAGGCCTGAAATTCTGGAAGCTGTTGAAATGGTGGTGAACATATGCTAAATGAGGCAAAAATTTATTTTATCATTACCAGTTTCTCCCCTGCCTCAAATCCACCCTTTATCCTCAGAATGGCCTTTATGGATGTGGAATCTATGTTAAGGTGCCCTTGACTTCTCTTTGACCTTCTCTGCTTGGTAAAAGGAAGGCCATCCAATTTTGCTTTGTGCAGTTGGTCAGGGCTATGGGGTGCCCAAACCAGATGGCCTATCCCAATCCTTCTGGGCTTATTCAAAAGCAGAAGAATTAAGGTGCCAAAATATACCACCCAAAGTCTATTGTCAATGTTTTAGGATATTTCCTTCCAGTTTTTTTTTTTTTTTTTTGGTTTTCCCAATGTGAGCTTATTTTCATAGCCGGAGTGGTTGTATCTCTCCTGTTTTTCTTTCACTTAACGTTATTGCATATGTTTCCCTCTTATCATGAAAAATTCTTTGTAAATGTTTCTAATGGCTGCATAAAATCCCTTAGGATGAATATGCTGTCGCTTACTGCTCCCTTGTACATCTATCCATTCATTAACTCACTCATTCAATAAATATTTATTGACTGCTTACTATGCAGCAAGAATTGCACTAGGAATAGAGCAATAAACAAAGCAAAGTCTGTGCTTTGATGGAGGTTACATTCCAGCATTCTAAGAGGGAGAGAAGACATAATAAATAAAGAAACAAAAATATTCATGACAATCCATTAAAAAGATCATACACCATGATCAAGTGGGATTTATTCCAGGGATGCAAGGATGGTTAAACATCTGCAAATCAGTCAATGTGACACAGCACATTTACAAAACAAAGAATAAAAATCATATGGTCATCTAAATAGATGCAGAAAGAGCATTTGATACACATCAATTTATGATAAAAACTCTCAACAAAGTGGATATAGAAGGAATATAACATAATAAAGGCCATATATGACAAACCCACAGCTCATCAGTCTCAACAGTGAAAAGTTGAAGTTTTTCTTCTAAGATCAAGAACAAGATAAGGATGTCCACTTATGCCTCTTTTATTCAACGTATTATTGGAAGTCCTAGCCAGAGCAATTAGGCAAGAAAAAGAAATAAAAGGCATTGAAATTGGAAAGAAAGAAGTAAAACTGTTGCTATATGCAGATGACATGATATTACATATACAAAACCCTAAAGACTCCAACAAAACACTGTTAGAACTAATAAGTGAATTCAGTAAAGTTGCCGGATACAAAATCAATACACAAAAATCTGTTGCATTTCTTTATACTAATAATGAACTATCAGAAAGAGAAACTAAGAAAACAGTCCGATTTGCAATTGCATCAAAAAGAATAAAATACTCAGGAATAAATTTAACCAAGGAGGTAAAAGACTCATATATTGAAAACTACAAGACACTAATGAAAGAAATTGAGGAATAATATAAATGAAATAGATGGAAATACATTGGAAAAAATAAATGGAAAGATATTCTTGTACACATGGATTGGAGGAATTAATATTGTTAAAATATCCATGCTACCCAAAGCAATATATAGATTCAATGCAATCCCTATCAAATTCCAATGGTATTTTTCACAGAAATAGAACAAACAATCCTAAGATTTGTATGGAACCACAAAAAACCCTGAATAGCCAAAGCAACCATAAGAAAGAAGAACAAAGCTGGAGGCATCATGCTCCCTGATTTCAAACTACAATACAAAACTGTAGTAACTAAAACAGCATAGTATAGGCATAAAAACAGACACATAGATCAATGGAACACAACAGAGAACCCAGAAATAAACCCACACATATATGGTCAATTAACTTACAAAGAAGCCAAGAATATACAGTGGGAAAAGGACAGTCTTTTCAACAAATGGTGTTGGGAAAATTGGACAGCCACATGCAAAAGAATGAAACTGGATCCCTATATTACACCATTCACAATAATTAACTCAAAATAGATTAAAGACTTGAATGTAAGACCTGAAACCATAAAACTCCTAGAAGAAAACATAGGTGGTAATTTCCTTGACATTGATCTTAGCAATGATGTTTTGAATCTGACATCAAAAGCAAGAGCAACAAAAGCAAAAATAAGTGGGGTTACATCAAACTAAAAAGCTTCTACATAGCAAAAGAAACTATCAACAAAATGAAAAAGCAACCTACTGAATGGGAGAAACTATTTGCGAATCAAATATCAGATAAGGGGCTAATATACAAAATTTATGAAGCACTCATACAACTCAACAGCAAAACAACACTCCAGTTGAAAAATAGGCAGAAGATCTGTATAGAAATTTTTCAAAAGACAACATATGGATGGCCAACAGTTACTTGAAAAGATCTCAACACCTCTAATCATCATCTAAATGCAAATCAAAACCACAATGAGATATCACCACACACCTGTTAGAATGGCTATTATCAAAAAGACAAGAACTAACAAGTGTTGGTGAAGATGTGAAGAAAATGGAACCCTTGTGCACCATTGGTGGGAATGAGAATTGGTGCAGCCACTATGGAAAACAGTATGGAGGTTCCTCACAAAATTAAAAATAGGAACTACTATATTATCCAGCAATTCTACTTCTGGGTATTTATCCAAAGAAAATGAAAAAACTAATTCAAAAAGATAAATGCATCCCTACGTCCATTGTAGCATTATTTACAACTACCAAGATATGGAAACAAGGTAACTTTCCACTGATGGAAGAATGGATAAAGAAGATATGGTATATACATACAATGGAATATTATTCAGCCATAAAAAAGAATGAAATCTTGCCATTTGCTACAACATAGATGGACCTCAATGGCTTTATGCTAACTAAGTCAGACAGAGAGAGACAAATACCATATGATCTCTTTTATATGTGGAATCTAAAACAAACAAACAAAAAAAAACAAGGTCATAGATACAGAGAACAGATTGGTGGTTTGGTGGTTGCAAGAGGTGGGGAGTGGGGGATGGGAGGAATGGGTGAACTTTTTTTTAGTTTAAATAATTTGAATAAAAATTTTTGAAAAAATGTAATTTTTCAAAAGAAATGAAGACAAAAAGGAAGAAACTTTACCAGTAAGGATTTTTTTTTAAGTAAAAGAAAAATGAGAATGTACACTTGAGGATAAAGTGGAAAATGAGTTTGATTTGAATTAACATCATTGCACCATATTGAAGAAGAATCGAACAGTGCAAATGAGAAATATGACACCGCATTTCAAAAGAACATTTCCTTGCAGATGTTAGCTGAATGTAGTTTCCTCCTACCTTTCCTCTGAATGGCAAGTCAACAGATGAGAAATAGAGAGAAGGAAGCAGAAAATAACTGGGAGTGATAAAGAGAGAAATCACAGTGGGAGACCTATTACAGGGTCAATTATTATTCAACTCAATTACTTGACTTATGTTACAAACTATCCTTTTGTGTGTTTTGTATATTCTCTTTGGGGTTTCGTATTGGTTGATATTCTGATGTAGAGAACAGATTCTACTCCAGATAATTTGAATTAAAGGATTTATTACAGCATGTCAGATGGCTTACAGAATTATTAAGATGTTTGAATAAAAATCTGTAGCATAGGATTCCAGAATCTGTTCTCAAATCTATACTGTGGAACCAGGATTCCAAAGGAGCTGCTTCTCCTGCTGTGATCAGGAAGCTTCAAATCAGGAGGCATCCTTTATTACATATATGAATATAGGACAGCCTCAGTCTGAGCTGCTAAATTACCTACAGTTACTGGTTCCAAAAGAGCATCACTGTGCTCCCATCAGAAAACCTCATGTGCAAAGCCAGGAATCTTGCACTACAGCTTCAGGGTCCCACATCATGCCACCTTTTCTACTAGCAAGAAGGCATTTCCTCTAGATTAGCCTCAGAGGCAGAGTTTGGTTTCAGAACTGTCACATTTGCTATAATCCACATTGATAAAATATGTGCCCAATATCCCGTTTATTTCAGTTCTAATTTCAAGTCTCATGGGATTGCATCTGATGTAGAACCTGAATCAAACTTGGGTCACCAGCTAAAAATCAATTGGAGAAATTTTTGTTTTAGCTTTCTACTCTCCACAGGAAAGAGAAGTCATACTAGAAGAAAATTGGAATAGATATTCTCAGCCAAACCTTTATAACTGCATTAGACTTCACTTTTACTTCTCCATGTTTATCTTTGAAAATTTCAAACTTTTTTTGTCATACAGAAAATTATATATTTGTCCATGTTTGAGCATAGTCCCAACGTCTAGAACATTCCTACTGTAAATAAGTGCTTAATAAATATCTATTCAATAAAATATATATATATGACAAACATTATATATATGACATATAAGAGAATGCTGAGTGCTAATAGAAATATGAATCAGGGGATGAGGCATAGACAGAGGGATAGAGAGTGAAGGTAGTTATTTTGTGTAGGGTAGCCAGGGAAGCTCACTGTGATAAAGAGATACTTAGCAAAGACCTGAGATAAATAAAAGAGTGGGTCATATGAATATGTAGTAGAGGAAAAAGCAAGTTCAAAAGCCCTCCCTGAGATGGAAGCATGCTTGGCCTGCATAAGGAACAGCACCAAGGTTGGGAGTGAATCGAAGGAGGGGAGAGTTGTAGTGGAGGTCAGATCATGCAGGCCATTGTAGGCCATTGGAAGGGCTTTGGCTTTTTCCCTGAGTGTGATAGGAAGACACTGGAGAGTTTTGAAAATAGGAGAGACATGATTTGACTTCGGTTTTAAGAGGATAATTCCAGATGCCATGTGAAGAAGAAACTGAGAGTAGGGTGGAGCAGAGAGGTAGAAGCAGGAAAATCAATTAGGAGGTTATTATAATCAATCAGCAAGAGATGATGATGGCTTGGCAGTGAAGGTGATGAAACAGTGATGAAAGTCGTTGATTCTGTGTTTCTTTTGGAGGTTTTGCTGATGGATTAGATATAGGGTATGAGAGAGAGAAAGATTAAGATTTTTAACTAGAGCACTAGGAAGAATGGAAGTTACCACTTACTCGGATAAGGAAGACTACAGGACAGATGATTCATTTTGAGAGGTGAGATGGCAATCAGAGGTTCAGTTTGGGATATGTTAGTTTTGAGAGAATTGTTAGAGATCTAAGGGGAGAAGCTGAGTGTAGAGTTGGAGAGAGGATTAAGGAGAGGGATTCAGGCTGGAGATTTGTCACTATGCAGATGAGGCTGAAACTAGTCATGAGACTGATTCAGCTCAATCAGGGGTGTGTATAAATAAGAGAGAAAGACCAGAGTCACTCCATGTGTAGACTTCTTTGCTGAGGAGAGACCAGCAAAGAAGACTGAGAAGGAGGGGTCAGAAAAGTAGTATGAAAATCAAGAGACAGTGGAATCTCGGAAGCCGAGTAAACGAAGTGTTTGAAGAAGAATGGAATTATTAACTGTGTCAAATATTATCGACAGGCAAGGTAACCATATGTCCCAGTTTGCCTGGGACAGTCCCAGTTTATGGTTTTGTCATGAATTAACTATTACCAGTGTCCCTTTCACACTTAAAAGTGACCTGGTTCAGACCATAAGTGTTATGGTCCCCTGTGGTGGACATGGAGGTGTGCTGTTTAGATCATCTTTCAAGAGAACCTGCTGTGGGGAGCATGGCTCATTGACACCTCCAGCTGCTGTACCTTAGATCTACTGCAACATTCATGCCAGGTCATGCTTCCCTTGAGCCATTTCCCACCAATGACTGAACACAGAGGGGCACTAGAAATGGGACATTCCTGCCTGATGTGGACATTACTGATGACTAACAGGCCATTGTGACTTGAGGACTCCCTATCAGTCTGGCTGAGACTTTCCCAGAACTTCACTGTAATCTGAGGATCTTCTTATCCCATGCTTTCTTCTCTCTCTTTTTAACGTATGTTATGTCTGCATTGCAATCTGCACTGCCTTCCCCACCTTGTCTTTCTCCCTCCCCCCCATTCTTCCTCAGCATTTCCCCCAACAAATCATTTGCACATCTATTCCTCTTGGCATCTGTTTCTTCAAGGCCTTTAATTAATAGAGATGGCACCAGGAATGGCCCAAGAAAAGAGGTAGCAAGATGGGGGTCTGGCTCACTTACCACCCAAGTGGCTAAGAGGACCTCATCATGAGTGATATGTGGGGCACAGATAGTACTGGGCACAAGGTGGCAGCCCAAATGCTAAAGATTTCACGAGTGATGAGCAAGGAAAATGTCCTAGTGGAGGAGAACACCCTTGTCAATGTGATGATTCAGGTATTTGAAAGATATAGAGGGAATGATGCCTAGGAGAACAGTGGAGTTGGCTGGTTGTTACCAAGCTGTACTGGTTCCCTGCAGAGGGATAGTGAGAAATGAAGGGTATGTAACAAATAAAGGCTAAGTGTGAGAGCTAGAGGGTGTATTTGGTAGGTTAAAAGAGGCACTTATAAACTGTAGTGTAAGAGTAGACACAGCTGAGGAGCAAACCTAGCATTTGACAGTGTTACAGAGCTCCAGAGACATTTAAATGGTCAGTCAATGTAGGTCTGTTAAGAAAACCTGGGACTCCAAAACATTGGATGAGGGCATTTGGATGGATGCCCCAAGGATTTTAGCTCAGCAGACCCCTCTGATCCCTCATTGCTTGTAGAGACGGCCCACCCTTCTAAAGTAAGAGCAGAGCTTTCTCTGTACAGGAAGGTACTACTGTGGCCTCTCCCCAGCAAGGCAACAGGTGGCCCCTCAGGAACTGCACCCACCTCCTCACCTGACTTCCAGATTGATAACTTGGGTTAAATCCCAGCATTACCTGACCAGGGATATGCTGGGTCTGATAAAGAAGGAAAGAGATTACACCCCAAAGGAACTTCAAGAATTAGCTAACACCTAGTGGTGGGAGCCAAGGGAGAAATGCTGAGATTATTTTCTGAAGGTGCTTGAGCAAGGGGGTGGAAGGTAAGACTGGATAAGCAAAAATTCATTCACTCAGTGGGACTTTCCTGGAACACGAGATTTAACATCCTGGAAAAGACCCAAGGAGATGGGGCAAACTTGTGGCTAGGGTAGCCTCTGAAGCCTGACGAAAACAAAAGCCCATGCTGAGATTCCCTGTCAGATGGTAGAGAAAGGAATAAAAATGCTGAGAGAAGTGGGAATGCTGGCATGGACATATTGTGTGAGGCCAGAAGACCCACCGAAGGACACATCATTCACCGAGGTCATCAGGAATATGCTGATGAGAGGGGCGCTTCGCTAAGCATTACTAAGAAGCTCAGTGATGGCCACTCTGCAGGCAAGAGCTGATGGTAGAAGAGGCCATCCTAGATCTGGGCTTGTTAACATCCATGGGCATGATGCATCCCTGAAATAATAGAGGCCAGATGGCTGCACTTGATCACTAGAAGCCAGAGGATCCCCACCTCCATGATGACGGAGAGGCAGCCAAAGGGGCTTGACCATAGTAGCTGTGGAGAGGGTTAATAAAGCATGTTGTCTGCAGGGCAAAACAGATGGGCACACAGTGCTTAACATCGACAATCAGAAAAAGGCAAAAACGGAGTAGGAGGTTGACGTGGTTATTCCAATAAAAATCATGACCCTTGCCCAGATCCTAGATCTGAGCCAATTGTCAGATCTGTAATCCATTGACTGAAGAAGTAGGTAGATCCAAGTTGAAGGATCCTATAACATCATCACAATATATGCTGTAATGATTCTCCCACAGGGAACTATGGCCACCTACTCTGGAGGCTGTGCACTGGGAAAAGGGGGAATTCCCAGACATTTCAGACTATTGGACACAGGATCTGAGTTGTCACTGGTATCCAGAGAATTGAAGCATCATCATAGCCCTTCTGTTAGAGTGGGGTTTATGGAGCCAGGAATTGAGTCCTGGCTAAATCTAACCTACAGTGAGTCCACTGGGTCCGTAGCCCCACTGGTGGTCATTTCTCCACTCTTGAAATGTGTAATTGGTACTGACATACTTGGTGAATGGATCATTGGATCCTTGGCCTATGGGATAAAACACAACATGGTGTGGAAGGCTAAGTGGAAACCTCTGAAACTGCTGCCCTCCTCTCTTCTCTCCCCTAGCCAAGATGGTAAGTCAAAAATAAAATTGAACCCTGGGAGATGACAATGATTAGTGCCACCATTAAAGATCTAAAGGTTGCAGGGTTCATGGTTCCTATCATATCTCCATTTAATTGATCAGATCTTCTGCAGAAACTGCACGGATCCTGGAGAATGACTGTAGAGTACCATGAGTTAAACCAAATAGGAGCCCCAACTGCTATGCCAGATGTAGTTTCTTTGCTAAAACTATTAATGAGGACTCGGTGTGTGGCATGTACTTGGCATTGGCTTATCTGAGGATTTTAACTGATGTATCACCCTATTGATGAGACAAATAAAAGGATTACTGAGAATTGATCTTCAGGTTTAGACATAGGGAGTTAACTGATGGCCTTGATGAGTGTGTGCACAGTGGAAGCTAAATTAGAGTGGGTACAAGAGAAAATGGAAAGTAAGTGGAGCGAGCAAGAAGATGACTCATGTAAGGCGTTTTGCCATGTAAAGGGAAGAGAGAAATGAGTTAGTAACTGGAAGGAGATGGAGTCAAGAGAAGATTTTTTTTCTTTAAAGATAAGAAATATTGCAGCCTATTTTATATTAATGGGAATGATCCAGTAGAGATGGAAAAGTGATGATGCAGGAAGAGAGGATGATTGTTGAAGTGATGTCCTTGAGACAAGATCCAGATACAAGTGTAGGAAGAGGACATTTGATACTAATTGGCTCCTAATAAAAATGTCAGAACCTCTACCCACTCCTTTTAAAGTGAAGATTTTTCTTTACTGATGCAGGCTTCCTGACAGTTTTTCTTTTCTTACCTTGTACTCCAAACCTCAGATCAACCTATATTTTTGAATTGGTTTGCACATAATAAAATTTAAAAATGTAATGCAATAGTTTTTTTTTCCACAATAGTTCGTGTTACCTGCTCGATGTACTTAGTATCTAGTTAAGGGGGTAAAGAATATTATAAGTCAAGGGTGAATGGGATGATCTTTAGGGTTATTGCAACCTCTTAAATCCTGAACTTGTGTCACATTGGATAATAAATGCCAAATAAGTGGCACAGACATTACATTGTAGGAGTTCTGATAAGGGTGAGACCACTCACTGTGACTGGTGTGATGACAAGGCTTCCTAGAAGAGACAGAACTTAAACTAGACTTGAAGAGTAGATAGCATTTGGATAAGAGGGTAGTTAGGGTGAAGGTTTTCTAATACACCGGGAGGTAGGAATTTACAAGGAACCCTCTGTGGTGTACGAGGGAAACACCGCAGACTGCTCTAACCCAGAGGAATAATCAAGTAGAATTGTGTTTAAGTACCCTGGCTATTTCTAGATTGTGTGCTGTTGAGGTGAAATCTCCAGATAGTGAGTTTGATGTCCTCCTGCAAACAGAGACAAGATAGCTCTAACTTCATTCTGAGCATTGATATGGACATAAAGGACAGGAAAGCACAAGAAGTAGAGCAGGAAACGAAAAGACTATATGCAAAGCATTTTCCATAACGTCACTTTTAGAACTTTTCTGTTTAGAGTAAGGAGAAGGAGAATAAAGGGTGTGTAATTGAGTTCAAATTAGAAATTCCTCTAATATCGGAAGTGACAAAAATTAAATGTGCACTCTAAAATAGCAGTAAAAAATGTAGTCAGAAGCTTTTATGATCTGAAAAAATATATACTATTAAACTGCATAATTTCTTATTTTAACATTTAATGTCTTGCCCTTATTGCTGTTCTGTGACACAGTGAGATTCAGTGGTACCTAGACTTCCTACCTCATTCTCGGAAGACCCAAAGCCTGTATTAACCTACAGCCTAGTACATTTTATGGCTGTGAAGCATCGTTTATTTTTCTTTTTTAGTTTCAATGTATTTCATATTTCAAGCAAAAAAGGGAGCTGGCAGCATCCCAATGGTAGATTTAAACAAATTTTGATCCTATTTATAATAACACCATTCTTTAAACATCAAATAACTAGACATCCCAAACTTCAGTGCAAGATGATGGTGCCAGCGTTATCACTTTTTATTTATTAACTAAGTAGTTGGGAACTGTTAAGTACAAAACTGTCAATAGTTTTCCTTCTCACCAATTCCAACCAATTACAACTTCACCGTGGTTTTCCCTCAGGGTACAAGTCTGATACTTCCCTAGACTCTTTTCTTACTTCTTTAAAAATTCTGAATGAAGAATGTGGTTTTAGAAGAAGTCTTTGAACAAAGAAGAACAAATATCATAAGCTCTGTTCTGTTTCTTACCAAAAGCGTCTGTCAATTCCCTTCTGTCAGTTTCTGAGTGCGGAGGAGAAATTGCCTGAGGTAAAAACAGGATTTCACACTCCACAAAGCAGGGTGGAATAATACTAATAACACAGAACCTTCAGGCAGTGCTTCCAGAGATATCAGAAATTCCATAAAAAAGCAGGTACAATGAAAAATGTCATATGATACTAGAGGGAAAAATGTCCACTTGTTTTCTGGGATGGATTACACATTGAGTAAAATGTGCGAGAAGAAAAAAGAAATAGGATTTTACCTAGTAAAATTAAACAGCAATAACAAAAAATAATTTTTTTCATCCCATTTCTTGGTATTACCGTTGGTCCTGTGCCAATAATGTGGTTGCCAAAAATCAGGGCAAGGCTGTAGTAATGAGAATTAGCAGGAAAAGAAATAAGCTCATGACATCTCATCAATTATAATTGTTGTTTTGAGCAATTGCCTGTTGAGAATTTTAAGATACTTGATTTGCCTTTCCTGAGCGAAAACTATTTTTATTTGAAATATTCTAAAGATGCTACCAAATTATAAGGTACTTGAAACATTTTACTAGTTGTAAATACGTATAGAGACTAACGTATATACTCCAAAAATAAATGTTGATAAAAACGTCTAATTGGTAACCAGATCATTAGAGTCGTGCAAATATTGATCAGGAATCAAAAAATTTTAATTAGTTTTGTTTTCCAAACTTTAGTTTACCTTTAACGTAAATGTCTTATATGTAATGATAATTATATATTTGTTAATTTATGCAGTTTTGATAGGAAATGGAAATAATGATGACAGAAGATAGTTTGAGTAAAATCATTTTCGTCACTTTGAAATGTTGGGAGGTGTGGGGAGCTAGAGCTTATTAGGAGATTCTAGGAACAAAATAAAGGAATAGGAAGTATGCTGCTTTTCTAGGTGAAATAAATGAATTCCAGTAAGGCAGAGGAAATTTGGACGTCTTATCTTTGTTTAGAGGAGCTTAGTTCCTCTAAGGAAAACTCATAGAAACACCATAATTTGAGGTAGACATAATGCTATATTGTGGAGAACTTTAGATTTTTCTCTTATTGAGTTAAAGCTGTTTTTTAAAGTGAAAAATTCCAAATAACTGGTAACGTTTTACCAAAGTAATAATTATTCTAGTAAATTCAATGTACATTCCTCTAAAGGCTAAACATTAATTCTTCAGCAAAATATTTTCCTCCTCCCCCCCTAAATTTGCCTATCTTCTTAAAGTGAGCTTGGATTAGCAGAATCACCTCTGCCGACTCTGCCAGTGGCCACCCTGCGCGGTTGAGATGTTTCTGCCGAAGTGGAGGTCAAGGCTGGAAACAACTGGGAGCTGTTCCTGAAGGCTGCCTTGCCTTTTTAGGTTATGAGGGTCTCTGTGTTTAGGATAACATGATTGACAGCTCCACTCCAGCTCCAATTAGCACCCTATAATTTATTAGCTTCTGCTTTCAGATTATGCGTTAACTTCACAAATATTTCAGCCACGGAAACAGCAGCTATCAAGTGTCTGTTTCCTGATCCAGCCCTCTGGGGCTGGAGTGAAATGCAAGGAAAGAGCGGTACAGTTGGTCTGTCAAGTGAGAATAATCATTTGTGTCTGTGCCTGTCTGAGGGCATGGGGTCTCTGATTTCTCTTTAGGCCTTCATCAGTGTGTGTGCGCGCAAGAGATTCGTAGATAAATAGATCCTATTGTGCGGTTACTGTATTCATATTATTAGAGTTTCAGTTATTCATGGGAGATGAGGGAGAGCTGGTGTTGAGGAAATGTGAAATTTATGTTTGCTTAACCCTGTTCCTTGTGTAAATGTCAAAACTTCAGTTATGTACAAAAAGCAACTGTAATAACAATACGACCTTTAGGATGTTTATTCCTTTAATCCAGATTTTAGGAATATGTAATAAATAACGAATGATAATAAATCCTAAAATTCTTGCAAGGAAGAATGGAATTATAGAGCAAAGACTTTGACAAGTACAATCAAAATGTGAATTATTTGCATGCAAATTATCAGCAAGGCAATTTTATAAAGTAATCGTATGTTCTTCGGTTTTGTTTATCTTTAAAGTCTTTCCAAATATCTTTCAATTTTTCTTTCATGCTTTCACTAATGAATTCCGTTTAAAAATGTAATTTATGGAAATAACATTTATATGGAAAGCAGTCTAAGTTTTATTTTTTGTGTCTCCTCTAACTCAAAAGTAATCAATTCTTAAGTGCTTAAGAAAAGAGCTTCTGGGTTATTTTGATAGAAGATGTACAGGTGCCTGCACATAAACACAGAGTTTGTGATTCTCAGCAAACGAGGTTAAAATCACTTTAAGAGTTGTTTCCCCTGATGCAAAAGGGCACAGAAAGTGCAGTACTCACCCAGCAAGAGTGTCAGGAGAAGCTTCCAGTCAGGGAGTCTAAGTCCCATCACCCACCACCTCTGCCCTCTCTCCCATCCAGGCCCGAATCAATCTTAAGTCATTGCTAGAATTTGCCATGCGTTGAAATAGAACTTCAAAGGGGAAATGAGACAGGATGGCAACTCCTTTTAAATTAAAGGAGGAGAACAGATAGAGTTCCCTGTAGTTGGGTGACTGAGTTCTCAGCCAGAGGGCAATCGGCAGAAGGATTACTTCATGGCGGAGAGCTGTCTCTCCCCTTTTCATCACCTCTTCCTCAGCTCAGGCCAAGTGCAAAGGGAAACCTGTGGGTGAGGAGGACACCAGTGCCAATGGGGATGATTAAAGGAGAATCTAATCTTTCTCTCAGACCCCCAAGAAGGTAACATATGTAAAAACATCATATTTGTCTTTTCTTACATCATCCCACATTTCCTTGAATGTCCCTTCTTTAACTACTAGGGCCTTCTCTAATCTGCATGGTTTCATGAATATTAGCAAGATAAGCATGGGGATTCATATTTTGCATGACTTGGTGGGCCTGAAGAATGTCAGTTAGGGCTCTTAATTCACCGAAGTTCTCTTTGATGCTCTCATTACACAGAACCAAATCACTATAGTTCTCGGTCATCTTGCATTTCTACTTTGGGAATGTGGAACATGTAGGGAAGTACTCTGCTCCATGTGTCCTATGTGCCAGGTCACTGCAGCCCTACTCAGCAGTCTGAACCGTCTGTTCAGGACTGCCCCAAAGGCCAGTTCCAGTGAATGAGTCTCCTCACCAGCAACCTGATATTCAGGTCAGATGCAGCTCAGGAGAGAGGTTTCAGTAATCAGAACCTCGTGGCTGGGAAACTGCTCCCTGTGAGCTCTGATCAGAGACTTTGTGAGTGCTAATGCAGCTGGAGCACAGGTACAGAGCCTCTTCCAGAGGGGACTGGTTGGAGAAGATGTCTAGCACAGAACGCACTACTGTGCTTTCTTCTTCAACTGCATACTCACTGGCAAATTCTAAAAAATGTGCTGGAACTTAATGTATTTTATTTATGCTTGCATATACCAGTGATCCATGCCAATGGAACATGGATTAAAAAAATCCACAGAGAAGTCCAAAGTTAATTTTAGTCATTGTTTCAACCTCCAAACCTCAGGCCAAGTCTTACATGACTTGGTTAGGTTGGGTGTGAAGAGCTTCAGAGCAGTGAAGTATGTTAAATACTGAAATGAATTAATAAGATAAGCGATAATAATGCCCTCCAGGAGAAGAGTGGAAATCTGCATCTGACTGGTCTACAGGTAGTGCCATTTGATGGAGTCTGGACAATGCCCTATGACAGTTCCTTTGAGACCTGGGATTCTGTAAAGTCTACAAGGCGTCCGTCTTTTCCCCTCCGTATTCATGTGTTGCAGAGGAGAAAGTAACCCCGAAGTTGAGCAGCCAAAGACAAATCAGAAGTGGACAAGCAGTTACTTGCAGTGGAGAACAGTGCAATCTGTACCCGCACACCTGGGCTGGTGTTCTGGCTCTGCCACTTACTCGCTATGTGACTGGGTAAATTATTTCTCCTCTGTGAGCCTCAGGTTTCTTGTAGGTAAAAAGAGGGTCATAACAATAAATACCACCTAGAATTGTTGTAAGGCTTAAATGAGTTAACCTATACATAAAGCCCTTGGCCCAGTGTCTGGTGCAGGATAATAACTAACAGTTATTATCACCGGTATCACATTGGTGCAGTATAATCATATAGGGCCTTCCATCTGAGGAAAAACAGTAATAGGTTCCTGGAATGATCATAGTCTACTTCACAACTACCAAAATGGAAGAAAGAGGAGATGGAACTCTGCTAAGCCATGCTCTGAAAAGGTCCCTTAACTGTGTCCAACTCTTGAGGCGACTATCCAAGATAAATTATATTTGCCTCTCACGTTATAATGAAGGTCAAGATTTGACCTAATATTTTTACGCTTTAAACAGTCTACAAGGGCAATTTAAGCATACCACAAAATCTCCTTCTTGGGCACTTTAGTGAAAGAACAAAAATCACTTTGGTGACAAGAGAAACTAAAAAGATTACCACATTCTTTTTTCCTAGTGGTAGGTTTGGTATCTTAGCTTAGCTTATTAAAACATAAAATAACCAATATTTTGGGGCTGGCCCGGTGGTGTAGTGGTTAAGTTTGCATGTTCCACTTTAGCGGCCCGGGGTTCACTGGTTCAGATCCTGGGCATGGACCTACTCACCGCTCAGCAAGCCAGGCTGAGGCAGTATCCCATGTAGAAGAGCTACAACTCTACAACTATGATATACAACTATGTACTGGGGCTTTGGGGAGAAAAAAAACAGGAAGATTGCCAACAGATATTAGCGCAGGGCCAATTTTCCTCAAAAAAATAAATAAAAAATAAAATAAAATATTAAAAAATATATAAAATAACAAATATTTCAAAAATACTTTTTAACTGATGACCCTATTGTCTTAAGAGTCTAGAATTTAAGAAGTAACAATAATTCTCTTCTGGAGAATAACATATGGGTATCTGACCGACTGGTGCAGAGGTGGTGCATTCTGTACCATCTCTGCTGCTACTCAATGAACACCAGCAGGTAAGCCCTGGGTTTCCATGGGCCATGACTTTCTCATCTGTAAAACAGAGAGGGGTACCTAACCTCTCATCTCCAGGGTTGATATGAGGGGGAAAGAGGTTGACAGGTTTCACA
The DNA here is from genome assembly GCA_031878705.1 of Tapirus indicus. NCBI lineage: Eukaryota > Metazoa > Chordata > Mammalia > Perissodactyla > Tapiridae > Tapirus > Tapirus indicus. The sequence continues at coordinate 38,586,626 of CM062933.1, read as the reverse complement.
GCATGGCAAACACTTTGGAAAAACAAAAATACATATATAAAGTAATATTACTTACTGACATCAGATCATACTACTATAAGTTATTTTATTCTACTAGAGAAAAACTAAGACATTCATCTTCTTTTTATGAAATAACACAGCGACCTTGTAGTAAATAGACATCTTTAATGTTCGTTTCTTCTTCCTCATCACCTCAAGCTTTGCCCACACACAGACCCCTTCCCTGTCCCAACACTAAAGTGACCAAATCATGACCATAGAGACTGAGAAAACTATTCGAGGTATTGGAGACTCCATGGACATGTCTTATTCTTGTGTCGGTTCCTAGATCTTCGTCATGGAGACAGCTGGGGTCTCTTGTTGCTTTTTTCATCCATGGAAGGATAGAAGGGGGAACAGAATTTGTGGGAGAGAAGGCAGAGAAGGGTTTCTTCTTTCATCATAAAACGTTCCTTGTAAAAAATATGATATATACACACACACACACATATAAAATATATCCAGTGCAATTGCAATTGTTGTGCCAAACACTGGGAAGTGCCACCTTGGTCGATGTATTTCTGGAGTTTTAAACAGTTGTCCCACAACAGCTGCATTTCAGTAAGACTTGGGCAGGTGGCTCCAGATAAGCCACTTGCCACTCATATTCAGGCTGAGGATTCCATGTTCACAGTCCAAAGGAAAAAGTGTGTCTTTGTGTCTGGAGTGCGTGTTGTAGGAAGGGAGTGGGCAGGAAGGGAGCTGGAGGCTACAAGGTGAGGAAGAAGGAATTGGCTTCTTTTTACTTCTCTACCACAGTCTTCGATGCAAATACAAATACATTTTAAATCTGAGGATATTGACAACAGTAGTGCTAGGATCACACTACTTAATGAAATAATTCACATCAGCATAAAAAATATTCACACTAAGTCTTTTTCTTTCCCTCTTTCCAAGAAAACTTATATCATACCACCTAAGTGATCTCACCACAGACATTTCCAGTGGTTCACCCAAAAGTCATTAAACATAATTCAGAGTCTTTGGATCTGCTCTTTCGGCAGAAGGAATTATCTTTAGGTGACATTTCTGTCGATGTGTGTTTTGGTTTTCCCAATCAGGGAGACGTTTGAAGTCTCTGCCTTCCCCCATGTCCTCATCCATGAAGTGTGAGGCAGAGGTGCTGAGCCTCCATGGCTGGTCAGGAGGGAAAGGGGAGGGGAAACCCTGGGTCAGCAGATCAGCTCAGGAGGGATGCTCCACAGAGGGAGTAACGGCGAGCTGCAAACCAAGATCAGAAGCTGTTACAAACCCACTGGATTTCAGCTCTGGGTGCCAACAATTGCACTATGCAGAGACCTACAGGGAAGAAGGTGGGCTGTCTAAAACCAGTACAGATTCTTGCTTTTGTCCTGAGGCTGCAAACCTGAAAACAGAGAGAAAATAAAAGAGAGAGAGAGGGAGAAGAGAAAGAGAGAAAGAGAGAACGAGAGAGAGAAGGGGTTGGGGGAGGGAAGGCACAAGAAAGTTCAGCAAAGAGAAAGACAAACACCATTGTTTTATTGTGCAAGTCAAAGAATTCATCTAAAGGGCATGAAAGAAAGTAAAAACAAAGCAAACAGAAATGTCAAATCTTCACCTGAGCAAAGGGGGAGTGGGCAAGCCTACAAGCCAATGAGTGCATTTGTTATATAACTATTTTTTTCATTTGTCCTAAAATAAAGCAAGCAAAGAATAAACCCTTATTTGAATGTATCTTTCAAATTCAAACTCGTTAAGCCAGAGACTTAATATTATCATTAAAATCATATTCTTGTTTAAGTTTTACGTTTTTAAGAAACCTATTTAATTTGGCAATTAAGTTGATAACAGAGTCATCTTTTTCTTTCCTTATAATTGTTATTAGGTGCCAAGACCCCCCACCCCCCAACTGCAGAGGATTTTAAACTACACTCTTGGCAGGTACTCCAGATCAGCGCTGTCCAATAAAAACAAAATGGAAGCCACAGGAGTAATTCTAAATTTTATAGCAGCCACATTGAAAAAAAAAGCACAAAGAAACAGGTTAGAATTAATCTTAGTACGTATAATATTTTATTTAACCCAATATATTCAATCTGCCATGTGTTGAAAATATTTCAACATGCAATCAAAATAAAAATATTAGTGAGATGAATTTTACATTCTTGTTTTGTACAAAGTTTCGAAATCCAGCACATCCCGATTTGGCCTAGCCACATTTCAAGTGTTCACCCGATGCATGTGGCTACCGACTACAGAACTGAACAGCGCAGACCTAGAACCTTTCCAACAAATTTTATTTAAAAAGAAATCCTCTGTAAAATCTACCAGCCAGGTTAGGGCAAGTCTCGCTTTCTCATTCTGCCCACACGGATGGCACAGGGTCACGTGTCTGCTGCAACACAACCCTGAGATGCAGACCTTCGGGCCACAGAGTCACAGGGGTCATCGAGGAGAACTAGTGGGGTCCGGGACTCAGCCCAAGGTCGGGCACAGGGCAAGAGGGGGCCGGGGAGGCCAAGCTCCCTCTCCCGCTTACCTGAATCCACGCTGAGGCCCAGACCCTGGGCCACGTCCCCGGTGGGGCTCGCGAAGGGTCCCGCGGGCGCAGCCCACGCGGCGCCGGTGGGCTCGCTCTTGGCGGAGAGCTCGCAGGGCGGGCTGCCGGGCGCGGGCGCCGGGGCGGGCGCGAGGCGGGCCGGGCGCCCGGAGGCGGCGGGCATCAGCAGAGGCCCGTAGCGCGGGTCGAAGTGCGGCGCGTAGACCTCGTGCACGGCGGCGGGCCGCGGGTAGGCGGCGGCCTGGGCGCCGAGAGCGCCGCCCAGCGCGTAGGGGTGGTGCGGGTGCGCGTGGTGCGGGTGCGCGTGGTGCCAGGGCTCGGCCGCGCCCTGGTGCAGGTGGCTGTGCAGCGCGGCCGGCGAGTAGGGGTCGGCGGCGGCGAAAGGCAGCTCGGAGTGCGCGGCGGCCAGCGGGCTGCCCAGCGGCGCGGGCACCGGCGCCTGGTATGCGCTGTTCCAGAAGGAGGCGGGGAAGCTGCGCTGGCTCATCGGGTAGGAGCCGTCTGCGGGCCGGCCAGGCGGAGGGGAGGAAAGGAAGAGAGGAGCGTGTCACCGCAGGGAGACGCGGGTGCGGACACCGCACGGCAGGAGGGCTGAAAGCGTCGGGCGGGCAAGGGCGGGCAAGCCGCCGCGGGGAGCGGACGGGCAGCCTGGCCTCTGGGGCGGCCTCTTTCTAAGGCGGCTGCAGCCTGTGAATGCGAGGTCGAGGCACAGCAAAATGAGGGCACCCCTTGGGGAGGAGGGCCGCTTCCTCGGATTTTGCAAACGGGTCTCCGGTGCCACAGATAGGCTGAGAGAGGAAGAGCGCACAGACACCCCACCCCCAGCCTCAGTTTTAGGGGCGCTTGGGAGCTTCCCCTAACTCCGGGCCGAGCTGCCTCGAGGGCCTTAGGGCAGACACGGCCTCCCTTTTCCCAGCCCGCAGCCTCTCCTCAAGCTAAAGATGCCTCTTCTCACTCTTGGTCGGCCGCCTAGCGATCTCACTATCCCCTCTCGCGTTTCAGCCTTCCTTGCTCCAGAAAATGTGCCCCTCCAAGGCCTCTGATAGACTGGAAGTCCATCGACATATTTCGAAGCCTTGCTATTATTAGCCTCCTTTCTAGAAACCTTCTTTCAAATATATTTTTTTCCAAGAACTCAAGCAAAAGAGCAAACTAGACATATTCAAAGGGCAGCTGTATTATTTGCACAGAGGGACAGGAATGTGACAGGTCTTTTAAGTTGTAATTAATAAACTTTCTGCACCAAAGTGTGGACGCCAGGAATAACAACAATTATTACTGTATCCCTGTTGGCCCCTAGTGCCTGGAAGCCTTTCAAGCAAACAGCATTTAGATCAAATTTGTTGCCTTCGCTGTGGAGGGAGGGAAAGACAGACATTTAATTCAAGGGATCTTATTGAGCACCTTCTCTGGGGAAGGATCTGCACCACATACTAGAGAATTAAAAATGCTTTAACAATGAATTCTAAGGAGTGGACTGTCTTCCTGTTAAAATATTTAGGCAACTGGAGAATAAAAAGAATGTTCTGTATTCAAAACTAATGTTTTTGGATCTTGTCTAGGCAAAGCTTGTACAAGCTGTCAGACTCTCAAGAAAAAATGGGTAGGTGAGTGTTGTCATTTCCCTCCAAATGTAATATTTGTTTTCCATTTTACAACAAAGTCCTCATTTCTCAGCTTGGTAGACATCAAGAACTAAGCTTACTGAGAAAGTTTACCAAAGAGTTACCTCCACCCTGTCTTGGAAATAAAGGGAGGTTGAGATTTTAGAATAGAAGGGAGATTTAGACTTGTCCAAGAAATCATTGTCCCAGGCTAGGAAAAGCAGTGTTTTGTGAGAAGGGTAGAACAATAAAGAGGGGATGTGTTTAAGGAAAACCCTTAGAGATGTCTTGGCTGTGCCTAAATTCTTATTTCTTTGTTACTTTAGTTGCTTATTGAAAGACATTTTCTGATTCAAGATTTTCCAAGTAATTGAAACCTGGCAAAAGGCATCGGTAGGTTTTAGAAGACATTCTTCAGCAGGTTTTGCTTGCAGTGGGGTCTAGGACTTTTTCCTCTGGGGAAATTTTCAGAAACTGGGGAAGGAGGGCACTTGAAGTTGTAGGTGAAGCTTTTCCTCCCCCCGGCTTGGAAATCTCACAGTTCCACAGTACATTTACATACGTTTTTCTGTTTGCCTTACAGTTATCTCCAGAAATAGTTAAGAAGGTGAGTATTATTCTAATTTTAGAGACCAGTAAATAGAGTGACCTCAAAGAGGTTAAGAGACTTGCCCAAGGTCATATTGCTAGGAAGGGGTGGAGCCAACGTGCAAACCCAGGTCTCCTAATTCAAAGGCTAGGTCACTGCTCTGCTCTGTCTCTTTGAGGCACTATCTTATGCCTGCACCTATTTCTTTACCCTCCCCTCCTGACCTCTTCTCTTCTTGAGCCCCTGTAGGAAGACCTCAGGCTGACAGGGCTCTCTAGCTGCCCTTTCCAGTGGGGCCCCAAACTCACCCCGCCAGGGCCCGGAGCTCCTTGGTGCTTTGCTGCTTGTACAGCTTGGGGAATAGCTGCTAGGCTGGCTCAGGGCCCTGCTGAAGTGTTCATCCACCACAGAGCTGATGTCCCCCTGGAAATAGGTGAAGAGGACGCAACGGGAGTTGATGTACTCTGCCTCTGGTGGGCGCTCTTTCTCTGGGCTGCCTTCTTCCTCTTTTATACTGGCCGGAGTTTGGCTGGAAAAGGAGGAGCTGCCGCTGCTGTTGCTGGGGCTGGCGTTGCACTCCTGGGCTTCCTGCATTTTGGAGTAATAGGCTAGTTTCTGCTCAAAGAGAGAAAGAATAGTCAATTTCAAAAGAGATGGCAAATTGGGTTCAGACTGCACTTCCTCATCTGGATCCCTAAGATATCCAGGGGGCAACTGGCTGTGGTGCCTAAACCCAGTGCTCAGTAACGTGGGCTGCACCATCAGAGGCCTCCCTAACCTGCAGCCAAACAAGGGTGGGTTTCTTGAGAGGCAGATTGCCCTCCTTGGTGCCTCTGTCTCCCCAGAATTGATGCCGAGCCACAGGGAAAGCTCTCTGAAGGTGTCAGGGTGAAGGTCCTGGAAGATGCCTAAGCAGGCAGGTTATGAGCTGAGTTTGACTGCAGAGCCAGGCTCAGGGCAGATATATTTTTAAAATCAGGCTCCAAGGGTAAAGGGCACCCAAGTGCAGTTAGGGCCTGACTGTTCCATGCCTGAGAATCCAGGGCAGACCCACAAGATGCAGTATTAAGCATCCTCATGATGGAACAGGAAAATACCAAAATCCACTCCCCATCACCAGGATGTAAAGGAAGAAATGCTGCAGAAGGTTTGAAATAGTTTCCCTTAGGAGAGAATCATGTGGGGTGAAAATGTGGAATAACATCATGACATGGATCATTTTAATAAACACAAACTGATATTTGTTTGATTGCCTATGAACTGTCCATTTAAAAGTCTGTCTCAGTTTTTAAAGAGGTCTTTTGAGTCAAGAAAAACCAGTGGGCTATGATCATTTCTACTGTCACCATCTCTATGCACATTGAGGAAACAAGTGATAAATAGGAGAAGATCTTGGCTGTGAGGTTGGGTAAATCATGACTGTCTGATAGTGATTTTAAAAACCGAGTGTAGCTGCTGAAAACATTTTCTTAGAAATGAGCAATGCACTGAAATGCTGTGTTAAAGCATTATGCAGGCAGAGACAGCCTCAATGCGGGGGCGGGGGGGAGATCATACAAAAATGAAGAGATCTTAACACAATAGATTGATCCAGGGTAAGGAAGGAGACAGGACCAAACAGACAGGAAACCAAACCATCTCTCCTCTTTGCTATTGCAAAGTCCCAGCTTGGGAAGGAGCTCAGTTCAGACACTGAGCCCAAAAGACTTGAGTTATTTAGCAATATCGCCACTTCTACCACATTCCCACTTGGCTTACAATGAGGGACTCTGGTGATTCCTAAAATTAACGTTGAGACTAAACAAACTTCTGGTTGGAAAGTTTAAAAATGGAGAGGAGGAGGGGGAAAAAAAGCAAAACAAAATCTACCCATTCCATCACTAATTCATCAGGAAATTTTCGAATAGACATCCCGAATTTGCAAGCAAAATTGGCAAAAGCACGGACTCGGTGTTGGGATATATTTCAATCTCCCCGAAGCAGGAGTCCAGGACCTCACTTTTCGAACCTGCTCCGGACTCCTAAGGCCTCCAGGTGTGAGATCTTGTTATTTTCCTGGACCACAATCCTCAGTTTCTACTACATCAGCTGAGGAAATGGAAAGAAAAATTGGTCGACCAGACGCAGCTCGGAGAAAAGAGAAATAAGAATAATTAAATGAAACGAAGCGTTTGCAGAACCAGGGTTAAGTGGTCTTAAAAGTAAGTTTACTGAAGGCAGGATAGCCAGATTTAGTTACTCAGGCTCAAGAAAGGCGAAATATTATCTATGAAGCTCGCCTCTGTCGGGTCAATCGTACCCCAATAATATTCCCGAGAACTCTGCAAAGCAAAGATTATAAAACCAATGCGTTCGTGAGGTTCTCTTTGAAACGAATTCTGTGGTTTTGGAATTAATTGGCCTGATCGCCTAAGAACTGAAACAGAAAAAAAAATATGCCTTAGATAAGCTTGCAGGGATGAGAATGCGGGTCTTCGCATCTCAGACAGAAAGAGAGAGACAGGCCTTTGCTTTTTGCATTGTTGTCACTCTCACCTTTGGGACGTAAGTTTGCTCGCATCTCCCCGCACCCGCACCGGGCTCGGAAGAATCTGGAGTCCGACAGACTCTAAGCAAACGGTCCAGCCCGCGCGATCCTCGTCTGATTATTCCCAAGAAGACCGGGGCACGCATTAGCAGGGCTTAGCTACCTTCCCGGGAGAGCAACCAGGCAAGCTAAAGGGGTTAGCTCAACCTACCGGGTGGCAGCGGCGGCAATCCCCGCATCCGGGCGGCGCCCGCCGCTGGTCGGACGCCCGGGACCAGCGCCGAGGCGCTGCGGACCTCGGGGTACAGGCTGAGCTCGGAGAAGCCGGGGCGCGCCAGCCGTCTCCGAGGCCCCGGCCGAGAAGAGGCACGTACCTGGTGGTAGGGGGTGTAGGCGGCTGCGAAGTAAGGCTGGGGAGGACCGTAGACTTGGTACATAACATCCAGACAGCTCATGGCTCCCCGCAGCGGAGACGGTTAAGTGTTTTATCATCAACTCGCGGTCGGCGGAGCGCAGAGATGCTGCATGGGCGGCGCTTGGACCCGAGCTCCCGAGTCATCGGCGGCGGAGCGAGGGGCAGCGCGCTCCGCGGCTCTGGATCCCGCTCGCACGCTCCCCTCCCACCCCTGCAATTCCAGTCCCGACAGCGCTCCGGGATAGAAGCGCCCGGGCTCCCGCTAGTGGGCATTTAAACCCCACGCCGGGCGGGCGTGCTGACGCCACTCCTGGGCCGCGGAGGGAGAGGGGGAGGGGACAGTGGGAGGAGGGAGGGAGAAGGGGGGACAGTGGGGGACTGTGGGGGGCGAGGACCGAGGGCAGGCAATGAGGAGCAAAGGACAAGGGCCCTATGGGCTGCTGGTGTGTTTCCCCGGGCTCCCTTGTGGCGAGCTTGCGGCCAAGGATGTGGCGAACTGCGCAGCCCTGAGCTTGAGAGCTGAGGCTTCGCACCGTTAAGAGCAGGGATTTCCCAGGCTAAAGCGGGAGAGAAAGGGGAGGAGGAGAATGGGGGCTCTAACACTTGGAGAGAGAAAGAAAGTTGATGCGTTGTGGAGAAAGGTCTTTGGGGGAGAGCCCCGGCCTCACACTGGCGAGTTGAGTGCGTGCGTCGGCGGTGGCGAGGTGGGGCAGATTGTGGGCTCTCGACTCCTAGTGATGTGCCGGGAGAGACGGCGCTAGCCCCAGGAATCCCCTCGGAGCTCCGGATCATCGCAGACAGGATGTCAAAGGAGTCCGGGGACTCCTCCCGGGCGCGGAGGAGCTCCCTCTGCGGGGAAGTAGCAGTGGCTGAAGCCTGTGCCCGCTGCCCTGCTCAACCTCCTTCGCGCCTCTTCCGCCCGAGTCCACCTGCCGCCAGCTCCTACACCTCAGTTCCGCCCTCTGGGTCCCGTCCCTTCTGCCCCTCTAGAATCCGATCCCGCTCCTTTCTCTTTGATGCCCTCCACCCGAACCCGCTCGGTCCGCGTTGTTCGCGCCCCGCCTCTGGCTCCTCCCGGTGCGAGCTGCTTTCGAGGAGTCCGGGAGGCCTTACTCAGCCTCCGGCTGCCCCGGGTCTCTTCGGCCGGGGTCCTTTAAAATTTCGGTAACTTTTGGGGACAGGACTCGTTGGCTGCAAGAGAAGTCATCCTAGGAACTGCAGGGAGGTCGGAGAGGGCTTTCCCTGCCTCTTCAGCCCTTAATACAGCAGCTGCGATTTTCTGTTTCAGTTTAGAGAGGTGAAAGAGGATGCACTTCAATGTGAAACATGCATCGCGGTCCTCTTTCCTGCCCTGAGAGCTCTCCCGCCTCAGACCTGCTTCCTGTGACGCTCTCCATCAACCCAGGGGTGGGGTGGGGGGTGTAACAGCCGAGTCCTCCGTCCTGCGAGTTTAGGATGGGTCAAGTGGCGGAAGGGGCGTTAGGGGAATAGTGGTGGACCAGACTTAGGGGGCTGGGGAGGGCAGAGGTTGGGAGCATTGACAGCCCGGACCCAAGGAAGAGGCAGTGTGGATTACTGACACAAGCAAACTCTAGTTATTCCCCAGTTTAGATCCGACAAGAAGTCTAACATCGATTCTCGGGCTGTACAAGTGCGAACAAATGCACCCTTAAAGATGTGTTTGTTTTTATTTATTTTTGCGTGTGTGTGAGGAAGACCAGCCCTGAGCTAACATCCGTCGCCAATCCTCCCCTTTTTGCTGAGGAAGACTGGCCCTGGGCTAACATCCGTGCCCATCTTCCTGCACTTTATATGGGTCGCCGCCACGGCATGGCCTGATAAGCGGTGCGTCTGTCCGCTCCCGGGCGCCGAACCTCTGAAACCCGGGGCCGCCGAGGCGGAGCGCGCGGACTTAACCGCTACGGCACCAGCCGGCCCCATGTTTGTTTTTTAAAACGTGAATATTTTAAGCCAAATTTTTTCGGGGTTAAATTTTTGGTTCTGCCCAAATTATAAATGAGTAATGGCTCCATATCTCCTATTCGGTTTATAAATGGTGAGCCGTCCCGAGCTATTGGAGAGTTTCTTAAGTTAATTATGATGCCATTTATTTTAAAGAAAATTAAAATTTAAAAAATAAAGGCACTCCTTAGTCCGGTTTTACGTGAGCCTCCTTTTAGGGACCAGGCTGCCTTGTGGCTGAGCTCTGCAGGCTTCTGGATCCTCCCGCGATCTAGGCGCATAGGTGAAGCAGAGCATCCTTCCCACCCCTACTTCAACCGTCCTGACCCAGGAGTTTTGGAGGAGGGCAACAACCGCCTATCTGTATTTCCTCTGGGGGCAAAAATGTGAACCTTCATCCTAAGAGCCACAATACACCCTCTTGGATGTGGGAAGTGGGTGTTCAGGTCCCAGTCTCGCTTGCCCCCGAGGGGCACTCTGGCTGCTGGGGGCCGCTATGCCCAGCCCCGCACCAGGCTCTGGGTGGGCCCGACCCGCGTGCCCGGGGTCAGATCTAAGGACACTGCAGGAGCCGAGGTGCCCAGGAAGCCACTGCGCCCCGGACAGATCGTGGCCAGCAGATGCGGCCCCCGCAGGTTACACTCCTCCCTTTCGCGCAGGTCCCGCTGTCCATCCTTGGACACAGAGGTTCTACTTTGGCTTCCTCCAGTTAGGGTATCTCCAGGCTGGAGCATCTGTCGCTGGAGCATCTGTCACGGAGCGCCCTCCTTGCCGCGCAGCCCAGGCTCCGTAGTGTGACAGGTGGCCAGCAATTCGGCATGGAGAAAGCCACAGAGGCGAGCAACGGATCGCACGTCTAGCCAATACTGGGAAGCTTGGCTCTCGTCCTCGCTCACTTCCAGTAGCCACTCCTATCTCCTGTACCCTCTCACTCTGACATTTTTATTTGACCTTGGCCATAGGACTAGAGGAACTTTGATTTTCCCACAAATTCAGGAGAAAATAACAACTTCTCTGAATCCAACAATGCCCAGAAAAATGTTAATTATTTTTGAAAGGGATTTATAGGAGCAGTGATTTCCCACATTTTGAATGAAGAAAATGGAAAGAATGTGATGCCAGTGCCTAAGGCTGCTTTCTGTCCACGTTTCTCAATCTCCTCTTACTTGAAACAGTTTTTAAAAACCTCAGTGAAGCTAAATAAGGGTACTGGCTGCACAGGAATTTAAAGGAACATAGGGAATTGGGCCAGTGAGCATCAATCTTGAATTTAGGCAGGAAAACAGTCCCCTCTCCCCTCAAATCCAAAGTGAAGGAAGAAAAATAAACAGTCTGCAGTTTTAAAATACAGCCCAAAGATTGGAGCAAGTTCAGTCTTTTATGTACATCCGAAAAGCAGTCCTTTACACAAAGGTGGTATTTCTCAATCTGGTGGGATAGGGTCTTGTTTCTTTGCTGAAGCGGAAAGTAAAACACAGCTAAATTTAAACCCTTTGACTCTCCCAGCTATTCAAACCACCAGGACATTAACACATGAGAGAAATCACGTTTTAATTCATAGCCTTGGGAGTCAGCTATACAGGTTGAAGGAGAAAACTGGGGGAAAAGTCTCTCACCTCCCCCCTTTCTTCCCTCTCCCCCAGTTATTTTAGATAAGACTGCAGATCAAACAGTTAAATGTCCTGGATCTGGGGTCCTGCAGACAAATGTATCAACACCCCCAGAAAGATCAACTGTTACCATTTGCATCTAATCTAATTGCATGTTAACTTCCTAATTGGGCAGAGGGAATAGCAAAACTTTAGAAATGGACTCCACATGGCAATTTACGGAGCTGCCTGGAGGGAGTCTGCCGTGTGAAAATAAAGTAAATTCCACCCAAGTTTCCTTTTAGTGCCTTAGTTCTAGTGTGCGATTCTACATTATCTAGAACTGTGAAAATACAAGGTGCCTTTATTCTCTTTTGAATGAATACATGTTTCAAGGTAGTGTCACAATGAAATACTGTAATTTCTCTTCAGAAGGATTGCCTCTCATTTTTTCTAAGCTACCTGACTTCGTTACCTTCTGAATTCTTCTGTCCACTGGTGTCATATTATTCTGAAAACTGCAAAGAAGCAGCTTTAAAGGAAGGATGTATGAATAGGACTAATTTGGAGAACTGATCTGCAGCCAGCCTAGGTCCTCCCAAGCCCACAATTTGTTTGGATCATTGATTGTTGGCATTTTATGTTGCCTTATGCTGCCAACCAAAGAGGATGAACATGATGGTAATCTCAAAGATTTTTTTTTTTACTCCTAAAACCACCCTTGTCTATTTTACAGAGCAGAGGTGTGCTTGCAATTTGGAGAGAGGCTGACGAGATTTTGTGGATTTAAACTATTAATAGTTTTAGTTGAAAACATGTCTGCAAATGCCAGGTTTTTGGCACAGTGTGTTATTTAGCAATGGTACTCTACTAACCAATGGAGAGTCTGAATGGTGATTTTATTTTAAAGAAATAAAGAAAAAAAGAGAAATTCTTTTACTCTGAAACCTTATTTAAAAGCTAAGTGGAGGAACTCCAGTTTGATTTAGTAAAAAACCAAGAAAAAAAGAGTTAAATTATTTTCATACAAACTTAGAATAGCTTTTAATGTTTTTAAGCAAAAATCCTTCATGGTCTGTCTTAATGAATAGATGAGACTACTTTGTAATTATTGACATATGTTTAATTATTATAAGAAAGCTAAACACTTCCTCTTTCATATTTTAAAGACTCTTCATGTTACGTACAAGTCAACTTTAGCTTAAGTGAAATAATCACAACTTTCTGAATTTAATTTTCTCTTGAATTTGTGTTAATGTCTAGTTCTAAGATTGAGAAATGTATTTAATGCCATATTCATCTTTCAGAAATGAGTTCTTTTTAATGAGTCTATGAAATACTTAGTATAAAGATATTATTACACAAATTCAATTCATATGACTCGAATCTTTAAAAATGATAACATACAAAAGGCAAAAAGAGAAATTTGGAATAGACATGTAAAATATTTTGGCTTGTTATATTTTTACAAGAGAGGAAAAATTAGAAGGAAATTTGCATTCTCTGCTATTTACTTGGACACAAGCAGTTAAGTTGGAGAACATGAATCAATGATTTCTTAATAGGAAGTAGTTATTTTTCATTTTTACTCAGCTGAAAAAGTCACTCTAATTGCCTTTGATTTCTGACCACAGTGAAAAAAACTTTTTTTCTTTAAAAACATGCAGTTTGGAGATAACAGCCTAGAAGCTAACATATCTGTGAAACTCCTTTTATAAGATACAAGGACATAAAGAAATTTTCAGATTCAGAAGGTGGAAGTAGACTGAAGGATTTAAACTGTTGACTTAGATATTTGACAGTATTGGTGTTGATCCATTCCCAAACTTCTGTTTATAAACTTCATTTTAGCAGGCTGCTAAAGGGATTAAAAGGAGACCACAGCAATAACAGACAGAAGGTGAAGATATCCGTCTAAGTGTGATGTCCTGTCACATGCTTCAAGAGGTCTTTAAACAGTTTCTTACAACTCACTCATAGGAAGTTTCTCTTGGGATGTGTGGAATAATTTTTTAGCACTGACTGCTAGACTGGCATTGTCTGTCTTTAATTTCTTTGGTTATTGTGACTGATTTTTAAGCAAGTTTCATGATGACATAAATAAATTAGGTTTAAGGCATAGGCCTTGAGTACAACATGTCATATGAGGTTTTGATGGCACATCAGGGCACTTAGCCTAGCAGACCCCAAAGCAGACTACATTTTTAATTTTTGTTCTTAACCTTATACTATACATACCATGCATCTTATTTTAAGGTGAAAGTCCAGTTGTTGACTGCGAAATTTTAATTTCACCAGCTGGCATCATTTTTTTCATCTTTCTTTATGAGAGACATGAATCAATCAAATTGTAAAACAATCCAACTCATGGCATTACCTGAAAAAATTATTAAAGCTTTAAAAACTTGAAATATAAAATTAAAAAAATAGCATATTATTTTATATGCCTTGTGCAGGATATTCCCACACTGTGAATCAAAGTGAAAATTTGGCAGCTGTCCAGATAAGTTGGAATGAAAACCAGCTACATATGACCGTGTAAGAAATCAAATTGAAAAATTCAGGTCTCAAAGTGGGCTTTCACCAAAGAAACTTCTTCCCATATTAATAAATTAATGCCCATATTCCTATGAATAGCTGAATCTTTCTCCAAACATATGTGTGCTCAGAATATGGCCATGACCTTCGTAATATCTGTTGGTATTTGTAAATATCTTAAGAAGACAGTGATTTTGAAATGGTTCAAAATGAACATATATTTTTACCCCTTAGCTTTCTTTTTCTCTGTGGGTATTCAGCAGAAAAATGAATTTGAAGCCCTAATCTGCATCAATGTACACAGATTTGCCCCTGGGTATATGAGGGAGTGGCTATTACAAGGCACTGCCTGTTATTATTTTTAGTAATGAACGTGTTAAAACAGCTTTTTACTAATGCAGCATAACTCCATTACTAGAAAACTATTGTTTTTAGAAAAAATAGGCTGTACCTGTGCATTTGAAATAAAGTGCTGTATTAAAGCAACTGTACCAATAAGTTAAAGAAAAATAAAGATCTTTTTTATGTTGGGTATTAGACCTGAAAACTGGGACAAGTTGTTTCAGCAGAAAGAAAATCCTGATTGTAGGGGTCAAAAAGAAGACACTTCAAAGCACATGTTGTCAAATAGTTATGTAGGCAAGTAGCTGGAGAACTGGAGAGAACCATCAGCTCTTAAAGGGGAGAGGAAAGGTGGAAGGGCATGCTGCTGATTGCCACCTTTGAAGCACACAAGGTGGCAGACTTAATCCCTGGGTGCCTGTAGCTCTAAAGGTCACATACTTTGGGAATTCAGCCCACTGACCCCATTCCTGGGACATTGCCCTGCCTTCTCTGTGAAAGCAATACAGCCTCATCCTGATGACATTATCTTAGTTACCTTCTTAAGAATGGAGGAGGCTGAAGAGTAGTGTGGAAGGGGTGATGGACTGGATATCAAGACACTGGGTTCTGATCCGTGGTGTGAAATGTTGTCACCCCTTAAGCCCTTAAGTTTGTTCATCTACACAGTGAAGAAACTGGACCAGACGATCTTATCTAGGATATTTATGGCTCCAAACTCTGAAATCGGAACAAACTCACGTTTGATTTGAAAACAGTATATAATGTTAATAAACATTTCCAATACAAGTGTTGTTTTCAACCTAAGAGCCTTTTTGAAAAATAGCACATTATAAACTTTACTTGAAAATGAATTGTTCTGTGTTCCCATATTCTCATCAAGCAGTGGCTTATTAAAGGTTGGACAGAATTTAGTGAGCCAGAGATCCTTTAGAATTCCAGGGATATGGAATATGAAAGGGAGCTGTGTCTTCTAAGCATCGGGTGAGTGACGTTGAGATCTCTGGTATGTAACATTGGAAGCAAAACTGCCCATTACGTTTCCTTTCTGTGGGCCCGAGTACATATATGTACGCCCACTGTCTGCTCTTTGGGAAATAAAAGTTCAACCTTTCTGAACTTTCATGAGACTGAGAACAGAAGATAACCATTCTTTTATTTGGTAAAGTTGGGGCTTTGAAACTAGAACTTTTCCACATAATTACTGTATAATTCAATGTGCAGTAATATATAGCTGATTTAATAGAGGAAACAAATTTACTAGAATCGTTAGTCATAACATCCTGTTTGGTGATTAGTACCCACAAATTCCCCTGCCCAGGACAGGTGAACAATTAAATAGCACATTTCTGGAAGAAAATAAGCAACAACACACACTATGTTAGGAGTCTTAACTTAGACAGGAATTTTGTTACTTTGTTTATCCTAAAGAATATTTGAAAATTGCTTTCTGTAGAGATGACAGTGAGTGTACCATTAGACTCACCTCTTTTGCTTCAAACCCATAGAAATAATAAGGAAAATATAGAAAGAGAGAACCAGAAAACATGACTGATTCCTAAACAAACATTCTAAGGCAAAAAATAAAGAAACTCAAAGCCGTGAGCAGGGCTAATGCCATGGACTTGCTGGGCTCTGGGCTGGAAGCTGGCAATCGGGCTGTTGACTCCAGCAGGGGAATGGGACCAAAAGTTCTGAGCTGAACTCACTACCTGAAATCAAGGCTTGTTCTGGCGCTCTCACACCCACAAAGAGGCTGAAAAAATGGCTGTTGACTTGCTGCCATGGCTATATCTTTACTAAAGCTCTTATCCAGGCTAAGCAGGAGGGAAAAAACAGCCTCATGACCAAGAACTAGACTAGATGACATTTGACTTGGTGCCTGGATTTGCATTGTCTTTGCTATCACAGTGGAGCTCTGGAAAACACACATAATACCAGTCTGTGGACTAAGATGTGTGCATGCGGAGATGGGAGGGTTGGGTGGAGGTTACTGGAAAAGAGTTAGCAGGGAGGGCAAAGGTATAAATGCTTATGTACTAAAATATATTACGATTATCTAGTCAGAACTAACTCATCATGTGAGGAAAAGGCCCTTCTCAAATAAGTATATACATATATATGTAGTATATGTATATAGATGGGAGTGTATGTGTGTATATAGGTATATATGTATGTGTGTGTATATATGTATCTGTGTGTATATATATATATTTATATTTATATATATATATTTATATATATATTTCCAACAAAATCAGGGTTCTCTTAGCAAGAAAAAAGGGAGGATGATATTGGGTAGAAAACTAAGAGTATCTTGTAAGAAATAAAGAGACTTTAAAAATTGTATTGTTTCATTGAAAAGATAACATATAACATTGTTCTACAGAATCTGTAGATAAGCTTTACCAAATCCTCTGTTTCACAAAGTGTTTGAGGGAATAGAAAAGGTCTTGATATCAAAACTGGACAAGAAACAAGAAAATAAAATTATTTTTATTTTCAGTATCAGTTATATTTATTTTCAGTATCACTTGGAAACATTGGTGCAAAAATCTAATTAGAATACTATCAATTTGGTTTCAGCAGCATTTAGAAAAAGATCCATTGTAACCAGGTAGGAGGGTTTTATCCAGGAATCCAAAGGCAGAAAATATATTAATTGGAACATACCACAGTAACAGGTAAAAGGGGAAAAAAACCCATACAATGATCTCAATAGATGCAGAAAAAGCATTCAGTGAAATTTAACTTTTATTCATTATAAAAACTAAAATAGATGGGAACTGCCTTAATTTGATTAAGGATAGCCATCAAAAATACACTGTAAAAATCATACATAATGGATAAATTTTAGAAACTTGTCCAATGAAGATTAGAAAGATAAGGATGCCTGCTCTTGTTACCTCTGGTCAACATTATACAGGTCATCCTAGTCAATTTCATAAGACAAGGGGGGAAAAATAGGCATGAGAATTTGAAAGGAAGAGAACAAATGTCCTTATTTGTAAATAATGTGACTCTATACTTAGAAATTTTAAGATATTAGTCTTACTAAATAACCAGAGTAATGAAAGTTAAACCAACAACTTTTACAACCATTTGGATGGGAAAAAAATTTTAAAAAGTCTAACAATGCCAAATCTTGGCAAAGATGTGGAACAAAGGAAATTTTCAAACTTTTTTTGACAGGGACATAAACTGAAATCATCAATTTTGAAAAAACTTTGGCAATATGTAGTATTATCTTGAAGATTCTCTTGTCCTTCAATTCAGCGATTTCACTTGTAGATGTATACTCCAGAGAATTTCATGCACATGAGCACAAAGAAATACGTACAAGAAGTTTCTTTGAAGCATTATTTGTAGTAGCAAAATCAAAATGAAACATAACAACCCCCCCAAACAAAACAAAGCAAAACAAAAACCAAACAAACTTTCAAAAATGGAAGAAATAAATTGTAATATATTTATACAATGAAATACTCTACAGTGGATAGAATTGATGACTTATAACTACATGTGTCAACATAGCTAAATCTCAACAGTACTGTCAAAAAATACAAATGGTTTGCAAAGTGGAATGATACTGTTTACATAAAGTTTGAAAACCTGTGAAACAATGCTGTATGTTTCTATGGGGACATATCTAGGCACTAATAACATGAAAATTGCAAGGGAAGTATAAGTGTTGATTTCTGGATAATGGCTACCACTGGGCAGGGATAGAGATGGGAATAAGAGCGACACAGGAGACTTCTACGATTTAAAACAATGAGTCAAATATAGCAAAATTTAATAGGGCTGGGGAATGGGTACGGGAGTATTTTGTTATTTTTTTCTATATCCTTCCTTTGAAATATTTTACAGCAAAATGTATAAGCAAGAATTATTATATGTCTTCAGAGGCAAGTTTTGGGCGCTTCCTTAAGATGAGGTAGTTTTTCTCTTAATTATTGAATAAGGTTTGAAATGCATTTTTCCGAGAGATAGATAAAAAATATCTGTCCCTCAGGTTTCTGAAAACTTATACCCTACTACTTCAAGGTATACCTATGCATAAAAATTATTTAGGAAGCTAAAGAAATAGTTGAATTTTCCAATTAATCAATAAATTGATTTATACCTCTACTTTCTTTGCATAAATGATCGTTAGGCCATTGAGCTCACTTAAGAAAAACTTTTATAACTCAAACAACAACGAAAATGTCTTTTGGCCATTCTAAATTGTCAGGGCTCCTGACAATTAATTTATATGTTACTGATACTATATTTTAATAATTGTGGTAATAATATATAACGTTTTGAATACTTAGTAGGCACTTATTTTATTCAATCTTTCTAACAGTCCTATTATCTTCATTTTACATATTAGGGAGCTGACGTTTAGGAGTTTAATAATACTTCTGAGGTCACAGAGACAAAAAGTGGGAAAGCCAGTACTCATATTTGCGTTTCACTGATTTCACGACCTCTTGTCTAAAAGCTGGTTAGCATAGTTTCTCACTTGGAGTCACAAGAAGGATTTACTTAGATTTACGTTTTGTCTAGGGAATCGCTCCATAAACACTCAGTTAAGATCTTAATGGCTGTATAATGTTTACTTAGTAGGGCCTGGGATTTAAACTTCTATTAATATCTTATATCTTGATGAACACTGAAGTGTACAAATAACTTGAAGGTAGTAACTAGATTTCAACAGGTTTATCATAGCAACATTCTTTGTATTTATTTTCTTCTTATGAGTAACAAGTATGCCCTCATTATAGTCTGACCATAGAAACTAAATTTATAAATTACCTCTATTACATGAAATTAGACGCTGCTGGGCATTTTTCTCAGGTTTATTTTGAACTTGATACTCTTATATTTTGTAAACAATAATATGGGTCAGAGTCCCACGGGATAAGAGTGAAATTCACAACCTAAGTCCTGACCATGGCAAAATGAAGACTTGATCTATAAAATTCAGAGAGTGAACAGAGTGAGAAAAGTATCTGAATTTTTAAATAAAGCATTTCCTTGTCTATTTCCCCTAGTTTTCTCATTTGTGATAGACATTCTTAAACAACATATTGCTTAGTTTTACCTATTTAGGAACTTCACGTAAATTGATTCATATGGAGTGTATTCTTCTGTGACCTGCTTCTTTCACTCAAATTTATGTTTTTGCTATTCATCCATGTTGATATGTGAAACGGTAGTCCATTTATTTTCTGCTGGGTACACTGCTATATAACAGTCTGTTGTAGAGAATAAAACTACATTTTATTCACTCTATTGTTAAGAGGCATTTGAGTTGTTTATAAATTTTTTGATGAAAAAAAATTCAGCTTTGAACATATCTTCTGGTACATACGTGTACAAGAATTTCTCTAACGTATATACCTGGGAGTAAAATTGCTAGTCATAGGGTTTATACATGTTTAACTTTACGAAGTAATGCCAAATGTTTTTCTAATTGATTGCATCCATTTATACTCCCACCAATAGGGGATGAAAGAGTTCCCGTTCCTAAACATTCTTGCCAGCACATGGTCTTGTTGATTTTTAAATTGGCCAACATGTTGTGTGTGTTGGAATCTTAAATGCATTGTCATTTTCCTGATTACTGGTGACAATGAGCCATTAATGTTTTTTCTTCTGTGAAATATCTGTTATGTATTTTGCACTTTTTTTTCTACTTGTTACTGATCTTTTTCTTTTAGATCCACAGGAGTTTTACATATATAATGAATACTAATCCTTTGTTATACGTGATGTAAATATCTTCTCTCATTTGGGACTTGGCTTTCTACTCCTTTATGGTTTCTTTTGATAGACAGAAGCTCTTAATTTGTATGTTGAAAAATTATCATTTTTTCCCTTTTAGTTGCATTTTGCTTGTTAAATTCTTCTCTGAGATCATAAAAATATTGTTCTATGTTGTTTTCTAAACATTTCAAACTTTTCCTTTCACATTTATTTCTCTAATTCACCAGAAATTGATTTTTAGTAGTTTTTAGTAGTGTGAGATGAGATTTCAGTTCATATTTTTCTATGTGGACAATCTATTGTCCCAGCAATATTGAATAATCTACTCTTTCTCTACCAACTTGCTGTCTGACAAAAGTCAAGTTTTTATATATGCATGAGTTTATTTCTGGCATTCCTATTTTGTTAAATTGATTATTTCTTCCCTTTCAAATACCATATTATCTTAACTTGTATAGCTTTATAATAAGTCTTTATATATGGTAGGGCATGTTCCCACACCTTGCTCTTTATCTTTAGAATATCTTGACTATTTTTGGACTTTCAAATTACCATATAAAGTTTTTAATTAGCTTGCTAGATTCCATGAAAAATCTTCTAGATCAATGTGGGGATAACTGACACCTTTTTGCCATTGAGTCTATCTGTGCAAGAGCACAAAATAGCTATTTATTTGAGTCTTTTTAAATGTCTTTCAAGATGTATACCTAGGCACTCTGCATTTTTTGTTGCTCTTACTAATGGCATCTTTTTAAAATTAAATTTTCTAACTTATTGTTGCTAGTGAAGGGAGATATAATTGTGTATTGATTTTTTTTGTATCCAACAACCTTACTAAATTTGCTTATAAATACCAATAATTTACTTAAAGACTTTTTTGGTATATTTTATGTGGACAATAATATCATCTGTAAATGGTGACAGTTTTCCTTCTCACATTGAGTTAATTGAGATGACCAGAGAAATTTTCTCCTTAATCTGTTAATGTGGTGAATTTCATCAATGGATTTCCCAATATTAACAACTTATGGTTGTGATGTCTCATCTTTTTCATACTTTTTTGGATTTGGTTGATAGTATCTTGTTTAGAATTTTTTATTTTTTATTTTATTTTATTTATTTATTTATTTTTGAATGTATAAAAGTCCTTTACTTTGGGTGTACATCATACATTCCATCTCTTTAGAGACCACAAGGAGAGTTAGAGATGTGGGAGCGTTCATATGTTCTTTTTTTTTAATTTATTTATTTTAATTTATTAATTTTTTTATTGATGTCTTAGTTTATAACACTGTGGGGTTTTAGTTGTACATTTTTGTTTGTCTGTCACCTTGTGGATGTAACCCTTCACCCCTTGTGCCCCCCCACCCCCCTTCCCCTTGGTAACCACCAATCAGTTCTCTCTGTCCGTGTGTTCACTTATATTCCATATATGAGTGAGTTCATGCAGTGTCTGTCCTTCTCTCTCTGGCTTATTTCACTTAACATAATACCCTCTAGGTCCTTCCATGTTGTTGCAAATGGGACAATTGTGTCTTTTCTTATGGCTGAGTAGTATTCCATTGTATGTATATACCACATCTTCTTTAACCAATCTTCAGTTGAGGGACACTTGGGTTGCTTCCACTTCTTGGCTATAGTGAATAATGCTGCAATGAACATAGGGGTGCATACGCCTCTTGTGATGGTTGATTTCACGTCCATTGGGTAGATGCCCAAGAGTGGTATTGCTGGATCATAAGATATTTCTATTTTTAATTTTTTGAGGACTCTCCATACTGTTTTCCATAGAGGCTGCACCAGTTTGCATTCCCACCAGCAGTGAATGAGGGTCCCCGTTTCTCCACAACCTCTCCAGCATTTGTTGTTATTTGTCTTTGTGATTATAGCCATTCTAACAGGTGTAAGGTGATATCTCAGTGTAGTTTTGATTTGCATTTCCCTGATGATTAGTGATGTTGAACATCTTTTCATGTGTCTATTGGCCATCTGTATCTCTTCCTTGGAAAAATGTCTGTTCATATCCTCTGCCCATTTTTTGATCGGGTTGTTTGTTTTTTTGTTGCTCAGTTGTATGAGGTCTTTGTATATTACTGAGATTAATCCCTTGTCGGACAAACGATTTGCAAATATTTTCTCCCAGCTGGTGGGTTGTTTATTCATTTTGATCCTGGTTTCATTTGCCTTGTAGAAGCTCTTTAGTCTGATGAGGTCCCACTTGTTTATTTTTTCTTTTGTTTCCCTTGTCTGGGTAAACATGGAATCTGAAAGGATCCCTTTATGTCCAATCTCAATTAGTGTACAGCCTATATTTTCTTCCAGGAGTTTTATAGTTTCAGGTCTCACTTTCAGGTCTTTGATCCATTTTGAATTGATTTTTGTATATGGTGATAGGAGATGGTCTACTTTCATTCTTTTGCATGTTGCTGTCCAATTTTCCCAGCACCATTTATTGAAGAGACTTCCCTCTCTCCATTGTATGTTCTTTGCTCCTTTGTCGAAGATTAGCT
Source organism: Tapirus indicus (assembly GCA_031878705.1). NCBI lineage: Eukaryota > Metazoa > Chordata > Mammalia > Perissodactyla > Tapiridae > Tapirus > Tapirus indicus. Next base: position 38,564,236 of record CM062933.1, on the reverse strand, counting down.
GTCCATAGGTGTGTGGTTTTATTTCTGGGCTTTCAATTCTGTTCCATTGATCTGTGTGTCTATTCTTGTACCAGTACCATGCTGTTTTGATTACTGTAGCTTTATAGTATGTTTTGAAATCAGGGATTGTGATGCCTCCAGCTTTGTTCTTTTTTTTTCAGAATTGCTTTAGCTATTCGGGCTCTTCTGTTGCCCCATACGAATTTCAGTAGTTTTTGTTCTATTACCGTGAAGAATGACATTGGGATTCTGATTGGGATTGCATTGAATCTGTAGATTGCTTTAGGTAGAATGGACATTTTAACTATATTTATTCTTCCAATCCATGTGCATGGAATATTTTTCCATTTCTTTATGTCCTCCTCGATTTCTTTCAATAGTGTCTTATAGTTTTCATTGTATAGGTCTTTTACCTCCTTGGTTAAATTTATTCCCAGATATTTTATTCTCTTTGTTGCAATTGTATATGGGATTGTCTTTTTGAGTTCTCTTTCTGTTTTTTCATCATTAGTGTATAGAAATGCAATTGACTTTTGTAAGTTGATTTTATACCCTGCCACTTTACTGTAGTTGTTGATTGTTTCTAGTAGCTTTCCGATGGAATTTTTGGGGTTTTCTATGTATAGGATCATGTCGTCTGCAAATAGTGAGAGTTTCACTTCTTCATTGCCTATTTGGAGTCCTTTTATTCCTTTTTCTTGCCTAATTGCTCTGGCCAGAACTTCCAGTACTATGTTGAATAAGAGCGGTGAGAGTGGGCACCCTTGTCTTGTTCCTGTCCTCAAAGGAATGGCTTTCAGTTTTTCCCCGTTGAGTAGGATGTTTGCTGTAGGTTTGTCATATATGGCCCTTATTATGTTGAGGTACTTTCCTTCTATACCCATTTTGTTGAGAGTTTTTATCATAAATGGATGCTGGATCTTGTCGAATGCCTTCTCTGCATCGATTGAGATGATCATGTGGTTTTTATTCTTCATTTTGTTAATGTGGTGTATCACGTTGATTGATTTGCAGATGTTGAACTAGAATTTTTTAAATCTATGTTCATGAGTGAAATTGTATTGTTATTTTTCTGCCTTGTAGTACATTTAGCTGGTTTTGTTATGAAGACCATGCTAGCCTCATATAAAGAGTTGGGGATGTTCCCTCTTTATTATCTTCTAAAATAATTTACTTACTGGAATATTCTAGCAAATATTGCTTGCAGAGGTCAACACCAAAGCATCCCCATCTATTCCTGAAGTTGTTTTAAAAGACATCGTGTGTGCCTGTCTAAAGGATATTTAAATCTTTTCATCTTTAAAAGATTAGAGTTTGGGAAAATTATAGCAGTGGAGAAAATGTATCCATGGGTTGGGTCTAGTAATGTTTATCTTTTCCTTCCTTCTTTTATCTAGATTCTTCTTTATGATGTAAGTAATTCATATCTGTTCTATGGGGTAGTTCACATTTGTATATGAAGACTAATAAAAGTTCAGTACAGGAAAAAAGGGAGATACTAATTCACCATTTCTTAACTGGTCAGTAGGTTTGGAAAGTATCCAGCAATTTGAAAAAAAAAAATGTCTGCTTGTTAAAATTTGGGGATTTCCTTGCTGGGGAGGGTGGGTAGACTTGCAAGCTCTTTGGGAAAGTGGTTTGAAGAAATAACAATTGCACCTCAAGTCTTACGATCCTCAGCTGCTGGAAAAGGAAGGAAATCTACTTTAGCTTAGGTAATCAAATACATTTTACTCTGAAAGTCAGGGAGCACAGAGTATAATTATCTTCTTCAGGAACAAGTGTTCTTTGTTTAACTATTGCATGGTTGAAGCCCACAGTTGTTAAATTGGGTCACCATACCAATTTATTCCAATGGATTATCATGGCAATCAATTCCAGACACATTTCCCATAAAACCTTTATTGTAAAAGTTCAGCTCCTTCACAACTGCCGGAAGATTAGGTTACTTCTCATAGTAACTGCTCATTTATGTTCTTCAGTCTCATAACAAGGACTTTCAAAACGTTTTACTGAACACATTCCATTGCTGCATCAACAAGACAGGCTTCAAGGGAGATGCCTTTCTAGTCTGGGTTAAATTTGAGACATAAATGCACTTTGGAATTTAAATGGAGTGGAATAAATAAGTGAACTGCATAAGAGCAACCTAACTTGCATTTGCATTTCCAGTCTAACGGCTGAGGTTTGTCAAGAGAGTCTGAAGGTACAGCAATTACTTACACTTACTCTTGGCCTCCAGCTCACAGTTATGATCTAACCAAATTTCACAGATGGTGAATGTGGTGTCAAAAATGAGGACGCAACAAGTTGGAGAAAAATCACCAACCAAGTTACAGCATTGCAACATTTCTCTATATTTTCTTTGGGTACAATAAAACAATTTTTAAATTAAAGTACACTCTGCATACAGAAAATGTCACTCTTTGCAGTGAATAGTTATATGAGTTTTGATAAATGCATGCAAGAATACAACACCCATCACAATTAAGATATAGAACTGCTTTATCACTCAAAAAAAAAAAATCCCCTCAAACTCCTTTGTAGTCAACTCCTGACCCCTTTCAATCCCACATTCTGGCATCTTTTCTGCCGTGTAGTTTTATTCTTTCCAGAGTGCCACCATATAAATGGAATCACGTAGTATATAGCCTTTCTTGGCGTGTCTTCTTTCACTTAGCAATATGCATTTGAGGTTCACCCAAGTTATGCGAATTAATTGTTTGTTCCTTTTTACTGCTGAGTAGTAACCCATTGTATTGATGTGTCACAACTTGCTTACCCATTCACCTGTTGAAGAACATTTGAGTTGTTTCTAGTTTTTGAATGTTTCCTTTTTACTTCCCTTTTTTTTTTTAAGATCAAGCAGTAAGCCAGAATTTATACAGGAATAAAACTTTCGGACAGGTTATTTCCCCGTCACTTGGTGGGTCTCTCTTAGGCCTGAGATGCCAGCTGCCTTAGGTCTGGCTCCGAGCCTTACTCTCACTTGTGCTTCCCTTTGGTTTGCCTACTAAGTTCAAGAACTACTATTCTATGCTGCACTTGGGACTGCCTTTTCAAACCTTTCCATACAAAGTCACTCATCTTCTTTCATGGAAGCATGACCTTATCTCAGAGGTTGAAATAATATATTCAGTGGTGTGACTGTTGGATCAATTTCTATGCTTCTCATTTGCTTTTAAGTTCCCTGAGAGGGGGACCATGTCTCCTTTTGCTTGTCATTGTTACTCTAGGACTTAGCACGATACAGAGCCCACAGGAAGCTCTCAGTGCATATTTGTGGATTAACACTTGCACTATTACTCTGACATGATTTCCCTGTGTGAATGTCTGAGAAAACTGAGTTAGTCTCTCTTCCACATCTCAAAATTATTTATTCATTAACCTATCTTTCTATACATCTCTCTCTCTCTCTGTCATCTAGGTATCTCTGTATCTATCTATCTTTTTCTCAGAGGAAGAAATGCCCATCATTCCCTCCATGACTAACCCCCCTCTCGTTTCTTCATTACCATTCTCACCATCTCACCACTCTCCCTAACTTCTTTGGTACTTTGTTTTATAAATCATCTCAGTTTTCTTTTTATCTTTTTTTCCTGCCTCCAATTACTGCTTCCCTTCACAACATGCAGTGCCCCATCACCTAGGGGTCATCACTCCACGCTCAGGTAGCCAGGGCTGACTGGGACTCCAAAGCCCCAGAGCCTGGGATAAATGGGTGTGCGGGTGGGAATGGAGGGGTAAATTAGGTGACCTGAGAAGCAGCACCTGAAGGAGAAAAATTCCTGGGGAGGCTATTGATGTGATTCCTCAGTCTAAGGCAGAGTCAAGGACGGAAGGATCCAACCTAGGCCTTAGCACTCCCTTGAATGAAACTATGCCTGCTCTCAACATTTGTGGGGGCAGGGCGGCAGTACAAATAGAAGCCCTTTTGTCTAAATATTTGAGTTAAAAATCAAGCTAACAAACTGTTAGATAGGATAGAATCTATCCTCTTACCTTGAAAATAAACTTTATGACAACAAATTAAAAAATATATGACGTCGTATATTTATCTGACTTAAATTAGTCAAAAATAAATGACAACTGGATTTAATTATTATTGCACATGTTTAGGTATTCTTTTGATGGGTTGGTGATGTTTGGATGAGTAATAACATAGCAAAATATGACAAAATGTATTTTTTTGCCTTCGTTTTAGCAAAATTACTAATTATGTTATCGCGAAGATTTTAACAAAATTTCTTCTCTGTTAATAATAATGTCAAACGAAACAACTTTCTTTGAAGCATTGTAGTTCTTTGATAGTTTTTAGTAATTTTAATTTGGAGAAACATTGCTCTATTAAGGTGGTAATGACTGGAATTGTCAATAAAGTTCTTAAAGGAATAATTAGATTTGGAAATGAGCCATGGATTTTACAAATCAGATTTAAACGTTGTTATGGTTTAGCATATGAGAAGGTACCATTATTACAGAAAATATTACAAAATATTTTAATTTCATCATATAAATTGCTATCATTTATTTCATTATATTCACCATCTCTAAAAGGAATATCCAGATCAAATACATTACTTCTTAAGTTCTTTTCTTTCAAAAATTTTAGTATCAATATATTCCAAAGGAAAAAAAATAACAGTATATTGATCAACTTAATCAGAAAATAGTATAAATGAAAATTCATTTCAGAATTATTTATACCTGAATCAACTTCACAGTCACAGGAACTTTCCCCCATGTTTTAATTCCTTATAATTTATTGAGATGTTACTTTTATAGCATATTTTATATATTTTTAAATTTAAATATTGTTTTTAAATTTTTAAAAAGTTTAAAAACTTCTCTATGAAGTGAAACTGCTAAAGTTATATCTGTTTGTTTTTCTGGTAAATTTTGCTAACATTATTAATGGCATGCAACAGTTCATACCCACAACTGTGGCTGCTACAAGTTCAAATTAATTTCATTTCCTGCCAATGCCCATGATTCACTCTTTGAGGATCTTCTGTGGTTTGGTGTAACTATCTTTGTGCATCCCATATCTTGACTAAGTTAAATTTAATTGCTTTAACAACATTTAATCAAAATTCCTGTCACGTGCCCAAGCGTGGTTTTAAAGTTACATTTGATGTTTTATGAAGATGTTCTATCTTTGAGTGGATCCACAATATACTGTATATAATTTTCAGATTGTTCCCCCAAAGTCATTAATATCTGCACAGTAGAGGCCATGTCTCTTAGTAACAAATTCAAATTATGCATTTTACCTGGCAGAAAGAATACTTTCTGGTTTTCAGCTAAGAATGTGGCTCATACACTTTTTTCCTCACCAACAACAGTAGTGTCATTATCTTAGGCTTTCCCTCCAAAACTTTTAAAGTTAATGTCTAAAATTTAAAGTTATTATTTTAAAGTTATTATTTTATTCTTCACACAAGTCAAACTTTTACTTTTTACTTTAGGTGTAAAACCAAGGAAATACTCATTAATAGTGATGTTTTTGTTTTCTTCTCCATCAGTATATAAAATCAATGTCAATTTTTTGACATGACTTTTATCTCTGGTATAATTTAGTTGAACTGAGCAACACTAGCTTTTTCAAATTTTATGTATGATAATTTTCTTTCATTTTATTATTCATTAAATTAATAATCTCACTTTGAATTCTCCACACTATACAGTGATTTTTTTGCCTTATTATTTTTCATCTATCTTAAATGTTTGGCCATTCTAGCATCCACTTTTGAAATTTTTCTCTTAAATCTAGAAAATTTCCACTGTTTTCTGTATGTATTATACTCACATTTGGCTAAATAACATTCATGTAATATTCTTTTAATAACATTACACTAATATTCTATATTGACATTTAATTTCTTTGTTGAATCCAGATCTACAAATGGCACATGTGCTTTTTAGTGTCTGGTGATGTTTTTAGTGCAGGTGATGTTTTATGTTCTTTCAGTTGAAAGCATAGGTGTTTCCTGTCAAAATATCCTCATTTGTCAAAGCTGATCTTGAAGACTGGTTGTGAAACATGCAAGAGCATGTTACATGTCAATACACAAGTCAATGTATTTCGTCATTGTCCTTGAACTTTGTTATTCCTCTGCCTAGAATGCTCCTGTAGTCTTTCTCGTCACAGCTTCCTCCCTCACGTAATTCAAGCCTTTGCACAAATGGCCCCTCAAAGAGGCTCTTCCCGAGCACCTGGTCTAATAGCACCCGACCTCCATCATTTTCTATCCTCTTATTCCAGTTCATTTTTCTTTATAGCCTCATGTCTACTTGCTTATCATGCATCTCCCCCATGAGAATTTTAGCTCCATGAGGACAGGGACCTTGCCTGTTTTGTTCACCATTGTACCTCCAGTACTTAGAACAACTGGCCTATAGTGGGCACTTAACTAGTTGTTGAATGAATGTGGTCTCTATTCTGAAAATTCTTTCTTCAGCTCATCAATGAATTTCCCTCCCAAAGCCCAACGCCAAAGGCCCTTTATTATTTCCTCTTGTCTTAATTCCTCTATAGCAGTGATTCTCAAAGAGTGGTCCCCAGACCAGCAGCATCAGCATCATCTGGAAGCTTATTGGAAATGCAAATTCTCAGCCTCACCCCAGACCTACCAAATCAGAAGCTCTGGAGTTGGAGTCTGGAAACCTGCTTCACAAGCCCTCAGGGTGGTTTTGATGCATGTTAACGTTTGAGAATCATTGCTCTATATACTTTAGGAGTTGATGGTATGAATTACTTTTTAAATTTTACAGTCCTGCTGTGATTTGTATTAAAGGCACATTGAATACTAGAATTCTTTTTTTTCTTTTTTTTAGTATGGGTAATTTGGATGATATTGATCATACATTATTCTAGAACTCTCACTTAATCTTATTCAAGAATCAAACATAGAGACAATCTTTGGTTATATATCAAGGAATACCTTAGAATTGTAACCTCCTGCTTGTTCCTTCATAATAGAGTAAATGACGCAATTGGTTGAATACATTTTACAGTTTGTTTGTGCTCCCCGGAGGAAAGTATCTACTTCAGGGCTACGGGTTTTTACTTTTCCCTACTGTTTTTCTACTCCTTCCTCTTTTTTCATTTCAGTTCCTACAACTTGAGAGGAAAATGGATTTGAGGGTAGATGACAAATCTGTCCTGAGATCAGATCAGGAAAAGATTGACGCTTTCATTGCTCTTCTAGTCGACAGAATAATTAGGATCTTAGTGGAATTTCCATTTTCATACATTCATAATGGTCTCGTCCCATATCCCTAATCTTTCTGACAGTCATTTAAAAAAGATCAAAAATTGTTATTCTTCTTTCTTAACTAATGTGCTGCTTTGTGGATCATTTCTGTGGATGTCATGCACTCTAGGGTTTATGAATTGAAGTTTTATGTTAAGAGTTACTCTGAGGGCCTGTGAAAGTCTGTCTAAGCTTCAGTGTCTAATCCAAATCTCTTAATTGGTGTGGAAAGTCAAAACAGCAAAAAGATTGTCCTCAAAATAATGAGATACTTGTTGGTCATGCTGTTTTACTATATTTGGTTTAAGCTAGCAACAGAGTTGTTTTTTCTTACATATTTTTTGAGGGAGTGAGGGAAAAAGATTTTATTGTCATATATTCCATTTTTATGAAAAGAGGAAAAGAACAAAGAAAGTGACATTTAAAAACATGAATCTTGAGGGAAGGACCATGTCATTTGTTGGAAGTTGACAATACTTTGAGGACAGCTAACTTTTTGCTCTGTGTATGCTCTGCCATATCTAAATTTTTTTCTGCATGAATTATACTCTTAAATGTTAAGAATTGTTTTCTATGGGCTAGAACTCTACCATTCAGATCTCAGCATAAATCAGCTGACTTAGTTTGTCACTTACTTTGCCCCTTTTTCAGTTCTCAAGGACTTGAGAAAACGACACCAAATCTCAAATGAGAGGGGATGTTCTTCATGAAAGGACTGAGATTATTCAATGCCTCCACTTCAGTAGTCATTGACCTGGTGAGTGGAAAGATTACAATTTTATTACACAGACATATGCAATGGTGGCGTAGATGTAACTTCCTTCAGGGGAATGACATTATGGAAGAAACACACTCCAGGCAAACTTCCCAGGTGCTATGTATTTTACCTTGCCCCTACTTCTGGATCACAGCTGACTGGTATTACTTGAGTGTGGACAGGGCTGATGTAATGTGAGCTATGAGTGTGGAGAGAGCCTGGACTTGGAAACATGACATCTGAGGTCAAGTGACACCTTGGCCTCTTATCAGCTCTTCTACCTGGAGCTGCTTACACGTCTTTGACCTTTTGTATTTCATCTCTAAAATGGGCATGATACCACACGTTTTTCTTATTTCCTAGGGTTTCAGATAAAGTCATGAATGTGAGAAATCTTTGTAAATGCTGTGCATGCTTCATAAAAGGGATAGTCTTATTATCACTATTAATAACCATGAGGCTTTTAGGAAACAGGACATGAAAACAGGGATAAAGGGCAACTGTGAAAGACACCGACATATCCTGAGCACAGACAGAGTTGGGGTCCTGTTGAGAGTGTTTGAAGAAGCAGTGAATGACTGCTTGTCTTATCATTTCTTTCCCACTTTCTCGAAATGACGTTCATGGCTCATAGGGACCCATGACTGAGTCCCTGAGCTTCCTGAGTTAATCTCAAGGCAATGAGGAAGCTTTGGATCTCTTCTTGGGCTGCCACATTGCTTTCCCTTTTTCAGGACATCCCTATCACTTTCCCAAAGGCTGCGTTAGGCAAAGATGTTGAAACTTTGAACTCCCTCAGTGAAAGGATGGGGAAAGTGGCTGCTCAGTGAAAAATGTAAGGCATCTGGAAAGAGTGCCCAGAGGCCCTAATGTGCCCTGGTGACCAACTGGCTGACTGTATCCTGTTCTCTCATTCTTTTATTCCCTCCAGACATCCTTGGTCTCTTTTCCAGCCCTGAGTAGTAATGACTTCTTCATCTGGCACAGCCACTGGAGAGGGAGAGCGAGGGCCTTCCCAGGCCACACGGACCATGCCCTGTTTCTATTGGCCAGAAGAGATGATGGACGAGCAGCAGATGCTGCTGTCAGCCCAGCTCCATCGCTCAGACTCCAGAGATTATTGATACTCACTAGAGACCCGTCAGCTGTTCAGTGCAAGAGCTTAAGAGTCAATATGGGTCTCAGATCCAGGAATATTGGAGCTCTCAGAAGGAAATGCTCCTCAGTCCTATGCACAGAACACTAGTACCTAAATAGTCATCACCTCAAAACTTGAGGCTAAGTGTGTTCCCCCAAATCTACACCATCAGAAAAGCAGCTCAATAAAATTCACTAATTTCTCCATTTCAGGGTCCCTGAGAGATCCTAGCACTAATGGGATGTTGCCTCTTATTTGGCCCACTTCTTCCTTTCAACCTCACTCTATTTCCAGATTGAGTGACTGTGGAGTTCCTAAGACACACCTGGCAAGTGTTGCAAACACCAGTTTGTGAAACGCTATCCATAGACTGGTGCTGACCTAGCTCCAGAATGACTGGTCAACCCTTTCCATTTTGCCTAATCTTCTCTCAGGAACTAAGGCTGGCCTACTATTGCCAGTTTGCACGCAAATCCCTCATACGCCTGCAGCACTAGGCCCAAGTTTGTGCTCTGTGTTTGCAGGTTGGCGGGAAAGGGGATGGGGCTAGACACTGTTTTTTCTATGAACCAGACACTCCTAGATTCAGTTCATGTGTAAGTGCACAACATGCCGGCCTTATATGTGGGCTCTTTAATGAACAGCTGAGTGGTCTCTGATGCCTTTCGGTCAATGATCTCTGTAGGCTGAAGGTGGAGCCTGGGACTGACTGAGGCTGCAGCTGCTGCCATCCATCACTCTCTCCCTGGCCAATAGGAAGAGTGCAGGACCTGCCTGTGGGCGGGATAGGCTGACTGCTGACTGGCACATGAAGAAATCATTACTCAGGCTTGTAAGAGAAACCCCCGCAACATGGTAATGGAATGTATGAATATGACAATGCTCCTTTGCTCGGTGCTCCTTTGATAGGTCAAATACTTTTCAGATTCAGAAATATTATGTCTGTTTACAGTGTGTCATTGCACGGTAATTCCTTATTATCTGACTGTGTGGTTTAGGGTCAGTGTGTTATTTCAGGAAAAATGACATAGCTCATAGGACTGGCTAAATATATCTTTAATGTTGAGGATTTAAGATTTGAAACATAAATTATTACAAATTAAATCTGACTGGTAAAAATAGTACAGAACTCATTTACCCTTCAATGGATTATAAATAGGCTAAGAAGCAAATATTGTTTTAAATGGCATAGTAATAAAACATCTAATTTTTTTTCTAGCAGTGACTTCTCTGGAATGTAAAAATGGATAGAGAAAAATCAGTGCCATAGATTTCAGAGCTTACCTTCTTCTCCTAGTCTTCCTACTGGTTTGAAAACTATGAGCTCATACATGAAAAAAAGTTTGATGCAAATTAAATGATAATGTAGTAATTTTGCTTATAAAACTGGCAAAAACTTAAAAAACAAAAATACTTTGTGCTGTCAAGAGTGTGGTGAGATGGTGGGAATAAATTGGCAAAATTTTTATGTAGGATAGTTTAGTGGTATCAAAATCCTTAAAAATAATCTGGTCTCCCCTACACATGTATAGTGACTATTTACACTATTTACCCCCAAGCTAAAAACAGAAGGCTGTTTTTTAAAGAATTTGAACTCTCTACATTGGATAGTTTAGGGTTTTAAGTGGGAATTAGTGCTCCAGAGTAAATCCTCCCTTGTGCTGACATTTGGGATGAAGGCACCAGATTGGTTGTGCAGATGCCTCCAGAGTACCTCAAAGAGATGTCTCCAGTTAATGTCACCACTGATTTGTGGTCAACATTCCCAGTTAGGAGAAAGGCATGTTGGAAAACAGACCTATAGAAGAGCAGTGGACTCCCACGCCAATCAACATGATCTTTCATTCTTGAACAACCAAGAACCACTATATTTTGAAGAAAACCAGCAATACAAAAAAACAGACAAACAAAAGTGGACCATTAGGATCACTGACCTTAAAGGAAACAGTTAATTTCAGGAATAGCAAGAATATTTTAAAATTTTTAGTTAGTATTCTATGAGAAAGTCACGAGTATATTGCACCATGAAACAAGAGTGGGCTACTATGAAAAAGGAGTAATTGGAGGATGTAAATGTAGTAGATACTACTGATGTACTGCCCAGATTCCCTCTTCTAGGACTAAGACACTCATTTGCTAAGCTTCTAGGGTTGTTGATAGCCAATAGCTATCAGCTGAGTCCTTCTCTGAGCCTTGCCTCAGCCGAAGAGAGCCAGTTGGCCCAGGATCAGAACGGCATCCTCTTTGCTAGTCAATTAGCTGGTGAGTCAGCTCCAAAATCTCATTTTAGGGTCAGCTTTCTCACTTGCTGGGAAGAAGATTCTGAGGAAGAGATTTGCCCTCAGGAAATTACTGGGGAGTGCTCCCAGGGTCAATGCGTGTAGGGGAGTGAATGAAGCAGGACTACACAGAGAAGGTAAAGAGTGATGCAGTTGTTAACAAAAACTTCAGGAAATCTTAGAGGGAGCTCTGGAGCTAGGATAGCTCTCCAAAATTGTCCACAGTTTTGTGGAAGGAGCTGGATTTTATACACTTCTTTATTGACCCATCTTTGGATGTATCTAAGGGTACAGCGAGAAGGCAGCTGTCTACAAGCCAGCAAGAGAGGCCTCACCAGAAACCAACCCTGATGTCACCTTAATCTTGGACTTCTGGCCTCCAGAACTGTGAGAAATTTCTGTTGTTTAAGCCACCTGTCTGTAATATTTTGTTACAGCGGCCATAGCAGACTAATACAATTATTATATAAATACATGCTATGAAGTACATATTATTATGTAACTTAATCAAATTTCAAGTAAACTAACAAAATATAAGTGTGAGATAAGAGGTGCTTTGTGTGAAAAGACAGTTGGCTTTGAAAACGCTTTGGTGAATGCTTTGTTAAAGGCAAGTCATTAAAAATATTGCCATTGAATTAGATATGGGAAGGCAATATTAAAAGATAGGAAGAAAATGAAAAACAATCTAGATTGATTCTGCACACAGTTGCTTTGTAAGTGGTTTTAAGTCCTTGCTCCACTTGAAAGAATTGAAGCCTGGAAATGATAGACCAGGCATTCCACTTGTGGTTGATACCTGACAGGCCACATGACATTAAATTGGGATCTTTGTCTCCAATAGAAGAAAAGACCTTAAACATCAATGATCATATTTATTACAATTCCCCATGTTAATTGACTTTTTCAATGATCAACTACTGGTCCAAAAGCTTTTCAATAATTCTATTGAAAATTATTGTTGTAATCGTTAAAATAACAAGAAGAAGAAGGAAGAGGAGGAGGAAGAAGGAGGAAGGTTTAACTACCACTTTCAGGGAGGAGGTCTGGGGAGGAGGTGTGGGGAGGAGGTGGAAGTTTTTTATTTTTCATTGAATACCATTCTGTGCAGTTTGGACTTTTCATATACTACGTGCAGGAATTACTTTCATAACAAACACACAAATTAATAAATAAGATCTCCATAGTCTTTGATTCCATGCAATTCCATTGTCTAGGAAATTACAGTGGATTTGGAGTTCAGGCTCTGGAGTAAAGCTGTCTGCATTTGAACCCTGACTCCACCATTTTCTCCCTGTGTGAGCTTGGGCAGGTTACTTAACTTCTCTGTGTCATCCATCATCTGCAAAATGAGGATTAATAGTGGAACCTACCTCATAGACTTTTGTGAAGATTAAATGAGATAATACATGTGTAAAGCATTTCGCTCAGGGTCAGGCACACAGGAAGAAACCAATGGATGTTAGCTATAATTATTTTTTGAAAATAAACAAAAATGTACAGATAAATTTATATACAAGATATTTTTACAGTATTATTTGATAATAAAAACCTGAAACGACTCAGATGTTTAGCAATAGGAACATATTTAAATGTTATGTTATATTTATAAGATGACATGTCAATCAGCTGTTAAAAAAATCTCATTTCCTAAGAATATTCATTGACATGAGAAAAGGCTAATTATATAATCTTAAAGTGAAAAAGACAGGCATACAACTATCTATATCCATAGCTATATCTGCATATAATATATGTATATGTTATATATGGGGCTATATATATATTTATATGTAGTCTCAATTTTGTAAAAGAAAAATTCTAGGTATATAAAAAAACCTGGAAGAAAATAATTAAATGTTAATGGTGGTTGTCTCTTTAGGTGTTGGGATTACCACCTTTCTTATGGAGCTCACGCCTTGGTGGGAGGAGGTCATTTTTGCAGGCTCTCATTTGAAGAGGTCACCTCCCTAAAATGAAAACTTGCCCACCGCAGCCCATGGTCACTTCTCAGACCCTGCCAGAGGTCTGCTGCTGTCAACTGTGTCTGTGTAACTGAGGGAAACACCTGACAGATGAGGAGAGGAGAGGGAGGAGGAAGATGAGCAGAATGTGAAGGATGACAACTGACACTCTTCAGGGTCATAACAGATAAGCAGGAATAATTATGACACAACGAACTGTGGGATCCAATATGTAAGAAAACGATCTCTATAGAGATTCCACAAGGTTTGATGAGAAGTGAGGAGTTGGGAGAGTGAATAGAGGGTATGCACCTAGATGTGTGGCTTAGGGGATTGAATATCTCCCACAACCTTCAGCGCTCCTTTCAAAAGATCACCTAGGTATCCTTTGGCTCTGTTTTGTCCTTCAGATCCTTCTGCATGGCCCAACTCTGCTCCCTGCATAGGACACATACATGTCTTTCAGTGCTGTCTCTCCTTCCAACCACACTTGCCAGCCCTTCTTTAATCTCCTGCCTTCCAGCACCCTGCTCACCCAGCACTCCACACATTCCACCGGGTCAGTACACAGCTCCCAGGGCTCTTTCATCATTGGAAGACCAGACTGTTGTTGCTAAGCAGAGTATACAGGGCACGACTGGAGCCAACTGTTTAACTCAAGCTAATTCATGGTATTTCTCAGTTTGCCTGGATGATCAGCGGGGGAAGCAATGATTTCCCAGTTTACTACTAAAGCTGATGTACCTTGATGACCTGTTATGAAAATGATAGTTATGTTCTATGACTTGAATTTTACTCAAACACCGAGGAGCAAACATTTATTCAGTTTATATTGTTTGCAGCATAGTGATTAGCTCTATAGGAGAACAAGAAGTCACAAAAGAAATAGATGGCTAAGTTTGGGGGGTTTGGATAGAAATGGGGAATGATTGCTAATGGTCATGAGGTTTCTTTTTGGGCTGATGAAATGTTCTAAAATTGATTGTGGTGATGGGTGCAAACCTCTGTAGATATACTAAAAACCATTGAACTGTACAATTTAAATTGCTGAATTCTATAGTATGTGAATTATGTCACAATAAAGCTTTTATAAAAAAGAGAAATAGATGGCATTGAACCTGTCTGAGAGAGTAAGACCACCTTTTTGGATTGGGACAGATTTGCACTTACGTGCTTGATTTTTGTTAAGTGAGTTGGAGTAAACTGCCTGCACAACTTCTGACCTCTGACACATGGAGGTCACTTGAAATGAAACAGAACTAAAATCAAATTCTGGCTCTGCTTTATACTAGTGCTGTGATGTGTTGTCAATGACTTAACATCTCTGAGTCTCAATTTCCTCTTCTATAAAATGGAGGTAATAACAGTCATTGTGAAAGTAAGTGAGGACGTGTATGTAAAGGTCCTTCTCGGTGTGCACTACAAGGTCATCGCTCAGCAGATGTAAGTACCCCTCCCCCACCAATAAATGTCTGTTATATGGACTTGAATGTATAGTTGAACTTTGTTTTAGTCTTGCAAAATGGCTAACCTGGTCAATATTCATTTCTTTTTTTTTTTACATTTTATTTATATTATTATTATTTTTTTTGTGAGGAAGACCAGCCCTGAGCTAACATCCGTTGCTCACCTTCCTCTTTTTGCTGAGGAAGACCGGCCCTGGGCTAACATCAGTGTCCATCTTCCTCTACTTTATATGGGACGCCGCCACAGCATGGCTGACAGGCAGTGCGTCCGCGGGCGCCTGGGATCCGAACCCACGAACCCCGGGCTGCCAAGCGCGAACTAAACCGCTGCGTTACCGGGCCGGAATATTCATTTCTTAAGGAATAATACCACAGGAATTGGTGCAAAGGGAAACGGAAAAGTCAATTGAAACTTTCTGTTCTAAAATAATTTCTGACTCACTTAAACTGATAGTAACTAAATGTCATTAGTTGTGGAGAGCTGGTCCATGACCTGATGAAATAATTCAATGGGTCTCATTCTCTTGGTTTTAAGTGTAGAACCAAACATAATATATTCCAACATTATCAATTTCCAAGATCTTAATGGTTAAATGGATAGGAAATGTTAAGTATGGTGTCCTTGTTGTAGTAGACATTTAATACATTTGTGTTGACTGATGAATGGATAGTGATTTTCAGAATGGAGGCTGTGACTCTGTTTCCCTGTGTGCAGCTTGAGGATGTTCACTGTGGAAGGGCTCCAACTGCTCTGGGGTAGGTAGTAGAAGAGCCTTTAAGAATCCTTCTCTTGTGGCTGACTGGCTGTTGACATTTAGTGGTGGCTGCCTGGGTGCTAATCACTTCGCTCATTTACATCCTGATCTCTTTCATTTCTCCCAACCATGCTTCCCTGTGGGCTATTCCTGAACTAAATGAGGGCAGTGTTTCCACAGCGTGGAAAATATATACATTTCCCATGGCCTTTTGGGCAAATTTACAGTCATTGGAGTGTGGTGTGGTTAGGAGGGATATCAGGTTCGTGGAAAAAAACCAAACCAAACCAAATCAAACTTGAGCACCATGAGACCATGACTACAGAAGTAGTAAGAAAAGGAAAGGAATAGTTATAGAATGCCGACTATGTAGTAGGCACTGTGCACACGTGACCTCGAAAGAATCCATGCAATGTCTCCCCTTTTAGACCTTAGTCTTCTTTATTTCATAGGATCTTTTGATGAATTAAACATGGACAAGCTGGAGGACTTTGGAGGTTGTAGGATGGGGAGGGGAAAATGTTAATTGAATTTTTGGACTCTTTCCTCTCCTTGAAGCTTTGCCTATATCTGTCACCACATGCTGAGGCATCTTCCTTGAGCTCATAAGAGGTGCTGCCTGGTGAGGGGAGGGTGAGCTGAGGGCTTAATGCTGGCTCTGTTCTACTTACTGTGTGATCTTGGGCAACTAGACCCTGAGGGATTCAGCTGCCTCAGGTGCAAAATGGGGATAATATGCACCTTAGAGGGTTGTTTGAGGATTAGAAACAATGTTTGTAAACTGCCTAACACATATTTGGTACCCGTAATACTACGGTTATTCCTCGAATCTGTTACTGCCCCTAAATCCAGTCGCTCACAATCGATTGCCTAGATCAAATAAAATTTTTAGTCGATCTGCTAATCCTGTTACCTGATTTGACACCTCAGGGATGTTTCTAAAATCTAAAATTTAATGTCCCTTTCCCACTTCAAAATCTTTAGTGCCTAAATGTTTAGTGGTCTTTCTTAAGGCATTTAAAGAGCTTTAAAACTTGTTCCTGTACTATTTAAAAGGACTCTCTTTCCTACTTTGCATTCCCCATCCCCAAGGCAGGCTTCCTAGGCAAGCTGGCTTGTGCAGTCACACAGGGTCCTGCTTTCAAATTGGAGCCCACCCTTGTTTTAACAATCTGCTATGGACTTTTTGAAATTCTTAATGATTTTTTCTTTGAACTACTTGTGTTTTGTAAGCAACATCACATGTAACAATAGAGCATGGGCATCAGCAGCTCAGACACATCAGGATGCAGCTTGCACCTGGGTAAGCTCAGCTCCCCCACAGCAAATGGCTGAGCAGTTGGTCTGTCCTCCTGGCATGCATGTATCTGGGACATTCTGGAGTGCCCTGGATCCCCAAGGGGGCATCTAGGGTTAGAACCTGGACCCAGATTGGCAGTGGCAATGGTGGCCGTAGAAGCTGAAGCAGCAGCAGTGGCAGCAATGGTGGCCTTGGGAGAGAGGAGGGACTTTGCATGGGGTCAGTTCCTGCACTGTGGTGGGAGGTGGGCTTCCTGTCCATCCCTGGAGCCCATCCCTGTGCATTTGCACAAATTTGAATTCTCCAGCCTGAGGGCAGCGTCAGGAACTCTGGAGGTCAGGCAGTAAACTTTGCCAGTAAATTATTACAAAGTCAAAAAACATACGTGAATATTGCAATAAAGCATATCGGTGAGTAAGTAGAATTCTTCAAAGAGTTTTGAATATCTGGTTTTGAAAACTGCTGCAACTTTGCAAAGCAAATATCCCCAGGCTTAGAAATAGAAATTAAATTGAGATTATCACACTTGACAGAAAAGAATGCTGTTTTCATATGACACTTCACGTGAACCATTAATAAGGAGACTATTTTATTTTATTTTATTTTTGTGTATGTGTGAGGAAGACCAGCCCTGAGCTAACATCCATTGCCAATCCTCCTCTTTTTGCTGAGGAAGACTGGCCCTGGGCTAACATCTGTACCCATCGTCCTCTACTTTATATGGGACACCCCCACAGCATGGCTGACAAGCAGTGCGTCGGCGGGCACCTGGGATCTGAACCTGCGAACCCCAGGCTGCCAAAGTGCGAACTAAACCCCTGCACCACTGAGCGGCCCCAAGGAGATAATTTTAAAATTAAGTTTTCCTTGTAATTGAAGACATAGAAATGAAATGCATAAACAGGGATTTTGAATTATATGCAAATCGTGAAGCTACTTTTAGTTTCTTGTACAACCTCCACAAGTTTCAGGAAATGTCAGAGAAAATATTAAAATACCACTGTATAAATTTACATTTAAAATTAAATTCAGATTTACATGAAATTGATTTGTATGATAAGTCAAATCTTTAAAAAAATTGTTCTGCAAGAGTCATCAGCTCTAAATGTACTAAAATTTATATTACGAAATAATTTATCAAAAATGATAAATAGCCTGTAAAATACCCTTAACAATTCCACTAAATTTGCAACAGCAGAAAGATCATTCCAAAAATTAAAAATTGTCAAAAATTATTTGTGATCTTGCATTAGCTAGGAGTGACTGGCATTGCTTTTAATTATATTGTTTGAAAATTAAGTTCCAAAAAGCACAAATTCTTTTTTTCCTTGTAAATGAATTTGTAGAAAAATGAGCCAGAAACTACGATATCACATTGATAAAGTATTATTATTCATTATATTAAATAAAATTGACACCTAAAATATAATTTTCTTTGCAATTTACAAGTATATTAGTCATATGTCACTTTTACTCTATTACTTTCTTTTTTAAAGGAAAAAGCTTTCTATTTTAGTGTCTTTAACTGCACTTTCCCCCCTGCTTTTTGAACTAAGGGCCTCACGTTTTCATTTTGTGTAGGGCTCCACAAAATACTTAGCTGATCCTGTCCATCCACTGTACCATCTCTCACCTCTTATTAGGCACCTAACACACTTCTTTCCAATATTTGAACGTACAATGTCCTTCTATCTTGGCATTCCTTTGGTTATGTTGTTTCTCCTGATTAGAATGACCCTCCTTAAGGGCAAAGACTCTACTTTTTTAACTGATTTACCATTTCTTAGTGTCTAGTACTGTGCTTTTCATGTTTTAGAAGTTTAATGAATATGATTAAACAGAGTATTGAGGAGAACACCAATTGACAAAATTAATGAGATGCTGGTAATTTGACTGAAGCATTGATCAGGGTTTCTCCAGCTGATCAGCAAGTGTCCTTGCCCTCTCGTTGCTTTATTTCTGAGAAGTGGCACAGAATCTGACGTCTGAGGGATTAGTAGAAGCAAACCAGACAAAAGGGAACAGGGGAGAAGAGTGCAGCATCAAAAGCAGAAGGGATGTCAGGAGCAAAGTCCCAGAGGCAGGAGAGAACAGGTGAGTTCCAGGAACTGAAGAGGTTTTCCTCCTCGAGATGCATCCTTGTTCTGAAAGGATGGCCTTTGAGAGGGAAGGAATGTTTTTTTTTTGACCAATATTTACAAGAGTATTGATCTCTCTTCCCAGGACCTCCGAATAAGCTTTTAGGATTCATCTCTAGGTCAATAATAATAACCGTCAAAATATTTAATGCAATGCATGGAACTTTCCTTGTGACTAAAGTTTGGATCATTAGATACTAGATCCTCTCCATCTACCAGCTCATTAGCTAATCAGTGATGTTGTTGGTCCAATTGGATGGTTCACTGAATTAATTAGCCTGTATCACAGAGGTTCATTTCTGGGTATGGGGTAGATGGAGATGACTTAGGTCTGTAGTCACATATGGTATCCCTACCTTCGGTGTCTAGGTCACAACGGGAAACAGGTAAGAAGGAAGGATCATGATAAATCTATTTCTCCCAGCACAGGAAAACAACTTCTTAAAGCCTGTGTCCTTTGCATACAAAAGGGAACCCAAGTCTGGTTCTCTAAATCCAGTGTGAAGGTCACATATCCTCCTGAGTGGGACACAGTTAACATGCCTTAAGAGTTTCCTTAGGGTAGAATGTTTTGTTAGAGTTCAGAACTTTAATTACATCTTAAAATATTGTAGTTGGTTGTATTATATATTGATTCTTTGATTTTAGCAATTATAGGTAACTGACAACTACAAAAAAAATCTGAAAATGACCTAAGGATTTTATGCTGAATGAGGTCACAGGCCTTCTCTGTCTTTCCTGATCCTTAAGACTGTTTTGTTCTTATATGTTCTTTCTTAAGCCTTCTAGGGAATCAGTCCTAGGAAAAAAACCTCCAAATTTACAAATATTGTATTTTTACTTTTGCTTTATAGATGACTTAACAGATTGCAAAGTTTCTGTGGAAGGAGGTATGTAAGCCCCAGAAAGTAAGGGAGACATGAACATACAGAAATTGAGATATCTATAAAGTACAAGTTACGTTTATAAGCTTATAAATAATTTTCTTGGTAAATATTCTTCAACTATTATTAATAATCAGGAGAAGGGAAAGAGAGGAGTGAGTATGAGAGTTCAAACTTCATATATATAAAAAAAGTTCAAGTAAAAGGGAGTGAGTGAAAGAGAAAGTATAAGGAATTCATTTCCCACAGTAAAGAATGTACCATGTGTTATATGCTGAGGATGTCTAAGGACTTTAAAGATGTACCCTGCGAATTTTAGAAGTTTTTGATGAAATAGTATACTAAGGTGAACTATGTTAAAATACTTTTTTCAACCATTCCAGAAATTCTGGTCCAAGTTGGCATGTCAAGGCTGGTAGGTCACACACTTTTGACTGTAGCTCAGATTGCTGGGAGACACGTCTTCCACATTAGGTTCAGGTGACAGTTCAGCTCACTGTACAGGAGAGATCCACTTGTAGAGAAAGAGAGAAGAGGGAGAGGAAGATTTAGCACTGCATTTTCACAGGGCAAGAAATTCCACCCTCGCTCCAATGTGTGTTGGCCCGTTGCCTGGGATCTTGTTAAACACATGACCACACTCTTCTGCCTATTTCTGGCCTGGATTTGGAGCTTGGTAGCTAAGCAAACCCTAGTTGAAGCTAAAATTAGGCAGCCAAATTATGACAAGACATACTTGTCTTCAACAAAGAAGAGATGTCTATTCAAGAAAAATTGGGTCTATCCGTGGGTCAATGTCAGTCGCGTGCATCTTCGCAGTCTGTTTCTGTTATGCAAAATTTGAACTAAAATAGACCAACTAACTGGACTGCGTTCTGGCTTCCAACCCTCTAGTATTGCCACAGCAGCCCAGTTCTGTTGTAAATGGTCTGGTCTAGCTGGAGGAGAGTTTAAGGAGTAGCAGCAACATAACAAACTATTGGCATGAATGGTGAAAAGCAGGGAGAATACATATGACCATATCTTTCGGGTTAATGTAATTTTATGATTTCAAAGATGTCAAAGTTTAAAAGTCTTTTGCATCAAGGGAGGAATGCGTTTGGAGTCTGAGAGTTACAGCATTCTCTTTGACTTGACGAGTGTCTGATAGAAGAGGGATTGTCATCAAAACGAAAGCAAAGGATAGTAATAATAAAGCCTTACATTTAAAAATATTTTTACACATACTTTCCCAAACATCTCACTCAATATCTTTTGATCATCCACTTTATGAGTGTGGTATTGTGGGGGATTCAGAGATGAATCAGAGATTTTCTCTCCCATCAAGAAGCATAGGATCTATTTAGAGGCAAGAAATAAATGCAGGAGAAATGAAACCACAACTAAAAAGAATTTAATAGCAGTTTAATAGAAGAGATATTTATAAGATAGTGCATGATTAACTGTTACATGCCTTCTACTGAGGAATTCAGAGGGAAATATTCACTTCTGTTTTCAGTGATGATGGAGGTGAGATTTTCAAGAATGTGTGGATGGAGATTGATGGAGAGAGCGACGTGAAGGAAACATGGAGACTTATAAGTGCAAGAAAGGTTGGAGGGGATGGTGAGCACATTATTTGGATGGAAGCTTGGGGATTATACAGGGAAGTGGTTGTTTTTACACAGGAGGTACATAGCTCTACACTTACTTGAGAGATGAAGCCGTTGTCAGTCCAGAGGAAGCCTGAAGACACCGAGATCTCTAACGCAGGGACTCAAAGCTGGGCAACTAGACAGTTAGGCTGTTAGTCTTTTTGTCATGCAATACTTATATCTGGGCCAAAACACAAACAAAAATTGAACCAAACCAAATCAACCAATTAACATTTCTCCTCTCTCCAAATATAATCACTTTAGAGTTAAGGAACCCATTCTCCCTGGTAGGCTAGACTGATTCTTCCCTCTCTCATAGCTGTGATCCATCCCTTTTCTCTTGAGACAGCTCAAGCACTTTCTATGGCTAGGTTTCTAGAATGGACACCTTTCCATAGGTGCCCAACATTTCTGTTCCATTGGAACTTTCAGGCTGAAGATACATTCTACCTGCAAGAAAGTATTTCAATATATTACCATTTAGAGGATTTAATTCAAACTCAGTAGTGAACAACAAGGAAAAAAGATATTTAAATATGTTGGACTCAAAACACATCACATTTTAAAATCCCCTTTGTATTTCTAGTTGCCTCCATGAGGAAATATATGGATAGGAAATTGAAAAAGGCTTTGCCAGGCATCTTTCCTTAATCAAAATTTCACAGTGTTATTATAAATCCAGACTGAAAGAAAAAGGCTTTTCCACTAAACTGCTTTTGCCAAGGCTTGGGGACTTTATTACTAAAACCAGTGGACACATTTCCATCCTGATTTTATTTGATCTCTCAGCAGCATTCAACTAATGTCACTCCCTCCTTTTTGGAATGTTCTTTTCCATTGACTCCTATAACACCACACCCTCTTAGTTTTCCTCTTCTCAGCAACTTTCAACATTTTCCTTTTTTAGCCTAGAAGACAATTCCCTCAGTCTTTGCTTCATGAACTCCAACTGTCTGTTAGGTGTATTCCTGTAATGCCTTTGAGACTCTGTCCTAATGCCTACCACTTCCCTCCCCACATGAAATTAGATGTTTCTGTTTCAACAGCAACTTCTACTACCCCCCACCATCTGCTGACATAGCACCCATATTTGTTTTTAGATAAATTTTTAAGGTGATCTTCCCCACTAGCCTATAAGGTCTATGAAGTCACTTTCCTCTTTCTCTGTTTCCTTTGCAAGGTTCTCCTTTACTACCCATGCCTTAAATGTTGGGCTCACTTGAGATTGTGTCCTGGGCATTTTCTCTTATACCTCTATATACTGTCCTTGGACAAGCCCATCTTTTTCCATGTTTAAATTAACTTCTGTATACACATAACTCCTTATATTTATCATTAGTGCACCCATTTGTTCAACTTTTTACTGGAAGTCTCTGTTTGGGTGTGTCTCATATACCTCATTATGGCCACCCTCCCATCTCTGCTCTTTACAGAGTACCTTAGCTCTGTGAATTACCATCCAGCCAGTCACTTAAGCCTCTGTGTCAGGATGGAGCTTGTGTCCTGTTGGCTTCTTGTCACTTCCAGTCCTCATATCTGGTGGGGAGGAAGAGATCTAGCGAATAACACCAAAGTTACACTCTCAGAGGGGGGATTGATATTAGGAAAGGAGGGGTGCTTGCATTGTAGGTGCTGCAGTCTGAGAAGTACCAGGATCCAATACTCCTCTCCCAGGATGGAGGCAGAACTGGGTTTTGCCAGCCTCTGACAAAAAGGATTGGAATCTCACTGGCCTTAGCCTCGAGGAGCAGATGCAGTGTGGAGTCTGGATTATTGGGGTAGGAAGATAAAGGAAAGAAGCTCTGGGCATCCATTTGCGGCCAACTTTGTTTGAATTGAAACAGTAAAGAAATGTTTTGCACCCTGCTCTGGACTCCAATCAGATGACTAACTCAGTAAGGCTAGTTTCTCTTTGGTAATGGACTAAGCCTGCTAAACTTCCCAAACACTGTGGAGCATGTAAGAGCAGTGTTACACCACAAATCTCTGGGTCACCATTGATCCTTCCTTCTTCCTCATTTCAGGCATCCAATTGGCTACTAAAATCTACAGATTCAGTCTCTTAAAGATTTTGAATCAGTCCAACTCTTTGCAATACACGCTAACAATCTCTTAGTCTAGGGCAAAATCAGTCCCATGTGAATTCCCATCACATCTTAACTGGCTTCACCACCTTTAGCTTTGATGCCCTTATACTCATCCTCCATGTGGCAGCCGCCACCTCTCATCAGTTCATTCTCCTATTTGAAATTCTTCTGTGGCTTCCCACTACCCTGTGCATCAAGTACATCTTGACCGCCTTTTAGGTTGTCAAAAGTGCTCTGCCTCTTCTCAGAAACTTGCAATATTTTCCTTTTTTAGCTAGAAGACAATTCCTTCCGTTTTTACTTCACTAACTCTAATTCATCCGTCAGGTATATTCCTGTTACTACCTTTGAGAGTCTTTCCTAATGCCTCCTATTCTCTGCCCTATATTAGATTAGATGTTCTTGTTTCTATAGAAACTTGTGCCTGTCCCCTCTGCCCAAAGATAGCACCCATACTTGGTTTTAAATTAATTTCAAAGTAGTCTTCCCTACTAGCCTATAAGCTCTGTGAATTCAAGGACCTTGATGTCTTGCTCAATACAGTATATCAGCACTAAACACAGTTCCTGACTCATAGTCAGTCAATGAACACTTGTTCTACTAAATCCAAAGGAGACCCCACTAATTACACTGTCAACAAAATGTAAACCATTTTAGCTGAGCTTTGAAATAATCTTCTAATGACTTCTATAAGGTATTTTAAACAACTACACAATAATTAAAATAATCTAATCAAAGCTCCCAATTAGGATGTAAACTCCTTCTACTGATCTTGCATATTTGATGCCACACTGAACAATTGTACTCATTTATTCAGACTCTCTAATGAGCACCTACGTATGTGATGCTTTGTTCTAGGTACTGGGGAACAGAAGTGAACTCAACAAGGTTTTTCAGATAGCTATTATCTGTGCTTTCATGGGGTGTCCATTATAGTGGGGATAGACAGATAATAAACTAATAAATATAAATGAGATAATTTCATTAAATAAGGGTCATGAATAAAACACAATAGGTCACTGTAGTAGAGAGTAGGGGTTGGAGAGCTGTTATCTGAGGAGATGGTATTGGAATTGAGACCTGAAAGATAAGAGGAAGTTGGAGAAGATCAGGCAGAAGTTAGAGCGAGGCCCCTTCCCGAAGAATAGCTGCTATATCTCAATCTCCATTTTTATACCAGGAAGCAGAGACTTAGGGAATGTTAAGTAATTTGTTCAAGATTACATAGTTAGCAAATATTGAAGCCAAACTAGAGAGTCTTTCTTTGATTTTGCCACCAAACTGTGCTGCAGCCACTGTTGTTTGGTATCTTCCACACCCTTGGGACCAAGGTCCTTGAATGGCCTTTGGCTGCTCTCTGTCACACTGAAGTGTCCTGTGATCTAAAATTGCCTCTGATTTCCTACCATGTCATCCTCTGTTCTCGGAGCTCCCATTCCTTTACTCTGCTGGAGCTCAGCTAGGAATCTTAGAGAAAAAGAATCTACTTAATTGAATTTTCACAAAGTTGTGAGCGATAGCTCTCACCTAAAAAGGTGTTTTCATTTTAAAAGGGGAATTTTATTCAGGATGTGTCCAGTGTTTTAAAGTTTTTCCAAAGTGCTTCTGGTATCCATAGTCTCATTTAAAACTCACTCTGCAGTAAATTTTTAAATATCCATTATATAGCTCTGGAAAGTGATGCTCAAAGAAGCTAATGTTGGTAATCCAAACAAGCCTCTTACTGGTGGAAATTCAAGTAGGCAGAACGAAAAGAATATCATCCTCAGTGTAGGGAAGTGGATTTTAGGACTATGGCCTGTTCTGATTGTGTATAGAGCAACTCTGCTGGCCCAATCCTGTTTTCTACTCTCCCTGGCCAGTGTGTATTTTCCCTCTGGTCAGGCTTATTTCCTTGCTAACTTCACATGTTCTGTGTTGAGTCTTCCCTGATGCCATTGTTAGTGTTGCTTCTCCATCACAGGAACTTATCCCCCAGCTTCACCACATTCTCAAAACCAGGTTTTGCCTCAAGACCCTACTCGAACACAATTCCGCTTCTGAGCCCTCCCAACCACGCTGATGTATCAACTAGACTCCATCAGATCAGTCAGTGCCCATGACACACTAGCTATCAATTATTTTCAATGTCACCTCGCCTCCCAATTATTTTTGCCATCTCCTCCCCATCCTCCTTTTCTACTAAATTCTTCACTTTGAGTCTATACCACATTGACTAGTACTTGGACCAATAGCACTTGGTCCTATACCACGTTGACTGGCACAAGTAAATTTCATGACAGTTAGTTGTTTTTTCATTTCATCTATTTTTGGCTCATTCTCCCAGTTCAGCTGTAAGTTATAATACTCTACCCTATGTTACTGGTCCTCAAAGTTTTTTATTTCAGGACCCCTTTACACGTGTAAATGCTACTGAGAACACCAAAAAGCTTTTGCTTATGTAGTTATATCTATTGACATGTATCATATTAGAAATTGACACTGAGAAATTTAAAAATATTCATTTATTAATTTGTTAAAAATAATAAATCCATTACATGTTAACATAAATAACATTTTTATAAAATATATCTATATTTTCCAAAACAAAATGATTTTAGTGAGAAGAGTGGCATTGTTCTATATTTTCTCAAATCTCTTTAATATCTGGCTTAACAAAAGACAGCTGGATTCTCATATTTGCTTCTGTATTCAATCTGTTGCAATATCATATGTCTTATACCCTCTGGAAAACTCCGCTGTTTACTCATACAAGAGTAAGAGTGAAAGGGCAAATAGTATCTTAGTAATATTATAAAAATAGTTTTAACTTCACGGACTCCCCTGAAATGGTTTGAGAGTCCTAGTGTTCCCTGAAGCACATTTTGAGTAATGTTTCCTTAGATTTGTATTTCTCTTAGAGTGCTGAGCCCAAAGTAGATGCTCCGTATATACTTATTTACTCATGGAAATTACTCATAGAAATTAACTCAAAGAAATTGAAACGTGGTATAACTTTTTTCTGCTTGTCATTTTGTTTACTTAGTTCTTCTTGCACATAAAAAGACATAGAAATCCACCAGTTTTCAGCCAGTTCAGAATTATAATGATTTATTTTGTGAAGCACTGCAGTGCAAGCATGTGGAGGGGCGGGGAGAATATGGACCACAGACGCTGTGCTCCGTCATGTGAGGACGGCAGTGTATACTTGGGCGGGAGAAAGCTGGCACTGCAGGAATTTCAGGAACCTGACAGAGTGCAGAGAGTGGTGGGTGTGGAGTCAGTGCTTGGTGTGTTAATACCAGAGGTACTTAGTCAATGTGAGTTTAATGCTCAAGAGCATGGAGTGGGAGTTGGTGAGATCTCATGGGTCATGAAAGAACCACTTGCCAGGCTGGGATGAAACTTGTAGAACGTAATTTCCTCTCTGGTCACTCATTAATCTTAAAGGACTTAACTTGTTATTAAAGTACTTTCAGACTTTGGATGGCACAGACTGTAGTGTCTAATAAGATTTAGTGGGAGACATACAGGAATGGCCAGAAATTGGGCACCGTTTAACCCCCTTACAAATGACCTTTGCAGAAGAGCTCACCAATCAAATCTGGCAATGAGTGAGAATCATGTAACCAGAGGGTAGTGACAGTTTTGACATTGCTGTGACCTGGAGGAAGCCTCTCAGCATGGGCTTCTTCTAGCAAGACAGATGAGAGACTTGCCACCTGGATAAATTGCTTTGAGGGCACTTCCTCGAAATTCATACAAATAGGAATGAAAAGCTCCATAATATTTTATGGAGTATATGACAACTCTGAGTCATGGAGGATTTTAGTTACACTGTTTGTAGGGAGGACATGTGAAAGTAAAGACCTTCCTTAAGCTTTCAAAAAGTGTATGAAAGTACCAATTGACTCCTTAGAGCTCCAAGATTTTTACTTTAGAAAAACATCAGAAAAGACAATGGAGGAACACTGAGGCACCAGTGACATTTGCAGTGAAACTGGTGGCCAGCCCTTGTGCAGGGTCATAGGAGTGACAATAGTTCTTTGGTTCAAATTCAGACACCAGTAATGGGAAGGGAAGGAGTGTTAGACACTGATGGAAACTCTTAAGGGTTTATGTGTCAAAGAATTTTCCTGGTAAGGATGCATGTTTGTCCTTCTATAGAGTAACTAGAATGCAGGTAAGATTCTCTCCTGAGGCATACTGTTGTGTTGCTCAATTCGGGCATGACTTTGACACTTGAGAAGCCAAACCATTCTGCTTCTTTTCTGAAGCCAGCTGTTAACACCAGAAGTGTCCTTTCAAAGAGGAAATGAGATTTAAGGTGGGCCAGGAAGATGGAGGAAGAGGGAAAAGGTTTTATGAACATTTTATGACTTTATTTTACATCGCTTTTCCTGGACTGGAAGTTCAACTGGAAAATAGGGGACATTTGACTGACTCCACGACGCTGTTGAAAAGTGCAAAATTTTGTGACTGACTTTTCCATATTGACCTTTTTTCCTCCCTTCACTGGATTAATCTAATTATATGTTAGTATAAGCAGGATGTAACCTTAGGATATTAAGAATTCCCATCCGATTTTTGCAGAATTTCTTAAAAGAATTTAAATCCAGTAATCCATAGCAGGATGAAGACCAATATTTTCTCGGCGTTATGAAAAATAGATATTTCACTGTTGTTCTTTAAAGAAATGACAGAGAAGACTCCTTTCTGGTTTGGGGTCTCAAGGAATTTCTGAAATGTGTTCTTTGAGTCATTAGGAAACTGAAAATATAGAAAATGTCTGTAGAAAATGAAACAACCTTCCCCCTAAAACCAAACAGTGAAGGACAGCTGCTGACAGAGAGATAGGATTAACAAAGGAGCAAGTGTAAGAAATGCAGTGGTATTTGCCCAGACACTGAGTTTCTTTCAGCCTCTCAGGCTGGCGGTGGTGACAGAGCCATCTGTCCTATGGTTTTGCCCTCTGTAGTCAACCATTAATTTTCCTCAAGGGCTCTCAGTGACAGCTCCCTCATAGTGACCATACTTGGACACAAGGTGCATAACACGCTTTAAGAGTCACTTCAAGGATTCAAGGCTTATGACATTGAGTCTGTGGCAAAGAAAATGGAAAATTTATAGACCAGCCAAAGGTAGATGAAAACTTAGAGAGACATTGGCTTATTTGAGGACAGTGCTATATTTACTTGAGTTACATTTTTGTCTTGAAATCCCATGCTGTGTGGGTCTAACTCTTGATCCACATATATTGGAGCTTGTAAACAATGGAACAGTTGTCTGAGTAAATAGAGAGAAAGAGATGCTAGTGAGTTGTTCCTGAAAACCAGAGAAAGGACAAAAACACAACTCACTTGCATCTTATTTTGAGATGATTTTCCTTTTTTATAACAAGCTCCACAAGATTCTCTTCTCCCAATGTTCTCTCTCTCTCCTGCAGCTGTTCTACCTCACTAGAAACAACATGCGTAAAAAGAGTATTCTACAAATATGCATCCAAATTGTTATGCTATTTTCCTTCTGCTTGCACTGATGCTAGAGAGAACTCAAGCCTGGTTTTTAGAGCTCTAGGTTTCATGAGGTAAGATTTCAAGGATACATTTAAAATAATCTCCTTGAAATGTTATTCTGATAAAAAAGCATGAGGTCATTGTGAATATTCCTGGAAAATCAGCATTCCATTTTAGGGAGAATTCAATAACCTGCTTGGAATTGTTTTCAGTTGTTCTGGAATTTTATTATCTCCAGTGCTGCTCATAATAAGTGAGCTACTTTTTCTGGGCAAAAAAGTCTTTTTGTGATTTGTAGAAACTTGGGCTAGAATTCTAATTCAATTTTTCCGTGTGTGTGTGTGTGTGTGTGTGTGTGTGCTGTAGAAGGTGAAACTCTGTATACCTGAGATCATTTGCAAAATGTCTTCTGAAGACTCAGGCTAGAAATTAGGCTGAACTCCAATCTGGGGAAGAAATTTACTCATCTATATGCTTTACTGTACCTGGTAAGAAAGCAATTATTAGAACAAAGATAGAGTTTCAGAAGTCTGTAATATAATATCAACAAACCTCAGAGGTCATAGAGGAGAAAATTGAGAGACACATGAAAATTTAAAAAGTTATAAAAACAAAAAGCAGATTAGGAGAAAAATACTTACAATGCAACAAAAATAAAGGAAAAATTTCTGAATATAAGGAGCTCCCTTAAGAATATGAGATGAAGAAAACATGAAAATGAGCAAAGAATATCAACAGGCAATTCACAAAAGAATACTAAAAGGCAAATAAGTATATATGAAAACATGTTCAACCTCGTTAGTAATCGAGGAAATTCCAATAAAAACAAAAAGATAATTTTTGCCCATTGTTTGGCAAGTGTTAAACATATATCCAGTGTTGGAGAGGGAGTGGAAAAGTAACAAAATATGTTATGAGAATCTTTCATCTAACTTTACAAACTTTTGCCAAGTGTAAAAGAAAATGTTTGAGACAATTGGGGAAATTTTAAATATGGGCTGGGTATTAGATGGCATTAGGGGATTTTAATTTTGTTAGGTGTGATATAGCTTATAAATATGTAAAAAGAGGTTCTTATTAGTTAGAGATGCAAAATGAAATAGTTATAGGTGAAATGACATGATGGTCTAGGATTTGCTTTAAAAACACTCCAGAATAAAAAATATGTGGAGGTGCGATAGATGAACAAGTAGGACAAAATGTTGATAATTGTCGGAGGTGGGTGTATGAGTTTGCCAGGGCTGCAAGCAAATACTGGGTAATTAAAAAACAGCAATTTGTTTTCTCACAGATCTGGAGCCTAGAAGTCCAAGATCAAGGTGCTGGCCGGTTTGGTTTTCCTGAAGTCTTTGTCCTTAGCTTGCAGATGGCTGCCCTACTGCTGTGTCCTCCCGTGGTCTTTCCTCTGTGCGTGCACGTCCTTGATGTCTCTTGAGTGTGTCCAAATTTCTTCCTACAAGGACAGCAGTCAGATCAGATTAGGGCCCATCCTAATGGCCTCATTTTAACATAATCACCTCTTGAAAGGCCATATCTCCAAATACAGTCGTGTTCTGAGGTACTGGGGGTTAGGGCTTCAACATATGAATTTGGGGGGGCATGATTCAGCCATAACAATGGTGGATAATGGGTGTATATGGGTTTATTATATTATTCTCTCTACTTTTGGTAGAGAATGGGTGAACATTTCCAAAACAGGTTTGTTTTGTTTTTGCTGAGGAAGATTAGCCCTGAGCTAACATCTGTGCCAGTCTTCCTCTACTTTATATGTGGGTCACCACCACAGCGTGGCTGATGAGTGGTGTAGGTCTGCACCCAGGATCTGAACCTGCAAACCTGGGCTGCCAGAGTGGAACACACCAAACTTAACCACTGTGCCATGGGGCTGGCCCCCCCCCAATTTTTTTAAAAGCACATTTAATTGTGTTGTTTAGGAACAAAAAGAAAAAGAAAAACAACAGAGAAAAACCTATCTTCTATCTATCTGTCTATCATCTATATCTATCTATAACATCTATCTATCTATATCTATCTATCATCTAATCTATATATGTAATTGCATAAAAAATGAGCGAAGTATACAAACCAAACTCTTAACAGCTGTCACCCCTGGAGAGAGTAGTAGGATAAGGGGAGGTGAAGTAGTCTTTTTACTTTATTCATCTATATGTTTGTTGTATGTTTTTTGTTCTCTGTTCTCTCTCTCTCTGCTTTGGATAGGATTGATGGTGTCTTTATTTTTTAACACAAAATGAAAAATTGTATCATTTATTATAATTGAGTAGTTTGAAGGTGATTTTTGAAAAGTACATACCTATTTTAGCTAAATATATTGAAATATTTCAAACAATAGCAGATCTATTATTTTTATTATTTCATTTACTACTATGTGATTTTTAAAAATAGAGTTTATTTTTTAGAGTCATTTTAGGTTCACAGCAAAACTAAGCAGAAGACAGAGATTTCCCATGCGCAGCTGGCCCTCACATACACACAGCCTCTCCCAATATCAAAATCCTGCACTAGAATGGTACATTCATTACAATTGACGAACTTACACTGACACATCACTATCACCCAAAGTCCCTAGTTTACCTTAGGGTTTACATTCTAAGGGTTTTGACAAATGTATAATGACACATATTCACCATTACAGTATCATACAGAGTAGTTTCACTGCCCTAAAAATCCTCTGTGCTCCGTCTGTTCATCCCTCCTAACCTCTGAGAACCACTGATCTTTTTACTGTCTGCATAATTTTGCCTATTCCAGAATGTCCTATAGTTGGACTCATACAGTATGTAGTCTTTTCAAATTGGGTTGTTTCTCTTAATAGTATGCATTTAAGTTTCCTCTGTGTCTTTTCATGGCTCGATTGCTCACTTCTTCTTCTTTTTTTTTTTTTTGATGAGGAAAACTGGCCCTGAGCAAACATCTGCTACCAATCCTCCCCTTTTTCCTTGAGGAAGATTGTCTCTGAGCTAACAACCATGCCAATCTTCTTCTATTTTGTATGTGGGATGCCTGCACAGCATGGCTTGATGAGCAGTGTGTCGGTCTGTACCCAGGATCCAAACCTGCGAACCCTGGGCCGCCAAAGTGGAGCATGTGAACTTAACCCCTATGCCACTGGGCCAACCCCTCAATAACTCATTTCTTTTCAGCACTGAATAATATCCCATTATCTGAATGTACCACTGTTTGTTTATTCATTCACCTACTGAAGGACATCTTAGTTGCTTCTAAGTTTTGTTAATTATAAATAAAGCTTCTATAAACATCCATGAGCAAGTTTTTGTGTGGACATAAGTTTTCAACTCTTTTGGGTAAATACCAAGGAGTGCAATTGCTGAATCAGATGGTAAGAGTATGTTTAGTTTTGTAAGAAACTGCTGACTGTCTTTCAAAGTGGTTGTGCTATTTTGCATTCCCACCAGCAATGAATGAGAGTTCCATTTGCTCCACATCCCTATCAGCATTTGATGTTGTCAGTGATCTGGATTTTGGCCATTCTAACAGGTGTATAGTGGTGTCTCATTGCTGTTTTAAATTGTATTTCCCTGATGATATATGATGTGGAGCATATTTTCATATGATTATTTGCTATCTGTATAGCTTCCTTGGTGCAGTGTCTGCTGAAGTCTTTAGTCCATTTTTTTAATCAAGTTATTTGTTTTCTTATTGTTGAGTTTTGTCTTTGTTCCTTTCTTTCTCTAGTGCTTCAGATCTTATTATCTCTGATTTTAGATCCTATTTTTTTCTTCTGATGAACTGTTAATATTTTAATACATATTTAAAAAATTGATATTTAATATTAACTTTTATCTACATTTTTTCTATAAACAAAGAAAATATATTAGCGTAGTTTAAATTATCTATCTCAATCACCATTTCTGTCTCACATTTTGTAGCCACTGAGATTTTTAAATTCAGCTTGTTAATGATTTTATTAAACATTGATCAAAAACCTTTTTTTTTTTTTTGCCGAAGAAGATTAGCCCTGAGCTAACATCTGTGCCCATCTTCTTCTATTTTGTGTATGGGATGCCGCTGAAGAATGGCTTAATGAGTGGTGCTTAGGTCCACACCTGGAATCTGAATCCACAAACCTCAGGCTGCCAAAGCAGAGAATGCGAACTCAACCGCTCTGCCACTGGGCTGGCCCCCAAAACCATTATTTAGATATGATTATTTGATTGATTTTTGGCTTTGTTCACCATGATTTCTTTGTTCCCATATTATTCTCATTTTGGATTTTTCTCCAGGAAAAGGTTTATAATGGATAAACATTCTCAATTCTTGCATATCCAAAGTGATTTTTGCCCTTGCACTTAATGTTAGTTTTGCTGGGTATAGAATTGTAGGTTAAAAATAATTTTTCCTCAGGTCTTCAAAATATTGCTCTATTGTCTTCTAGCATCCATTATTGCTTGTTCAGAAGTCTCATACCGGTTGGAGTCTTTTTCCTTTTTAAGTAACTTTTCCCTTCTTTCTGGAAACTTAGAATTTTCTCTTTAATTTTGGTATTTAAAAATTTCTCAATGATATGTTCAGCTATAAATCTTTTTTATTTAATATAGCTGGCACTGATGGAAACTTTCAAACTGAAGGCTAATACTTTTCTACAGTTCTGAGAAATTCTCTTTGATTTTTATATTTTCTTTCTTTTGTTTATGAAACATCTATCAATATGTGTACAGACAATGGAACTTCTGGATCTATACTTGTACCTCTTATTTTTTTTGTATTTTTTATACCTCTTTGTATTTTGCATAATATTCTAGAATAATTACCCAGTTTGGTGAGCCAGCTTACTGATTTTCTTTTCATCTGTAGTTGTTCTGCTAGTTAACTCATGTACTGTTTTCAAAAGGCAACAATCGGATTTTAAATTTCCAAGCTCTTTAGTAGTTTCTTTTTCAGAAATGCCCAAACCTTTCAAATCTCTCTGACAATGTCAATAATACTTATTTGAAATTATTTTTGTTTGCCCTGCTTTATTTAAAGTATATTTATTATAATATCTTTTCCCTAGTTTATTAGTTATTTCTGTTTTCTTCAGACACTTAGTACTTCTTAGTTGTGCACTCAACTTTGCATTCGATAATTCTCAATCACATGTTCATAAAATCTAGTTATGTGTAAAAAAAAAAAGATTTGTGGGTGTGGTTAAATGTGGTGTCAGATGTTCGTATATTCCTTGAGTGAAGCCTGCTACTCTTCTGGGTGTAACTGCTAGTTGGGGCTTCACCCTACCTATCTTGGCTAAGTTCCTATACTTAATCTTATTTGACAATGGATCTATATTACTTTGTGACTTAAAAACAATAAAAAATAAATTTTAAAGCATTAAAATATATTTAAAAATGTAACATCAGTGTTTTACTGCAATAACTGACTTCTCACTGGCTGTATCTGGCCAGCACACCTTTTAGTTTATACTTCCAAAGAATGGTTAGTGTGTAATTACCTCTTAGGGAACATTGTAGGAGTTTAGAATGTCATCCTCTAACAAAATCCTTTAGTGAGAATTATATATATATATAAAATGTATAAATTATATAAAGAAATATATGAATTATATAGACTTCATGTATAAATATATGCAAATAAATACATATTTATTTACGTAATTTATATATTTATTAATATAATATATATTTACATATATATAAAACAAAAACTTCTGAACATTTGCATATGCCAGAAAAAAAGAAGTTAGGTTTGTAAGTGGTTGTTAATATTGTTATTCCTTACCACTCTTTGGTGGTGTTGGTCTAGGGAAAATTCTTACTAACTTTTTTCATCAAAGCAGGAACTATTTGAACAAGCATCTCTCTGAAAGGTCAAATCATACAAGGATTCTTTTTTTTTTTTTTTTTTTTTTTGGTGAGGAAGACCAGCCCTGAGCTAACATCTGTTGCTAATCCTCCTCTTTTTGCTGAGGAAGACTGGCCCTGGGCTAACATCGTGCCTATCTTCCTCTACTTTATATGGGACGCCGCCACAGCATGGCTGACAGGCAGTGCGTCCGCGGGCGCCCGGGATCCGAACCCGCGAACCCCGGGCTGCCAAGCGCGGACGAAACCGCTGCGCCACCGAGCCGGCCCCTGTACATACAAGGATTCTTAATGGTAAGACACTCGAATATTTTGAAAGCATGATTTGGGAAGGAAGGAGATGAAATTAAGATAGACACTGTAATTCTTTTCCCTACAAAAAGTCAGTAATAGATGGGTAATCATTTCTGTATGATTTATGTGATGGCAGTTTTCAACAATGACACTCAGGAACAAATATAAATTCTCAACCATTGCGAACATAGGTTTTCCTTAATACCATTTATTCTGGTTAATTTGAAAAAGATCTGAACTACATCACTATTGATTTGCTTAACTGATAACTACTAGAGCAGAGATGATCAAAGACATTTTATAGCTAGAGGACTTGAGGCTCAGACTGAAATACCCTTCTTAGCAAAACACATACAATCAGTTAGAAATGTCTAAAAAGTAACTTGGATTCTAGATGAATAGTTTTTGTTATTCTCTGCACTGGATTCATTAATTCTTTTATTCATTTGGCCACAATCCACTCAACTGACCACCTGATATTTAACATTAAATACTCACTAAACAATGAGTTCTACACTTGTGTGATGGCTGTCACAATGTGTCATTACTGATTTCTTGAAGTTAAAATAATCTGCTAGATTTTAAAGTATTATTTCATCATGTCCTAAAATGAGTAAGTCAAACACTGCTTTACAGAACTTTCCTTTAAAGAATAATGTTTAGTGAAACAGAGTTAAACAGATTTTTGACCATGAGACTTTTCAGTCTTTACTGAGCTGCTGTTCACTATTAATATCCTAGTGGGGATAGTATGCTAAATTTCTCAAACTTATTTCACCAACAAACACTCTTTTCTCCCCCAAGGAACATGTGTATTACTGTTCTGTGGAACATACTTGGTATTGCTGGTTCATTTGAGAATTACTTTCTTCTCATTTTCTGTCTTGTGTAACATGCTTTGTTTTTTCTTCTTGGATACTCCAGTAATACAATGTAAGAAGAATCAAGAACTTTCTTTTTAGATTGTTTCTATAAATACACCATTTTCAAATCTATCAAACACAGCGTGATGCTCACATATGGGAATCCCAGTGTAGACATTGTCGTGAAGGTAATGTGTCTCTAATTAGAAACAACGCTTGCCTTTTTCTCTGGTGGCCACATGAGGGAGC
This sequence comes from Tapirus indicus, assembly GCA_031878705.1. NCBI lineage: Eukaryota > Metazoa > Chordata > Mammalia > Perissodactyla > Tapiridae > Tapirus > Tapirus indicus. The sequence continues at coordinate 38,527,837 of CM062933.1, read as the reverse complement.
TAAAAAGAGTCAAAGATTTCCTTTTTTTCTTAAATAGGGAATTTTATCCACATTTAAATACCCATCGTGAGTGATTTAATGGTAGTTGTTATTTTTTCAAGATCATTTTCAAAAAATATGTTAATAATATTATCTAACGGAGAAGAAAAGTATCAACAACGAATCAACTCTACACTGCCAGGAAAAATTCAGGTGATTGTGTGTATGTGTGTGTGTGTGTACGTGTATGTTTGTGTGATTCTCTTATCAGTGGACCAGAAGCTAAGCAGGTATAAACTTTCAGAAAGAAGTCTGTACATTTCTTTATGTGAGAATTGTTAGGATTGTATTTCAATAGAATAGGAGAAACGGAGGTAATAACATTTTATTATGTAATATTTATATATATATAAAATGAATTTAACATATATGTAAGTATCAGTCATAGTAATAAATTATCTTCTTTAATTCTAATTCCTAATGTAGAGACTGCACCATGCCCAGGACCCTTGAAGGTACAAGTATGCCTTTTCCAAATGCCCTCTCCTTACCTCCTCCCCCTAAACAAGAGGTAAACACCATTATGGATTTTGTGTTTATCATGCTGTGTCTTAAAACATATGCATACATATGCATATGTATACCTTCCTAAAAATGTGTTTTTAAAACCCTTTTCTTGTTATTGAGCTTTATAAAATTGCTTACAATTAGTCTTCTGAGCCTTTTTTCCCATACATTGTTTCTAAAATTCATTGAAGTTGGGCATAAAGCTGTAGCTCACTCATTTTCACTGCTATGTAACATTCCTTTTTTTTTGTCTGTGCCACAAATTATTCATCCGTTCTAGTTTATGTATACTTGGATTTTCTTTTTCTTTTTGCTCTTATGAATATTGTGTACATTCTCATACTATATTTCATGATGCAAATTCAAAGGAGTTCTCTAGGATAGTCTGAATCCCTTGGAATAGAGCATGCCTATGTTTGTATTACAAAAGATAATCCCAATTTTATTTCCAAGTTTGTTCTTGGAGTGAATGGGTTCTTGTTGCTCTACAGCCTGGCCAACACTTGTTTTTTCCATAATATTTAATTTTCACCAGTTGAGTGGGTTTAAAATGTTATATTGTTGAGGTCTTATTTACATTTCTTTAATTTCTATTGAAGCTGAAAATTTTTATATGCTTATTGGGTATTTGTGTTTCCTCTTCTATGAAATGCCAGTTCATGATCTTTGCTCATTTTTTTTTTGGAGTGTTTGTGTTATTCTTACTGAATTTTAAAAGCACTTTTTAAATTCCAGATATGGATCTTTTATTGATCATATGTATGTCCTGCCTTCTCATTCTCTTTATGATGTGTTTTGATAAAAAGATCTTGATTTTACTTTGTGAATTTATCAGTTTTTCTTGATGGCTTGTGTTTTGGTGCCCTGTTTAAAAAATCATTCTCTACCTGAAAGTTTTAAGATAAAATATTCTTCTATAGTTTCTTCCAAATGTTTAAAATGCTTGACTTTCACATTTTTACTTTTTTTAAAACCTGGAATTAATTTTTGTATAGAAGATGAGGAAGGGATCCCACTGGATATATTTTTTTATATTGCTAATCAATTGTAACAGCCTCATTGGTTGAATAGAGTATCCTTTCTGATAACAAGCTCCCGTTATTAATTCTTGGAGTTTTCTGTGTTGTTAATCTGAGTATTATGATGTTTATGTTTCTTCTTTTCCAATACAACTTTTTGGTTCTTCTTATCTTCACATATTTTCCATAGAATCTCTGGTACCATATTGAATACAAGTAATAATAGCAGATTTCCTGTCTCATTCCTTATTTTAAAAAGATTGTTTCCAATATTTCACCATTAAAATATTTTGGTTTTTGAAGGTTAACCCTTTGCCAGGATAAAGTATTCTTCTTCTATGCCTAGTTTGGTTAAATTTTTTACCAAGAATGGGTACCGAATTTTATGAAATCCATTCACTGCATCTATTGAGATGATCATACGTTTTCCCTCTTCAATCAGTTAATATAATAAATTATATCAATAGATTTGCTAGATTTGGTTTACTAATATTCTAAGTATTTTATTCAGGATTTTGCATTTATGTTTATAAATAACCTAAGAAAGTAACTTTTTTTCTTGTGCTTTCCTTGTTTGTTTTTTGTTTGAATCAAGCCATACTAACTACTTAGAGTGAGTTTCGATGTATTTCTTCTTTCACTACTTTCTGGAAGAGGTTGTATAAGATTGGAAGAATCCATTTGTTGAAAGTTTGATAAAACTTGCCTGTAACTTGACTAAAAAGTCTAGTAGAATCTAAACTTTTTAAATGGATTTTTTTTGTAAGAATACCTTTCAAGTGTGACACAATTTCTTTAATGGGACTTTCTTTTAAAAATTATATAGACTTTCTATTTCTTTTGGAGTTGATAAGATTTTAAAATAGAAATTTAACCATTTTATCTCAGTTTTCAAATTTGTAGGTATGAATTTGTTTGTAGTTGTTTCTTGTCTTTTAAAGCTCTTCTGTTTCTTTAGCTATATCTTTTTTTAACGAGTTTTTTTTTTTTTTCTGGTGAGGAAGATTAGCCCTGAGCTAACATCTGTTGCCAATTGTCCTCTTTTTGGTGAGGAAGATAGGCCCTGGGCTAACATCCAGGCTTATCTTCCTCCACTTTATATGTGAGACATCTTCCACAGCATGGCTTGATAAGTGGTGCATAGATCCGCACCTGGGATCCGAACCCTCAAACCCTGGGCCGCCAAAGTAGAGCGCGCAAACTTGCCACCACTATGCCACCGGGCTGGGCCCTAACGAGTATTTTTCATACTAGTAATTTTGAATTTTTCCCTCCTTGATGAGGCTTGCCAGAGATTTGTCAATTTTATTCATCTTTTCAAACATCTAACTTTTGGCTTTATTAGTCCTCTTGTATTTTTGTTTCCTTCCTTTAAAATAAAATTTTGTTTTACTAAAATTTTCTGAGCACGCGAAGAGTGAAATAGTTTAAAAATTTACTTTTAATAAAATGGCAGTTGCCTGTCTCCTCTCTCCCATTTCCTCCTTCCCAGAGGTAACCACTTTCATGTCTTTTAGTTGTTTATTTTGATGTTTACTGCCAAGACTCTAAATAACATGTTTTTACTGCTACCTCCTAATTTTTCAATTTTAGGCTTTGTTTTTTGAACTCCATATTAGGTTAAATCTATTTCCTATCACCATGTATTTTCTTTCATAGCACAAATCACAATCACAGTTTTACATTTCTTTGCAAAATTATTTTATTAATATTTGTTTTCCCCTTTAGAAGTCTCATGTGGTCAAGGACCTTGCTTGCTTTTGGTTTCCATTGATTCTCCAATGTCTAAACAAGGTGGACCTTCAACTATTTTTTGAGTGAATGAATAAATGAGTGAATGACAGAAATGTGAAAAGGAGAACTGTTAAGAATCGAAAGAGATGGGGCTTCTTTGGGGGATAACTTGAATCCCTTATGACATAAGGTATTGTCAGTTATACCAGCTTGTCTATGGTTAGATTGCAGTTACCTAAGAATGTGAATCCCTGCTCTGTACAAGTCAGTGTTGGTGCCTTTTTCTGTGTTTCTTTTATTTCCTTTTTGTTTCCCTTAGGCTCATAATAAAGATGATTAGAAATGTTCTGTTTCTGCTGAGCTAAATATGGAGGTGAGTTTCAGTCCATAGGCTTAGTTGGTGGTGATGGTGGGGATTTGTCCCAGAAGGTTGGGTTACTGTTTGCTAAGGAAGCAGATAAGTAGAGAAGCACAGTGCATGGGTGATGGTGGTCCCTCCTGGCTTCTAGTTTTTTAAAAAATGTACTCATCTAAATTTTTAAAACTGTGTAAGTTTTCCAACAGGCACACAATAGTAGACAGAATAGTATAACGAATCCCTTCTCTGTATCAACATTTTAGTTTTTTCCAATCTTGTTTTATTGATCCCCACTGTATTGTAAATATATATAAGTATACATTTAAATATAATTATTTAAATATATTTAAATATTTAAATATAATTATACATATATTAGATTTATTATAAGGAATTGACTCATGTGGTTGTGGAGGCTGAGAAGTTCCAAGATCTGCAGTTGCAAGCTGGAGACCCCAAAGAGTTGGTGTAGTTCCAGAGTCCAAAGGCCTAAGAACCCGGAAAGTTGATGGTGTAAATTCCAATCTGAAAGCTGGCAAACCCAAGACCCAAGAAAAGCCAGTGTTTCAGTTAGAGTCTGAAGGCAGGAAAAAACCAAAGTCCCAGCTCAAGTAGTCAGGCAGGAGGAATTCCCTCTGACAGCCTTTTTGTTCTGTTCATGTCTTCAGCTGATTGGATGAAGCATACCCACATTAGGGAGGGCAATATTAATCTTATCCAGAAACACCCTCACAGACACACCCAGAATAACGTTTGACCAAATGTCTGGGCACTCTGTAGCCAAGTCAAATTGACATATACAACTAACCATCACATCCACCCATATTTTTTTGATTGAATATGTTTTAAGCAAATCTGAGACATCATGCTAATTCACATGTAAATGGTTCGGTATTTATTGCTATGTGATAGGAATTTTTTTTTTTTTTTGAAAGGTGAGGATTTACCTTTTATTTAATTGCTCCACTCTCATTTTCCCTCCCCCAATGCTCCCATTATAACAATTTTTGGTTTAATATTCATTGTTAACATTTTTTATGATTATAAATATTATTCACAATTAAGCTACAGAGTATTCTATGATTATCTTTCTTTTCTTACAAAGAACTTCTGAAGGAAAAGAAAGAACTTTTGTTCCCCTTAGTTTGCTACTTCATCCCCAAAAGAAATGTCAATCTCTAGATTCATTAAATATATTAGGAAGCATCAGTTGCATTTTTCTCCTGGAGACAATCCTCCTGGAGCCCTCCATCCTCTTGATCTAACCCAGACTGGTTGCTCTTTCTAAATCTTCTATACATTGCTGTTCCTGCAGAGAGAATTCTCTTTGCCTTTCTCCTATATTGGTTCCTATTTTTTTCAATCCTGTGTCTTCCTCTTTCTTGGTTTAATTCTTCGCTTTGGTAGAACTCATCTTCCAGTAACTTCCTGAGAAAAATGTATTGGAAGTAAATTCTCTGAGACTCAGCATATATGAAAATGTTTTTATACACCCACACACTTCATAGTCTCAATATATAATTCTAAGTTAAAAATCATTTTCTCCCAGAATTTTGATCTTCTAGCTTCAGTGTTATTCTTTAGAAGTCTGATGTTATTCTGATTCTTAATTTTTTGTATATGGTCTGATTTTTTTTGATAGGAATTTTTTAAAAAATAAAATTTATTTTTTTAGATCAGTTTCGGATTCACAGAAAAATTGCAAAAATAGTAGATTGGTTCCTATGTACCTCACACCCAGCTTCTCCTATTACTAACATCTTACCCTAGTATGGTACATTTGTTATGATTAATGAACCAGCATTGATACAGTATTGTTAACCAGAGTCCATAATTTAACTGGATTTTCTTAGTTTTTACCTAATGTCCTTTGTCTGTTTCAGAATCTCATCCAGGATACTACATTACATTAGTAGTTATCCCTCCTAAGGCTTCTCTCGGCTGTGACAATTTCTCAGACTTCCCTTGTTTTTGGTGGTCTTGTCAATTTTGAGGAGTACTTGTCAGGTAATGTGTAGGATGCCCCTATATTGGAATTTGTTTGATGCTTTTCTTATGATTAGACTGGAGTTATAGGTTTTTGGGTGGAAAACCATAGAGGTAAAGTAACATTCTCACATCATAACAACTGTACACACTGCCATATAATTTATCACTGTTGATGTTGACCTTGATTATCTGGCTGAGGTAGAGTTTGTCAGGTTCTCCACTGTAGCGTTACATTACTCTTTTCCCTACTTTCCATACTGTACTCTTTGGAAGAAAGTCACTACATGGAACCCATACTTAAGGAGTGAGGAGTTTTGCTCCCCTTCTTGAGTGTAGAGTATCTAAATATATTATTTGGAATTATTCTTCCTGGGAGATTTATGTCTTCCCATTCATTCATTCATTTATATCAGCATGGACTCATGGATATTTATTTTACAGTTGGGTTGTAATACAATACTACATTATTTTGTTGCTCAAATGTTTTCATCTTTGGTCATTTGGAGCTTGGTCACTTGGAGTTCTCTTAGTTGTCTCCTGTATTCCTTTAACATACCCCCATCAATGTAGGTTTATAATTTTCTAATTAAGTTTTAAAATTTTTGAGCACTTTCTTACTTCCTGGCACTGTAAGATGCTCCAGGCTTATCTTGTATATTTTATGTCTCAGTCTCAGAATCAGTCATTTCTCAAAGAAGTCTTGTTTCCTTTTATTGGAAAATGGTGTTAGGCCCCAAGATCTGGGAAGTAGGTGTGCTCATTGCTACCAAGTTGTCATTACTTCTAGGCATTCTCAGTTGACAGAGCAAGGAAATACATGTGTATATGCAAACCCACGTATATGAACATTTCTGTAAACATTTCTGTGTGTAACCATCTGTATCTATATTAAATTACACATGAGTTAAGACTGATGTCTGCTTCTAATCCACTACCAAATGAATCATTATAGTCTCCTACCCTTGCTTACCTGTAAATTACCAGTCCAAGAGTAAGAAATCTTGGCTCTCACTTTTTGCTATCCATTTATTTAATTAATTCTAATATGTGTCTAGTAGTATCAGAATTATTAATCTGTATTTTTGTGGGAAACCACTTTATCAACTAGAGTATACTGCCTTTGTGCTGTTCCTTTTGCCTTTAGTTTTACAGACTCCACTCTTTTCTAAGCTATGGAAGCTACTCCCTCCCCATCCCCCAATTTCAGTGAGGTTGTTTCGTACATTTTTAATAGATTGTTTTGTCCCATTCTGCAATCCATCCTGTGATTTCTCTCAATCTTTAAATGATTTTGATAAATTTGCAAATAAGTTTCACGCTTTGCACTATAAAGTTCTATGGGTTTTGACAAATGCATACTGTCATGTATCCATAATTACAGCATCATATAGAATAGTTTCCCTGACCTAAAAGTCACCTGTGCTCCTCATAGTCAACCCCTTCTTTCTACATTGAAACCTCTTGCAACCACTGATCTTTTTACTTTTGCTTTTATGAGAATGTTGTATAGTTGGAATCATACAGTATGTAGACTTTCAGGCTGGCTTCTTTCACCTTAGCAACATGCATTTAAGGTTCACGTATTTTTTTTGTGGGTTGATAGCTAATTTCTTTTTAACATTGAATAATGTTCCATTAGCCAGCCCTGGTTGCCTAGTGGTTAAGATTTGGTGCTCTCACTACTGCATCATGGGTTTGTTTCCTGGTCAGGGAACTACACCACCCACCTGTCAGTTGTCATACTGTGGTGCCTGTCTGTTGCTGTGATGCTGAAAGCTGTGCCACCGGTATTTCAAATACCAGCAGGGTTACCCACCGTGGACAGGTTTCAGTGGAGCTTCCAGACTAAGATAGAATAGGAAGAAGGACCTGATCATCCACTTTCAAAAAAATTGGCAGTGAAAACCCTATAAATAGTAGTAGAGAATTATCTGGCATAGTGCTGGATGGCACTAAAAGACCAGGCGTGGTTCCACTCTGTTGTACACAAGGTCGCTAGGAGTCAGAATTGACTGGACAGCACTAATAACAATGTTCCATTGTATTCATGTACCATAGTTTGTTTATCCACTCACCCATTGAAAAACATCTTGGTTGCCTCTAGTTTTTGGAGATTATGAATAAAGCTATTATAAATGTTTGTGTGCAAGATTTTGTAAGAACATAAGTTTTCAAATCAATTAGGGAAATGTCCAGGAGTGCAATTGCTGGATCATATGGTAAGATCATGTTTAGCTTTGTAAGAAACTATCCAACTGTCTTCCAAAATGGCTATACTATTTTGCATCCCCAACAACACTGAATGAGAGTTCCTGTTGCTTCACATCCTTGTCAGCATTTGGTATTGTCAGTGTTTTGTATGTTAGCCATTCCAATAGGTGTGTTGTGGTATCTCATTATTGTCCTAAAATAGTTTTAAAATGGTAAATTAGAGCAAATAACCATTTGTATTAATTGATTAGCTAATTTATAGTAACTAATGTAGCTGATTAATATTTGGTTATTTTAAAAATAATGACAATTTTTAAAAGTATTCTACTTATTTTATTTTGAAGATCTGCACATATACATGTTTAATGAAATGTAAACACCCATGATAACTATAGTAGGGAAAAGGACATGGTTCTTCCACATAAATGTATTTAGATCATTTGCTTCCTGTAAAACGTATGATTAATGCAAAGACTGATTGATGTTTAATTTTCTCATATGGTATGTTGATAGTTTGATTTATTTAAGAGAGGCTTGAATTATTACTATTTTTCTTTTTTATATTAAAAAATTTGATTTTTTTCCAAAGACCAAACTCATGGAGGAAGAAGCCGGGATAGTTACATCTCCCCCCCTCAAAAGGAAAATCCTGTAGAAGTGAAATTGTACGATAATTAGGGAACAGAAGAATGCAGAAGAGCGGAAGAGCCTGTGTACCACATTATTTATTAAATGTTTGCTGAATGATGGATGGACTCATTCACGCAATTCAACAAATATTTTTTGAGCTGTTCCTAGGTTGTAGACAGCTGGGAAGACAGCAGTGAATAAAAACAGATAAGGTCCCTACTCTTAGGGAGCTTCTATGCTAGTAAATGAAGTTGGATGATGAATGAATGAGTAAATACTGCAACATTCTTTTATGGTCATGTCACAAACTCTTGCGGTCTTAAATTATTTGAATGAAATATTTGAAATTTTATTTCACCAGATGCTACTTGTGCTTTGACTGCTTATTTCTTTGTCCCTTTTTGGATTGATTTTGCCCTAGAAATCTCCATGCTTGGTTATATGTGTGGCTGCTGTCTGCACGTAACACCCAGACAGCTTATTATACCAATACGCTGGGGGGAATGGAGAACATGTTTCTGGGATGAGTGAATGATTTTTCACTTCTGTCAGAGAGATCAAATTATCAGCAAGGCTGCTAATCTGCCTATCTGCAAAAATAGCCAGAAATATGCACAAATGTAAACATAAAAGGGGACTCTCATAATTTGCATAGCTCTCGTGTTTGTCCAGTCACCCTAAATGCCTGTAGGCTGTTACACTGGACGTGAACGTACTGCAGCTTGGGGAATTGTCATTTTATCTTCCAATGAGACACTTTATCATCACCATTAATTGATTAAACATTTTCAACACTCTCTGAGTAAACCACTCACACCATCTATTTCTACCTTGGGCTTCTGTTTATGGTCTAAGTGTGCCAAACATCCAGACTAAATGAAAATATACCCTCCGGGAACCACGCGCGGCATCTCTCATAACAAGCTGCAGCAGCTCTCGGAAGCACGGCTGCTATGTCATGGGGAATCCAGGGAATCTTTAGCTTAACTCACTGTGACTTGGAGCCTCTAGGAGGAATGGAAAGTGAGTGGTGCAGCATGAATCATGTGTGTGGATGATTGTCATACTAACGTCCTTCATTTTGAGGGAAAAGGAGCAGTGGTTCAAGGAACAGATTAGGTCTCCCTAGGATAACTGGGATTTGTGGGAGCAATCTTGGCAATGTGAGTTCCGGCCAGATCTCCAAGGCTGCCCCAGCATTGAGCTTCTGTGGTTTTGTGGCTTAGAGGAGGGCGCTGGTTCTCCAGTTGCTTGGGTCTCACCCACTTTACATTCTCTATCAAATCTAAATAACAAGGGAAATGATCCCTATTTACCTCTTCATTGCAAAGACAGCTCTGAAGCCTGGGAAGGACGGGTTCGTGGGGGAGGGGAAGAGCTTGGCTAAATAGAAAGTGTTGAGATGATTCAAAGGCCTCATGCTGACAGAGCAGGGGTTGGCTTGACCTTCTGTGGGGGCCACGCAGTCAGCCTCGTACTGGTTGTTATTTTGGGTGCTGGAAAGCCTGTGTGCCCTGAAATATCTCTCCCTGCCGTCTTGCCAGGTTCTGTAATTCCCACCACGAGAGCCATCCTCTAGTTAAAGGCATTGTGTCTCCAGGAGGCCCGTGTTACAGGGCAGCCACCCATAGGCAACGCCACACATTTAACCCATAATTGCCCATCAGCCCAGAACCTGGCTGCAGAGAAAAGCTACCAGCTGTTGGTAACCGAACACTGCCTTGCTAAGAGAAGCTTTTTGACAGCCTCTTCACATAAGTGGGGGAAATGGGTGCCGCAAAGCTGTGGATCAGGAGTGTAATGGCTTCCATGGGAGCGGCCAAATTGCTGCAGCGATGGCATCTCCGCTTTCTTCTCCCAGGGCATGGGCCAGTTAGATTTCCGATACTAAGAGGAATGTGGAAATGCAAATGGCACCAAGGAAGTACACATAAGTTCATGGATGATGGATCCAATGTGGACTCAGGGAACGCTTGGGTCACACCCTTCAGCAGGCCTTATCTCTAATGGAAGAAGACGACGGTTTTCCAGCTTGAGTTGATGTCCCCCAATATCCTGTCACTGGTCAGTAAAGATGTCTGAGGGTTTCACTGTAATTATTTCTTTGGGCATAGGAGGCACCTGTTAAAAGGTAAACATGTTCTCAGGGAGGAATAACCAGACATTTTTCAGAATTGAGAGCATTCATGAGAATTAGACCGTCTCATATGATAGCCTGAGAGAAAGCTTGGAAGCTTGGTATGCTGCAGCTGTGCGTGAGAAAAACATTCTTCACACAGTGCTGGAACTACTGTCGTACCCAACAGCCTGTTCTGGGGAGTGAGCCAGCTTCCTACTAAGTGTGGTAAGAGGGTCAAATGGTCTCTTCATAAAACTAAATTCTTAGGATAGTGTTTGGAGTTGCCTTCTCTTCTTCTAGTTTTATTTATGTTCTTTCTTGGCTTTGGTTTTCCTCCCTGCATTCCTTGCAGGGTGTGGAAGGTCTGCCCACGTATCCACCTCTGCTTCCCTCACTTTCTTTTGGGGATTCATTGCATGGCTTAGAGCTTGGCTGGACAGAAGAGAGCCATCTCAGCTACAGGCAGCCTTCCCTCCCTTAGAGCGTGCTTCTGGGAGGTAGATGGCCATCTACCTGTGCCTCACAGGCAGCCCACTCAGTGTGGTGATTTAAGAGCAGAGTCCCTGAAGCTGTTCTGCTAGTGGATCTGCCCTGAAGGCAACAAAGATGGGTCACCAACAGAGAAAAGATAGAGAGAAGTCTCCCCCAGTGGGCAAACAAGAACCTGCAAAAGAGTGAACAAACAGGAATAGGGACTCTGAAGTCAGGGAATATCAGAAAGTGCCAATGAGATAGCAAGTAGAACTGAATATGGAAAGAAATCACATGGACTCGGGTTCAAACTCAGTAGCTTGTGCCATCTTGAAGTTACTTAATGTCTTTGCGCTTGAATTTTCTTTTACAAATGATGTTAATGATACCTGTTTCACAAGGTCTTATTAAAAACAAATGAATGGTCAGCACTGTGATTCTGGCCCATAATACACATTAAAAATTATTATTAATTATTATGATGGTTATTAGGAGCATTTTCAGTGGAGTAGTGAATAGAGTTTGAATAGGAAGTTAGGAAGTGAAGTCTAGTTGGGAAGGAAGAGTTACAGTGTTAACTTTTGGCTCAGGTAGAGTTGAAGTAAGTATTTTTTTGGATGAAGGAAACTTGAGCATGGGTGTAGACTCAAAGAAAACAGCCAGCAGAGAAGTTAGAGACATGATATTGAAGGAAAAAAAGAGAATGATTTATAAGTCAAGTTGCTGAAAGACTTAATAGGAGGTAGATGTGATCTCAAGAGCAAGAATCATTGGAAAGGAGCAGGGACACCTCTTGCTTTGAAAGAAGGGGAAGCTATATAAGGATGGATAAATACTTCATGAGCTTGGAAGTGGTGGAAACAGAGGGCAAAACGGAAGGAATTTGAGAGATTTTGTGACTAGCAGATTCTGATCTATGGAGAGTCTTGGTGGTGACCATAGGCTCATGACGTTTGGAAGAATAACAGAAAAGTCACATATCCATAAGCCAATGCTTTTCACAGTCCATGGGCCATTGCTGGTCCAAAACCAGTTTGTTCTTGGTCTGAGATGACATAAGGAGCTTGCACCAGAATGTAAATCAATTGTATCACTAAGGGCACTAGTTAGTTCACCGAATTTTTTTTTTCTTAGTGAGACTTTTGTTCTTTTGCATTCTGGTGCAAGATCCTTGTCTTGTCACAGAATGGTAACACATAGTTACCATTCTTAGCCACGTGACTAGCTACTTAGAACTGCATTGCTCTAAACCACTGAATTTTGGGGAGTTGTTTGTTGTAGCAGCTGAGACTGATCTAGACAATTGCTATGGTCTGAATGGTTCTGTCCTCCCCAAATTCATACTTTGAAATCCTAACCCCCAAAGATGATGGTATTAGGAGGTGAAGTCTTTTGGAGGTGCTTAAGTCTTGAGGAGGAGCCCTCATGAATGAGACTAGTGCCTTGTAAAAGAGGCTGCAGAGAGATCCCCAGCCCCTTCCACCATGTGAGGGCACAGTGAGAAGACACCAGCAAGGAACCAGGAAGAGGGCTCTCACCAGAATGTGACCATGCTGTTGCCTTGATCTTGCCCTTGCCAGCCTCCAGAACTGTGAGAAAAAATTTCTGTTGTTTAAAAGCTGCCCAGTCTGTGGTATTTTGTTACAGCAGCCCAAACGGACTAAGACATCAATACAGCAGTTTTAGGGGAGAAGAAGAAACGGAAGGACAGCAAATTGTAGTCAGAGAGGGAACTTTCAGAATTCCAAATGTCAGGAGACTTGTGGACTGCTCTTTCTGCCATAGGTTTAGGGAGGCAGAAAAGTGGGTGCTAGAGAGAAAGTCCTTCACTGGAGTGTAATGGCTTTAGGATTCCAATTGGAAGTTTGGTGTCACATTCTACTATTATTTTTAAAACATTTTCTTCCCAGGTGTGATGTGGACAGTTGTCTATGTCCATGGGAGTTTTTAAAGTTAAAATGGCCTGGATTCATATTTCACCTCCATCACCGTCTGGTTGTTGTCCTTGATCAAGAATTTTTGCTGAAACTCGGTTTCCTCATCTGTGGACATGTGTATAACACTGTGTACTATAGAGAACAATTTATGATGACCTGAGACAAGAAATGTAAAGCAAACAGTACATTACTGAGCACTTATTGAACGCCCAATGAAAATTACTTTTTCTTGTTTCTCCCTTTCCACTGTCATAGTCAGAATGGAGGCCCTCCTGATCTTGCTATGCCAGCACACTCCAATAGAACTTTCTGCAATGATAGAAATGTTCTATAATCTGCACCTTCCAATATGGTAGCTACTAGCTCTGTGTGGCTACTGAACACTTGAAATTTTGGCTATTGCAACTAAGCAGCTGAATGTTTATTTTTGTTTAATTTAAATAGCCATATATGGCTAGTGGCTACCACATTGGACAACACGATCTGCAGGCATTATTGTTCTAACTCTTCCAATCTATCTTTTTCCATTCTATCCTCCATACTGCTGTCTGAGATAGTTTACTAAAGTATGACTCTTGTCATATGATTCTCTCATCTCAAAGATCTTTAACAGTTCTGTATTTTCTACCAAAGTGAGGCCGGGTCTATGCAAGGGAAGAAAAGGCCAAGAGAAGAAAAGGACACAGGATTAACATGCGATCTAAATCTCTATATCTTGATGTATTATTAGTCAGAGTTCTCCAGAGAAACAGAATTTATATATATCTCTATATATCTGTATATAGATATGTATATATATATAGAGAGAAACTTGTTTTAAGAGATTTATTTTGAGAGAGATTTATTTTAGGGAATTGATTCATGTGACAGTGAAGGCTGGCAAGTCCAAAATCTGCAGGATAGGCCAGCAGGCTGGAGAACTAGGGGAGAGTTGATTTTCTAGTCCAAAGGCTGTCTGCAGATGGAATTCCTTCTTCTTCTGAAAGAGGTCAGTCTTTTTCTATTAAAGCTTCCGACTGATTGGATGAGGCCCACCTACATTATGGAGGATAATCTGCTTTACTCAAAGTCTCAGAGTCTACCGATTTAAATGTTATCCTCATCTACATAATATCTTTACAGCAACATCTAGAATGACATTTGACTAAACATCTATGGCCTACCCAGGCTGACACATAAAATTAACTATTGAACCCGATAATACCTCTGTCTAGACATTTGTCACCAACTATTGGTGTCAAAGAAGAAATAAAATAGGGCTTTCCAGTGTGGGCCATCCTTTCTGCTATGCCATAGGGTAGCCATTTTAAAGGTGCTTTTTCCTTCAAAACTTCTACCCCTTGGGTCTTTGACCATCTCTATTGACCACATCCAGTTCTTTGGCCCTTTACTTGTTTATGAAAACCCAACTCTTGTCCTTGCTGTCTTCATGGTTCTGCCCATATGGATTCTTATCAAGCTGATTCTGAGAATGATCCCTGGCACTGGGCCTGCAGGGTCTTGGCCAACAACGTGAGCAGCTTTGGTCTCTACTGTGCTGGGTCTGGCCAGCCTCATTAAAACCAGGGTCTTGGAGGTGAAAAGCTTTATATCTTGTTATCAGTCCATTGAGTCATTTAGTCTCTGCCTGACTCTGTAAATGTGACAGTGTTACTAACAGCTTGAGCCCAACTTGATTTACTGGTGAAATTAAATTCTATACTTCCACAATGATGTCAGTACTTCCTGGGTCTTAAAAAAAAACAAGGCGTAGCAGCAACTGCAAGCTTAACTGGTTAATCCATAAGTTGTCCAGGCCAGTTGCTCTAGATGTCAGGAGAGCAGTGTACTGCCCATTCTTCTTTGGTGAACATAAAGCAATCCTGTCCTTAAAATTTCCAGTGCAGTCAAGCCATTAAAATAAAATACTCAACACTCTCTCAAAATACTTTTGGGAAAGAGTGTGATTTGCACTTCTGAGTGTCTTTGAATGACAGGATAACTATTAAAGCAAGTTTTCTTCCTCACAGAATGTAACAAGATTTTAAACAAGGAGATAAATATTTGAAGCCCAATTTATTATTATTATTGATATTAAACTGGTAAATTTGTCTGGTCTTCTTAACAATATGAAGATAATGATATGTTAGTACTGTGAGGATCAATAAATTAATGTCAGCATTTATATACTCTGTAAAATAATATCTGTCATTTTCACACTCTAGGAAAACCCAGCTGTGGAAAAAAGCCATTATGTAGTTAAATAAAACACAATGGATATAATCGCAGCTTTCATCTTGAAAAATATTGACATTGCGGGGAGGACTTGCATAGTCCGTTTTAGTGGTTGACACAACCCACCCGCCTGGGAAGTGGAACTAATGGGGAAAGACAGGATTGTGAAATCCGAGCTTCCAGCATCTCCAGAAAACTTAGGTTTTTACTCATAAAAGTAAAATGGGACTTAGAGCAAGTAAATCTTCATGTAAATCTATTATTTCTTTGTGTACGTGTAGAGTGTGACTCTCTTAGTCAGCCTTATTTTTTTTTAATTGAATTAAGCAGCCTGTTTGTATCAAGGGCTTATAGGGGGGTTCTGAGAGATTGGGGTAAATTGACTTCAATCTATAATAGGCAACACTGTGAAAGAAATGTAATTTCAATAACATAAAATAATTTTGTATAAAGTGTCCAGTTGCAATTTGGAAAAGACTTTGTGGACCATGGGCACAGAATAAAGACAAACAAATCCATCCAGTGTTGTATATACATGACCTTACTTCTGACTGAGCATCTGAATATCAACCAGGGGTCCTTGACTCCAGTTACCCAGCTCTCCAGAGAGAGGTGTCGGAGATGTAGGACATTTCAGTCCCTCAGTGGTTGGACTGCGATGCTGTCAGGCCTTTCAGCCATTTCAAACATGTTCTTCAATCTCAGAAAACTATTAATTATGACCAAGTGATTTAATTCCCCAAAGCTGTATGATACATAGGAAATTCATTCTTCAGAAATCTGATGGGAATAGAATGGATGCGAGAGTGCTGAAAAGCGAGGCAGAAATTGAATCCAGAATAAATGGAATAAAATATTGGATTGGATTCAGATGCGCATTTGTTTGAGGAAATCTGTGTCCTTTCTGGGTCGTCTGGACTCAGATTTCCTCACTCTCTTTCACTGAGCCTTTGCTATGGAAGAATGGTCATTCTTTTAGGTCAAAGTCAATTTTTTATGTTGCTTTCATGATATACACATGATTGTACCTGGAAAGAAAACTATTCTCCAGAATTGTTATGCTGTTGAATTAGATAGCCTTTGTTTATGCTATTTAGAGCTTTTTCCAGGATTGATTTTTGGGAATCTCCAATATGTGATAGATTTTAATTAGAATTTAAAACTATAAGTTTAACATTTCAGGAAAGACATAAGGAGAATAGAGCAAATATGTCCCTGCAAAACTAGGGACAATGAGGCCATACACGATACATGGGCACTATGTATATATATATATATGTGTATGTATATATATATATATATATATATATATATATGTGTGTGTATATCACTGAGCACCAGTTTATACTGTATGGCGTAGCTATACTGGAATCTGGGTCCAAATGTATGGATTGTCTCAAGTCATATCTGTTGGGCTACTTCAACTATAGGCATACATTAAAGAAACTTAGGATAAATTTTTCTTTATTCTATTTACTTGCATAGATTTCTCTCTTTTTCCCTAATGTTTTCCTTCTAGATGGTGGAAACTTTACATTGTATCAGTTAGAGCCATGTTTGGATGCAAGTAACATAAGACCCGATGGAGATTTTTTGCTGTGGTCTGAAGAATTCTTGAAGTAGATGGTGCAAGCGTACATTCAGCTTCTCAGTGATGTCATTAGAGAAGCAGACATTTTTCTATCTTTCCATTCTGCTATCCTTAGCATGTTGCCCTTTATCTTCCTACATATCACCTCGTGGGATAAAAATGGCTGCTGCAGCACCACACATCCTGTCACATTAAAGGCAGGGAGAAGGAAGGAAGGATATCAACTTTAGGAGTGTCTGTCCCCAGATATTAGAAAAGCAGATTTCCCTGAAAGCCCCTCCAGATTTAAGGTCTGTGTCGTGTGGACACTGCTCCTGGCTGTAGGGAAGATGAGGCAAGTTAGTATTGAACTGGGCAAATGGCCTCACTAGCAGAATCAGGGCTTTATTAGCAAAGAAGAAAGTAGGAAAGCCCATGGGGTAGGCAACAGTGTCTGCCATGCTAATCATGGTAAAACAGCCACTGTCCTTGGCTGATCTTAGTAACCCTTGTTAATAGATTCCAACCCATATTTAATAATGATCATTGGTTCTTACAGGGTTAAATAACAACCAACAGCATATAATTAGACTCTAGAGCTCCCAATATTTCTCCATTTATTTAGGAGTATTTAATACAACATTGAGAGAAATAATGTTATAAAGAAGACATCCTATGTGATGGTAAGAGAGAACAGGAGAAAAGGAGGCAAATATCACTGGCAAAATGAGGTAAGTGGTGTTTTATAAACTGGATTTTATTTCTTTTATCTTTTCAGTTGTGTGGCTTCAGGACTAATTATCTAAGACATCACTTTTCAATGTGTGTTGTTTAGAACATTAAATCCTAAGAGATTCTGTGGACAGGAAAGTTGGTCAACTGAGTTAAAGAGATTAAATAGGGTTAATAAGGTTTGTTTGCTGCAAAACCTTTCAAAGCCTTTGAAATATAATATGCTTTGAGAACCTCCAAAGGTAGGGTTGTTCCATATTTCTTCTATTTATTTAAATACCATCCATTATACAATTTATTTAACAACTTTGGTGAGGGAGAAATAATACCTTAAATTATTCAGACTTGACAGTGGCATATGTTTATCTACACAATTACATTTGTATTTTTTTATCATTTTTTGGTAGCACATTATTTTCAAATGTTGCTTGATGTTTGCTTTTCCTTTTTGGAAGTCCCTTTTTCTTTTTTTAAAAAAACTCTTCAGTCCTTCCATCACTAAAAATAGACAAAGATTAAGCCTTATTGGTCCCGGGGAGGGAATCCCTGGAGGCTGCAAAGGACCAAATTCTTGACTTTTGAGTGATTGAGTAGACTTTTCTGAATTTGTACTGGAGACAATATGCTTAAAAGATACAACTTTCAAGTGGAAGAGTCAGTTGGGCTCTTGATAAAGTTATATAAATATTTTACATTAAAAATATTTCTTGAGTACCTACTATGTGCCAGGTGCTGTAAATATGAGTAAACAAAAGGCCCTGCTCTCACAGAGCTTATATTCTAACAGAGAGAGGAAGACAATAAACAGTATGTAAGTAAACTATTAGGAGGTGTGGTGGATGCTGTAAAGTTCTGCCTGAATCCCTCTTCTGAAATGACAAACTATTTCTCTCAGCAGCTGATAGAAGTTGACCTTCAGTTGTCAACCTGCTGACCCCAACTCAGATCATCCCAGCTCCAGAACTCCCAGTGGCGTCAGTTGGGGCCTTCAGGAAGATGGCATTACACTTCAACTTCTCCCTCTCTCTCTGCCCAACCCTGCTTCCCTGCCCTCACTTTCACAGACACCTGGTCCCAGGTGTTTCCTAATGAGCATCCTGAATGCTAATCAACATCTCAGAACCTGCAGCCCAAGGAAGCTACCTGAGACAGCAGGTGATAAACATTATGTTAAGAAGAAAATGAGGATGGCCAGTGTCATGGGGAGGCAGGTTGTAGCATTAACAGAGGTGTTCAGAGTAGGCAGCATGGAGAATATGGGATTTGAGCAAAGAGGAGAAGGTGTTGGGGGAGTTATTCACTGTTTTTGGGAGCAGAACATTCCAGAAGAGAGAAGAGGTGGAGCAAAGGCCATAAGGCAGGTGCATGCCTGGCATGTTCAAGGAGCATCAGGAAGGCCAGTGTGGCTGGAGTTGAGGAGGTCAGAGTCAATGGGGGTCAGGTCATGTGGGACCTTGGAGGCCGTGGTAAGGCCTTCAGCTTTTACTGAGTGAAATAAAGAGAAACTGCTAGTTTTGAGCAGTGTCAGATTCTGACTTATATTTTAGGCAGATTGCTCTAGCTTCTGTGTGGAGAATGGACTGTAAGAGAACAAGAGTAGAAGCAAGGAGACCAGAGAGGAGACTTAGTCTGTATGAGCTGCTATAACAGAATACCATTGACTAGGTGGCTTATAAACAACGGACAGTTATTTCTCACAGCTCTGGAGACTGGAATTCCAAGATCAAGGTGCTGGCAGATTCAGTGTTTGCTTCTTAACTCACTTAACTCACTTCTTAACTCACTGATGGCCATCTTTTCATTATAACCTCACGTGGCAGAAGGAGTGAGGGATCTCTCTCGGGTCTCTTTCTTGAGGGTGCTAATCCCATTCATGAGGGCTCTACCCCCATGAATTAATCACCCCCCAAAGGCCCCACCTCCTAATACCATCACATTGTGGATTAGGTTTCAATGCATGAATTTCAGTGGGACACAAACATTCAGTCTATGGCAGAGACTATTGTAGTCTTCCAGGTGAGAGGTGGCAGTGACTTGGACTAGTGTGGCAATAGAAGAGGTGGTGTGAAGTAGTAGGATTCTGGATATATTGTGAAGGTCTCAGAGCCAATAGAATTTCCTGATGACTTGGATGTTAGGATTGGATTAGAAATTTAAATAATTTGGCTTGAAAGATCAAGTGCCAAATACTGAACAAAGGAGCCATGGTGTTTATCTCTAAGTAATACTCTATGAGGAGACTATACCATCAGCTAAAAGCTAGTTATGACACCAAAAGGAATTAAAAGTTTGACCAACTAGTGGCAAGGAGGAAATTTGGAGAAGATGTAAGCAATTTGCAGTATGTCTTTGAGAAGTGCCAGCATCCTCACCCCTTCCTGGGTTGAAACCCTGGGAGTTGAAAGGGCAATGAATACTCTAGATAGGTTGAGGGGAATCCTCACACAGATGGGGCCATTGTCAGGCTTCCCAAGTTGTGGCCTGGAAGATGGCAAGACTCAGGGAGAAGCTCCTCATGTGACACAGCCCTTGAGCAGTAGATTATCAGTGAGTGAGGCAGGTTTCTAGGTGGACAGGCCTGAGAGGAGCTTTAGTGACCTCTGCATCCTAGAGTGATATGTGGAAGCATCTGAAAAGAGAGGGCCATGAACAGGGTCACTACAGTAGAGATATGTATGAATGAGGAGGCCCAGAGAATGGCACCCCAATGAGTAGAGACCATGGTAGGACCAGGAACATCAGTGGTAGCCACCAATACATGACAACATGGACCAGACAAGCTGAGGAAAGCAATCCCTCAGAGGTCAGTATAGAAGGAGGAGAGTCGTGAGTGATAGCTCCTACCTGGGTAACAAGGTGATACACAAGAGTCAGAGTTTTACATGGGAAGAGACTGGTTTACTTTGCATTGGCTTGTTTAAGCTTTCTACTAAGCTTTCTTTCTATTAGTGGAAATGAGAGCTTAAGAGCTAAGTTAATTCCAGTTAAGAAAAAATAAGAAAATCGAGTTTTGACACACTGAACTTTTGTGACTGTAAAATTTGTACCTAGTAGACATTTATTCATTCTCCGAAATCACAAAGTTTGAAGCTAGATCTTTCGCATTTTCAGTGTCTAAATACATTTTTGAATTATTTTGGTGATGGCAGTCATATATAGCATCCTGATGACATGCTGTTTTTCATAATCTACACTGACTATCCCGATCTTAGCATCTTTAGGGTTGAAGCTATGAATCTGAAGCATATCAAAGAATGCTGGTATTTTGTCTCCATTTCCTGATTAGTTAAATCTATAGTTACTTTTTTTCGCCCTTAGTTAAATTACCTATAGCTAGAACTTAAATCCTTCATTTGAAAGGCAACCTACATTCTTTTATTTAAGTTGAGGTATAATTTACATCTAATGAAATGTGCAAATTAAATATTAAAGTGTTTTGAAAGTGTATACATCCATGAAACCATCACCACAATCAAGATGGTGGACATTTCCATCACCTCCAAAAGATTCCTCATGATTCTATGCTATCTCTCCCCATCAGACAGCCCCAGGCAACCACTGATATTATTTCTTTTACCATATATTTGCATTCTCTAGAATCTTATATAAACAGAATCATACAGTATGTACTTTTTTGGGTCCAGCCTTTTTCACTTGGTGTCATGATTTTGAGATTCCTCCATGTTGTTTGTATCAATGGTTTGTTCTTTTTTATTGCTAGGTAGGAATTCCACTATATGGATACACCACATCTTGTTATCCATTCACCTGTTGTTGGACATTTTCCCCCCAGTGTACGGGTTAAATTTTGTTCCCTAAAAAGAATATGTTCAAATCCCAACCTCTAGTACCTGAGAATGTAACCTTATTTGGAAATAGGTTCTTTGCAGATATAATTAGTTAAGTTAACATGAGATTATACTGCATTAGGGTAAACCCTAAACCCAATCACTGGGGTCCTTATAAGAAGAAGACAGACACACAGAGACACAAAGAGTGGAAGGCCATGTATAAAAGAGGCAGAGATTGGAGTGGCATGGCCCAATCCAAGGGAATGCCAAGGATTGCCCAGCAGCCCCAGAAGCTGGGAGAGAGGCATGGAACAGGCTCTCCCCTAGGGCCTCCAGAAGGAACCAACCTGTTGATACCTTGACTTCTGGCCTCCTGAACTGAGAGAAAAGAATTTCTGTTGTTTGAAGTCACCCAGCTGGTGGTCATTTGTTACAGCAGCGCCAGGAAACTAATACACCCAGTTTTTGTCAATTTGAATCAAGTTGCTATGAACATTCATATGTTTTTGTGTGGACATATATTCTCATTTCTTTTGAATAAATATGTAGGATTAGAATCGCTGGGACATATGTTTAACTTTTTAAGAAACTGCCAAACAGTAAAACATTTGCAAAACATATATTACAAATATATTCTCTCATCTTGTGGCTTGCCTTTTTATTTTTTGAAGAGACAAAGTTTTAAAGTTTGATCAAGTCCAACATCAATTTTTCTTTTGTATTTTCTGCCTTTTGTGGCCTTTCTAAGAAAACATGGACGTTCACTCGTACTCCTAGTGACAAATACTTGTGCATTTTCCTTAAATATTTTTTCTGAAAACCTACATCTGTGCTTTGGCATGCACAATACTTTTCATTTCAGTGGAATGGAATATTTTGGAATATTTTAAAGATATTTTAAGCACAATTAAAGATCCAGATTTAAGTTAAATTCAAATAACGCAACCTAAGTGGCAAATGAATGAACTGGCTTATTTGGCAAATCTATCACTATAACTCACACATGCCTTGCATCCTCCCACTGGTGGGCAGTACCCTGGAAATGCTAGCATTCATCCACTCATCCACATCCTTTCACTGCTGATGTGTATTGACTTGGTTGTCCTGGCCTCTGCCTGGGGAAGGAGAGAGGAAGGCAGAGACAAGGAAGGTGAGTAAGGAGCAGCAGAGTAGTGAAGGACTTTTCACCCAAACCACAGTCTGGTGAGAGCCGGCTGCAATTTTAACAGGACTTTTTCTGCCCTGGTTAGGACAAAGCACTTTCCATTTAAAGAATCTTCATTTGGCTGCAACGGTTGCTATTTGAGAGTGTTAAAAACTCAGGTAAGGGAAACATTTTTGAAAAACTGAGCTATGTGTTGGTGTGAGGAGGGAGGGAGGATGGATTTAATTTCAAACTGTGCGAGAGGAGAAAATATAATGTTAAAAAGCCTAAAGACATTTCCTAAATTGAATGTCCTTTTGACCCATGTTGATGCACAGTTAAATTCTAATTAAAACATCCAAATTCTATAATGTGGCAAGCCTACAGGAATGACCAAAATCTAAAGGGACCACAAAGCTAAATTAAGGACATAGGATATAACCATATTTATCCATAATAGGTTATTTAAGTTTACATCAGAAGCAAAAAATTTCACTAATTGTTTTGTAATTTTGTTTCAATGTTATGAAGCTCTTTTCTCTCTCTTTTCAAACTCCCTGGGGCTCCTTGAGGCTGGGTTGAAAGACTGAGTGACAGAATGGGAAGAGGCGTTAAAGAGTTTACATTTTGCTGCTTTAAGGACAGCAAATGTGATAGAGATGGGAATTAGGGAAATTGCTGCCTTGTGGAATTCCAGAAGGATTTAGTCAATTTGATTTTGTGTTTGACTCCCAGTAATGGGAGACATTCCAAACCCACTGCGTTTTGTGGATCAAATGTATTGTTTTTTGGCCACCCAGCTGGGTGGCTGGAACTTGGCAAGAGTGAGAAATTGTCTCGCGAAGAGTCTTGAGTGCCTGGAGGAGGGTTGAGTGCTCCCGCTGGAGTTTGAGCTAAAAAGGCATTGCAGAGAAACGTTAGAGGAGAGCAAAGACACCTGTTTTGCCGCTCTCTGCGAGAATGTCATGTTCCGAGTAAGAGGATGCCTTATGTGACTTAGGATTTAAAAGTTCTAAGCAACTGAAATGGGAATCAAATTGGGAACAAGAAGTCCACTTGTGCCTCTGCAGCACCATAACTCACAGTCTACAAATACAGCAGCAACAACCAAGAAAAAATTTGCAGATACTTGATTGTTAATCTTTCATGGTACCCACGCTCCTCTTAAATTTCTATCTACTCATTCAACAAATATTTACTGAGAATACACTATGTAGCTGGGCGCTGTTACAGGCATCAGGGGTACAGCTGTGAACCAAACAAAATGCCTCCCCTTGAGAAGCTAACGTTCTAGGTGGTGGAGACAGATCGTAAACAAACAAACATTCTATAACAAATAGTGATAAACTCTACGGAGAAAAAAATGCAGGGTTAAACGTATGGAGAGGAAGTTTTGGAGTGATAGATTTTGAATGTAATCAAATTTTTCTCTTCATTAAATTTACATTGCTCACACTGTATTAAGGCAAACCAAGATGCCCACGGCAGACACGTTCCTCAGACACCACGTTAGTGTAACAAATATCTATGAATATTGTGTTTTCACGTATATTTCCTTGTTCGGCCATCATGACCACCCCACGTGGGAAGAAGGACAGGTGTGCTCTTCCTGGAATACTGACATTTGGAGAGGTTAGTGATCTGCTCAATAATATGCAATTGGTTAGAAGCAGATTTTAGATTATAATAAGATCTTATACTATGCTTATACCACACTCATTTTTTCATTCACTCAGCAAATACTTAGTGCCTAGAAAGTGCTGGGTATGAGAATGGCTTTAGTGTCAGTGGCAAAGAAAACAGACACTGTCACAGACTCATGGAGCTTAGAGTGTAGTTTGGGAGACAGATATTAAGGAAATGATTAGAGGTGAGGTAAATGTTAGGAAGAAGTGTTCTGTGCTGGGGAACTTAGACAAGGGGACCTTACCTTGTCTGGCCTAAGAAATACAAAAGAATGAGTCATCCGAACAATCCAGATATAGTTGGTCAAGCAAAATGTAACAATTGTTGCATTAAAAATTCCTCAACATAGCATATTTAAAGTTAAGTGGTTGATCAAAATTGTAATTTATGTGTGTACTGTTTTAAAACTAGAACTTCCATTCTCATATACTTGTGTATGTATGCAATTCTTTCTTAGCTACAACTGGATAGCCCTGGGGTCAGAACACCTTGGAGATACACTCACAGGTCTTTTCCTAGTGTATGGCGAAGAAAGGACCGTGGCTTACTCGTCAACTTTTTAGCTGTATCTGTAATAATTACCTGTTGTATAAGGGTCTAAAATGGTAGAGGAAAGATCTATTTGTAATATTTTATCATTGTACTGATTTATGCAAAATTTTAAGAACCTGAAATTTACCCATTTGAGAGGCCAGAAGAGCGAGACAGGACCATTGCCCATGGGGTGGTGCAGAAAGAGGATCATGAATATTATATAACCTGGGAGGAACCCTCCCAGTGTGGCCCAAGGCAGCATAAATGGAAAGGATGGTCAGAGTTTTCAACAGAAACAAAAGATTCTAACTGGGAAGACAACATTGTGGTGAAAAGTGAAAGAAGGTGATGGTGATAAAGATAGAGAAACAAGTAGCGAGGTTGGAGCCAGAAGTACCAACAATAGGTCAAACGAGCAATTCACGACAGAGTTCACCAACAGAGAGCAAGCATGTTTCTATAGTGTGAGGCCAGGCATGGAAAATTATGGTAGCTTGAAATAGTCACTCTTTTAAGATAAAAAAAGTCGAAAATTTAGACATTTTGGTAATTTTGTTCCATACTCCAGGTGGGCCCATTAGCATGTACTCTGGGCAGTTTTCATGCTCAGAAATGTTGATTGATCTGAATTATGGAACTACTTTCGGAAACAGCTCTAATTCAAAAACCACTTTAATTTTCTTTAATTTCTTCACCTATTAAATGGAATTTTGCTTTCCAACTTCTCAGTATTGCCCTAGGAGCTACATGTAGCAAGTCTACTTTTCCTTTAAATTACAGATCTTCTATGTTTTGGAAAATAGTTCTTATGTTCTTTCCAAGGTAATCCTTTCTTCAACATCAAGAGAAGCATACTCTGCTCCTTCAACCATTTCTTCAACGATCTACTTTCCAAGTCTTGTTGTCTTCTTCTAGACACCATCCCATTGCCTAATTTGCTCCTTAAAGCATGCTTACAGTTGCATGTGGTCTGACTGGAGGAAGAGGAAGACAATCCTTCAAATTGAGCTTACAGTTACAAAAAGGTCCTCCTGCATTGAAAGATTACTTCAAAGTACTAGAAGACCACGTGTGGGTCTTTAAATCTAAATATAAACAAATATTAGTGTATGCTTATTGTGTGCTAGGCACTGTTGTAGGTGCTAGAGATAGAAGAGGAACAAGATTGTGAAATTTGCTGCTCTCATGGTGTTGACGTCATGACAGAGGGACTGGGCAGTAAACAAACAAACCAATAATTCTCATACAATTCTGACAGCAGCCAATATTTTAAAGAAAACAAATAGGGTAATGTGATGGAGAGGGTGATGGGAGCAGGACAATATTGCATAAGGGATAGGATGTCAGGGAAGGTCTCTCAGGGGTGACATATGGACTGAGACATAATTGGAAGGAATTAGCCATGGCAAGATCTGGGGGCAGAGTGTTCCAGGCAAAGGGCAAATCAGCTTGCTCCTCCTTGCTGACCATGCCCCCTCCCCTTTTTCCACATAGAAGTAGATTTACCCTTTCTCCTCTCAGCTAAGTCATTTGAGACTCTTCTCTTTTTACCTCCCTATTTTGTGGTGGGGGGGGGGAAGACAAATGAAGATAAAGTTTCATAAAGACAAAGTGTGTGCTTTATCTCAAAACTTTTTTGTTTTGTGTTTGCTTGAGAATTAGTACTGAGAGGAGAATAGAAACACTTTCACCACTCTACTTTTCTCTTTCTTCTCAAATATCAAAAAATAATGGTTAACTTCTATGGAGCCATTTACTACATTCTAGTCCTTGTGCTAAGCAGTATCCTGCATTATCTGGGAGGTAGGTTGTCATTATCCCTTCTTTACAAACAGTGAAATGGAGGCACTGAAGAATTAATTAAGCTGCTCAAGGTCACACAGCTGGTAAGTGGGGGAGTCAGGATTTGAACTCTTAACTCCTGTGCTATTATGAATGAGTAAATGTAAGTGTAAATGAAGTTTTAGCAGTAACCACAACTGTTTATGTAGAAGCAGGTGCTCACTGTAGGACTGAAACATGTACTAAACTTGCTTGGCATATCTGGAGGACACTCATTGAGAGACTGAGCTGGCAATGGGGGAAGAAGTCACCCAAAGAGAAGAAAGCTTCAAGGAACAGCAGTTTGGTTCAAGGATAGTGGTCAGCCTCGGAAGGGAGACATAACCCCAACCAACCCCTTGGCTTTCCTCTGAGTGCTCTCTGGCCCTCTGGCCTATCCATGTGCCTTCAGGCATGAATTATGGGTAATAGTGAGGATGCTGGGGGAGAGGGAAAGATATAGGGTGGCAGAATAAAAGTGTAAGAACTGTAGAATCTCTGTAGGAAGCATAGGTTGCAGCAGGAGCAGCAGCAGCAGTGGTATTAGGGATGGAGAATGACATTTTGATGCCAGAAAAACATTCAGACACTGATAATGGTAATATGTGAAGAGACTTTTCTATGCTGTTCCAGTCCAAATCCTTAGCTCATCTCCAATCCCACCCCCATGAGGCTCAGAGACGGGATAAGGAGCCCTCTCTCTTTTATATCATAAACTTTTATTGATGTATTACATGTGTATATAAGAGTGAACTAATTATAAATGGACAGTTTAGGGAATTTTCACAAAGTGGACACTGCAGGGAGGTCAAGAAGTAAAACCTAAATGCATCCCAGAAGTCCCCCTCACTCCTCCTCCATCTCACTATCTTGACTTCTAACAGCCTATGTTAGTGGAAAATGTTGCACTTTTCCTATTTTTAACAAATTGGTTCAAAAACCAATGAAACTCTTCAACTGCAAGCTGGTTTTTCTAGGTGATAAAATAATTTTCGGCAACAAAATCACTTAGTGATGGAAACATCTCCAGACATTCATTTCTAGAATGTTCTTTTAAGAGTATGAATTTCTTTAAAAAAATTACCTTCTCCCTCAAATCCCTCATGAGAAAATCATTCCTGAGTTTCTAAGGAAGTGTGGGGTGCAGCCCTAAAATTTGTATGTCTAACAAGTTCCCAAGTGATGTTGATGCTGCTGGTCCACTTTGAGAACCTTGAGAACTACCGCTTGAAGGTAAGGGTTAATGGGAAAAAGATGAATAGGTTTGCAAGACTCCAGGCTGGAAGCCAGAATTTATTTTAGCTGGTGGGCAAGGAGTCACCCTGCTCTTTCTGGGTGAGGAATATGGAGGATTGCCTACGCCAAAGATTGCCACATTTGGCAGGCTTTTTTAGATGCTTAAAGTGACTATGAGGAGTGTCACAGTCACACTTCCCTTTGAGACTAAGTTATATCACATTCATACATCATCTTGTTATAGGTTCTTACTTTATATCTGATATATGTATATATTCAATTGCTTCCTATTTCTGTTGTAAATCTCATTAGAAGACATGACCTATGGCTGATTTTTAAAAACTATACTGCCATAACTACCCATGGTTTCGTTCTTCTAAGCACCCATTTTCATCATGGTGTTTGTTGATTGTTCAAATACCGCAGGGTTCCATATTTGCTTATGATACATCCACACTGAGAATACAAGTTGTGGATCTGTAATTAGAGGGAGCAGATATCTAAAGTGTGACATTGATAAAAAAGAGTTACATCATTCTGATAAGATTATCTATATACCACATTTAATATTTGTGCTCACTCAGAACTAGGGTCAGCCTCTTCTACTCTAACTTTGCCAGCTAAATGACTTGCCAACCAGAAGATGCCATCTCTCAAATGTCACCCGAAGTTGACTCACTGAAAATGAGCTAAGAGCAATTAGAACTCAATCTTGAAAACCAAGTTTTTTCTAAATGATGTTATTATGTGGGAAAGACTATGCAGGGCACCATAACCTCTGCTGTAAATATTCTAGCAGTCCTAATGAGAGGTGTTACTCTGGCTGTGAAATTATACAAATTGCCTATAGCTGTTTCTCCTGTTCTTACCTTTCATTGCAAAATGGCCACTGGAAACAAAAGGCTAAGTATTTGATGTCCCGGAAGGGTTAGATGCTGCTGTTTTGACATCTGCTGGGATCTTATCATGCTAGATTGTATTACTGGCCCCAATTCTTTACCCCTCCTGGTACTCATACTCTTTGCCATGTAACTTTGAGTGTCCTCTGATTATGGGAGGAGTGTCTCTCTCTGCATCTGGACTTTGGGTTTAGCATGTGACTTGTTTCAGCCAATAGAATGGGGCAGAAGTGATATTGTGCCAGTTCTGAACCTAGGCCTCAAGAGACCTTATATGTTTCTGCCTGTCCTCTTCCATCTCCCATCACCATGAGAAGAACATATCTGGGTTAGCCTGCTGGTTCCAGCATGAGAATAAGAGACACATGGACTAAAGTTGCCCTTGCTAAGTTGTACTAGCTAAACCCGGCTTAAAGCAGAGTCACCACTCAATTCTCAGATGCATAAGCAGGCTGATCTAGATCAGTTGTTCCCCCAGCTGACCTGTAGATGTATGAGCAAGCCTTGCTGCCATCAGCAGAGACACCCAGCTGAGCCAAGCCTAGATCAGCCAATTTCTGGTCAGCCCATAGATGCATAAGCTATAATAGATGAATGTTGTTTTAAGCCACTGAATCTTGGGATGGTTTGTTAACACAGCTATAGCTGACTGATACATTAACTGATGCCAAAGAGATCACCAAAATGTCACAAAAAAGGAAGTAAAAATTGATTGTGTGGGGAACTGAAAGCAACATGTCATACATTTCTACATAAAAGATATTTCAGTATTAAAAGGAATGAGATTTCAAAACAGGGAGAAATGAAAAATGAACAAAATATTTAGAGAGGTCACTTTCAAATATATGAGGATGAGCCAAAGGTAAGATAAGATTAGACATATCATTGAGCAAATACATAGAGAACAAATGCATAGTAGATGGTGAAAGGAACCCTGTCTGAAGGATTCTGGAAAATCCTCAGGCTTCCCATTTAAATGACTAGGCTAATTTTTGGGAAAAAGGTCTTACTTGAGGAGCCAGAAAGGAAAAATGTTGAACAATTTACTTAAATAGTAACTCATTTATTCAACCCAATGACTGCTAATTTCCTGGCATTAAATGTTCATAAAATGGTTATGGTTGAAGGCATTTTGCTCATATAAAATAAAATAATCTTAAATTCACAGCAGTTACACTGGCTTGTAATGGACTCTGGTAGGAGCTTTTCATACAACATAAATCCTTAAAAATGTGTGAGCTTTTGTTTCTTTAGTTTTTTTGTTCAATGTGGATAACGTGAAGAGAAACATGAGCTAATGGAATCACTATGACAAAAGTAGTTTATATTTATGTAGTCTGTTTTTAATTCACAGTGTACTTTAGCACATATTATTTACAACAGTATTGTTGAGGTCATTATTATCCTTATTTGACAACTAAAGTAACTGAGGCTCAGAGAATTTAAGTGATTTGGGGTCCAGCTACTTTTGGCTCTGAATCTAGGTAGTGATGGGCACATCAGAATTGCTTTTTTTAACATAAATGTTGGAGACAAAGCTTGAGGTAATTTTTCAATCTGAATTTTAGAAGAAGTTCAAATGGAAGTATTGCCATTCTGATATAATGTGAGAGAATTCATTAAGCCCTGAAATAAGATACATTAGAAATGGTTAGGACTCTTGGGAAAATCTTTAATATATACTGTTCCGAGAAAGTGAGCAGTTTGTCATATATTTAGAGTGCTATAGTGAATAATATCTAGCATTTAAATCTGTATTGTTTGGTTTTGGCACTTGGGCACACACTGCTTTTTTTGCTGTATTTTACGGATATGTCTTATCTACCTGTTTGATTATTTCACTCGTGTATTCTCCAAATGTCTTGGATGGAGCCAGAAATTCTCTGGGGGTCTTTCACTAATGTAAATTTTCTTTTCTTTGTCTTTTGTTTTGGCAGGGGGAGTGGAGAACTTATTTTGAAGGATGCCTAGCCCATAGTGGCAGGAAATAAATATTTGTTAAATCAATATACCTAGTCATGCTAAGGGTAGCTTGCTGCCAGCAATAATTCAATCCATGTAATAAAAGTAGACCACCATTGTGCAAGGTGCCTCGCATATATTACCTCAATTCATCCTTGAACAAGACAACATAGTGAGCATTTTTTTCCCTACGTGCAGATGAGAGGAAAATGAGGCTGAAGTAATTTTCCCAAATTCACACAGCTGGTAAGCAGCAAGGCTAGATTCATATCCAGGTTTATAAGACCAGAAACCTCAAATTGTTTGTCTCTAACTCCTTTCCTTCACAAATTAAGAAAACTGAGCTATTTCCTTATCATCATTCCTGTAAAAGTGAAGAATGCAATGAGCTGTAAAACTCAGTTTTTAATGCGTTGTTTTATTGCTTAATCTGAAGCAGACTTTTCAGATAGGCCACAGAGATTTTAGGTCTGAGTCCAGGTTCACGTGTGTTTCTACCATCTTCTACTCTTTCTTCCTGCCCATGAGCTGAAACGTCTTGATGTTTGTTCACAAACGTGCATTCTGATGAAAGTCAAAGCTTTCTAGAATACTCGCTTGCCAGTGGATCTTTAGAGATTTTCCAACAGCTGAGTGCTCTGGACATACCTCCCTCCCTTCACTCCCCGCTTAGCATGTCGCACTTCCAGATTCAGCCCAGTCTGTGGGCTGGTGGAGATGGGTGGGAGAGCAGAGCAACAATGGAGGAATCTAATTTCAGAGGACATTACAACACAGATCAACTTGGTGGGCACAGTTGCTGAGCTGACTGGATGTGAAATATTTGATGATCTCCAGCTATTTTAGCAACCTTCCCCTTGAACTTCTGAACCTTTGTCTTCTCATCAGACTCTCTCCTGTGATGTAGCTGAAGGGCCAGCCAAGAAGTGACTGGGACCTTGGTGATGAGAAACTCAACTAATATACAGATCAATGATTGCTTGCGTTCTTGAAAAGAAGGAAAAAGACAGCCAGAGATAGCCTTTGATTTCCACGAAAACTCTATTTCCCGCTTGTTAGAAAGAGCCATATAAATGGGAACTAATTTTGGTGTGAAACCACCAAACAAAAATTGACAAGAGACTGCAGTGTCCATGTTTTTATACCTTTATTGCAATCACCCAACAAGCCAATAATAATAATTTCCAGAGTTGCCTCTGGCCAGGTGTAGCCCTTTGGCCTCACAGCATGTTTCCCTCTTGATGTCATGCTGCTTCTCTTTGGCATTTTACTAGATCTTGTGGGTCTCTGCCAAGGGAACCAGACAAACTTTCTGTCAGGAGTTTTTCCAGGCTAGGAGCCAAAGAAGTGGATTGGGGTTGTCCAGAACCTCCTTAACTGTTCTTTTCAGCCTGATCATTTATGATAGAGGCAGGAGGGTGCAGGACACAATGGCTTATGTCATCTAGGGGTTTGCTGACTGTTTATTCATAGACAACATAGAAATCTGTAAGAAGAATGTAGGCTGTCTATGCCAGCATGCAAGTCATATCTAGAAGGAAGATTTTAAGAATGCGGTAATGGGAAATACCTGCCAACTTGATCTATTCTCACCAAAGGAAGGAAAGAATCCTCTAGTTCTGCCAACGTGAAAGCTCCAATTGCAACGAGTAATCAGCCTGATATTTGTCTCTGTGTTCATTGTAGTTTTCGCGTGGTGTGAAGGCGGCTGGACTTGCGTTGTGACACAGACATCCCACTGGAACTCCCAGACCCAAGATGAAAAGTTGAGCTGCCTATCAGTAAACAATATTTTTTAAATCTTGGAGACTTATCATCATTACGTCATTTGGTTTCACGCTCAGATTGCTTCCTAGCTGATATTCTTTCCATCCAGAGTTGCAACGCGTGCCCTTGGCACTTTGGAAATGCCTTGAGACTTTCACTCTTTTTAAATTATAAATAGACTTCCACTACCATCTAAATCAATTTAAGATTAGATCACTCGTATTAGTCTCTGACATGTCACCGTAAATTGGAATGTGAAATAAGCTGCAATGAGACTAAACTCAGTTGACACAAAAATATTAAGCAGCTAACATACTGATTTAGTTTATTCAATTTTAAAATACTAGTTGGCTGGGTAAATATATATATATATATTTGCAATTCCTTTTTATCTAACTCTTGAGTCAATTTGTTTTGGTTTCCATTTCGTATCGTTTCTGTCAGGGAGATTGGAAGATCATTATCCATTGTATCCTGTGGGATTATTTGGTTTGAATTTTGATTTGCCTTTTTAACCATATCCTGAAATTGGTAGTTTAGATAGCAAAGCACAGTTTGAAAATATACAAGCAGCCTCAGAATAAATACTACAACTAATTTTTTCTTAGATTACTTAAATCCTGTTATATTCAACTGCGTAGAGACAGAGAGTGCTTTCAGCAAGATGAGCCATCGCTTTATTTTTAAAGCTCGCTTATGTCAACGCTTTCTATCCATGACTAGGTTAGCCACCATTATTCAGGGGTGAGATCAGAGTCCTTTTCTTTCCCAGAGCTGCTTGCCATTTTCTCAACACCTGCCTTGCGAGTGACAGCTCTGTGGGTGTCCCCATAAATTATGAATCATGTGCCTCCGTCCTGATGCCTTGGACAGGCACAAAGTTAGAAACTGTCCTGTAACTTTAGATCTGGAGCTGCAGGATGGGACAGCTGAGTAGAGACCAGAGATGCACATCAGCAGGGGTTCTGTTAAGACACTATCAAGCCACCAGCCTAATGCTTGTGGACAATTTGTCCAGTTTGTACTGGAAATTGAGTAGAGGTTGTAAAATGGAAACAACAACCAGCCAGCAGACGGACTGGGAGGATGCATCTGAAATGGAGGGGTTTTTTTTCTTTTTAGGGTAATCTCCAGGACTATGACCGTGTGGTAAAAATAAACTCCCATTCAGCATCCCCACTTTGTTTAAAAACGTATTGGATTTGCTAAGACTGATGATGCGTTTCTGATATCTGAATGGAATAAGGATTTTAATTTGCTCTTCTCCTCCCATAGATTCCATAATAAATGCTTGAAGTAAACATAAGAACAGCCAAACAATGTAAATGTATACGAGTAACTTTCTTTCCACATCATCTATCCTAGATACATCACGTAACTGATATCCTAATAAGGAAACACACTGTATTAGTTGGTTCTAGCTGTATAACAGATTACCCCAAAAGCTTAGTGGCTTAACACAAGCATTTATTATTTCTCGTGGGCCTTCTGATAGGAAGTTTTGCTAGCCTGAGTTGCAGTCAGCTGAACTCACTCAAAAATCTATGGTCAGTAGCAGGTCTGCTAGCAGTATTGCTAATCTTGGCCAAATTCTCTCACATATTTAGGGCTTTAGTTGGGACAACTGGGCAGATTCGACTCTGTTCCACGTGTTGCATCCTGTAGCAAACTGTCCTGAGTGTATAATTGTTGTGAAAGCATAGGAATGTGACGAGAATTGGAAATGTCCAAAACCTTTTTAAAGTCTCTGCGTGTGTCGTTTGCTCCTGTTCCATTGGCTGAAGCAAGTCATATAGGAAATCCCAGAGTCAGTGTGAGAGGAGACTATCAACAAGTGTGGATACACAGAGACATGAAAAGTTGGAGATGCAATCAGTCTTCCACATATGGCAAGCTGCATAAATTCTCCACCTGAATTATTGATGCAATATAATGTTATGATTAGGGTTTATTTTAAAGTATTTTATTGTAGTCTGTTTCCTTGAAAATCAGTCATCCAAAATGGTTCAAAAATTAATTTTCAGGTGAAAAGAACGCCAATAATCCACTATAGATAATAAGATAAAAATACTTTGCTCCTGTTAACACTGAGAAAACTTCAAGGAAGTAAACTTTTGTACTGACCAAGAAGTACAGAGGCAGTCTGAAAGACCTCTTTCTGTCCCCTCCCCCCAACCTGTCAGGTGTTATTCTTTCACTTAGAAAAGTTTATTTTTAATATTAGGACTAAGACACAAAGGTCATATCTTTGAAATTCCTTGGATGTATTATAACAGCAGATCCCGCTATTTCTGCCTTTTTAAAATGAGAAAAAACGGTTAAAGTAGCATTAGGAGCTTCTCTTTTCTTCCCTACATCTAAAATATACATTTTCCAGGGATGGAGGCTGCAGTTGACCTGCACTGGTATTTAATAGCACATTCCTAGGATAAATTAGGCACTTTACTGATGCTACGCCTAGCAAGAAAAAAATTAATCAAGTTTCCTGACATATGAGTTTTACCAGGTGTCTAGTTTGATCATGATGATATAGGATTTTCTCTTTTGCCCCCTGCTGGAGTGGAACTAAGACTCGGGGCCACACAGGCAGCCATGCACTATGTTCTGGTTTAAAAGCAAACCTCATCTTTTCCAAGACAGAGCAAAACTCTTCATGGCCTTGGTGAGCTCCACCTTTCCTGTTCTCCTAGCTTAGTAGAGGCAAATCTAGGAAACCTATTGACCACCTGGTTGCATCTGGGTGTATATATATATGTATTTTTTTAAGGCAGTATTTATATAGCTGTCAGTGCTTCTCTCTCCAGGACCACACTCTGTCCTGGGAATCAGAAAGTTGGGTGACAGTTTAGTGGCTTTCAGTGTGTAGGCCAGCATCAGAATCACCTGGGAGCTTGTTATAAGTGCAAATTCTAGAGCCCTCACTCCATACCCATTGAGTCTGGAACTTTGGGGCAGGGGTTTGTGTTTTAACAAACCTCTAGGCAATTGTGATTCATGCTAAAGTCTGAGAACCACTCATTTAGAGTTTCCATAGCTGTGCTGCCCAATATGGTAGCCACTAGCCACATGTAGCTATTTATATTTAAATTGATTAAAATAAATGAAATTTAAAATCCAGTTCCTTAGCCCCACTAGCTATATTTCAAGTGTTCAGTAACATGTGTGGCTAGTGGCTACTGTTTTTGATGGCACAAATATGGAGAAGTACATTCATCACTGCAGAAAATTCTATTGGACAGCTCTATTATATAGCTTTTCAAGTCTCCAGTTAACTTTCTGGGACTCTAGGTCCTGCAGAACTTCTCTCCAGAGTGCCTCACTTGACAATGGGGCAGGGTCTTGGCTTTCATAAACTCAGGGTCTTTTATTATCTTGGGTATCTTGGACATAGTGAGGGCTTCCTTTCCTCCTTGTGTATCTCCTACTGGTCATCTGTCCCTTGAGGCTAGATGTGAAAATTAGGCAGTTCATTGGTCACATTCCATTCACAGATGTTTCAATGGGCACATTATATTTAACAATGGAATTAATCACCAACATTTAAAAATTGGAATATTTTACATAAAAATTCAAAATTTTCCAATTCTTTCCAAAAATTTGGAATATCTGGCAACCTATATTCCTGACTGACTACAATCTGCTTGGCTGGGAAGTGAGTTTTCCCTTTAATTAAGTATGCACACTCAAGTTTGCCACAGGCCTCCCCTGCTCAGTTTCATTTATTTACATTCCCTGCTTCACTCCCCATTTGAATTTGGATTGACTGCTATAGGTTCCCCATCTTCTCTTCCCTAGATCCTCATTCCAGAGGACATTGGGATTCTCATAATCTCTAAAGAACAATCCTTGACATGCCCTCTGATGACAGTCAGGATGGTTTGTATTTCCTGATGCAGTAGATTTTTTAAGAGAACTTTTACCAGACCCTCTAAAGTAACAGAAAGAGACAGACCAGTAAACCAAGAGAAGGATATTCACAGATGCCCTCTCATTTCTGAGGCAGGATCCAGGACCACTAACTTCCCATTCACTCCAGGCCAGCCTTCCCCGGTTGCATTGCAGAACCCGTAAGTCTTTTCCAGCAGGGTCTGCCTCAGGAATCAAGAACAGTTTAAAAAACTCCAGAGTATTCTCCTTAGGTCCCTGTAGAGAACAGGGAAACCTGATGGATATGTATATAATGCCAATGAAAATTTTGAATTATGAGAGAGGAGCTGGAGCTATTTTCCTTAAAACACTACTACCCTTTACTCCTATAACTTATGAATTGCAGAACTTTCCTTTTACTGAGAATCTCTCTCTCATTAATCTATGTTGCAGATCAACTACATCAACATGCATGATGGGAATAAAACTTTGCTGTGATTTTATTCTCTTCTCTGAGTTCAGAGGGAGCATCTCACAGCAGACAAAGCATCACACGAGGAAAGAGAATCTGAGCATAAATTGGGGAGTGAGGTGTAAAAAGCAGAGGCATATTTGCCCAGATTCACAATCCAAAATTGACTACCTTAACTTCATTGGTCTCAGGCTATCTAGGCCTTGCAATGCTTCTTTCATCATACTCTTAATAAAAGTCTAGGGTTAAATAGAACACCAAATTGAGTACAAGGAAGAAAACAATCCTAAAAATATAGAGTTATCCAAGAACATTTTCCTAGAGAGAGGACTTATGAACCTAGTCTTTAATGACCTAGTCTAGGAGAAAAGAAGTGGGAAAACATTTAGTGGCTCCTTTTGTAGTTTTTTCTAAAATCCAGATCTGATCATGTCACTTATCCCACTTCAAACAATTTAGTGATTCCTGCTATCACTGGGAGAAAGTTCAGGCTCTAGTTTCTTCTGATTTGGTCTTGGCTTAGCTTTCCGGTTTCATTCATTACCACTTCTTCTGACCATCAGACCCCTAACCACACTGGGAGTGCTCACTTCTTGCCAAACCTTCACGTCATTATTACTTCAGTGTGTACTATTCCTTCTGTCTAGAACAGTCATTTCCGTTTTTCTCTCAGAATTCTATTCATCTTTCAGTGCCTGCCCCAGATCATCGACTTTGTGAAGCTTCTTCTCACCTCTCCATGCAAAACAGATCCCATCCACATTTGGGCTGCAACATTACGTGGAGTATCTATCTAATTGCACTGATCATTCTCTTTTGGGACTGTGTACATGCCTGTCTCCACTATTTGACTGTTAACTTGTTGAGGGAAAAGTCTGCTTTATTCATATTTACTACCCACCTTGAGTTCCAGGACATAAAAGAAACATTACATGTTTGAAAAGATGATTATAAATATTAATTCCCAAATACATTCAAATATGTGTATATGTACAAACATATACACATATATGTGTATATAATATACATATATTATATATATAAGTTTCTGTACTTTTAAATATTTGCTTGGGAAATGATGTTCCATGCTTTTAAGTGAAGAGTCATGAAAATAGATATCACGTCTGTGTAATTTGCTTTGTGTCCCAGTTGAAAAGTATCTTGTACAGTGTGGTTGCTTGTATCACTTAGCTAGTCCTCCATAGCAAAACACCCCAGAACTTAGAGGCTTAAAGCAACAACAGTTTATTATTTCTTCAAAATCTACCTTTCTTCTGAAGAATTCCAATGATCTTGTCTGGGCTTGCTTATGGATATGCTGTTGGTTGGTTGGGGACCCACTGCTCTGATGGCCTTGTCTAGAGATGTTGTGGCACTACTCTATGCAGAGGCAGGTTAGTCCAGGCTTATTTTTGTGGTGATGGCAGGCTGCCAAAGAGGAAAAGGAAATGTGCAAGTTATTTTTCAAACCTCTGCCTGCATAATGTTTGCTACTTTTGCATTGGCTAAGGCAAATAAATGGCCAGGCTCAGAGTCAGTGTGGGAAGGCACTACCAAAGACTGTGGATACACAGGTGTAAAAACATCAGACAATCAACCCATAACAATCCTCAATAAACACCTAAAGATAATTATACTTCACATGTTGAAATATAGTAAATAGATGATGCTTTTCTCCAAAGGTATATTATAAAATCAATCTAGTTTGGTGAATCCAATTTAATCCCTGTTTTCCCTCAGCTGTAAGATCAGAATAATAATACCTACTGCACAGGATTTCTGTGAGAATTATGTGAAATAATTAATATACAGTCCTTTCACTGTACTTGGTACAAAGTCATCCTCAACATTCATTTTCTTCTTTTTTCTACTTTCCTCCTGTCTTTAGACTCCTGTGTAAGCACTCTGTTTTTCACTGTCTAACCACAGGATATGAGGCTACTGAGAAACATTTCAGTAGTAGAAGAGACGTATTGCAGAGATGAATCAACTGGCTTAGACATACAGAGGTAGTGTCACCTTGAAATGTCTTGAAAAGAAAATTCTCATATTGTATAAGATCAGTGAAAAGCAAAATTCATCATTATCACGTATCACAGTCTTTGCCAGGAGTTGTGGGCACAATCTGATCCCACATACTTTATTTTATGTGAAGATGTTGCTTAGTAACCTTGTGTTAAGGGAGAATGGACAAGAAAGCTATCTCAGGCATTTCTAACTCAGGTCAGCACCATTATATACTTGGTATGAAATTGGAAAATTTTACTCAAGGTCAATGGACATTCTTCCTTGGTCCGTATCTTTTTTTCTGTAACACATGATTTAAACTTGAAACATTAACTACTGAGCAAGTCTAAATAGTCATTAAATTCAGATTGGGTATCTTACTGTTCTTCGGTATCTTGCACTTTACTCGAGGCTTAACAAATGCTCAAAATGGGTGGCTATTGATTGCTCAAAGTTTAGCAGCTATTTTAAAAAGTCTACTTACTAAAAGATTAATCTAAAAGTCAAAGGGGATAACAACACCTATATATTTGTTTATAAAAGATATTGGTAATCCATTCAGCATTTATTCAATATTATTAATGAATTATACTATTAATGAGAGTTCCATGCATCCAATTCAATTAAATGAATACTGAGTGCCTTTTAAGTTTCAATTACTGTGCTAGTCACTGGGTATGCCAAAGCTCACAGAAAGGTCCTGCGTTGTATAGATCACTGAAAAGCACTGGTGATGGAGCATTGCTGTGACAGCAAATTGGAAACCCCCTAGTTCTTGATGACTGTGTTGGGTTCATGACTGCCACGGTGTGTCCTCTGTTCAGGTATTCAGTCTCCACCACAGGCCTGAGTCAGCTAGGAATTATTTTCCAATAGGAGAATGGTTAATTGATAAAAATGTGCATGGCTTTACTCCAAAATACTCCTGAATGACTGTAATTGTCTATTGACTGACCAAACTTAGGTCTCATTTCTACTCTTATGCTGTTTTGTGTTGGTGGGAGGTAGGATCTGGCAGAGATATAACCTAGGACTCCTCTTTCGTTCTGGGATGGCAAACACCTGGATTCGCTATTCCACCATGATGACACAAAATGGAAGTGGGTAATTTCTTAAATGAAAAACGAGAGTGGGAGGATGTGGGAATGGATGCCAGCTTGGTAAAATATGACACATGTCTAGTATTCCAAACATATGGTGCCTGGCTGCCTCAGTGGTTTTGGGATATTTGTAACTCTTAGAATATTATTCGCTCCTTTAATATTAGAGGTAAAAAAAATCTACCCACCCTTTTAGACTGTCTCGAATTTTACTTTTTTCTTGATAACCCTAAGCTTTTCTGAAACAAAATACAGAATCGATCATATACTGTCTTATGATTCTCTCTGACAGATAGTAAGCACATAGAGAGCACACACTGTATCTCATGCATCTTCAAAACTCCTACAAAGGTGTAGGAAGGCACCTTTCCCACCCTCCTGTCCAGCCTTTCTCAAAGGCCTCTATACTTGGCTTCCAGGCAATTAGAACTTTGCTCATGTCAATGAGAAGGGAGGTGGTCTACCCTGATGAAGGGGTCCCAGAAAATCTTCCCAGTACATAGGCATACATTTTCTACCTTCACTTTAAAAATTTTTTCTTTCTTATTTCCATGGTTATTTACAATTTTTAATGAATTTGTAGAGATGTAGACTTGTTTACCTCGTCTAACCAGCTCTTTAACCTCCCTAAATTTATTTTTTATTTATTTATTTCGTGAGGAAGACCAGCCCTGAGCTAACATCCATTGCCAATCCTCCTCTTTTTGCTGAGGAAGACTGGCCCTGGGCTAACATCCGTGCCCATCTTCCTCTGCTTTATATGGGATGCCGCCACAGCGTGGCTGACAAGCAGTGCGTCAGCGGGTGCCCGGGATCTGAACCCGCGAACCCCAGGCTTCCAAGCACGAACTAAACCGCTGCGCCACCTAACCTCACTAACCTCACTAAATTTATACGTAAAATTTAAATGCATAGGAGTCACTGTAAGGTGCAAATTAAAAATCAACAAAGGAAAAGATATTTCCTTCAGAGGGAAAAGTACTGATATCTTAGGTGGGTTCCCGTAAAAGCAGACCCTGAGACAAAGATGTAAATGCAAGTAGCTT
Source organism: Tapirus indicus (assembly GCA_031878705.1). Lineage (NCBI taxonomy): Eukaryota > Metazoa > Chordata > Mammalia > Perissodactyla > Tapiridae > Tapirus > Tapirus indicus. Next base: position 38,486,975 of record CM062933.1, on the reverse strand, counting down.
ATCTCGGAGTTCGTCTCAGGGAACGCCAGTTGAGGTGGGGAAGTGAGACAAGGCAGGGAAAGAAGATAATAAAGTGTATATTTCTGAGCAGCAGTTGGTGCTCAATATCCCTTGGGGCACTTTGGGAGATTGAACTGAACTTCCTTCAGTTATCCCTCCTGAAAAGCAAGGAAGTTGGGGAATTTATGCTCTAGTTCTCATCATGGGCCAAGGGCTGCTACTGGGACTGTTACCTCTGGCGCTTCCTGGCACCCTGTGCTCTGGCTGAGAGAAAGCCCACAGCCAGCCAGTTGCCATAGGATACTGTTCACATGCACTGGAACCGGCAGCGCTGATGGGAGATGGGCTGGGCCTCTATCGGATCTCCTGCAAATGCAGAAGCTATCAGTGCATTTAAGTCAAATGAGATGATTTGATGTGTTTTTGTATTTTGTTTGAGAGAGCTTTAATTTGTAGAGAATAAACACATTCTTTTCTTCTAGGGTTACAGATGACACAAAGGTTTTCCTATTGGATGAAGTTTGTGAGTGTTTGTGCACAAGTCTCCTATGTGTGTATACACATGTGTTTGTATGTGTCCTCAAGATTAAAGTTGAATTTTCAGTGCATCACAAGAAATTTTAGAAAGAGTTAAGGTCAATGTGGTTTCAGGGAATTTTGTTTGATTCCTTGAAAACCGAATAAAGTTACTAAGTAAAAAAAAGCCCTTGTGTCACTAATGTCCAGCCTCCTCCAGACTAACCGGAAACGAAACATGTGCAACTTTCATTTAGCTCAGCAATTTCACCACTTACAAGGATTAGCACTCAAAGGCTAAATTCAAGTGTTTTTCTTAGATATCCCTTAAAGGTTTTTGAAGAAATATAAACTCTAAGATATTTATTACTTTAATTATAAGTTTAAGTCTTTACAATGGATTTAATATCTCGTGTATTGAAAATATCATTTGTAAACAAAGCTGTTACAATCACAGTTGAAGGTCTTTTACTGATAATGCTTTCACCCTTTTTTTTTGAAAAACGTATATAAATTGAAAAATTATTTCCTTAAGGATAGAAATGTTAATGCTCTTCTCTATTCAGGCTTTTTTTAAATGGCATTTTTGTTCTAGTTTATTTTTAATAGTTTCTTACATTTCCCTTAGGATATTAATTAGCATCATTGAAGCTTTAGTTAATCCTTTTCTTTTCCAGTAAGGTAAAGACTTCCTGTTTCAAGTCTCTGTAAAATAAAATTCCTTCTCCTGCCAAAATGGGGAATGACAGATACTTGGATGTTTGGTTGGCAGGGGAAGAGACTGAGTCAAAACGTTACTGGTTTAAATATTCAACCAAAACCTCCAGTTTTCAGCTCCACCACTGTCTTATACTGCCTTCACAGTCCTTGGTGCTCCAAGTGCTGAACCTTTCTGGGGCTTGCATTCCATTTGCATTGCACTCTTAGCCTAACTTTAGTTAGACTTCTCTGCTGTGCTAAGAAAATGCCCACTTGTCCACTCATTTTCCATTTTCCAAATGTTGTTGGCATCTCTTTACTCTTGTCTCTTTTCCCATTTGTGAATTAATTTTTTAAATCCCTTTTATTATTATATAGTGGGATTTAAGGAGAGAGAAGGGATAGAATATATAGCTATAGCTCGATACTGATATAGGTATATTGATATACAAATAGCCAGAAGAAAGCTTTGCCATGGTGCTAAGCGAGACCCTTCATATTGTCCGAAGTATACATCAAAGAGATACTGGATCTCTTTAGTTCCCATGACCTAGTGGACACAAACATTTGAATGCCTGTATGATATTAAGAGAGTATACAGTCATGACTATATGATATTAAGAGAACATGTAGTCATCCAAATATTTGTGTACACTAGGTCATGGCTAAGTGGTCTCCTACTTTTTTACTAGGTAGAATAGCCCACACAGTTTATTAAACTGAAAAGAGGAGACCATTGATTCTCTTTTCACTCTGCTTCAAAGATAGGCAAATAATAAACGATGGTTTTGTCTATAATTTGGTAAGGAGAGGGATACATACACACACACCAATTTTTTTCTGAGAACTTGGGAATCATTGTAGACTCGTGCTATGCAAAGGAAAGTTTGGTCTGTAAAAATAGAAATTATCTAATTTCTCTAAGAAGAAGCTATTTCTGACTCCTTCTATGTAATAGTGAGGTACAAGAATAGGAGTGCAGTGAAAAATTCACCTAGAAGAAAAGCAGAGGCCTTGAACCAGCATATGTCTCCTTTCACTGAGCCAGCTGCTCAGGAAACATCAGATTGAGATATGTCCAAATACATCAATTTGGTCTCTAGTTCTGGGCTTAAATTTACCAAGCATTATTGAATGTCACTACAGTTCCCAGAGACTAAAGAGTCATCAACCTCTCTGCACAGCCTGTAAGGCTCCTTGTAAGGAAACCATTATTCCGTTACTCAATTAACTGCTAAGGAGACAGAGAACTATGTGCCCAGGAGAGAAAACCTTCCTTTGTGGGCTAATCAAAATCCAATGGCTTCTGAAAAGGGCTTGAAAAGATCATTAATTAGGAAGGATGCCGAAATTTGGCATTCAAGGAAATGGTGTACAAGTCTAATAATAAAGACATAAAGAATAAAGTCCACAGACCATAAGGATGTCCAGGCCATTCCTAACTTGCCCAGCAAGGCTTTTGAGCTCCATTTGGCTCTCTAATTACTAGTTAACCATTTTAATTTGATGGTGGATTTCTTAGGATCTTTTTATATATTTATCGCTCTGATGTTTTTTCAATCCCCTAAAAGAACAATGCACCAAACTGGGAATGAGAAACAGAGGGGCAATTTATGTATTAAATTGCAATAAGTAAAAAATTGAAGAGAAAGATGGGAGGTTTGATATCTCAGCATCCATTTGGAGATGGCCTTTTGACTTTAACCCCTGGTCTATCGCAGATGATCATTAGTGTTATTTGCACAAATGATCAAAATATTACTTATTTTCTGTGTCAAAATCATTCTAATTATCTATGGTTGAGACAGATTCTTTAATCCTATGTGAAAAGGTAGAAAGGATGCAAAAGTTCCACGTGAAACCATTGAAGCTGATGTGATCACATAGATGGAAGATCTTAAGCAGATTCCTCTTGGATTTCTGTTTTGCCCATATTAACAAAGTAGCTGGAAGGGCCGCTGTTAAAACAAGGTGTGGATCTGATCTGTAAAAGCATCTGTATGAAATACAACTAAGTGAAAAAACCTCTTTTGCATTTTCAGATTGGCAGGGTTCAGAGTAACGTTTAATTACAATTTTGGTTTTTGTGCTTTTTTCCATTCCATATACCATCTCCTGAAGACAAAAGACCCCATACCTCACCTACTTGACATATAAAAATAATGAATTGGATAGAATTTTTTTTCTGGGTTTAATGACTACTATTTTTGTTAAATTTTTAAGTGTTAATGTATATGTTTTATTGGTAGTTCAAACTGTGAATCTATCAGAATAAAACTTGATTGCGTTAATAAAGAAACTAATACTATTTTAGTGGTTTCAAGTTGATAGTTTTTTTCCTTTCATGTGAAAATTCACAGAAAGTCATCCAAGCTGGTGGATCTTTCTGCTGCATGTAGTCATTCAGGGAACAAGGTTCTTATTTTATTTTTCTGCCATCCCTCAGGGCATTGTTTGCACGGGTCAAAACTAAGATGTTATCCTATCAGGGTGCAGCCGGCAAAAGAAGGGCTCCTCATTGTCCCAAGAAGCCAGCCTTAAGTGGCACACCAGTTCTACTCAGGGACAGGGCCTTAGTCCCATGGCCAGGCTTGACTATAAAGGAGGCTGGGAAACCGTGAACAGCAGCCAGCAACCTTTCTCTGTTAAAGGCTAGACAGTAAATAGTGATACCTTAAGGGCCAGACCCAACTCTGCCATTGTAGCTTGAAAGCAGTCATAGACAATAGTAAAAGAATGGTTATGACTGTGTTTTAATAAAACTTTATTTACAAAGCAGGCAGCCAGTCAGGCAACCTCTTAATGAGGCTGTTACATGCCCACCAAGCCTATTACAGTGGAGGAAGTAGCAAAGAGATGTTTGCGCAAAGCCATCAGCTTCTGCCACAGCAGCAACAAATTTTTAAAATCAGCTTTATGCTTCTTATGTAATTAGAATTTTTGCTAATTCTACATAAAGAATCATACCAGGCTAATATCTGGTTTGTAAATCATCTTGTAGAGCAGATAAAGAGAGTAGAAAAAAGTAACTAGCACAAGAGTTATGGTATTTAATGAGACTCAAAAAGCTTCATTTACTATTTCTTCAAACTGCGCTGAGTTTGGAAGCTGGAGAATATTTTTATTCTCATGAGTTTTTCCAGATGTCCTTATGCTGAAGAAGAACTTACTGATTTTTAAAAAAATTTAAAATTTTCTTTGTCTCGTTTGGCAAGTCAAATACCTTTCATTTTTAGGTTAGCCGTCCAATAAAGCGTTTGCAGTACTGCCTATGAATGGCTGAATTTAAAGTCTGTACTATATTATCAGGCTCTTGGAGTAGATATTTTATACATCAAAAGCGGTTATGATGAGGTTGGCCACAAAATCTTTGACTTTCCTCCCATTGAGAAGTGAGGAGACTGTTCCCTCTCCATTGAATCTGGGATGGGCGTGTGACTGTTGAGCCATAGAACACAATGGAAGCAATGCTGTGCCAGTGTCCAGGCCTGGACCTTGAGAGGTCAGTGGCTTCCACTCCCCGTCTCTTGCAACATTCTCTCTGAAAACCCTGAGTCACCTTGTAAAAAGTCTGATGACGCTGAGGCCACCATGTGTAAGAGGCTAGTGTAGATGCTTCATTTGACAGTCCTTCAGTTGGTAGTTGAGAGCCCAACCCTCCAGCCATCCCACCTAGCCCCAGTCCTGAGAAAAGCTGCCTTGGAGACTCTAGGTCAGCCAGTCAGCAAGCTGAATACCACCCCGTGACTTCAGTCAAAGCCACGTGGAAAAATGGGCCAGCTAAGCAAGTCCTACTCAAATTCCTGACCCACAAAAATTATAATAACAAAATATTATTTTTTGATATAATCAAATGATTGTGGTTTTACACAATGCGAAATTTTGGAGTAGTTTGTTATTCAGCAATAGATACCCATAAAGGGAGAATAAAGAGAAAAACAAATCTCTCCATTCGTTCAACTGTTGCTTTGTAATTTTTTTCTTAATTTAGTGCTAATCCTAGTTATTACCAATAACTTAATTTTTAAATTAGATTACAATGACCCTTGAAATGTATTTTCATAACAACAGTATGATCTAAAATTTTCCATAAAAAGAAAACTGTCTCCGCAGGGATAAAAATGCCTTAGGATAAATAAAAAGAATGTGAAACTCTCCGAAAAGGACCCTGATTGAAGATTTATACAATTCGAAATGAAAATCCGTGAACAAGTCTAAAATATCAGAGCAAGAAGAGAAAAAGTCTTGCAAAGCATTTGCAAGGTGGGAGGCAGTATGTTTTGTGGAAGGGCCAAGTGCTTTGCAGTCAGACAGACCCAAGGTCATAATCCATCTAGTGGTTGGGTGACCCAGGGCAAGTTACTTATCCTCCCTGAGCTCAGGTTTCCTAAGCTATAAAATGGGGATAAAACTGCCTTCCTCATAGGGTTACTGTGAGGATTAAGAGAGAGAATGTACACAAAGCACTGGGCAAAACACCTGCCATGGGGTAGGTGCTTAATGAATGGCCGCTCCCTTCTCTTTTTCGGCAAGAAAGTGAAAAATCTGAAAGTAATGGCAATCTGTATACATCAGTAGCTCTGCACAGAAAAACTCTTCCACTTCTGATTCTGGAAATAACAGAGAGCTCCAATTTCTTGATATGTGACTCTTCTGAGTACAGTCATGTAAAAGAGGAGAGAAAGATTTGAGAGGCAAATGTATTTTTTTTTTAATGTGGAAAAATCAGGACGTTAAATAAAAGCACAAGCATTTTTGGAAGAATCTTCATTTTATTTTGGAAAATGCTACGTTCATCCAAATTTATTTAACTTTTGTTTTCAATTTTAGAAAGACAAATATCAAGTATTAGCTTGGATTTGACAAAATGGCATAACATTAATATGTGATGGAAATATTGGAATACTGGCTCCCCAGCACTAGTTTCTATGGAATAAAGTATCCAGAATGAAAAAAATAACAAGGCTTTCAAAGCTCACTCATCTTCTCAGCCTCATTGTTGAAAATTACTCTCTTCAGATATTCTTATGATTACCTCCTTATTTAAAGTTCTGTTAAATATGTTAGAAACATGGCATTATAGCCATGAAAAGTCAACTTTTAACCTTGAATTTCCAGTTTTGCTTATATTAGGGTAATAACAAAGCAGCATCAATGATGTGAGGTGCTCTTGTTTAACGATTTCTCAACGGCTGGGCTTAAATCAGTAATTATATCTCTTCAGTTTTTCTGGGCAATTATGATTTAATTGAATGTAGTTATTTTCAGTAAACAAGATTCACTACCTGTATATACTTTTAAACACATTTATTTTATTTTTCATTCATTTCTGTTCTACCTTGTTCCAAAAAGGATTTAAAGGATACATAAAATAGAAAATTAAATAAAATTAAGATTAATGAGAAAGAAAAGGACAAGAAGTATGCATAGGTATATAAAATGCAGCCAGGATTTCAACTATCACAACAATGTATACAATAGATTTTATATACTTGCTACTATTTGACACAGTGTTGATGTTAAATTTACTAATAGTCAACGAGAAAATTTAAGTCAGTGCCCAATTGCTCAGTGGAAGCACAACCATTCGTAATACTAAGATCAGAGAGAAATTTCTTCCTAGGTCCTCAGAATGAGGATAGTGTATAGCAAGTTCTTGTTTAATAATATTCTTACAGATTTTCAAAAATAGAACCTCACAATTCTGAAAAAAATTATCACAGTTATATTATCTGTCCTGGTTTGGAGTTCAGAAAAATATCAGCAAAATATACATCATCTAAGTGATTTCCCCAGGCTCCACAATACCACGGAGGAAGGCAGCGGGTGAGGGAAAAGTTAGCTGACAATCAATGCATTACCACTGACATGGTGTGGTCCAGTCACAAGGAAAAATGGTGGGCTTGCCCTTCTGTTCCTCCACACACACCTTTCAGGTCTCCTTGATATATTTCACCTAAGAGAATCCCCTTTATGCAAGCTTATTTTGAATTTCTCATCTACATGAAGTTTTCTCTAACCCCTTCCACATTCTCTTCTCCTGCCAGGTAGAATTCATCCTGCTGTTCCCATTGCTCCTGCAATACTTTGTTCATAGAACCAGCACAGCACAGAGAGTATTTAAGAGTTGTGCAATGTATCTCGAGTCCCCTCCCCACCTACGACTGTGAATTCTTTGTAGGCAAGGACTGTGCCTTTCTTCTTTCCTATTCTATTTCCCCTTTCTCATGCAACACAGTATTTGGACTCTAGAATTTTACCCAACCCATAGTAGGCATATAATAAAGGTTGCATCAAATCATTTTCTTTTTCAGAGTTGTCTTTGGTGTGCAGTTCAACTTGATCAGTTATACCAATAGAAGTGTTGAGATGAGGAAAGCAGAGGGGAGTGATTTGTTCTGCCTGCTGTGGTCCCCGGGCAGAGTCCCATTCCTTGGGTATTGTTCAATTCTGTTTTAAGATTCTGGCTTGGCTTATGTTTGCAGGAGAGTGTGGATCAATCTTTGCTGTTTGTGAAAGGAAGCCCCCTGGCTTCTCATTCCATGTCCTCCGACCTTGGTTGATTTCAGTAAGCATCATTGACTTTGCATTTTCATTCTTTTTTTTTTAACTTTATGACTTGCTTAGCACACTGTACAAAGCCTTTAATAAAAATCAAAAGCTCATGGAAGCTTTGCTAATCTACTTCCCTCTTAACTGGCAGGTGTATGGAGGCTGCTGGTACGCAGCAAAGCTTCCAAAGCTGCGGATGTTTCTTTTTAATGGAGGGAAAATGTTGGGCTTTAGTCTTGCCTGTTGAAAGAAGATGAAAAGAAGCCTAAAAACGCTTACAGAAAGGGAACGGACCAACAGAATAGCTGAGAAATCACAAAAGGAAGATGTCAGCAAGGAGAACCCCTGACTATTCGCTAGGCAGTTTCTAAGCAACTTTTAATGGAAGGTCAGACATAAGCAAGATAAAGCAAAGGGGAAACAACGTTATTTTACACAATAAAGTGACTGTGAATGCTGCCAGTTAAAGGGGAAAATAGACTGGTCAGTCTCGGCACTTACTGACGTGTGAGGTTTTTTGTGAATACAAATGAAAATCTTTCATAAGAGAGCCTATCAAATTTGAGCAAGTGTAATAATCCTGGCAGTGTGTATATACTATGATTAAAAAGGCTTTCTGTAAAACACACCGGGATTTGCCAATAAAAGTTGATGGCTTCATTTTCCCCCATGCCAATCCATAGTCATTTTTTTCCTTCATTTGTTGCATAAATATATAATACACTCCTTCTCTGGATCAGACCCTGTGCTGAATCAAAAGAGAGACATGAGCCCCAGGTGTTGGCTCCCAGGCACTCAGGGTCCAACCCAGTCCTGTCTGTCAGTGATTACAGGGCAGTGTTCGAAGTGCCACAGGGTCCTGGACAACAGGCACCTTGGTGTCCCTGGAGGTATCAGGGAGGGCTTCCTAGAGAAGGCAGATCAGAGCAAATCTTCAATCAGCTTTCTCAACTCTGGCTTTGTTTCCTTCACTCAGGTAACTTTTTTTTTTTGAAGATTGACCCTGAGCTAACATCTGTTGTCAATCTTCCTTTTTTTCTTTTTTTTTTTCCTCCCCATAGCCCCAGTATGTAGTTGTATATCTAGTTGTAGGTCCTTCTAGTTCTTCTATCTGGGATGCTGCCTCAGCATAGCTTGATGAGTGGTGAGTAAGTCTGCGCCCAGGATCCGAACTGGTGAACCCCAGGCTGCCGAAGCAAAAGGCACAAACTTAACCACTATGCCACCGGGCCGGCCCCTCACTCAGGTAACTTTTGAATGTTATTTTTTTCTTTCACAGGAAAGAATAGAAAATTACTTTTCTTTTCCCTCCAACTTGTCAATGGGCAGCCATCATAATTATGTTCCTAACAATATACTAATTCGTGGAGAACAAATGTGAAGTAAACTCAAAAGTTCTTTTAACTGGGGCTTCCCTAGGTGGTGAATGAATGAAAGAATGAATGAAAGATTAATATTACTGCAACATTTTCATAACCTTTTTAATGAGAATTCCCAGAAAAATCCCAATAAACATGAGGCCCCCTGACATCATCAAGCAATAATTTGTCTTTTTTATGGGAAGCAAGCTCCATCCAGGAAACTCCTTTCTTAAAGGATAGGCTCTACACTGTGACAAAGGAGGAAAATGTCATATTTACGAATTGCATGATAAAAACTGCTCTTTGTTTGAAATCATGCCAGCTTACTTTCCATTCATTATAATAGAATAGAAAAAAATGCTTCTACATGTTAAATACTAAATTAGACTGATACCTAGAGCCCGTAATGTCTGCCTTGAGGGGGCAAGAACAAAATGAACTAGACTATCTCTCCCTTTGGGACAATTGTCAGATGTCCCTTATAGAATTGACTGTGGGCTGGACAGACTTCCTTCGGGTTTTCCCATCACCAGCAGAGCCCTGTTATCGGGAGGCCTGGAACTGATCAGAAGTTGAAGAATGCTGCCTTAGAAGAGGACTGAAAGCAGTAAGGGAATATTTGAGTGTTGCTTATAAGTATACTTTATAGGAAATAAGGGGATGATGAAATCCTTTTCTGGTTTCTGCCTTTTGATGATCTGACATTTCCATCTCATTGCAATGAGCAGAATCAAATTAAGGCCTAGCCTAATTCTAAGGTTCAAGATAGTCTTTAAAGGATGGTAAATGATCAATATTTAACGAAGTAGGACCCCACTTCTCAATATGCATTTCAAAATATTTCATTTGAGAAATTAAATAGGGAGTTTTGGATTGGGGGGAATAATTCCCAGGTGGGGAATAGCAATACAGTCCATGACAAGCAGGTGAGCTCACAACAACAGAGAGCCTTAGATCAGTTGTTCTCAAAGTGTGTCCCTAGACCAGCAGCATCTGCATCCTTTGAGAACCTGTTAGAAATGGAAGTTCTCCGGCCCTGCCCCAGATTTACCGAATCCGGAATGTGTGGGTGTGTGCGCACACACACACGGGTCAGAGCAATCTATTTTAACTCATCCTCCAAGGATTGGGATGCCTGATTAGGTTTAAGAACCACTGCTCTACATATATGCCAATACCCAAAGGTAAAGAGTTTATTACGCAAATTGTTGGTGTGAATGCAATGGACGATCATGTTCTTGTTAAAAATAGCAATTTAAAGATGAATGAATGAAGTTAACAAATTTAAATTATAGAACTCAGAATTACACATAAATTATAATATGAGGTAATTAAATTATGTATAAAAAGAAAACTGGGATACCAAATTTGTAAAATCGGAGACTTAGAGGATTGTCTTGGTTGTGTGTACATACATGTGATCGCTTTATGTTACTATTGTTTAGTAGTTTATCTTTTATTGTTAAGGTAAATATGCATTGAAAAAGAAAAAAAAATGCCTACTGCTAGAAATAACATATTTATTTATTTAAAATGTATAATAAATCATATAACTATTTGCTGAAAATATGTAAAATGCATATTAATTAATAGATAAGCAATATTATATCTCAAATTGAAAAGGCCAGTTGCTTTTGGGGTATCTCTCTTGTTTTTAAGTAAAAAACACACAGCTGGGAGAAGCAGAGGCTTTCTTGCCAATACATCTGCTTTCTTTACACTGTTCATAAAATACTTCACACTCTCAAGTTGGAGACCAGCTTTCCCCAGGGTGCCACAACTGGAACATTCCAGTTAAAATACTGCATAACACTTAGAGGTTGGAATCCCCTACTCTCCTTTTTTTCCCTCAACCTTTGACTTGCCAAAGGGGAAAAATCCATATATCCTGATTTCATGGAAATAAATGCTAGAACAGAAACAAATGTATAATATTTGACTCATTATTATCTATAGATTATGGATGATTCAAGATTTAAAAGTTCATGATGCCTGAGGCTTGGGTTATTTGAGACCTTTCACTTAAACAAGGGCCTTTCACCTTGAAATCATCATTTATATTCTAGACATGGACAATGATAAAGTGCCATAAACTCCTGAACCCCATGATTTGTTCCAGTTCTAAATGGTTGGTGATTCTGTGATTCTACTGCTGTTTCATGGCTAGGAATATCATGCGGCTTCAATGTATTTTGTGAGTAGAATATGCATATGTCATTTATGAAGATGTACAATAATCTGAGAGTGAGGCCATATTTTTCTGACTGGAGAATTGACAAGTCTGAGTAGATACAAGTAACTGTTGAAAAAGATGCTGTAAGGAGCCATAATCTGTCCACACAGACACCTTAGATCCCCATGGAAGAATGTTCGGAGAAATAAACTTTCATAAGCAAAAACTGATGGACAGAAAGCCCTCCCCTTCAAAATATAATCTTGTCAGATTCAGACTGATCGATGTTCTAGTAAGTCATAGAGTGTTTGGAGCATTTATATATTTTCTTTTGTGGTTTAATCTAGCGGTTTCCAATGTGGAGGTGCATGTACCTAGAGGGCATTTAAGACAGTTGAAGTGTGGAAAGAACAAATTATATTTATGTTAAAATTTTACCAAAAAATAAGAAAGAAGCATGCTTTATTAGTATTTAGCTTACAAAATGACACACGCACCCTCGCTCAGTCCATATGTTTCATTAGGTGTGCAACTTATCCTGAGGGAAAGACAAAATTTCTGCCAATGGAGGGGTTGACAGTAAAGCTTCCCTCATTAAATTATTCACTCGTCAGTCATTTAGCTATAGTTCAGTTAGGTGGATTTAGGGAATGTATTATTGAATTGTCACTAAATAAAATGTACAAGTACTTAAAAAGACCCCAGTCGCCCAATAAAAAACCCAAAATAGGAGTGAAGATAGTACTGATAACACAAATAAAGTGAAAGGTGGCAGAGCTGACAATTTTATTCAATTCTGACAAAATCGGACAATCATGAAATGAGAATATCAAATAAAATGCATTGAACATATAAAAGACCTTTGAATTGTGTCATGAAGTATTAAAACAAGGTTTTTCAAAAATAATGAAACATATTCAATCAGATCTTATTAGGAGTGCAAAAGTGTTTTTTAAAAAACTGTTAAAATCATTTTAAATATTGTGCGTTTCATTTTGAGTTCACCTTTTTAAGTCAGTTTTTTGAGGTATAATTTATGTAAAGTAAACTTTATTTCAACGTAGCTTGATGAATTTAAGCAAGTGTATATAGTCATTAATAACTGTAACATCTGTGTCGTCTTGGTGTTGGTATCTGTTGGTTGTCTTTTCAATCTGTTTGATATAGTTCTAGTTCTCGGTATGACAAGTGATTTTTTAAATTAAAATCTGGACATTTTTGTATTATGTTATGAGACTCTGCATCTTCTATTTTTACTGGCACTCTCTAACACTGCTCTGCCAGGGGACCAGGGCTCACCACCTTGTTACTGCCAGGTCGGGAGAGGATTCCAGGTTTCCCGCTTGGCCTCCAAGGGGAGGCCTCCTCACTACTGCTGGTGGGAGTGGGAGTTCTGGCTCTCCATGTGGTCTTGACTGGTCCCATGTTGGGGGTGGCCTCATCGCTGGGTGATGGTGAAGTCCTGACTCTCCACCAGGCTTTCTCTGATAACATGCCGGCAGGGAGAGGGAGGAATATCTCATTACCGCTGGGCGAGGGTGGAAATCCAAACTCTCCACGTGGTCTCCACTGACACCACAGGTAGGGCTTCATTACTGGCTGGTGGGGATGAGTCTTGGCTCTATACTTGACCTTCTCTGACACCACCGCAGCAGGGTGTTGGGGCACCTCATTACAGCCTGGTGAGGTGGAAGTCTAGGCTCTTTACTTGGCCTTTGCTAGCATGGGTGGAAATGGGACCAAGGTTTTTTCTGAGTGTTTGCCTGGAGTAAAACATTTATTGTCTAAAAGCTTTCTGTGTAGCTAGGCTGCCCCTTTCCTGGTTCTGTGATTAAAGAGAACAGGCTTTTGTTAGTGCAGAATGCTTTAAGAGTCATCTTTGTCGTATGTATCAGTTGATTTGTTCCTGTATATTGCGGAGTAGTATTCCATTGTATGAGTGTACTACAATTTGTTTATCCATTCACTGGTTGACGGACAATTGGGTTGTTTGTAGTGTGGGGTAATTATAAATAAGGCTGCTACAAACAGTCACATACAGGTCTTTGTGTGGACATTATCTTTTTGTTCCTTCTGGGTAATACATAGGAATGGGATTTCTGAGCTGTATGTTCAGCTTTTTAAGAACATAGCAAACTATTTTCCAAAGTAGGTGTACCATTTTATTCTCATCAGCAGTTTATGAGAATTCCACTTGTTCTGTATCAACACTTGGTATTTTCTCATCACCATTTTGTATTATCAGTCTTTCTGTTTTTAGCTATTTTGTTAGGTGTATAGTGGTATCTAATTGCTTTAATTGCATTTTACTAATAACTAATGCTGCTGAACATATTTTCATGTCCTTATTTGTCGTCTATATCTCTTCCTTAAAGGAGTGGCTTTTTCCCCACTTTTTGAATTAGATTGTTTATCTTGTTATTTTGTTTTGAAGGTTCTTTATATTTTCTGGATGCAAATTCTTTATCTGATACACATTTTGCAAATATTTTTCTCTCAGTCTATAATTTCATTTTTTGTTTTCTATTTTTATTCATATTATATATGATACCTAATGTCCATTAATAATATGATATGATATGATGACATACTGTGCTCCACCTGCCTAAAGAGTCCCTGTCTCCTCTTCACTCACACCTCAGCCCCTTCTCCCTTCTTGTCTTGTTTTCCTCCAATAATCACAGTTGGTTCTAGTCAGCCTTTTTCAATACCTGCCATCCTAGGTTTTTTATTTCCCTTTGTGGTAGGTGGATTAGGTGCCCCAAAAGTAATGAGGGTGTATATGTAGGTTGGGGTAGCATTGGGCTTATTACATCCAACTGATTATTTCAGGTAAAACATAAATGCTTTTAATATATTTTAATAATTTATCATCAATTGGTTCTAGATAGCTGAAAGAAGGAAAGGGGTCTGAACGGAGAGCTGGGGATCTTCATCTGTCTTCATTTATTCTCGGACTAAGTTCCTTCTCTTCCCTGAGAGCTGACCCTCTTCTTCTCATCTCAGTAAGTGGTACACAACAAAGCAGTCACTGTGTTACCAATTGAACTCTCTCCCCAACCTGGGAGAGACCCAAGGAAGAATCTCTTGCCCTTCCTCTTGGGGTTCTTCCTCTGTTCACTGTTGCAATTTTGAAATGAGACCAAAGCTGAGCATTCAATAGCACAAGCTTTATTCAATGGCCAAAGAATGGAGAAGTGGGAACTATGTTCACAAATCAACTTCTCAGCTCGGGGGGCGATTAAGCAGCTATTATAAGGGGTCAGGGTAATGAAGGGGAGGAATATTCACAATTGTTTGAGAAACTGGGCAGGCTTTTTTGGGGAACAAGGGTGCCATCTCTTTTCTTTCCTTATTTGGTTATATCCTGCTGTTGCCATGGCAGCTGTATACTGTCATGGCACCGGAGAGTATGTTATGTAGCATGGTGATGTATTACAATGAGTGTAAAATGAGCTGCAGGGTCTACGTCAGGTCAAGTCAGACTGCCATGTTGCCTTCAACTGGTTTTAACTGGTTTTGACTATATGTCTCAGCCATGTCCTCCTTCCTCTCTTTATAGTTTCCTATAAGCTAAAGAGAATGTGTTAGGCTTATTCTGAGCAGGGCTGCAGTTAATGTCTTATGGAGTCAGTGGGTCAGGTAACAACTGCAGCCAAGAACCTGGGAGTTATTTCAGAGTGTCCTTTTCTTGCAAACAATTAGTCGTTACATCTGGATAGTCATGCCTCCTAAATGTTTCTGGATTTTTCTCTCTCCTCTAGCCTTTCTACCACTATCCTATTAAAGGTTCTCTTCACCTACTGTCTGATCTAGTGGTTCCCAAACTTTGGTGTGATCAGAATCACCTCAAGGCTTTGTTAAAACACAGATTCTTGGGTCCCACCCCTAGAGTTTCTGATTCTGTAGGTATGGCGTGGGTCTGGTGAATTTATATTTCTATCAAGTTCTTAGGTGTTGCTGAGGTTGCTCGTCTAGGGGCCACATACCCTCCAGAACAGCTGTCCAATTACTCAACAATAAAACCTAAGCTTCTTATCAATATCTAATCTAGGTTACATTTACAGAGAATGAAAGTGGGAAAGGCACTGTGCTCAGCAATACTGGGGATCCTGGCATGAAGAAGTAATTTGCTTTACCTCGAAGTGTGTACAGTGTAGTGGGTATGCTGTGAGGTTATAGATGGCAGAAAGGCTGGTTTCTTGGGCACATGACCTGTGCATTCACACAGGGTCACATGCTTAGAATGGCCTCATGCTTAGTTTAATGCTCTGCTGTTGCTATTGTGAAATTCTTAATTTTTGAACAAGAGTTCCTGTATTCTCATCTTGCGCTGGGCCCCACAATTACATACCAGTCCTTGGTGGCAGGAAGGCCAGCCCTAAGCAAATTTACTTTTTCAGTTTTTACTGCCCTCACACTGACCCTGATCAGAGCTTTCATTTTAATGCTTCATCCAGCCTTTCCCTGATGGTTAAGCCTCATCAAACTTCACTGACCTGGATTCATAGAAACACTGCTCTTCACTAGGCAATGATGATGGTAAAATTTGAGTGGGTGACTCTGGCCATGAATGCCGAAATTGTCTTCAGCCCCTGAAAGGATACTTGAGGATGCCACCTGATGGTAGGTTTTCTGGAGAAATTCTCAACTTTGCTGAAAACCAGAAATCCTTGTGATACTTATATTTCCTTGTTGAGAACTAGACAGTATGTCTGCCACCACCTGGGAGTGGAATCACAAAATTGCTACACGTTTAGAGCTGGCTGGAATTGTAAATGTCAGTAGTTTATCATGCCCAGTCACTGTCCACGAGTGGATTCTAAATGGGACTGGTGAGGTAAAGGCCTTCTATCAAATAACCTCATCCTCAGGTATCAGCTTTCCAATCTTGAATCATCTATAATTTGCTTTGAACTCATAAGGTCATAAAACTTGAGAATGTCATTGAAATGAGTGATGTGCTTCCTGCAAAAAGTTATCTTTAGGCCTTTATGAGGACAGCACCACCATACCTGTCAAAACCCAGAAACGAAGCTGATACAAAGTTGTCCACATAGAGTTAGATCCTCATATTTACTTAGCTTTTGCCCTTCTTGTTTTATAAAAGAAAGAATGGAATATTACTGCTTATCATGTGTGTACATGTCTGTGTGAGAGAGAGAGGGTTGGGGGGTGGGGTGAATATGTATGTTTAAGTGAATATTAAAGCCTAATTGTGTGACTTAACATTTAAAAACTTCACATTCCTCCTATGACTTGAGGGAGTAAAAAGGACCTATTATCATTTTCGGGCCAGATGTTTTACTTAACTGAGCCAGTCTGATCCCTGCACCTGTCTGGGACCAGCAGTTGCAGGATTAGTGTAAGAGGCTGAATTTAAAAATCTGGACAACTGTTAGTGACCAAGAGAATGGTGTGAAAATGAACAGGCTTTCAGCATAAAGGATTTACTGTTTATGACA
This sequence comes from Tapirus indicus, assembly GCA_031878705.1. NCBI lineage: Eukaryota > Metazoa > Chordata > Mammalia > Perissodactyla > Tapiridae > Tapirus > Tapirus indicus. Next base: position 38,470,209 of record CM062933.1, on the reverse strand, counting down.
TAAGGTGGTGCATCACTGGCGGGAGAACGTGAGCATGCCCTGTTACCTCTCTGTCTGTGCACGCTCATATACATGGCCAAGTGACAATCACAGGACTGTGAGTGCAGAAAACAGAAGTAGGGGATGGGGTTAGAGTTGGAGGAAACAGAGACATATTATACCATCCATCTGTGAGACAGCCGTAGAGCTACATGGAATTATATATTATTTCTGGTGGATTATGTCAATTATAAAAGGAAGAAAACAGGCTCCACCCCATAAAGATTTTTTTTTTACCATACAACCTCAAGGAAGCAGTAGCTTGTTACCCAAAGTAATTCCTTCCTAAAGGATAATTTACTTTTCTCATAATATAGAAAATAAATATGCTAGTTTTTACAGAAGCAAAATAAAAATAAACTTATTTTTGTTGGGGAAATTCTAACTGCTCTCAACAACTAAGTAGATTTTTTCTCCCACTTTAAGGCAACACACACACACACACACACACTCACTCACACTTAAGTGCATATTTGCTTCGCCCATTTGGCTAAAATGTAAAATATGACACTATCCTTTAGAGTAACTGAATTCCAGTGTGTTCCCTATTTTTCAGCTTTCTCTCATATCTGACAATACACACACACACATGCACAGCTTAAAATAATATTGAAATGACTAATGCTAAAGAAAAATTAATGTGGATTCACATGCTCATTATCTTCAGCATTGTGCTAGATTTGGAGTCCAACGACTGGGGTTTGTGCCCAACTCCACCTCCCTGTGTGCACGTGACCCTGGGCAAGGCACTTAGCCTGCTTGAGCCTTGGTGCACAGTCCCAGGATTTTTGTGAGGATTAAGGAAGCTCATGTATATGAAAAGCACTTAGTAATTTGTAAAACAGTTTACACGTGTTAGCTCTTACTTTCAATTAAATTTAGGGAAGAAAATCTGAAGCTAATTTGTGTAAGATTATCTAAAGAATGGTGATGGAACACAATTCACTTCCAGTAAAAACAACTAATTTATACTTCAAGCGCATACTATACGTGAGTTCTGTCAAATAGGTTAAAAGAAAAAAGTTTTCCTTTTTGAACTTTTGTCACATTGGTGTCCTCTCATTCATTCAACCACTAATACAATTGGGCACCTGTCGTGTGGCAGCCCAGGGATGGAGTGATGAAGACATAGTTCTTTCCCTCATGGAACTTCAGACTGCCTGAAGGAGGTAGACATCAAGTAGGTGACTATGTAAGCAAATATTTGATGATCATCTTAGCCATGTGCCAAAGAAGGGGACGTGTAAGTGCCCATGAGGACATATAACAGGAGTACCTGACCTGGTGGGAGGCACCACCAAGTCTTCCCTGAAGAAGTGATGTTTAAATATTGTAGTCTTTCATGTAACAGAAATCACACATGCTTATCTTTAGTTTTGGACTGTGGTTTATATTTTAGAACTGTGGCTTGTATTGTTCTTTCAGACACTTGTACACTAGAAAATGTAGGATTTGAGTTTTTCTTTTGGATTTTTTTAAAGCTATAATAAGGTTATAGGCTGCACTTTTCCCAGGCGTTTTTTGGTTGCAGATTTCTTTTGGTTGCTTCTTTGGGTCTCAGAGTTGACTTCAGCAAAAAAGGAAATGCATTGACTTACATAACTGAACAGTACTGGGACCCTACTTTCAAGTATGGCTGGATATTGGGGTGAATGTTAATCAGGAGAAGGACTCCCTCCATTTCTTAGTCTCTGCTTTCCTGTGATAGCTTTATTCTCTGATGGGCTTTCTCCTCGAATGATCTTCTCTTTCCAACAGTTCCAAAGGAAGCTCCAGAACAGAATTCTTTTGGTGAGACTTGGATCATTTGCATATTTCTGGAGGTGAAAAGTGGGGTCAACCCCATACCAATCGCAGTGAGAAGGGGAAGGGCAGATCTTCTGGGATAACCATAAAGAAGAGAGATGGATGGTGGGCAAGGAAAAACACACGTGTTCACTACAGGCTGGACCCAATCTCCTTTGCCGCTGATCATGATCCCCAAACTTGAGTTCTGTATTAGTTTTCTATTGCTATGTAACAAATTACCACAAATGTAGCATCTTAAAACAGTTCTGTTTATGAAATCAAGGTTCTACGTGTCAGAAGTCTGGCATGGCATGATTCGGTTCCCAGCTCAGCGTATGACAAGGTGAAAAAAAGGTATCAGGTGGGCTGAATTCTCATCTGGAGGCTTTGGGGAAGAACCTGCTTCTAAGCTCAGTCGGGTCATTGGTTGAATTCCGTTCTTTGTGGTTATAAGACTGGGGTTCTCATTTGCTTGCTACTCTCAGCTTCTGGAGTTTGCTCTCATCCCTTAAGGCACCATGTGGCTTCCTCCAGCAACAGAGACCTTCTTAGGCTTGAAATCTCTGACTTTTCTAGTCTCTGTGGATGTATATTTAAAGGGGACGTACATGTGTCTCTCACATATAGACGGATACCTTCCAAATACACATATATTTATTTATTTACTTATTGTAAGGAACTGGCTTACATAACTGTGGGAGCTGGCTAAGCAAGTCTGAAATGCATAGGACCGACAGCAGACAGGAAGGGAAGATCACAGACAGGATGGAATGCTATGGACACAGGTCAAAACTGTTGTCCATTGGCAATAGTCTAAAACAGAAGATCCAGAGAGAAGAGAAACTCAGCTCTTGTAGATTCAGCCTGTATTTAGAATCTGGCTCAGGGAATACCTAGGCCTTCTTGTATAGGGCTTCCCCTGATTAAGTCAGGCCCACCCAGCCTAATCTCCCTATCTGAAGGTCAGCTGATTGGGACCTTTAATACATCTGCAAAATCCCTTCACAGCAATACCTATATTAGTGTTCAAGTGAATAACAGAGACCAGGAATCTCAGAATTCCGACTACTACACTTACTACCATGATCTTTCAACTCTATAGAATTTTACTCAATGTTTCCAAAAACATTCGTTGAGGGATTTCTTATCCCAGGAAAATCATATTTGCAGTAGATATAGGACAGATGTTGTTATTGTTCATTTAGTAATACAGACAGAAATAACTTTTAAAAACTGGGAGGATATTGTAAACAAGGAAAGTCTAGTCTGAAAATGTAAAGACTAGTTTTCATGGAGGTCAATTTGAAGCTTACAAAGAGATAAAGCATAAGGAGAATTCAGTAATAACCTTTGGATTAGGTTGTAAAGTACTATAATAAATACAAAAACTTAGATTATAACTGATGATGACATTTTTCAGTAGACAGAAATACATCCTATTCTATAATGTGAACAAATAAAATGATGCCAAGTAGCTACTTATAAATTTGGGGGGATACCTGATAAATGAATAAACATAATTATTTACCCAAGAGTTGTGTAACCAGAGGGAGGAAGCCAAGGTCAGAGCATACACCCTTCTACAGTGAACACCACTTGATGTGGACCTGTGTTATTCTTGCTTGTCTTACTTAATTGCCTTTAAATCCACCTCCCTGATTTGCATCCTTTGGAGGGACAGCCTCCTCCCGGCCACAGCTGATTGGAGCAGGGATGGCAAACTGACCGGGCCGGTGGAGGGGAGTGGGGAGACAATCCACTGGGTGGACCCTGAACCAGATTACCAAAGGTAATGATTGGGACACCACCAAGATTGAGGAAACCCAAAGTTTCTCTTGAAAATATTTATTACTGGAGTTTTTTTTTAAAAGCAGTGTAGTCATCAGAGAAAAATATCAGAATGTTGTGGACTTTCTCACACTTATTTCATTATTCAGAATAATTTTTATTATACATGTGAGGCATAACAATAATCTTTTTAGTGCTTAGGGCCTCTAAATGCCTTCATCTGACCCTGGCTAGCCAGTGCCGATCATACTCTTTTGTTTGACAATTTTTAACAACATAGAGAAAGTGGAGTTATGAAAGGATGGTGAATCCTGGATGTTTAAGATTACATCGAGTTGGGGCCACAGTTTTCCTCACAGTGAGGTAATGTTGCACATGAGCTAGAGTGATGGGGAAGCAGGAACAGCTGGAGGGGTCTGCAAGGGAGCATGAAACAGAGGGCAGATGGCCTGGAGAGAACCAGTCACAGGAAGAGAGGAGCACAGACAGGAGCTGACTGAAAACGTTCACTCTTCCTTAAACACAGACTGTGATGCTGTGATCAGGTTCCAGAGATTCCCTGGTATTCTTTTAATAGACCTCCTTTTTATATGAGCTTCTTTCTGTGCATTTCTATTTTGTAAATCCAAACAATTCCAGATTATGGCACCAAATAACCCCTTCCCATATAACCAGGAAATGGCCATGCTTTAATTCCCACCCCAAAGATTTATTAAGCACAGAAGGTGTCATGCTAGGCAGCAAGGAAAACACTAAGTGTATGAACATGTTTTTAGCCTCAATGAACGTCCAATTTACAAAGGTGAGCATAAGCCAGCGTAGGATAGAGGATTTGTACAAAGATCTGAGAGGAGCCCACAGAAGGAGTCACTTCTGATTGGTGTGCTTGGGGAAGGCTTCAAGGAGAGGTTCCATCTGGGCTGAGCCTTGAAGAATGGATCTTCTCAGGGAAGGAACTTTTCAGGAATGATCCCCAATTCCAAGACCCAGCTGCCAATCAATGGGGAGTAAACCAAACCACACACGAGGGCAGTGCAACTGCAGGCAGAGCACAGACTTCACAAGATTCTTCCTAAGCCCTGAGCTGCCCAGCTCTCTCTCCATCTCTGCTTGCTCCATACTGCCCGGCCCTTCAATGTGCCAACCACCCTCAGAGGGAATAGGTCTGATGCATCAGCTCCTCAGGCATTGGCTTAGATATGGATCGTTGCAAGAAGATAAAATAAAGCAAGAAAATATATGGGAGGAGAGTTGCAATTTTATATAAGGTCACTATGGAAGAAGTGATCCTTCACCAAGGAAGTGTCATTGAGAAAGTCACACACACCTATGACTTATTAGCAAAATTCAGTTAAATATATATATGTATATATTAGTCTCCTAAAGAAATTATCACAAACTGAGTACCAGAAACTGAGTGGCTTAAACAATAGAAATTTATTGTCTTGCAGTTCAGGAGGTTAGAAGTTTAAAATCCAGGTGTAGGCAGGGTTGGTTCCTTCTGAGGGCTATGAGAGCAAATCTGCTCCTCATCTCTCCCCTCACTTTTAGTGGGTTGCTGGCAATTTTTTGGCATTCCTTGGCTTGTAGAAGCATCATCTCCATCTCTGCCTTCATCTTCACATGGCGCTCTCCTTGTGTGCCTGTCTGTCCCCAAATTTCCTCTTTTTTAGAAAGACACTAGTCATATTGGATTAGGACCCTTCTCTAGTATGACCTCATCTTGATTCCATCTACAGCAATACCATGCCCAGGTCACGTTCTGAGGTACTGAGGGTTTAGACTTCAACGTACGAATTTGGGGGGATGCATTTCAACCTATAACACTATATATAACATTTTTATATCAGGCTTTTTACATTTATTCTTATACCATGAAAATTTGCAATGTCTTTGAATGTTTCTTGAAAAAATGACTCTAATGTCAGCGTAGCTTCTCACACTACAAAAACGGTCACGTTGATTCAATCATTCATTCCCTATTGTTTGACATGAGGTTGATCCCAGTTTTTCTCCCTCAGAATTTCTCATAATTCTTTACCCCATATTCTTCTCAGTGAGCAGCACAATTTCAAGAGAGATTATCTATGAGTTGTGGACTTTAAGGGTAAAATTTTATTTTCTTCTTTTTGTTTGTCCTTACTTCAAATTTTTACAATGAACACATAACATTTGGTAATAAGAAAAAAAAAATCCACCAAATTTATTTTTTAAACAACTTTCATTGCTATCTGTATTTTCTTTAGTATCCATTTGCATTTAATTTCTTTTGAAAAGTAGATTTCCTGTGCTTTATCCTTTCATAATCTGATGTTAGGGCATATTAATTTTCAGTTATTATAATTATCAGGACTGTTTAGAAGACCATGAGCTTATCTTTGTAACAACCTGGGAACTAGAGAAAATAAAAATTACACTGTGTTGATCACCTTCAGCATTTTTTCTGTTGATGCTTTTCTCTTGTTTTGTTTTTTGTTTGTTTCCAATTGTGGGTTGAGAATTTAAGGAAAACAAAACCTAAGCTAATTTTCAAAGTTTTCCTCTTTTTTTAATAAATGAATTTTGCATTTAGAAAAGGAATGCAATCCCTTTCAACGGAGTCTCTGCTTTGAGTCAATTGCACCCCATTGTTGGTGTCAGGAGGAAACCTTGGCAGACAAAACACAGCCTTACCTGGTTAGCCTTGTCACATAACTCGGCTCTGCTATACTGAGAGATCCTCAAGGAAAGCCTTTGTTTTTGTTACCATGGCCTAATTCGAGCCAACAAGAAGACTGACTTTAAGAAGCAGCAGAGTGAGGATTAAGCTGCCAGGTTAGGTAACATATTCCTAAGATTCCTGTGCTTTCAGTACAACACAAAGAAACTGCACCATGTCTTAGGGTCATTCCATTCCTCAGTGACTGGTGTTCTATGTACAGCATATATTTTTAATTAAAATGTATCCCTGCCCCTTCTGTGACAAATACTCCAGATCTCACACAAAAATGGCAGATCTCTGCAAGACAAATTTCTGTTATTAATATTTGTTTAGAAATGGTTAAAACGTATAAAGAAAATTCTGCTGCTACTTCTAACTAAAAAAAGTCTTAATGTGCATTTTCTTTTTCCTAGATCTTAATTTTATTAATAAAATTTGTAATTCATAAAACTTTAATTAAGCATGATTTTCTGTCATTATTATCTGCTATCCTGCAGATAAGAAATATGCTGGCATCTTTCAGTTACTTAGAACAGGGCTCAGTAAACATTTTTTGTGAAAGGCCAGATGGTAAGTATTTAGGCTTTGTGGGTCATACCCATATCTGTCGGGACTGCTTGACACTGCAGCCATAATGAGAAAATGGCCATAGATAACACCTAGATGAATGGGCACAGATGTGTTCCAATAACACTTTATTTACAAAAATAGGTGTCAAGCCAGATTTTTTACTTAGATTAATAAAAATCTGGCATTCAAAGGCGCTCTACCCCATGCCCAACCTGATTTTTCAAACTTACTTTTTATAGTTCCCCTGTATGTATCTTTTGCTTTAAACATGCTAACTTACTTCTTGTCCCCTGAACCAACTATTCAATTTCTGTGTCACTGTCCCTCCTGGAAGGTCATTTCTTTCCTCTATGCCTGTGTAAATTCTCCCTTCTCCATGAAGCCTTCGCTGACCGTCCTTTCTATTAGGAACCTATAGCACTAATTCCATCTATCTCTCACTTGTCATCCAAACATCAATTCTCTTTTGGTGGCTCTCATAGGTTCACCGTGGTCTACAGACTCAGTGAATTTGACTCAATTTCTGCTCCTGTAATCAAATGCGCCTACAAAATGATGCATTAAAAAGTTGGAAAGGTATTGGAAACAAAGAAGGAATCACAATAGTGATTTGCTTCTGAATATGGAAAGTCTATTACTCCTAATGGAGGTGACGGTAGATAAGTGAGGAGGCTCTGCATCCTGGGAAAGTGAAGGAGAGACCCATAGAACATTCCAGTGGGGCACTAAGACATAACCGGGAGGGATGCAAAGAAGAGTAGAGAATGGGAACAGAAATGGGACTGGTGCTGGAAAGATCTCAAGGGACAAGGAGAGGAGTGGAAAAAACAACAGCTCAGGGGTCATAAAATGGCAGGACAAGAGGCTGAACCTGGACATATTTTAAAAGACCTTTGCACAGACCCACTGGAGAAGAGGAGAAGGGAGATGTTAGAAAGGCAGCAGAGCATCCTTGGTAAGATCACAGGTTTTGGAGTCAGGGAGATCTGGATTGAAATCCTGATACTTTATGTTTTCAAGTTATTTACTATTTCTTCCTTGCTATTTCCTTATTAGTAACAAAGGGAATAATAATACCTACCTCGTAGATCTGTACTGAGCAATCAAAGAGATAACCCATGTGCAGCTCCAGGCACACAACTGTAGGCTTGCAATACCTAGTAAGTATCACTACTGATGCTGAAGCTGTGTCCAGGCTGTGTTTGACATGGACGAAGGGGACTGAGTAAAAGAAAAAGAATAATTTATCCCATTAGTAGTATGTTGGTACATCTGGAAACTTATGCTTTTTAAAGATTTTTTTCTACTACTATTTACCTATTATTAACATTCATAACTTTATACTCTTTTGACAAATATTTTATTTCCACATCTAAGATGTTTGGGATTCTTGGCATGTTCTCTTGAGGGTCCATGGTGTTTGCATGTTAGAGGGGAAGGAACTCTGCCAGTGAGGACAGTGAGTTCCGATCCTGGCTCTGACAACCGCCAGCTGTGTGAGTTAGAAGGACTCACTTACCTCCCCTGGCCTCATTTTCCTCTTATTGAAATAAAGAGCTCCTCTTTAGCTTTACATTCTTTCTCTCTCTTTTTAAACAATTTCTTTCTCTCTCTTAATACTTAAGACCACACTTTTATATTTATCTGCAGAAAACTTCATGGTCCCTGCCCTTAGGAGGTGCTCACTCTCAGGGTCGTGCAATTGTACGACTGGCACTTGCAGACCCTGGGAGTGAACACCACCTTAAACTTTGCCCTCTATGACCCCATTTCTGGCTTTGACCGCCTCCTCACTTGTCTACCATCTCCTCCCTGAGAGGCAAAGGAATTTCTTTACATGGGAGCAAGAGTGATTTTTCCAGTGTTTTTCAGCATTTGGTGGGTGTCTTTGGCTGCAGGAATAGATGAGACAATGTCTGTAGACCATGGCTGACGAAGCTTCTGGCTTCCTTTCCTGGGTCAGGGACTCTCGTTTTGTTAGCATGGTTTATTTTTTAAGTTAGCCACACAAAAATTTATTTGACTCTTTACTGCCACCTAACACATCCATGTTAGAGTCCTTGTGGTTTATTCCATTGACCAGACATTTCATTTCAATATTTGAAGATAAAATATTATTAGGAGCTAACAGTAACGGAGCACTTTTTGTGTGCTGGACACGTGCTAAGCACTTTACTTGGATTATTTTAATATTTAGAGCAACCGTCTGAAGCAGGTAACTAGTTATTCCACTTTAGAAATAGGAAAGTGAGTTTTAGAGAAATTGGGTAACTATCCCAGGACCGCAAGGCAATAATTGGTTAATTTGGGATCAAAGTTATTAAACAGGAGGTTTTATTGGTGAACCTGGAAGTTTATCTAGGTTCATTTTCATTTTCATGGGGCTTTTCATTTTTAGGGACTTTCTCTTCAAATGAAAGCTTGGGCAAAACCCCAATATATAAACCAGATAAACTTAGAAGTACTTTATTTTGAAATTTATGGGAGTGGGAGCAGATGGGAGGTACAGTTTAGAGTTAGATCTAATTAAATCTTCTTCTCCACCTGTTGTGAGTTGAATAATGTCTTTCTCCCCACCCCCCACCCCCCACACACTGGAAAAGATATCTTGAAGTCCTAACCCCTAGTCCCTCAGAATGTGACCCAATTTGGAAGTAGGTTCATCGTGGATGCAATTAGAATGGGGTCATTCTGGAGTAGGGTGGACCTCTAATCCAGTATGACTGGTGTCCTTATAAGAAGACAGCCACATGAAGACAGAGAGATGTACGGGGAGAACACCATGTGATGATGACGGCAGAGATGGGAATTATGTAGCTGTAAGCCAAGGAATGCCAAAGATTGATGGCAAACCACCAGAAGCTAGGAAGAGGAAAGGAAGGATTCCCCTAAAGGTTTCAGAGGGAGCATGGCTCTGCTGACACCTTGATTTTGAACTTCTAGCCTCCAGAACCATGAGATAAAAAATTTCTGTTTTAAGGCATCCAGTTTTCGGTACTTTGATATGGAAGCCCTAGGAAACAAATAGACCCTCTCATGGGCCTTTGAAGAGCAACATGCAGTTCCAAAAGTATACAAATTTTATGGCCAAAATAGAGTGTGTTGCTACTGTGAGGATAGGATGGATGAGAACAGTTCTACATAAAATGATTTTAAAGGAAGAAAAGCCATCTAAAGGAAGTGGATCCCTAGGCACAATATTGCAGCCCCATCTAGTCCATTGCTCCTTACATTTTAGAGATTGTAACCATGGGAAGCTTGTTGGGCAGTGGCTACTACCCCAAGCCCCATCATGAGTGAAGTTGTGAGCATTGGTGACTGAGGACCACTACACGGGGCTGTTCTGACAGGTTCTCAACCCTAACTGTGTTATAGGTAGGTGGTAAGTCAGACATGAGCATAGGAAGGGATAAAAGCTGACAAGTCAACATAAAAGAAGCCTCCTTGGAGGGCCACCTAATATCTAACACCTAACACCCACAACGTCCTGTTTTGCAGCCAGACAGGTAGCTAGTTATGAGCAAGAGAAACCCACAAAGCCTGACACCTATCCTAGCCGTGAAAAACCAAAAATCCCCAGCGGCAGAGCAGGTGCACAAAGTGCCCCCACATGCCCTGCCCTGCCCCCTTACCCTCATTATACTAAAATCATTTAAATTTACATTGCAGTTTTGACCCCCCTTGTGGGGGATGGATGCCATGACAGTTCTGATAGGGACCATCTAAGGGAAAAAACTCCCCCTCCCGACGTGAGGGAGGAAGCAACAAGCCAATTGGATAGATCCCCTTCAGTCCCCTCCCATACCTCTCCACCACCTATATAACCCACAAATTACTCAAACCTCAGGGCAGTCACTCACCTTGAGCCTGCCTGCTCCCTCTTTGGAGTGTACTTTCGCTTTGCTAATAAACTCCTGCTTAAAACTTTCTTGCTTGTGTTTGCTCACAAATTCCTTTGCGATGCCAAACAAGAACCTGGAAAACCAGCCACCCACCCAGTAACAACTGCACACCAGTATCACCAGAGGGGCTTTTAAAACGTATGTCTGGCCTACAGTGAAGCTTGTGCATTTGTATGAGAAAAGAACTTTCCTGGGAAGCAGGATTTAACGTCTTGAGAGAGAGAGCTAAAGTATTGCTATAATGGCTCTTCTCTGCTTGGAGAAAGCTGTGCCTACTAGGTAAAGTAGAAATGCCAGAATTGCTGTTGCAAATGATGGAAAAAGGAATAAAAGGCTCAGAGACATGGGCAGCTTAAGTGAATACACTATGTAAGTCCAGAAAAAAAACAAAAACAGAGGACCATGTTTTGTAGGAGGACACAGGGGGCGTGGTTTACCAAAGCAACGAGGACTGCACAGGTGGGAAAAGAACGAGCATCACTGGGAGCTCAACAGTGCTCCTGTACAGAGGACAGGGTCGATGGTAGGAGCTGCTGGGCTCACTAATAACAATGGAGATGACAGGATCCCCAAATAGTATAGAGACCAGGATGCAGAACTTACCTGTCAGAATCAAGGCAAACATAATGAGCAGCGAAGATAGAGTGGCAGCCAGAGGGACCTGAACCACAAATAGTTATGGATGTGGTTGATAGAACACGGCATCCCTGGGGGAAAGATTATGGGCAGCCAACACAAGTGTTGTTCAATCTATACAACTGGAAAAACATCAAGGATGGATGATAGGGAGGCTGAGAGCAACAGCCCCGGTAAAAGTAACAATCTGTTGCTCTGAACTCAAGTCAGTTTTCAGATCTAGAACACAATGATTAAAACAGAGGCCAGATTCCAAGAAGGAAAAAACGATTAGGTATAGAAATGATTCTCCCAGTCCTTCCCAAAGGGACTTAGGGTCATTTACATTTACATTGGGAAAAATAATACTAAACATTTCAGAGACTGTTGGACTCAGAGTTCAAGTTGACATTGATACTTAGGTAACTAAAGGGTCTTCACAACTCTCCATATTAGAGTGGAGCATTTGTGAGTCCTCATTCATAGTGGTTATTTTGCCAGGCTCCAAATAGATGATTAGAATGGACATAGTTGGCAGTGGGCACAGTCCCTACATTGGTTCCTTGCCCTGTGAGATTTAGAGCTATCATAGTGGGAGGCCTCTGACTGGCCCTCCCCAGCCAAAAAAGTAACTCAAGAACAATGCCACATCCTGAGTGTCATGGCAAGAGATCAGTGCCACTCTTAAAGACCTAACAGATAAAAGAGTGGTAGATCCCCTCATATTTACATTCAATTCACCAGTCTGGCTCCTACAGAAGGCAAACAGATCCTGGAGGATGACTCTCGCAAACTCAACCAGTTAATAGCTCCAATTACATCTGATGTGCCAGATGTAGTATCTTTGCTAGAGCAAATTAGTGTGACCTCAGAACATGAAATGTGGCCGTTGATCTGCCAAGAGCATTCTTTTTCATCCCTATTAAACAATGAGGATCACTAATAGTTCACATTCACTTAGAATGCACAACAATAGATATTTACAAGCTTGCCCAAGGGCTATGTTAATTCTCCTTCCCTCCCGTCTATCATAATATAGTCCAAAGAAATCTGGATCACCTACTATATCAATAATATTGTGCCAATTAGACCAAATGAGCAAGAAGTGGCAGGTACTTTGGATTCTTTAGTAGGATATATGTGTTCCAGAGAACGGGAGATAAATCCTACAAAATTCAAGAGTGTGATACGTCAGTGAAATTTTTAGGGAGCCAGTGCTCTGGGAATGCTAGAACGTTCTCTCAAAGTAAAGGAAAATATTTGCATGTCCCATTTCCTTCCACAAAGAAGGAAGCACAATGTCTGTATTTTTTCTCCTTTGGTTTTTGAAAATATTTCACACCTAGGAATATTGCTCTGGCTCACACACTGACCTGACATGAAAACCTGCCAGCTTTGAGTGGGGTCTTTGAGTGGGGTCTAGTGTTAGGAAAATCCTCTGTAGCAGCTCAAGACTGTACTGAAAGCAGTCTTGCCATTTGGTACATACAACACGATAGAGCTTGTGACAGTGGTGGACTCTGTGGTGGGAAATGACACTGCGTGGGGTTAATATAAGCTCCATTAGGAGAGTTGCACTACAGATGCCTAGAGTTATAGAGCAAGGCAATGCCATGCAGGACAGATAATCACATATCTTTCCCATGACAGCTCCCTAGTAGAGACAAGGAGACTGACTGTCTATCATGAGCTATATTCTGGATATAATACAGGCTTACCAAGTCATAAGGTTGAATGGGCCCTGCAGTAATCCATTGTAAGATAGAAGTGGTATATCTGGAACCAGGTATGAACAGGACATGAGAGCACAAGAAAGTAGCGTGAGTGGGTGACCCAGAGCCCTGTGTTATCCACCAATGTTGCCCCAGCACCTTTTCTTCAACACACATCTATGGCCTCATGGGTCATGGATGGGAGCATCCCTTATTACTGGCTGACAGGGGAGGACAAAAGGGTTGTTTAACAGAAGGATGGCACGATACGTTCACCAACCCAGAAAATGAGGAGTGGCTGCATTTCAGCCTCATTCAGGGGTGGCTTTGATAGGAAGTAGTGAGGACAAGCTTTCTCAATGGGCAGAGATTTCCACTTTATGTGGTTACAATATAGGTTAGAATATGTACAGGCAGTAGTGAACAGCTTGACTAGTTGGTCAGGGGCCTAAAGGAGACTGGGGACAAGGAGGTCTGGGATAGAGGTATGTGTGTGGATATTTGCGAGTGGACATGACGTGTGAAGATCTTTGTATTGCATATTAATACCCACCAGAGAGCATCCACCTGGAAGTGGCACTAAACAATCAAGTTGACACAATGACTTGTCCTGTTGACATCAGTCAGCCTGTCATCAGCCATCCTAGTGCTGCCACAATGGACGCACACATACAGTAGCCATGGTTGCAGGGATGGAGGCCATGCATGGGCTCAACAGCATGGTCTCCCACTCCTCAAGGCTAATCTAGCTACTGCTGCTACCGAATGTCCAATCATAGAGACCAACACTGAGACCCTGATATGACACCATCTCTCACGAACACCACTCAGCCACTTGGTGACAAGTTGATTACATTGGACTCTTCTGTCCTGGAAGAGGAAGCAATTCACTTTCACCAGACTAGACAGCCATTCTGTATAGGTTTGCCTCTCCTCAGGGCCTCAGCCAGCACCACTATCTGAGGGCTTACAGAATGTTGGATCCACCAACACTGGAGCCCCCTTAATGTCTCATCAGACTGAGGAACTCACTTCAGAGTAAAGGAAGGGAGTCAGTAGTCACGTGACCATGGGATCCACTGACCGTATGACATATCACATCACCCAGTCTGAAAGAATGATTGGACAGCCTATTGATATATTGATATTACAGCTAAGGCACCAGCTCAAAGATGATACCTCACGAGGATGGACCACTATCCTTCACATTACATACTTTACCTGTTACGACTTTAGGCAGCACACAATCAACAGCCATCATGTGGTGTTATGACCTCAATAAGTAGAATACATGGATGTGGAAACCAAGAGATGGAAGTAGGAGTGGCCCTGCTTACCATCACTCCCAGTGATTATGTTTGGGAATTTGTGTTTCCCATCCCCACAGCTCTGGGCTCTGTGGATTTAAGATCCTGGTTCACAAAGAGGGAATGCTTCCAACAGAGGACTCAGCAAAAATCCCATTGAACTTTAAGCTGTGGCTGCTGCCCAGGCATTTCGGATTCCTCATGCCAGGGACTTGCAGACAAGAAGAGGAGTCAACATCCCGGCAGCCAGAATTGACCCTGCATCAAGAGGATGCAGGGCTGCTCCTGCACAGTGGTGGCAGGAGGAATATTTTTGGCACCTAGTGATCTACTTGCGTGCCTTTGGGCTCCCTTTTACCTAATTTTGACAATAAATGGACAAATGCAACAACCTCAGCCTGAGTCAACATGGGGACCATGGACTCAGATACCTAAAATCTGAGTGTCTGGTTCATCCCTCCAGGTAAGCCACCAAGGCCAAGAGGTACTACAGATGATGAGGAGAATCTAGACTCGACAGTAGAGGAAGAAAATGATAAGTATCATTTGTGGCCCTGAGAACAACTGTAGTAGAAAGGGCTTTAGCTAGCCCACTAAACTTTCCCTTGTAAGTCCTCCAAAAAAAAAGCCACTCCAGAATTCTGGAGAAGTGGCTCTGAGAACTTATGGGAAGAAATGGATCTGTGTGTTGCAAGTGTTCACTCAGCAGTGATGGACATGTTCCCTGCAGCTGCCGAGAGTGCCGCCAGCTGATGGCCTTTAGCCCTCTCCCATCAACCCTCTGGGGAAACTGCCCCTGGATGAAAAGAGTCATTTGGCTCAGGTCACATCACCTTCCTAGGGCCAGCATCCAATGATTGGTTGATACAGGACGGGGCAGGGATACAGAAGCCTGGCCCCTTTGTCCCAACATTGGACAACTCTGACGGGTCATCCCAGGTACAGAGCTCTCTGCAGGGCTGACTGAGATCTTTGTTGTGACTATGTCACAGCCAACTTTTCCCTGTGCCCAGTCCTACAGCCTTCTCTCTTCTCACAGGCATTGATCCTAAAAGTATCCTCTAATAAGATTCCTGCATGCTAATCTCTACGCCATAGTCTACTTCTTGAGGAATCTGACCTATAACAATGTTACCTTTTCATATTATATTTAAATACACATGGTGACTGCATTCATTCATTCAAAAATATTTACTGCATGCCTAATTTGTGCCAGTTCTGTTCTGGGCCCATACTGGTGAACAAGTCAGACAAGGTCTCTGCTTTCATGGCGCTTATATTCTAGAGGTAGGAGATAGATAACAAACAAATAAACTAATAATGAATAAAAGGACTGTCAGATAGTGATTAGTGCTATGCAGAGAGTTAAATGGTGTGATGTGGTAGAGTGATTGAAATGGCTACTTTTAAAGATCTCTCTAAGGAGGTACCATCAAAGCTGAGACCTGAATGTACAGGAATCAGCCACGTGGAGATCAAGGGCAAGAGCATTCCAAGTGGAGAAAATGGCTGGCATAAAGCCTTGAGATTGAAATGACGTTGGAGATTAAGGAATAGAAAGAAGGCCAGTGGGGCTAGACTTTAATGGGAGTGGTAAAGAGTGAAGCATAAGATTATCAGAAGTAAACACGGCATAGGGGAGGGAATGTAGGTGGTCTGAGGAGGGAGGATAAAGTATGAAATCGTTTATTTGGAGAGTGTGAAGTTCAAAAATTCTGGTCAAGTGTGGTAGAATTCATAGGTAGTGTTGAGGGCTCATTTAAGCTAGGGGTCCTGGAGTTAAAGCAAGTGAGAAGAGTTGTGTATTTTTTTTCCAGCAATGTTCAGCCATTGATGCAGGCAAGAAATGGGCAGATAGAATTACATGTGTTTAGACCTTTGGCAAGTTGGACTGACAGGAAGGGAGCATGTGAGGGAATTAAGAGTGTTGTGATGGGAGGGACAATCTAAGCTGGGTAAGAGGAAACTAGGGACAGAGACTGCTAATGCCTATTGAAAGAATGGTAGATTTCGTGGACTGGAGATCAAGAGGAGAGCAAAGAATTGCTTGAGTAGGAGTTCTAAAGCAGATGAGCTAGAAGAACAGGCCGGAGGGTACCTCGAATAGGATATTTGAAATGAACCTTTTGGAGATTGTGCTGTCATTGGTGATGGCAAAGTCACAGGTATGACTCTAGAATGGAGGGCTGAGGTGGAGTGAAGGACAAAATGTCTTTGCAGGTGAGAAGGCTGAGTGAAATCAGCACATTTCAGGGATTATCCACATGAATGTAGAAGTCACTGATAATGGAAGTCACCCACTCAGATATTATAGTCAAATTGAATGAGAGAGAGTGATTGAGTGTGACAGCCAAATGGGGTAATCTATATCAAAGTCTAACGGCATACATTTCAAATTATGTTTTAACATTTCTTTTCTCTGCTCTAGGCTTTTGTGTTTGATTATTTTTAATAGAATTTATTTTTTAGAAAAGTTTTAGATTTACAGAAAAATTGAGAAAATAATACAGAGCTCCCATATACTCTCACCCAGTTTCCCCTATTATTAACATCTGACATTCTCTTGGCACATTTGTTACAATTAATCAACCAATATTGAAACATTATGATTAACTAAAGTCCAAACTTTATTTAGATTTCCTTAGTTTTTACCTAATGTCCTTTTTATGTTCTAGGATCCCATCAAGGATACAACATTACATTTAGTAATTTTTTCTCCTTAGGCTCTCCTTGGCTGTGACGTTTCTCAGACTTCTTGTTTTTGATGATCTTGACAGTTTTGAGGAGTACTGGCCAGGTATTTTGTAGGATGCCCCTCTATTGGAATTTTTATGAACTTCTCTTGATTAGACTGGGGTTATGGGATTGTGGAAGGAAGATCACAGAGGTAAAATGTCATTATCATCACATCGTATCAAGGATACATACGTACTATCAACATGAATACTCACTAACGATGTTAGTTTTGGTTACCTGGCTAAGATGTAGTATTCATTGTGTTTCTACATTGGAAAGTTACTCTTTTTGCCGTTTTCTACTCAGTGCTCTTTGGAAGGAAGTCACTATGTGGAACCCACACTTAAGGAGCGGGGAGTTATGCACCCCTTCCTTGAGGGCAGAATATCTACTTATTTGGTATTCTTTTGCATGGGAGATTTGTCTCTTCTTTTCCAATTATTAATGTATTCAACTATCTGTTTATGTAAGTATGGGTTCATGAGTAGCTCATTATAGATACAAATGGCTACATGTAGAAATATTTATAGACGTGTGTAGGTTTCTTCTGCCTTTAGTCTTAGAGATTCCACTCATTCCGAAGTTACTTAGATGCACACCTTTTCCACCCATCGCCCTCCGTGAGGTAGTTTCACACATTTATAATACAGATAGATTCTCTTGTCACAGTCTGCATTCCTTCCTGGAATCCCCTGACTGCCTGAATAATTTTTTAAAACTTGCACACATTAAGGTTCACTCTTTGTACTATAAAGTTCTGTGAGTTTTGACAAATGTATAATGTCATGTATCCACAATTACAGTATCATACAGAATAGTTTCACTGCCCTAAAAATCCCATTCCTTGCCTATTCATCCCTTCCCCTATCTCCAAACCCCAGAAACTACTAATCTTTTTATTGATTCTATAACTTTGCCTTTTCTGGAATGCCATATGATTGGAAATATACAAGTAGCCTTCTAAGATCAACTTCTTTCACTTAGCAAGATGCACTTAAGGCTCCTCCATGTCTTTTGTGACTTGATAGCTCACTTCTTTTTATCACTGAATAATATTCTATTGTATGGATGTGACACAGCTTGTTTATCCATTCATCCGTTGAAGGACATCTTGATTGCTTCCAGGTTTTGGAGATTATGAATCAAGCTGCTATAAACAATCATATGCAGGTTTTTGTGTGGACATAAGTTTTTAAATCATTTGGATAAATGCCTAGGTGTGCGATTACTGGATCATATGGTAAGACTATGTTTAGCTTTGTAAGAAACCACCAAACTGTCTTCTAAAGTGACCGTATCATTTTGCATTCCCACGGCAATGAATGAAAGTTGCTGTTGCTCCACATTCTCATCAACATTTGGTGTGGTCAATTTTTTGGATTTTTAGCCATTCTAAAACCTGTGTATTGGTATCTAATTCTTGTTTTAAACTTTAATTCTCTAATGACAGAGGAGGATGAACGTCTTTTCATAGACTTATCTTTCATCTGTATGTCTTTGGTGATGTGTCCATTCAGATCTTGTGTTCCTTTTTGGGAGTGGGCTGTTTTCTTATTGTTGAGTGTTGAGTTTGTATATTTTGGATACAAGCCCTATATCATACATGTGTTTTGCAAATATTTTGTCCTGGTCTGTGGCTTGTTTTTTTGATTCTCTTAACAGTATTTTTTATAGAACAGAAGTTTTAGTTTTAATAAAGTCTAATGTCAATTTTTTTCTTTCATGGATCATGCTTTTTCTGTTGTGTCTAAAAACTCCTCATCAAACCCAAGGTTAAATAGATTTCCTCCTCTGTTTTCATCTAGAAGTTTTATAGTATTGTGTTTTATATTTAGGCCTATGATCCATTTCAAGTTTATTTTTTTAAAGCAATTTTAGGTTTACAACAAAATTGAGAGGACTCTACAGAGATTTCCCATATACTGCCTGCCCCAACACATGCATATCTTCCCCCATTATCAACATCACTCAACAGATTGGTACATTTTTTTTACCAAAGATGAACCTATATTGACACATGATAATCACCCTAAATTTGTAGTTTACCTTAGGGTTCACTCTTGGTGTTGTACATTCTATTCTATTCTGGGTTTGGACAAATGTATAATGACATGTATCTATCATTATAGTATCATATACAGAGTATTTTCACTGCCATAAAAGTCCTCTGTGCTCTGCCTATTCATCTTTTCCCTCAACCCCCAGCAACCACTGATCTTTTCATTGTGTCCATAGTTTTACCTTTTCCAGAATGTCATATAGTTCCAGAATCATACAGTATGTAGACTTTCCAGATTGATTTCTTCCACTTAGTAATATGTACTTAAGGTTTCTCCATGTCTTTTCATGGCTTGACAGCTCATTTGTTTTTAGTGCTGAATAATATTTCATTGTCTGAATGTGCCACATTTTATTAATCCATTCACTTACTGAAGGACATCTTGGTTGCTTCCAAATTTGGCAATTATAAGTAAAGCTGCTATAAACATCTGTGTGTGTGCAGGGTTTTGTGTGGACATAAGTTATTAACTCTTTTGGGTAAGTACCAAGGAGCACAATTGCTGGATCCTATGATGTGAGTACGTTTATTTTTATGAGAAACTGCCACACTGTCTTTCAAAGTGGCTGTATGATTTTTGCATTCACACCAGTAATGAATGAGAGTTTCTCTTGCTCCACAACCTCACCACCATTTGGTGTTGTCAGTGTTCCAGATTTTGGCCATTCTAGTAAGTGTGTAGTGGTTCCCATTGTTGTTTTGTTTTGCATTTTCCTGATGACATATGATGTGGAGCATCTTTTCATATGCTTATTTGCCATCTGTATATCTTCTTTGGTGAGGTCTTTGCCCATTTTTTAGTTGGCTTGATGATTTTCTTATTGTTGAGTTTTAAGAGTTCTCTGTATATTTTGGATAACAGTCCTTTATCAGATTTATCTTTTGCAAGTATTTTCTCCCAGTCTGTGGCTTGTCTTCTATATCTCTTACACTGTCTTTTGCAGAGCAGAAGTTTTTAATTTTAATGAAGTCTAGCTTATCAATTATTTCTTTCATGAATTGTGTCCTTGGTGTCGTATCTAAAAAGGCCCTCTATCAACTTTTACTCCAGGTAAGTTGGACTCAGCTGTGGTTTTTTTGTATTTGCTTGTCTTCAGAGTTTGAAATGGTGATTTGCCCTATGACCTCAATTTTCTGATGGTTCCAACAAACATAACTGATTTTTGGTTTGTTCAACTTTTTCCTTGTTGTAAGGATGGAAGTGGCAATTCTCAGGCTCTTTTGTGTCACAGCCAAACTGAAATAAATTTTTGAATAAACAATTTATTCACCTGGCTCAAAATTCAAAAACTAGAAAAGAGCATCTCGTGACAAATAAGTCTTCTCTGCTTTGTTCTTGGTTACCAATTCCACCTCCCTAAGGTCTACCAGTCTTATCTGTCTTGCGTATCCTTTCAGACATGTTCTAAGCCTTCAGACAAATATCTGGGGTTTTTCCCATACAAATGATAGCTTATTCTACACACTGCTTTGTACCTTGCTCTTTTCAATTAATATATTTTGGAGGCAATTCCATGTCAATTGTTCTTTTAAAGGCTGTGTGGGATTCCACCTATTCCCCAGAGGAGGCCAAGAGGGAATGAACAAGGGAAATGAGTGTGCCTGAGAAGGAGCCCAAGGACCCAGTTGAGATAAGTGGTCATGAACTTAAAGTGAGACTTTTTTTTTTAAGGACTGGATGATAAAGCAGCTACCAGAATTATTTTCTATTATTAGGACTATGGTCCAAACTAATTTGTGTCAAAGATAGATTAATACAGGTAATTAAAATTACTTTGTGGAGGAGAAGACAAGACAAACAAATAAGTCAGTAAATGTATACTATGCTTTTGTTATGTGCTTGGCATTGTGGCTGAAAAAAAGTGTTCTCTCTTACCTTAAAGAAATGCCTGGGCTAATTGAGAAGACTCAGCTAAAAACAAAGGAGAGGTTAAACAGTATTACTCACCAATCACCACTAAAACAGTAAATCAAAGGCAGTACGCACTGGTTTGCTCAATGTATTGTCTAGGGAATGAGGTTTAAGGGTTCTAAGAAAAGCCAGTTTTCTGTGAACTGGAGGAAAGAGGACTCTTTCTCCTCTTTTCGTGGAAACTGCATAGGACAATGATGAAATAAACCACACAGGAAGGTAGAAAGGGGCAGAATGAAAGCTACAGATTTTGGAGGCAACTGTTTGATTTCAAATTTTGGATTCCCCTCTTACTAGCATTGTGAGCAAACCAATTAATATTTCTGCATCTCAGTTTCCTTATCCGTAAAAAGGAGATAGTAATTTATATGTCATATAGTAATATATGTCTTATAGTGTTTGTATTTTTAAGGTAGAACTGGATTCTTGGTAACCTGCCTGGGAAACCAACTCTTTCTATCCTTAGTAAAAAGGAAAATTTACCAGAATTTCACAGGGAGGCTCACATAATTCACAAGATTGAAGGAGTAGGTACATGTTGGGTAAGAACTAGGGGTTGCTCTGACAGCTGGGTGGCAGAACCATATGATCTGTGCAGATGCTGTACATACAGCACAGCAGCTGGAAACAGCTGCAACCATCAAATCCTGTGGTTCTGATGCACGGTCAGTCAAATTCATTGACAATTCAAAGTCCTAATGTAATAACGTCTGATTTGCTGAGTCTTGGTCTTGAGCCCACTCCTTAGCTGTTAGAGATCAAAGAACAGAAAGTCTACCTCTTTGTCTTTCACTTTTCACCAAAACTCATACAGTGAGAGATTTCTCCAGATAAGAAAGTAGTCTGAATGTGTGGCAGGTAAAAAGAAAAAAGAAAAAAAAATCTCACAAATGGTCACTGCCATGACCTCCTGCCCATATTTTTACTTCCATAAAGGAAATGCTCCCACTTATTATAATGCCATACACGTCTCTTTCCCCAAAGTGAAACAGCCCAAAGGCACATGCTTTGCTGCATCCATCTCCAGGTTGAGGATCTTGGGGTAATGCCCACTTCTCTTGAGTTCTGTGCCATCCTGTCTTAATGTTCTGCAACTCGTGAAGTGAAGTGTGATGTCAACAACCTGCAACACGCTCCAAAAACAAGAGGC
Source organism: Tapirus indicus (assembly GCA_031878705.1). Classification (NCBI taxonomy): domain Eukaryota; kingdom Metazoa; phylum Chordata; class Mammalia; order Perissodactyla; family Tapiridae; genus Tapirus; species Tapirus indicus. Next base: position 38,447,930 of record CM062933.1, on the reverse strand, counting down.
AAGAAATAAAGAAGAAAGAAAAGAAAAATTCATCAAAAAAAAAAAAAAATATATATATATAAAAGCATAGTGGGGCCGCCTGGTGGCGCAGCGGTTTAGTCTGCTCTTGGCAGCCCAGGGTTCGCAGGTTCGGATCCCAGGCGCCCGCCGATGCACTGCTTGTCAGCCACGCCGTGGTGGCGTCCCATATAAAGTAGAGGAAGACGGGCACAGATGTTAGTCCAGGGCCAGTCTTCCTCAGCAAAAAGAGGATTGGCGATGGATGTTAGCTCAGGGCTGGTGTTCCTCACACACACACACACAAAATGCATAACAAGGGAGGATATAACTACAAGTTATGGCCGTAATAAGAACATGGCCTCAAAATTGTTCTTCTTCTATTACCATTCAGATTCCTTTTTTAATTCAGCTTAAAATTCAGATAGTTGGGGCTTCCTACCTGCTGGAGTGACCAATCATCATATCTAAAGCATCTGAGCCCTACGTGAGGTTGCAATCCACCATTGCTAGGTTCCATTGATCTCTCTGCTGCCACCAAAGGGAAGCAACCCTATTTCTTGATAATTAGGACCCATCAATCCTGTCTACACTATAATGCCATTTACTACCTGTTTGCCCAGTGGCATAAGACAGAAAGAGCTAGCTGGAAGTCTCACATTTTAGTTCAGTAGAATTATTTTTTGGGTTTCTTAGTGGAAACATTTATTTCTTTAAATTATCAAAGGCTATAAATATGAAGATAGAATAACAAAAATTTTGTTGGTTTTGTCATTAGGTCTAATCTTGGGAATTGTTATTTCTACTTCCACCCTTGGTTCCTGGATTAATTAATTCTGACTATGGGAGAAACAGAATTATATATTTTCCCATAGTATAAATCAGTTGAAGAGGGTGCTTTTTCCTGGGGGCACTCAGAGAATATTCTGTATCTTATAGGACACCCCACAACCTCACAAGGTATTATTTCCTAACAGGCAAAATAACTGAGGCTTCAATTGGCCATTCCTCTATTTTCTTAAGGTAGCTCCTTTTTGGTGACACGGTACAGAACAAGACTAGTGAATCCCATGGACATCAGTCCATGTCTCTATACTTCTTTGGTGATATATAGGCATTTTGGAAGTGTACAGATGGTCGTGCTAACAGAAAATGATGAGTGGGGAATGTAAATCCAAATCCTGAGTGTGCATTGATTCTAGTGAGAACAAATTGCTACCTTCAAGAACACTCAAGTAGGGGTAGAAAATTTGACACCAGCAGTATCTGTAGCCAGTAACATGGTGAACCTTCTACCAGGGAGCTGAATGGACTTCTTTAGTCTGACATCACAATTGAGGATTCCTGCTGCTGGAAATTGGGGGCTCACAGGCAATATCCAGCATAAGTCAATTTTGGGGACCCATGGCCACAATGTATATGGTCCTATCAAGCAAGCACCAAAATGGCTAGGGAAGATACTATTTGACATGAATAGACCAAGCCATCCTATCCAACATCACATTAAGAGACCTCAGTGGGGAAGGACTCTGACAAGCATTTACATGAGACATATATATATACTCACATCCTGGACTTATTCCAAAAGATCCATCCACATACATATTTTACCTAAACCTCCATGTTAGGTCCATAACCTAAAAGACTGGCCAATCTACTAGCTGGGATCCATGATTTGATGTACATTCTTACTTCTGGGCACTCTACTGCCTGGCAATATAGAAAAAGAGAATTACTCTTGAGGTTCTGCTCAAAAGATTGTTTCCATTGTTCTTTGTCTTTCAACACCTTCGCTTCCTTCCTCATAGAGGGTAGGAAAGGATTCATTTTCTACTGGGTCTACAATGAGGTATATTCATATTGAAATTCCATTTATTTCATGACTTATTGACTTCACTCGAACTGGTAAACTGCAGTGATATTCAGCAACTCATGTTGATTCAGAGCCAGTATAAAATATTCCTTAAAGGGTACTTATATTGCCCTATTTCCTACTGTACAGTTACCTTGATAAATGGCTGCAGATCTATTTCAAAAAAATGAAGAGTATATTTATAGTTCTATTGTAACAGCATTTCAGGGTCCTTCCTCAAAGATACACAGCCTCGTCTTTATTCAAGGGATACTTGGATTGTGAATTGACTCAGATCTAGGAACAGGGTGAAGAGATGAAACTCTCTACCACAGTGTATTACATTAGCCTCTTTTCCTCAGACTAGGAGATTTCATCTGGTTTTATTAGGCAGCACCAGTCAATTCTGATCACTGCACTGGCTTTGCTATCTGCGATGGTATCAAAGTAACTTAGCCTCTGCAGGACGAGTGACATTATTTTGCCTCTGCTATTCTGTGACTTTCCGAACTCCATGGTAATCAACAAGCTCATTTCAACTGTGTTACCTCTTGCCAGAATTCCTGACCTCACAGAATAGCCAATTAAAAAGCTTTTCAGAAGTGCTCATTTGCCCCATGCAAATGTGTTTAATGTCCTGGAGAAGAAGGCGTATACATTCTGGTCTCTCTCAAGGAACGTAGAAGATGGGGGAACAAGCCATGTATTATAAATTCATGCCAATATTCATCTATCTCTCTCAAACACATTTTATTTTTCCCCATATTTTACAAAAATCTCTAATATCTCCCACTCATTTAGAATAAGCCGCAGTTAAGACCAGGTCCTCATAGACACTCAAGTAAACTATTAGAATTACGTCCAAATGCTAATTTGGTGTATGAGCCTTCTCCTCAAGTCTTTGGGTTAATAATAGGCCCTCTAAGGCGTTCATGGATCTAACTCAACTGAAAAGACTGAAAACAAGCAGGAAAATGAAATATACATGAAAACTCCTGAGGCAAGGAAATGTGAACGTTTTCACCTAATGTTGTGATTTGATATCAAAGTTCAGTTCAGTAAACAGAAATCACTCTAGAAATTTTAAGCAGAAACAAAATCATTAGGGGAGTGGAATCATGGCTTTTGGCTTTAGATAACAGTAGAAACGCCATAGCTTTGATCCGGACGTCAGGAAATGGTGAGTGCTGCTGCCTTAGCTGCCCTTCATCCGTGAAGCTGGTGACAGATAATGGAGCCTAATGTCCATCCGCTGCTAAGAGTCACGTCTTTCGGAACTAACTCATATACTCACCCCCTCCTTCTACAGCTTATGTGCAACTAATTGGTAGAACCAGGGATTTGGTGAGATGCTGTCTTTAGCTTTCCAAACTCTCTGGGCTAAATACTTTCTCCCCTCACCTTGTGTCCTGGGACTCTGACCTGCATTTATTAATAAGCTCCCTTGTCCAATGACTTACAAATAGGTTTGGACAAAGAGAGGTGCCAGGAGTAGAGAGAAGTCAGGGAGGGTAGTGAGTCAGGGTGTTTGTTCCTTTCGTTCCCTCCCTGTGCGGTTGTTGTGAAGTGGCTGCATCATTTTTAACCAAAGGCTGCAGCTCCTGTCTGGTGGCTTTCTCCATAGCTCTTTCTGTCTCTGGATTCTGGTAACTCCTCCATCTCCTCACACTTTCAGGTTTATGAGTGGTAATAGTGTTACCAAAACCAGAGTGGGTTCGCCTCCTGGCACCCTAAATCAGACTCTTCACCAGATGTAGTTGTCACACAGAGTAGGGCATATTTGCAGCAAATAGGCGGCCAAGTGGAATCATTTCCTAAATTGTGGCGTGCCTGAAAATAGAGAAGCAGGGACGTTTTATCTCAGATGGAGAATGAATATTCAGAAGGGAGAGGTGGGTATTTGCTTGCACAGGCTCAGTTGGAAAACATGCTTTCACATACACTGCATGTTATGGTAATAAGGCCTAAGCTCCTTCTGAAGAGGAGATCTTAGCATTAAAAATGAGGCAAAGGTCAGGCCAGCCCTGGTGGCCAAGTGGTTAAGTTTGGCACGCTCTGCTTCAGCAACCTGGGTGTGGTTCCCAGGGGCAGACCTACACCACTCATCAGTGGCCATGGCTCACATCCCAAAAAAGGGAGATTGGCAAGAGATGTCAGCTCAGGGCGAATCTTTCTCAGCAAAAAAATATGAGGCAAAAGTCACAGGCATCACTCTCGTGCTGGGGCTGTGTCTGGTTCAGGGTGGTCAGTGATTGCATCTCTTAAACAGTTAAATGCTTCCAAACCCACCCTTGAGTCCTCAGAGCAATTAGTCAGTGACAATAGCACCCAGTTTTTACTAATTCTGTGGCACTGTGCTTTCCCTTCACCCTGCCCACATTTTTGTCAATAATCCCTTTATTAAACTCTCCTCAAATTACTCAGTTTGAATGTACAATGCATTCCCTGCCTGGCTGCTGATTGGGTGATTCTCCAAATTCAAACACAGTAAAACAGCATGTGACAGAACCAATCTACACATTCTTTACATTTGAAGACCCACAAGGTCAAACTTAGAGGTTCTTTTGCTCTTTTAGCCATACAGCTGGAAAGACAGATATTTAGCACGGACATGGAAAGTTGTAGGGTCTCATCCTGTGCTTTGAATGGAGAATGGGTTTGTTTTCTCATTCTTTAAGCTGTACAGAGTCATTAGAAGCAAGTCTGCCCACCTATAGACCTTTAATTCCTCGTGCCATTTATACTGGCATGCGGCAGCTGCAAGGCAGACCCCAAAACATTGCCCTCAGTGGGCAAGCTCTTCCTAAGTTATAGTGGGCCTACATGCATGGAAGATGGCATTGCTGTTAGGAAATTACCCTTGATCTAAAATTTACACTGAGTTAAACTCTTTCTAAGATTGCAATTTGAAAAAGACAAGGCAAAATCGTAATCATATAAATAGACAAAGAAATGTGGAGACAATCTTAGAATACGAACAGTATTTATTTGGCAGGAAATATTGTACCATTTCTGTGGAATCTATGAGGTAATTCTTTTCCATGCTGACTAGGATTTCTTCCTGGAAATTATAAATAAAACACAAAACAATTTTATTAGTGTTTTCTAAAGAGCAGGAATTTTTAAAAAAACACAGGTAGTCAAATCATTAAACTCATAGTTATGATACTCCTACTCTATGTAAAATATGTATGGGGTGGGACATAAAGAGAAATATATTTTCCAGAAAAGTTTGCAAATATCTAGCATATAAAGTAATAAATGCTAAGAATAATATGATCAACTCAGACAATAACTTCTTGATGGAGAAGTTTTTTGTAAATTACATTACACCCTCTTGGCTTGCTTTACATGTTATGTCTAGAGTGCATCATTGTAACTCATTGACAATGTTTTAAAATCACCGTATAGCTAAAATAGGAAAATAATAATAACAAACAACATGCCTTAAACAACAAGAAAAGAAAACTAGAGAAATTTTCAATCAGCCCTTGTAAAACACAATGTAACATTTGCCAAATATGATCTAAAGGTCAATGTTTTTTCTTTCTGCTAAATGCTGCTTTGGGAGGAAAACCAAGGAGCACTATCCACCGCACTTGCTTTGAACAATGCTTCCATTAGCAGAACTATAACGGTATTTAAGTGGTTTCCTCCCCCTTGCATATTGCCACTAGGTTCAATAGGCTTAGATCTTTTAGAACATGACAACAACTTTCAAAAGCACAGGCTGCCTTGAACTTTGTGTTTTATCAAATGGAAACTCTTGTGTGTATTTCTGAACCCCCTTGGCTTCCAATTCTTGTCGGATAAAGAGGATGAAGATGCTGGTCTGCTAACTAGGTGTTTTTTGTTGTTTGTTTGTTTTTTAAACCCAATAAGTTGTTAGTTCTCATGATGAGCTTCTGGGTCTTGGCTAACCAGTTCTGAAAGAGGCATGACTGAATTTTGTATTTACCTTCATATTCTCCATTTATGTTCAACTGTTTGCTTATCTCAGCCCCAAAACTAACCAAGAGAGGTTCTTCTGAGATCACGGGGTTTTCTTATGATGAGGTATGGGCAAGTTTTTCACCACTGCCTCTAACTTTGGGTCACCTTCTCTCTTTCCCCGTTGGTATTTAAGTATGCTAATTCTCTCCCAAGAATAAAATAAAAGACAACAAAAAACCCTCCCTCAACCCTATATATACTTCTAGCTACTCCCCCTGAAGAACAGTATAAAGTCTCTTCCTTAGCTTTGTTACCGAGCCCTAAGGGACAGGTAACCCCCAAGAGGGTCCTTTTTCCCAGAATCACTAGTGCCAATAGAACGAGACCGAGACCGGGTTGGAATAGCACAGCAGAAACTTTATTCATTGATCAAGGAATGGAGGAGGGAGAGCTCGGGCCCTAAAACACCTCCTCCCAGAAGACAGAGAAATAGGAGCTTTTAAAAGGCAAGGGGTTGTGGTGTCATCAGGGTTCTGGGAAAGGGGCAATGACTTTCAGGAACAGTTGGCGCGCACATAGTCCTCCAAACTCCTTTGCCCACGGCACCAAATCTGCCTAGCAAGTGGGGAAGATTTTGTGTAGTAATGAAGCAGAGGCAACTTCAGGTCACCTCCAAGTCCCTCTGTGCAGGCGCTGCTCCTGTGGTCGAGTTAGAGCTTGTTTAGAGCAGTTTGCAGTTGTGACTTCTCTGAGGTGGAAGCCCAGCTCAGCAGAAAAATATCTCAAAGGGAAATGTTAGGCGTGGGCCAAAGCTAAGTTTTTAAGAGTACATGTCAGAAAGCCAGGGATGTGTGTGGGTGACAACTTCTGAACTCTCACTTACTCTTCGACCCTGTAACTGCCCTCATTCTCCCCCATACTTAAAAACACCAAGGTCAATGATGATTTTCTTATTGCCAAATCAAATGAATCCTTTACAGTCCTTATTTAGTTTGACTGATTAGCAGCATTTGAAATGCTGACCACCACTCTAACATTATTAAAATAATTTTTCTCTTGGCTAGAAATATATCACATTAAAAGAAATTATTATATTTTTTGCAAAGATCCAGAATGCCTGGTTTCAAACTCCACTCCTCCACTGAGTAGCTATGTCATCCTAGGCACGTTATGTAATTCTTTAGCCACACAATTTCCTCTACAAGGGGGGAATATATTAGAGTTATTGTGATGATTAAAATGATTAAGTCTAAAAGCACTTAGTACAGTGCTCACCAAGCTTGTTGTAAGAATTCAATCAATGTTAGCTATTATTAGATTTGATTGTTTGATTTCTTCCATTGAAACTTGTTCCCTCAGCAGTGTTCTTCAAATCCTGGCCAAGGGGATTGGATGCTTGACCCTTTTACTCTGAAAGACAGATTTGGTGGTCTAGACCACAGAGTTTACATGAAGGAGGCCCAGGCAAGAAGATGAAGTGAAGCAATCCAGTTCCATCAAAGAAGACGACTGACAGAGTCAGAGGTAGGAGAGCAAAATAATTAGAGGTGTGTTCAGATTTCTGAATTGAAGGAGTGTTAGGTAAGTAAGATAATTATTTTGATGGGGTGTGAACCTCACTTTCTGACCACTCTGGGTTTTTGAGTGGTGTAGATGGATTCTAAAACTTCCTTCGGCTATAGCCCACCCCCTGCCCCAGGAGGACTGAGAAGGAGTTAAGTTGGGAACCACTGGGCTGGTCATGATGAGGGCTAATGGGCCCTGCACAGACACTGGGGTGGGCTATTCAGCCTAGGATACCTAGGGAGGACCTGCAAGAGACTCAGGGATTTGTAGTGCCACTGAGAGCCCTGGGGAGGGCTGTCAGTTCAGGCATGTTGTCAGCTCTGACCAAGCTGAGAGAGACCAGATATTGAGTTACACTAGCTGCTAACTTTAGCGTTGGAGCCAGTGGAGTGCTAGCAATAGGGGGACCAGAGGGCATTGATTGGATCCAAGGACCATTTCATTCAGAGGTCATAAGGTCCCTTGAGACCTGATGATTATCCTCTTACTTCTTGAATCTCTCCTCTTTATGCCTGGAATAGGAACCTTCACTTCTCACCTGGATTCCTGTAACAACAATTAATTCATCTCTCCCCAGGCTGGCTGATTGCAACCCATTTATAACATTGTGGCCAGATGGAGCTTTCCTTTTTCTCACATTGATCTCTTAAGACCACAAATCTGATTATGTGACTTTCCCACTGAAAACACTTCAGAGGCATCCCTCATTTTCCTCAGAAAGCCAGATTCCTTGATATGGTTTATAGGACCCTTCAGAACTTGCTGGCCCCTCTAGCCTCACCCTCTTGCCTCTCCTTGCTCATGTCTACACTCTTGCCCAGCTGAACTGCTGTGGACCCTGACATATTGCCACGCTGACCCCCAGTGTCTCTGTGCCTGCTGTTTCCTATTCTGGGGACGTTGTTTTTCCACACTCGCTCATGCCTTTACCTGGATAAATACATAATTATTCTCCGTGGTTTTTGCAACAAGCCTTTTCTAACTCTTTGAGTCCTGGTTAAGATCCCCTTCCTGTCTGTTCTCATAGTGCAGTATACTTCCCTTACCACAATGATCACAGGATATACATTCTGGGAAGATTTTTGAAATTTTGATAAGACCCAGTAATTAACATCTCTCTATCCCATCTTGGCTTGGAACCACAGAGAAAAGAAGACATAGGAGACAAACTTCTCTGTCATCAACTTTTTCACCTTTAAAACTATATTGGAGGGCATGGCTTAGGTGAGGACAAGTGGTTTTCTAACTCTTCTTTGAAGTGAACATATCCTTCAAAATGCTATTTGTTGCCCCTCTGAGGCCAAGAGCAGATGATAGCAGTGGGCAGTTGAATCTCCAAGGTCAGAGGAGGTGGAGCCAACCTATACTTTCCCAGGTCCTTCTGGAAAATCCACCAACCAGGGAAGTGAATCCTATTTCCCTGGGAAAGGCAGTGAGGAGATGGGACCAGAGGCCAGGAGTATTATGCTGATGAAGATCCCACCATTGCACTTGGAAACATAAAGCCATGGGATAGGATGGCTCTTATCGCCCAACCTTCTCAAAAGAGCGAGGACAGCATCCTGTTCAATGTCATATCTCTACCACCTAGCATGAGGCCTGGCATGAATTGATACTTATAGTAATGTTCATTGAATAAACATCTTCAATAGTTTTGATATAGACCTACCATCATGGAAGATCTAAGCCAAATGACCTCTTGGGATTTCCTTTCAGTGTCATGGTCTAAAGGGTTAACTTCTGAGTGGTTGCATTTTTTTCAGAATGTGTTAGCATATGGAGATCACAGTGTAGTGTCCTATAGTTCAAATCTAATCAGCATGCATTGTCTGTTTGTTCTGTCCAGTGATTTTAGAAGATTTTGAATTAGGATATCAGGAAATTTCACATAAACCTAGAGGTTTCCATCATCTCTTGAAAACTGAAAAGATATGGTTAACTGGGCTAGTATTCCCAAATACTGTACATGAGCTGTATGAAATTTGAACAGCAGTTACCCCTCTAGGTGGGGTATGCCCTTACATGTGTGCCTCAGTGTCCATCCCATCCCCTGCCCCCACTTTATTACCTTATATCTAGCTTCATTCTATTTGCTTATGTTTCCTGCCTGGTCCTATAACCATAGGATTTTGTGACTCTTGTACAATGTTTTTGACAAATTGCAAATTTAGGTTTTCCCTGGCATATTCAAAGTGAATTTTTTCTCTGAAATATGTAGCACACATTTTATCCTCCCTAGTTTTGAAAACTTAATGGCTATAATCAACAGGCTTCATTACTATGGAATAAGTCTTCAGAATGCATTTGAGTTTGATTTGACTTGAAAACAATTCATTTATAAGGATCTTTAAGAAAATTCATCTATTGCAGAAAATAAGGCATATTTGACAATGGAAAAAATACTTGATTTCCAGAACTTAGCCCTCTTGCTGTGTTTGTAGCTTGTACCTAGGTGTGATTTAAAACTCCTTTGTCTGACAATTTGTCTGAGAGGTGGTATTACTATCTTCATAAAATCAGGGTAGTGATTCATATCAGCTGGAGGAAAGAGTGTGTTTACAAAACACCGAGTTTTTCTTATCAAAGGGCTATACAAATTCTCTGAAAGGAGTAAGGAGACCATTGTGATCCTATGACCATAGAAATTCATATCACACATGAGGAAGCAAGATGAGAATTTATAACTAAAGCATTCACAAGGATTTGTGTAATTCAGAACCAAGGTAAAAGGGTCTCATGTCAGAAACAGCACTGTTTGAGAGCCAGATCGTTATAGAGGTTGTTTAATTAATTCTTTACTGTGAGGAGAAATGCCATTGACACTTCATTATCTTGATACTGAAACCACAATTGGGGGCTTTCAAAATGTATACATGAAACCACAAATACATCCCCTCAGTTCTTTGTGAATGGTGCTTCTATTTTTCTATTCAAAAGCTCTGTCTGCTGGGGATGTCCTTGTGTTTCTTTCCTAACATATTTTCATACTTCGTCCCTGGGGGCCTATGTTTATGTGAATTGTTAATTGAGGTTTTCATAATTTAAGAAACCATATTCTCAGAATAGGATGAGAAGAGATCTGAAAAATAGATTACCAATAATTTATCAAAATCATTTCTTTCAAACCAAAATGGCACTCATCCTTGGAGAAAAGAGTCTTAAAATAAACTGCTATTTTATACAAGCCCAAATCCAAGCCTTCCATTATTTTTATAGTTTCTACTTACTTATTACTTTAAATACTTCACATGATTTATGCTTGAGATGGTGATTTTTCTGTAAATCTTCCCATTAACAAGATGAGTACTTGGAAATGAATACAAGAAAGTGATTTAAAAATTATAAATTTATTTTTTCAAGATCTTTTTTTGTTTTCTTTTTACTTATGCTTAAAAAGGTAAATTATTCACTAGTCTGGTCATTTCCATGAAATAGATTTTTGGATGCATTTTTGGTTCTACGACTTGAGAAGGCAGCTAAAGATGTAAAGTATTCTTTCTTTGCATTTATATTTTCTTCTCACTTTTTTTTAGATCCAGTATTGCTCTGAAGTGAATCTTTAATTGTTGCATGACTGGTAGAAAAAACTGTATAAATATTACCTTAAGAAAGATATGGGCGAGTATTAATAAACGATAGTAAGAACAAAGTAATAAAAATTTTTGACACACATTGTCACTCACTCATCCGTGAGATATATTTTAATCTTACATTCTGTGTTCAGTGTCTGAAAATTGAACAAAAAGTGGTATAAACAGCAGAAAAGTCCTGGCAAGAACCAAACTAGGGAGTGAATTGAGTTAATGAGTGACTTTTGTAAAGTGATCCATGTCCTGTAAGCATAGTTCAATACAGCATAATATGAAAATAACCTTGTATGAAAAAATGCTGAAAGAACTAAAGGAAATATGTATCCTTTCAAGTGCTGTATACTATAAGTATGTGTTATATTTAGTTTACCTGGATGTCCTAAAAATTCACTGTACTATATTGATAAAATTAAACAAATAAACAATACATTTAACATTACTCAGAAAAGCTTGGAGACTGTTAAAGTCCTAAATTGTTAACTAAATACAAATTGTGTGAGGTTCAGATGTCCTGACTTGTGTTACTTTTCCCCCCACACCTGACTTTATTCCATATATGGCATAGTCTTGGGCACTTCATTGAATCTCATTTAACAAACCCCCCAGTTTATCCTTCTAGATACAAATAGTAACTCAATTCAATTCCATTGAAACTGAGCACCTTTTAGGTATGCAGCCATGTGCCCTGTATTAGAATAGAAGATAAGACGTAATACTACCCTCAAGGTGATCCAGGATATGAGACAAAGAAAGCTAGAGAATAAAATGGAATGATAAATGTTATGATAGCAGCCTAACTCTGTCTTCAGGAGACAATGAAGTCTTCCGCAAAAGGAACTCCTGAGTGACTCACAAAGATTATGAGGAGATTAAAGAAAAGGCAGTGACAACAGTCAGAGGTGGGAAAGAGCTTGTCAATTGTCAGTTCCAGGAAATGCAGGTATTTCAGAGTGTGTTGGGGGCCATGAGGCTAGAGTTTGGCCAGGTCATGAAAAACCTCTTCCTCCTGCATCCTCTGAATCAGGGAACAGTGAAAATCTCACACAGCTCCCAAGACTGAAACCCTGAGGTCGTCTTTGGCTCCCCACTTGCTAGCACCTCTCACACCTAATAGATTAAAACATGTCCGTTCTACGTCCTTCAATATCTTCCCAGATCTGATTGCTTTGTCTCTCTCATGACCTACTGGGATAACATTCCTGCTGGTCTTCCTGCCACTGGTGTTATTTTCTACCAATTCATTCTGTGTACTGCTGCCAGTGTGGAGAGTTTTAAAGTAAACTTTAAAGAAATCAAATTATGGCATATATATGGGTACATAGATGATAATTATACAACTCAGTGAATTTTAATGAAGTGAACATGTTCATGGAACCACTGTTCAGATCAGGAAATAAACTATTACCAGCATTTTAGAAGGTCATTGGGTATAATAACCTATGAATACTACTCAGGTCAAGGTGGCTAATACTGTAGTTCAGATTATGACCTTGCTGATTTTTTGTCCAGTTACTTATCGATTGCCCATAAAAGAATATTAAAATGTACAACTATGGTTATGGAATTATTTCTTTCTTTCTTTAATTCTGTTATTTTTGTTTCATGTATTTTTAATGTTTTATTGTGCACATTTACATTTATTATTAATATACCTGCTTGATGAGCTGAACATTCAATCACTATAAAATGTCCCTTTTGTTGTTGGTAACACTCTTTGTCTTAAAGTCTATTTTATCTGATATTAATGTAGTTACTTCAGTTGCCTGATATCTATTTGCAAGGCATATATTTATTACTTTCAACCTGTGTTATTATTTTTAAAGTATGTCTCAAGTAAAAAGCATATAGTGATTCTTTTTTTTTTTTTTTTTAGTCTACTCTGATCATCTCTGCCTTTTAATTGGAGTATTTAGTCCATTTTCATTTGTTGTAATTGCAGTGGTTGGATTTAGTTCTACTATTTTATTATTTATTTTCTGTTCTTCCCCTCTGTCTTTTGTACTTCTGTTCCTCCTTTCCTTCCTTTTTTTTTGAATTATTTCAATTATTTTTAGAATTTCATTTCAATTTATGTATTGACTTTTAAGCTCTTTGCATCATTTTATTATTTGCTATAGGGATTGCAATATACATTCTTAACTTTTCCCAATCTACTTAGAGTTAATATTGTACTACTTCATTTACAGTATAGAAATTGCAATAATGTAGGTCAATTTATCCCCACCTTGACCTTTATGCTATAGTTGTCATATGAATTATGTCTACAGATATTATAAATCCACAAGACAATGTTATAATTTTTGTTTTAAACAGTCTTGTGTTTTATAAAGAAATTAAGAGAAAAACAGGTTTTTATATTTTCCCAGATATTTACCAATTCCAATGTTCTTCATTCGTTCCTGAAGATATGATCTAGTAGTTTCTTCAGCCTAAAGAACTTTCTTGACTACATCTTATATGGCAGGTCTTCTGGCAATAAATTTTCTTATGTTTTTTATATCTGAAAATATCATTACTTTGCCTTCATTCCAAAAGGATATTTCTGCTGTATATAAAATTCTGAGTTGACAGTTTCTGTCTTTCAGCACTTTAAAGATATTCCTTTCTGTCTTCTGTTCTCCATAGTTTCTGAAGAGAAGATAGTGATAATTCAAATTGTTGTTCCCCATTTGTAACGTGCTGTTTTTCTTTGGCTGCTTTCAAGAATTTGTTTTTATCTTTGATATTTAACAATTTGACTGTAATTGGCCTAGATGTAGTTTTCTTTCTATTTATCCTGCTTGGAGTTCACTGAGCTTCCTGAATTTATGACTTTCACTACATTTGGAAAGTTTGGGGCCCATTTTTTTTTCTACCCCAGTCTCTCCTAGTCTTTTTAGATTCCAATTATTCATCTGTTAGATCTTTTGAAACTGTCCCATGACTTCCTTGGCATGCTGTTCAGTTTTTCCAATCTTTGTCCCTCTTTTCTTCAGACTGGACAATTTCTGTTGATCTATCTTTAGATTCACTCTTTATTTTCCTTGTCTTCCTCAATCTGCTATTGAGTTTATCTAGTGTTTCCTTCTTTTTTTAAGTTCCAATATTATATTTTTGAGTGTTACAATTTTCACTTAGTCTCCTTTTTTGTTAGTAGTTTCTATTTTTGTACTATTTCCTATGTTTCCATTGATTATGAGTGTATTTTCCTTTATGTCCTTAAGCACAGCTACAATGATTGCTTTAAAACACTTGCCTTCTAATTGTAACATGAGAGTCATCTCAGGAGTGGTCTCCATTGATTAGCTCCATTGATTAAATATGACCAGGTCATACTTTCCCAGTTCTTTGTATTTGAGATATATTTTATTGTATCTAGGGCAATGAAAATGTTATCCTGTGGAGACTCTGAATTCTGTTTTACTTGACTTTCAAGAGTGTTTTTTCAAACAATTAACTTGATTGGACTCAAACATCATATTCTGTCTTTTGAACAACAACTCAAATCTCAGATCAGTTCTTTTATTCATATCTGGAGTCTGTCCCATGCATGTATGGTTCAAGAGTCAGCTAAAGAATTGGGCAGAGTTTATAGACAGAATTTGGGGCTCCCCCTCTCTGAATCTCTCCTTTATAGGATTTCTTTCTCATTTTCCAGTGGCTGTGATTACCCTGAACTTTGTCCTCTGGTTCCTTAGACTAAAAAGACTATGGATTTTCTCTCAGAGTTTTAGCTACTCGAAGAGCATCCAATTTGGTCTACCCGCAGACTTTATTCTTTTCTGCATTTTAAATCTTCTGTCATTTACCTTTACTTGAACAAATCTTTTTAGTATTCTTTTAGAGAGGCTCTGTTGGTAATAAATTCTGTTTTTGTTTGTCTGAAATGTCTTTACTTCGCCTTCACTTTTTTAAGGACAATTTTGCTTTATGACGGCAGGTTTTTTTCTTACAACAAATTTAGGATGCCATCCCTTTTCTTGTGGTTTCTGTTGCCTCAGGAAAAAGTTAATTGTGTTTGGTTTTCTTTTTTTGGAAGTGATTTTTCTCTAATTACTTTTTAATATATCCTCTTATTCCTTGATTTTTCAGAGATTCTATTATAAAATGCCTAGACGTGACTTTCTTTGTACTTTTCCTGCTTGAGGTTTATAAGTTTTCTTGAACTTATGATTTTTTTCAGTTTTGGAAAATTCTTGGCCATAATCTCTTCAAATATTGGTCTGTGCTGTTCTCTATCTCTTCCTCTTCTGGGACCTCAATTACATGTATGTTTTTCCTTTTTGTTATGTCCCACATGTCTCTTAAGATCTTTTCTGTATTTTCCATCCTTTTTTCTTTCCATTATTTAGTCTGAGTATTTTCTATTGATCTATTTTAGAGATCATGGATATTCTTCAGCTGTGTTAAATGTGCTATTTTACTCACCTTTTGCTTTCTTAACTCAGTTTTGACTTATTCAATGTAGAATTTCCGCTTGATGTTTTCTTGTAGACTTTGATGAAATTGTCCTTCTTCCCATCTACTTTCTTGAGCATATTAATAGTAAATATAAAAATTTCTAATACTTGGATCACTTGTGAATCTGTTTCTGCTGTCTTCCCCCCCCCTTCTCTTACTCTTGTCTCTTGGTTTGCCTGGTAATTATTTTATTAAACCTCAGATATTTTGTATGAAAAATCCTAGAATCTCTAAATGGTATTATTTTCCTCTATAATGGATTTTTAAAATTCCTAGCAGGCAGTTAGTGTAAGTGTATATTATTTTAATCTAATCAAAGATTGAGCCAGTTCAATACTGGCTTCCAGTCTTGGTAAGGTCTTGTCTATATTTCCGTCTATGTTTGCTGTTAGTGCTAGGGAGTAGTACTGTAGGGCCCCCAACTGAAAGCTTTGGGTGTTTACCAAGGCTCCCTTTCATTGATAGCCCTTGAAGTCCAATTGTTATCTCCCCAATGCTGTAATATTTCCAGTAGCACAGACTCCTGACAGTTGCTTTATGCTTTGCTTCTCAAACTCTCAGTCTGCATTGCTTTTAATTTCAATGAATTAATTAATTTCAATGGACAAAGAGGCTCAGACTATTTGGCTTACTTGTCTCTTCTCCTCTTCTCTCTCGTATCTTGCATTCTCTCCAGATCCATTATTCCTAATGATTCCCTTTGAATCTTACTTTCTAGACAAACTTACTTCTTCCCATTGTCTAAACATGCTCCTCACATCTTTTTTATTTCACCCACATGGCTCTCCCTGCTGAGACAGCTCCTACGCCAATGTTAACCTGATTGTTAAAACATGTAGTACTTGTTTGTTTGATTTTTCTTTTGGTGAGGAAGATTAGCCCTGAGCTAACATCTGTTGCCAGTCCTCCTCTTTTTGCTGAGGAAGATTGGCCCTGGGCTAACATCCATGCCCATCTTCCTCTATTTTTTTTATATGTGGGATGCCTGCCACAACATGGCTTGATAAGCAGTGTGGAGGTCTGCGCCTGGGATCTGAACCTGCGAACCCCAGGCCACTGAAGCAGAGCATGCGAACTTAACCACTATGCCACTGGGCCAGCCCCTACTACTTGTTTTTTAAGAAGAATAACTGGTATCTTCTCTGAGAATCCAACCCCAAACTGTTACCCTCTTTGAACTGTTCTTATACCCAGTACATATTTCTTTTATAGCAATTCATATATAGAGATAGATAGATGATAGAAAGATAGATAGTTAAAGATAGATATAGATATAGATGATATAGATATAGATATAGATATTCCTCTACTAGGGACTTTACTAATCTGAAAAGTCCTTGAGGAAAGGACTCTCTTCATCTTTATATCCCCAGTACCATAGTATACTGCATGGCTTATAATGAAAGGTCAATAAATATTCATTGAATAAATGAACAAATTTCCATCGATATTTCTATTCCAACTTACTAAGTTGTTTCTACTAATTTTTATAGCTCTATGTTAGTCACGTGAGGATGTGTAGATTCAGAATGCTCCTTGACTAGATTTGCTAATTCTACTCAGTATAGTTAATCTAAATAACCATCAAAATTCAAAAGCATCTTGCCTCAAAAAAACTGCAAGTCTGGACCCTTAAATCTAGCATCCTGTATGAGAAACAGGAGGCTTTATACACAACACTTTTGCTCTTGATAATTGTTGTGGTCTATTTCACCTAATTAGTAAGATCATTAGGAACAACTTAAAATTTTTTGCAGAATTTGTCGTGCGACACTACCTCCTTAGATAGGAGCCATGTGTTGGTTGAGTTTAATGGATTCACTTATTTTAGGGCTCCTTCAAAGACCTTTTCCTAATATTTTTGTAAGAAATTAGTATAAATATATTCCTGAGGAACAACTTCTGATCCTAAAACCTGACAATCCAAGCCAGATGTTTTCAATTCCTCCAGTGCCCTAAGGAGAATAAAAATTGTATCTGTTGCATTCACTCCTGAATTCCCAGAACTTTCCGCAGAGTTTGGCACATAGTAAATTCACAATATGCTTTTGATGAATTAACAAATAAATGAATGATAAAGTATTGGGTGCGAGTCCTCTAGTCATTAACACGGTGGACATAAGAATCTTCCTCTAACCTGTCGGCATTACAGGATTATCAAGAGCCCTGAAGAGGCAACTGAACATGATAGACAGTTACTTTCAGAAACAAGATTTTAATAGAAAGTATATGAAAATCCAAATCATTGTTTTAAGCAGATATAATTTAGGATTTTTATAGATAATTCCAAACAACTTTAACATGCTATTTCATCTTTTAATCATATTCCTGTTCAAAATTAAGCTGTTTGCGGGAACATTACCAAAGTTTTTATAGTAGAGTCAGTTGCTGGTTACTCCAGCCATCAAAGTTTTCCAAGCCAAGGGCAACTGTTCTATGCTTTCTGGTACATAACTTTGGAATTTCAATGGAATATTTGCTGAAACATTTGAGGAGATCCCTAAAGAAGTATTCCTTAGAAAATTCTTGATCCGTTCTGTAACTGCTTCTGTAACAAAGATATATATATAAATCTAGTTTATTTTCATAACAAAATTTCAACTTTTCCTCTTATCATCTGGAATCTAAAATCTAGATGTCTATATGTTCAGTGAATAGCAGAACACCTTTCCTGCAAGCACTTAATCATCTCAAATTGTCAAGGGCATGGCAGACACTACTGATGATGTTAGGAGTGATCAGAAGCTGGGCTTCACAATCACATTTGCAGCATTATATTGATGTAGATTCTCAGGTTTCACCTGCTGATATTCTGATTAAGAATTCCACAGATTTTTATATATTTAAAGCACTTATCTAAGACAGAGATTTATAAAATAATAACATCAGAGTGCTGAAGAGGACTTCACTCAACTCTAATTCATCTCAATTTTCAAGCAGAACAACAACTGAGCCATCAGAGAGAGGTAAAACTCTTTCCCTTTTATAAATCCTATAGAGACCCATTAACGAATTTCTCTTTACAGTATATCTTATTGTCTATCTCCCACTTTAAGATTAACACCTTATATTTGTATACTATACATTACATGTTTTCAAATGAGGACAGAACATTTGAAATTAGAAGATAACAAATCTTTTTTCAGATATATTAATTTTATTCCACACCTGTGGAAATGGCAAGTTCTGACCATTTTAGTAGGTTTACCCAAGAATATCCTCAAACATCTATCAGCTGATGAAGTATGGATTTGCAAAGAGCTTTTCCTCTTTTGTTACCAGTAGTTGTTATTGTCCAACACAAACCCGTGAAAGCATCTTCACTTTAGTTTATTTACAGTGCATTCTCAGTGCCTACAAACGCAAACAGACAGATTAGGAAGACAGGCAGCCATTCCTTTTAGCAGGGCTTGTAAGTACCACACAAATTGCACCTCAAATGCCTTCAGGTGTGGAAAGAACGGCCTCTCCTTTTGTGTAATTGTGAGGCCAATAATCAGCTTCAAGCCAAAGAGGGACTAGCAAGACTTCCTTTCTGATCAGACAGAGAGATAAGAGTGAAACACTACCTGACAGTTTGTCCAGGTCCTCAGACAAAATGACAATTTTAATGGACGATGGTAAGCTCATTTACGTCAGAGGTGAAGAAAACCCTTCACAATGAAACATTCCTAAGAACGAGGGAATTTAAGGCAAGTATCAAACACATATTTATTGCATTTATTGAATGAAGGGGAAATCGTTAGATGAGGGGCAATGCGCCAGCATTGATACACAATCAAAAGGAATTATTTTTTCTATGCTTTGAGACAGAGAGGGAGAGGAAAGCCAGAATCTAGTTATGGTTGAAGAGAGTACATTGGAAAAGGAGTGTGGAGGATGTACACAAATCGCAGCTGCTGATTTCCTTCATTGGAGCGTGTCTACAGCCTACTTTTGAAACTTGCGTTTGGGAAGAGGCTGTCTTGAAGCTAATGTCAGATACCTAAAAAGGAGGCTCAAATGGTCATCATCCTGGACTGCACTGGGGATGCCTTGTTGAAGGGCCATGCCACTAAAGAGTAGCTTTGCATCAATAGCTTTCTTGGTCTCACACTCAAAAACCTACAGTGGAAATAGAATACCTCTGCTCTTTTACTGTGCACATGAAAGAAACAGAAAAGAAGTAGGAGCATTCTGATCCTTTAAAACAAGCTCCCAAGCACTTTACTGTCTTTTGAAAACCCTGTGAAGTTTCCTCCTGACACACATGTCTGAGTTGCATTGCGTGCTGTGCATTAACTCAGCGCTTGTTCTGCACTTCACCTGCTGCCTGGTCAAAATGTCCATCTTTGTGAGCCCTTTATGTCAGGAGGCCCATTCTCCAGCCTGGCAACAGCATGTCGATAGGGGCAATTGAAGCCAGCACTTAATGTGGATTGACAATAGATTGTTGGTCAGGTAGTTTTGGTTCTATTCCCTGCCTTTCCATAAATAGATTTTGTCCCAAGCAAGTCACTTTGCCTCCCTGGACCTCTGCTTCTATATCTGTAAATCAAGGGTGTTGAACTGGTTGACTTTTAAGGTGCATTCATTCTCTGTAATTTTAGATTTCTACATGGCAAAATAGTATCAGTATGCAGTATTTATATTTGAAATACCCCCTTTTTCCTTTTGGCAGCCTTTTTACATCCCTTCATGGAAGAAGATAACTTTCCATGTGTTATTTTACTCTTTTAAAGAGTCAAACAGATTCTGTTCATGTGTAATTTAACATTTTAATTGCGTACAACTTGGCCTTCATGTATTCCCAAGAATTTAGCAGTGACTTAGCAAAACCTCATCCAGCTCCACCTAGCTCTGATCTGTCTTCCAGAATTTTTACACTGGCCAGAATACTTGGATCAAAAATGTGAATGATAGTTTTGAATAGAGATTTAAAGTGTGTTTTTGTCACCCACACCATGAGAGACTGTGACTGAGCTGTTTTCAGGAAGCAAATCCTGCCTCTATCCCTGTAAGGTGTTCTCCGTTGTTTGGTCTGCTCCAGTAAGATTTAGAGGGAGGGGAGATGAGCATTTCAGCTAAATCACTAGGCTAGCCAGGCACAGAGTGGAGGGACAGTGTGTTAAATGCAGAGGTCAGTGGGAGTGAGTGTTATCTTTTCATCTGAGCCAGTTCTCTGGATGAGTTATTGAGCTTTTCATTTTCTTTTAAATTTTTATTTTCATCAAAGTTATTTATATGACTAGTTTAAAAGATCAAATTGCTCTGGAAGGCTTATTACAATAAATTATACAGCAATTTCTGGTCTCCCTTCTCCTACTGCTGATTCCAAGTGCTCAGGCCAATTGCCTTCAACTCTTTGCTTATTCTCCTGCCATCTATCTTCGGATTTCCATCTAAGCTTTTATGGCTGTAACTTGATTATTCAGCTCTGGATGCTCGTAAAGATTGCTGGTGCTAACCATACTAGTTCTTCTCTTCTTCCTGAGTACATGAGAAGCCTCCCAGTCTCCTTGTGGGTTACGTTAGGGCCAAGAAAGATCTACTCATGTGAGCAGAAAATGACAGAGCAGATAAATCTATACTTTTAAAGTCTTTTTTTCCTCAGACACATTCCTCCTGCTTGCCACCCTCTTGTTCCAGGCGGTACTGGTGCTCGTCTTTAGGCTTGTGGCTGTCATCCTAGGGCTTCCTTCATCATCGACCTAGGAATTTCCTTCACCTCTTTCCTCTGCTGGATGCTCTGAGTCCAGAATCCCACGTTGTCCTCTTGAATTGTTCCCTCATTTTGCTTGTTAATGTGCTCCAGTGACCTCCTGAGGAAGGGTGTCCATTCTCTTGGCCCTTGTAGATTTAAACACTTTTTATTCTTTTGCTCTCACTTTAGTCAGGTTTCAGAAGGAGAGATTAATGTGTTTATTCAATCTGTTTTGCTCAACCAGGAAGAAGCAGACCAGTGATGTCTTTGCAATACTACACTCAACTTTGGATAAATGTTCACACTGTGGCGTGAACAAGGCTCAGTTAACCTACGGGGATACTGCATTGCCGATTTCCTCATAAATGATGGTACAATTTGGTTCAAAAGTATTTAGCAAAATTAATGTTAGATTTTTTCTGCATTTTTTAACTCAACACCAAAATTATACTCAGTGCTTTCTGCTCTCAAATGTATTCCTTCTCTCTTACCCTACTGAGGTTGATAGCAGTCATGCAACTAATCAGATCTTAAAACTCAGACATCTTTGGCTCCTCCTTCTCTCCAACCCTCCACATTCAGAAATGCAGATTCCTCTCTATCCTACCTTTTTTGCATTTGGTCCCATTTTTCTATTTTCATTGTAACCCTTAAGCTTTGTTCAAGCCCTTGTCACAGTTCAGCTCGATTTCTGGCCTTAAGACAAAAACTAGAGTGATTTCATCTGCAAGAACCACATGATGGACTGAAAAGGGCATCATCTTAATTAAATTTTTATCTTCCTAATCAAGAAAGAAGTTCAGAGATAGGCAGCTGCTGGATTGGGTAGCAGATCAATGATGTCATCAAGGACCCATAGGCTGTTGCTATCTTTCTGCTCTGCAGTTCTCAGTGTGTCAGTAATATCTCCCTCGTAGTCACAGAATGGCTGCTGCAGTACCGTGCATGAATTCTCCCCAGTCTCCTGGTTCCAATTTGACTTATCCCTCTTCTGTGTTCAGAAGACTAACTACAATCTTCCTCCTGTTATATTTCATAGTGGACATATTTACTCCATAGGATTATGAGTTTCTTAATGGCAGCAACCTATACTTGTATGTATCCCTACAGTGTCTTGCTCATTGAGTTCAATTAATTTCAGTTAAATTGTTAAACTCAAGGTACTTGAGAAGAACTCTAACTCCAGACATTCCACCAACCTTCAAAGTGTCCTAATGAACTTATCTCTCACTAAAATGAGCTAATCTCATTCTTCTTGGAGGATTTTACTTGGTGAATGGTATATTGCTGTTTGGTTGGAATGCAAGTTACAGATGGAATTCCAAGAAGTTCAAAGTAAACAGAACACAACAATTGAAGCAATTTAAAACAAACAATATTCTAGATGTGCTCACATTCTGAACAAAGTCAAGTGCTGAAGGAACTCTTACGGAAGGTGTTGATATCTTCTCACTCTTCTCATCCTTAGATAGCTTTGAAAGCTGAAAAATAAAGATTGTTCTGTTATGCTACTTTATTTTTATTACATCATTCAGTTAATTTACTCATTCATTCAAAGGGCAGTAAGCACATACTAAGGAAAACCAATTTATAATTTTTAGTATAGTGATGTGCAAGCAAGAATATTAACAGCTATAACGAGCGCATCAATAGCTATAACTTAAGTTTATTTCTCCAGCTACTTGAGAAGGGTAGGTATAGGGAAAGAGAACGAAAGAGAGACGTGGAACATTTCTTCAGTATGGGGGCTCTTGTGCCAGTAACAAGATTTCAGGTTCTTCCTGAGCTGCCTCTATCCACAATGGGTCTTCTCATATGAAAAAGTTAAGCCCCTTGCCTCCACAGGAGTTAGGTCTTTTTGTCTGGTTGTAGGTATTTCCCACCACTGACTTTTCACTTTCCTGAGTTAAAGAAAAAACTGTTGTCTGCCTCCCTGCGAACCTCTTCATAGGGTTTTGATAAGATTCCCCTGGTCTACCATTGCTGACTGCATTCATCAGAAGTGACTGCCTAATTCGAAGACTTTCTAGTTATAAACACATCTACTCTATGAGATCATAAGTGTTTTTGTCTTTATTCCTAGCTACTGATCATTTACAACAATTATTTTCTGATTAAATATTATTTAACAGGGAAGATATTTTCATTCAATGTTCTTTTATTACAGTGTTCTCTAGGCCTCAGTTTCCTCCCCTGTAAAATGGGAATGATAGCTGTGCCTAGGGTTATTGAGAAATTAATACGTGTGAACCATGAGAACACTTCCTTGTAGATGGCACACGCTCGATAAATGCTGGCTACTACTAGCAGATTTAAAATTATAACTAACATCTTTTTTTTACGTGTCTAATTGCCTATAAAATTAAAGTCAAGCATCACTGAATTAAGGGAAGATACTGACTGAATTCTGTATCTCTGTCACATTTGAAGATTTAGAGTGATGTTATTAAAAACTTGGAAAATAAGCAGACTTTTCCAAAAAGTTTTCCTCTCCAAAAGTTTCAAGATTCTTTGGTCTTACATCATGGATGAAGCAAGTATACATTATTACTGTATTTTTAAAGCACTAATGGCATTTTCATTTTAAAAGTAACTTAGTATTTTATACGTATAAGATCTTATGTCAATTTATACGTGTTCTACCAACAATGTAGTCAAATTTGTCGAACTTTGTTTAATTAACTTATTTTTTTAATTAATTTATTTTTCAAGAGAACACTAAAGAGTTATCAAAAATGTTAAATATGCATTTGGTTGTTAATAATTTTCATTTGATTCGTAATAAGATGATTATGTAAACCATTGGAATTCTGTAGCTTGGATTTTTTACAATAATTACACTATTAGGAATTAATAGATTTTTACATTGCAAGCATCTCAAGTTTTGACATTTCTATTCTACTTTTATTCTTGAGTTCTCTGCGTTTTGAGTTTTTGTCATTTTAATAGAAATTCTTATAAAAAATTTTCCGTTGAAAAGAAAGATGTTAACTTCAGGTAAGATGGAAATTTTGAGAATGAATTTTGTGCACTTAATGTAGAGAAGGGATATTTAGTCTTGAACATTTAAAAGAACAGGATTATCTTTCTAGCTATTCACATTCTTGTAAAATAGCCACTTTTGGAAACAGAAACATCAGGATTGTTTGGTTTTCTGTGAAGCAGCATGTTTGGTAAACAAATGGAGAGAATAGGAACATTTTTCAGCTTCCTGCAAAACTTTTAGATGCATGACTGCACATCATCTCTCCAAAGAGGAAATACAAATGAGAGCAACTTAAAATCTGTCCCAATACATACATTTGTTAGAAACATGGAAAAGATCTCTTGCTACTATGAATTATTATCACTCAGTAGACTTTGAATTTATTTTAATGGGTAGGTTTTTCTCAGCTGTTTTAGAGCTTCTTTGATGTACTAACAAAAAAATTTAAGGTTTAAAATTAATTTTCTGATTTACAGTTTGAGATGATTGCTGGGCAGCAATCTCACAATTTTTCAATAAAACACTTATGAATATACAGAGAAGGATAAAAAATCATATCAACACTGAAAATTAAGGTTGATAATCAACTCATTTCCAGAAGATGGTCGGAAATTTTACTTCGTTCCATAGGGGAGAAGACACAGAATTAGAAAAAACAATTGGCAGCTCACCCAGTCTTCTCCTTTTTAAAAAAGTCACCTGCAGATGAACGCAGGCATGGGGACTTTCATAACACTCCCTGACTATTGGGACCTGCACTACCCAATACTGTAGCCACTGGCCACATGCAACTATTGAGCACTTTTTTAATGTGGCTACTAGAAAATTTTAAATTACATATGTGGCTTGCATTTGTGGCTCTCATTATGTGTAGATAGTGTGGGTGTAGATATGGCTCAGATAGCCTTGGTCTGTACTAATTGTAAAACTGGACAGCCATATTTTTCAGTTGGTGGAGCTTCTGTTTGAAGTGGCTAGAGTACTTTTCTTCCCCACTCCCTCTCCTTACATACATGTAGTGACTTGATCTCGGAGAACAAGGCAGAAATTGGGGGTGGATGGGAGTGGTGATTAACTATTGATGGTTTATTACATCAGGAAGTTTGTGGAAAGGGATGACAAGGAAAGAGTCCTGACAGCAGTGACTATGTTGAAAATGGCAGCTTTTCATTTATAGCATCATTGCAGTGTGTTAGAGGACCAGATAGGGTGATAGGATGAGAGCCCTGCTACATAAAACACTGCTATTCAATGGGAAGTGAAGTAGGAGCTGTGCCTTACAACCTACCTTTTAACTACAGATCTGAGAAGTGGGTGTATCAGCTCCCACATGGAGAGTCAGAACTATGGACAATCCATGTACTCTGTCTGTTGGAAAATTCTAGGTGCAAATAGATTTCTCCTCATTCAAATTTTATTAAAGAGTAGAGAAAAAAGAAAAGAAAAGGAAGAAACCACTTGGACCAATAGAAAAAAACATACTATAGAACAAAGGAATAGAAACACCATACTGAAGATTTGGTGGGGGAGCATAATTTGGAGAAAAATTACAAGGTTTCAAATTCACTTAAAATTGCACTGGAGAGCTGCAGGGAAAAATGTCTATGTGAGGTCTCTAAATACTGAGCTGAAGACAAGGTGAAAAAATCTAGGAAGTTTCTATATTGGCCCTCAATAAGAGTATTCTTCTTGTAGGTGCACAGCTGATGTGGTTGTAAATCAGAGTCTGATCCTGCAGTTGGTGAGTTACCTGGCCAATTGATGTTACAGCTTTGTCAGGTCTTATATAAAAATAAAGACTTTGGTGGGAAAGAACGAAACACTGAGATTTGAAATGGCTAAATTTTGGAGGATTTGGATAGCTTCGAGTGCCTCAGACCCCCAAATCCCTCTGAGCTTCCCATATCAATAGAAGTAGTCTCTGTGGAGAGGCTGGTTTTGCCCTACTTGGGGACTCAGTTATAACTTCACCCAAGGTAGTTAGTTTGGAAGAGGGTGCCAAGTTTCCACATGATCCAACTTTGCTATCAGTATCTTCAGATCAATAGCGAGAGCTAGAGAGCAGCACATTCTAAGGGGTTGATTATAAACCAACCCAGGGGAAAAGGCTTACATTCCAAGAGAACTGTAATATTTTTCTAACTTATTTTGGATAAGACCTGGGGAATATGTATTAATGGCTTCTGAGGGTTCTGAGAATTCTAGACCAGATAGGTTAGAATATAATTTTAGAGTTTATTAATGTAGTTGCACTTACCAGACATTTTAGATTTTAATATTCTAGCTTGAGGAGCTTGGAATTATTTTAATTGTTTGCTCAGTTAGTAAGCCAAAATTGGACTCAACAGTGGCTTAAGCTGAACAAACTTGAAATACTAGACATTATTTGCCTTAATGCAGAAGACAAAATACAAATGATTAGGGGTATAAGGATGGATATAAGGTGGATTTATCGTGTATAACCAGTTCCCCCTCCAATCGTGTCCCCTAAGAGGACTTGGAGACATACCCTCCATCAGGACAAGGACACATACATTAGGTTAGGGGAGTTCCAGTTCCCTAGAAAAGTGCTATACTGTTGCACCTTGAGGCTGGAATGAAGGGAGATACTGCCGTTGAAATACGTTCCTTGATTTCTGTGGGAATAATGAGATCCTGGGGGTAGCAGAAGCCAGGAATCAACACTTAACCTCAAGGTTAAGGATCAATTGGGTATGATTATCAAAATAGGCAGCAGGCCTGAGATTTTTGTGGTGGCTAATTGGTCACTGGGACTGAAATAGATGGATGGCTCTCCAAGGCCTAAATTAGTCTGCAGAATCAAAAGAACTCTAGGTCTGATGAACCAAGGCCTGACTTGGGTTACCACAACTTGAGTCATGACTGGAGTCAACTGACAGACTCAGAGACTTCAGTATACCTTCCTCCTAGTTTTCTCTAAGAGGATCTGAAACCACTTCCAGGATCAGAATGTACTGAGGGTTAGGGTAAGGATTAAAGGAGGAAATATTCAGAATTTAAAGGATTATGAAACACTGGTTTGGAGATAATCCCTGGAAATTCAGAATACTACCTGTGCCATACCCTTTAGAGTGGAAGCTTATGGGATTCAGGTGATAAGTGGAGTTTTGGTCTGAGTTTATCTCATAGTGGGCTAAGAGAGTCCATGAAGATATTCAGTGTTTGTTTCATCAGTTCCTTAATGTATAGTTGGAATATACTTTTTTTCAGAATCTGGCAGAATCCACAATTTCCAATATTTGTCTCTCTAACATGTAGAGTAACGTGTTACTACGTGATAGAAAGTGTGAAGTGGAAGTCCCTGGGGTTCCAATTAATTAATAAAATAGTAAACCAAAGCAATATTATCCCTGAGAAAATCAGGTGGCAGTACCTTGTCAAATATTTGAATGACGGATCCTAGAGAATAGCTATGCATTACCATAAGTTTAATCAGCTGTGAGTTTAACTGTACCTGGTGTCGCATTCGAGACTCTAGTACATGATAAACAGCTATTGATGTGGTGACTGTATCTTCCTTATATCAACAAACCTAAAGTAACCCTAATAATAATTCCCAAATCATCCTAAAAGTGGTTTCTTTCACATGGCAGGGATAGCTGTATATTTTCACCATATTGCTTCAGGTCTATATCAATACTGTGGCTCCATAAATTAGTCTAGACTGAAGGACTTTGATAATTTTGACATCCCATAGGACATCATGATGATAGAACATGACAAGCAAGAAATAGAAGGTATCTTTGACCCTCCCTATTCAAAATGTGGTAGTCAGACCAACAGCAGCAGCACCTGGGAATTTTTTAGAAATGCAGAATTGTAGAATTTCAGGCCTCATCCCAGACCTACTGAATCAGAACCTTCATTTTAGCAAGATTCTCAAGTGATCTGGATGTACATTCAATTTGTAGAAGCACTGCCGTAGATTATATCTGACTATTCACTTTTCTAGAAGGAGAATTGGTCTGAGGTACAAATCTATACTAATTCATGAACAATAGCTAATGATTTAGACACATTTCCAGGGGACCAGAAAGGGCAGGATTGGAGGACTGGTGACAAGGAGGTCAAGTGAAAAGGTTTGTGGATGGATCTTTTGGGGTGGATCTAGAACAGGACAATATTTGTCTTCCATGTGGACCCACACTGCAGAGGAGTCTCTCAATAATCAGATGAAAGATGAATGTACTTGCCCCAGTTCACACAGTTCCTGCATGAGGGAAATGGCATTAAACCTAGGCAGCTTGGCTCCAGAGTCAACAGCAGGAATGCCAATACAAAGCACCCTCAAAACCTATCTGTAAGAGATGTGGTAGAGAAGTCTGCTATTCATGATGCAGGTTCCTCAGTGAAGGGCATGGTGAGGAGGAGCTGCCTCAGAAAGGGGGTGGGAGGAGACACTCCCTCTAGCTATGTATAAGCTGAATACAGGGGTGGGACTGAAAATGTGGTTAGAGAGAGGATGGTTCAGATACGTGAGCTGGAGAACGTTTGGCCACATGTTGCTGACTGTACAAAATATAGTTTTTGGATTCTAGAACACACCATGCTTAAAAGTCAAAGTTAGCTAAAGGTCTGGCTGGAGAAGTGGGGCTCATATCTGTAGAAGTCAGTTCTGGAGAGAAAGGAAGTAGAGCTCAGGATTAGTTTCCTGCACGCCTCCTGGTGCTGGATTCAACGCTACTGCCCCTGGAGTTTGGCTGAATAATTTCTTGCTGTTTTAGCATTTGGAAGTCCAGTTCTAGAATGGAATAAAGATTTAAATATAAAATATGACACTTCCGCCACTCAAAAAAATAGGAGAATACATCAGAAAGTATTTAACTGATGTCGGAATTGACAAGGAATTTAAAATCATAAAAGCAATGCAAGAAATAATAAAAGATATATTTGACTGCATACATGTTTCATATTTCTGAACATCAAAAACAAACTTCAAAAGAAAATGGAAAACTTGTAAAATATATTAATTGCAAACAGGACAGGCAAAATGTCCCCAATAATAATAATGATCATATGTAATAAGAAAAATCATGGGGATTTTTTTGGTGAGGAAGATTGTCCCTGAGCTAACATCTGTGCCAATCTTCCTCTATTTTGCATATGGGACACCACGACAGCATGGCCTGATGAGTGGTGTGTAGGCCCACACCCGGGATTGGAGCCCATGAACCCCAGGCTGCCAAAGTAGAGTGCATGAACTTAACCGCTACAGCACTGGGCCAGCCCTTGAAAAATCATGTTTCTTTAAAGGGGAAAAAGAGAACTAAATCAACAAATATTTCACCTCAAGAAGATAGTTGCATGGCCAATACATGTATTTTAAAATAGTCTCACTCATTAGAAAAGAAACGTGATTAAAACATTGAGACTCTATTTTTAATTTATTAATTCAAGATGTAAAATAATTCTCAGGGCCCCCCAGTGGCATAGTGGTTAAGTTCAGCATGCTCTGCTTTGGCGGCCCAGGTTCGCAGATTCGGATCCTGGGCGCAGACCTACACCACTTGTCAGCTATGCTGTGGTGGTCACCCAC
Source organism: Tapirus indicus (assembly GCA_031878705.1). Lineage (NCBI taxonomy): Eukaryota > Metazoa > Chordata > Mammalia > Perissodactyla > Tapiridae > Tapirus > Tapirus indicus. The sequence goes on along the minus strand of CM062933.1, from coordinate 38,418,326 downwards.
ATATAAAATAGAGGAAGATTGGCACAGATGTTAGCTCAGGGCTAATCTTCCTCAGGAGAAAAAAAAAAGATGTAAAATAATTCTCAATGCTGACCAGGTTGTGGTGAAACAGACACTAATTTGTGGTTGACAGAAGTGTAAATTGGTTTAATTTTTCTGGAAAGCAGCTAGTCAATGTGCTTCAAGAGCCTTAAACCTAGTTATTTGACCTACTTATTTTATTTCTAGGATCAATCCCAAGGACATAATCATAAACATGGACAAATATTTGAGTACAAGATTATCCACTGAAGAATTTTACTGGGGAAATTGTAAACAACCCAAATAGTAAACCAGAGGAAAATTGTTTAATAAATTATAGTCTGGAGCCAGCCCTGGTGGCATAGTGGCTAAGTTCAGCATGCTCCACTCCAGTGTCCTGGGTTCGGTTCCTGGACATGGATCTACATCACTCTATTAGCATCCATGCTATGCTGGCAGCCCACGTACTGAAAAATAGAGGAAGATTGGCACGGATGTTAGCTCAGGGTGAATCTTCCTCAGCAAAAACAACAACAAAAAATTATACTCTGGTCATGTGATACAAAAATATATGAGGCTATTAAAAACTGACATCTTTAAATAACATCAATGACATAGTTTGAATATGCTCATAGTAAAATGCTAAATAAAAAAATCAGTAAATAATCTATACATATACAATTCTGCTTGTGTAATATAGGTAGATATATCTATAGTTTGACATGAAACTACATTTATAAAAGTTGGCATCATTTATATCAGATGGTGGTGTGCTGTGGATAATCTAATTTTTCTTCTTTATATTTTTCATATTTTTAATACAATAAACATATGTTCCTATTATTACCAATAAACTGTATGAATTTTAAAATTACGTGGCCTGTTTTACTCATTGTTGTGATGTTCTTTATTCTTAGCTTTTCCATCATTTTAGACTAGTTTGGATAATAACTGTGGAATGAATGAATGTGAAGAAGTGCTTTGAAATGTCTTTGGAGAGACATTGATGATTTATCGGTTTTTGGAAGTTTAAGTAGTCATACTATTTTGGCCTTTGCAATCTTTCCATTATTTGGTATTTATTTTAAAAACATATAGCAGCTTCTTTCCTAAAATAACTTAAAGCAGTTTACAATACAGAATGTGTGCAATAACTTGTAAAAAGTAAATGGAAAATCAAGCCTGGGAAAGAAAAGGAAGAATCAAATAAGCTATTGATGGGGATTGATGTGATTGAGCATTAGACTTGACTCCTAGGTCTGTGGCTAGGACAAAAGAAAAACCATTGAACATGTCACAGGTCTTATTATCAGGAAGGAAATGGCATGCTTGGGGAAGGGGCTAGGAGTGGGTGGGGAAAGGCTTAACAGAATGTTTGGGGAATGAAGCATGTGCAGTTTGAAGTCCTCCTTCTGAAAGTGATTGTGGTTAATGCTTCTCTGCCAGACATTCTCTCATAATTAATGTCTGACCTCTAGAAGTGGCTGTTGGGAGAATACTCTTTATGGGTCTCTCATGTTTCTGCATGTCCTCTGACTGGAGGCACTGATGGCCTTTGTCTTTACAGGGATGTTTGTGTAGCAAACAGCCCTGGAAGGTAGAGATAGTGTCTCCCTCCAGAGTAGAGGGCAAGTTTGCTACTTAGCCAATGTGTTAAAGAATTTCTCCCTCTGGAGCAAAAGTCACACAGGTTTGCTTACTGCCCATGATAAAAGATTAAGTTTCTTTTTTTTTTTTTTTTTGTGAGGAAGACCAGCCCTGAGCTAACATCCGTCGCCAATCTTCCTCTTTTTGCCGAGGAAGACTGGCCCTCGGCTAACATCCGTGCCCATCTTCCTCCACTTGATATGGGACGCCGCCACGGCGTGGCTGACAGGCAGTGCGTCGGCGGGCGCCCGGGATCCGAACTCGCGAACCCCGAGCTGCCAAGCGCGAACTAAACCGCTGCGCCACCGGACGGCCCCCAAGGTTCTTTAACTTGGGATTCTTCAGCTGTGATTCAAATTCACTGTATATGTAGCATCCACCTGAGCCCCTTATGTCACCTCTGTGGGACTTGAGAGGCAAGGAGAAACGTGACTAACAAGATGCTTCTGTTGCCTGCTGCGCCATGAGTAATTCGTTCTTGAGCGCTGACCTAGGACTTGTGTCTTTGGTTACCATCCACGGAACTGTGGCAGGTTAACATTAGCTTGAAAATATGATGAAACTGCAGACTCTTCACTGTTTTTGACAATGGTTTGGAAGAGGGGACTCTTCTTGAAGCCCTAAGAGTTTACAAGCTTGGTCAAGGGTGTGTCTTTGAACGAATGCATCAACAGACTGAAATCAAAGTAAGAGAAAGGAGGAAACCATTGATAGCTAGTGATAGTCAAAAATGGATTTGTTTAAAGGAAACTGATGGCAGTGAGCAGTCTATGAATTAATCAAATAGATTAACAAGACAGGTAATAACAAACCCTAGCAATTCCCGAAGATCGTTTACTATGACATACTAGTTACTTGCTGAAGCAATGGCTCAAAAATTTAACTATTTTTAAATATCTCCTTATTGATGCTGAAGAAAAAAAGATGCCTTCTTTGTGTATAACATTTGTACATAATAACACCAATGCAAGGCATGCTTGTCTTCACACTTCAAAGAAATGACCTTTAAGCTACACTTAGGGAAAGTAAGCTGAAATCAGTGGGGCATTCCAGTTGCCAAGGACACTTGTAATCATTTCCTTAATTGTCCTTGACAATCTTATCATTAAAGATGTGGGACATTAATTAATGATGAAACATCTATTCCTGGAAAAATAGGCCTTGGAGTCACAATAGAGAGCTTATTCTCTGAACATTCTTTGTGAACGCTGTTTCTACAGTGTGGGTCATCCATGTTGCAAGCGTTGCCTGGATGGCATGTAAACATTTGGAGCACTCGATTGTTTGAGAATTGGATTGAATAAAATCAATGCTGATAATGCTGAAAATATGTTCAAAACCAATGTTCCCTAAAGAAGCTTTTATGCCTAGATTAGTATCAGTGTTTAATTGACAGCCTCTTCACTTGGTTAATTACTTGGTCTATTGTGGCAGGGAGAGGGAGAAAAGGACAAAAGCATTTGTGTTATGAATAGTTGCCAATAAGGGAATCAAATGAGAGAAAGCTCAACACCCTGCCACAGAATACTATCTTACATAAAGTCTTCCTTGTATACCATATGATTTTTTTTTTTGAATGACTTTCCTTAGAAAAATGGAAATTGTTGAAAGAAAGCCTGTCTTTCAAAACACAAGTTCGAACCTTTGTGTTTTTAAGCTACCGTGGAGGACAAACCCTGAGGCGAACTTGTTGCCTCCGTGTACCTTTTGCTGTAAATAAAAGGGTACAGAAACAGAAATAAGAAAACACATATTGAGGATTTATTCTTTCTACTTTTGAACTTCAGTATAAGTTAAACCTTTTTACAAAAGGAAGCAGAAATTGGGTTGCTATGAAAACACACGCAAACATTTATTCTTTGTGCCTTTAATTTATAATGCTATACTTTGTAACAGCTATTTCTTTTCTAGATTTTTCTGGAAGAATGTTATGGAAATCCCTATTTACTCTGCAATAGCACCATGATGTTCAAAGATATTGAAAATATAAGTGGATTCAGAAAAGGAGTTAGTTTTAGTTCGTCTCCTTTTCTGGTACATCCTCGTCAATCTGACCTCCATATATCGTTGCTCCCAAGGCCGGGTCTAAGGCTCCGCCCTTGGTCCTCTGCTCTTTTCTTTCTACATGTACATCTTTGGTGATCTCATTCAGCCTCATGGCTTTAAATAACATCTATATGTTGATGATCCCATGATTGTCTTTCCAGCCTGTACCTCCTCCCCGAACTCCTCTTGAATGTCTACTGGATATCCTAAACATAACATGTTTAAAACTAAAGTCTTCTTGGTCCCCTTCTGTTCTGCTTGTCCCACAGTCCTTATGTTTATTGCTCCATTTTCTCCTGACCACGCTATTACTCCTTCAACTGAAGTGGAGCCCAGAAATATTGTAGGGTTTTTTTTCAGTCTCCCACCACTGCTATTGTTTTATGTTTACCATTTCTTACCTGTACACAACTCTATTCCCCTAAATGGAACCACTTTCCCATTCTCTTCTCCTCTTTCGTAATATCTTTGGTTACCTTTCTTTAAAATCTAAACATTTTATGTATGCTACCTCATTTTAATCCTCGTAAAAATCTTCTGGCATGGACATTATACCCATTTTATACACAAAGAACTTGAGGACAAGGGAGGTTAAGGCATTTCAAAGGAATAGAACCAGACTTTAGGTCCAGCCTTTCTGATTTCTAAGCTTTCCATTAAACCACAACACATATTATATTCAGGACTTTAAATACATGTTAATTTAGTGAAAACATTAGTCACACGAGTCATTTTCTGCCATCAAAGAGACTGATTGACTGAATGCTTCATTTTACAGCATTGGTTTTGTTAGAAACAAACCTGCATCCAGACTTTAACAAGCCTTTTGCTCCATGTGAGTTGGAAGCCAAGCAAGTCACTGTCCTTTGTGGGAAGAGCAGCAGGAACATCAGAGAGTGAGCCAAGGAAAAGCAGAGGGAAAGAGCATGACTTGGCTCTACCAGTCAAAACTTGATCTGTGCCATGCACGCTCATTCAAATGAATTTATGGGGTTTTTTTAAAAGATAACCATTAGTGCCAAAAATCAAAGCCAAAGACTCATGCCATGTTGACTGATGTGAGGGATATTACAGAACTAAATGGTCAGGCAAGTCCTACAGTTTTATCCCAACGTGCATCATACTTGGATTAATATTTATTTAGGCAAGACATAGATGTTTATCTTTTTACTTCAGTTGGGAAAAGGAATAGGTCTCATAAATCATCTAATTTGTCCTCTTTAATTTAGGCCTAGATTGATATGTCTAAATCAATATCTTCTGTGTGCTTAAAGATATCTTGACTAGAATTACCCCCATTTTCATATTCCATCAGAATGATGGGGATCATTACACTGATCATGTGTTGATTTTTTGTACATAAATATGATGTGACAAGCCTACTAAAGTCAAGATTAGGAAACATTTTCTGAGCACTTACTACATGCAAAGTAGATATTAGTATTCCCAGTTTGCAGATGAGAAACCTGAGACTCGGAAGGGTTAAATAACTAGCTAAAGTCATGCCACTAAGTTAGTTGCAAAAATTCTCTCTGGGCTCTACATCTGCAGCTTAGTGTTCTTTTCCTCTGTGATTATTAAAATGAAAATCTAGCACAAAAACAAAAGAAGTGAACACTTTGCATTTTAATAATGACATTTTACTAAGGTAGAAATGTAAACTCTATTTTTGTTAACACAGGACTTAATACACAGTTGACATCACATCATAATGCCACTTCAGTGGAATCATGGCTGTGACTTTATCCATAGACAAAATACTATTCAGATGAAATAATCAGAGAGTATGCTTAAATTACTTATCTTCTGTGTTTCCCCACTCAGAATATTCTTTTTAATTTCTAAAAGTGACTTCAACTTTACTGAAAGTGGAGTTTCATATCCATCATTCTTAAAGTCCCATTTAAGAATTTGAACCACAAGCCACTTTAATAATAGACACGTAGCAGAATATTGTAGGACTAGCTAATGTCTAAAGAATACATTGGTACCATACGATACCTTCTTAAAACTGGTAGATATGAACAAAACTGTTTTTCTACTTCCTTTATAACAGTTGTGTAATACATTATAATTTGACTCTAGGATATACTTGGGTTTATGATTTACTGTGCCAAGATTGCAGTGAGATTTCCTAGATATTTATCACCAATGAGAGAAATGCCTGTAATGTCTATTCCAGAAATTCCCGCACAGAATTACAATAACCTGTAGCTCATTACAGGTTAAGAGACACGTACTTGTGGAATTCAATGCCTCAGTGATGGTCAAGGCCATAATTTGACAGACATGACTGTGTTCCTGCCAGAGGCACAGGTCTCTATTTCAAAGAATGCAAAAATGAGCAAGTAAAAAAAGAAAAAAGGAAAAAAGATGTAGGAAAGAATCAAACGAAAAAATAATTGATAACGTTTGTTGAATAATGTTTGTTGGGTAGCAAAACTAATCACATACTAGTTCTGTAATTATTCAAAGTTGCAATTTAAGTATCCTAGTGGATACCTGATTAATTTGACTATAATTGCCTATATTACTCATTTTGGACCTTAATTACTTAAAGTTTAGAATTTTATTTAATTCCTATACCCATATATACATATGAAAATTAAATAAAATTCTAGCCTTTAAGTCTCTAATTCTCACCTCCTATTCACTCTGCAATCCTTACAGATGAGCTTATTTTTCCATCTGAGGAACAGGAACTGCTCATGTCAAGATCTCCATTGTTGTTTTGATCTCCATGTTGCCAAATCCAATTGACACCTCCCTGTCCTCATCGTACTTGATTTAACAGCATTCAATATAGTTGACTATTCCTTTTTTTCTCAAACACTTTCTTCCCTTAACTTCTATGAAAGCACATGCTTCTGGTTCTAGAGATATTGTATGACAAGGCAATTTAGACTTTGGTGCCAGACTGCCTGGGTTTGAATCTCAGCTCATACACTTACAGATTCCATGACCCTGAACAAGTTAGTTTTAATTTGTCTATAATTCACATTCCTCATACGCAAAATGGGGTGATAATAGTATCTACCTGGGAAGGTTGTTTTAAGGATTAAATAAATGAGTCTTTATAAAGCATTTAGAAAAGTGCCTGGCATATAGTAAACACTACAAAAATATTTATTATTATTATTAGCTGTTCATGACTGCTCCTTAGTCTCTGCTGACCCAATTTAGCCTATAAATGTTGACGTTCCTTGATGCTGGGTCTCTACCTATGCCTTCTTCCAGCCCCATAGTTTCAAATTTCATTTATTTATTGACGACTTTCAGGTATATGTCATCTCTCCTCTGGACTCCAGACTGTCAGATGCAACTGCCTAGCTCAAAATAGCCTAAACTACAGACAAATATAATAGTTAATATAACAAGAAGTTCTAAGTCAAAGTGATTATAAGCAGCAAGTTGATTGATTTAGCAGCTGAAAGATATCATTACATCCCTAGGGTCTTTCCACTTCTTCACTTTTTCATCTTCAGCATATCAGCTAATTCTCCTGGTCACAAGATGGCCATAGCAGTTGTAGCCGTCACATTTAGACCCAACAATGTCTAATGCAGGGTTTCTCAACCTTGGTAATATGGACATTTGGGTCTGGATAATTCTTTGCTGTGGGGACTGTCCTATACAGGGTAGGATGTTTAGTAGTATCCCTGGCCTGTACCCACTAGATACCAGTAGCATTCAGATATTTACAAATGCCCCCTGGAGTACAAAATTGCTTCCAGTTGGGAACTACTAGTCTAATGTCAGAAAAGAGCTAACTCTTCCTGTGGGTATTTTCATACAAATTACATCTTTATAAATTGTATAGCTGTAAATACATTTTTATAATTATTATTTATGCATTTGTCTTTTAAATCAGAAAGGAGAAAAAAGGAGTTATAAATAAAACATGGATGTATCCTGTCTTTCTGCCTATATTTGCCTATGTAGTTATCTTCACTGGTGCTTGTTATTCCATTGTTTTGATTTGAGTTAACATTTAGTGTCTTTTTGTTTTAGTCTGAAGAACTACTTTTAGTATGTCTTGTAGGGCTCATGAAAAATTCTCTCAGTGCTTTTTTTTTCATTTTAATGTGGGAATGTCTTAATTTCTCCTTCATTTTTGAAGGATAATTTTCCAGAATCTAAAATTCTTGATTGACATTCTTTTTCTTTCAGCACCTTGAATATGTCATCCCACTGCTTTCTAGACTCTGTGGTTTCTGGCAAGAAATCATTTGCTAATCTTATTGAGTATCCCTTGTACATGATGAATCACTTCTCTCTCGCTAGTTTTAAGATTCTCTCTGTTTTTGGCTGTCAACAGTTTGTTTATGATGAGTTTAGATGTGGATGTATTTGAGTTTATCCTACTTGGAGTTCATTTACCTTCAAGAACGTATTCATGATTTTCATCGTACTTGAAAATTTTTCAGCTATTATTTCTTCAAATATTATTTCCATCCTTTTCTCTCTCTTCTCTCTTTCTAGAAGTCCCATTACACACATATTGTACACTTGATAGTGACCCATAGATCTCTGAGGGTCTGTTCATTTTCCTTCGTTCTTTTTTCTTTCATTCCTCAGATTGGATTATCTCAATTAATCTGTATTCAAGTTCACTGATTCTTTCTTCTGCCTGCTCAGATATGCTGTTGAGTCCCTCTAGTAAGTTTATATTTCAGTTATTGTATTTTTCAACTCCAAAATTTCTACCTAGTTCTCTATATATAATTTCTACATCTTTATTGCTATTATCTATTTGGTGAGACATCATTCTGATACTTTCCTCTACTTTTTTAGACATAGTTTCCTTCAGTTATTTGAACATATTTGAAGTAGCTTATTTGTAGTCTTTTTCTAGTAAGTCTAACATCTAGGCTTCCTCAGGGAGAGTTTTCGTTGACTGCTCTTTTCCTATGTATGGCCATAGTTTTTTGTTTCTATGCATGTCTCATAATTTTGTTAGAAACTGCACATTTTAAATAGTATATGGCAACTCTGGAGGTCAGACCCTCCTCCTCTCTTACTCATGATTTGTTGTCATTGCTGTTCTGGAAGTGCTCTTTTGGAGCAATATTTTCTAAAGAACTAAAACAAAAAAACTTGTCAATCTAGAATTCTTTACCAAGTGAAAAATATCTTTCAAAAGAGAAGGTGAAATAAAATTTCATCAACTTACAAAAGTTGAGAGAAATCACCAGCAGATCTGCTTTTCAAGAAGTGTTAAAGTCTTTTAAGGAAAAGGAAAATCATACTGGATGAAATTCTAGATCTCTGTGAATGAACAAAGAACATGAAAAAAGGTAACTGAGTAGAAATAGACTTTTTCTTATTACTTAAATTTCTTTAAAAGATGATGAATGTTTACAGTAAAAAATAAATAACCATGTATTATGGAGTTTATCATGTATGTAGAAGTAAAATTTATGGCAACAGTACCACAAAGGCTGAGGGGAGAAGTGAAAGTACACTCTTGTGAGTATACTTCTTATACCATATGTGAAGAGGCATAATTTCACTTGAAGTAAGACAGAGATAAGTTAAACATTGTCTACAATAAACCCTGAAACCACCACTAAAGTAGAACAACAGTTAAGAGATAATAAGCCAAAAAATAAGATAAAATGGAATCATAAAATATACTTGATTAATTCAAAGGAAGCATACAAAGAAAGAAAAGGACACAAAGAACATATAGTACAAATATAAAATAGCTATCAAGATTATAGATTTAAAACCCACTATAACAGTAATCACATTAAATGTAAATGGTTTAAACATTCCAGTTAAATGGCAGAAATTTTCATATTAGATAAAAAAACAAATTCCAACTATATGCTACCTATAGGAAATATACTTTAAAAATTAAGGCACAAATAGGTTAAAGTAAAAGGATAGAAAAAGATATACCATCCTAACATTAAATAAAGAAAGCTGGAGTGGCTATATTAATATCAGACAAAGTAGCTTTTAGAGCAAAGAATGCTACCAGGGATAAACAAGATCATTTCATAAAGATACATCAAGAGAACTTAATAATCCTGAATGCTTATGCACCTACTAACAGAGCTTCAAAACACATACAGCAAATACTGACATAACTGCAAGGAGAAAGAGACAAACCCACAATTATAGTTGGAGATTTAAACAATCCTCTTTCAATAATTGGTACAATTGTAGAGGATATAAAACTTGAACAACACTTTCAATCAAGTTGACCTAATAGACATTTATAGAACAATTCACATACAGACAACAGGGTACACACTTTAAAAAAAAATGTACACATAAAGTTTACCAAGATAGACAACATTCTGAGCAATAAATCCAGCCTCAATAAACCACAAAGAATTCAACTCTTACAAAGTAAGTTCTCTGATCACAATGAAAATGAATTAAAAATCAGCAACAGAATGATGTCTGGAAAAATCCCCAAATATTTGAACCCTAACAACACTTCTAAATAACCCAACTTTCATTCAAAGGAGAAACCAAAATAGAAATGTAAAAGTATTTTGAATTGAATGGAAATAACAAAACAGCATATCAAAATTTGTAGGATGCAGCTAAAACAGTACTTGAAAGAAAACCTAAAGCACTGAAAACCTGTATTAGCAAATAAAAAAGATCTCATATAAATAGCTTCAGCTTTTATCTGAAGAAGCAAGGTGAAGAAGAGTAAATGAAACTCTAAGCTAATTAGTATTTTCTTCCTTCCATACTCATGGAATTCTCTGTATTACATTACTGTCACCAAGCTGATTTTACATGACCTTGAAAAATCTTCCCTTTCATTTATTCAAGAACCAAAATATTTTAATTTCCATACTCAAAAACATGACACAATATTCCATGGTTTTGGTTTATATTATTTTTGTTTGCCAAAGACCATGTTCTGATTCCCTTTTGTAACAATATCACTTCAGTCTCATGTGATTTTAGATTACTGATTTTCTCAAAACATTTTAAATAAGACGTTTAGGTTCTATTTTGAAATTTAGAAATGTAATTTAGAAATGTCTCTTTTACCTGGTCATTTTCTGGGTGATTTTAATAGAAAGCTAGTCTCATTCATGTCTGGCTGATTCTTAATAGAACATATTTATTTAATTATTTTTTTAAACAACTTTGTTGAGTTATAATTGACATTCAATAAATCATACATATTAAAGTTTTTATATGTATACATCCATGAAATCATCACAAAAATCAAGATAACATATCCATCATCCCTAACAGTTTCTTCCTCCTTTTTGTTATTCCTTCCTCCTGGTGGTCCCTGTCTTCTCCTCCCCACCCAACAACTGATCTGATTTCTGTTACAATAGATGGGTCTGCATTTTATAGAATTTTATATAAGTGAAATAATACAATAGTTACTCTTTATTGTCTGGCTTCTTTCACTTAGTTTGAGATATATCTATGTTGTTGTATGTATCAAAAGTTTATTTTTTGTTGTTGAGGAGAAGTATTCATTGCATGGATATACCATAATTTGATTATCCATTCACCTGTTGATGGACATGTGGGTAGTTTTCAATTTTGGTCAAATAAATTTGCAATTTTTGACAAATAAAGCTGCTGTAGACATTTATGTCATATAAGTCTTTATATGGTCAGAAGTTTTCATTTCTCTTAGATAAATACCTAGGAGTAGAATGATTGGGTTCTATGGTAGACATTGTTCAACTTTTAAAGAAACTGACAAACTTTTCCAAACTGATTGTATCATTTTCCATTCCTTCTAGCAGCATGTGAGGTTTTTAGTTCTTCCACATCCTCACCAACACTTTCTATGATCAGTCTTTTTAATAGTAGATATTTTAATAAGTATCAAGAGCATCTCCTTAGAATTTCAGTTGGCATTTTCTTGGAATCCAAAGGTCTCTCTTCATATATTGCAGCTCTAAATAAACTATTTCAGCAGGCAATTTAAAGCTACGTGATAAAGGATAAATATGGAGCTGCTTCAGTTGAACTAAGGGCTGGAAATAAAGTTATGAGAAATAGTTATAATTAACTCATAAAAAATTGGCCACCCTGTCCAGTTATCTAATTCTTGAGATATTAGGGATTGTCTTGGAATTCTCTTGTTTCTCAGATATTCTGTATGAAAAATGAGGAGGCAGAAAAACTGGAAATGACCTCTTTGCAGACACTGTTAACTTTGGCTTTAGCATATTGAAAAGATACATGGTGGAAAGCTTTTGAAAGTTGTCTGTGTGTGTGAAATTCTTTATGGCCTTTCTACAGTTTGTGTATCAAGATTTGTCCTCGATATAATTAAGATACTGTCTAGGAGTGGAAAGGATCAGTAAGATGAATCTAAGCTTTGCAAAACTTCCTTGAGCTTTATCATATGACATGAAGTGGTATTTTATTAGTGGAAATAAAGCCTTGCTGTTTCAAACAGCTAAAACTGTGAAATCAACTCTTTCATTAGCCTTTCACTGCTTTTAGTCTCTTCAAACTTCCCTCAAGGATAAACATTTTCATGGCGCCATTAAATATTGAATATATGTTCACATATTTACTTTGCGTGGTGATTTATGACCAATGAGGTTGTAAATGTTCATTAAGGCTGCTCTATCATGAGTGTTTTTCCTTTATTTCTTGCAGACTTCAACTGATTTCATTTTTACTTACTCTAATAATAAATTTAAAAGTTCAAATATATAATTTTTGTGCTTGCTTTATGCCAGACACCATGCTGAGCACTTTGAATGTATTTTTTAATCCTAACAAAAATCCTCCGAATAGACATTATTATTTTAAAAATTATTATTATTATTATAGAGGTTATTAGTATTAATATTAACAAAATGTTGAAGAAAAAACTGCTTTCGCCTTAAATCACCTTTATTAGTAGATATATCTAGAGAGCTCACTTTTATATTCTATAGTGCTTTTCCACTGAAAATAGAGGTTTTAGGATTATATCTTCCTACTTTCCACTGAAAATAGAAGTCTTTCCAGTTCAGACCTGTGCGTTTTTCTATTAATGTTCTATTGGTGTCTCTATACTCCATACCTCAATTTTTTAAATCCCTCAATGTCTTGGTTCTTCTGTATCAAACGAGAGACAATTTTACATGGTCTGATCCTCAATTTCTCTGCTGCAATCCACTTTCAAATATCCCCATCAGATATCTTGAACTGACTTTTTCTATTCTAAGATACAGAAACATTTCTCTTTGTCTTTTTTTTCAAACTCTCCTTATCAGATTCACAACCTCTATTTTAATCAGGTTTTATGGGTCTTGAAATTTAAACAGTCTAGGGAGAGGGGCTCTTTAAGTGAGAGAATGCAAACTTACAAATATAAATATGGCAAATATTCAGAATGAGAAAAGCAATCACAACAAATCACAAATTTTAAAAGCTGATAAATATCACAAACACTACAAAAGTCAAGAAAAACAACATATTTTCTATTACTTTGCTTGATGTACCTCTATAATACTGTTTCTCCTACTTTTTTTGGCTGCTTACTTTTTGATCACCTAATTATAAGACAAGCAATTTTTCAATATTTCCTGTAGACATTCTGTCTACATTCTATAGACAAAATAGAAAGGTAATTCGGTCTTTCTTCTAGCATGAATGATAGAAATTTGTTTCTTATTATTGATAGTTGGGAAACATAAAATATGTGAATTCACACACAGACATACTCACTATTTGTAGTTTTGATCAAAGCTTATGCCCTACCAATATATTAATTCTGATAAATTCTATTTCATGATATCCCTATCAAAAAGGAAAAAAAAATGTGTGGTGAATTTGTAATACTCTGTGCTGTGTACTGAGCACATTCTCCAAGGGAATAACCTCTTTTTAAAATAAGTATTAATGAAAATTGAAAACTTGGCTTATAATTTTACTCATCAGATAAGATGAAAAGTTTTCCATAAATTAGCTTCTAACTCCAGACAATTCGAACCTTGTTTTTCCTCTACTACACATTCCTTGGGTCCTGGTGTTGTAGGATGGGGTCAGAGAATTTTCCAACAGCAGACTATTTTGTTTGATATTTCCTTTGTCCCTGGCCCTTTGTGTCACAGCACCAGGTGGACTGTCACAGCAGGCAGAAGGAGTATTCCTAGGACATAGCTACACTCCAAAATGACTGTAAACCATGTAACAGTGTCTCACTAAACCAAAACTAACTATATCTTCACTTCAACCTCCTGAGCCAGATTCCAAAAAGGCTCACAGCTACTCCATGATGCCAAGCCCTTCATGGAGGTAAGAGTGATGGAAGGAAAGTCAGAGAGGAAAAGGAGAGTAGTCTTATCTATTGTGATTACAGTGTCTTTCTTTTGATAATTTTACAAAAACAGATGACACATATACACATTGCTAATGTGACTCCCAGGAACTTGAAGGGGGCCTGTGCGATGGAGGGCCCCTGGAACTTAAGCTTATGTAGCTCGTTGTAAATCCACCTATTGTCCTAACTCAAGAAACTTTGTATTAATAACATCTTTCACACATAAAAGCCATTCTATTTCTTCAAACCATCATACAGAACTCTTTTCTTTTACTCCCTCATTTGGTCAACTATATTTTCTGAGCACCTACTATACACTAGGTTCTGTGTCCAGCCCTGGAAATACAATGATATACGTGGTGCTTCTCCTCATAGAGCCGAGAGTCAGTGGCAATATCTACCCATCTCTAGCCAGAACACCTCAGGTTTGCAATCAGCTGTTGGCCTTCCTAGGCCCTGTACCCCTGTGACTAAATCTTTAGACTATGTTCAGCCTAAGTGTTGGCCTGGATCACCCCACCACAGCCCAGTTCACAGAGCCAGCGTGGCTTCCCATCAACCGGGCTTTAGGGTCAGGCTCCTTATCCTCAGTTACAAGGCCCCTATTACTCTCTGCTGAACATTTCGGTGAACTCATTTCAACGCGTTCCCTATCCCATTACCCTTGTTCAGCTCTTGAGAACTTCCTTCTGCTATTTGCCCTTCCATCCAGTTCTCTCTCTTCTAGATCTTCATCACCTCGCTCTCTGCAGAGTCCACTGCACACACAGTGTAACCCATTCTCTCAAAGCTGCCCACTGCTTGCCCCAAATCCTCCCTGGATCAAGTGAGAGAGTTTATCTTCATCACTTACCACATCCTTTGGGGAAAAAAATGTAATTTCCACTTTCTACATAAAATCGAATTACTAATATTCATTAATCCTGAGCAGGAGCATGATACTATAAATTTGGTAATCCTTTTTTTTCCCCCAGATACACAGTTTTAAGGTAATTCTTTTAATGTCAGCTTTCAGTTAAGAAATCGTTGCTTTTCTGACTGGAATTTTGGAGGAAAAAGACTTATAAATGTTGAAATCTCATGGTTTTCATACATAACAATATTTATTGTATGATTCAGAGCTAGAGTGCATTCAAGTGTTTGGCGGGCTTTGTTAGGCTTGCTTCCCCAATTAGCTTTGCTTTCCGATCCAGATGTAGATACGTGAAATGGTCATCAGCCAAATGCAGAAGGATACACAAGTTGGCTGCAAAACATGATGACCTATCTAGTGGAAGGATGAAACTTGACAGAGACCTGAAGATGGACTCAAACTCCACCCCGAATGCTTAAGAATCTGGTAAGAAGCACATTTGAAACTTGAGAGGAAATGGTGAACTTGAAAATGTACTAATGAAAGGCACAAAAGGCTCAGCCCCACCTTCTTTGGAAAGGCAATCTGTGCCCTCGAGGATTTCAGAGAGTAAATCTATTATTACTAGTATGGCCTTGCTAATGACGATCGGGGCTCACATGAACTGAACCATAATCAATTACACACAAATAAAATATTCCAAGTGTATAAACAATCTCTGTGAATCGATGAGACATGTGTGGCCCTGAGGATGAGGGGATAACAGGTGTCTTGTCACTGTTTTTTCAGAGCTGGTCACATGAAAGGAGAAAACGATGTGTGCAGCTGTATTTTTATCCTGTATTCGATCATGGAAAATGCAGCATTCAATTTCATTGTTCAACCAATGACAGTAAGTTGGGAATAATTCTTTGGGGAATCTCACAAGTTATCTGGACACAGAATTCTGTCCTTAACTACGCAGCTCTGCCAAGTTTTAAAATGCAGTTCCAGTCGGTAAATGTACTTTGAAATTTGTGAAGTCGAGGAAGTTAAGACACATATACTTTGTGAGTCTCTTAGAAATAGTGGCACCTTCCCATCTGAGCAGGCACAATGCCTCTCTTAACAGATGGCTGGGAGAGGAGGCAGCCAAAAGACCATGTATGAACAACAAATGCGCTTGCTATGGGCAGGAGTCCAAGTGGCGAATGTCGAAATTGTTTTCTATCCTAAGCTTGCGAGCCTGTGGCAAAGGGAGTGGGGAGTCAGTTGACTCTCGTATGCTAAAGCAAGATGACCAAACAGCTCCCATGACGGTAGGAAAGGAAACCAGCAGACTTCGGAGTGGCAGAGAGTTCCAGAGCATTATGAATGATCATTGTCCTTGTATCCTTATGTGGCAGTCCCTTCTGCTGTCTGTTAGCACTGTACTTTATCTTGTTTTCATTTATACAAGCTAAAACATGAGGACCAAATGTACACAGACAGGCAATTTGGCATCTCTAGAGATGAGAAGTATTTCCACCACGGGAATCGGGTACAAAGCTATGTTGCTCAAGAAAATGAATATTATTTTTAAGAGGGGAGCTTTCTTTGATGGCAGCTGCTTTTCTTATTGTGCTTTAAACAGCTTTCCACAGAATAAATGAGGGTATGACTAGATTATAATCTGTCTCATTTAAGTGCTGTAAGGATGTAGCAAAGCATTTCAAGTTTTGCTTGTGTATATCAGGACTTCTGGAGTAAAAAACTGCAATTTATGTGAATTTTGAGGCTATGTTGTTGGATGCTAATTTTTACATTAATGAGAGTTTTTCAGTATAGTCTATGGATGGAATTGAAATTTTAATAGAAACTCCATTTTACTGAAGTCCAATGTCAACGGGTAAAGAGTGTGTGGGATGGTTATGTGTATGTATGAGGATGGTTTCTATATGCAAAAGACTACATAGAACAATTTTAGAGATATGAACAATTTTACTGGATTTAGCTATATTTATTCTTCAGTCAACTAGATTTACTTACCTGAAATGGTACCAAATGTGACAGTACAGAGCAACAAGGTAGGTGACAGGTCCCATTGTAAAATGAGGCCCTCGATTTTTAGAATTCTGTTGTGGGATCTTTTAGTTCTTAGAAGTGATCCTACTTTTAAAGTTACTATATATTCACAATGAGTGAAGGTAAGAGGAAAGGAAGATCCATTTGGTGCCATAAAATATGTATAAGTAAGCCTAAAACTACCTCTCAAACAGTATCCCACCAAGTTGATGTCTATACTCCTCCTCCCAAAGAAGATTTAGGGAATAGTTATTTTCAACCTAATCTTTACCAGATTGACTATACCCTCTACCATATTATTATTGGGCCCCACTCATATTAAATCGATGTGGAGGTAAAGGCAGTTAAAAAACATCATGTGTTTTCATGTATTTTAAATAAATGATAATCTTTGTGTAAAATAGAATTCTCCCATCTGCTGAATCTAAATAACACAGAAAACATTTTTTGATCATTCTAAGACACTGATGAAGTTTTGTGAAATACATTCATAGAAATTCTTTCCAGATTTCTTGCCCGATTTTGTACTCTGAGCCTCTAGGATTAAAAGTCAATCATGCTGACAACTCATGTTATTTAAAAATTATTTACATAATTTACCAAATCCAGAAATATTTTCCCTAACTTTCATCAAAACCTAAATATTATTTATTATGATAACATTTTTGAGTGGTTCATCTGTAGTTTAAAATAATGTTGGTTTAAAATAATGTAGTTTAAATGACCTCTTGGTATTATTGAAATTGTTGGATTGTATTTAGAATCTATATTCGAAGTTTGAATTTTTAATTAATTTAAATTTTATAGAATCATAAAATAGAGTCAAAGATTCATAGAACTGGAATCAAAATCACAATTTTATGAAAGTAGAATATTTAATTTAAAATGCTGAAAAAGGTCTAACAGGCTAGTATAATGACACACGAATGACAGTGTGAGTGGTTTAATTATTGGGGCAGTGCTGTCCCCTACTGATAGTATTGGAGAACTTGCTTTATTTGATCATTCTCATTTCCTCTCACAAAGCCTGTTAATTTAGGCTCATGTTCTCAAACCTGGTTGCACATTAGAATCACCTGGGAAGCTTTCAAAACAATCCTCATTCCCAACCCCCAGTAAAGATTCTGACTTATTCACCTCTGTCCTGCCATCCGTTGTTTTCCTAAGCTCCCTGGGAGATTCGACTATGCATCATGTTAAGAAATGCTAGTGAAGGCACAGAAATAAAGTATTCACAGTAACCAAAATTTGTACTCTTGTCCCCAGAGCATTTAGCATGCCAGTGATCACTAGTGTCTGTCTTCTGTTCTGCACTGCCACTTTCAGAAACACGGTTTCTGGTCTCAACATTGCCCTGATTAACCAGGTCACCACATATGCACAGCAGTATGGACAGAAACACATACACATTAACAACTGCAGAAGCCAGCTCCTTTCTGCTTCCTCTGCATTTCAGCTTCCTGCCAGTTTTCAACCAAAATACAGCTTCATTACTATAACTCAGAAGGCTCTAAAATTGATGCCAACCCTGTTGGGAAGAAAGGGGAACAAAAATGGGAGGATGGCACTGAAATTGGAGTTTCAATGGGGTGGGATTTTTTTTATCTTGAGGTGTGTGTGTGTCTGTGTGTGTGTTTGTGTGCATGTCTGTGTTTCCCGCCTTCCCCATTGGAATGTACTTCTAAGAAGAAAGGGATTTTTATTTGTTTTTAGGATGATGCTTGGCATGTAGTTGGCATTCCATAGATATTGTTTAATAGAATAACAAATAAATGAATGAATGCATGAATGAGTAGGCTTATGTGTGAGACTGAGCGAGAGAGAGTCTGATTATAAGTAAATGTTCATGGTCATGCAAGAAAGAACAGGTAAATCCAAGCTGCATGAAAGAAGAGACCTATCCAACTGAAAGATTGAAAATATACATCACTGTTTAAAAAGTGATAGAATGAGAATAATGAGAAAAGCAAGTCTATAATTAATTTGTGGAAATCTGTGAATTATGTCAAAACTGAACCATTCTAAGACTGACCTTAGAGGTTACCTAAGAACACAGGACTAGAAACAAAACTAATTGGTCACTTTTGGAGGATTCTGGGAACCAACTCTATTTTGATAGCTAACAAATAAAGAGAAATAATCCATCATTTATCTTGCCTTTCCTATCCAAACTATATCACTGGGTAACCAAATACTAGTATACTTCTATAGAATTATTCCAATTAATAAGTGAATAAGAAATTATAGAATTAGAATATCATTATTTTTCAACCCATCATGAATTAATAGTTTAGGCATTGAGCCTCGACAGCTGCTAACAGGACAAAGGGAGTGGTAACCGGATATAAGAGGCCTCTGAACGGAAGAACATACCACCACCTATGAAGCAGTCTTGCTAAAATTTGAACCTAAATCTGGGAAGTCTCTAGGCCAAAATACCGAAATACAGAGGACAAAAAATAGCCCCAAACTTATTAAACTATACCACAGAGATGCAATCAGCAAATCCAGAGTGGAGGAAATTCTGTAGGACAAACAACCTGGTTTCATAAGAAATAAATTTCAAGAAAAAAGAGTCAGAGGGAGAATCTACAGATTAAATGTCTTAACAGACATATCAACCAAGCACAGTGTGTGCACCTTATTTAGAACTTAATTCAAACAAACCATAAAAAGTTAATGACAGTTATGGGCAATTGGAATTTGAACACTTACTGAATATTCAATATTAAGGATTTGTTAATTTTTAGGTGTAATGATATTATAGTTATGTAAAAAATAGCTGTTATCTTTTAGAATAAATACTGAAATATTTATAGATGAAATGACATGTGTAAAATTTATTTGAAAATAACACAACAGAGGGATGTTAACGGGGATGTGGACACTTTGGGTTGGCCCTCTGATGGTCATTGTTGAAGCTGGATGGCGTGTATATGGAGGTGGGTACTATTTTTTTTACTTTCATATAGGTTTGAAGTTATCCATAATAAATGTTTTTCTAATTATCTTATGAAAAAAGTGCTTCCAGGGTGGATGTTCATCACAAACTATTTTCTCCATTTGGAAATGGAGAACAAAGAAAGAAAGAAGGTAGAAAGAGGGAAATGTTTTTAATAGACTACATTGTGTCCGCAGTAAGATTTTCATTCTTACTGTTTTTCTCTGCAAGTCCTTTTAAGTAATGCAGTATTACCACTGAAGCCAGCATGTCAAGAGCATTTCCATTTGTAATGAGGAAGAAGGGAGCACTTACTATCCTTGCTGTGGGGCTTGTGGGCAAGAAAAAGAGGAGAGGAAGTTGTGTAAGTGTTGCTTCTCTAGCACATGGAGAATATTCATTCTTTCTAGGAATATTTTTATATCACTGCTGTTTAGAAGGTGTCTCCACCTGGGACCCATTGCTTATATTTTTCTTTCCTGTGAAAAATGCTAGGTTGCTTTTTTTTCCCATCCAGTAACATAAACTGTCAGGAAAATGTAAGTTGGCTTTGCTCTCCCAAACCCATCAAAATGTCATTTTGTACTTCCGAGGGGGTGCTTGTTTCGTAGAGGAAAGATGGGATGAGTGGCTGATTTGGAGTTTATAAATCTGGTAATCCATCCCGGTAGATCCAGCAGAGGGAGCAGTGAGCATGGATTTGCAGACCCAAAAGAGGGTGAGGCTACTTCAATCAGAGTCTCTCTAGACACACTGTTCCTTTAAGCGCCTGTTTCCTACTTCACCTCTATCATAGGGACCCTGGAGCTCCAGGCTGATAAGTGAGTATCCACAAGCAGGGCCAATTCGGTCCTTACCCCACAGACATGCAAAGATTACTGTGGCAATGTGGAGCCACGGGACATGGATCCAAGAGTCTCCTTTTTTGTGATTTTAATTCTTCTTCAGAGCTAGAAACTTCCTTTTAATTCTCTCCCCTTATTTAATTCTCCCATACCCTTTTCCTCTTCTCTATTTCCATTTCCTTAAAGCCTGGTCAATAGTGAGGTAGGAGCCATTCTACATTTTTGTGCTGCCCACTTTAGGTTAAGGACAGAGGCTCGGACATGAAAACGGCATCTGCTGTTTCCAAACAGGTGTCCTTTTACATGCCCCGTGATAAAGACTCGGGGTGTAAACCTTTCTGGACGAGCGGGACAGTTGCTCCTTCATGTCCTTTCGGTCAACAAAGACAAGGCCGTAGTGGTGCTTTTTGTGCAAAGCTGAGGGGCAATTAGCTCCGGGGGACAGGCCGAGGCACTAGGTGCCTTTTCAACTCACGGCCTTTGAAAATGAACCAACCACAGAAAGAAAAGCTTAAAGGGACCACGGTAACAGCTGATCCACTTTGGCTTCACTGGTCACACTCTAAGAACACTCCAGCCCAGCTCTATCAAATCCTCATGCTATAAAAAGCAAGGGGGACCAGCCGGCACCAGCTTAGCTGCCTGGGTGAGAATGAATGCGGGTTAGTCTCTCCTGGGCCTCAGTGCCCTCCTCCACTGACCATTCTTCCCACAGAGCCCAGAGAAAACTCCAGACAATGTGCCCCATTAAAATCATTTTGTTGTTATTTTAGAGCAATGTAAATTAGTCCTCATAGTCTGTCTTGTAGAAAGAACTCTCCCTCTTGCATTAGAAAATCTATATTGTGGTTAGTGCTTCTCAGACTTTAGTGGCCATAGGAATGACTTGGAGATCTTGTGGAAGTGGAGTTCTGGAGGAGGTAAAGAGATTTTTGAAAGGGTCCAAGCTAGGTTCTCAAAGTGTGGTCCCTGGACAAGCGCCATTGGCCTCACCTAGGAGCTTGTTAGAAATGCAGAAGTGAAGTAGCACTACCATTTTTTCCCTCTGAATAGTTTTTCCTATAATTTTCCCTAATGCTGGGATGATGATGATGATGGTGATGAAGATTTAAAAATACCACTCACCGAGTGCATATTGCATGATAGCAACTATCTATATACATATTGACTCTAATGCAAATAGAATTCTCCTTATTTTACTCATAAAAAACTGAAGCTCAAACAGGATAAGTAACTTGTCCAAAGTCTCATACGTGGTAAGTGCCCATCCAAGTCTACCAATTCCAAAGCCTGGGCCCTCTTTGCCACTCCATGCTACAATAACTGAGATCCCTCATCCCACCCCTAACCCCCTACAAGATTCCCTGACTGCTCGCCCAGCCTCACCCATTGTTTGTTCTTCCCACTGACTTTCTTTTTTCATTACACTTGCTTTGTCTGCAACGTCTGTGGACAAACATCTGCAGAGGTGACGTCTGTGACCTTGTGTAACACAGCTGGGTAAGAGCGGTCATTCATTCTTGGGGCAGTTTCTCTGTACTTGGCTCAGTTGGGAGAGATCATTGCATCCTCTTGAGGAGTTTACCAACTGTCTAATCATTGTTTTAGAGGAAATAAGTTTCTTTCTCTAGTGTTTTACTAAAGCATTTAGTTTGATTTTCTTCACACTCTGATTCATTCTATTTGTGTTCTCCTTTATAAATGGAAATTCTCATCTTGAGACATTAGATTCAGGGAAATTTTCCTGTAAGCCACTTGCTGAGGAGGCGTTTTGATTTTCTTGTAAAAATAGACAGATGAATCGCTTGACAGAAGACTTTCAGATTCTCATGGGTTAGCTGCATCACTTTTCCCTACTCTTCCCCCCAAAAGCCTACATACATTTATCCAATAAATATTTTTTGAGCACATACTATATGCAAGACATTGTTCTAAGCCTGAGAATATAGTTTCAGTAAAACAGACATGGAGCTTTATTCAATTATGCTATCATGATAACCCAGCTTCGATTCTGTGGGCCTTTCTGTATGACAGGAGAATTATAATCTCAAGCAGAAAGTCTGAAAAAAGCAGTAGATTTTAGGTTTTAGATGGAGTAGGGTATAGTAAAAAGAGTAGACTGGGAGTTTAGAGACCTGACCTTCTCTCTTTTCTTCCCTTTTCCTTCCTTCCTTCCTTCCTTGCTTCCTTTCCTCCTTCCTTCTATCTATCTCATCTCTCTGTCCTTCCCTTACCCCTCCTCTCTTTCTCATTAAATATGTGCCCAACATGGTGGATATAGCAGGAATCAGGCATAAGAGATCCCTGTCTTCAAAGAGCTCTGAGTCCAGTGGGGAGGCAGATGTTGGTCATTTCAGTTGCTCTGAGTTGGATGAAGAAGTGTTAAGGTGCTCTGGGCACAGGTCATAAGGAGGACTGCTTAGTCTGGGTCTAAGATATAGAAAAAATAGGTCCTGATTAAGCTGCCAGAAAGTTGTGTGGCAAGTCATTCAATTTCTCTAGGCCTTGTTTGTTTTATTTTAATCTGTAAAAATAGGTGTGTATGTGTGTGTGTGTGATGAACTTGAATTTAATAGTCCTTTTAACTCTTAAAGTTCTAATATTCCATATGAGAGCTTTAGCACAAAAATAGATATAGGATTGTTCATCATAAAGAAAAATTATAATGTTTTTCATTCATATATAAAATGCCATTAACATAACATAATAAAGGAAAATACGCATGCTTGTAGTATAGAACTCTTCAGAATTGAGAAAAGCCACTAAGAAACTAGATAGTCTCTCCTTCAAGTTCAGAATGTTTTGATACTACAATTCTCTAAGTAACCCCACTTTCCCCCCCCATCCCCTTAATTACGTGACTGGAATATAATCACTGTCCTGTGAAGGGTGGCAGTCATATAACTCAAATAACAGAGTTGCATTTCTGAAACTTGAATTACAAATAAAAATTGTTCTTAAGGACTGCCTCCCCAGGGTTAACTTAAATCCTTTTTACATATAATAATGTTACTTATATATGCAAAGCCACAAAATTAGATACAAATCTTATTAAATAAAATGAAATTCCAAATTACATATAAACAAACCTACAAAACCAACACTATTCATATTAACATTTAATTCAATGTGACAGATGGTTTTGTTTTGCTGAAACCAAGTTCTGTTTGAAACACGACATGATGCTGACTGCTGGGGGCTGGGTTCTTTCCCTGAGTGTGCCTCACTGCTGAGTGCAACGTGTAGACTCCATTTCCCATCACTTTTTGTTTTCTGATCTACTGTGATACTGTCATTCATACAGCACACACATCATTTGGCCTTCACTTGGCATGAATGAATCATTTAAGTCAGCTTTTGCTCTTTTCTCATTAAGACATAAACCGTGGAATCATATACATAAATTCAGCCATAGGCACCAAAATCCAATGGTAATTAGATTAGACAATCTTGATTAGAAAGTGAACATCCAAGGATTGAGTCATTTTTTATTATATTTGAAAGATATTCATAAAATCACATAATTTTAATTATATATAATATGTAATTATAATACATATATTAAAGATGTTATATATGTATAATTACATGTATGTATGTGTAAGTAAATGTATAATATGCACATATAATTATATGCATGACATAATTTATGGATATGTATAATTTATACATATGTATAAATTTTACAGACATATGTATACATATGTATACTTTTACAACATAAATATAAATATTTATATTTATAATATAATTATGCATGTTTATAATCATATATGTATAATGTATACTTATAACATTATATATGCATGCATGTAGGCTATATATGTATAATTTATAATTATGTATATATAATTATATTTATGTATGTATATACTGTATGTATATGTCATATGTATGATTTTATACATAAATATAAATATATAAATACATACATAAATTTTATATTTATACATATATATGTAAAAGAGAGCTTACTGATACGTGAAACCATGTGTAAAATTGCCAGTTTGAAAAAACATGGCAATAGAAAGCACTGGAAGATGTTATTCAGTAATTCATAAAAGCCAGTCTGAAGAGTGAGATCAAACTTACAAACTTTATTTGTCTTTAGAGAAATTAGAAAAACAAGGACTGTGAAGATAGATTTCTGTTGAAATGATTCGCTATCCTTTCTTGGCAGGGAAGGCCCTTTCTTCTGAAATCGTTTGCTCCCTAACTTCTTTGGCATTGACACACCCTCTCAGCTGTAAGATGGGCATACGGTGCAGTTGCTTTAATGAAGCATCACCACTGCTTCCAAGAGTTTAAAGCCCACTCTGACTTGTTCCAGAGCAGCCTTACAATTCAGTCACACTTTGTTGAGGTTCAATAAGCAGGACAACCCACAGGATTTGGTGCCAGATCTAGCACTGAATCCCAGTGCTGCCACTGCCACACCTAAATCACTTACTCTCCCCGGGTCTCAGTTTCCTTACCAGTAAAGTGGAGGCACTGTTTCCTCCCTCCTCAGACTGTTGTAGGATTCAATGACAGCGCATCTATTAACGTCTCAGCACACAGCAGCGACTCCCAGTCTGGGCTGCCCTCCCTCCACCATTGGTCAGCCTCTGCAGGGGAAAGGCCGCTGAGACAAAGTTTCAATCCAGAATTCTTTTACTTCAAACTTGAGACAAGTTCAACCGACCGGTACCAAGATAAACAAGAGGATATTTTCACTTTCTTTCAGTTTTCCCCCCAAAGAATCTCAAATTGTTTGCAAGTCTCTTTTCTCAAGATGGGAGCAGGTTTCACAGCCGCACTGTTGGTTATACTTGCTCTGGGACCAATGGTGTGTAGGAAGAAAGTGGCGAGTACAGCCATCCCTACCTGTGAGCACACTACCCAGATGGAGAAGTACTATGGTCAGGATTTCCTTTACACATCATCTCTGGTCTTGGATTCAATGAAGCAGAAGACAGCAGTAAAAACAGAAGCTCCAGATATTGGAAGTGAACACGGACAGCCCTGCTCTTGCCTTCCAGTGACTTTTTGATCCTCTGACCTAACCTTCCTTCACTGTGTCCCAGCCAGGCCTGTGGCCCTCCACGTGATGACTTTCTCCTCTTTGTGTACCATGGTTTTCTCTTCCACCCCTTAGTGAGTGAAACTCCCATTCCTATCAATGCCGTCGTAATTCCCTAATACAAAGGGACATCATTCCTAGGCAAGCTGAGCCTCTGCCCTACTTCCTGGGGTTTCAGAGAGGAGCTAGGTCCTCTGATCTGTTCTGATACAGCCTTCCACTCTAACTTGTGCTGTTTAGTTACTTTTATCAGTGCCGTCTTTGGTTTATGTTTCAAGGACAGTCCTGAGTTCCTGCCCCCAGCTCAGCTCAGTTTGTGGCTTCTAATTAGGTCCTCTAGGCTGGGACCAGGTTTTCTTGTTGACATCTTGACTCCATCTGTTGAACAGGCAACATTGGGCAGTGAACAGAACACCCAGTAGGAAGCCCTGAGTCGAAGGTTGCAGCTCCAGTTCTGTCATTCACTGGCCTGGTGATCCTGACAAGGGAACTTTGCTGGGCCCCATTTCTCATCTGTCAAATGGGGACAACTAGGGGTTCTCCTACTTCAATATGCATAAAAATCATCTCAAGGATTGGTAAAAATTGCCACTTCTCCAGATCCAGATCTAGATGTTTTTAAATAAGCACAAAAAAATTGATAAAATTTGGTCATTGAACCTCACCTTGACAAATCCTGGATCTATAAGATCAGTTCTATGACTGTACCGGGAGAACCCCACCCTCTGGCCCAAGTTCAAGTTCTCTCAAGTTCCCCATCTGAATACCACATTGATTCCCCCACCTTCCTTCCACCTAGGGGGACAATCTTCCCAGCCACTTTCTGAAATGTGCTTCATCTTTTCAATTCTGGTGATTTTCTTAGTGTAGTTGGTCTAAGTCAAGGGTTGTATTGAGAAGGTCATGTGGTAATACTAATTCACAGGTGTGAATGGCCACTCCACACTACTTAACCTAGTGCTTGACAGAGTAGATTTTCAATGTATTTTTGTTAAATAAAGTACCAATTTAATGAACTGAACCATGATGGGAGGGAGAGTTGTTTAAAAAAGAAGGATGCATTTTAATCAATGTTGATCTCTATCTGGGGAAATTTGGGGGATATTAAAACTAAATGAAGCTCTTCAGACATAAGTGAGTGAGATTATTTGGGTTTGAGGATCTTTTCATGGTCCTTACCAAGAAGTAGGAAATCATAGCACCTGAGTTTTCCCAGGCTACCTGGAGCATTTCACTCAGTTTTCTATACAGTCAGTCACTTCTTATTCTTCACATGTTGGATCACAGAAGTGTTGACATGGTTTTATGCACAAGTTCCTCTGCTCTTGCAGCAAACCTAGCCTTGTCTGGGTTGCTGTTCTTCACAACTCCCCTCATAAGCTCCCAGCTCAGAATCCTTTGGTGGCTCTTGATAGGCCTTGTGATGAAGTCCGAACTCCTCCATGTGGTACACAAGACCCTTCAACATCTAACTTCTGCCCATCTTCTATCCCTATGTCTTGTCCCACACCCTTCCCACACACACAGACGTCCCAGTGTCCCAGTCATATGGAATGACTGGCAAGGATTTTGTGACTCTATGACTGCTTTTTCCCATCACCTGGAATGTTTTTCTCACTTTTCTTGCCTAGTGAACTCTTAATTAATCTGAAAGACAGATTAGGCATCTCCTCTATGGTAGGCAGAATAATGCCCTCCCAAAGATGTCCATACCCTAATCCCTGGAACCTGTGTATATGTTAAGTTACTTGCCAAAAGTGATTTTACAAATATAATTTACATTAAAGACTGTAAAATAAGGAGGTTATCCTGGGTTATCCAGGTGGGGCCACTGTCATCACATGGACTCTTAAAAGCAGAAAACTTTCTCTGGAGGCAGAAGAGAGAGGCAGCAGAAGGGAAAGTTGCAGAGACTTGAAGTAAGAGAGAGACTTGCCAGACCTATCATTACTGGATGCAGGTCACTTGGAAAGCTTGAGAAGAAATGTGAGTAGTCTCTACAAACCAAGACCAGTCCTTAGCTGACAGCCAACAAAGAAATGCAGACCTCAGTCCTACCCCACAGGAATCTGAATTTAGCCAACAATCTGAATGAACTTAAAAGTCATTTATCCTCAGAGCTTCCAGAAAAGAACACTGCCCTGCTGACACCTTGATTTTGGCCTGTGCAACTCTAAGCTGAGAACGAGCTAAACCCAGTGGAACTATTGACCTACAGAACTGTGAAATAATAAGTAGATGTTGTTTAACATACTAAATTTGTGGTAATTTGTTATGGAAGCAATAGAAACCTCTTATACCCTCTTCCAGAAAGTCTTTCCCCAAACCTCTTGCAGCCACCCCAATTCTTGTTACATGTCTCACCTACATGGTTCTGCGGCTCCTGTGTGTTGCTCATCAAGGACTTAGCCTACTCTCCCGTATTTTTCTGTTTACTTTGGTTGTCTCCTCCACTACATTTTGAGTGGTCTAAAAGTAGGAGCCATATTTTTTCAGATGTTTATCAGCGGCACATATACAGGGCCTGTACATAGATGGTGCTCAATGATTGTTTGCTAAATGAATAAACAAAGTAGATGTTCAATTCATCCAACAGATATTTCTTGAGCATCTACAATGGGCCAGGCATTGTTCTAAATGCTGGAGTTACAATAGAGAACAAGAAAAAGTCCTTGATTCAAAGAGGGGCTGGAGGAGGCAACCACTGAATATGAAAATAAGTAAATGAATACTTCCTGACAGTGATCATTTGTAATAAGAATATAAAATGAAATAATGGGATAGAGGGTTATAGGATGGGTGACAAGGCTACCTTAGCTACAATGGTCAGGGGGGCACAGAGCTGAATGAGAAGGAGGCACCACGCAGTGATCTGAGGAAAGAGTGTCCCAGGCAGCTAATGGTGAGAGCGCCCTGCAGGAACGGAGTGTTTGAGGAAGAAAGTGTAGGAGATGAGCTGGGAGACTTAGGCAGAGTTCAGAGCCTTGCAGATGATGAAGGAAAAGTTTAGGTTATATTCTAATCCAGTGGGAAGGCTTTGGAGAAGTTTAATTTACATGATCGGACTTACACTTTTTAACAGTTTCCTTTGACACCAGTGTGAAGAGACTGTGGGGAAAGGTTGGAAGCTAGAAGACCATTCTGTCCAAGTGAAAGGTGATAGAGGCTTGAACTAGCACAGTAGCAGTGGGGATGGAGGGAAGGGGTCAGACACGAGATATGTTTTGCAGGTAGACGTGACCAGTCTTGCTGAAGGATTAGATGTAGGATATTAAGGGTTGAGAGGAACGAATGATGACTCCTAGATTTTTGGCCTAATCAACTTGCAGGGGAGAACTGTGGTACTAGCCAGATTTGGGAAAGAATGGAAGAGAATTAAAAATTTTGCACTGGATGTGTTAAATTTGAGATGAGAACTGGTCAAAGACAACGGATATATTAGTCCGGAAATCTCAAAGACAAATGAATATATTAGTCCGGGATCAGGGGAGCACTTTGAGCTGGAGATATAAACATGGGATTGGCAGCATATCAATGGTATTTAATGCCATCAGATAGGATGATATCATCTAGAGAGAGTTAGCAGGGAGAATACAAGGTTAAGTATCAATGTCCAGGATGTTCTAGCATTTAAAAGTTAACAGAGGAAGAGGAGACAGAAAAGAAAATGGAAAAACAGTCAGTAAAGTGGAAGGAAAATGAGAGTGTGGTGTGCCAAAAACCTACAGGGAAAAGTGCTTCACAAAGGAAAGTGATCAGCTGTGTCATATGCTATCAAGAGGCCCTAAATGTAAAGATGAAGATAACTGGCTACAGAATTTGGCAAGAGATCAATAATTGTATTTTGGTTTTAATATAATAATGTTCTTAGCCAGGTTTCTTCACTGGCTTCGTTCAATTAATTCAATTCAATTCAATTCAAGAAACTTTAGTTTTTCAAGACCCTGTGCTAGGTACTGCAAGGGGTGAAAAGGTGACCAAAACAGGACTTCTCCCCTCAAAGAACTCACAATTTAATGGAAGAGACAGACCTACCAGAAGCCAACAGTATAATATAAAACATAGTAAACCAGTTAGCAATTAATTATGAAAGAGAGAAACTGAGAGAACTGGGAAGTCTCTAGGGAGAAAAAAAGTACTATGGCTGAGTCTTGAAGAATCAGTAGAATTTCAGCCAGCAGAACGGAAAGAGAGAGGTTTTTTTCTTTTTCAAATTGACAAAATAGAGATAATGTAGGTTTGGCATAAAAAGTTTCTACACTGGAGTATTGACATCGGGAATGGTAAGGAGAGGAAAAAGTGAGCGATGGGGCTATCAATAGCTGTTGTTTATATCTATGCTTCACTATACATTTCTTTTCACTTTACTTCTATAATTCATAAAACATATAATGCGGGCATCATTTTCCTCATTTTACAGGGAAGGGAAGTAGAGCACAAATTATGTAATAAAAACAGTATGAAAATGAATGCAATAACTAGATTGAATTGTCAAAGAATGCCAAAGACGAAAATATCACCACAACACACACCATCAATTTGCAGTAAGAAAGGAAAGTACATGCCTTTGATACGATTATAACTGGTAAAACGAGACCAACTACATCAAACCTACGTTCAAGACACATCTTTGAGTCATAATATTGGGAAATATGTCTGACCATGGAGTTCTACATTCTCTAATGGATAATACAGAGGACCTACATAGGGAACAGATAAAGGACATTTCTTTTTGGAGCTAAGGACAATTTCAAGGAATGTTACATACTGTAGTAAGTAGAATTACAGAAGTAGTTGCACAGAACAATTTAGCATGGGTCAAGGACGCAGTGTGGTGTCTTTTAAAAGCCAAGTGCATCATTGAGTCCATTCGTTCCATAAATGTTAATAGACTGAGGCCTCAAATCTCAAATGGCCAGGCTAGAAGCAGGGACACTTCATAGAGGAGCTGGAAAATGAAATTCCAGTCCCTCCGGTCCCTTTAAGCACCTCTGCAAACATGGCAAGTCTCTTTAGTAGAGTTTGTTTGTATACAAAGAAAACGGTAATATAGGAAGAGCCAAGATACCAGCAAACAAGGAAGCCCGCATGTTCAGTCTCAGAATCAGGAAGAAAGCTTTTGCAGCTTGTAGATCACGTTTTGTAGGAGACCAGGGATGAGTGGGCTATAAATGGGAAAGTCAATCATCTTTTCAATAGAGAATTTTTTATGCCTTTATTTGGACTCTAAATCTGATGAGACCTCAGAACAAACACTTGTTCTCATCCTTTTTCCAAAAAAACCAATCAGTTTAGGCTTAACATTCAGGGAAGATGGAGACTATTTTTGAGATCCTATTTTATTTAGCTCCCCGTGTATGATAAATCTGATGTTGTGCTTGAAAATCACTTATAGAAGTGACAGAGGAAGGAGCTGAAATTCTCTTACCTGAATAACATTATATAAACTCTAGCTGCCTTCACCTCCATTTGCTGTTTTAAGGACTTCCTCTCACACAGACAGTAACACAACCATCTTGAGATGCTAAGTGATGTTTAACCCTTGGCATTTTCTAATTGGCATTTGATTTTTGCCATAAGTAGGTCTTTTTTCCCTCAGTGAGAATTGGTTGACACTTACGTTCCACCTAATGCAGTAGTAAAAGATTTAATAGAAGTGGAACACAATTGCTACAGTATTTTTTCAGGTACTAAAGTTCGAGCAAAATGGAATAAGGGCCAGGTGGCGGTATCTACAAACTGTGCTAATAGCTCCATCAACAGATGTTTAATGTACCCAGAGTTATTCTCCACATCCTACTGTTGCTAATACATTTCCTCCCATACCTCCTCTCAACACAAAAATTTTGAGAGGAAAGGAAACATTAATAACCGCGAAGTGTTTAATTTTAAAGGATATTTAAATCTTAATACTGGTCATAAGGTGACCTATTTGACCATTGGATGGCTTATTGCAGGCTCCGATAATTTTGTTGCCATCATTAGTAAAAGTTGTTAACCAAGAGAAGGCTTAAAAATGTATAGATCTTCTCCTTTATCTACCCGTGGATTGCATGCTGCTTTGAAGTTACTTTTCAATGCATCAAAAATATGGAGCTTCCAGACAGCGATGTTTTAGCCTTGGGTGCAGGCGAGGCTGGCCAGCTGTCTCACTGCGTGTGAGAGGGTGCTGGTCAAGGGAGAGCCCCTGACTTCTGTCCAGAGTTTTCAATTTCACAGTCAGTCCATCAAGGCAGACAACCAAGATGAATTAGACAATTTTAGAGAGTCACAAGCCAACATCAAGGCATGTTTTTTACAAGAGTGGGAACAAAGGATGAAGAGGTGACTCCCACCTGGAGCAGCACCTCCAGCAAACTCATTCTGGGAGATTTATTTATATGATTATTCAGCCCCCAGACAGATAGATCCAGAGGACAGGGGCCTGAGTAGATGAACTGCAGGACAGAAAAGGCTCTGTGAGAGAGAAAGGTAAGCAGGCAGGATAGTTCGGGAGCGTGGTGGTTGTGGCCTTCTAAGAGCTCCCTAGAGCGATTCCAAGAGGATGTGGCAAGGGAGAGAGTGAATAAATGTGGGTCAGCCCATAGAGGAGCATCCTACCCCGCCAGCTACATGGACAGATCATTCTTGTCATATCCCCCATCCTTGTTTCCCCATTTAAACTCCTTTATCTCTTTTCACCATCCTATCCAATTGTCAAGCTTTTCAATTTTTAATATTTTTACTTAGAGGAAGGGGACCAAGAAAAGTGTCTCAGGCTCATGAAAGTCATGATGCAGCCCTGCTTGTGCATTCCCATTCAACACATTTTAATCTGTTCTATAATTTAAAGGACTCTTAATGTGAGCTAGATATAATAATTTGGTCAATTGATGAATGAACATAGGAAGAGGAAGACATCTTAAAACAAAATTTCAGGATGTGGATATTTTGTAACACTTGTTTTAAGTTAGATATCAACAGAAACAGTAGAAAAACTTTATCACTAAAATTAGACTGAAATGGAAGCACCATACGGTGGTTGAAAGAGCTTTGGAAATGAAGTTAAGATGCTGTCTCCAGCTTATTCCTGGTGAGGCCTTATCTGGTTGTGAAAAGTTGGGAAGGTCACTCATCCTATGTGGTCATCACTGGAATCAGACAATTGCTACTGTCCTTTCTAAACTGTAAAAAGTTCTCTGACCCTAAGCATTGGGTTTTGTTCCTGCTTAAGAGAATGCCCACTGACATTTCTGTTGGTAGCCAAGAACAACGTCAGGTTAAGTAGAAGCAAAATTGAGTAACATGAATCCTTGCTCTAATGTGGATTAAAATTGTAGAAGGGCTCTGTCATACATGAGATCCTATTTCTATTTTGTAACATTAACAATTATAATTTATAATATTCTCAATGTGAGTTAGATATAATGATTGAGTTAATTAAGAAATGAACTTGAAGAGAAAAGACATCTTAAAACAAAACTACAGGGTGTAGATTTTCCATAATAACATTTTACAGTATGAAAAATAACAACCGTTAGCTTTGGGAGGGAGAGGGCTTCCCCCTTGAGAAGAGAGGAATGTGCTGACTTTTAGAGAGCCTTTCTAATGAAGAAAGTTGCAGAATAAAAGAGACTAGATAGAGAGAACAGACAAAGATATTAAGACAAGGTAATATTTGAGGAGATGACAATGATGACATAGCATAAACTACAAATAATGGTTATGAAAACAGTGATGTGATATATAATGGGAAAACAAATGATCGGGATATAAAAAGTAAGAATGTTTTCTAACACTTATTAGCTCATGTAAGGACAGAACTCATAGATTATATATTTTCTTTTTTTACTTACCTTTTCCTGGTTGTAATATCTTTAAAAAATGTAAAGAAAAAAAGCACCCAAAATCCTGTGCCATAGTAAACACTATTTGTATCTGGTATATTTCTTTTCAGATATGTACATTTAAAAATAAAATTTCGATCATATTTTATAAATAATTTTGTATCCTTTTTTCCCAATATTGATTTTCATGAATATTTTCCTAAAGAATCAAACAGTATTTAAAAACTGGGTTCTAAGTGGGCCTATAGTATTTGTTGTCTGGATGAAACGATTCCCCTGTTGTTATAAAAATGTCACTATCCATCATGTGGTAATGTGCAGTTAGAAGTAACAGACTCGATGTTCACATAGCAGAATGCACAGATCTTAAATCCATAATCCTGAGTGGGAAAAAAGTAGGAAACAGAATGAGACATATACCATAAAGCCACTCATATAAATAAAAACGTGTGCATGCGAAACAGCGACTCACACTCTACAAGAACAGAGCTCAGCACCAACACTCACTTTGTAACACAGCTTTGGCCTTATTGTCTAAAGGTGTATCTATTATCTATCCTGTGACTTACAATTCCATCCTAGGCATAGACCTGACGGAAATATGGAGATGTGTTCGCCAAAAGATGAACCAGAACGTTCTTAGCAACCCAACTAGCAAGAGCAAAACTGGAACTTCTTGTCAACATTAGAATGGAAATGAACAATGGTATAGTCACAGAATGGGATATTTTACAGCAGTAAGAATGAACAATCTTCAGTTGCACCCAAAAACATAGATGGATCTTAAAAATACAATGTTGAGCTTCTGAAGCCAGACACACGAGGACAAATGCTATGATTCTGTTTATACAATGTACAAAATGAGCAAAACGAATCTCTTCTGCTAAAAACCAGGATGGTGGTTCCCCTGAGCTGATAGTGACTGGAAGTGGGCACAAGAAAGGCTTGTGGGGTGCTAGCAAAGTCTGCTTCTTGATCTTGGGGCTGATTGCACAGAAGTGTTCAATTTGTGAAAGTTTGCCAAGCTGTACACTTAGGATAAGTGAAATTGTCTATATCTCTATTATATTGCAGTAAAGTTTTTTTAAAAGCTATACATTAAATACACCAGAATGGTTGCCTATCAAGGAGGAAATGAAAGAGAGTGACTGAATGAATTTCAAATGAGTGGTTTTCAAGAACTTATCACTGAGGAAAACCAAAGAATTTCTTAACTTTATCATGAGTTTCAGAAGAGTAATATGTTCACCTTTTGCTTCAGGGCTTTTAGAAAACTTGTGGCAGAGAATGAAATTAGGTAAGCAACTACATATAAGTCTTGTTACTAAGAATTTAGATAATTAAGTTTTGATACTTCTCCATAAGTGAAATTAATGTATGGTGATTATGATTCAGAAGGTACTTACTTTGCCTGAATGTATCGTTTTAAAAATTGCACTGTTTCAGCCATTTTTGTTTTTAGAACATACTATTTATTCACTTTACTTTTTCTTTTTTCCAGATTTTAACCTCAGCACCAATGTTTCCAAATATTGTTGAATGCAATCCCAGCTACTTCCTGCTGGAATGAGACATTTTTCCTCCCAGAGCAACCTAAACAGATTAGAAATCACAAAATGCTTCTGATTTTAATACTCTGCAAGAGTTGCTAGAAGAGTTGTTTTAGGTTATCCTGGTGACATTTATTAAGATCAGAAGGTGCAGAGATAAGAGCATCAGAAATGTTTGTTTTACTTAACTGTTTAGACCCTCCCACACCTGCTTAGCTCAGTGACCCTAACTATCCTGTAATTGCCTGTATTAAATGTTTAGTGGATATGAGGCAAGAAGAAACCAGCTTAAGGAAAATGTATGTGGTTTTCTTTTACATTGGTTTTCATGGATGGTTCTAATTCCATTTAATGGATAAAAATGAAGAGTTTCACTAATTGAGTCTTTTTTATGTGAGTGTATTGCTAGGCATATAAGAAAGCTTTCACCAGACGCTCTAATTTTATTTTTCAGTATTATAAGTTTAATGAGAATCAGGATTTAATCCACAAATAATTTTTTGTATCCTCCAATCCTTTCTGTTTTGGAAAAAAGATGATAATTTTTACAAAGAAAGCTAGCTTAAATTTTTCCCTGTTGTGTGATTAAAAAAAACAACAACTTCACAAACACCTAGCAACTGAATCATTTCTTAGTGTGTCATTGCTTTTCCTTTGAGTTTTAAGCCAAAACTGAAAATTTAATGTTTGGAAACACGACTTACTAAATAATTTCAGAGTGATGTCCTTTTTTAATGAACTGCAAACTCACTCTTGGACAAACTCCTTCTTTCTGTATCCTTAACTTTTCCTAATTGGTCATTTTTGCTGAAGTTGAGCACTATCTCATAATATTGGGCTCCAGTAGACCTCATCAGGCATGTCTGTGTATGTACATATATTGCACAGTGAAATAGATACTCACGTATATGACTCTTAGTCCTCTGAGGACATTCAATGAATAGAAACCCAGAATCACGTGCTCTGTAGTTTACCAAAGCCCCATGGAAAACCCTACTGC
Source organism: Tapirus indicus (assembly GCA_031878705.1). Taxonomy (NCBI): domain Eukaryota; kingdom Metazoa; phylum Chordata; class Mammalia; order Perissodactyla; family Tapiridae; genus Tapirus; species Tapirus indicus. The sequence continues at coordinate 38,382,225 of CM062933.1, read as the reverse complement.
AGTAGCTATGCAAAGTTCTGGTTAAATATTGTCCTAGCGTTTGCACTGCTCCGTCTGTTGTTTTTACGCTAAAGACTCAAGCCCAGGTTGGAGGCAGTATTGACTTTGTAATTAAACCATTTTACCTTCAGAATTTTGTAATCACTGCATTTAAAACCATCTGTTGTGGTGAGAGGGTAAACTCTTTTTCCTTTCAAGGTAAAGAAAAAAACCTACAGTGGCCTTTTTTTAATTTGTTACTTTCAGAGTTCTGATTTTAGGGCTTTGATTTGCTAACATATGAAATCAAGAAAAAAAGGAGGAAATTCTCTCTGACTGATGGAAAAGGAAGCCTGTCATAGAATTCAAAATAAATACACATGAAAGTACTTTCTTACCTGCTGCTCTTTTTCGAAAGTATATTGTTTCCTCTTGTACGTACGGAGTTCTTATTAATTTATTAGAGAATGAATGGGGTGATATTAAAGACAGGTTTTGATATGTTTCATAGTATTGGAAACCTTTCTCACTAATTTGCCATGATATTCTCACGACTCTAGCCACGTGCATTTGCCATGGATAGTGTGGTGCTTATTATGGTGAGAGGACTCATGAACACAAGCAGAATGTTCAGGGAAGGGGAAAACATTTTTAAAATAACTTATAACAAATGGCTTATGAAATGTATTGGTTTTGTAGTGATGTAGAATCTGTAGGTCCTGACTTTCTGTGCCCAGAAAATAATAGGCAAAAGAATGGCCTAATTTGCGCCTCTGTTAAACCATTTTAAAGGGCATGAAATCAATCTCATCCCTCACCCCACACCATGGGCGTAAATGGGGAACCGCCATGAATCACGCCTTTTGCATTTGGGAGATGTAGCAAAAAGAGTTTGAAAATATGAACTTTGGAGTCAGACCAGGGCCCAAGTCATGGCCCTGTCACCTTTTAGCTTGTGGGCTTAGGAAAGTCGCTTAACCTCCCTAAACCAAGGTCCTCTCATCTATCAAATAGTGAAAATAAAAGTTCTTCTGTCATAGGGCTGTTGTGGGTGTTTATGAGATAATGTGGTAATGTACCTGGTACTGTGCCTGACATGTAGGAAACATAAAGAAAATTGTATCTCTAGCTCCATCAACTGATCTACCTGAAAACAAAGTCTTAAGGCATTTCACCTTTAAGTTTCAGTGTTGTTCGTCAATGAAAATAACTGGCTATGTGGTTCAAGAGTGGACTTGTAAAGCAATTTCGTATTTCTCTGGCTGACATCTATTTTATGTGCTCATTTGGGGAGAGAAACAAACAGGAAAGTAACTGCCAACTATCATAAAAGTCATTATTAATTGAAAGCTTTTTGCAAATAATTTGGAGACTTTTGAGGACCAATTCAGAGATTCTTCCAAACAGCTCATGGCAAGCCAGCAACAGCTGACTATAACATGGGATAGGGGTGTAATGGAGAGGAGAAGGGAGGGTGGGTAGGAGCAGGGCAGAGTGTCACTTCTAGGCAGAATTGTAATATCTCAGAATGCAAGCTTTAACCTCATGGCACCTAGCTTTAACTCTCAGCTCTGCTGCTTACTAGATGTGTAACTTCGGGGAACCCACCTAACATCTCCAGTACACAGTTTACTCATCTGTAAAATGGAGATAACAATAGCACCTACCTCACAGGGCTGACGTGAAGATTTACTAAGGTAATGTGTGTAACTCACTTAGCACAGTGCCTAGCACATAGCAGACGCTCAGTAGATTTACTTTTTATTACAAGAGCACAACAATTATGTGATGGCTGCCTACTGAACATTGGAATTCAAGGTAAGGGGATTACCACTGATGTCGTGAAGATTCAGAAATAGTTAAGAGCATCCAGTTTCTCTCATAAAGATTAAATGAAAAGACAAGCAAAACCTTTATAAAATTTTGTCCTATTTATGTTTAGAAAAACAAGATACATATAATTTTATTTTCAATTAGTTATGATTAACTTATAATAAGTATATACAAAAATAAGTATATACCAAAAATTTCTGGTACCTATAAAAGGTATTGTGTAAACTCATAATTCAGGGGCACATTAGGAGGCATGACTGTTCTAATTGGTAGACCACATATAGAAAATGTACGAAAAAATCTGAAAGTGTATAGGCTTGAAAAGGAACTGAAGCTAACATCTGGAAAAGAATTTCAAAGAAGTGGAAACTATTTGACAGCTACAGGGGTTTCTGCTTGCTTGGACATTCTGCAGAATGAAAAATCCTATTTCACACTCCATAAGCAGTTCAGGAAGCAATACTTTCTAGAACCCAGAATATTACAGAGAAATTTCTCTCCTTCTTAAAACTTAATCTGGTTTACAGTCCTCATGGGGTAGGTGGTTTTATGAACCAGCATCTAGCCTCCTACCATAGCTTAGTAACAGACAAATGGTGCCTCCTTGAGCTATGGACAAAGTCTTCCTCCTTGAACCTGGGAGGTGGGGAGAGGTAAATGGAAAGCCTTAAAATCCCCCTGGAGGGAAAACTGTGTGGCCAACACAAATCACAGCTAAAAGATCAATACTGCTTGGGCGTTACAAGTATTCCTTTGGATTTTTATGTGAATATATTAATAATATGCTATCATTAGCCTTTGTCCAGCTCAGATACTTTTCTTGTTCTTATCAGCATAGATAAAATGAGGTAAACCAGATGTGAGAGAAAGCACGGGAACCCATCAGCTGTGCATCAGCCACCCAATTGTTCTTCTGTGGCTGTGCTCAACTTGCCAGTCAACCAGTCACAAAGGCCTCTGCTTTGATCTTGATCTGACTCTATTTGACAAAGCCAGTTGCAGATGCTCTTCATGGAGACAGCAGATTACAGACAATACCATGCTAAAGAAATGCTATCTTCTAGCCATGGATACACTAAAAGCTATCTCTTTTATTCTGGGATATGCTCGTTCCAAGGAGTTTCAGAAATGAGGCAACTGTGGAATGGAAGGCATCTATTTATCTGAGTTACAAAATCTCCCTGAGAAGGACCAAATTCAGCAGCAACAACTAAGTAACAATCATATATGCCATAAAATCATACAGATTCATTTTCAAGGAGTAGCTAGAAACACTGATGGTGTGCTCAGGCAGCTAAATGTTCCACGTTTTCCCAGAACACGTCCACCTCAGCTGTTGAAAGTGAGCACAATAACAGAACCACGTGATTGAGACTCAACTTGCAAGCGGGTGATACAAATCTTAAAAACCCATTTTGACCTTGGCTATCCCCATGACTTAGGAAGGAGATTCTGATTTCACTTGGGCAATAACTACGGAAGGAAAAATGCTATTTTAACAATTTAGTTCAAAGTCATCTTTACTACAAGATATATGTGGCTTCAAGTTGCCATAAAGTCAAAAGCACTTTTCTTTGTAATTTGAAATTATACTGTCAGAATTGAGCAAATGACTTGACATCAAAAGAATGGACTTTGAGTTTTATCCTTGTGTTTGGGTCGGTGCATTGCACAGTGGTCAAGTTCTCCCTGTCTCAGCAGCCCTAGAAATGTCAAATAAAATGACATTGCTTTCCAATCACATTTCTTTCGTCCTAGAATTGAAAATCTTAGTCTTTAATCTTTTAAAGTTAATGAATAAAACCGAAGCCTTTTCTCAGCTTCACCTCCCTTTAAAACTTGAAAGAAGATATACTTATCTTGAAGACACACAGTCTCATGCTCAGAGTCACGTCACTCTGGGGCTGGCTTGACGCTTCTCGTCCCATCTCATCATTCCAGCCCACTCCTCTGTCATTCAAATCTGAGAGCTTCTCACGTTCTAAGTCTATTTATTTATCTCCACTAGACACAATCTCCAAAAAACTTTTTATTGTCCAAATTAAACAGCTATTGTTTTCATTGTGGTTTTAGTTGGAAAGGTATAAATGATCGGCTAGATTTTGGTTTGCCTTCGGCAATTGCAACAATGTTTCTAAAATTTACTGTGTGCATATCTGTCATCAGCCAACAGAATGCCTCTCATTTCCCCTTGATTTGGACCCATATAATGGGATAATGCAAAGAGGGTCGTTAAACACAAGACAAGTATTCAGGGTTGGATCTGTCCACAAGTCTGGTTCATCAAGTTCAAACAAGCCCTGCTCAGTAGCAGAATTTTCCAGAAACCATACATTAGTACCTGGTCACTAGCAAAATATTCAAAGCTTTAATTACCAACTCCTAAATCTTAATAAGGTGTTCATTATAACACGAGATGTTTTAGTTTTTTTTCTAATTACAATAGTAATCAACAAAATTTAATTATTGTAGGAAATCATTAAACAGAAAGGCCCCTGTAATTTTCCCCCCACCCTGGAAAATCCTATCAACAATTTGAGGCCTAAGTCCCTCCCCAATATTTTCTTATTTATATTTATACCAAAAAAAGGAAGGTTTTCAAAAAAAATGTGATATCATATATACTAATTTGTAATCTGCTTAACCATGCTCCACTACATGGAAATGTTTCCATATTTCCATGTGTTTCAGAAGAGCACTAGGTTTTAAAACTCATTTTGGGGGAAAAAAAGACCTCATTTTTTAGAGGGTTTGCTTTCAGAAATGTCTAATATAGATCCAAATATCTACCAAATGTGGTAAGCTCAAGTGGAAAACAAGAAGATATTCTTGTTCGGTGAGTATCTAATCCTCCTTAAATGATAGCATTTCCAAAGGCTCAAAGAATATGGAGAAAACCACAAATTCTCTCACCATTGTATAAATAGGCAGACTGCAGAGGTGGTTATCAGGATTGCTGCATATCTGTATCCCACAAGGATTCAATATAAAGTCATGAGTAATTGTTCTCTGGCTCTTTCCATTCCCTTCTTCCCCCTGCCGCCTTTTTCTTCACTTGTAACCCAGCATCTAGACATATTACATGACATTCCTAATTTTAAGTTTGAATTTGTTGCAGGAGATTATTATTTCCAATACAGCAAGAGTAGATGATTTATTGAGAGCCATTTTCATCCCATTTAAATGTTCTTTTTAAAAAATGAAGAATTTGAATGCATGGAACATGCTTATATTCAGATGATATGCAAATTTATATAAGAATATCTTGTCTTAAGTCTTCTTTCTGTTTCTCTCCCTTTCTCTCCTTTCTTTCTCTCGCTGTGGTAACCAGGGCATAAGGGCAGCTGGAACATGTGGCCTTTTATTTGATCAAAGGTAATGATCAACTAAGCTCAGAGGAAGGTAGGTCAGCTTTCCTAGTCCGCCTGTGAAATAGAATCTTTTTACATCCTCTCCAATTGTGAGTCCATCTGTGCAACCATTAAGAAGGAAAAATCTACAGAGCTAAAGGGGCTGAACACAATAGGAACTGAATATTTAAAGTTGATTTGAATATGCATATATGGGGACTGCCACTCTGTGAATGCAAATATGTCATTTTCTCATTTCTGTGAATCAAAAGAGCCATACATTGGTTGCTTTTGTTGTTTCTTTGCTTATTGTAATTTTTATTTCCTTCTCCTGCTTTATCATTTTTGTCTTTATCTTTTTTAGATTTTAAGCAGAGGAAACAATTCTCAGGATTATACCAAGAAACACCAAAACATGCATATGTACTCTGCAATATGTGTTTGCTAATCATAGTTTCCAGAACAAATGGTCTTCATTTGCGAAGAATGACAAAGGGGGGGAATTCATTCCAGGGCTCCCTAGGTATTTGCCACACTGATATGTTTCTTCCAGTGCTTGAGGAAAATTTATCTTGGAGTTTCTATGAATCCTGACTATGTTTCAGATACAAGTCATTCAAATGATGTTACTATGTCAGATTTCTCAAGTTTCTGATGTAAAAACTTAATAAACACCATTGGGCTCCCAGGCCATTCTTATGCTACCAGCACCTTTCTTGCCCATGTCTGATTCTTTGTGCTGCTTAAGACTCAGACTGTAACTATTAGTAGTGCTCTCTGTATAGACATGCATCAGAAAATAAAATGAGGTATATCTGCCAATGGCTGTTGGCTCTGGAAACTCTATGTTACCACCCCTCAAGATAATAGTGCCTGGTGCTTAACAATATTTGTGAGTTGAGACATTGATGATTATTTCAGAAAAGGCTTCTAGAACTGCTCTTGGAAGACAGTGCTATTGGGCTGTGGGGTAAGGGCAGTGGATAAAGAATTGTCATATCAGCTGTGAACTTCAGGAGGGAAAGATGAGGAAAGAGAAACAGGAGATGGTCACTGATAGAAAGTGAGATTATTAAGAGTTAAGAGAAGAGAGAACAGAGGGATCTAAGGAAGTCGTATGTCATTCTCACAAGGCTGTTTTGATGGTGCCAGTTTCACATTGTGACCATTTTAAATTTTACATTCACTTATTAAATTAAAAAGACAAAGCTTTAGATTTTCAGCTTGTAAAACCTACTAAATAATAAGCATGGCAGGACACCTTCACATTTCTAACCTTCATTCTGTCGTCCAGGTCACACATGGGGATGAAGGAGTGAATGTGAGGGGTGGGGTGGGGGTCAAGAATGGAGTAAGGGTGTCTACTGTGCATTTTATTGGGAATTAAAAAGCTGAAAGTTTAATATCTACTTTTAGACCAGCCTAAATGTGTCTATGACTTGTTACTGCTATATCAGAACTTCCTGCTTCACCTAAGGACCAGGAGAATAATCTCTTTGTGTGTTCTCTGTGCATGTGTGTAATGTAGTGTCTTAAAACCTACCCTAATTCAATTCAAACAGTCAGGGAATTCCATGAGATGTGCCCATTAACCTGGATTTTGCAGAAATCTTCACCTTATCATGAAGATTTTGTGGTTGTGTTGCCTCAGTAAGAGAGCCTGTCTTTTGAATGAGGACAACCCAATCATGAGGTCATTTTCTTGCTGATGTAGCTATTAAGACGTATACAACCAAATAGAGAAATATTTCTGCTTGGATGCTGCTTTCACTCACCAATCACCAGGTCCATCCCAGTTTTCTTCTGCCAAGATTTTGCTGGAGAGCTTGGAAGAACAAGGCTCATAAATGGATGGGTTGTGTTGCAGATCCTATCAAAGTATGTGACTAGATAATGAATGGATATGAATAGAGGATGTTATAGAAGAGCAGTGAGAAGAAAACAATAACAGATTCCACCGAGCAGCTAGGAGGATTAGGACACCTCTTCTAGGATGTCTCTCCATCCGTTATCTCCATTTCCCCTATACCTTCAATGTTTCTTTCCCTGCCAGTTGTTTCTCTAGGTCTATAAGCATGCTTAAATTTTTCCCAGTCAAAAAGAAGAAGGAAAACAAGCAACCCTCTTTTAACCTTGTAGCCCCTGTTCCCAAATGCAGGGAGGCCGGGAAAGGTTTTCAAAGAGTGTTCCATGCTCTTGTCTTCTTTTTCTCATTTCCCAATTACCGCTCAGTCCAAACCCCTGCAAGCTGGCTTTTATTCAGAACATGCCATTCAAACTGCACTCAAAGGCCCATCAATCTCCGTAGTTCCAAATCCAATAGGTATTTTCCAAGTCTTTTCTTATGGAGCATCTACGCTATGTTTGCCACTATTGACCATCGTGTATTGAAACTCTCCACTTCCTTGACATTGTTGTAACTTCCCCCTTTTTCTGCTCCCAGCTCTGACCATCAGTCACCTTCATGAATGCCTTCTCTGTGACTTCTCTTTATATACAGGATTTTCTTGTGGCCTGCTTTGCCCAGTCTATGAACTCTCCCTTAGCAATAACTTTGATACTTATAGTTTTAACTAACACTTTATCTTAACAACCATCAAGTGCATATTTCGAGCCTTTATAGTTCCCCTGAGTTTTAGATCAGAAATAGACCAATCCAGGCATACCCCCAAAGCACCTCAAAGTTAATTTGCATAAAATGATTATGTTTCTTGTCATTCTTCACCCGTATATCCCTCATAGAAACACTATACCTCCTCCTATACTTCTTAATCAATAATTGGCATCACCAAATACCAAGTCTTCCAGATCAGCCCTTTTCTCGCCCACCTCTTACCACCATTTCTATCCTCCACATCCAATTAATCAAGTCTTGTTTTTTCTTGTTTTTAACCTATCAAATTCATCACAAGAGTTGAGGCCTTAAACACCTTTTACCTGGAATGTTGTACTATCTTCCTCACTGATTATACAGATTGTAGTAACTCAAGGAATTCCACGCACAGCTTTTATATGACATTTGGGGCTTCTTCCCATGAGTTACTTGTAGTTCAGTAAAAGCATGGACATGCAGACCCACTCAAAAAAACCAGTCCAACCAGGAGTTGGTCTCCTTAATACAACTTAGAAAAATCCTTGATTATTGGACATTGTTGTTTGCATTGACCTTGGGTGGAAAATTGGATTTTGTTCCTTCACGGGGATGCATGGAAGATGTGTCTGAATCACTCCTTTTATCTAAGGGAATGTGTGATACATCTAGCCTTGAAAGCAGAAGGCAGATGAGTTGCTAGGCTATTGAGAGGTGTGTTTGCATGGAGAAATAATTTCAAGGGAGGAAGCCATGTGTTTATAACCTCATCAATATTAACTGAGCTTGAAATAATGAATTGTAACACTGACATTGATAGTGGATCAAATCATGACCTCCATAGCACCTGAATTTCACTAAGCACGGTTGCTTAATGGTATTTACCCTCACTTCAGTTCTACTTGCTTGTATTTACCACTGTTCATTGTGTGCATCATCTCTTACCTAGACTATTGTCATACTCTCATGGAAATATGAACATGGATGCTCATGTTTCAGAAGGTCTTTTTTTGGCATTTAGGCCAATAAGGCTATTTTGTGATAGTGTATCCTAAAGGAACCATAAAGCAGTTTCTCCTAATCTTCAGCGTGAATATTAATGTAATATATTACATAGGATTGCTGTGAGGATTAAAAGAATACATCCAGCAATCAATATGATTAATATTTTGGAAAGAATTCCCATTTAAGCACATTTAAACAATTTAGTCATCCTCAAAGAATTTTATTTTGAACACTTTTAGTGTGACATCCCTTTTCCCCACCTCCAAAGTAGGCAGCTAAAACTTATTGTGGGGCTATATTGATAGCATAGGCATGCCAACTCCTGGGCATGCTAATAGCTGACTAGGATGTTGCAGTGGTTTTGTGTCCCAGACATCAGACATGCCGAAAGTACCTGGGAAATTTTGTCCATCATCTGGATGATTCCTTATGTTTAAAAAAATCAAGTTTACATGTTGGAGTCACATGTTTACATGTTGGAGTTACATGTTTACATGTTGGAGTTCAATAAAAATACTGCTTGGATTGGAAAATACTCTAGGCCATATTATTTCCAGCAAACCAGGAAATCGTTATCTTTTTCTTTTTTAATCTAGAAGCCACTTAAATATTCAACAGTAAGGAATTGGTTAAATAAGTTATAGCATGTCCATGTGAACAAATTCTACACAGCTACTAAAAATCTTATATCCAAGGAAACTAACATTAAAAAAAAGTTCATCGTATAATAGTAAGTGTAAACCAGTATACACAGAGAGATGTTCTTAAATCATATATGTGTGTAGTCATGTGTGTAAAAATTATGTTAAAGATTTTACTTTGGAAGGTGGAATTATATGTGACTCTTGCCCCTGATTTTGTATTTCTGAGCATCTTTTGCTTTTGTAATTAGGAAATATATTTGAATTTTTTCAAAGGAAAGACATTTTTCTCCATCTTATCTAACAAAAACATTTATTACTGCCTAACTGACCTCCCTAGAGATATGAACATTTGCTAATAAGACTTAAATAACTCTTTAACTCTCAATAATATACATTTTATTCCATTCAATGCTGCGTTGTTGAACTAACGTCTATGGGCAAAGTTTTAATTTTTAAAACTGAATAGAATCTCCCCTCTTATGACTTGATTTTCTCTGCTGTTATTTAAGATATAATTATGGAATATTTAAATTTACCCTAAAGCACACAGAATAAGATAATAGACATCAAGGTATCCATCACTACACCTTAACAAATATATAATATTTTGCCATATTTGTTTCACATCTTCTTTTAAGAGACAGTGTTTAAGGCATAATTGAAACTACATCCAGTCTCATTCCCCTGCCTCCTTCCCCAAAGGTAATTATTATATTGAACACAATATATACACCTCCCAACCACATGCTTACACTTTTACCATGTATGTATATCCATAAATAGTTTTCCTTTATGGTTTTTAAATTTACATAAATATTAGACTTTACTCTCTTGAACTTGATTTTTTCACTCAACACGAACTTTTCATGATTTATTCCTGTTCATATGCATAGATTTATTTTATTAATTTTGCCTGAAGTACAGTATTCCATTGCATGAATTCTTTTTTTTATCTTTCCATCTGTTGACATTCATTTAAGTTGATTCTAATTTTTTTCTATTACAATTAATGCTGTAATGAACATCCTATTTGCTTCCTTGAGGAAAAGTGCAAGCATTTATTTAGGATGTATACCTGGATCCCATGGCTTATAAGAGCATCTTCCAGGTCTTCCCAATCAACCAATCAGTGCATTAATCAATACTTGCTGAGGACCTAGTCTACTAAAATAAATGACTAGATCTTAGTTCTTAGAATCCCTTTGGGTTTCAACTCTGTCTATGATTCAAAATATAATCAAATCTAAAGACAAAGAAAAGTAGCACAACTTTCTTCAAGGAATGCTTCAGACCTGTCCTTGCCAGAACAAGCCCAGCCACAGTAAATTTTCATACTTTGTGCAGTTCTGGGCCCCTGTTAGGTGACAGTGATTGTTGGTTCTGGCCTCATTATGTTATTTGGTACACAGAATCTTGAGCAATGGACCCAAAGGTGATTATTCATTCTGAGTTTAAAGGTGTTCCTTACATGCAATTTTAATTAAACATGTTTTTACTGTGGGAATACATCAATAAACCTAACAATCGCCTCAACCACCCCAGAACTTATAGTCTAGCTCAGGAGGCAGAAAAATAACATGATGAGCGTCATACTGGGAAGTATAGGACCCAAAGGGAGCATATTGGAGGGACATTAACCTGGACTTCGGGGTTTCAGGAGAAACTTCTTATGGAATGTGGCATCTACGCTGGAAGGCTGAGTAAAAATCAGCCAAGCACAGGAGAGGCAGGAGGAAGAGGAAGAGAGTTTATTGAATTCCTGTGTTTTAACTTTTTAATCTCAACCTTAGCCTCAGTTAAACCTCTATCTGCCTATATGTCATTGAGGTCTATCAAGGTCTTTTTCCTCAGTCTTTCAATATCACTTTTTCACACACTAAAAAGACTGAGAATAGAGCCCCAAATTTCCATTAAATAAGGCTTCTTTCAGTGTTGTTTGTGTCAAATGCTAATGTCTCGAAACATTTTAGAGCCATTAAAGCTATTGATTTTTATAAGCATTTCATCTCTATTGACCATTTATCATTCATATTCCCATGCTTTCTACTCTAACCATGGAATATAAAGGAAATCCCTGTACCCGGACAGTGATTACTTTTGCAATCTAAAAATCCTACGAACCGTCCAATATCAGACAAAGTTCCAAAGAACATGTCCGTTATATTGATTAATATTATGTCCAAGCAGGAAAAGTGAAAAAGCCTTAGACCCATGCCTATGAGTCTGGGTCTTGGTCTAAGGTCAAAGAGGAGCCAGAGAAGGATCCTAAGCAGAGGTGTAGTTTGAGTTTAAGGAAGATCCCTCTGGAAGTGGTAGAGAAACTGACTGAGTTGGGGCTAATACCATAATCCATAAGAGATGACAGTGCACTGGGGCATTGTACATGAAGATGAGGAGGATGAGATGGGAGCTCAGAAAGAGAATTAGAAGGAATAGAGTGACTGGGAGAGGGAGCAGTGTGGGAGAGTTTAGGATGACTTCTAGGTTTCCCGCTTCCATAGCGTTATAATGACGGGAAGGAAAACACAGAGGACACCATCTGAGAAGAGAGTAAATGGCTCTAAGTCTGTACATGCTGAGCTTCAGGTGCCTGCAGAAAATCTTGGAGGAAATGTTCCATAAGCAACAGTTGCATGCTCAGCTTAGTAGCTTGGGAGAGTGCTTGGGGTAAAGGTTTTCCTTATAGTAATAATAAGGAAAAGAGAAAGCACCTTTTTCCTAAACTTGCAGTTATGAAGGCAGTAGAAACCTCCAACACATTAATAATTTCTGATTACAAGTGTAACCACATATTTTTTAAAAAACTATTTAACTGAGGGGAATAAAATTAATTGATAAAAAATATTTTCTTCCTAATAAAATTTTTCATAGAAAACCTCATATTTTTATAGCTACTTACTACAGGTCTGTGAAAACAAAGACAATCAGACTGAAATAAACAATGACAGTTCCCTCCCAGAATTATTGACTAATAGAGGAAGAATTTGCATCATTGTATGAAACCAGTAATATATGTTTAAACACAAATTATTTTTAAGTATTGCTTATAATCATGTTTTCATATCTAACAATCAGACCATATTGTATCCTGTGAGTGTCATGTCTATGAAACCATACTGGAGTAGTTAAAGGTTTACAATGTTTTGCTTTTTTGTTTTACTTTTACATAATAAATTCTTATTTAATTACACCAGCCTAGGTTATCTTGCTAGATCACTCTAACAATAGAGCAGTCTATATTACACGTACAGCCACACAAGAACAGTTTGTATTGCTTTCAATACTACTACTGATTCCATGGGATTTGAATAATAATGATAATTAATAACAGTTACCATCTATTGAGCCTGTGCAATGTGCCAGAAACCATCGTGCTAAATATTTTATAAGTGCTAGCCCAATTCATCCTCACAAAAACCTCTTGTGGTAGAGACTATTATTAAGCCCATTTTACAGATGAGAAAATTGAGTCTTGGATAAGTTGTTTAACTTGTCACACAGCTAACGTGGTTTCAAACACAGATTTGTCTGACTGCAGTAAACGTTTTAAATTGCTACATATTTTGCCTCTGCTTTGAAGTCATATTTTATGTTAATCCTGTCTTCATATTTTAATAGAAACTTGAACAACTACTTCAATGCTTATATACAAAGGTGTGTCTGTGGTTCTTGGGGCAGTACCTTTCCTAGGAGAACTCAAGACTAGCCTACATCATCCTGATACTTCTTAGTCCCTGCTGCACTGTATCTGAATCTTTGGTGGTCTCATGTTCTCAAATGCAGGGAGCCCAGGAAAAGCTGTGCAGGAGTTTTGCTAGGGCATGTCATTTAGCACTGGAGCATGTGTCAAAGACAAGCTATTCTTTCTGGTTTCCAGAATTCACTAGTCAGTTCTTGGCCACTTTTCTCTTATTTTAGCATCAGGGCATGAAAGAACCACTGATATGCCAAAGGGTTATCTTTCATTGAAGAATCAATGTACTCTCAGAGGGCTTTCTCTGCTAGTTTGATGTCCAAGTGCCTCTAACCCCTGGGCAATTGACTAATCAGCTTCCTGTGCAAACACATCGGATACCATCTTCAGGCACATTTTCTAGGTGAAGTTTCTGTGAGGAGCAGAGACTTGAAATGAATATTATAAATTGTAGAGGTATCCAGACATTGAGTAATGAGTGAAAACCATTATATGTGTGAGAAAGGATGGCAAACAGTACAAATATATTACCCCCAAAATTCAAGGCAAGAAACCTTGCCACTTTGTAATATAAAATATGGAAACAGTTTTATTTTCCATAGAGGTCATGTGTAAGGCATTAATAAGCTAAAGTACACAAAGTTAAATGACAAATCTTGATTAACAAACTGCCCACGAAGCTCATATTTGCCTCTGTATGTTTAAAGATGCTTGAAGGCTGTAAATCTCTGACCCTCATTCTAACTATTGATTGGTAAGAACCCTACCCTTGTTTTCAACTAATAAAAACAATGGTTTCTCTTTACTTTAGCACAGGTATCATATTGAGTAGTTAATTTTTCACTTTTGTAAATGTGTTCCTCACCCAATTCTCACTTGGAGATTCTACAACATCTATTTTAAGAAAAGAGGTAAGGTCACCACACTGCACTGAGAAATCTTGGTTTTGACCTTCTCTTCACCTTTAGTTCCCTTCAACTTTAGGGTTAAAATTACTTACTTCAGCAATACAGAAAAATGCCACTTAAAAGCACTAGCATATTTTTCCATTCCCTGATATTTAAATGCATTTTTCAAGGGAGGAAGTATGGGATCAAATTTGTGGGGAAAGAATAGAGAATTTTATTAAAATATGTTTTATTGGCTCAATGCAAAGTTTTTTAAAGAGACCAAAGATAAGACCCTCAGGAAGAAAACCATGAGATTAATTTTCTTAATTATATGTTGACATAGAACACAAACAAGAAGCTTCAAGGCTATTTTTAATAGTAGATTCTAGGAGAGCAATGCTGTTCTCATCATGAAAATATTTCAGAGTTTATAAAAATCTCAGCTCGATATTCTTCAATATTTTATAGATCTTCACAATCATCCAAGTTTCTCATGTTTTATCAATAAATCACTACAATCATCATTAAAATTTGAAAGCCTCAGGAGTATCTTTCTAGACTCCTTCAGGTCACTCTTCCAAGCTCTCCTTGCTCCGCCATATCTTTTCATCTTTTCTTTCCAGTCATAGGTCCCTTACATGCTGGATTTCTGTCCTGAATTCTTGTCCTGCCTGCTCACCCCCTGCCCCCAACTTCCTTCTCCAACATCACCTACTTCCCACTTATTCTTCCTGTCTCAGTATGTCACCTCTTCCAAGAATGGCTCTGCCTATTCCGTCTCTGCTCTGTATGCATCTCCACGAGCTCAACTCTTGTTATAATTTCTCTGAGTAGCCTTCACTTGTTTTCACAGTTTCAATTCATTATTTCTTAATCGTAACCAACCATGTAAATGTTTAGCTTAATGTCTGCACTACCTCATAAACTGTAAGCTCCTTGAGGAGAGGGAGCTTGTCTGTTCTTGTCATCACCAATGTGCACTCATATATTTGTCAAAATATGAAGTAAAATGGAGTATCTCTTGGAAACTTGAACACAGTAACTGCTTAATAAAATCTAACCAAGCCTATGAACACTAACTATCAAGACATTTCATTAAGAATACTCAAGCAATTAATAAATTTTAAGTCTTGAGATTAAATGAAATATTTGTAAATAGTGAGATAAAGTTTTTAATAGGAACATTTCAGAGGTATTCTACGTGTATATATATGCCTAAGCCTTCCCATGCTATTGAATGGACACAGAGGATTTTACTAGAGCTTTCTGATATGACAAGTAAAAGGGTCAAACTAGTGAGTGGTCAATTTTAATTCATAAACATCTGCATGAATATGTTTGAAATTATAGACATAAGAAGAGAAATTTTGGGGAAAAAATCAGAGATCTTTTCAGCTGGATTAGATTCTACAAAAAAGTAAATTATTTTGGTCATTCTAGAAAATAGATTATTTTTATAATAGGAAATGGTTCTACCATAGTATTATGTAGCCAAAGTCAATAAAAAATTAAGCACTATTTATAGGATTTTGATATTAGAAAACTAATCAAAAAACTTTTTACCAATCAGAACAGAGATAAGACCTTATTTTGTAATCAAATATCTCGAAATTAGTGAATAGATTGTTCATTGGAGTCCACTTACAACTACCAATTTTTTTTCCAGTCATTGCTAATGCCTGTAATCAAGAAGTAACTGAAATTTATTTTCTTTTCATTTAACTAGTGTGCTTTTGGAACAGACAGGTTGTGTTCTGGGCCATTTATAAACTGGAGGATTTAATTTAGAATTCAATAATTGAATGAGATAGTACAATAACCTTTCATATAAATTCATCATTTCTTATCTTTCCCAAAGCACAAAATGTCCCGTATGCCATAATTACTATTGTTGACTTTTCTGGAAGGTATTTGTTTAAATTTCTGTAACTCACTCCGGATTATAAGTACGCCTTCAAAATACAGTATGAACAGTTTACTACTCCAGGCCTTATAAGAGCTCATAGCTGCTGTTGCGAGACTTGTATGATCATTAATTTCACTCCTTGTTATTCAGAAGTCTGAGTACATGTAATATCCCTTTCCAGGGAGTTCAGTCATACCACTCTCATCTGCCTCTTGCTCTTTTTAAAAGTTGGAAATTTGTGTTTGATTTTCAGAATTCATTTCTCTCACAGGTTTTTTCTTTCCTAATTTTTTGTGAGGGGGGCAATGCTGGGCTGACTTTCAATAATTGGCAATATTCTTTGTCCCATTTTTGTGGACTGCATTTGTATGAGCATAGATTCAGTAGTTCAAGAACATAATCACTGAGGCTCTAATTTACTGTTTATGAAGTTTTTCTGGAGAAGAGAAAAACACTTGCTGTTGTGGACTTGGTGGCATAGTCAAAGCAACGGTACTCTGGGTGGCTAAGCAGAGACTGTGTCCATTGAGGGCTCCAAGGATGAATTCAAGCAGGCAGAGGATTGGGCATTGTTCCTCACTGGTCAGGATGGCACAGCCACAGCTCTGGTGTTCTACAATAGGTCTGGGGACCTGTCGTCTCGGTGTCCCATTAGAGGGGCCCACCCACTGCTGCCAATTAGACCACTCTCACAACTCATCTTCTCTCTAGCTCTCCTCTCTCTTTCTCTCCACTTCTACCCCTGCTCTTCTGCTTGTTTGTTTCTCTAGGTTGTGGGTGTGAGTTTCACAGTCACACTTCCTGAAGAGGTTATCTGATTGGATTAGTTAGATACCATTTAATATAGAATACTACTATTGGGCAAAGTTTGGGAGCAATACCTCACAGCCTACTGGTCTACCTCCATTTCTCCATAGAAGTGTTATTGGCTTTTGAAGTGGGACAACTCTTCGTGGTGCAAATCTGTCCCACATATTGCAGGATATTCACATCCCTGGTCCTGACACTAACTGCCAGTGCACCTTCCCCCTTTAGGCATCACAGCAATGAAAAATGTCCCCCTTCCCATTACCAAAGTGGGCTCTTGACATAGGTGACCTTGAGAATCTCATGGACTCTTGTCTCTCAAAGCAGAAACAAAGAGAAAGATTTTACATCACAACTGTAATTGGAACTTAGCTTAAATGATTAAAAAAAAAAAAATCCTTGTGACTTGAAAGTATACTTAGGAACATATGACCAGGAGAGCTCTCACTTTTCTTGGTACAACACTACCTGGAGAGAGGAAAATAAACCAGATCCCTTTCGATCTATGATTCTATGTTAATGATGTAGCTGGGTTTTAGTTTTTGTTAAAAAACAGGCTCTTGGTCTCTGAATTGTATTAAGAATCCACTGGATTAATTGAAATATTCATTTTTCATTATGTCTTTTATCTATAGTAACCAACATAACATAAGGGAAAGATAGTACCCTAAGAATTGAGTTATAAACCTAGTATTTTTTTATGTTCATAGAAATATCTTTATTACAACTGTTCTTAAACACTTCACTACATGCATTACAGAATGGGAATCACATCTATTCACTGAAATAAGACTGTGCTGAATGCAGTTTGCAATTAACTTGTTAGAACAACTTTATTACAAGTTAAACCTACCATTTTTTATTTCTACTTTTAATTTTGCATTTCACATAAGCATTAACTTGAACAGGTCAGTTCTTTATAATGATACAACTTTTAAAAATTGCTTGAAAAATAATTTATTTACTTTTAAAAACATAAACACTAAAAAAGCTAGGCAAGATCCTTTAACTATATTAAAATTAACCTAAAGAACAGTAGAAAATGCCTTGAGCATCCAAGCTTTAGACCCATGAAGGAAACAATTCTTAAAAGATGAGTGTAGCTGGGGAGCCGCCCGGTGGCGCAGCGGTTTAGTCCGCGCTTGGCAGCCCGGGGTTCGCTGGTTCGGATCCCGGGCGCCCGCCGACGCACTACCTGTCAGCCATGCCGTGGCGGCGTCCCATATAAAGTGGAGGAAGATGGGCACGGATGTTAGCCCAGGGCCAGTCTTCCTCAGCAAAAAGGAGGATTAGCAACGGATGTTAGCTCAGGGCTGGTCTTCCTCACCAAAAAAAAAAAAAAAAAAGATGAGTGTAGCTGAATGGCAGAGAGGTATTAAATATCTCAAGCTCCTTCCAGGTAAAATTAAAGATGCCATCACCTTTAATGCATGCAGGAGTGGCACTGCCTCTCCACTGGCATTCAGACATATGGGACTGTTTTGGGTTGTCACAGGCTGGGTCGGGGGGGTGCTTTGGCATTTAGTGTTTGAGGGCCAGGGATACTAAATCTTGTGCAATATGCAGAATAGTCTCAGTGCCTGCTCTGAGAATTGCTGTTATGCGTCTAATTGAGATAAACTCAAGTCCCACTGCCTGGAGAAAAGATCAAATTAGTTTTCTTGATGTCAGAATTTAGTACCTTGTTATCAGCTAGATGTACATGAAACCCAGACCCACTGCTCACTGGTCTTCTGAACTCCCTGCCCCAGATCATTTTCCCTCATCTACAAAGCGAGTTTCAATATTGGGTCAACTGTTTACACTGAAATGCTTTGCAAATAGGGTTAAGGAAAACTTTAGAACCACTGTTGACATATTCCTTTTTTTTCCCCCTCTATCTAGGCAGTTACCAATCCTTCAGTGTATTCTTTGAAATGATGCTCGTGCTTCTCTCTCCTCTTCCTCATTCACTCTGCTTCCATGTAGTCTCTGTGCTCATCGCTGAACATCTGGTTGGGAGAACCAGCCTCCCAAAGGGCCCACTCTCAGGCTAATTCTTCTCCTATCCACTCCACCTCCGCCCCGCAACTGCCGCTAGGTGGTCTTTAAACATCACGTTCCTCACGTTGCTTTTACTCAAGATTTTTCAGTGAGCTACTTCCTATCACATCACCCCTTCATCATCACATTAAAACTTATTAAAGGTATTGGTAGTGTCTTTTTCAGCTTTGTATTTTCATTTTCATCTTTGTGTTTTCCAGTGTGTTTGACACAAGATAGGTGCTGAATATATATTTAATTACTATGCAATGGAAATTTGGTTCTTATTTTTCAAGACTGATGCACAAATACTTATTAAAGCTATTTTGTTTTCTACTTCAGTCCAAGCCCTTATTAATTTCACTGTTCTTTGTACTCTTGCAAGATTACCACAGCAGAAAATAGAACATTCAGTTTGCTAATTCTCATGATTTATTACTCTTGCAAAATTTTTCTGCTCAATTAATTAGCTCATAAGCTGCATACTACTGAGCACACTACTGAGCAACACTCCAAGTCCACAATAACTGTTTATTGCTTGCTGAAAATAATTCCACAGTTTGTCTTTACCAAATTACATCAGGATGCATAATAGGTGTTTGGGGCTTACAAAACCACCCAATCCTTAACACAAATGATATAAGCCCTTTAGTGAGACTATGGGAGAAGCCTGTAAAGTTAATGGAAGTTTCCCATTATAGGCCATGAGTCTTATAATAGATCTTTCAGCTAAGACATATGAAAAAGAAAAAGAAATGGGGCTACATAGATGGCATATCAAACTGTATTAATTTATGTGTAATGAACCCTTCACTTCTGAATTTGTGTTTGCATCCAGATAATCCTAGAACATTCATTCACTCTCAGTGTCTAAGAGAAGTACTCAGTTAAAGACTGCTTCCCAATCTGTAGAAGTTCAAACAGCCTACAAGTCACAATTTCTTATATTTATATGCATTGGTCTGATATGCAAACGTTCTTGAATTATGGTGTTTTGACCAATCAGCTCTAGTCTTTAATTTGATATTCAAAGGAGCTTTGCTTGCAAATCCCCAGCCTTCTTCAGAAAGAGTACCAGCCCTGAGAGAAACCAAGCCTTTAAAAATATTTCCATACTTTCTTTTATTTCTCTTATCTTTCTTAAATAAAGAGAGAAAGCATTTATAATCTCCATTCAGTTACATAGAATTGGAATACTGCTATGTAACAGAAATCATCACACTAATGCACAGGAATTGAAAAGTCAAGCAACTTTGGTCTAGGCTGAATTGAATTAAGTCTTGACCTTGTAAACATTTCCATAGGAGGTAGAACATACACATTTGACTTGTTGTCAAATAAGGGATAGTAAACAATGATTCTGAGATCCTAATAAATTAAAAGTATTTTAGAGGCATTAAATAAACTTTTCTCTTTTCTAGAAACCAAAGATGAAACAGCATACAGATTTTCAATAAATTAAGAAGTGAAATATTAGATCTTCATAGTTGAAATGTTTGCATCTTCAAAGCTCCACTGATTCCATTTGATAATGTTTGAAACTATGATTAATAATGAGATCACATATGAAACAATTTGTGTGCAAGTCAAACTCTGCAAGTATCTTCATTCACTCTGCAGTCATCCACAGCTTTGTACCATAACTTGAAAAACAATGTCCTGCCACTGCACGTTCCACTTTCTTTACTCTGATGGAAGTCTGAGTGAATAATATTTGAGCAGTAGAGATTTTAAAAGTTTCAACCCCCACCCAACATTGTTGATTTAAGTGCCTCCAGCTGCTGTCCCCATAAACACAGTGTTGATGGGTGGTAAAGAGGACACCATTTCTCTACCATTTGCTCCATGGGAGTCCAGGGTTTCTTGAGCTGGATATTGACTGGAAGGTCCATACATACACTGGGATGAGGAGGAAGGAATTGGGGTTTGCAAGCTGGATGCTGTAAGGGAAAATATAATCAGCAATTGAAAATTTGCATTTTCTTTTCTCCACAAGTACAACTCACTTTAAGTCTCTGTATTCATTTTTGCATTTAGCACACACATCTGTACTAAATTTGGGTGTGTATGATTTCTTAGAGCAATCCTTATCTTTTCTTCAATTTTCCCCTTACGTTCTCCCAGAAATTCTTTCTTCTACACATTTCACAAGGAAAACTCAATTTCAAATTTAAATTAAGACAACTTTATCACCAAAATATATCCCCAATCTACCTCCTCTTTCCATCTGCATCTCCACAACTGTAGTCCAAACAACCATCTTCTCTTACCTGGACCAACACAGCAGCCTCCTAACTAGTCTCATGACCCTCACCTTTGCTCCACTCACCCTGCAGAGAGGAACCAGGATAATCTTACTGAAGTGTCTGTCAAATTGTTGCTCTTCTTCTCAAATACTATAATGACTTCCCATTACTTTTAGAACAAAATCCAAGCTCCTTGCCCTGGTTCATAACACCCTATGTGAATTGGTCTCTGCCTCCTGATTTATTTTACTCCACCCTCTTCTTCATTTACCATGCTCAAAAAACACTAGCCCTCTTTCTGCCCACTAAATTTTCCAAAGTTCTTCCCATTTCAGAGACCATGCGCTTGCTATTTCTTCTGCCTAGAGCTCCACCATCAGACCCTCACGCCATTGTCTCCTTCTTATCACTCGGCGTTCAACTCAAATGTTTCTGCCTCAGGATTCCTTTCCCAACTACCTCACCTAAAGCAGCTCCTCCATTACTATCTGTTGTTTTACCCTAATTAATTGACTTCAGAGTATCTGAAACTATCTGTTTAATGCATTTGTTTATATATTCGCTGCTTTATCTCTCCCTACTAGAATGTAAACTCCTTACAGGTAGGAACTCTGTCTTGATCACCACCATAACCTCACACCTAGAATGAAGTTTGGCACATAGGAGGTTCTCAAAAAATTTGACTGACTGGCTCACTAACACTACATTTTAGGCATTTACAGTTGCTGTGTTCTCACTGCTCATTTCTACCCACCACCTTCTCTGTCACTAAAAACCAGGCTTTATAACTAAGGAAACATGTAGTGGGTCCTAACTCCCCTTACACTACTTACCCACTCACTCTGTCCCCTCTTTCACCCTGACGCCATCTTTGCAACTTACTTGTAAGCCAGCTCTGACAACAAAAGCTTAGAATCCACCCTACACCCAAGCTATGTTCCATCATAGCTTCCACTATCTCTACAGGTAAACAGAGCTAATAGTAACAATAGCAACACAGTACATTTTAGTGTCATGGGGAGGAAACTTCCTGAAGTGGAATTTTCTGCTTCATTAGAGTAAGCTAGAAGCAATGACCATCTGCAGATAGCATAAGATGAGCTGCTGGACTCCGCTCAGGGAGCATCTGTGATGGTCACAGGAAGGGAAGAAGCGCTTCCTATTGAATTATTGGAAAAGCACACTGAGTAGAGAGAGATGGAATTTATCTCATTTTCCCTTACGCTCCAGTTGGGTGTCAATGCCCTTTACTTATGCTAGTCTGAAATCAATTCCATTGGAAGATTCCAACCATCTCATATAAACATTAACACTCTGCTTGACACTTATGTGGATATATACTTGCCCTGTGATACCTTATAAGTAATTTTAGAAACAAATTTGTTATGTTTTTGCCCCTTTTTTCAATTCACTCATTTACTGAATTCCTACTATGTGGCAGACACTTTGCTGGGTGCTGGGTGATGCATCTAGTACAAATTGCAGGATTTTCTTAGGGATAGCAACCTGGTTGGAAGAAGATGCTAGAGGACTTCACGGCAAACACACTGTTTTGCTCACTTTTGCTTAAACTATATGTTATTGAACAACAAAAATAGCAACATTTTCTACAAAGATGTCTAATCACATTTTACATGCAATTGAGAAAATGATAGTAAGCTCCATCAGAAGTCACTATTTTTTTAACTTGGAGTGGTTTTAGGGTACTGATGGAAATTATGGGATCCAAAGACACTTCTTGGCACTGCCCCTGGATCCAACAGTGAACAAGAGAGAGTGATAAAAAGACATCATTACTGCCCTTGTAAAACTTTCAGCCTTTTAGACTGCATTTGACATATTAATTTTTGCATACATAATAGATGCCAGCTATTCCTTTTGGAAAGAATACCAGATCTAGCAGTAGGTTGCACAGTGACATATATCCTGAGAAATAGTAAGACTGTTACTAACATACAAAAATATAACTTCAGATCCAAAGTGATAAATCATCTGTGGGAACATGAAGGCCCAGTTCACCTCAATGGTTACTTTCCAAAGTAACACTGCACACCTGAAGGTAACCATTTTTTTAATATTTTCAAGAACTACTAAAATAATTTACCTACTACTGGAGTTCGACACGCAACTGAAGGTGATGTGTCTGCATAAAACGAGCTGGTCTGCTTTCTACTACTGTCATCTAAAATGTTAAGTGGATCGTGGATGTCACTGTAGGGAGGCAATGAGCGAACACTGCTGATGACAGAAACGTGTTGATTCACCATGGATCCAAGTCGATGAGATTCTGGGTAGTTTATATTGCTTCCATAGTATCCTATAACAGAAAATGTCAAGAATGCACTGTTAACTTATTACAAAGAATATTCCAAGAAGAAAAAAAGGGACAAGGTAGGGTAGAGCCCTAAAGATATCGCACTGTAAATGCGTGTGCACATTCACATCTACATTTACTACAGAGTTGGATTTGTGCTTATATATGGATATGGTTCACTATGCTGTTTTTGTTTTTTAAAAACTACATAGGAGTTATTCTATCATTAATTTTTAGATATAAGCCTACACCTTTCTCATATTTCCCTCATCTAAATTAACAAGATCTGCCTATGAAGAAAAGAAAGCACTTTTGGCCTCTCACAAAGATTACACTACTTGTCAAATACCAGTTTTATTTACAGATTCTTGTGTCTGGGAGAAGGACTGGCTTACACTCAGGAGAGAGGCATCAGAGCAGCCTATACACAGAGCCTATTTTGGTGGCTGAAAAAGTCCACAGATCTTTCCAACTCCCTAACTTCAAGTGTTTTATCAGCTTAACAAAGGGCACTGTTTCGGCCCTAATCTTTAAGATCCGCTGCTAGCTCTCCAGAAGAAACATTATTCACTAAAATTATTTTCAAAGGACAGAACATTCTTCTTTTGGGCTATTAAGGTTGGTCTCAAACATATGGTTTGACATATAGTTTTTCATTATGTCTGGCATTTAGAAGGGCAACTTTAAGAAATCCACAAGAATTAGGGATAGGTTTGTATGTGGCAGAAATTAGCTCCAAATGTCAAAGATTCCATGATCTTTAGAAGCTTTACATGGGATGACAGGCTACTCAGCAGAGGTGGAACTCAATGTCTGATTTTGCCTTATTGCCATCTCAAAAACCAGGAAAAATACATTAAAAATTTCAATACCATTAGGTGAATTAGGAGGCAGTGTTGCTCCTTG
Source organism: Tapirus indicus (assembly GCA_031878705.1). Classification (NCBI taxonomy): domain Eukaryota; kingdom Metazoa; phylum Chordata; class Mammalia; order Perissodactyla; family Tapiridae; genus Tapirus; species Tapirus indicus. Next base: position 38,358,039 of record CM062933.1, on the reverse strand, counting down.
GCAGCTGGCAGCCCCTGCATTGCTCAGGAAATTGAAGCTTCCTGTGTTTAAAAACTGCATACTGTGTGAATCTTGGCCGTGTGGGGATGGTCCATAGCTGGAAGGTGGCCGAGAATTATATGGAGACCCAGCACAGCTGCCACTGAAGAAGTCTCTAGAAAGCTGCTGTTCACTCCAGGCCATGCATCGACCATGCTCTGGGCGATGAGGATAGAGTCCTGATGGAGGGTGAGGCTGTCCCCTAAACACAGTCTGATAGTTAGGGTTGGTTCCATAAAAGTCATGGTTGGCTTGAGGGAGAGTAGGATAAACGGGCTCTGGGTATGTTGAGCAGTGTGACGGGGCTGACAGTACTGGACCCACACTTGGGGGTCTTCCTGCCATTGGACCCTGGTTAATGACACTTCCTCGGTTTGCCATTGCTGGAGAAATGGGTGGTGTCATCAGATGACCAGCGCTCTGGGAAAGCTCCATTTGACCTGGAAAAAAATTACCAGACCATTCACTAGTGGCATATTAAGATGGGCTCACATCTTTAAAAATTATTCAAAAGATTTATTAATATACCCTTTTCCAACTTGGTTCCTTCCTATCCTCCAAATATAACAGAACTGGGGAACACCAAAAATCTAAGTTTAAAAAACACCATCACAATACATGTATATTTCACAGCATTGGAGACTTTTGCTGTTAGTGACTATGGAAGAAAGTCTGAGATGGCTTCACGCTTTCACTCGTATAAGGATGGTTAGAACGCAAGCTTGGGAAGAGCAAGGGGGTCTGCTGTTCACATTTCTCCATAATTAAAAAACAAGCTGAATGTTAAATGGTTTGATTTTTAGGGTAAAAGAAGAAGGCAATAATGTCAAAATGACCATAGCTTCAAAGCAGCCAATTCAAAACACTGTGCAAATACCACTGATGAGCAATGAATTACAAATGCCACCAATTCCCCAGGCCTCCAATTTTCCATTGGTGAAACTAGGTGCCTGAACCATAAGGCCCTTCCAGGTTTAAAATTCTGTGTTTCCAATGCAGTAATGTATATAAAAGGATTTTTAAAAAGACGTAAGATAGTAAGCAGACTTAAAGTATTATCTAGGAGCTAGTTCAAGCCACTAAAGATTCAAATTGACAAGAAGGGGACCCTAGACCAAAGAGGGAAATTATCGTAAGGGTTATCCTAAAATGGCCAAATCCATTTATTAATGGAGGAGAAATAAAGTCTCCTCTAAAGTAAATAAGCAGCCCAATTTTTTAACTCTCAAAGCATCTTAAGGATTTTATATACATCTAATCTAATTTTTTCTTCCACTAAATGAAAATAACTGATTATTTGTACTTCTGATATAACTAAGAGAGTATGTCAAAGTGTGACACCTATGTTAATAATGGTATTGATAAAAATGTGAATGACACATACTGAAAAATCACAAAAATATTATAAAGCTTTATAATAAGTCAGTTAAGATAAGCCTTTTTTTTTTTCTTGGAATGCCTGGAGGTTATCAGTTTTAAGAAAACAAAGGAATAGGCTCGTGTGAGATGTATTGAAGCTAAAATGGTTTTCTTGGTTGTTTCACGGTGTACCTGTGAGTGGTAGGCTGTCTGTATTCCCAGCAGGGAATGGGTGCAGAGCAGTGGGTAAGCCTCCAGGTTGACTGGATGACAGAGGAAGATAGGTTGTTTCCACATGGCTTTCATTCTTCACAGTGTCACTGGAAACAGTGCTCCCTTTATTACGGTTGGCCAGAAAGCACGAACTCGGAGAGGCAGTGAAAGCAGCTTTACTTGCATCTGGAAAGATTTTTTTAAAGGGAAAGCTAACATCATTCCCATATTCCTAGTAGATAAGCCTAAGTAAAAGAAACTGAAAATGTCTTAGGGTTGTGTCATAAATCTGGAAACTCCTGAGAAATGTTTTCCATGGGATTGCAGGGCTGGCAATCCTTGGTCTTGGCAGTGGGGCAGGTTTTTGTGAACTGAATATTTGTGATTGTAGGTTTGTTCTGAGGGGCACGAACTAATCCACTCTGTCCAGTTTTCAAAACTCAAGTCATCACATCCCAAACAGATGTGTTCCCTTGCTTCTCTAAATTCCCATAGAACCTATTTCTACACCACTTATAATGTGGTATACCACATGTGTTGTCTTAAATTATAATGATTTTTTGTATTATAGTCACCTCTCCAATTTTATCTAAATTCTCAGAAGTTAAGAACATTGATTTTTGTATCCTTCAGAGTTTCCAGTAAAGTACTTTGACTACTCTATGTATAAATGGAGGAAAGTAAAAATAGTGCTCCAATAGTGTTAGCATACTGTGTTAGTAGTGACATGTTGGGGGAGAAACTCTGAGACTGTTATAAACCCACTTAACATGTGTGCTTATAAATTCTTGAACTCAGGTTTAAACAAAGCAATGTGCAAAACAAGATATATATTTTCAATTACCTGAATTCTTCATATACTTGTCCAACAAATTCTGTAACTCCTGCTCTTTGTCATTATTAAACTGGGTCTCCATGGCCAGGAGAATGTATTCATCAAGAAGCATTCGGATCAAATGGAAAGAACCTTGTTTATGGGTGGGGAATGGGGAGAGGACATTGTGAGATGAAATAAGGGAGAGAAAGAGAAGGAAAGAGAAAGAGAGAGGAGTCAAGTTATCTTTGTGACCATCTCGCAACACTTTACAAGGAGCAACTGAAATAAACAAATACTTGTTGGACTTTAAATGACCTGCTAAGACCAACATGCTTAACTTGGGTCTCTAATCTTTCTGTGTCCCGCCTGCCCAGCTCACTGTGTGTACTGTCCTGCCAGCTCTTTGGCCACTAATTACATCAAAGGAAAATACGGATGAAAGTGAGACATGCTTTATGCTTTAAGAGGGCACACACTGGAGTGTGATAAGCTTTAACCTGAGGAGAATGAGTTCTACTCTGCTCTATTTCTGTTTACTTTGTACTAAATAATTAGACAATGGCCAACACAGTCTGAAAAAAGTGTCAGGTTATAAGATGTCTTTCTAACCTGAAACAAAATGCTCTTTGATTTGAAAAGAAGGAAAAGAATAATTTTTCATGTGGAGGATGTCCCGGAAAATCTTAAACGTCTTTTAACTATTCAACAGATTTTCCCACACAAGTCTTTTTTCACAATAAAGTCAGGCTTCAATGTTGTGTATTTTAAGAAATCTTAAATATGAGCAAGATATTTCAAATAATAGACTTAATACATTTGGCTCAGTCCTCAATACAAGCTCACTGATTTTATCCAATCCCATTGAAAATTACATAAAAACAATTTAGTTAATTATAACCTATTTTATAATGTGAAGATTTCTCGAAATGCAACTACTAAATGCAGAAGTACTGTCCATGAAATAGCATTATAACTACAAACTAAGAATCCCAGAAATTTTAGGAAGAAGGAAGTATTCAATTTTTGAAAAAGCTAATGACTCAATTTTTTTCACTAGTCAGACAGATTAGTAAAGATGGTTCAGAAACCTATGAGAGCATGTCTTTTGCTCTTTGATTCTTGGAGTGCAGCTATGTGGGTTCCCTGAAAAGATGCAAAAATTTGCCATATTGCAATGAGTAGTGCCTTTGGAAAATAATGTATCATTTATTGTTTATTTGCTTGTTGAACAAACAAAATTTATCCAAGCACTGATGGAATGTAATGATAATAGCTGCTATTCATTAAGTGTTTACCAGGTGCTAGGCAATATATTTTATATACATCATCTCACTAAAGGCCTACACAACCCAATGAAAGGAATATTCTCTCCCTTCTACAATGACCGTCTAGCTTGGGTAAAGCCCATAGCCAGAAATAAGCAGTGTTAGGATTTATCTCTGCATGTGGTCTGACACCAAAACCCCAGGCTCATAACTACCGCTCTCTACTGGCTCAGTATTCAGATATGGTTTGAGAAGTGAGAGTGCCACATGTTTAAAAATCAATAGAAAATGTGACTGGGGAACAAATGATGTAATTCATTTAAGAAGAGTAAAGCACATAGGATACCAAAACTGGAGGCATTGTTCAAGGTGAGATTATGCATTACTCGAGCACCAAAAAAGCTCCACTTCAGCAGAAAGTCTTGAGCCCTCTTCTTTAACGATCTTCCATTTTGTTTGCTGGTCTAAAAGTAAAGGAACAAAATGAAACTATAAAATCTGTCATCTCATTACTACATGCATCCCACATAAAATCAAGAGATAGATAAACTGTTTGACAAATGGACAGATGGCTGGCACACCATTTATTTAACCAAATAAAGTGATCTGTCCATGGATTTTAATTTTAGTCTGTCTTTGCTGTCATTGTTAAGGTTAATAGATCTTTATTCCATATGGTTTTGTTACCCAATAGAATTGGACAACAAAATGAAATAATTTACAAAATATTTTATCTGTTAATTTTCCTTTGACAGAACCTTAAAAAGAACAGAAGGTGAAGTGTGAAGGAAGGGTTATATATTTCTGTGAATGATTAACTCCAACTCCCCTGGTCTTGAATGATAATCTGTTTTCCTTCCAGGAGAAAAAAAGTCCCTACACTGGAACTAGTTTCCTTGATATGGCATGACTAACACCAACTAGTGATGGATATATTTGTTCTTATTGCCTTGTTTCATGATGGATGACTACAAGGTTAACTGAAAGAGTTGAAGAAACCACATGGGAAACACAAAATACTGAGATCCTGGAATTCAAAAATGCTGAACACTTAAAACCATATTTTCTGTCAGCATTTATGACAACTTGCTTTTTAGGAAAGGGCCAGGATCTTTCCAGTTTCCCAGTTTATCTTTCACGGTTACTCAGCTGTAACTTTATTGACTGATAAGGAAGACACTGACAGTGTCTTGTAGTCCTTCATCAAGAAAGGATAAATAGAATTGAATACATGCTCATGCTCTCAAATGTGACATAGTCCTAGTTTTGACATTTGGACTGCCTTCTTTGCAGGGCTTCAAAAGCTTTTCAAAGCATTTTTATACACAGCCTGTCACTCGCCCCCCCATTCAAGAAATTACAGCCAGTTTAGCATTGATTTATTTTTTGACTCTGTCGTTGAAAAGTACCTTAATAACTCTCTGCTCTACCACAGTATCCAACCATTCAATAAAAGCCTCCACTGTGGCATTCTTCTTAAGGAGATCTTTCAGTTCTTGGAACACTGTGATAGAGTCATCTACCATGTAAAAGAAAAATAAAAGAAAGCAGAACATTGCACTCTACTTTGGACCCAAGAGAAAACCTAAAACTAGAAATTATTAATAATTTTATAGCATAAAAGGGAAAGATAGGTAGATTCAGTTAAATGTGTTAAAAGAATTTCATATCCTGGGAACAGTAACAAAAAATCCTTAGTACTTTATTCTTCAAAATTTTAATCATAAGCACATGTATCTTGGTATATATTGAAATATAGGTTTATATACTATAGAAGTGTGGACATACTAGGGAAGATTAGGTTGCCAATATAGTTGATTATTCATTTTGAATACAAAGCTTTCATTAAATGCAGCAGATTAGTTGAAAGCTAATGCGTGAACTAAGCTAAACTTGTTGATTTCCTGGTTTCTGAAATATCCTTTATCTCTAGTAAAAATTAAATTCTGCACTGCAGAATTGAGTCACTGACATGAATAATCTTTTATCATGTAAAATTTATAGGGGCAGTTTAGGACTATCATTTTGTTAAAGAGTTTGAGGTTTACAGAATTTCAAAGGGTAATATAATTTTATGTAAGGAAACAGAAAGCAGGGCTGAAGTTGGACTGTTCTCCAAGAGCAGTCCATCATTTGTGCTATGGCTTATAGGCAGCTGCATTTTTTTTTTTTTTTTTTTTTTGTCTTTTGGAAGAGAAAGGGAGGGAGAAGAAGTGGGTTGTTATCCCTTGGAAATCAAGCCTGGTTGTCTAGTCACATATTGGTTTGGTAAGTTCCATCAGATGGTCCAAATCTGAGCGGGGGGGGGGGTCTCTGCTTTGAAAACAAGTATTATGTTCAGACATCATTTTGATATGCATTATACACCATATGATGCCAAGAGGGTAAAGCACATGGAAATTTGTATGCATGTAATGTAAAACTGAAAGAAAACTCGGAAAATTGGAAACCGTTTTGATTATTTCCAAGTTATTTCTAGGCAATGAGTTTATGGATGGCTTTTATTTTCCTCTTAATATTTTCTATAATTAGTAAGTACAACTGTTTTTAAATAGAGAACACTTTTTTAAAATTAAAAATGTGTCTATAATCCAGGGTTTCTCAAACAGATATGATTTTGTAGTCCCAGGGGACATTTGGTAATGTCCGGAGACATTTTTCGTTGTCACATTTGGAAGGAGGCTGATATTGGAATCTAGTGGGTAGAGGCCAGGGATGCTGCTAAATATCCTACAACGCACAGGACAGCCTCTCCCCCCATCAAAGAGTTATCCAGCCCAAGATGTCAATAGCGCCATGGTCAGGAAACCCTGTTCTAAACAAAGAGAAGACATACGTTCTGTGTAGATATCAGATTCAGCGTCCGTGCTGCCTGAAATGGTGAGAAGGGCCTGAGATCCAATACTATTCAAGTCAACCTTTTCAATATCAGACACCATAGAATTCACGACATGCTGGTCAAAGAGAGCTGGTCTGGCAATCTGCAGAAAGAAAGTATAAAAGACACTAAAATATCCCATTGATGATCTAACTAAATGAAAGTTTTAGCTTCTAGAGAAATAGTTCCTTGAGGAGAAAGTATCATAAATAACTGTTTTCTTATTTTAAAGCCATAGCTAAGACTCGAGCATTTCTGTCAAAGGTTTGAAAACTACGTTTGGACTGAGAAAATGACTTTTTTTTTAATCCATGGTCATAAAAAAACGATTTTACAATGTTGCATTTCTTATCTGGAACTATCCACAACTAGTCCTTTAAAATTTAGGGGGCTAGAAACCGTCATAAAGCAAACAATCATTTGAGGGGAGGGGGGTACATTTTAACAATATATAACATGTATTCCTAATTTTAAAATTACCTTTTTTCTCCCTATGTAAGAGAACCGAACAGGTAGTTTAAAATGTGTTGGATTTGTGGGTTTCACAATATCAAACATCACATAGGCTCATTTCCCGCAACCTTAATTTTTATTAATTGGATTCATGTGATAAATAAGAGTTTTATATTTTACATTACATTCAGAAGTGTTCTTTTTTTTTGCTTTTATTCTGAAAAAAATTTAAATTTACAAAAAAATTGCAAAGATAGAGTGAAGTAATCCCATATACTTTCTACCCAGCTTCTCCTAATGTTATCATCCTACATAAGCATCATATATTACCAAAATCAGGAAATTAATGCTAGTACAATACTAGTAATTAAACTACAGACATAATTCAAATTTCATCAATTTTTCCACTAATGTCCTTCTTCTGTTTTAGCATTCACTCTAGGATCTCGCTTTCCATTTAATTTTTGTCTACAGTCTCTGAAAGTTCCTCAGTCTTTGCTATCAGATGATTCATCTTCAATTTGGTGACTCAAATACCCTCGGCTTACCAACATACCTGAGCAAGATGTAAGAAAGACGTTTGTCGTTTCAGAGAAGATACAAATCTTCGCACGATAGGTATTTTCTTGTCAGTTAGAGCTTCTGGCAAGTTTTCCAAGGATGAAACAACCCACTGTTCCCAATTTTTAGCAAAATTTCTTATGTCAGCTAGTAAGCTACAAGAAAAACCAACAATAAATATGTATTAAATGCTAAGTTGTTCAAAATGTATTAAATAAATGTAGTTTAATGGAGATATACTATCATTCTTTGATTCCAAGAATATGACTTTGAAGTCAGATAGACTCAACCTAGGTCTTCCATTTATCATCTTTGTCAAAATATTCAAGCTGCAGTTTCCTCCTCTATTAAATGGGAATAAGAATAGTATCTGTGTCACAGGATTATTATTAGGAGGGTTATATGACATAATTCTTGGAAAGTGTTCAGGTTAAAGCCTGGCATGAAGAGAGTGCTCAATAAATAATACTTTATTATTATTAAACTCATAATTCAATCATTTTCTATAAAATATTTCTGGAAAAATATGTGTGCACTTGATTTTGCATATCTTGGCTTCTTGAGAGACATCATATTGGGACCATAACATCATTTTAGGTATTTAATATTAGTTTCTAGTAACATAGTCTTATAATCCAAATATAACTGTGGGATAAATTATCAAATTTTTACTAATATAGGGCCCTATTTAGAAAATTACAAATGTTGGTTGTGTATATATTATGAAAACAAACAAAAATTTAAAAATCAATCAATAATCTACACAGATCTAAATATAATTGGAATGGTGCAGATGTTGGGGACAGTGATGTGGTACAGGAAAAAGAATAGGCAGAGTTTGGAGCTAAACAGACCTCAACTAAAATCTAGGCTCTGCTTCTGACTAACTAGCTGACTCTGGGCAAATAAATTAACTAAATAGAATAACTTCTTTCTGCTCCCAGGTTCTTCATTTCTGAATTTGGGATCACAAGAGCTAGCTTGGAATAGTCTGACAAGTTGTGTTTAAAAAAATCCAATTATCCAATGATAAGGAATTGGTTAAATAAAGTACAGTGTCTTCCAGATGATGGAATCTATGCAGCCATTTAAAAAGATAATGTTGATGTATATTTTTTGACATGGAAAGACTTTCACAGTACATTACCATAGTATGTATACTCTAGTTCCATTTTTTAAATGTGTACATTTATAGATATTCCTTAAAAAGTCTGTGAGATAATAACATAAGACAAGCAAGAATGTGGTGATATTATGAGTGATTTTGTAAATGCACTTATGCATGTTTTTCATTTTCTACAATGAACATGAACTACCTGCATACTTAAGAGATAAATACATAAATAGTCCCTTTCAGGCTGGTTGTAGGAATTAAGTGAAATAATTTACGTAAAGTCTCAAAGTCAACATTGAGTTTAATTACTATTAGTCACATTGCTGGATGCTTGCCACAAAATAAGCACAGCCATTCTGCTATGACATAAAAGTGATAAGTGTACCTAATAAAGAGCACAGATTAGATGCTTAAAGACTACATATGGATAATTAAAAGAATCTATTGACCAGGCCGATACCAACTATTATATAAATAAATAAAACAACCTAGAGGAGAAAGCAAATCAAAAAATAAATCAAAAATAAAATTTGTTTTATCAATCACCATGTATTTATTGAGCACCAATTATGTCCACCCTACATGTATTTGTGCCCCAACATACTAAAATAAATTTCATTATTTCATTAGACTTGGTTTTCAAAAATTAAAGATCAGTATCTTGAAGGTCAACCACACTAAAATATTTATTTTTCACTTGGGCAGCTCTCAAATTAAAGGGATTTCAGGATTGTTCCATCGATTTTGTTCACTAAAGTTTGAATATAAGGATTGAGAGACATCTCTTCCAGCAAAGGGATCCATCCATCCACAAAGGGATAGGAGAGGGAAAATAATCTTGGTAAATGAATGAATTTCTACTTACTGTTTTCCTTTGATATAATGTATAAGGTCAAACCCTATACTAAGAAACTATCATATTTTATTGACTGAACCTACCTTTCAGGCATTTCTTGCATTGTTGCAGGAATGAGCACATCTGTAAGAACCTTAATCACAGCAAAAGAGAGTTAACATAAATCATTACTTAGTATTTCTATAGAAAGACACTTATTATTTATCAATTACTTCTTTTCCCTAGCTTTCTAGAGAATAACATGTTAACTTATTTCTTAAAGTTATACTTTTATCTCTAAATGAATATGTGAGTTGTGTGTGTGTTTGTGTGTGTGTGTGTAAAAGGCAAGGGGAGGGGGAGATCTAGGAACACGCAATACTAGGTTAAGCAGGTGACACTAATGTATGGGGTACAGAGAGTTAATGATGAGAACAGAAAGAATATTGAAAAAAGAGGGCTAGACTAAGCACTAAATATGGGTGAGGCGGATAGGACCTTAATGAGAGCCAGTAGAAAGAAGAAATTAGATAGTGCTGACTGATCCCAGCTCAGGAAAAACTATATAAATGAAGGAGGCGGGGGGCAGATAGGATAGGAGCAGTGCTGATCCACGAGGCTGTCTAATAAACTGAGTGGGCCAGCCTGGGGAAGAGGACCAAGGGGTCTAGAAGAGAAGATATTTCAAAATGTGGGTAAACACTAATCTACAAAGGCCTGTGCAGCCTACCAGCAAAGTGCACATGTATTCCGTGTGTATGAAACAGAAAAATAAGAGACAGGATTGTATACACCCAGTATGTTAGTTCCCAATGAACTGACCTTGGGAATCATGTATTGTTTTATGGACTAAAAGCTGACCACTCTCTAGAGACAGGGTGAAGATCTTGCAGAAGCTCATTTTACACTGCTCTATTTACAGCGCTCACTGTGCCTCCCTGGGTCTACTGTGAGAAGGAAAAACTTGATTTGTTTAAAGTTACTTAAACTCAGGATTTTTGTGTTGGACTCAAAGAAATAGACCATTTGGAAAAAAATAAAAACAAAAACAAAGTACTCTTTAAGGATATTTCTTGGAGGTGCTGAATGACAGTCCAAATAGCTTTACCCTGATGGTGCATGAGCCCCAGGTCTTTTTTTTTTTTTTTTCTGGTGAGGAAGGTTGGCCCTGAGCTAACATCTGTGCCACCCTTCCTCTATTTTGTATATGGGTTGCCACCACAGCATGGCTTGATGAGTGGTGTAGGTCCGTGCCTGGGATCTGAACCCACGAACCTGGGCTGACAAAGTGGAGCATGCTGAACTTAACCACTATGCCACTGGGCCGACCCATCCCCAGTCTTTTCTTACACCCACTCTTGGAGCCAACTTCTTCCCTCCTTCTGGTTATTTCAAGTCTTAAACATTGCAGACACTCAGTTAGTGCAAACTAACCTTTTCTCTCTAAGTAATGATATTCTTATTCAACCCAGAAAAATGAGACAATCCTTGCTCTCCTTTGTCCTTCTACAACTTTAACTTGAACTAAAGGTGAAGAATATACTGCACTTAGTCCTCCATTCTCTTATCCTGTGATGAGGGAGACCTGAATAGAGGATGAAAATAAGGGCACTTCCATTCTGGTTCAAGCCTACCTACCAGTTCTTGGTGTGCCAAGTTGCTTCTGGACTGAGTCTATCTAGCTTCTGCTTCACTTCTTTACAAAGCTGAGAACCCAATCATAGTAACTAACTTAGAAGGATTTATTTCATAAATGCTTAACAGGGCTCCAGCTTGGGTTTTCTTGCTAATTTAGACTATGTTTTAAAAGGAAAGCTTTAGTTTCTCCTTATCACAATTTAACAGGTAAATGTAGATGAACTCACTTAAAAAACCCCAGATTGCAACATAGTTTTCTCCTTCAGCTTGGACTTTGTTTCTCCTCTAACTAGGGAACAGAAGGTTGGGGAATTAGCTTCTCTCCCTCCCCAGCTAAATGCTTGGCTAGAAGGCTAACTAGCTTGTCTTTGTTCAGGATGTCTTCACGATCCTTCTGTAGACCCTTGAGGACTCTTATTTGGTTCAAGAACAGAATTAGACATTAATGATTAAAGCTAGAGATTTCCAATATTTTCAAATTATTAATCCTGTAATACGGCTTAACTCTGCTTTTCCCCAAAACACTGATATTGCGACAAAGCCATTATGTTATTTACTCTGAATACACCTTAAAAACAGTCAATAAAAATTAACTAAGTTTTCATATATTAGCATGTCACCTTAGAATCATTCTTAGCTGTAAACAGAAATTGATTCTGTTTTATCTAATGTAAATTTACATTAAAATACATACATTATTAAACTGTTTGCTTTCTCATCAGAAAATTAGTAATCTCCAGGCAGAAATAACAAATTTATTGAAAATACATTGCAAAAATTTATATACAATGCTCTTTAAAAAATATATGGTTCATATTTAAGACATTTCAAAGAGCTTACCTTATAAAGAATTGAATCACAAACACAGAAAATGTCAATGATAACAGGATTTTCAAGCAGAGGAAGAAGATGATCAGGCATTCCTTGCCAAAAGTGTAATAAGAAATGCTGGATCTAGTTGCAGAGCAAAGAGTGTGTACATTAAGATTTTTCCTTAACTTGAACTAATATAAAGAACAGAACAAGAAAGCATATAATATGGTCAGCAAAGCATTCTTTGTCACCCTTACCTCTTCAAAGTTTCCATTAATTGCATTGTCCAGGATGCACTGGCAGTGAGTTTTGTACATCATTATGAGCGTATCAACCTATTTTAAGGAAGAAAAAGCTTAACCAAAGCATCCTTTTGACACTGCCTTCATTTTTTCAAGCATTCACTTGTTCATTCATTCAACACACATTATTAAAGCTCCTGTCATGTGCCAGGCATTGTGCTCAATGCTGAGGATTCAAAAATAAAGGCACAATTCTTATTTCAAGAAGCTTACTGCCTTGGGAAGGAAGAAAGACAAGCAAGTGAACTACTACAGTACAGTATAATAAGAACAATGAAAAAGGTGACAGTATAGGGAGCTATGGGCCAAAGCTATATAATTTCCTGCCTAATAAGAAAATTATCTTTGATTGGAAAAATAAATGTAAAATGGTAAAACTTGTCAACTCTTCAGACAGTTTTATTAAGTGAGTACTTGGGCAGTGTGGCATAGTGGTTTTCAGTTTCGGTTCTGGGGTCAAATAAAACTGAGCGCCCAGCTCCACTGCACTGCCTTACACAGGTTGCTTTGTCCCTGAGCCCTAGGCTTGTCATCTTTAAGTAGGGTGGCAATAACGTATTATGCATACGGTGTTAAGAAGATTAAGTAAAATAAAACGTGATGCACATAGAACAGCGTCTGGTACACAATAAAACCTTACTAATTATCACCTAACATTAGTAATAATATCAAATGACTCATTTACCCCAAAAAGATTTGAACATTGAATGTCCATTATGCAAAGTCTCTATTTCCATGTTACCACAGATATTTGGATTGCATAGTTTAAACATATTCTAAAATTTGCAATGGATTAGAACTAGATAATATTCTAGCAAATTAACAATATTCAAATTAAAACTCTTTATTTCATAAGCTAAAAACGTCCCTACCTGTTACTAGTTGTGTGGTCTATGTGAATAGGAGCATGGCTTAGAGCTTAAGGGTGTGAGCTTTGCCCTCAAACTACCTGTATTCGAATGCCAGCTCCAACTCCACTTACTAGCTATGTGATGCTGGGCAAGCTACTTAACATTTGTGTGTTTTAATTTCCTCATCTGTAAAATGGAGATAACAGTAAATATCTAATAGGGTTGTTAGGAGGACTAAATGTATTAACACATGGAAAGTGGTTGGAGTAATCCATAATACATGTTAAGAAATTGACTGATATTAACTACTTTTGTCCCAATAGTATCTAGGGTGGTGATGGTGATGGGGGTGTCCTATGCTAACCTTTTGCTCCCCAACCTTTATCCCTACACCCCAGAGACAGCACACATCTTTGTGGTTTATCTCAAAGCTGTATAATGATGACATGCAAGTTACCAATCTACCTCCAAGGAGGTATGCTAACTACAGGACATCTCTAGGAGGATATGTCATCATGAATGAAATGTAGACATGCTCTATACTTTACACAATGATATTATATTTTTAGATGGGTTGCCAAGACACATTTTTAAAGTGAGGATAAGGACATCATGAAAGATAGAAAGGAATTCATAACTGTCATCAAAAATTAACACTTTGAGCCCTGAAACCTACTAAATAAAGTAAAAGTAAGCTTTTATCTTCACAAGTATTTCTATTTATTTGTGTCCAAATTTATACACAAATCATCAAAATTTTTTAATCTTCCATTGGTACTTCATTTGTTTATTTAATATTTGCATAGTCTTAGGATAATACATTTTCACTGTAGTATACTTTGCATTCTTTATAAACACAATTTTGCTCAATTTTCTGAGAAGAGATATCACATTATAGAGGGAAGGAGCAGAGGCAAGGCTTATTTCCAGTAAAGTCAGTGAGCATGTGGTGGGAGGTGACAACTGTCTTGAGTGACACACTATGATGAGGCAGAAATCAGGTCCTTCATCTTCAGCCAACACCCCTCACTGGGGTCAACTTCTCACTGGGCAGTGTCCATCTTTTCTACCTCAAGAAAGCAGATGCTTACAGTGCTTAGCTTCAGCCCCACCCCTCTTTCTAGAAACTGGCAAATTACCTGGGGAACTTGGCTACGGGCTAAGAAGGTGAAAGACAGGGCCCAGCTGTCCTCAAGGGACAAAGAGGAATGTTAGTCCTGGTGCTCATGATGGGGACCACTAGAATAAACTTGGAAACCAGGGGTTATTTAAGCATCTTGATTCCTGAATGAGAAATGACCTACAGACCAGTTTTTCAAGTTGACAGGTAAGGAATTCCTTGGAGGTTAGCAGAGAAACTGAAATAAACTATTGGAACATGTTCCTCACCTCTCTTTTTTTCTTTCTTGCCTTCTCCATCCCCCTCTCTCTCACCAGGTATATTTACACGGTAAACAACTTCATGATATGTTTGCATGTAAGCAATCCTCTCTACAAAGGTGATCCAATGATACCCTCCCCAGAGGAACTTTGTTCCCTGAAGTCCCACTGATTTCCACAGGTTTCCCCACAAACTGCCCCACATGTTAACATTTATTAGGAGTGCTTCAAATTTGAAGTCATAATATCATACATTACATCTATAAGGTAAAAAAAAATAACATGATAATCTTGAGAAATCTGATGCAAGAGGAGAATAGTAGGAAGTGGACATACTTCAGGAGACTTGCTTGGAATTGGCATCAGAAAATTATCTTCAATTCTCTGTCTATTCTTAACTAGGAGAGTATGTGTGTTATCAGAATAAACCCCAGAAATTACTGTGCTTCTTCACTTTTCTATCAATAGACCTTTTTATCAATGTGTTATTTTTATTTCCAGTTTTTATAGAAAGTCCATTACTAAAGTAATACAGCTGAACCTTAGTCAATCATATTCCTCTATCTTTGCACCTCAAAAATATGAACTGACAATATACCATGAAAGGTGTTTTCCTCAAATGCTAATGAAAAATGACCTTTAGTTGAAAGAGGAATGTAGAAATCATTATGCCCTGATTTAATAACGGATCCTGCTATTAGTCAGCCAGTAGGTACCCAGCAAATGACTCTAGAAGTTCAGAAATAGAGGAGAATTTAGCCTTAGACTTTATTACATAAGCATTGAAGAGTCATATTGAGAATTATTTATAAACTGAATCCTATGAAAATGTTTCCTCCTTAACTTTCAAAAACAATTGCAAATGTAAGAGAGCACAGAATTTTAGAATTGAAAGCAAGCTTTGTGCTCATCTAGGGTGGTCTTTGCATTCATCTAGGTATCTCCCCCTCAGTACTAGGAACAAACTCTGTCCTAGAGAAGTGCTTGATGAAATTTACTGAAATTAAATGGAACTAATCAAAAACATAGAGCAGGTAATTAAAGAAACTGCATGTGAGAGACACATTTAGTATTTTCTACCTTGATAATGAGTTTCAAATAAAAGATAATCTTCAGTCTTCTGAGGTTTATTTGACCACCTTCTGATTACGTGCTATCATGAAGATGGTAAATAATTAATTGGAAAGTGTTTAATCGATGTTAGTAAAGGTTTGCCCCTCCTATAAATCAGTCAATTATGTTTGATTATGCAGATTTCTGACCGCTTCCTGCAAGTACCATGAGATTTCCAGCAAACTAAGATATGGAACCAGCATATCAGAAAATCAATACAGAAGTATCTTTAATTGATACCTTGTCTTTAGAAATGCATCCTTGGTACACAAGGTGTTGAGCACTGGGGAATTCTGGAAGAAGTGTTCCAGTTTTTGAGCTAAGCGAATATTTACGAGTGAAGCCACCCTATAATTTAGAAAAATGAAAAGAAACAAATCATTATCAACCATATGGCTCCAAAATACAATTTTAATAAAATAGAAACCCATAAAATTTCATTCTTCTTCATCTTGGAAACCATGAGGAATTAAGAGATTTGGATAAACTGTTTAGATGGTGTAACTGAATAAACTAGACATGTCAGCAAAATTGTTTCCAAACCATAGTTTCAAGTCAGGATACTTTTCCTATTATGTTGAATTTTAGTTTTGAACATTTGTTCATTTTCACAACTTTTAGAGATTTAATTTTAGTTCACATTTGTTAATGGCATAGTTTTGAAAGATCTACTTTTAGAACTATTGAAATTATTTTAACTATAAGAGGATCAGCAATTGCCAAATCCAACCTCCTCATTTATGGATTAAGTAAATGAGATGATAAGAAGTTAATTAACTCATTCAGTTTCAGAGATAATTAGTGGTAGAACTGTGATTAGAATCTAAGTCTTCTGATTCCCAAACTGGTACCCTGGACGTTCACACCTCTACCTTCCCCCACCTCTAGTGGTGGGAAAGCACACCTCTAGTAGTTTTCAGAAAATTAGAAAAAGTGACAAATAACAGATAATAATTAATGCTGCAGTGCTGATGCACCTACAAGAAATCCACACAGAAAGAGAGAATGCATATTTATGACAGAACAAGGGCCTCAGCAAATCAGTCTTTCAGGTTATAACTGATTGTTCCTGTGCCACAAACAAAATTTTAACAAACTGGATTATCAAAAGTTTGGACAAAGAATGAAATTGTGAATATGGTAAAGAAAGAAAAGTGTTCTTGGCAGGGACCAAATTTCATTCTTTCCCCCAATTTTCCCATATGTGTTTTTAGATTTTTTGTGTGTTTCTTTGTTTCTGCCACATTGAAGATATTTACTAGACAAAAGCTTTATTACTGACATAGGTAGGTTGGGTTCCTACTTTGTCTTATCATTCCCAACTTTTGTAGACTCTGCTAGACGTATCATCATAGACTGGAAAGAAGTCGGGAGGACTTTTGAGTCCTTAAACACCAGATACTTTAGAAACACTGATTTCTTATTGACTGATTTGATATAAGCTTTCAAAAACTCTTTATATTAAAAGTAGAATAGAAATCCATTTCTTTCACATTTGGTTTTAATTTTTAGCCTTGTTAACTTTATTCTCAAGTGTGGATAGAGAAGGATTATTCTGATTAAATATTTTTTAAGAAATTAATAAAGAACTACTACACAAATGATTAACTATCATAAATGGATATAACAGCACAGTTGATCCCAATCTACTCTATTTAATCAATCTTAATACTCAAAATATGTTTCAAAGACTTTCAATGCTTTGGGTTTGTCATTTATGAGCAACAATTATCGTTGCACTGTCAAAGACTGATACTGTCAATAAGTAGGAAAAATAATAGAATGCAAGAAAATAAAGAATTTAATCTTAAAGGAAGGAAACAGTTTGGCTAATATAAAACTAACATTTGATAGTAAACATAAAAGAATGCACCTAAAATCTAATTTTAGGAAAGTTTATACTTTTTCTTATACCTTTTCTCTTGGCAGGAAAATCATGTTTATTCATCCCAAGATGTAATTTGGTGAGATGGGAAAAGAGAGAAAGAGAAATATAAACCAAAAAATGACAATACATCATGTGGTATTAAATTTAGTTAGGAATATGAGAATAGCCTAATTTCCATTAAACAAATATTAGTCATGAAAAATCTTTCCACAAAGGAAAAGAAAAGCAAGCCCAGAAGATTTAACAGGTAAGTTTTATCAAGCATTCAGGAAATGGACAGTTTCAAACTTAAAATAATTTTTTCAGACAATGGAAAAAAAGACTACTTGCCAATTCATTTGAAAACTTTTATGCCAAAACTTGACAAGTATAGAAAAAGAAAGAAAAATTATAGGCCAATCTTGCTCATTATCATACTTGAAACAGTACCAAACAAAATATTAGCAAACCGAGTCTAGCAGTGTATAAGAATGATCATAGCCAAACTGCATTTGAATTCACCACATTAACAGAAAAAAAGGAGAATACTACATATTATATATTCATCTCAATTCATGTAGAAAAAGCATTTGTTTAAAATCCAACTACTATTCACTTCTCTCTCTCTCCACCACCCCCAAGCTAGAAATACAGGAAAACTCCCTTAATCATTCAATAAAGAATATGTTTCAAAAACTGACAGCAAATATCATACTCAATGGTAAAGTACTATAAACAATTTCTTAAAAATCAAAACTAAGATGAAGTTGCCTACTCTCACCTTTTTTATTCAACATTGTACTAGAGTTAATAGCCAGAGGAGTAAGAACAGAAAAAGTAATGAAAGATTAAACATTGAAAAGGAGGAAACAAAACCAGCATTATTTGCAACTGATGTGGTTGATTACATTGAAAAAATAAAACAAATTGCACAAAATTTGCTACAATTAACAAAAAGCTTTTAGTGAATTTGCTGGATACAAGATCAATGTAAAAGTCAACTGAATTTCTAAAACCAAGGAACAAACATTAGGAACATGAAATAAAAAAGACACTACATAAAATAAAAACAAATATTTGAGAATGCCTAAGAATAAGTCTAATAAAAGAAAGGAAAAACATTTATAAGAAAATGATTCAATTTTATCAAAAGGTATTAAAGAAATTATGAATAGGAAGTTTTAGCATGGTGAAAATGTCAGCTCAACACAAACTGATCTATTTCTTCAATGCAATTCCAATCAAATCCCATCAGGGTTTCTTTGTTATATTTAACAAGCTAATTCTAAAATGTGAGTGGAGATGCAAAAGACCAAAAATAGACACAACGCTCCTGATAAAGAAGAATGTGGCAAGAAGATTTGTACTATCAGATATGAAGATGTATTTTAAAGGTTTAATAAATAAAATTGTGATATTGGCATACGGATAGGCTAAAAGAACACTGAAATGAAGTAGATAGCTCAGAAGTGGCCCTTGTGTACATGATAAAATTGGCATGGCAGATTACCAGAGATAAAAATGGCTTCCTATCTCATACCACACTCAAAAATCAATTACAGGGAGGATTCTGGGAAGATGGTGGAGTAGGAATTACCAGGAATCTGTCTCCGCATTAAGACAACAATTGCATGGGCAGAACCTGTCTGATGTAACTATCTTGGAACTCTGGGGTCTATTGAAGACTTCCAGGGGAAAGCTTGGACGGTAAATTGCAGTTAATTTTGGTCAATTTCTTAGCTCTTAGCTCAGTAACAGCTACTATCCCTCCCCCAGACCATACCAGGCAGGCACAAGTTGCAGTAGCAGTTTGCTCACAGCTTGTGGGAGTCAGTGTGGGTGATAAGAACCTTGTACTCCAAATATTGGGGATCTGTGTTCTGATAACTGATCGCTGATTCTGATCATGGAGGTACAGACACAGAGGCAGGAAGTCACTTTTGCGTCCCCACCTCCAACTACTGCAAGCCCCTCCATCTCTGGCAGAGTGACTTCTAGGAGATTTAACGGACTGGTGCCTTTTATTCCCCTTCATTTTCCTTTTTTCCCTCTTTTGAGAACTAGACATTAATAGGACATGCAAAAGCCACCACATGTATGGGAGAAATTAGAATGTCACCAAGCATACACAGGGAAAGACACAGGCTCAAAAAGACCTGAGAAGACCTTAAGTTTATACCTCAGGCTGATCTTGGCATGAAGATAGCCTACAACAATCAAAAACAAAACAAAACAAAACAAAAGGCAGACCCTGGGGAAGAGGGAGAATCTGATTTCCACAGTTACCACATTATTAGATTCAAATGTTTTTTTCAAGGAAAAATCACAATGCATACAAACAGGAAAGTATAGCCTATTCAAAGAAAAAATTAAACCAACAGAAATTATCACTGAGAAAGACCAGATGGCAGACCTACTAGACAAAGACTTTAAAACAACTGTCTTAAAGATGTACAAAGAACTAAAAGAAGACACGGACAAAGACAAGAAAATGATATATGAACAAAACGCAAATATCAGTAAAGAGAGAGAAAACCTAAAAAGAAACCAAAAAGGAATTCTAGAGCTGAAATGAAAAATTTATTAGAGGGATTCAAAGCCAGATTTGAGTAGGCAGAAGAAAGAATCAGAGAACTTGAAGAAAGAACTAGTGAAACTATCAAGTCTGAGGAATAGAAAGAAAAAAATTAAGAAAAGCAAACAGAATCTAAGGAACCTGTGAGACATTATCAAGCAGACCAACATACACACTGTGGGAATCTCAGAAGGAAACAGATGGGAGTGGGGCAGAGAGATTATTTGAAGAAATAATGGCTGAAAACTTCCCAAGTTTGATGAAAGACAAGAATATAAATATCCAAGAAGCTCAACAAACTCCAAGTAAGATGAACTCAAAGAGACACACATTGAGACACAATATAATCAAACTTTCAAAAGACAACGACAAATAAAGAATCTGAAAGCAGCAAAAGAGAAGCAACTTGTCACATACAAGGGATCCGCAATAAGATTATCAGCAGATTTCTCAGCGGAAACTTTGGAGACCAGGTTGATATATTCTAAGTGCTAAGAGAAAAAACTGTCAACCAAAAATCCTATATCTAACAAAACTGTCTTTTGAAAGTGAGGGAGAAATTAGGACATTCACAGATAAACAAAAGCTGAGCAAGTTTGTTACCACTTGACCTGTCCTGCAAGAAATGCCTAAAGGGAGTCCTGAAGATTAAAATCAAAGGACACAAAACAGTAACTCAAAGTCATATGAAGAAGTAACAGACCATCAAAACATAAAGCAGAAATTGATAGAATTAAAGGGAGAAATAGTTCTTCAATAGCAGTTGGAGATGTCAATTCCTCACTCTTAATAATGGATAGAACAAACAATATAAGTAAGGAAATAGAAGACTTGAACAGCACAATAAAACAACTAGATCTAACAGACATATACAGAACATTCTAAGAACAACAGAATACACATTCCTCATAAGTGCACCTAGGACATTTTCCAAGGCAGACCATATATGATGGGCCACAAATTAAATCTCAATAGATTTTAAAAGGTAGCTATCACACAAAGTATCTTCTTTGACCACAATGGGATGAAGTTAGAAATCAATAGCAGAAGGAAAATCGGAAAAATTCACAAATTTGTGAAAACTAAACCACATACTCTTAAACAACCAATAGATTAAAAGAGATATCATAAGAGAAATTAGAAAATACTTAGAGATGAATAAAAATGGAAACACAACACACCAAAACGTACAGAATGCAGCAAAAGTAGTGTTAAGGGGGAAATTTATAGCTATCAATGTTTGCATTAAAAAACAAGGAAGATCTCAAATTAATAATGTAAATTTACCACTTAAGGAACTAAAAAATTAAGAAAAAACTAAATCCAAAGTGAACAGAAGGAAAGAAATAATAAAGATTATAGCAGAGATAAATGAAATAGAGAATTGAACAACAATAAAGAAAATCAACAAAACCAAAGGCTGGTTCTTCAAAGAGATCAACAAAATTGACAAGCCCACAGCTAGATTGACTAAAAAAAAAGAAAGAAACTCAAATTACTAAGATCTGAAATAAAAGACTACTGAGTCTACTACAATAAAAAAGATTTTAAGAGAGTACTATGAACAATTATACACCTACAAATTGGATAATCTAGATGAAATGGATAAATTCCTAGAAACACAAATCCTACCAAGACTGAATTACAAAGGAATAGATTATCTGAATCAGTCTATATCTGGAAGGAAATTGAATTGGGTTAATCAAAAATCTCCTGGCAAAGAGAGGCCCTGGTCCTGGATGGCTTCACTGGTGAATTGTATCAAACATGTAAAGAAAAACTAACACCAATCCTTCTCAAAGTTTTACAAAAAATTGAAGAGAAGGGAACATTTTCTAACTCATTCTGTGAGGCCAGCATTGCCATAATACCCAACTCAGATAAAAACACTACAAGAAAAGAAAACTACAGACCAAATACCTTATGAACACCTATGCAAAAATCCTCAACAAAATACTAGCAAACTGAATTCAGCAGCATATTAAAAGGATTATACACCATGACCAAGTGAGATTTATTCCTGGAATGCAAGGATGGTTCTACACATGAAAATCAATCAATATAATACACCACATTAACAGAATGAAGGGGAAAAATGCATTTGACAAAGTTCAACATCCTTTCTTAATAAAAACACTCAGCAAACTAGGAATAGTAGGAAACTATCTCAACATAATAAAAGCCGTGGGAAAACCCCACAGCAAACAGCATGCTCAATGGTGAAAGACTGAAAGCATTTCCTTTAAGATCAGGAACAAGGCAAGGACGTCAGCTTTCATCACTTCTATTTAACGTAGTACTAGAAGTCCTAGCCAGAACACTTGGGTTAGGAAAAGAAATAAAAGGCAATCAAATTGGAAAGGAAGAAGTAAAATTATCTCAGTTCACAGATGATATGATCTTAAATGTAGGAAGCCCTAAAGACTCCACAAAAAGAAAAAAACTTGTTAGTACTAATAAATGAATTCAGCAAAGTAGCAGGATACAAAGTCAATATGGAAAAATCAGTTGCATTTCTATAATATAACAATGAACAATCTGAAAAGGAAATTTAGAAAACAATTCCATTTACAATAGCATCAAAATGAATAAAATACATAGGAATTAACTTAACCAAGGAGGTGAACAACTTGTATAATGAAAACTACAAAACATTGCTCAAAGAAATTAAGGAAAACATAAATGGAAAGACATTCTGTGTTCATGAATTGGAAGACAATATTAAGATGTAAATACTATTCAAAGCAATCTACAGGTTCAATGCAAAATCCCAATGATGGTTCTTTGCAGAAATAGAAAAATCCATCCACAAATTCATGTGAAATCTGAAGGGACCCCAAAGAGTCAAAACAATCTTGAAAAAGGAGAACAAAGTTGGAAGAGTCACACCTCTTGATTTCAAAACTTATTACAAAGCTAAAGTAATCAAAACGGTGTGCTGCTGACATTAAGACAGACATATAGATCAATGGAATAAAACAGAGATCCCAGAAATAAACCCTTGCATAAATGATCAAATGATTTTTGATGAGGGTGTCAAGATCATTCAATGGGGAAAGGGCAATCTTTTCAACAAATGGTGCTGGGAAAACTGGATATCCACATGCAAAAGAATGAAGATGGGTCATTCCCTAATACCACATACAAAAGTTAACTCAAAATGTATCAAAGGTTAAATATAAGATCTAAAACTATAAAACCTCTTAGAAGAAAACATAGGGTAAAAATCTTCACAATATTGGATTTGGCAATGATTCATTGGATATGACACCAATGGCACAGGCAACAAAAGCAAAAATAGACAATTTGGATTTCATAAAAATTAAAAACTTTTGTGCATCAAAGGACACTATCAACGGAGTATAAACAGAATCTATGGAATGGGAGAAAATATTTGCAAATCATATCTCTGATAAGGGATTCATATCCAGAACACGTAGAGAACACCTAAAACTCAACAACAGTAAAACAAAGACAAAGGACTTGAATAGACATTTCTGCAAAGATGATATACCAATAGTCAACAAGCACATGAAAAGATTTCAATATTACTAATCATTAGGGAAATGCAAATCAAAACCACAATGAGATACCACTTCACACCCATTAGGATGGCTAGTATTTAAAAAAAGAAAAACAGAAAATAGCAAGTGTTGGTGAGGATGTGGAGAAATTCGAACACTTGTGCACTGTCGGTGGGAATGTAAAATGGTAAAGCCACTGTGAAAAACTTCCTAAAAAAATTAAAAATAGAATTACCATATGATACAGTAATTCCTCTTCTGAGTATACACCCAAAAGAAGTGAAAGCAGGGTCTCAAATAGATATTTGTACACCCATGTTCATTGCAGCATTATTCACAATAGCTAAACTGTGGAAGCAATCCAAGTGTCCACTGACAGATGAATGGATAAGCAAAATGTGGTATATATATATATATAATGGAATGTAATATAATGGGATTGTATATAATAAAGGAATATAATGGAATATTATTCAGCCTTAAAAAGGAAGCAAATTCTGGCATATGCTACAATATGCATGAAACTTGAGGACATTATGCTAAGTGAAATAAGCCAGTCACAAAAAGACAAATACTGTATGATTCCACTTACATGAAGTACCCAGAGGAGTCACAGTCATAGAGACAGAAAGCAGAATGGTAGTTTCCATGGGCTAGAGGGAAGTGGGGATGGGGAGTTATTGTTTAATGAGTACAGAGTTCCAGTTTTGCAAGATGAAGAGTTCTGGAGATGGATGGTGGTGATGGATGGATAACAATGTGAAT
The DNA here is from genome assembly GCA_031878705.1 of Tapirus indicus. Lineage (NCBI taxonomy): Eukaryota > Metazoa > Chordata > Mammalia > Perissodactyla > Tapiridae > Tapirus > Tapirus indicus. The sequence continues at coordinate 38,333,677 of CM062933.1, read as the reverse complement.
GTACTTAATACCACTGAACTATATACTTAAAACTTAAGATAGTAAATTTTATGTGAATTTTACCACAATAAAAAAATCAATTACAGATGAAATAAGGACTTAAGTGTTGAGTAACTTTATACTTTTAGAAGAATACATAGTAAAATATTTTTATGATGGGACATATGCATAGATTTTAAAAAACAAGATACAAAAAAAAACTAACCATAAAATTAAAAATTATTTTCATCAAAAGACACTATAGAATGTTGAGCCATGCTACCAACAGGGAGAAGTTATTTACAACAAATAACCTACAGGATATTAGTATCCAGAATATATAAAGAACTCATAATAATCAAATTTTAAAAGAGTAAAATTATGTGATCTGAACAAATATTCATAGAAGAAAATTAGCCAATAAAAATCGAAAAAGATATTCAAGCTCATATTTTTGAAATAGCTATCAAAAAACAATTTTCAAATAAAAACCAGATAACATTTTACACCCATTGGATCAGCAAAAACTAAAACATCATTCAATGCAAAGTGTTCGTGAGAATGTGGAGCAAAAGGAACGTTCACACACAGCTGGAGAAATGTAAGCTGATACAACCATTTTGGAAAATAACTTGACCTTAACTAGTAAAGTTAAACATGAGTATATCCTAGGACCCAGATTTCCACTCTTGACATACGCACCTGGAGAATGTTCACAGCAATATTGTTTTCAAGAAAAATAATTCCACTAACAATGGAATGAATAAATGCACTGTAATATTTTCATACAATGGAATACTACACAACAATACAAATAAAGGTACTAGAACCACGTATATTAACATTGATGGATCACAAAACCTAATGTTGAATGAAACCAGAAAGTCACCCAAAAAAATGAATCCATTTCTAGGTAAGCAAATAATAAACAATACATTGGCGATAATAAACTGGGCAATAATAAACAATACGTAAAATTTACTATCTTAACCATTTTTAAGTATATAGTTCAGTGGTATTAAGTACATTCATATTGTACGACCTTCACACCCTGTTTAGGTATACACCCATAAGTGATAAACTTTAAGCAAAAACAAAGGAGTGATTAACACCAAATTCTGGAGAGCAGTAACTTTTGGTAGGGAGGGAGAGGGACGTGATTGGGGTGGGGAACACAGAGGACTTCTCTCTTTTAAGCTATGAGGTAGGTCTTGAGTTTTATCTTATGGTTATTTTTAAAACTCTGTGTGTATGTTATGAATAATAATTTCCCAATAAAAAATGTTAGAGTGCTAAGGAAACACATATTAAAGAACAAAGTACACGCCTTTTATTTTACTACTTATTTAAAACTCTTAAGCTGATGAATAATTCTGTGTAATAGAATCTAGCAACATGTGTGGAGCATGAACAGGAGGCAAGAGCACCCAAGGAAAAAATTTTTTAATTAAATTTGTTTGGATATTTTAACAACTGGGTACAAAGTTGGTATAAATCAATTAATAATATGCTGTCCAGAACGTGTAACACGAAAAGAAAGGATGAATCGACAAGCTGGGAAAAAGGTAAAATACGTTTTACTTTTAATTTTTAATTCCACTAATTTTAATTCCACTAATATGTTTGCTATTTTAATTGCGGAGGTGCCAGGTCACAGGCCAGCTACAGAAGTCTGTTTGTTTTTTTTTTTTTTTTCCTCAACTGATGACCAGTACTCTTGAGTGAACTATTAAGAATCTTATTTCCAAAAGAAAACAAGAAGAAACCTACAGAAAAGAAAGAATATAAAAGGCCAGAGGGTCTGATTTATGAGGAAAGATTAAAGGATTTAAGCTGCACAGTTTGGCTAAGTGATGACTAAAAGAGAGCATGATAACAGTCTACAAATATTTGAAAAGCATATACCAAGGAGGGAGGATTTGTTATTTATCTTGGTACAAAGTTGTTAAACTGGCCATGAATGGTTGATGTTAAAGAGAAGGAAACTCGGGCTATCAGGGAAACTTCCTGGTTGAAATGTATGAAATTAAGGGATTTACTCCCTAAGAAATAATGGCAACTTCATTACAAAGCGAGTTAAAACAAAAGGTGGCCCACACTAGATTCACAGGAAAAGAAAGGCTTTCTTTCTTTGATCAGGACAAAGTATTGAAACTAGGTTTTGTTCGTTTCTTTTATTCCTTGGGATTAAAGATTCTGAGACATTTCTGAAATTTGAACCACTACATTTATGAATAAATTTAAAACAATCAAAATTCATATCACTGATAATTACTCTTACCATCCTCTATTTGTTTTGCTTTTGTTGTTGTTGATTTTGTTTGCTTTTATATTATAAACTATTTTAAACTTAAAAAAAGATATTGATAAAAAGTAATAAATACCCACGCACTTACCATTCTGATTAAGACATTAGACATTTGAAATATTAAAGCAGCCTCTGTAGCCCTCCCTAACCTCATTCCCTATCTTCCCTACAAGAAATAATTAATGTTCTGAATTTGGTTTATATCGTCTCTACTCAAACCTCCAAATATTTACTTCATATGCAAATATTCTTAAGCAATATATACTATTGGTTTAAAATTGGTGCCATACAGTATGTATCCTTTTATATTCAATGAGCTTTTTCCACTCCATTTTAGGTTTTTGACATGAATCTAATTTGATTCTTACAGCTGTAGTTCACTCATTTCCAAAGCAGTATAGTATTCCCTTGTATAAATACATAAAAATGTATTCTCTCACTACATCATAATGGACACTTATTTTCCCATATTCTGACATTATAAACAAAACTGCAATGAACATCCTCATACATGCGCCCTTGTGGACAGTATGAAGGTTTCTCTAGGAATGCAATCATAAGGTGTGTGCGCCTTCAACTTTACTAATTACTGTCCCTCCTCCTGATTATGAGAGTTCCTTTGCTCCACATTCCTAACAACATTATATTTTCAAACTTTTTAATCGCTGCTCTTCCAATAATAGTGAAATAATTACTCGCTATGATTTTAATTTGCATTTCCCTGATTAAAATTAAAATTTCCATGATTAGATTGAGCACTTTTCATATGTTTAGTGGCAGAAATAGTATTCAAAATATTTATTGACCATATGTTATGGAACTGGTCAATCAGAATGGGTGCCATGAACACCAATACTATTTATTAGTCATTCTTTTTCATCTTGTGTGAATTGCCTGCTCATATACTATGCTATATTTCTGTTGGGTTGTCTTTTTTATTATTGAGTTGAATATTTTACATATTCTACAACAATACTTCTAGTAGAACTTTCTGTGATGATGAAAATGTTCTATATCTGCACTGTCCAATACCACATATGGCTATTATGCACTTGAAATGTAGCTAATGTGACAGAGAAACTAAACATTTTATTTTATGTAATTAATAGCCACATGTGGCTAGTGGCTACCATATTGCACAGCATAGTTTTAGATATTAATCCTCTGTCACTTATATGATATAAAAATATTCAGTTTTATTTTACATATTTTATATATGTGAAGCCATATATGCATATATTTACTTTTGTGTCCTCTTTTTCTTCCTAATTAACATTTCTCCATGTCACTAAAAGAGCCTTTTAACAAATGATATAATATTCAGTCCATAAAGGTCCTATAAATTATATAACCATTTCTTTATCATTAGCCATTTAGGTTGCATAGCTTTTCACTGTAGTCAATAACAATTTTGTGCACAATAGTTTGTCTGCATATCCTATTATTTCTTTATGTGAGATTCATACGAAAGTGAAATTAGTAGGAGAAAGAGTACGAATCCTTTCAAGACTTGATATAGATCTGGCAACTATGTTCCAGAAAGTTTGTTCCATCTTCACCAGCAAGATGTGAAAGAGCTTATCCCTCCATACCTTCACTAGCTTCACCATAATTTCTTAATATTTGATAATTTTATAATATACAATGTTATTTTAATTTTTATTTATTTGGTAGTCCATTTTTCATGCATTTATTGGCCTTTTCTTTGTTATGTGTATTGTCTATTCATATCTTTTAGTATTTATGGTGGTCTTCATATTTTTCTTATAAATTGATAGGATTTCTCCTTCTAGTAGAGATATTATCCCACTGTTGTATTTGCTGAAAATATTTTCCCCAGTCTTTTCTTTGACTTCAAATTTTGTATATGATGCTTTTGATACAAAAAAGTTTTCAATTTCTATTTTTACTTTTTCCTGTGATATTTCTTAAATTGTTTTCATGCTTAGAAAGTCATTCCCCATCCAGAAATCAGGTTAGATACATATGTTTCCTTCTAATTATTCTTTTTATATTTAATAATTTACATGAAATTCATAAAGATATGAGGTATAGAAATTTTTTCCAAAATAGTCCATTTTTCTAACATTATGCCCTGAAGAATTTTATTTATTTATTTGGTACTCCATCTTCCTCCAGAAAGGGCTTAAGACAATTCACTGAAAAATATTTTCTCCCTTCATTGGTTGTAATGTCTCATTGATCATACACTAAATTCTTCTATATATTGGGGTCTTTTTCCAGGTATCTAATCTCTGCTGTAGACTTGTTCTACCTACAGTTGAGTCAGTATCATAATTTTTGATATCTGCCAGACAAGTCCCCTTTTGACTACTCTTGCTTACATTTCTCATAATTATTACTCCTGATCATTCTTCAAGATCAAGTGTATAGTCATTTTAATCATTTCCAAAAATTAATTACCCACTCAAATTTTCATTAGAGTATTAAATGTCTAAATTAATTCAGGAAGAATTGGCATACTTATGATATCTAGCATTCCTAGCTAGGCATGTGATATGTCTTTTCATTTAAAATTTTCTTTTATATCTGTATTTTGTTTTCAAACAGGTAGTATGCATCTCTTATTACAATTTGCTCTTAAATATTTTGGATTTCTGCTGATTCCTGCAACTTAAATTGTATAATGCCCTACCTATCTTGTCTTCCACAGAGACTGTTCCCACCTCTCTCAACAGGGGATCTGTGAGAAAATTAAGTCCTACAGAAAAGGATTTGAGTGACCATTTTGTCAGTTCTCCCAAGGATGGCACTTAGCTAGTACCATTCTAGATGCATAAAAGAGCTCAGTCCTTACATACAATGGGTGCCTTAGGGCATCAGAGCTACACTTTCTCTGGGAATCCTGACTGAGAATTGTTGGCACTTTCTTTAAACTCTTCCAAGTCCCATTCCCCTCCTCCCGCCCCCCAGTGATTTTCAGTCACAGAAGATGACCTAACTGACTACTGACTAATACCTCGGAGAGAAATCTGAAACCACCAAACTACCTCAATTTCCTGCCACAAATTCTACAAATCTACTTGCATCTGGATTTACCCTTTCGTCTTTCCAGTTTTAATGAAAGAAGGGTTCTTTCTCTCTAGGGCCACTTACTCCACTCTGAAGCTCTTCCCCATCCACCTCTTCAGTGACCTTGTGCTCTCAACTTTCCCCTCTCCTTCACATCTTCAGTCTCTCCTCTTTACTGGATCTGTTTTACCAACACTAGAAGGATGGTCCAATCATCCTTCAAAACTAAATTTCAAGTCCTCCTCCAACTGTCACCCTCAACTTCACTAAGTTTTCCACATTCAATGCCCCTTCCCACTCATTTCACACAGCAGTCAAACCTCAGCTCTCCACTGAAAATGCTTTCCTTGAAGTCATTCATTATCTCCACTTAACTAATTTCATAGATCTTTTCCAGTCTTTATCTTGATAATCTTTTACAGCCATTTGATAGTAGTAACCATTCCCTTCTGTTGGAAACATTCTTTTCTCTCAGCTTCTGTGACACTATACTCTCCTCTTTTTCTTCTTACCTCTGGATTCTCCTCAGTTACTTTGCTGACCTTTTTCTTCTTTCCCAATTTTTACAACTCTTTTCTTGTAACATATTCTCTTCTTATTCATTTTTTTCTCTAGACATTTTTATCTATTACCATGGCTTCAATCACCATCAAACTAAAAATCTAACTAAGTTGTCTTGTCCAGTCACATATATCCAACTGCCCACTTCAAGTCTACACTGGATGTTTCACAAGCACATCAAATATGACAAGTCTCAAATTGAACCCATTATCCTTCTACTCTTTCTACCTGTTTCTCCTCCAATGTTTCCAGCTCAAATCAGTCATTTCTCTCCATCCCTAGGGCTATTATCCTAGCCCAGATGTTCTCTTATCCAGACTATCTATATATTCTAACACAATGCTCCTCTTGCTTGCCTTCCTGTGCCAGTGGTTGACAATTGGCAATGTCAGAGACAGTTTTGGTTGTCACAAGGGTGAGGGATGCTACTGGAATCTAGTGAGTAGAAGCCAGGGTCACTGTGATGTTGCTAAACTTCCTTCAGTGCACAGGACATCCCCCATAACATAGAACTATCTGGCCCAAAATGTCAATGATATCGAGGTTGAGAAACTCTAGCCTATGCTGTTCCCTCTGTCCGGACCACTCTTCCTCTCTCTTACCCTACTCCACTCCTCTTCCAAGCTCCCACTTATTCTCATTTCTTTCCTGAAATGTCATTCCTGTGGGAAATGTCCTTAACCACTTAAACTAGGCTAATCTCCATGACACCCTTTATAATTACTTATTCAAGATATATTTTTCAGCTAAAAGATCAAATGTAAAACTGCAAAATCAAACTGTAAAAGATCAAATCTGCCCATTCACTATTTTGTCCCCTAGTACTTGTAACTTCTTATATCTATTGATTAATATCCTTTTTTTGTGAGGGGAGATGGGCCCTCAGCTAACATCTGTTGCCAATCTTCTTCTTTTTGCTTGAGGAAGATTGTCCCTGGGCTAACATCTGTGCCAATCTTCCTCTATTTTTTGTATGTGGGACGCCGCCACAGTGTGGCTTGTTGAGCAGTGTGTAGGTCTGCACCCAGGATCTGAACCCACAAACCCTGGGCCACTGAAATGGAGCATGCAAACTTAACCACTATGCCACCGGGCTGGCCCCTTGATTAATATCTTGACCATAGGTTTTAAAAAATATAACTTTACTCAGAATTTTTAAAAAAGCAAATACATCTCTCAGTCTTATTTCCCTTAGCTACAAAAGAGCAATGTTATCACCTGTTTTCTCTACCTCACAGTTATTAATGTTCGAATGACCTGAAGTCTATAGAGGTTTACACTGAAAGTCTAGCATCCTGAGCAAACTATGACGTTGGTCACTCTAAGTACAAAACAATTTTTTGCAAATTTCAACTTTATTAAACAAATACTTTATTACCATTTTTAGGAAGTATTTAGAGTAGTTCTGAGCCTTTAAAATGCCCTTAATTGTGTTAATTTCTATAATCATCATAACAATGATACTCTATTATTGCTTCCGTATCTTCAGAAAAATAGGCTGTATAGCCTAATCAAAATATTTTATTTTAACTTTATTAAAAAAATCAACACCTGAATTTGTAGTGTACTCTTCAAAGAGGAAACAGTAGACTTTAGAAACATTTTTCTTTTATTCCATAAAGCGAGGCTTGCCATACACACTCTGTATCAGCTGATGTTTCCCTAGTACCACCAGCCTCATCAAAGTGGTAGAAAGAACACCTGAGAGAAATTACTTAAATTCCCTATTGACATAAACTTCAGTCAACTGAAGTGTATTTCTAAGTCAATATTTTTGCACTTTCACAATTGTTTATCTAATAAAGAGCTATTATTTCATTGATAAAAAGAGCAATCTAGTGGATTTTATTATGTAATTAGCCATTAAAAGCACTGGTGGGAAGAAATTGGTCATTTCAGAGGGTTGGGGGCTTTATATTATTTCTTAAGATAATATGCTTGCATCATTTCACCAAACTAATGGAGTTATAATTTACCTCAGATCCAGATTTACCACACAACACATTGATATGTGCCCTTACTTCTGTGGCACCTCTTTTTAATGATTAGTTAACTTGAGGATAATGAAGGTCTTATCCTGTGTCTAATTAGCCATGCAGTCCCTAATGGTAGTCTAACTAACTCATTTAGATAAAGTCAGTTTGCTGATCTGTTCTTTGATTGGAGGTGGGGAGGGTAAGGAAAGTCTAGGGAGAAAGTGTGTGTGTGTGTGAGAGAGAGAGATGTACCCTTTATCCCTAGCTCCTACCTCCACCATCCCACTCCCCTATTTCAGAAGAGATCAGCAAACTGACTTCTACATATGTATATATATTTATATATATACACATAGAAACAAAGTGGTTAAAAACAAACCACAGGCTTCTTGATAACTATCAAAGATCTTGTCTAAATGGGTGTATTCCAAATACCAACTCTTTCCATATTCTCAGCTTTAGGCTTTTTGTCTATATTTAAATGGAAATGTCTTGGATCAATAACGGTATTTTTTTGCAGTCTCTTAAGTATCTGATATTAGGTAAGGATAACTGAAAAATTACCCCTTCTAGGTTAATTGGAAGTTGTTCAGTAGGTCCATGTAAAGAATCATTAGTTTCCCCAAATCTAACAGCTCTGTCTGAAGTCCTCAATCATTCAAGGGGCTCCTAATAAATAACATTTATTTCTATATTTGCCAGTGAGGATGATTGACACATTGTTCAGCTTGTAATATATATTATAGAAGATGCTAAATAGAAATAAAAATAATTCTTACCTCATTCTTCAGCTTGCTTCCAGAAAACCTTAAAAATCAGTACATTTTCCGTTAGTTTAAAAAATACGTATATACAGTTAGAGCAATCAAGGAAATGCAGAGGACTTAGAAAAGTACCATGATTAGTGAAATAAATCTGGAGGAATTTGTTTGATTTTTCAAAGGAACCCAAGCATCTTTCTCACCTTACTAAAAAAAGTAAGTCTTTTAAGAGAAAGTAAAATGAACAATATTTAGGGAAGTCACGTAAGATTTAAAGCAAGCAAAGAACACTTGACATTAACCATTTGTGTCCTGGTCTGTATTTTCACTTTACAGTGAGTTGTGGCTAGTAAGCTGCCATTGTGTTATTTGTAATATCTGAGTTCATCTTAGTACGACTCAAGTGTCTAAACTCATTTTTTTCACAGACTTTACTTTTAAAAATAATTCATTCTTTTGAGAGCTAAGAGCAGTTCTTGATAAATCATACCATAAGGCAATCCCAGATGCAGATTCCATTATTCAGAGCTACAGTATTTAAAAAATAGTAATTGTATATTATCATTGGTTTCATTGGATGTCACCTTACTTGTCAATGACCTCCTCCTGGTAGGTAATGGCAGATTAGAGAAATGTGTTCTTTATATTCCATTGTGTTTTTCTTTTCATAGAGACTCAAACAGGTCGGTAGCTTTATCTTACTAAGGTAAGCTGGTATTCAAGGTATATGTGTTTAGAGGTGATTATAATAAACTTTCCATCTTTGTAAGGTACTAGTCAAGCACATAGATCTTTAAAACAGATTATCTCTTAGAAAAAAAATTACATTTTCTGCCTTTATTGAATCCAGCCTGAAAATGGACTTACTCAGCCTTATGAGTAAATATTAACTTAAAAGCAATTCTGCTTCCCTGATTTCTTCTTTTCACCTCTCTGGGACACCTCATTCACCATTAATTTCTCATTAATGATTACAAATTATATAAACTGCCCTGTAATCTAGACCGTATCATTGTAAATGTCCACACAAAGTTGAAATTAAGGTCTGATGCTTAAAAGAAAACATTTCAATAAGCAAAATTAGTAAGTCATTTTATTCAATAGATACTATGCATATTTAAAGAAATGCAGAGAACTTGTCTTGAAGATAGTAGAACTCTACCTCGTCAGGCCTTTTCCAGAATAAACGGAGTGGTAATATGCACTGCTTTCTTTGATGCCAATCCCATAATAATGATACCTAGAACAAGGACAGGAACCAGCTCTGAGTTAATGAAGGGGTTTTTTGAAGGGGAAAAAGAGACTGAAGTATAATTGAAGTCAACCACAAGTATGAACTGCAACCCCTTAATCATCTTCCTCTCGTTCCCGATTTTTTCAAGGAACATCTTAATGTGTTAAATCCCTCTTTGATGGTCCCTAATCTTACTTATAGTCACATTTTTGGCTCTAAAATGGAAAAAGATAGGAGAATCACCCACTGCCAATCCACTTCTAACCCCTAAAATATTAAGGTCCAAAAAACAAAAAATATGCAAGCGTAGGCATTTAAATGTAGGCATTTTAATTTGTAAATGTAGGCATTGACTGTAAGTATATCAAGTATACCTATTTGTAAATTACTTGTTCAATTTAAATTTAGTCAAGTGAACAAGAAAGTATGTTTTCTCTGTAGTATATCTGTTGGATGGAGAAAAGAGTATGACATTCTGTGTGAAGAAGATACGACTGTCATGCGTAGGAATATGTATGAAGCATGTGATCTTTTAAAACATATTTTCAGAAGCCAAATTCACTGTCATTTTTCAGTTCAAACTTTTGTGCAACAATGGGGGAAAAACTATTTATGTTATGAATCAATGGAAATATGAAATATGGAATGTAAGAGCGCTACAAATAATTTGTTATAAATGTGTCTATGGATCCTGAGCCACAGGAAGGTATAGCATCTCATCCATTCTCAAGTTGCAGCTCATTCTCCTTTGCTGCAGACTCCATTACACACCCAAGGACAACTGCTACTAATTTATACAAAAGCTAGTCAAACAGTGGGCATTTGTCGAGGGTGGGCAAAGCCTGTTAACTTCTGCTTTCACTTTCCTTGCCCCCATCCCTCTCCCATGAGGCACCACTACCTACCAGGTTACCTATAGTTTCAATTTGCATTTATCTAAGATCAGGGAAGGGATGAAATAAAAGAGAGTAGATGGTTTCCAGTGGACTCCAGCATAGCCAAATTTAAAATTTCATTACTTATTAGCATCATCATCTGAGTTTGAAGTGGACAGGACAATGCAGGATCTAAGTTTCAAGGCCTCTTTTCTGACCTCAGCAATAAACAAAGGACTTGGCAGAGCAATTCCACCCCTAAGCATTTTCAAGGCCCAGGACAAAAGTACAAATGGAGAACCACATACTATATATCTAAATATTTAAAATATATACATCAAGCTAGGAAACAGCTAAATAAAATATCCCTAGCCTTTTACCCTGTCAATTTACCTCCCTAATGATCTGGTAGGCAAGTATGAATTTAGAATTCTTAGATCTTGGAGTTCCATGTGGGAACATGGTGGTAAGAGAAGAGCCACTTCTTTTATTCCTAACCCCTTCTTCTTTGTTTACTGTGAAGGGCCTCTTGTGAACTTCCAAGATCCATCCACATCCCACTCCCCCAAGGAGCTGCCCCCTGGCCACCCCTCAAGTTTATGTACACTGGTGGAACAGAGCACCCTGCTAAGGCTGAATGGGGGAAGAGCCCCACAAAGGCACAGAAGGCAGGACTGGGGCTATTTGGACAAGGAATTTCAGGGCCCCAGAGACCTGGAATGTGGTCCTGAGTGGGGATGTGGTCTTTGGGTGGTCACATTCACTCAGATAATGGACTCCTGGTCTCCTGGGAAGGGAAGAGCTGGAGGAGGGCCGGAACAGAGCCCTTGAAAGTATGAGGTCCAGAGATGGATTCTCTCCTGTTAGGTTCTAAGGGCAGTACTGGGGCAGAGAAGTTGCATCTAATGATCTCGGGCCCTTTGAGATGGAGAGGAAAGAGTTTTTAAATATTAACATATATTATATAATATATATAAGAAATGTTTCCAGAAAGAGATGCTGTATTTGAGAAACAGTAATGGGGGTGATCAAGATAAATGAAGATATTTTATGATTATGGCAGACTGGGAACAAGTTTCCAAGTCCTGAGTTTTGGTAGAAGGACAATGCTGGTTTGTTAACCTGAAGAGAGGAGGCTCGCAACTGCTCCATTCTTACAGTACAGAAATTAACCCTATGGTAGATGAGGAAAAAAGAGCCTCTAAGGTATACTGGAACAAAGGGAGAAACGAAAGAAATATAAAACTTATGAAAACTAAAAATATTGAACTAATTTATGTCTCTAATTAGCAATGAAAAGAAAGAAGCTCATTTAAATCATAAAGACCTTACCAAAAGCAGCTACATTAATGGAAATAGATATGGGAAATACCTAAAAACCATGAACAAATGAGAAGATTTAGAGGATATTCAGTCAAGCATATTAGAATCAGTTAATAAACCTATGGGTGTGAAATAAGCAATTATATTTCCTTTATTAGATGTTAGAAAAAGATAACAAAGGAAATGTCTTTGTATTAGAAGAAAGAAAGCAAGTGATGTCTGAGAACAAAGGGATCTATTACAATGGAAATATATTGTAATTTCATATTCTTTTGCAAAGCTTGCTGTTTGTTCTATAGACACTATAGTTTAAATAACTATATTTTAGCCACTTGCTGAAGCAATATACGTTAAGCATTGTTTTAAAAATTGACAATCTTCTTTTATTATAACTTTAATCTTCTTGTTTCTCATCTATAATCCTTTTTTCAACATGTAAATATTACTATACCATGGTAAAGTGGTTTGCCATGCAGATTGAGAAGAAAATACATTGCCTTCACAGGTGGTAGACAAAAATCCTAACACAAGTCAAAGGGATGACCATGAATTCAACAAATATTGGAGGACATACTGTGTCCTGACCACTGTGTTAGATGTCAGTGCAGTGATAAAGAAACAGACATGGAAAATCAGGGCAGGAACACGTGTGATTCTGAATTCCACCCTAGTCCCTGGTTTCCTGAGCCAGACCACTTGCCAGTCATGGAACAGTGACCCCATTGACCAGCACTGAGGAACAGTTTACTTCCATTTTTTAAAATTACCTGATGATCATATTTTTAAAAAATTGCAACACCCTTTAGGACCCAATAAATACTGACTAACATGGATATGTCATTTTTTCTTACTTAGGACTTTTTAAGGAAAATATATTTTCATTACACAGGTTAATTTTTTAATATGTATTATTTTGCCCCCTACCTTCCAATTGTTAGGGCAGAATATCTTTAAAAATAGAAGTATTTAATCCGTCCAACTACATTCAGAGTCAAGATTTTACATCTACCAAAAAAAAAGTCCTTCTAGGGGCTGGCCCAGTGGCATAGTGGTTGGGTTCACGCACTCCACTTCGGTGGCCCTGGGTTCGTGGGTTCGGATCTGGGGCACAGACTTATGTACCACTTACCGGGTCATCCTATGGCAGGCATCCCATATCTAAAGTAGAGGAAGACGGGCACATATGTTGGCCCAGGGCAGATCTTCCTCAGCAAAGGGAGGAGGATTGGCAGCGGATATTAGCTCAGGGCTAATCTTCCTCACACACACACACACACACACACACACACACACAAGTCCTTTTAAAGTAATGTATGTATTTTATTCATAGGTCAAATGTAAATGACACTGTCAACCCAGACACACACTGACACGTGAGGAAGGTGACTTGGTCAGCTACACGTCACCCTACAAATGAGAAACAGCATGTCCTTTTCTCATTAGCAATGCCTCATAATTGAGATATGTTGACGTAGCTGAGCATGCTCTAGCAACACAATCTAGTAAACATGCCAGCTGATAGAGAACTGGTGAAAGAGTGAATTCTCTTTTCTTCAAACATGTACACAGTGCTTACTATGTGCTAGGTGCTGAGGATTCAGAGAGGCAGAAGAGGAGGAGTTGACAGTTTTATGAGGAAGAAAAGCATACAAAAAAAGAACTGCAATACTAAATTAAAATGTGCTAAAATTAAAGGAGGTGGTAGTAGGTAGTAATAGAAATAGTTACCATTTATTAAGGACCTATTACATGCAAAGAACTTTATGTATGCTCCATTTCAAACTTCCACAGCAGCCTGCACATAAAGTATTAACTCCATTTAAAAGAAGAGGCTTAAAAAAGGTTATGCGATTTGTTTGAAAAGGTTGTGTGAAAAGGTTATGAATTTGAAGACAAAATTCAAACCCACAGCTCTACAGAGCACTCTGCTTCAATAGCCCATGTTGCCTCCATACTCAAGATGCAAAAGGTATACATATATATAATTTTATATCTCAATTTTATTTATAATTAGAAACTCTAAGTGAAATATAGTTTGAATATGCTTGCACTCAGCATACACACTCCCTCTTCTAGGTCAGCATGAATCATATTAAGCATTGATAACTAACAAGAATCATTAAGACCTACATCATTGATCTGGACGTTTCATATCTGACATTCCATATATAAACAAAGACTTCTTCTAGAATGTAAGCTCTCTATAATAGGAAACCAATAAACATTTGTTGAATAAATAAACTAACAACATGAAAAAAGTTAAAAATAATAATGTCATAATGAAAACTTTATAAACAGGAATTTGTCAATAAAGGGCATGCATATGGTGCCATATACTTAAGTATATCAGCACAATTTTAAATTTGGTAGAGAGTAAAGAATCTCTTGTCTAACATGGTATACGGAAATCTTACTCCTTTAACCCTACCACAAGTACTGCATAGACTTACCTATTACTATCAGAATTACTTGCTCTCCACAAATAACTTGTGCTTTTCCATTTTGGTGCCTTTACTTTGTTGAGCTCTCCATTGGGAATGCCCTTCTTCCTTCTAGGCCTCATCTCTTATCCATACTTTAAAGCACAGCTTTAGTGCATGAAGTTTAAAGGCAAAACTAATCTCTCTGTCAGGAGAGATTCTCCTGCCAAGAATTTGGAAACTGATAAAACACAAATTCTCTTCAAGTCAATAGTTTTCAATAACTGCCACCTAGCACTGTGCATTTCCATGTTACCAGCAAAATATTGGGTTGAACAAAAGTTGTATTGCTAAACAATGCACATAAAGGGTGTGAAATCAGTATATTTAGGTAGAAAGACTGTTGCTAGGAATATACATCTCCATATTTTGCAATGACTATTGTAATGCTGTAGCACATTTCATATCCAGTTTCTTCTGGAACCAATAAAATAATCTTTCCTCTTTAATCTTCCCTTTAGTCTAACTAGGTACATGTTATCATCTGATTGATGATTTAGTGTCTTTGAAAACACAGAAGAGACAATAAATGAACAGCTCTCTGTCTTCCTAACAGCTAAAGATAAACCTCATAAGACTGGAGAGGGTAATTTCATGCAAAGTATACATGGATTTTTCATCTCATTTGCAACATTTTATAGCATTATTTTGTTGTTAATACATTTCCCTAAAATAAATCTTGCTAGGACATATTTGCCAGAAATATTCTAGCATAGCAAGAACACACGCTGGTGCATGATATATAAAAAGGGAATTTGCTTCACTGTGGGATAACTAGTTGCTTTAACTTATACACCACTACCTGATGCCTATCCTGTGGATTACTTTGAATAAAGATTCTCAAACATTTCACAGTTCTTTCTCCCTTTATGATTTTTATTTTAAAAGATATATGACAAATGCTTAAAACTGCTGGGTATGATTCTTAATTTCTCTAGGAAAATGTTTGCATGATACAGCAGTCTTCTTCATGATTATTGAACAAAATTGTGTTCGTTCATTAGCATCAACTGTCCTTAGCCTTATATCAAATGACAGATATCATTTACATTTTTGGAATAAAGAACTATTAGTTAATTTTTATGTCCACATTTTAAAGTACACATGGTATAAAATATGAGATTTTTAATAGGACAAATGAAATTCTTGCCTCTCTTTTGTACTACTAAAATATTTACATTGTGTCTAATACTTTTCTTCATTTGCTGATCAATTTATACTTGCATCTATATTTCGTCTTTTCTATTTCAGTCATTATATAGAATTCCTGAAGCATATGTTCCCGCTGGGCTAGTAGCCCTGATGTTCGTTTACACTACACAAATGATAACTGATAAGGAAATGATGGGATTAAGCTGTTCAGGGACTTGCAATAACTTACTATGATAAGAGCAGCTGCCATATCCGTTTTATTAACCCACTAAATCACTACTAATAAATAAGATAATAGCTTTTATCCATCATGTCTGAAAACCAAGATTCAACTGATCAAAGTCTACAAGAAATTAAAATGTAACTTCAAGTTAAACAGTCGACCATGTGCAAGAAAGCAGTATTCTCCCTTACTCTGCAGAACTCTTCTGAGCAATGGTGGGATACAGGCTCTTTTTGTTCACCATTGTATCCTTAGGGTCTACTCAGCACCAGGACATTCAATAAAATGCTTATTAAATAAATTATTATTAATAGTGAAAGTATTTTGACAGCACCTACTCTTGCTATTCTTTGAATCTCAAAAACTCTTTAGCACCACGCTTTGTACATCAATATATATGGGAGTGGATTGACCATTCCTGATATAATACATTCATAATATAAAATATGTAAGAATTACTTTTCATTAGATACTCTTTGTACCTATAGAATTGTGTTTCATTTTTATTTATTCAAAAATCTACTTTAAAAATATTACACAGGAAAAAAAAAATCAGGAGTATACTTTTGGCATTGGTGGTAAATCAAAGAGAAGAAGAAAACCCCACAAAAGCAAAGTCAGTTTTTGTGTTGGTGTCGAGAATGTGCAGAATCTGCAACTAGGGTTGTTGGTTTTCATGGCAGGGAGGGGATGGTAAGAGTGAGGGAAGGGATGGAGAGCTGAGCTCCTAATGCCCCTACAAATTGACTGTCTTTGTCCCAAAAGCACACTTAGGTTAGATGCTCTAGGATTTCTGACCCCAAGTGTTAATCTTTAGAGACCTTTGTTCATAACCATCGATGGCAATGGCATCCAATGTGGAACACTGGACTTCCCACTGGAAACAAATTATTCAGTTTTTAATTGTTTCTAATTTTGACAGTGGGTGACGTTTGGGCCTACACAGTGATTCTGTCCATTTGGACTTTTTGTTGTTGTTTTTAATATACTGTATTTGTTTTAAATATTTTATCTCTTCCTTTCAGTTTAATAAATTTTGGCTTCTTTTATTATATTTTTACTATGAAAGTTAAACTTTTTTCATCTTTCACTTTTTGATGAGGGAAAGAAGTAACACCTGTACAAAGGTGAATCGTGAGGACTGCCCACTTTAATACCCAGTTATGTTAGGACTTAGAGAAACAGAACTTGAAAACAGACACACAATTCACTCCTAGTTTTTAGACTCTACTAACGTTCTCTTTGTCACATAGATCAGTGTTTCCCAAACTTTTGGATTTCATACATGGAACAGTAAAATTTGGAGAGTGACATTGTTCCATGAACCCCAAAGGCATCTAAGGACAGTTTTAGAAACAGCAGTGCTATCTTGTGCCCAGAATGCAGAAGAATCTTTTGAGTTAATCATGATCTAAAATAAATTCTGTCTGAAAGACCCAAATGAGATGATCAGACATACTCTAGCTATTCTATGAGAATTTGGCAAAAATTGAGAACTTATTTTTTTAAATAATCATCACCAGTTTCATAATATTAATATACTTTAATATGCAATCCTCAGAAGTTAAAATAAATTAACACCAAATTTATTTATATTTTTGAAATAATTCAATAAATATTTAGTTATAGAACGTTTAGGGTACTACACTAAATACTGTGACAATAAAATAAGTTTTGCAAAATTCTAGTAAAACTGAGAGAAATTATAAATTCGTGTTTCTCCAAAATATGCTTACTTCTTCTTTTACATTTCTGTTTCATTAATTGTTCATATTTCTATAGACATTAAAATATTTTTCATAAAATGTAAATTTTTGAAATATTAAACAACCATTAGAAATGCTGATTGTGAAGATAATATACCAACAGAGAAATGTTTAGGACAAAGATTAAAAGCAGAAAGCAAAATTGTGTTTGTGCTACAAATTTACTTTTATGTAAAACATAAATATATCTAAATAAACATAAAGTAATTTAAGATGCCTTATGATTGAGGCTTGAGAAAATGTTGTTAGCTCTTTGAAGAAAAATCTAATATGTTAATAAATTTTTTGAACAGATCAGAAAAAATAAAATGTATACCTCAAAAAATCAAAAATTCAATTAAACAATTTTTTTTTGATATGACTGAAAGAAGTAGGCTTTACTAGTTGACAAAGCACAAACTTTAGAGCCAGATAAATCTTGATTTAAATGCCAACACTGTTATTTTATAGTATCTGTGTGGCCTTGGGCAAGTCAATAATCTTTGAACTGCAGTTTCTGAGTTTGTAAAACAGTCATTCCACTCTTGTATAGTCGCTGTGAGGATTAGAGAGTGTGTGCATGTGTAGTGTTCAATAAATAATAACTTTTAATTGCATTGCTGATTTTTGGATGCATTGAATGATTAATTTCATATTATAAAGGATAGTGAAATTGAAAGCATATTCATTTATCCGTTCATTCTTATACTTTATTTCATTTAATTCTCACAACAAACCTATGAGATAGATATTGTATAACCATTTCACTGATGAAAAGTTGAATAATTCATCTAATGTCATACAGCTATATATGGAAATATGGGATTAAAGTTGACACAGTTGAACTTTAAACCTCATGTTCCTAATCACTAGGCAGTGCTGTCTTTTGATATACTATCTTCCAAGATAAAAATCTAAGGATACTTCTTGGAAATAAATAAAGACAGGAACACTACCTGGCTAAGAATAATTACATCAAAATATTACTAATTACAAGACATACAAACTCTACATCTTGCCATACCTCTCAACATACTTAGTTTATATATGGAAAATTTGTTTTTCCTCATAATATTAAAATACAAAAAATATGATAGGCAAGTTGTAAAAAGCAATGGTATATCAGTAAGGTAGAAAAAAATTCAAATTGTTAATGCTTCATTTTTGGGCACATCCGCTCTTAGATATCAAACAAATTGCCTGAAGTCACCACATATTGCTACATAAACCTAAACACTGGCGCCTCACTGTGTCACAAAGGACAGGGTTAATGATTCATCCCTAATCCTAAAGGCTCCTTCTAGGATTAATTGACTTTCTCTGCAGCCTGTCTGCCCGCCCTCTTGTAGATCGTGTAAGGAGCATTTCTCTGCATTGCTTTGCCTCTTTTTCTGCTATCTACCTACTTCAAACACTATCTGATCTTTCCTCCCCCTACACAATTCAGTAGGAATCAAATTCAGTAGAAATCAGCCAGTTAAATTGAGTCAACTTTGAAGAAAAGCTGACTTGGTTAAAAGGAAAGGGCCAATTTTATCTTTTTCAGTCTGGCATTTCATTTCTCCTTCTCAGGCCACAATACTGTTAACATTAATTGGAATCAATTAAATAAATACTAATTGACAGCCTATTATGTTATCAGACAACAGTAGGGATATGAGTATGAATGAGACAAAGTCTCTATCCTCAAAACAGTCACTATCTGTTGAGGGGAGGAGATAAGTTAATTTCACATTAAGATAGGTACCAACAAACTGACATGAGGGTGCAGAGAAAGAGCCCACAATAAATCAGGAGGCTAAGAAAAGATTCAGAAGAAGAGGAAGTTCATGGGACATTTTTTTAAATGGATAAGATTTCAACAGACCAGTAGGGGAAAGGTCATTTTCAGTGGAGGAAGACGGCATAAACAGTGACAGTTGAAGGTAAAGCAATGGATACAGGCAACAATTTGGTGAGAGCATGGGCTACATGCTGAGAAGAGAGAAGCAGATGATAAGATAGGAAAATGGGTTAGGACTGAATCATAATGGACCCTGAATGCCAAGGTGAGAAAAGTTTGTCTTCAATAGCAGAAATTATGAGCCAGTGAAAGTTTCTGAGCATGAGAGAGATATGATTGAATCTGAACTTTAGAAGGTCAGTTCGGAAAAAGTTGTATTGAATAAACTGGAAAGACAGCCTCAGTGCCAGGTTATGAAAGTGAGAATGCAGAGAGACAGAGTCAAGAGAATTCCAAAAGTGGGACCTGCTTTTTGGCAAGTGACTAAGAGCTAGACAATAGGGCAGCCATTAGTCACAGGTGAGTATTGACCATTCGAAATGTGACTAGTCTAAGTTGAAATGTGCTGTAAGTGTAAAATACACACTGGATCTCATAAACTTATTAGGAAATATAAGAATGTAAAAGATTTCATTAATAATTTTTATTTCAATTATTGGTAAATTATAATGTTTTGGATATGTTGGGTTAAATAAAACATATTAAAATCAATTTCATCGATTCCTTTTTTAATGTGGCTACTAGAAATTTTTGAATTAAATATGTGGCTGTAGTATATTTCATTGGACAGTGCTGAACTTGACATTAGGGTGGAAGACACTGGACAAGCTAGAAAATGAGTGATATAAGAGAGAAGAGGACCTGACAGTGCCGTGACAGAGAAGCCATAGGGGAAGTTTTATGTATTTATTTATTTTAAGAGGACATTATCAGCAGGTCCAACTGCTAAATAGACGCTAAGGAAGATGAGTAATAGTAAACATGAGCCATTGAGTTTTTGCCCAGGTGAAGAAATGGACTAGGACAGAGACATGTGACCAGTGGTAAGGGATGTGAGCAGATAGCTACTCCTCCAAGAAATAGCAAAAAGAAGGAAAATAGAGCAATCATGAAGAGTAGAGCAGATTTTATTTTTATCAACATAAAAGAGGTCTCAATATGTTTGTAGGCAGAAGGAAAAGAAAAACTGAAGACACAGTGGACAGAGGAAATAATGAACAAGAACCTGTAACTGGGGGTTCTACAGAGATTGTCATAAGAGAAAAGAAAAGCTAAAGTTACCAAGAGAGGGAATATGTGGCAGCTTATTTTATGTTTATATTTACATTAAGAGATGACCAAACAAGTCATTTGTCTTGAAGGGAAAAGAAGGGGATATTAAGAAGTGATTACCAGGGAAAGAAAACCAGAGGAAGAACCTAAACCAGACTTCAACCCCTGACTTTGGCTTTGCTCTTTGGGAGAAATATGTGGATTTGTGTGCTCCCTTATTTAGCCACGTACATTCCCTTTCACAATACTGGGACCTTCAGTAGTGGCTTTAAGATTATGAAAATTATTACTTTAAATCATCCCATCAGAACAAATAATGTAGTATGATTTTTCTGTTTAAATTTTGTTTTTTAAACATTATTCTAAAATCCACTTATTTTTCTTTTTAGTGCTTACAGTCGGTAACAGTCAGCTTCACCAAGAAGAGAATACTAGTTCTATTGACTGATAAAGACAATCATTATTTTACATTGTGCCAATCATCATGTACAAAGTATCGTATGTGCAGATCTGACATGTGCTCATCAAGATGTCTTACTTTGAATGGCCTCTTGTTCCAAGCCGCCGTGTTGTTAAGAGGGGAAATTTCTGGCGAATTGTCTAAAAAGAAAGTCGATTACGTTAGTTTTTAGAAAGTTCTACTGAAAGCCACTCATAACTAATTAATTCCAGAAAGCAAATGTTGAACTTCGAGTAAATATTTAGTCTGGAAAAAGTAATATCATACACATATTGACAAGCAGTAATACATCAGCAGAGGCAGAGAGGTACTTTTTTGATGAGATTGTTCTACTGTCCTTGTTTCAATTTCCAGAGCAGATCATGCCAATATCTGCTTTTGCTTCATGTTACTAACAAGCAATTCTTACTTTTTGTACTTAGTGGGAAGATTTGAGTTTCTTTGTAATAATTCTATCCAAAGATTTACCCACAATTAAATATCTATCTCCAACCCTGAAAGGACACATGAAACTTCCTCTACCTTACTGGATCTCCACAGCAGTGTTTTAAAACTTTTCTAAGTTTCTTTCTCTAAATTTGCTAAAATTAGCATCTGATTAAAGAACAAAAATATCTTCTACATAAAACAGGGGTTTTAACCTAGATCATAGGAGATTCATACGTGATCTCCTAAGGGATCCATGGCACACTTTACGTATGTGTTAA
Source organism: Tapirus indicus (assembly GCA_031878705.1). NCBI lineage: Eukaryota > Metazoa > Chordata > Mammalia > Perissodactyla > Tapiridae > Tapirus > Tapirus indicus. The sequence goes on along the minus strand of CM062933.1, from coordinate 38,311,805 downwards.
TTTCTTGGGGACTGGTTCTATAGTCTTTATCACATTCTCAAGGTGTTTCATGACTCCCCAAAAAGTTAAGAATTACTGCCATAAGGTAGACATAAAATAGTAATGCTAAAATGGACATTAGAAGTTGTCTTATCCAACCTCCTCATTTTATAGAACGAGTGAACTGAGTTTTGAAGAGGTTAAGCGCTTTTCATTAGGTCTCACAACAGATCAGTCACAGTCTAGGCTAGAACCTAAATCACTGGATTACCATGCACCATGTCACACTGTCTCCTGTAAACAGATAGGTTTCCAAAATAAATTAATAAATTATTTTATTTCAAAAAACTGAGAAGCTGGACCATAGTAATCATTATTTTCTGGACAACGAGTCCCTCTACAGGTTAGAATTTGGATTTCAGTTTATGTGAGATGCAATATTTGAGACCTAAGTTTCCTACAGGTTATCTGGGATATCCCAAGTTCTTAGACAATAGCGCATGACAAGAATCTCAAAGAACAAGGCTTTCCCAAGAGATTGATACTGTTTCCTGATTTTCAAAGTGAGATCAACATATGTAAGTATAGTAACATCAGTTCTATAGATTCCCATCCTAACCATACAGATTGGGTAGAAAAGAATGTTTTTAAATGAGAGAAATTTAACCAATCCCACCACAACATCTTGGAGTTTCACTCACTCAGAGTGAAATGGAGTATTCGGAGAACTATTTAGGTAATAGAATAAAAATCCATTAAAAACTCATACACTTGGACTAGCTAAATAATAAACATAATTACCAATTGCATTAACCAGATACTTGTCACCTGTACTTAATTTTGCTTCTCGATACAGGCCATACAATACACTTTAATGTATCCCTCTTTGAAGGGAAATGTCACTGCTGAAATGAAGCTTCCTTAAAGGTCCCATTGAATCTTCTGATAGTCAGGGTTCCAATATTCAAAATACACAGTAGTTCAAGGTAAAACAAAGTAGTTCCAAATACAGCCCTTAAGAGATTTCATTTATTCTTGTAAAACAAACTTCTTAATATTCTGTAGGAAAACTCTCTCAGATGAATTTGTTTCCATAATGTCCACCTGACGTGACTTTAGTTGTAAGATAGAACAGCCAATATGTGTCATTTACCTTTCCAAAGGTGGCCGCACAGGCTGGCTCCAATTTCTCTTTCCTGCAGAAATCTAAATAGTGTGCATAAAGGATGCACCGTGGTAAGCAAACTCCTTCACATACAATGTAATTCTCTTCAAGCCTAAGAAAAAAGGCAAAAAATTAGGTCCTTTTCTTTATTTCTCCTTTCCTTTCCCCTTTCACATTGATTTAATGCCCATTTTGAATACAGACTCTATACAAAGGAGTTCATAAGCAGACGTGAGTAGACTTCCTTTATTATGGATATTATTAAAAATCAGATCACAAGGATTAATGTTAGAAGAGCAAGAATCCCAGGGAACACCTGCTAGTGCAGTTAAAATACCATGTGAACCACTCCTGCCTGGATCACATCCCAAAGAATAGGTCTTACTTCTGTGTAAATCCTTACTGTTCATGACAATTTGCTCTGTGATATACAAATATGAATGGTGAAATTGAGGATGACGGTTTTTTAAAAGAACATTCTCAGCACAAAAGGGTTTCCAGGCTTTAGATTGGCAAATGCCTACAATCTCTTACTTTCATTCACAAACTAGTTCTGAACCCTGAATAGTTGGGGAAGCGTGGTGATGCATTTATTTGCAAAATACGTAAAAGGAAATTCATTTCACTTAAGTCTGAAATGGTACTCATCTATTTCTATCCCTACGCCTTTTTGCTGTGATCAGTACTATAATTACCTAAAACACCCCATACACTCGAAACATAGCGTCATTCTCTATAGATGCCTCCAAACGTGACATATATAAATTCAACTCTATATTATAAATATAATTATATAAACTTTGAAAGTTTAGAGATAATTTTATATAATTTGGATGTCTGCAATTTCAATTAAACATAATTTATATAAATGTAGTCATATATATTTCAGCGTTACAAATATCTGAACAGCAATTGGAAATCAGAACCTGTAGATTCTTTTCCCAGTTTTTCTAACAATCCAGTAGGTGATTTGGGCTAAAATTTACTTATATCCATTTTACATATAGTAAAATCATAATTATTACCATACAGGAACAATGCAATATAGAGTATGCATTCAGATTAAAATTGGGTGAAACTCTTCAAGATCTCTGATTTAACATATTTGCAAGGTACATGAGATAAAAGCTAAAGATGTTCCCTAAGCAGGTAAAGCATCAGACATCCATTTTTCTATGAAGAAGAGGAAAAAGAACTAAACCCCATTAAGATTTGCATGCATAAAACCAAACCCCTAGTTGACAGTGAAAATTGGAGTTACTCAGCCAGATTTTTCACTTTAATTTTCAGTTCTAATTTTTAACATCCCCAGTAAAACCTATAACCTTAAGGGAAAATTCTCAAAATATAAAGGACTCATTTAGGTTTTGTGTCTCTTTTAATATATAATACTCTCTTTTCAAAGATGGTGTGGAAATTCAAACAAAAATGACAGCATTTTATAGCTTCAAAAAATATGACAATCACTGAGAAACATTTAACTATTTAAAACTTATATTTTAATGACACACATATAAATGCCCACTTTTCACCTGGGTATTTGATCTTGTTGTAGGCATTGTCTTTGTCTTCAAAACACAGAATAATCCTAGACATAAGTACAATGTTCATTTGGGGTATGACATTTTTTTCTTTAATTGTAATGCATTCATATTCATAAAATAAAAACCCTAGTTTGTTTCCATTCACTCAATTTGAACTGAAAAAAATGGAAGCGATCATTCAAAAGATCTCCATAACAGATCTGAAACCAAAACACTTCTGCCCCAATTATCTTAATGAAAATACTTGTATCCTAAATAGTCCAAATAATTAGCTCAATTATTTACTGCTCAATTATTTGCTACCCGTAATTGTAACATCAGCTTCAATAGTGAAGCCATAACTGTAGGAGAATATTTGGTTTATATTTCAAATATTTGAAAGGGTTCAACTATATAATCAAAAAATTTAATATATGTAAATTGCAATTCAATGTGTAAATAAAAATAAAATTTACTAGTTTTCTTATATAGTATTTTTTCTATTGTATTTTTCTGAGGTTTAGATCATACTTGGCATATAAACAGATTATGTAACTAATCAGTAAACAGATAGACCTTTTTACTTATTTGCTTATTATTTGGAATTTGGTAGGAAATTTATATTCCTATTTCTTTACACTATGTGGGAAAGTTTAACATTATATTTTTACTTTAGATCAATATTACAAAATGTTCTCTATATGTAGAGAGCCTACTGATAAAATCTTGGCTTTAAAAGATTTTCCACAAAATCCAATTCATGAGACTTCACTATAATAAATCACATATGACAGGTGCTATAAAAATAGTTGACCATTTAAGTTAACAGCTACATCTTAACTGATTTTTCTATATCTTCTAGTTCAAACACATTTCATCTTATGGCCAATACACAATTTCTAATTAACCCTCTTAAGGATAAAGGCAATGTTAAAACCCTTCCTCCTTTTAAATTGTTTTTAAGAATCATGTTTTACAAACACAAAACTATCAAATAACAAATATATAAGAACCGAACTGATTGCATGTTAAGCAAATAAATCATAAAAACATTCATTATTGCTTACATTTGAAGAAATTATAGTTTTAGTCAATAATGAACAAAATGATGTGCTTTTTATTTGTATTGCAGACCATTTTTCATCAGTACCAGAATATGTCTCTATGCCAATTTCAGCAAAAAAATATTTGGATAAATTTCTAATTGGTCTTTTAAACTTCCCCCAAAAGTCTGAGAAAGAAGCAAATTGTGAAAAGCAAAGATTCTGAAGATACTGACTTATAAAACTCAACAGGTGTTTAAGGGCACCCCTGTGGGCGAGTCTTACCACTGCAGGGTGAGCTGAGTCTGCTTCTTTTTATCCTTCATCATCTGCGTGATGGTTTTCTTCTGAGAGAGGTGTGGATCTGCTGCTTTGGTTTTGCTGTCGCGAGTGTCCGCATCTTCTTCTTCAGAGGAAAAATTACCATTGCTTAAATGCATTTCTGATTGCACGTTAAGAAGATGATAGAGAAAATCAGAACACAAAATCGAATAAGTAGCCTTTAGATGTACCTGGGCGTCAAACGGGGTGGCCTATGAGAGTCTGGGAGGAGAGCTATGCAAAATCCCTTAGAGTTAATTGCTAGTTGACAAACACTTTCCTGGGGGAAATACAAAGATCTGGACGGAATATCCTACATATAAGTACGTTTGCGGTGTGTTTATTACTGGATGCCCTTCTTAGAACTCGTCCGCGTCGCAATCACACCCCCGGAGCGGGCAGAGCACCTACCTGATTTAACTCCCACCGGCAGCTCCGGGTCTTCCCCTTTCTCCCCGCTGCCCGGCGCGCCCCCGGGCTGCGCTCCAGCCTCCAGGTACACCCTTTCCTCGGGGTAAACGAGCAAGCCCTTGCCCAGGAGCTGCACACAACACTCCTCCCGGACCTCAGGGGAAACTTGGGGAGAAGGCTGCGCCTGCAAGAAGGCGTCTTCCAGCTCCGGGACCTTGGCCATCTTCCTGGCCTCCGGAGACTTGGGCACCCGCCGCTGGGCCGGCTCCCGGCGGAGCCCCGAGCCCGGGGCGGGGCGGCGCTGGGCGGGGCTGGGGACCTGGGGCCGCGGGGGCGGGGGCGGAGGCCGCCGGCTCCAGAGCCCCGGGGCGTCGCGCAGAAGGACGCCCGTGCGCAGGTACAGCCCAGACCGCTGTGGGAACCGGGTGCGCCGAGGCGGCACTGCCTTTTTCCACCTGTCTGCTGTCCCGGCTGATACTCAACTCGGAACTCGCTTCCTCACCTGCGCTGATCTCGCCCCGAGCAATGGAGTCCCATTCCCCGCATCTTCCCCCTCTCTCCTCCCTTTCTCTCATCTTGCGCTGGGCCCCAGGACTTTTCACACCCAAGGATCCCAGAAATTTCCGAGAAAGCTCCACTCATCTCCCAGGGAAGAGCAGCTGCAACTGTCCCCATCCTTACTCTCTCTCAGTAGACATAGACGATGCACCTGCGGGCCAGGGAGAGGAGGAGCCCAGAGCAGGGCTCAGTCTTGTACAACCTGGGCCAGGTTTGTTTGTTCCCGGAGTAATCCTAGGGGTTGGTGAGCGTTCTTCTCAGTGAGTTGGGGACAGACGCCATCGCATCACACACCTGCCCGGACTGCCCAGCTCACAGGCAGGGCTCAGAATCCTGGGCCTCGCTGCCTTCAAGGATCTAGCCCTGAGCTTGGAGGAAAAGATGCATTCGCTCCCTTCAGTATTTTGTGATTTAAACTCGTTCCTGATGATTCCTCATCTCTTATACCGAGGGCTAGGGCAACGGACGTTTGTTGAAATGAAAAATGAAATCGCCGTATTTCATTTCCAGTCCAAAATGGCAGGAGAGCCACGTGTGGTGGAAAATGATAGCGTGTGCTCTCTTTAAGAAGGAGAAGTCAGGAGAGATTTGGGTCGTGTTGCCTGACTGCCACATAAGCTTTCCTTCCTTCCATCTTCTGTTCTTTTGACAAAAATGTGTGCTTACTATCTGCCTACCACTCCCCAGAGAAAGCAAGGATCCTTCTTTGGTTCACATTGCCTCATCATAACCTACAACCTGTCATCTTCTTGTGGAGCATTAGAAAGAGAAATCACCCCTGAATTTGAATTTAATATTAAACTACATTACATCAAAATTTAACTTAGAGAAAACAAAATGGGGCCCAAGTTGGGGGATGGCTGAAGGGTGAATTATGGGGAGGAGTAATACACCCTAAGAGCATTACCTTGCCTAAGCAGCCAATGTTAGGGTGTATTTGAACCTTTCCCATTTTTTAGCACCACTTATGGGGAAAGGCATCATCTCTCCATCAAAGGTTTTCTCCTTGCCTGGTACTTCACTTCAGCAGCTGGGTCCAGGCTGGGACCACCCACCCATCCATGCACCCAAAGCTCTGAGGCCATACTCTGCCCCGGGACAACTTTGCATATCAATCTCCTCTACCCAGTTTAGACTGCTTCCCCTCTACAGAAACACACTCATACTCATTCTACAAAAGGAGTTCTAGTGATTAACTGTGTGCACACAAAAAGACAGCCAGCTTATGTCGCATAATTGGAAGAAAAAAATTCAGGAAAATTACTGGGAATTCTTTTTGAATTTTTTAAAATAATGACCACTTGATATCCAGGTTGATTGTGTGTGTGCATGTGTGTGTAAGTCATACAGACACTAAGTGAATATCTGGCAATTATCCAGTTGAATTGATCAATGGAAACACAAACCAAGGTCATTTAAGGCCCTAAGTGAATTTTTGCCTTAATTTTAAGTAAACCGTCTGCCTAAAACATAACATGTAAGTTCTTTGTGCTTCTAGTCACAAATAGAAATTAAGTAGAAACATTAATAGAAACATTAAATAGGGAACAGTGTTCAAAAGGGAGGAAAAAACTGTCATCATCCTAAATTGCCCTTTGTGGATGTTATAATTAATTTGAGCTCATGATATCAATGTTTTAGAGGTGTAATCACTATAAACAAGTCATAAGATCCTATGTAAGCCATAGACTGCCTCCCCAGGGGGATGAAAGCACATGAATATACTCACATACATACATACAAAATTTTGCATGCAATTTGACAGATCTCAAGTAAAGAATATCTGAAAAAGTTTATTCTGTTTTAAGAAAAAGGCACAGTGATATCTGATAGAGAAGATTCTTGGAAATTCCAGTATCTTCATGACCAGAGGCACCACATTAAAGGGGAAAGGAAAAGGAGTTTGGAATCAGAAACATTTGCACTCATCCTCTTTGTGATTCTGGTCACTTAACCTTTCTGTTTCTTTCTCTCTAAATTGGAAAAAGTAGTACCTATCTGTGTCAGACATTGTGGGTGCTCTACCCAGATCTCCTTGGATCCCTCTCACATTTTCTGAGCGCCCTTTCCCCAGCTTCTGCCTCCTTTTGTTTCCAGTAACCAGCTCCACCACCACCACCTGAGAATCTCCTTTGCAGGAACTGCTCTTGGCTACCAGACCACCATTGCCCATAGTCAGAGAGAGCCCAAGCACCTCAGTGTTTATCTAGCCCACCGGTAGCCCTTAGCCAATGACCGATGCTTAGGGAGAATAAAAGCCTAGCTCGTTGACTTCATGATGGATAAATCTGAGTTGCAGTTTACAATCCAGAGGTCCTCTGTGGGATCAGGCTGAAACATCCTCTGCTGGACAATTCCTGAAATCACGTCCTTGTTTGGTTTCATTTGCTTCTCTGTCCTGCTAACCCGACTCCCTTACCTGTTTCTCCTCAAAACATTTCTTTAAACATCTCTTTTGTAGGTTACTGCTTGATTCAAGTTCTACTGACACAAGACGCCACATTATAGGGTTGATGGAAGAATTAAATGAAACATGATAAAAAAGAACCTAATACAGTGCCTGGAACAGTAAGCTCCCAACAAAAGGTAGCTAATATTTTCATTCTGAAACTTTAGATCCCTTCCAGTGCTCATAGGCAGGGAAAGAAATTTTCTCTTTTTTCACTGAAGAGCGATTCTGAGAAACATCTTGCTCCTTGCCTAGACTATTTCTGAGCTTAGTATGATCTAGATTGATCATACACTATGAAACTTTCTTCTGTGAAAGCTCATGTCACACCTAATTATTTTCTGTTCACCAAGATTACTTTTTAAATATGGAAACTACTGCTTATTCTGCCTTCAGGTAATAAATTTCATGTTGTTGCTGCTGCTTTCACATAAAAATAAGGTCAGTTATGAACCTAATAACAGAGCCCCAAAATACATGAAGCAAGCACTGATTTTGAAAAGACCATCAATGGAGAAGGAATAGCCTTTCCAACAAATGTTGCTGAAACAATTGTATATCCACATGCAAAAGAAACCCTTTTCCACATGAACTTGGAACTCTCCTTTACACTATATACAAAAATTAACTCAAAATGCATGAAAGACTGACTATAAGAGCTAAAACTCTGCAACTCTTAGAAGGAAACTTAGGTGTAAATCCTCACGACCTTGGATTAGGCAAATATTTCTTAAATACAACACTAAAAGAACAAGCAACAAACAAAAAAATAGATAAATTGAACTCCATTAAGATGTGTGCATCAAAAAACACTATCAAGAAAGTGAAAAGACAACACACAGAATGGCAGAACATTTGAAAATCATCTTTCTGATAAGGGTCTAGTGCCCGGAATATATAAAGAATACTTGTAATTCAACAATCAAAAGATAATAGCCCAATTTAAAAATGGGCCAAAGATTTGAATAGACATTTCTCCAAGGGAGATAAACACATGGCCAATAAGCACATGGAAAGGTGCTCAACATCATTTGCACTAGGGAAATGTAAATCAAAACCACAATGACATAGCACTTCACTCCTACTAGGATGGCTATAATTTTAAGAAAGGAAAAAGAAAATAAGATGTGGAGAAATTGGAAGCCTCATACATTGCTGTTGGGAATGTAAAATGGTGCAACCACTGGGGAAAACAGTTTGGCATTTCCTCAAAAAATGAAACATAGAGCTACCATATGACCCAGTAATTCCATTCCTAGGTATATACCCAAGGGAACTGAAAACATATGTTCACACAAAAACTTGTACACAAATGTGTATAGCAGCATTATGCATAATAGTCAAAGTAGATACAACCTAAATGTCTAGCAACTGTTGAATAGATAAATACAATGTGGTATATCTATAAAAATGAATATTATTCATCCATAAAAATAATGAAGCACTGATATATGCTACAATATGGATGAACCTTGAAAACATTATGCTAAGCGAATGAAGCCAAATATGAAAGGCCACATATTGTATGATTCCTTTTATGTGAAATGTCCAGAAAAAGCAAATCCATACAGACAGAAAGTAGATCAGTGATTGCCAGAGGCTGGAGGTAGGGGTTAATGGGGAGTGATTGCTTAATGAATATGAGGTTTCTTTTTTGGGTAATGAAAATGTTCTGGAATTAGTGGTAATGGTTGCACAACATTGTGAATATGTTAAAAACCACTGAATTCTACACTTTGAAATGGTTAGAATGGTGACTTTTACCTCAATAAAGAAAAATTTTTTTAAACAGGCAAAGTCAGGTTAAAAGAAACAACTTAAAAATCTGTTCCATTCTTACCAGATGAGAAATACTGCTTACTCCAAGACTTTGCTATGAAGGAAATTTCCAAATATGAGCTATCAGTTTTGCTGTTGTCCTGTAAATTTCAACTAATCATGTCTCCATTGCTTCTTCAAATCTAATTTCTTCCTCCTTCAGTTTTGGTTGTGCCATGTTAGTTTTGTCTTTCTTTTTTTGGTCCTTGTTGCACGTAGAATAAGAGAGAAGTAATGGGAAACAGAGAACAAAGAAGATAGAAATAAGGAAAAGGAAGAGTTAAGAAATGGCTGAGAGGATTGAGAGAGTCAATTAAAAAAAAGAGAAAGATAAAATATGTCCAGTTGGTTAGATCCTAGGAGACCAAGTCGACGGCTTAAGTCTCCATGTGGGGCACAACCTTTCTTTTTTTCATAACTGCAAATCATTGTAAAAGGTCAATTAATTTGGGGAAAATCCAGGAAAGGGGTTTTCTAAGAAGCTATGACCGGATTCCCTCTGGGCAGTGATCAGGACCAGGAAAGGGAGTGTGCAGTTGGAAATGGGTTGAGTGCCAGGTACTAATGTATGTAAAGGAAGAATCAGCATTGCTTGGTGACAAATGGACAGGTCTTATGTGGCAAAGAAAAGTTACTTCCCAGATTGCACTCTTTGGGAACTCTCAAGGAAAAAAAGAAGTACTTTCTATGTAAAATAATTGCTCAGCTCGTTGCTGGACCGCGCACCAGAACTCACTTATAGTCGTTTCCAAACACAGTTACCAGACAATTTCATGAACAACAGCTACCTCTTCTACCACCGTCATTCCAAAGACAGGCAGAGAGTTAAGCTTGAATTGGTGTCCAGAGCTAATAACTCAGCCCTGAACCAGAAGTATCTCTACTGAGAGATCCCTGCTGAATCCCTCTCAGATGTCTAGACATTTTGTTAGATCTTCCTTAGGGTTGTGATGAGACACTCTTCTTGCCTTGTGACTCTCCATACGATAAGCCCTACTGGGTGACTGATGCTAATATGTTCATTTCTTATTCAATATGTTGTTTAGAAATGCCAGGATAGAGGGCACATGATTGCTCATTACTCTCTTTTACTCTTCTCTAGATTAAAATTGTTTCAAAATAAAGTTTAAAAAGCAAAGTTATTTGTCTTTAGTAAAAGTTGACCCATGGTGGATTGTAAATAGAAGATATTTACCTAATTATAGGGGTGTATATGTATGCATAAAATATGTGAAAGCTTGAGAATTTATGTATTTTTATAGAAATGTTGCTGTTAAAAATGGAGAGATAGTACATTTAAAATATTTTAATATTCACTTCTTTAGTTAAAGTAAAATCAGTCTACTTTTTATTCAAAGTTACCTTGTTCAACCTTAACATCCAGTGTCTCTGGTAACCTTTGTCCTTCCCATGTAAATAACCACTTACCTCTCTTTCCATTTCTAATAAAAGATAGTCTAATGATCTTTTTTAGATTAATATAAAATTAATTGTATGTTTGCAATAGTGAAGAAAGAAAATAAATTATGTTTTGTACAAAAGTAAATAATGTCTTGCTTTGTGTGTATTGAAAACTGCTTCTTATACAGTGTTGTAATAAATACATATAGTAAATAGCAAAAATATAACTTGCAAATCAAATTGAATATTAGATGTGTATGTTAAACCACAGCTGGTACATAGTAGATACCTACTAAATATTTGTTACAAAAATGAATGGAAAGTGGTGGCAACTCTCCATCCTCTTCTTCATTCAACCAAAAATAATTTATCATGACCTGGGGATTCAAAAATAAATAAGACATGATTTCTCTCCTTTCAGTACTCTCAGTGATGTGGAGAAGGTAGATATACTAGAATACAACATGATAAAATCTATAATAGTGATATGCACAAAGTGCTCTTGGAGCACAAAGGCAACAGTGAGCAGCTCAGGCAAGGGCAGCTTTGGTCCAAGGAGGACAGGCAGAAGGCTTCAGACAGAATGTAACATTTGAACAAGTCTTGAAAGATTGGTATGCATTCACAGGTGGAAAACAGAATAGATCGTGCAGAGGCACAAAGGAAGAAAGAGCATGGCTGGTTGTAATAGTTAGTAGTTGGGTGTAGTTGGAGGATAAGAAGCATCATGGAACATGGAAGATCATGTGTTGAGGTCAGATCTTGAGGGATCTTGTTCAAGCTAAGAAATGTAGGAAAGTTAGGAAGTTAGGAAGACCAGGTGATAAAACAAAGGGTTGACTGGGACAATGGCAGTGAAAATAGAAAAGAAGGGAGTGATTTAAGAACATATTGAGGATGCATATATGGTGAGTGTAATAGATTTTTGCAGTATTGGCCCCTAAGGATTCATGCATCCTCCATCCATGCCTTTGGGCAATCCCCGCCTATGTTGACTCTGAACTTGGCCATCAGCAAACATTCAAGCAGAGGCTTGGAAAGCGTTTATGCACTAGGGCTTCACTTCTCTTGCTGATGCCGGAAACCCTGAGACCACCACCATATAGCCAAGCCCAGCCTAGCTTACTGGAGACATATCAAACCCATCATTCCAGCTGACTGTCAGAATTATCTACTAGCTAGAACCAACTGCCAGACACGTGAGTGATGTAAATGAAGCCATTCTAATATAACCAGCCCCTGGCTGACTTGCCAGCTGAGTGCAGCTTCATGACTGAGTCTTGGTGAAGCCCAGCCCAGCTGAGTTCAGCCGAATTGCTGACCCATAGAACTGTGCAGTAATAAATGATTGTGGCTTTAAGCCACTAAAATTTGGCATGGTTTGTTACACAGCAAAAACTAACTGATACAGTAATATTATATAGCCTTACATATCACAAAAAGTTGGTTCAACTTTTAGAGACATCGGAGTAGCAGTAAATAATGGGAAAAGCAGTTTAAAGGGTGAGCGTGGAGCAATTTTTAATTTTTGCTTTTGATGGTATTTTTGGTTTTGGTTTTTTAGGTGAGGAAGAATAGAACTCAAAGGTGACAGAGATTTTGAATAATAAAACTTTCTTCAAATGGTTCATATAATGACCAAATGCAATAGTATACACAAAAACACCAAATGAAAAATAATTGTTACCTTATAAGCCTGTATATGTGTAGACTAATTTACTTTACTTTCTGTTTGACTCTTTAAGGAATTCACACAAGTGGGTATACACAGAGAGCGATGTACTCATATCCCATTTTGAGGAGAAGCAACTCGAGGTGACTCAATACACTCTAAAAGAGTTCCCTAAAGTTCCTGGCTACAAGTGGAAGGTAATTTTCACAGGCGTATCTCTCCTTCTACCCCCAAACTGGGGGAATTCTGCAGTTGCTTCTTCGAAATGAAGTGTCCACACAGACACACTCGATGGGTATAAACAGAACAAAATATTCCAGCTGTGAACCCTAAACCCTCCAAATAAACTAAGCATGTTCGAGGGCTAAACAAACTCTTCTTCATTTTTTATGCTTTTATTTAAAGTATTATATCTACCACATATTTTCCTAGTGGCCTTGGGGCTGAAGTGCCTATCATTTCAGATAATAAATTATCTAACAAGATATCCTATTTATCAAGCATTGAATTTCAAAACATAATGTGTGATCTATACAATGAAGTACTGCTTCATGTCACATCAGGATTCATTTGGGAGAAATGGGCAAAATCAGAACGCTTTTTAGTCCTAATATTCCTGTCATAATGTGGTAAATAATCAAAATTAAAAGACATACTGTAAGTATAAATTTTTAGTCATGTTTTATCTACTGACATGGACAGTATAGAACAAATTAAATCACCTAAAATTTAAGGCAGCATGCATGATTTATCATAAATCTGTCCCCTTATTTTTTGTAATCAATACTTGGCTCCAAACCTGTTTTTCTTCTCACTGTACTTCTGTATTTCATTGCTCATTTGTGAAATACACTCTATGTGGTTTCTTTACTTGGAATTCTTGTTCTGTGAATATTGAAGATTGGAGCTTTTATTTTTTTCTCAGCCTTCCAATTTTTTCTATTTTATAAAATTCACATGTGAATATGCTGATTGTAATCACTTTGCTGTATATAATAATTTGACTAATAATCATTAGTAATTTTGATGAATACATTGCCTTTTAAATATAATATTGAAATCAATAACTCTTTTCAGAACTCATGTAATTTCCTCAAGTTAAACAAGATTAGTTTTGCTTAAATCACTAGTTTTGTAACTTGTCACTGAGGGTAATGGATAACTATGCCTACTAACTCCAGTCTGTGGTTCTAAGACTGTGTGTACAATGCATTTATTCCTCATCCCTCACTCTGTTTGAAAGCTTTTAAGTCCAATATATCATCTTTACTGAACAGTTTATCAAATGGAGGAGGTGAGTAAATGCTACTCTTTCCATAGCATATTGCTTTTGGGTGCCAGTGGAGGATAAATAAGGACAGAATACATAATAAGTAAGTAAACATGAGGTCAAGAGAAGAGGTAGTTGGTTATATCTAATGCAAGGATTAAATGGTGCTTCTTGAAGCTGGACCATCTGCATCAGAATTATCCAAAGTACATGTGAAATATGCATATACTCACCTCAGAACCAGAGAATCACTGCATAAAATGGATTTTATCAGCATGTTATCATGTATTGTAAATTTCTCCCCTCAAGACAAGGAAAATTGCCTTTTAGAAGACCCGAGAGAGGATAATGAGTCCCTGCCTAAGCCACAATCTAAAATCTTACAGACGTAGTAAAGGATGCTTTCAGCCGGATTATGATTTAGCCTTGGCTCATTCAGAAAGGCCATGTGGAGGAGAGAGTTAAAGGAAGGAGGAGGGGGAGAGTATGGAGGGCAGGCTGACGAATGAGAAGGTGATCACAATCTCTCAGTAGTCTTGGCATCACTTTCCTGACTTTTTTGTACCACGGCATGTGTAGAGAATGATAATGTTATATCCAGCTCACTGGGGTAAACAGATGAGGCTGCTCACAGAAAGAGGTAAGCAGACCAGAGATTCTGAACACCCCCAAAGAGACAGGGGATCAATGCCATCCCCTTGTGGACACGCTGTTGGGAAAATGCTCCAGGGAACATCCACCACTGCCTCTGTTAGTGTGTACATCACCACACGCTGTTAGCAATGCCGGGCACTGGTTTCGTCTTCTCTACTTTGAAGAACAAGGAGGCAATTCAAGGAAGTTGCTGGGCCATTCTCCACCTCCTTGTAAAGAAGGACATGGGATAGTTTCTTCAATTCCACAGTCAATTAGTGAATACTATTAAATGGATATGGCATTGCATGTAGAGTATTTTTCTTGATTAATGTATGTTCTTTACATTTGAATGAAATAAATAATTTAATAATTGTATTAGTATGTACAATTTACATGTCTTGTTTTTTAGTTACCATTTATGATGATGTGAAGTAAAATTTCAAGAGAATTTTTATTACTCCACATAAAATAAGAAAATATAATATAAATATAAAAGGAGAAAATGCAAAATATATAGAAAGGCGATAGAACCCATTTTTATCCTTAGTTGAAAAGTGTTTGCTGATCATGTTGGCATCTTTCAAATAAAAAAATCATGCATTCCAGGTTTAAAAAATAAATAAAGGGTATAGAGGAGGAGTCAACGAGAGATAGAGAAGTCAAAAAGTGACTTTTATATTAACTTTTATAAAACCCAAAATAGCTAAAAACATCAAATGATTAATATTTCAAATAAAAATGCCTATTGATCATTTTTCTAAATTCTGTAGTACTAAAAATATGTTTCCATATATACATAAGTTAAACTATGTTGAATTTTAGCAATATATCTTTCAACATTAATTGGATGCATCAAAATAAATCAGAAGATAAAGCTTTGAAAATAATACATCAACTTAAAAAAATTAAATGTCACAGAGTACCAAAAGTAAACTATAGTAACATTTACACTAACATAGAAAGCAAATAATTACATATGATTACACATTTTCAGTGGATCTATTTGTAATTTCTGTTTGCTCACGCCTCCAGAAACTTAACTCATTGACAAGTAGGGCAACATAAAATCAGAAATAAAACCAAAGTGTATATTAAGCCTATTCACAAACTTACAGTAAATGTGAACTAAGCTTCAGTTTTATGAACTGAATAAATAGCCACTTCACCCTTGCAGCATAACTATTATAACTACTAATTTATAACTTAAATCACATCAAAAAGGTGGTTGATTATCTGTTTCTAACTCTGAGTTAATTTTGAAGGGAGACATGAGAGACATAAAAGTTAATTGGTCCCTCCAGAGATAGTAGGTCAATTATCAAGGTCATTATATGACTTGCTGGTGGCCCATAGAAGGAAAATTAGACTAATGGAAAATTCGCCTACAACAAGTTTCCATTAAATAATCTATGGATTGCCAGCTGCCTTGAGCATGCACTTAGTGTTAGAAATAAGAGGACCGAGGAAGACTATAAAAAAAGGAAATTGCAATAGTTGAGACAGGAAGTGATTAAAGTAAAAACAAGGATTTTAGTAAAGTCAGGGTCATGATAAGGATGATTTCTCTTCTGACTCTGTTCCGGTATATTGATAATTACAAGACTTTGGAGAAAAAAAACGTAATTCCACAGTGCCAACAATAGGCATATGTTAGACTTCCAATTATTTCAGCATCCACTGTATGTGAATGAATCCAAATTTTAAGCTAGAAAAATTGGTACTCATGAAAATTTGTGGAAATATGAATGCATGTCAAAGATAATGATATTCTGTGTTTAACTTAAAAGTTAAGATTGTAAAGAGATTTCTTTCAAATTCATGACCTTCCAATGTTTTATTAAGATTCATTGCACCAGAGAATGGAAGGATATGATGTCTTCACTGCTTCATTCGGTGACCAGTAGGCAGGAAGGGCTCTTTATATGGGCAGCTTTGTGGAAAATCCTGTAGGAAGTGAAACTCCCCCCCTGTCAGGGATGCACTTTAACTCTTGCAGTGAGAGGACACATCCAGGCTTGCTGAGGAAGCAGGCTGCCTAGCCTCACCCAACAAAATGACCTTTGCACAACAGATTGATGACTCCAGAGAGATCTAAAACTCATATTCACCTGTGTGCAGTTCTGAGGTCCAACAGGAAATAAGAAATGCTGATGAAAATATGGAGAATCAAAACAAAGTAAATGGAAAAACTAAAAGCTAAGTGTTTGATATATTTGAATGCAAATTCAAGACCTGGAGGAAATAAGCAAGATAAACTGAAAGTAGAATTTGGCATAATTGGGAAAAACACATGGTGGAATAATAGCACATTGAATCCTATGAGCTAGAATGGAGGTGCAAGTTCCTCAGGAATGAAAGAATAAATGTAAAACATTTATCAATATCTATGTCATTAATAGTAAGTAATGCTTTGCTCATAATTGGTGCTCAATATTCATTATAGGAATTTAAAAATTTATTGGGTTTTAACAATAACACATCATATTCCAAACACTAATTATCTGCTGGGTACTATGTTAAGTATTTGATGTTATGTCATTTTATCCTTATTGATTCTATGAAGTAGGTGCGAATATGACTTTTTTACAAACGAAGAAACTGAGACTGAAAAAATGTAAGTGACTTGCCCAAGGTCTCATGGTTAGTAAACGAGGAAACAGGATTGAACCCAGCCCTGCTTGACTTAAAGGTTCATAGTCTTAACCAGTACAATGCCAAGGTTATTAGACCTCCCACCAACATGGGGGCCAGGTGTGTCTCAAACATGCCTGGACCAGTGCTTCTCAGCTCTATCAACCCACATCCCCACGCCCCCATTATGTAACAAATATTTTGTAATATTCTCTTCACTCCACCAAAAAGAAATTCACAGATCACTAGGCACATATATTTAATCAATGTAATGCACTGGCTCTAATATAATATAAATATACTTAATATATATTAAGTATTATATTAAATATAATATATAAATATAAAGAGTAAACTAATATAATATAAAGAATATAACTAATATAAGTATATTATATATATTTAATATCAATATATTATAAAAAGTAAACTAAAGAAAGATTAATAATAGCATGCATTTCAATAGATACATGAACAGGCATGACAACACTAAAACACTTTATTAAGAAATCTGATGTTTGCATCTAAACATGGAATCACCATGAATGGAACAGTTATACATGCAGAATAATATTGGTGTGGGATTTTTTGGTAACTAAAATACATGAAAGGTATTGCCATTGGTGATGCGATTTTCTGAAATGGTAAGCAAATCTTGTTAAAGTTCTATACAAAATACAGTGGTTATATTAGCCCAAAACAGTAGAATTCAGGACAAGGAATATCATCAGAGACAAAGAAAGACATTTCATATTGATAGAAGGGTCAGTTCTTTAAGACCTTAATACATATACATCTAATAACAAAGCTTCAAAATTCATGAAGCAAACCTGAGAGAACTAGAGAAAGAAATGGAAAGTTCACAATCATAGTTAGAGATTTTGACATTCATCTCTTAATAATTGGTAGAATAAGTAGACAAAAAATTAGTAAGGATATAGAAGAGCTGAACAAAACTGCCAGGCAATATGATCTAATTGATATTTACAAATTACATATGCATTCTTTTCAAGTGTACGTGGAACATTGGCCGAACGTACGGTGCTATTAAGAAGCAAATCTCAGTATATTTCAAAAGGTTGAAATCTTACAGAGCATGTTCTCTGAATAGAATTAAATTAGGGATTGATAACAGCAGATATCTAGAAAATCCCCACATATTTGGAAATTAAATAACACACCCCTAAGTAACACATGAGTCAAAGGAAAAAAAATCACAAAAGAAAATAATATTTTGAACTAAATGATAAAAAACATAATCTATCAAAATTAAATTTTGATCAAAGTTCATGAGATACAGCTAATGCAGTACTTGAAGGGAAATTTATAGCTTTAAATGACTACACTAGTAAAGAAAAAAAGGTTTAAAATCAATGATCTAAGTTTCCATCTTAAGAAGTTAGCACAAGAAAAGCAAATTAAAACCAAGTAAGTAGAAGGAAAAGTATAATAGAGATGTGAGGAAAAAATCATTTCAATAACAAAAAAAAAAATTAAAGAATATTTAAAAAGTTGATTGTTTGAAAAGATTAGTCAAATTTATAAACCCCTAGCAAGAATAACAACAACAAAGAGTGAGATAAAACACAAAGGACCAATATTAAGTATAAAATAGTGGATATCACTATAGATCCCAGAAATAGTAAAAGGATAATAAGGCAATATTTATGAACAACTTTTAACCAATAAATTAAAAAATCTAGATGAAACGGACAAATTTCTTCCAAAACACAACTCATCAACACTGATTCAACAAGAAATAGAAAATCAGAATAGCCCTATTATATTTTTAAAAATTGAAATTACAATAAAAAACTTCTTCATAAAGAAAACTTCAGGTTTCAGTGGTTTCAGTCATGATTTCTGTCAAATATTTAGGAAGAAATAATGTCAATATCACTCTGACACAAATTTTCAGAAAAACAGAGGCGGAAGGAATACTTTCCAACTCATTTCACAGGGTTCGCATAACCCTGCTACCAAAAACTGACAACGACATTGTGAGAAAAGAAATTAGACTATCCCTCATAAGCATAGACACAGAAATTCTCAACAAAACTGAATCCAACAATATATTGAAAGGATGATACATTATGACAAATGGGTTTTATCCCAGGAATGCAAGGATAATTTGACATTCTAAAATCAGTCAGTATAATTCACTACATTAACAGAAAAAAAAAAATCTCAAAAAGCACAGAAAAGGCATTTGACATAATTCAGCACCTATTCATGTAAAAGCACTCACTAACCAGGATAAGATGGAATTCAATTGGGCTCAAAAAACAAAACTATTAGAGAAATAATGAATGAAAACAGTTGACACAATGCTTTGCCTAATGTGTCACAAAAGGATTGCAATGGTAAAATTGCTTTTCAATTTGAATTTGCAAGAAGTCAAAAAAAAAAAGTCACAAAGACGATGGTGATGATGATGTTGGTGATGACAATGACAATGACGACCCCTGTCATGATTATATTCTATTTGTATCATTCCCTTATGGTACCAGGCTCAGGCTAAGGTCCAGGATCTCATTATCTAGATCACATCCTCTCCCAGTCACCCACTTTCCCCAACCTGTGAGATCTTTATCTAATTAGGGTGGGAAATCTGCTTTGATACCATCTTGTATTTCTTCAGGTCAACTTTATAAGGCAAATACTTCATGCTCCGTTGCTTTCTGTGCTTCATCTCTGCACCCTTTTCTCTTACAAGCCCAACTCTATCAACTGAAATTCTTGCTTCTAAGACTATTGTTTCTGCTACGAAACATTTAAAATCGTTTTTTTAAATCTATTCACAAACTTATTTCCTTTCTTTCTTTTTAATCACCGTTAGAAAATTAATGTCACAGTGCAGAATGGACTGGCTTGGGGAGAAACTCGAGGCAGAGAGACCACTTAGGAGGCTGTTGCAATCCTCTAGACATAAGATAATGTGGGCCCAAGATCCTGCATGGTACTGAGTCAATGCTTTGTTCTCTTGCTCAGTGATAATGCTGAAAGTTATTTCTTCCTTAGGTTATATTGACTCAACCCAAAGCACAGTTTGTTATTCTGTGATGTACCATATTGGAAAGCTCTTGAAAAGGTCCCTAACACGTAGTAAGTGTTCAGTACACATTAATCATTGCCATTGTTAGCAGTAATATATATCTTTAAAATTTTTCAGTTCTTTCACTAATTGAATAATATTACTTAGAGTTACCAGTAGGTGGGGATGTTGAACAATATTTTTCTAGGTTGTCACAATCCTTGTTCCTGACTTAAAGAAAAAAAAAGTAGGACTGTGAATAAACACCTGCCCTATTACATTATATAGTCTCTTTTTAATGGAATTTTTTTGTTATAAATAACTTTTTAAAGGTTTCAAAATAACTATTAAAATGATTGGATTCAGCCTAAAATGTGAATTCTGGAGAAGGGCCCTCTCACTGCACAGGGTCAACATTTCAGCCTCTTGCCTCTGGGCTGCTTAGTGGACTCAATCAATCTCTCATCTCAGTGTTGGACTCAGTGTGTTGAGAGTCAACTACAAACTATAAATGATGAATAAGTGGCTGTGTCTGACCCACGTGTTGAAAATACTAGGGTAGAGCCTGACTCTACTTATTCTCCTCTTATTAATAATAGGAATTAAGTAGCTACCATTGCCAAGTGCTAAGTTAGGTGCTTTCCATACTTGGTTTTATTTAATCCTCATAGTAGCCTTAGGAGGGCAGTATTATTAGTCCTATTTTACAGAGAAGGGAACTGAGAAATTAGGTTATTTGGCCAGGTTCATTCAACCACTAGGTGGTGGGGACAGAATTTTACCTCAGGCTTGGTTGACTCTCACATTTTGCTTCTCATCTGCCTAATAAGATATCAAAATTCATTTACTGACTTTTTGTGTGTGTGTGAGGAAGACCAGCCCTGAGCTAACATCCGTTGCCGATCCTCCTCTTTTTGCTGAGGAAGACTGGCCCTGGGCTAACATCCGTGCCCATCTTCCTCTACTTTATATGGGACGCTGCCATAGCATGGCTTGACAAGCAGTGTGTCTGTCCGCGCCCGGGATCCAAACCTGCAAAACCCCAGCTGCTGAAGCCGAGCACGCGAACTTAAGCTCTTGGCCGCTGGGCCGGCCCCCATTTACTGACTTTTAAAAGAGAAACTAACTTAAACATGTGCACTGTTGGTCACACCTCAGTTTAAGGTATCTAATCAATAGCCTGTCTATGTTTTGTCCTAGGAGTCACTCTTGAGTAAAAACCTAGAGATTAAGTGAAACCAGCAAATAATATCTCCCCTAGTGTCAAAACTACAGCATTCAACGCGCCCCTTTGAAAATGCAACTTCAGTCTCCTTTTGGGGTTTATTGGCATCTATGGAAGCTGCCAGTTTAGCAACAACAACAAAGCAATGCTTTCCTGCCTTATCCATGAAGTCCACTCCTTGAACTAGTCATTCTGACCTAAATGGGACATTATTTTTCTCTGATACTTAAGGGCATAACAACAGAAAGAGGTTTGAGGAGACAAGATACAGAGCGTTAGAAAATATTTTTAATTCGTATGTCTAGAAGAATTTGTAAAGAAATCCTTCAAATCAACAAGAAAAAGAGGCAAACCCCATTTTTAAGTGGGCAAATACTTAGAACATGCACTTCATAAAAGATATCTCCATAGGGCTATACAGACAGTCCCGACTTACAAGGGTTCAGTTTAGGATTCTTCGACTTTACCATGGCACGAAAGCGATACACATTCAGTAGAAACCGTACTTGGAATTTTGAATTTTGATCTTTTCCCGGGCTAACGATATGGGGTGCAATATTCCCTCATGATGCTGGGCGGCGGCTGTGGCTGCAGCTTCCAGCCAGCCACGCGATCAGGAGGGTAAACGACCAATATACTTAGGACCATTCTCTGTCCATACAGCCCTTCTGTTTTCCATAAATTACACAGGATATTCACACTTTATTATATAATGGGCTTTGTGTTAGATGATTTTGCCCAACTGTTGGCTAATGTAAGTGTCCTGGGCATGTTTAAAGTAGGCTAGGCTAAGCCATGTTGTTGGGTAGGTTACATGTATTAAATGCATTTTTGACTTCCAACATTCTCAGTTTATGATGGGTTTATTGGGATGTAACTCCACGAAAACCAAAGAAGATCTGTATCTCTAGGCTGAATAAAGCCTAAGACATGAGATCCCCCGGGATGAGTAAAAAAAATCTGACTACTTAATTTAACCCAGTGTTTTCCGTTTTATTTAGATAAAAAAATTCTTTTATCAAAGGACTACTATGAACCTCTTAAGGAAGTTTGGGAAACACCGATCTAGAGATAGTGCTCTTTTTCTCTTCTTCTAGTAGCTCAAATAAAATTCTCAGATTTTCCTAGCACCCAAACTAGCAAGTCATCAGACACCTCTCTCTTGCTAGCGTTCTATCATTCACAAAATTGTAACTCATCAGTGTTTTGTTTTTCTCATATCTCCTGGAAGAATTTTTCTTAAGTTTACTTCATAATCACAAGAAAATGCTTTCATCATCTCTTGTTTATTAAAGCAAATTATAGAGGTTTAAACTAATCGTGAAAGTGAAATGTGAAAATACACTGAGATAGTAACAGAGTTCAAAAGTTGAAAAGTATCAACTGTTATTCTTTTCCTGTTTTCCCTTTACTGTCTTTGAAGACAAGCGAAGAAAACTCTTTGATCTTTTGCGTTTTCCAAGATGCATATATTCTGTTATTGTTAGGTAAACACAAAGACAGAACCATGAAGTTCAAATTAAATGTTTCAGCCACACTTCATTAAAAATATTTACTACATACTTAATAAGTTTGCATTTTATCTTTTATCTCCCTTTATCTGAATATCCTAAGATAAAAATATTGAGAAATATTATATAGTTTTCTTGGACTTTTATCTACTTCAAATTATAGTTTCTATAGCCAAGTAATTTGACTTCCTGAACCTGCCCCAGCATCCTTAGTGTATCTGTGGATGGAAACTGAGAAAGGAAAAAATATGA
Organism: Tapirus indicus; assembly: GCA_031878705.1. NCBI lineage: Eukaryota > Metazoa > Chordata > Mammalia > Perissodactyla > Tapiridae > Tapirus > Tapirus indicus. The sequence continues at coordinate 38,288,906 of CM062933.1, read as the reverse complement.
ATTCTAGAGCTGGCAACTTTTCTAAGTAATTATCTCAGCAAATTCTGTTGGCTCTGCTTCTTAAATATAGCCAGAATTTGACTACTTCTCACTTTCTCGCTGCTACCAGACTCATCAGAGCCAGCATCAATTTGCCTAGATTATTGCAACAGCTACCAACTTGCCTCCAATCTAGTCTCAACACAGAGACAAAATGATCCTTTAAAAATGTAAATCAAAATATATCACTCTACTACTCAAAATTTCCAATAACTTCCCATCTCAGAGTGAAAACCAAAGTCCTTACGTTGATTGGCAACGCCCTCATGACATGACCCCCTGTGGTTTCTCTAATTCATCTCTCACTATCACCCTCCTTGCTCCCTTTACTCCAAATACACTGGCCTCTTGCTATTCTGGTGTGCTCCCTCTTTGGACCTCTGCACTCACCTCTACCTGGGTCACTCTTCCCTCCCACCTCTACAAGGTTCCCTCCCTCATCTTCTTTAAGTCTTTGCTCAAATGTCATCTCAGCAAGGCCTTGACTGATCAAATTGCCTGACCAAAATTCCAACCCTACTCTGGAAATTCTATGCCCCTTCACCGCTGTATTATTCTTCATAACCTTCTTAATACCTTCTAACACATTATAAAATGTGTGTTTTGTATGATTGTCTGTCTCCCCCAATAGAATGTAGGCTTCATGAGGGATGGAGTTTTTTTCCTGTTTTGTTCACTTCTGTTTCTCCAGCACCTAGAACAGTGCCAGACACATATTAGATACTGAATAAGTATTTATTGACTATGAATATACTGTAGGCATGGTTAATATACCTCTTTCCCAAGAATGGAAAGCATTTACAGGCAAGTGAAAAGTAACTCTGATCAGTTCTCAGGCAGTTGCCTGAGGCCAATTTAGATCAAGCAAGCCTCAGAATAGAATTGCAAGTATAAATGTCGCAAGTTCTCTCTGCACTTCCCCAAAGCATTGAAGTGCTGCATAATCAGTTTACCTTTGATAATACCTCAGGAAATTTGATAATAGGCTATCAGGACAAATATATTTATGATTCAACCTCATTTCTTATTTCCAAGTCTCATTCCTCTACAGATTTAAAGGATTATATACATTTATTTCTACGGTATTTGAGGACAAATTGCTGGATTCGAAGAGCTAAATGAAACTACTGGTCAACTGAATCTAACCAACTAGGATGCTATACAGCAGTCATAAGTAGAATTGTTATCTTTCTAAATTAGTTTTCTGCTACAATGTCTTTTTCAATCATAATAGAGTGATTTTCTATCTGTTTGTTTTCAATAGCTCTACTATCTCTTTCTACAAGTAAGCCTTGAAAAAAACTTTCAATGATTGCTTGCCTCCTGGAGCAGGAGATCTGCAATAATTCACCAACCTGGTCTGACTAAAGTTGACTGCCTTTGTTTGAGGGATTAAGCCTGTTGTTTGTCTGGAATCTCAAGGGAGAAGATCTGATCTTGTCTCTTATACAATGTCCTATTTCCCATTCAAAAATCACCAATCTCTTATTTTTTGCTTATATTAATGTGAAACCTACAAAGGCAAACACTCCTATTCCTGAGCAATCTTGCCGTCTTTTTATACCGATAACCTGTCCTTATGACAGAGTTTCTCAGTTTGTTGTCTAACCACTTATCATTTACTTTTGCTTGTTCCTTTCTACTGAATCGAATCTAAGAACTACATATGGAGCACATATAAAAAGTTGTTTATCCTTAAAACACAAACATGTGACACTCACCACATGAGCTGCGAACCTGATGGGGTATGTTGAAAACAAAAGCAGGTCGGTAGAGAACAGTCTGTTGGACCACAATCAGCCAGGTGCTTACCATGCTGCTTCATTAAGAGTGGAGAGCGGAGAAGGAATACATAGGAAAGCAGGTGTCACTGATTCCCTGAACACATCTTCATTCTGACACCACAAACTGGAGAAAACCAAGGTGAACTTGGAATTTCTCCTTTTAGCTTGTGAGTGGTTTTCGCCAATATTCAGCTTTCAGAGTTCCTCCAGATGCTACAGTTTCCTGAGGATACATCTGCCCAGCTAAGAAGGGCAGTTTAAGTGGTAATCACCCATTTCTGTACTTCCCATGTACTCATTCATTTGTTCAACAACTAGTTATTGAGTGTCTACCATGTGCTAGATGCTGTATAAGACACTGGATATATTCAAGTAAACATATGGACATAATCCCGATCCTTATAGAGCTTTAAAGTATAATGGAGGAGATGGACAGTAAGGAAACAACCAACAAGGACAGATATTAATAAATACTGTGAAGAAAATGAATAAGTCCTCTAAGGAAGTGATATTTAAGCAACGGCAAATACAAGAAGGTTAAAAATACTCTAGAACCAACATCTGCAGGGTAAAAAGAATTATTGTTATACTTTTCCAATTCTGAGCCTAACACAGCAACCTGGATAAGAAGGAATAGGTTTGTCACCAATGTTAGCATCTGTTGTTTGCAGAATGTTTATTAGGGAACGTGGGCATATAGGGGCACAGTTTGTAAATTCCTGAAGAAAATTTATCTTATAAATTATGCGTTATTTATTTACGTGGAGAAAAGTGGTTGACTTGGATTATATCTATACACATCAAAAAACTGATTGAAAAGTGATAAGTTCACTCAATCTACTAATTCTATCAACAGCACTAAAGTAGTGATTCAGCACATTTGTTTCTTCCATTGAATTTATAGTTTAGCTTAATATTAAAAATGGTTTTCAAGCGTATGCAACCTGTTATACAAAAGACTAAAGCTCTTTAGATTTTTTTTATACCTCCACTGAAAATAAAATATAGTTTGCAATTTGAGAGATTTGGTTAATACATAAAAAGAAGGTTGAGGCAATGATTGGATACTGAAGTAGATCCTTTGGGATTTCAATTTCCTTGTCTATTTTACAATTAGTGATGAGATGGGTGAAAGAAGTACTTTTATAACTGGAACTGCAATATCAGAGCTAAGGGAGATGATGAAATGCTACATTACCATTCTATTTGGGATTCTGAAAGGTAGATGTTAAAGTTCTTCCCTTAAGAGAGGGGGCAGGAGAACTGTATAATGTATATACAGTGTGTATAATGTATATACACACATGCACACTCACTATCAAGTTACAATAAAATTATTTTAATAACAGCACTTTTTGTATGATTGGTGGAAAAGGAAAAAGGAAAAGGAAAACAGCTTTGAAAAATGAACAGTTGGCTTGTTCTGAACTAATTAGACACTATAGTCTGCTTCTGCTTAACTTCACCAGAAAGCAACCATCTTTCACTTCATTTTGTGGTAAGGTAAGTAGGTCTGGTCTTCTTAGGGTAGTGATCTAGTTGTGTTCTCCTCTGAAATGGATGAGAAGTGATTTTTGGGTAATAATGCTTTGCTCACATAGTCCTTGGTGATATTAAATGGTGATGAGTATCAAGCAAATGATGAAGTTGTTGGTGGAAGATTAGTGAGGATAATTTGATTTACAAATGAGTAACAACAAAGGCAGGATCATTATCTCAGATAACGTTCCTGTGTTTCCTGGGAAGCAAGGCTCACTCAAATCTGTTCTACTAGACAGTTCTTAACTTTTCTGGGGGTAACAGACCCCTTTGATAATCTGATAAAAGCACCGAATGCTCTCCCCGGAAAAATCCACATATGCATGCTCACTCAAAATTTTTATACAACTTTAAGGGATTCACAGACTTCCATGAAGTCCATCCATAGGCCTCCTAGGGTGCCATAAGTAGGATAATATCCCATGTTGAAAGAAAATTAATTACCTACTGTTAAAGCAATATATTAAATTAAAAATGCTAGGAGAGGGGGCCGCCTGGTGGTGCAGCGGTTTAGTCCGCGCTTGGCAGCCCAGGGTTCGCGGGTTCGGATCCTGGTCGCCCGCCGACGCACTGCCTGTCAGCCATGCCGAGGCGGCGTCCCATATAAAGTAGGGGAAGATGGGCACGGATGTTAGCCCAGGGCCTGTCTTCCTCAGCAAAAAGGGGAGGATTGGAACAGATGTTAGCTCAGGGCTGGTCTTCCCCACAAAAAAAAAAGAAAAAAGAAAAAAAAAATGCTAGGAGAGAAATTTCAATTACAGACAGGAGTACAGCAGAGAAGATGGTGTATGACAGAGCAGAAGTGTTGCAGTGATAAATGACAGTTCAATGTGCGATAACACTGAGCCAAGGTGGGTAAATACAGGGGAGCAGGGTACCTGAAAGGACAAAGAATGCAAGAGGACCAAAATCTGACTCAATTATTTTATAACCTTGTTAAGGACCAATCCTGATCTTATTGATATATTTGAAAACCAATTAAGTGAAATAAATTACTTAGCTATGCAACCAACTGGATCCATTAGTGATTTAGGCTTTTGCCTTGTAAGTTTACCTCTAGCTGAAGCTTTGCTGAACTTTGTGATTTACAGTACAGTAGTGTCCTTCTAGCACTCAATGCTGCTTAAGTATTATGAATTGATATTTTGATTTTTACAAGTGAATGATAGTAGCAATAGACTATAGAAGATGCTGATCATGTCTAATTGAGTACTGTACCTCGGATTAGCTTTCTGGGGCTCATCTATACACTATGAGCTTAATGATGACCTGATAAGATGATCAAACTGAGCAATATATTTGTAATGTAGTTAAATACATCACAAAACTGTATTTTTTCAGACACTGAATTATGAGATGTACAAAGATATATAAAACCCTATCTCAGTCTTCAATAAGATTCTAGCTAGTTGAAGGTAAAAGTTAAGCACGTGAAAAATTAGGAAACAATAAGAGAAGTGAACACATAAGACATTAGCACAATAGATGCCAGTTGAAGGTAACTAATCATAGGGTTCATGTCTCAGAGATGCATTCTGAAGGCTACAATCTCTTCTGTTATGACTTCTGGATAACTTGAAAGAGAAGCACACTACAAACATAAAAAGACATTCAAATTTAATGTTGATCAAATAAAATGTAGCTGTGACATTGTGCTTTGAATACCTGCTTGTTTAGCTAAATATATTTTTGTTTGTGTAACCCTAAAAAAAAAAACCAAACCTGAAAGAGATTGACAATGTGGACTGATGGATAAGAACTCCTTCTTAAGCTCTGTTTACTTTTCCCCAAAGCTGTAGATGTTGGCATGTACCTTCATAACACTGGTGTTGGCTTCTTTTGTTTCAGAGTCAGCACTCTGACCTGTTCTGTCAGGCTGGCTCTGTGTGCAGGCAGAGTTGTCAGCTGCCTGTGTAGTGTGGTCCAAAGGTTCCCCCTGAGCCCCCGCCATGTGGAATACTTCCCCCAACTCCTCTTGCAGATAACTGAAATTCCATTGTTTAAATTGATATCTTTAATTTTAAAGATGGTTCTGTTTTCAAAATCTCATCACAGGGGCAAAAAGCACTGAAAACAACTTTGTGGTGTCATTATTAATATGAAATTTAATGAAGTATGAGGGAGGGTGTGATGTTGGGGAGGGTGGATGGGAAACCATGATAACAGGAGGGAAAACTAAAGTGCTAAAAGATGACAGGTGTCAAACCTCACTGGTTAAAAGTTTCCTAGAGCGCTAATGCTCTATTCTGTCCTCTGGTCCCAGAGCGCCATTTCCAGCCTGACCCAGTCTTCACCGGCCTTTCATCATAGGGGGAGTCTTCCCATTGTCAGTGCTGCAAACTACTAATAATAGAACAAAGCACCCTTACTCATTGATTATATGTCCATACTGTACTCGTCCAAGCAGGGTGATGGTGTGTTTATGAAAGTTACTCGGGTAGTGATATCACTTCTGTGCTATTCCCTTTAAATCCTGTTAACCGTTTACCTCTCCACACAAAGATAGTTACAAAGAAATATAGAACCTTGAGAGCAAAAAGAGGAACAAGCTAGTGCCATCAGTAATTTATCTCTCAAAGTTTCATCAAGAGTTTTTATCCTCCAGAAACAGTTGTTTAAGGTAAAAGAAACCAAAAAACTTTTGGAATAGTAACAGTTATTGTCATTTTTGTGTTTTTAAATGGCAGGAAATATGTAGTAACTGTAGATTCTAAATTATGGCTAAAAGTTCTGTCCCTGGTCCAAAATTAAATATTGATAATAATAGAAACTACAACAATGAAGATAATGTATCCAATGGAATTCTGAAATCATTAATATGCAGTCATGCCTCACTTAATGACAGGGATATGTTCTGAGAAATGCATCAATAGGCAATTTCACCACTGTGCAAACATCATAGAGCTAGAGCATACTTACACAAACCCAGATAGTATAGCCTGCTACACACCTAGGCTATATGGTGCCAACCACCATTGTCTATGCAGTCAGCCATTGACCAAAACGTTGTTATGCAGAGCATGGCTATACTCTGTATCTTCCTTCAAGCTTAACTCAATAATAGATTTACAATCTAGGGAGAAAGTAGCCAACTAGTGATACTTTTACAAACATAATCATTACCAGGCACATATTTAAGATGTTTGAGAAAGAGCTTTGAACAATGGTGTAGCCAACTATTAGAAAGCACTCCAAATTTAGGAATTAATAACCTTCGGTTTGGTTTGGGGAAGGAAAATGAGGGAGCTGCTATCGTCTGAATGTTTGTGTCCTCCCAAAATTCATATGTTGAAACATAACCCCAAAGCCGTTGGTATTAGGAGGTAGGGCTCTTGGGAAGTGATTAGGTCCTGACAGCAGAGGCCTCCTGAATGGGATCAGCGCCCTTATAAAAGCAGACTTGAGAAAGCTCCCTCACTCCTTCCATCATGTAAGGTTTAGAGTGGGCAGGCATTGAGTCTGCCTGGGCCATAATTTTGGACTTCCCAGCCTCCAGATCTGTGCAAAATAAACGTTTTCTGATTATAAGCCATCAGTTTACAGTATTTTTGTTATAGCATTCCTAACGGACTAAGGCAGGAGCTGATTATTGAGCGCTTACTAGAATACAGGAGCTTTACAAATTGACTCAGCTCAGTCTCAAAACATACCCATGAGATAGAGTATCTTTCCTATTTTATAAATGAGAAAATTATTGCTCAGAAAAATTAAGTAACTCACTCACGGTCATATGCTAAATGGTGGCCAGAGCCATCCAGGTCTTTCAGCTTCCAAAGCTTGAGCCCTTTCTGCCACATGACACTTCATTTTACAGGGCAAGGGCTCTTGAAACCTTTTCTTCTCCTACCTTCAGAAGACTCCTTAATAGAAATAGATTTTCAAAGTTAGATTATATTTATTAAAATTAAAAAATGTGGTTTAAGTTTGTCAGACTACAGAGACCCTAAATATTGTTTAAATTGCAATCTAAGAAAAATCATTGGGGGGCCGCCCAGTGGCGCAGCGGTTTAGTTCGCACTTTGGCAGCCCGGGGTTCGCAGGTTCGGATCCCAGCTGCCCGCCGACGCACCGCTTGTCAGCCATGCTGTGGCGGCGTCCCATATAAAATAGAGGAAGATGGGCACAGATGTTAGCCCAGGGTCAGTCTTCCTCAGCAAAAAGAAGAGGATTGGCATCGGATGTTAGCTCAGGATGGGTCTTCCTCACACACACATAAAAGAAATCATTGGTATAACTTTTGTCACTGATTTTTCAAATAAATGTCAGGTCTGAGCAATATGGTCATATAAGTGTTGTAGCTTCAGAATCATTCTGAGTTGCCTAATACCTATTGTATACTTTTGCTGGGCAATTATCTGATTTTCCTATTTTTTAGTATATCTTTATCAAAATTATCTTTTAACTTATAATTACATCAGATCTTAGAGGTTATCTGAGCAAAATAACTAAATTCATGAAAACATAAATTTGTCCAATTGCACACACATACACAAATGGATAATAAGATTAAGATAGGTAGAATGCAATTGTGAAATATTTGAAGTGTCTTCAAACTCATGTTATGTTTATTAAACTTTCTGGACCACTGAAATTAACTGGTTTTGGTCCTAAAAGGAAATCCTGCCACTGGTTAAAATGGTAAGACTTAAGGAAACATGTGACATTGTGTGAAGAATTATAACTTCTCCACTCTTCAGTTGGCATAACCCCACACATCAATGGAATCTAAGGCTAATTTGGATGATGAAAAATGCCCTAATGGCCATTGTATCCTTTTATTTTCTGAAATTCCTTTACATACGTCTGCTACTCTTCAAACAATCTGGAATGTATTGGATTTGGAAGTGCTTGCCCCTGATATATTCCCTCTTAATCCAATGTCTGAAAAAGATTGATTTTAAAAATAAAATGAAGGGGCTGGCACCATGGCCTAGTGGTTAAGTTTGGCACATTTCTCTGTGGTGACCCAGGTTCAGTAGCTGGGCGTGGACCTACACAACTTGTCAGCAGCCATGCTGTGCCAGCAACCCACATACGAAATAGAGGCAGATTGGCACAGATGTTAGCTCAGGGCGAATCTTCCTCTGGAAAAAAAAGTGAAAAACTTCAAACTTTTTCTTAATGGTATCTAAGTTACTGACGTTTATCTGTCTTCTGTTAAAGTCCAAAAGATAACCATAAAGTCATTTTAGTGCAGGTTCCTAAGCATTTAAGAACATGTAGCTTGAAATTATTCCCAAATTTATAAAAACAAAACCCACAAACTGTGGAAATGTCAATTATCTATGAAGAACTTTCTCGTTCAAAGCAAAACACTATATCTGACAAGTTTCATCTCAATTTTAGTTTTGCCCATCACCACAAAAACTACTTATTTCTAACACATATAAACTGAAAGTGATAAACACCTAAACTTAACTGAATTTCATTTTTTTAAATAGACCTTTTCTGGAAAAATAAAATCAGGATGCTATTTTTCTAAACAGTTTGAAAAATACACAGAAGATTTTGCACCTGGAACGTGATATCTTTGGAAATGCAGAACTATCCATTTCTTAGGTGGGAAAGCTTTCCCAAACTGCTGCCCTCTAAAAATTCTACATTCTGCTTCAAAAGAAATGCCAACGTAACTCAAAGCTCTTGACAGATCAGTGGAGTGAGGGAGTGCTGTCACAGCGAGACCTATGTTTCTGCTTCTACCAGCTAGTGATAACTGCTCTCATACATCGCCAACGTTGGAGTGTTCAAGAGTCTTATATGTTCTTATTGGTGAAGAACTGTGTTGACTATCATCAAGTATCTGAATACCGAGTGTTTCTGGCCCTTAACACTGTCCTATACCTCACATGGTGTTTACAGGTGAAATAGGAACCACGTTGTCGGCACTCTGTGAGCGTCATGATTCCTACCAACTCGCGTGAAGTGAACAAATGAGATAGAAACATGGCGTTATTGATTATACTGATTACCTGCTTTGTGATTATTCTTGCTACTACTTCCCAGCCTTGCCAGACCCCTGATGACTTTGTGGCTGCCACTTCTCCGGGACATGTCATGATTGGAGGTCTGTTTGCTATTCATGAAAAAATGCTGTCCTTGGAAGACCATCCCAGACGACCAGAACTCCAGAAGTGTGTTGGGTGAGTAAAGCCTCACAGAAGGCACTTAGATTTCAAGACTGTCCTGTGAGACCAGAGCATGGAAATGTTGACTTGTATTAACATCTAAATTGTTTTAATAAAATTTAAACTCACATATTTTTAATTGCATATAGTTAATCTTAGTTACTTTAAGGAAGTAAATCCTTCCTTAAGAGAGAGATATATCAGCACTATATGGGTAATCGACCTCCAAGTGCAGAGGCAATTAATGCTTTTCATTAATATATTTATTTGGAATTTGCCTTAAAAAAATCCCTGAAGTCACTTGAGAAAACCAATAAGACCCTGTAGCCTGTCCACCACAAGCACGCATGGCACATTAATGTTTCTATCACCCACAACGTGCATTTTGTTATAAACATGGAACTATTATTTAATTCTTTGTTTAAAATAGACTACATTTAACATTTTTCTCTACACTAACATTTTTGTCGACACTGTATTCATTTCATTCTTGAAATAATCTAATTCTTTCATGATAAATTAAGACCCTTCCTCAACTCAAACTATTCCTTCTTCCTTGATGAACATTTTACATTGTGAAAGCTTAACTACAGAAAAGACATTTGGCACAGTGTAATATGGAAAAGTAAAGCTGGTTGGGGTGTGTTATGAAAGGATTTTTCTTTAAGGAGAGCACAATATTTGAATTCTAATTTCAGTTTGAGGACAAACTAATTTTGTAAACGTAGTAAAGTTGTAAATCACTTAAACTCTGAGTTCCGGTTTCCAATGTTCTCATCTGTAAAATAAGGGCCTGGATAACCTCTAAGGACACAGGCAGCATTAGCTTCTGTTGCTATGGCAATGTGATCCCCATGCTTCCTTCTAACTCTAAAATCCTGATTTCTACCTTGATGTTTCTGTGTGTAAATTTAATCTCCTATTTTCTCCTCCCCTTTTGTCTTTCTTTATCAAAAAGTATTTACCAAGCCCTCTAAGAATGCTTTCAGATAAAACGGGATCCCACATCACACTGAAATTCCTTCCTGGCATTCTCCCCAGAAGTTGGACACGTCATCATAGTTATTGATTATCAGGAACAACAGGGAATATCCCAAAATAATTAATGCAGATTATTCAGAGGACTACACTGGCACCCAAACAATGACTACAAATTTGAGGCCCACAATTGTATGCCAACAATTAAGGAGGGAAAACACTAAAGAATCATTTGATCTAATAAGCAAATTTGTTCTGGAAAAAAAATCACTGAATCGAACATCCTTTCACCTTATTGTCACTCCTTGAGAGAAATAATATTCATTCAACATTAAACAACTACTTATTAAATGCCAACATTACCTAGGCCCAATTCTAGACACTGGAATACTGAGGTGAGTACACCAAGGAGGTTTGGACTGTCATGGAGCTAACATGTGGGGGACTCTGAAAATATTATACATTTTAATTGGCAGACAATTCTTTACTTCAATCTCTCTGTCTTCTTCATTTCTTTCTCTAAATTAAAAACTTAATGCTGATTTACCAACTTCACATTTAGATAGTCCACAATGACAAATACTATAATTCAGATAGCTTAATTTGTCATAACAGTGAATTAAAAAGAAATTTTAAAATTTCAAAACCTGAATAATAATATCCCCCTTTGTTCATTTAAAAAATGCTTATTGAATGTTTACTATATATTAGGCTCTGTTTGTAACTTTTTGTATACCGTGGTGGATGAAATAAACAACAGTAAATCAGTAATCAAACAATTCAGCCCTCTGGAATAATCACAAATCAAGAAGTCACTTGGAAAAGCTTTCTAGAAGAGGAAATATCTGTGCCTCAGAACTAAGATAGTGCACTTTAGGAGAAGGCTATTGGGCTTTTACCCAGAGCCTGTTTTAGATGTAATTTTTAAGAGTCTTATTAATCTGATTTTCAACCACAACAGATTAGAATCAGAAAAGTAAAAGATGGGCTTGTGAGTCTAAAAAGCAGATACTTGTACAGCAATAAAATGCTGACATTTAGCTATAAAAAGGAACAAAAATCAGACACATCTTCATAATGCAGGATGCTAAATTGTGTGAGCAAAATGATCCCAAAATTCATTTTAAAAAACACTTAAATCCTGTTCTATAGACTCCAATTGAGAAACTGTGTGTTCCTATATACCCTTTAAAGTTTCCATCAGAAACTGTTTTTAAGAAAAGTTTAGACCCATCAAGACGTAAGCTTCACTGATCCAGAAATTGTCTATTATAAGGCAGAGATGTGGATAAAATGAGATATCACCATGTCTGGAGAAGAGTCATGTTCTGATTTCAAAAAATACTTGTTTCTCAACAGCTTTGACATATCAGTCTTTCATCATACTCTTGCCATGATACACAGCATTGAGATGATCAATAATTCAACACTATTATCTGGAGTAAAACTGGGGTACAAAATCTATGACACTTGTACAGATGTCACAGTGGCAATGGCAGCTGCTCTGAGGTTTCTTTCTAAATTCAACTGCTCCAGAGAAATCGTGGAATTAAAGTGTGATTATTCAAGCTACATGCCAAGGGTTAAGGCTGTCATAGGTGCTGGCTACTCAGAAATAACCATGGCTGTCTCCAGGATGTTGAATTTACAGCTCATGCCACAGGTAGGTTTTGTTCTACCTCCATATATTGGTTTTACTCATATTCTTTATTATGAAAGGATCAGCGTAACCTGGGAGACTAGATAGCTAGTTGCCTTTACTTTAACCTTTCATTCTCTTCAGTCAAAGAAAGGATGTGTCCTATCACGGATAGTAGAGTGGACAAAGCACTAAGGATGTAGTCATACCCCAATTCGGCAGGTCTAGTTTCTGACAGTTTTCAGAGTGATTTGGGTAAGACACAAACCTCTGAGGACCTCAACTGCCTTGTTTCTGCAATAACCTCAGGCAGGTGCTATGAAGAAAAGAGAGGGGAGAGAGCGAGAAGTAAGGGAGTATGGAGGTCCAGGAAGAATTCTCAAGGAGGTGATGTTTAGCCTGAAACCTGAATGAGAAGGGACAGCCAAGGGAAGACGGGGGAGGGAGGAGAGTATCTAGGCCAGGAAAATAGCAAGTGCAACGTTGAAATGTCCAAAGACTAACAAAAGGTCAACAAGGCTAGATCAGTTTGAGCAGAAAGGAGAACAGTAAGAGATGCATTTGTAGAGAGAGGCAAGGGCTGGGTCATGTAGCATCTTGTTAGCTGTGGTATGGTTTGAATTTTGTCTGAGTATGATGGGAATGCTTTGAGCAGAGACTGTGGACCTACGTATCTCCTGTAATGCCGGCCAATAACCAGGAAGTAAGCAAAAAGCTCTCTGAAAGATCAAAACCGATATTAGAGAGCTCTGTCTGCACTAAGCGCTTGCATATTACTGAGTCCAGCAAGTTCCCTTGGCTTTCATATTGAGCCTACCTACCTTCACATCACATCACATCACTCTGTAACATGCTAGGTCACTGCTTTCTAAGCTCAAGGAAGATCAGATGCCAAAAGTTAGAAAGGAAAAATGCTAATGGTCAGATTATGGAGAAATGATCATCTGGTAGAAGTTACCAGAGGGGAAGGAAGTAGGGAGAAGGTGAACGGGGTAAAGGGGCACATTGAATGGTAACGGATGGCAACCAGACTTTTGGTGGTGAACATGATGTAGGCTACACAGCAGTTGAAATATAATGATGTATACCTGAAATTTATATAATGTTATAAACCAATGTTACCTCAACTAAACAAAGGGGAAAAAAAAAGAAAGAAATGACCATGTGATAGAAATGAACAGATAGAAAAAATATATAATATAATAAGTGTACATAAGAATTCAAAATATATACTTATATACAAAATATATACTTTCTGGAGCTAGAGTAAATAAATGTATATATCCACGAAAGACTCTGAGAATTCCATTACATTATAGCCTAGTGATGTTGGTAATGAAAAATTTAAGTCCAAAGTGATAAAACAAAAGAATTATTCCCCAAACATCTCAGAGATAAGGCTTTGGCTCAAAATTTCTAGAATGTATATAATGCAAGTTAGGTGATAAGTAAGAAAAGTAGACTATTTTTAACAATGACTGTTTAATGTAAAAATGTAATTTCCATGTTAAACAACACAAAGGAAAGGGGACTCTCCATGGGTAACACTGGTTTTACAGAAGCCCAGCTCTCACGATGTAGGTGAGTGTTGCAATGTCAGGTACTGGGAAGAGAACTAAGGTTTAGTGACTATCCACCATGTGCTAATATCCATTTAAATTTTCTCCTTTAATCTTCACAAGAATCCTGTCACTTCACAGGTAAGGAAATATTAACTAGCTTTCCCAAATTTACTGAAGTCAGGATTCTAGCAGTTTGTCTGACTCCAAAGCCTATTTTCTTTCTACTGTACCATATGGCTGCTGTAAATAGTAAGAAAAAAAAATTCACTAAGTAAGTGACACAGTGCAATTGCAGCTGTGGAACTGTGGAAGGTAATAATTCTCCCTAGAATAAAGTCACCACAGCTGTAAATCAGGCAAAACTTTGCACATATTAGATAGGACTCCCAAAATGCTGATGCTTATTTGACTAGATCAGGGGACAAAAAACTATAGTCTGTGGACCAGATATGACTCTCAACCACTGAACTGTTGAGCTAAGAATGATTTTTACGTTTTTTTAAAGATTGTAACAAAAAATACACACCAAAAAATCCCCAATATGTAACAGAGACCATATGGGACCAACAAAGCTTAAAATATTTATCTGGTCCTTTAGAGAAAAAGTTTGCTGACCTCTGGACTGGATGATTATTTGGCTGGATGATTTATTTTACCTAGAATAAAAATCACCAAAGTTGTAAATGAGACAAAATTTTGAACATAGTAGGTGTCCCAAAATGAATTTTGCTTATTTTATCAGATGTATTTTTCCTGTATTTATCTCTAAGTATTTAGATAATATCCACAATTGGTCCTGGCCTGAAGTATAAGATAGATATAGATGGATATAGAAGTGTCACTGGAGAGATAAGACAGAGCCTGAACCCTTGAAGGGCTTATACTATACATGGTATGAAATGCTTGGAAAGCAATGACTCTAAACAGTCACCAGGTACTAAATGCCATGATTTAAGCTGTTTGTAAAGTAGGAGTTCATTGAAAAGGAGGGATGGAAAGAACCAGAGAATTTAGAATTTATAGAAACTCACTGAAATCAAAAAGAGGAATATCTACATGAACAGCCATCTGGAGCTCATCCACACCATAACTAAAAGATTCTGTCAATTTCCAGGTGAGTTATGAATCAACTGCAGAAATTCTAAGTGACAAAATTCACTTTCCTTCATTTTTACAGACTGTGCCCAGTGACTTCTATCAAACTAAAGCAATGGTCCACCTGATTCAGAAATCTGGATGGAACTGGATTGGCATCATAACCACAGATGATGACTATGGACGACTGGCTCTGAACACTTTTGCAATTCAGACCACAGCAAATAATGTGTGCATAGCCTTCAAAGAAGTTCTGCCAGCCTTTCTCTCAGATAATACCATCGAAGTCAGGATGAATCAGACACTCGAAAAAATCATAGCAGAAGCTCAGGTTAATGTCATTGCGGTATTTCTGAGGCAATTCCATGTCTTCAATCTCTTCAATAAAGACATTGAAAGGAATATAAATAAGACCTGGATTGCTAGCGATATTTGGTCAACTGCCACCAAGATTACTACCATTCCTAACATTCAAAGGATTGGCAAAGTTGTGGGGTTTACCTTTAGAAGAGAGAATATATCCTCTTTCCATTCCTTTCTTCAAAGTCTGCGTGTATTTCCCAGTGATAATAACAAGCCCTTAAATGAATATGCCATGCTCTTGTCTGCCTTCTCATATGTCAAGGATAGTGATTTGAGTCAATGCATTTCCAGCCATTCTCAGGGGACTTTGGCCTACAAGGCTAACAAGGATATAGAAAGGAACTTCTCTCTGAGAAATGACTTCCTGTGGGATTACACTGAGCCAGGATTTGTTCAGAGTATTCAGCTCGCAGTGTTTGCCCTTGGTTATGCCATTCAGGATCTGTGTCAAGCTCGAGACTGTCAGAACCCCAACGCCTTTCAACCATGGGAGGTACTAACTCACACATTCAAGAAAACCCCCCTACCATCATTTTCTTCCTTGCTTTGACTCACAAATGGTTGTATTAACTACTCTTAATTGTATTCCTTTTAGAAGTAGACACCTTCAGTGTTTGAATAACTTCCATTTCTACCATTAGCTTTTTGTTCTTTGTTATTTTTGTTAGTTCTTCATTATTTTACCTTCACCTCCTACTCTGACCCACCAAAGTTATGTTCTTTTATTGTGTAAGATGATTCCGGTGATAGTGTTATTTTCCTTGAGTTTATGGATTTATATCTGATCGTGCAGTTTTTCAATTCTTCGTATGAATTACCTCTTTTAACGCTCTTGACAAATGCAAGACCAAGCATGTTTAATGATCCTTTTTATTATTACTAAATGTTATGGATGAGGAAACTAAAGCTAGGAAGTACCAGAAATATGACTCCAGTCTGAATCTTCTGATTCGGTGCCCTTTGCTTCTCATGGTGTCTCCAGTGGTTTATAGTCCCAAAGTCTCCAGTTATGACTCTTAGGGCCGTCTCCCTAGGACTCCAGTCTTATTCCAATGAATGTTGTTAGGTCAATCAGAGTAATTCCTATGATATCGCAGGTTTATGTGAACTACTAACAGTGTGTAAAAGAAGTCTTTCCCTTTCTTCTCTTTGATTAGTTTGAAAACCTCAAATTAAAGTTTAACGTGTCCCTATTTAGTGAAAAATGCCCATTACGTTTTTTAAATGCCCACCAACAAGGCATTTAAAAGCAAACGGCTGCTTCATATGATGTTAAATTTTACTCATTACAAACAAATTTCTCAATAATGTGTATTCAAAGATAAATTTGAGTGTCTTGAGGCAGAATCAAGTTCCAAAAATATATTTATTTTAAATTTGTAAGGAAAAAGAAGGTGAAAGGGAATAAGACTCAATTCTTCTGATCATATAAATAAATATCCAGGACAGGCTATGTCTACTTTTGTTATTTTTGCTTTAAACACCCACTAACACAAGCTCCAAGGTCTGAGGTGATCGGCTTACATTTGGGTGGATCGTGTGATGGTCATAGAGTGTTTCAAATTGTTCATTTTAAAACTAGTTTCCACCTTGTAAATGCAAGGCCAAAAACCTAATGAAGAGATAAGACTAGAGATTAGGATCTTTTTAAATTAAAACTCTCTCTTTAAAAAAATATTTATATGCTTAATAATTTTAAGCTGCCTATTTGAAAGCATACTTTTTGCAGTGTAAAACTTTAATGAAGGATTGATAAAACTATAAATTAAGTTGACCACCATAATGAAACTACAACATGGAATTTTAGGAATGAGACATTGAGAAAAAGTAAAGGAGAGAAAATAGTCATAGAGACAAACAGGATAGAGGAGGGGATATAAAGAGCCTCAGAAGGAAAGAGAAATACAAACAGTAAGAGCTGTTTATCCACTAAAGATCTGGGAAAGTAGTTTAAATCAGGAATAAGTCTCAAACATTCTGAGGAAAAGACTTGAGAAAGTATGATCTAAGTACAGTCTTCTAAAATGTTTTATTTAAACACTAGGAGCCTGGGGTCGTTCTTTTTGCCCCTGGGAGCCTGTTTATCTAGAAATAAACAGAAACACATTGGAAAGGAGGAATAGGGGAGTGACTTGCTTCTTTGATCTCCATGTGAGTGAGCCACATATGTGCCAGATTCAGTAGGACAAATAATGCAAACAACTGTTTTTATGAAGACATCTCCTTAGACATTGAATTTAAAAGATCAGCAACATTTAGGGTCACTAATCAAAGATGCATTTCTAAAGATTATTTTGTTCCCTGGCAAAATTCACTATTACTTAAATGATAGTTTCTGAATGATTTTAGATTCAATAACTTTAAAGGGGTTAGTTTTTCCCAATATTTGAGGATAGTCCTTACTTTGGCTCTATATTTGTTTATATCTGTGAGTGGTATTCAGGGACAGCACAGTCATATTTGTTTTATTTCAACAGATTTTTAATGTTTCTCAGATGTGTGCAAGGATACCACATTTTTGTTGTGACTAGTGATTTTTGTTTTCTTTGTTTTCCTTTACTTCTGATGATATATAAAATAGTGAGTGATGTGTGTGGGATGAGAAAATGTCTAATAATCAAAATTCTATTCATACATTTATTTAGCAAATATTTATTGGATGTCTCAATGTTGCAGGCATTGCATTGAGTGCTAAAAATATTATACAGAACAAGACATTTCTCTCCCTAAGGAGTCATCTGTCTAGTGGGGTATACAATCAAACAATTAAGGAGCCGATTACAATGCAGGATGATGCTTTACAATGTTTCATATAAACACAAGATGGCAGAGAAGCACATAATTGAGGCAACTAATCCCGTATTAGTGATTCAGAGAACGTTCTCTGAAGATCATGACATCTCCGGTGAATATGGTGGATGGGTAGGAGTTAGCCAGGGCAGAAATATTGCACCGAAGTCTCGGAAGGCAGAGAAAGCATGGCATCTTTGGGGAGCAGAAAGTTGTGCCATAGAACTAGAGTCTTTTGTGGAAACTACAGGCAAATGAGACCAGAGGGATTAGTAAAGAATCCATCATTAGGGCCTTGTCAATCAGAGCATCTCAAACTTTAATGTGCATTTGAATTGTCTGGGAATCTTATCATGCACATGCTCATTCAGTACTTCTGGGGGAGATCTGAAAGTCTGTACTTCTAACAAGCTCTCAGGTGATGCTGATACTGCTGGTGCAGGGACTTTCCTTGAAACAGGAAGTCTGCAAACTAAGTTTAAATGTTTGGACTTGGTAGAGCAAAGCGCAGCCAATTAAAGATACTTTTACATTGGAGAGTAATGTGATCTGCTTTCCGTTGTAGAAATAGCACTCCCACTGCAGTGTGCATTGATTACAGGGACACAGGACTAGAAGGAGAAAGATCAATTTGGTAATCCAGGCATCAGATAAGAACGCCTTGTACTACATGTGTGACAATGAGGATGGAGAAACATATACATGGATATTTAAGGGAAGGATGAGGAGCTTTAGGAGAGAGATTGGATGTAAAGGATGATAGAGAGAAGCAAAAATGTTGCAAATAATTCAAAAATTGGGGCAACTGATGCCATGTGTTGGGGTGGAAACAGAGGAAAGTGGAGGTCTGGTGGGGAGAGGAAATATTAAGCATTCCATTCTGGAGATGTTGAATTTAAAGAACTTATGAGACATCCTAGTGTAGCAATGATTGTTGAATATTAGTCCAGAAGTGAGAAGAGACATGTTCCAAGAAGAGAGTGATTTTGGGAATGATAAGGAAAATAATAAGTAAAAGTTTTTAAGGCCTACTGTACTAGGCGCTAACATATATGATCTCTACTCTATAATATCATGGTGGGTCCACAGGACTCATTCTTTACACTAAAGAAATGGCAAGAGGAAGTGTTACTGGTGACTGAGACCTGCAGCTATTTAGAGGTGGAGGGGACCTCAGCAGTAAGGATCCGGCCCATGGTCACCCACATAGTTAGCAGTCAAACTGTCCCAGTTTTAGTCCAGTGGGCTTTCTACTATACCACAGAAAACTTCACAAAAGAAAAAGACATAGATTGGGCACCAGACAGAGACACGATACTGCTTCCTCTGCTTTTCTTTAATTTACTCACATAGATACCTCTTTTCCCAAGCACAGCTTACTTGTGGAGATAGAGCGGATATCAGAGCAGCTATGGAAATGGAAGACAGCATCAATCACATTGCCTTAATTGGTGTGGCCTCCTTGCCTTGTGGATAAATAATTGATGGGAAAAGCATTTAATAGCATAACAACTGGAAATGCTCAAATTTTACCTTATTCCAAAGCAAATGTTCTATCGTATTTAACAAGTAATGAATGCACTGTTTTATTTGCCTCCACCCTCTTTCCTGTAAGAACAAGCATAGAATTGCACTAGTTTATTTACATCATATAAAGTTACCATTATTTACAGAACATATATATGTTGGAACTTTACCCTGTAAAACCTAATTAAATGCAGGGAAAAAACAGGTGGAAATTATAGCTCAAATGCAAGAGTGGAAGAGGATATGCTCCCTCTTACATGTGTATATTGCTTAAGGAAGGAACAGAAGAAAAATCAATACATAGGCAGAGGTGAGAACATCGACAGTAGGTTCTTAGTTATTCTTTTATTTTTGTTCCTCCCATTTTTATCTTCCAGGCAATTGCTAGAATTTTGTTGGGTAATCCCATCACATTAGATCTGATATCCTGCTTCTTTAATGTAATACTAGTTAATTTACATTCATTAAAAGAACTATGAAATCTGTAGGAATGTATAATAAAATCAATAAACACACTTAGAGATTTCCTGAAGTGACATTTGGTCACTGACGTGACTATTGTAGCTAATATATTCACCTTAAAATATAACTTGATTTTCTTATAGTCTATTGACCAAAAAAATTGAAAGAAAGAAACATTCATAAACTATTCAGTGAGAAGGAACAGAATAAGAATAATTCTATTCAAATAGAACAATTTGTGCCTCATTCCATAGATTTTGCACGCAAACAAAAGCCACATGGCATCATACATTTAGACAATGAGTGGCCCTGATGTGTTCAGAGAGGGTATTTGTTTAGCCATGATTATATATCAAGCTAATGGTGGACCCAGAACTGCAACCTGTTTTCCTCCCTCCTGGTCCAGTGTTCTTCCTCTGCAGTAGAAGCTCAATACGGCTGCCTCATTGTCAGTTAAATGTTTCCTGTCCTAGCTGTACTGCATGCAGGTTCTCACTGTACGACTGGGTAACAAGTAAGTTTTCATTGCATTTCTTTCCTCTCACGTTGAAAAAAAAAATCACTTTATGAATTAAATTAGAAATAGAATTTAGAATTCTCTTTACTATGCACGCAATCACTGAAACAGACGTGAAAACCATTGGAGATAATAAGGTCCACACCTCCCACCAAATGAGTAACAAAGTATGGACTTAGAGGGCAGGTGCTAGGAGCTTACCTTACTTACGCCCGTCAACTAAACTTCTCTGGTGGGGACGCTCCTTAGTACACACCCGAGAGCGGGGTATCTGCTATTACTGGACTGTCTCCCAGGTTTGTAACTCTGTCCTGTCAGCCTTCATTTTGAGGATGGCAAGCATGACAACTATTGGCTTGAATTACCCACTCAGACTTGGCCAAGGCCCCGGGTTGGTTGTGACTCTAGAAGGAAAGGATGAATTTTCCTGCCTACCATAGCTCCAGATGGCACACTGGTGATTGCTTTTGAGTCAGAAGGAAAAAGTAGTGTGGAGATTTTGAATTAATACATTGTTAGGTGCAATGGAAAGATCTCATGATGAAAGTCAAGATACTTGTCCTCAGATAAGTCCCTTCACCCCTTGCCTGGGGCTCCTCATTTAAGAAAAGAGGAAGATGATCCTTACTCATCTTGTTCACTGAGTTGTTATGGAGTAAAAGGATGTCACAGATTTGAGTATTAGCAGGTAATATATGAATGTCAAGTGACATTATTAGTTGATAGACTCAAAGTGTTTTTATTTATTTGCACATTGTCCCTATTAGCTAATAACAGGTATTAACAGATATTAATCTAACCTTTATTAACCCTTAATCTGTGCCAGATACTGGGCTAAACTCCTTATATGCATAATTACATTTAATCCTCACAATAAACCTATAAGGTAGGTTTCATTTACCTGTTTTACAGTTGAGGAAACTGAGGCCTGGAAAGAAATTGTGACTGTCAAGATCACATCACTAATGAGATATGGAACCAGAATGAGAGCCCAGACATCTGCCCCAGAGGACCCATTCTGAAATCTACAATGTGGAAAAATGAAGATGCATAGATTTCAATTTTGTAGGCTAGAGAAACTACCCTCCATAAACATTAACTTGATTTCTCAAATTCCCATAGCAAGACTTTGGCAGAAATGAGGCTAGAATTCTCAAATTGTTTCCAGGTAGTTAAGAACCTTCTCAACTAATGACCATACTCACTGATCCAGAACATCTTTTTTCTAATTTTTAAGTGATATTCCTTGTATATTAGCCAGTGTTATCACTGCATTAATGGATACACTTATGATATTTCTATTAATGTTCATTTCTGTTTTTATTATTTATAGTTACTTGATGTGACATTCACTGATGGAGGGAATTCATTTCATTTTGATGCCCATGGGGATATCAATACTGGATATGATGTTGTGCTCTGGAAGGAGATCAACGGCCACATGACTATCACCAAGATGGCACAATATGACCTGAAGAATGATATCTTCATTGTCACAGACCAAGAAACAAAACATGAGTTCAGGAATCTCAAGGTAATTTTGCTGTAGGCTGCTTTGTACTATTCAAATCAATTGGTACCTCAACTGAAAAAGTCCTTGACCCCACCAGGACCTCCAGTGATTCTATGGCCTGTTCACTGTCCCCAACTTCTCTCCTTATTCCATGATCAAGTTGTTTATCAATCCCTGGTACACACCCTCAATTCCCTTCCCCTCTCTCTCCCTTCATCATATTCATTCAACCAAAGCATAATCCTGCTTAAATTCAACTCTCTGTCTAATCAATGTAGCCCCCAGGTAGCTGAACCTGGCAACAAAACAAAAACCAAAACACACCTTGTGGACTGTCCTCATTTTAAATTCACAATCTCCAGTGGGCCCTTAATGCTGCTGGACAATCAGACTATCACTTTAGTCCATTAATTTGCCCACCTTCCTAGATGGCTACTTTACACTTTCTCTTCTCTCCTATGACTCCAGCACATCTTCCCCATCTTCACTTTCAGTTGACCCTGCTTCCTATTTCACTAACAAAACTGAAACAATCAGTGTTCCCCTGCCACCACATCTGTGCCCATATCTCTGCCTTCCTTCTGGCACTGTGGGTGGACTTTCTGTGCTTCTAGACAAGGTCAGCTCCTCCACTTGACCTCTGGATCCCAACCGCTTTCACTTACTCAAGGATGTTGCTCTGGCAATTCTCCACTTTCTCCTGCATCCTCAAGTATTTTCTCTTCTGCATTATTTAAATGTTGACATAAATATGCTGTTATTCCTCCCATCTTAAAAAAAAGATACTCCATTGATCCTCCTCTTCTCCCTCCATATACTGCCCATTCCTCTATTTCTCGTTAAAGGAGTTTCTCTCAAAACTCCTTTAAAAAGTTGAATATATTCACCTGCTCCAACTTTTCTCCTCCCACAATTCTTTTGAACTCTTTCTAATCCATCAAAATCCTTTCTGTCTAGTGCACCAGTGTTAATAAATCAAAACAACATCTACTTCACTCATGGGCTAATCATTCTTCCCTCTGCAAAATGCTTTCTTTATTTGTTTGCAAGACACCGCACTCCCTTGACTTTCTTCCTCTGTCTTTGCCCACTACTTCTCAGTCTCCTTTGCTGGTTCCTTGTCATTCCCACTGCCTATAAATATTGGTGTGCCCAGAGCTCAGAACTGCTCCTCTTTTTTGTCTGCACTTTTCCTTAGGGATTTCATCCAGGCTTGTGACTTTTAAAAAATGTCATTATATAGAAGGCAGATGACTCCCAGATTTTTATCTTCTGAATTTCAACCCAAATAAATATACAACTGCCTCACTGACATCTCTATCTGGGTGTCTAATCGTCAGCTTAACTGATTAGCCCCAAAACTGAGCTCCCAAACCTACCCCCGTCTCAATAAAGGCAACTCCCTTCTCCTAGTTGCTCGTGGAAAAACCTGGTGGGATCCTTGTCACTTCTCTTTCTGTCATGCTCCATATCCCATCTAAGTTTTACTTTCAGAATGGGTCCAGATTCTGACTGATTTTTGTCCTCTACTCTGTTGCTGCCACCTCACTCCAAGTGACAATCACCTCCCATCCAGGTTAAGATTGTAGGTTGGTTTCTAACTGCTGTCTTCCTCCACTCTTACCCCCATCAGTCTGTTCTAAAAACAGCAGCCAGAGTAATCCTGTAAAATATAATACTCTGCTCAGAACCCTCCCTATATATCCTATTTCTCTCAGAGTAAAAGCCAGTATCTTTAAAAATCTTCCATGACCTGCCACCGGTACTTCCCCAACCTCATCTCCTACCACCTTCCCCTTCCCCTCACCCCTTCCTGCAACCCCTCAGCCCTCCTCACTCTTTCATACATGCCTTCCCTTCTCAGTTCAAGACCTTTCACCTGCTGTTTCCATTACCTGTAATAATCTCTGATGTCCGTGTAGTCCACTTTCTCACTTCCTTTCTGTCTTTCTTAAAACATCACCATCTCAAGGAGGCCTTCCCCAGTTACCTTATTTAAAATTGCAATGTCAACCTAATACTTCTTATACACGCCCCTTCTTTATTTTTCTCCTTAGCATTTATCACCATCTAGCATTCTGTACATTTTGCTTATCTTTATCTTGTTTATTGTCAACCTTGTTAACTAGAACTGAAGGTCTATGAGAGCATGGATTTTTGTATTTTGTTCCTGCTGTGGCTGCAACAATTACAACAGTGCCTGGCAGATAACAGGCACTCAAAAAATATGTGTTGAATGAAGGAATAAATATAGTAATGCTTTAAGCCACTATCTTTATTCTCATTTCCCCTATGATAAGTTTCAGTAAACCAAGAAACTTTTTCCTTGAAAGATAGAAATGTAGCCATCCTTCTGTGTTCTCAGACTTTCGTCATCATCTTTGTTATCATCACCACCATCCTCACAACCACACTGTGAACCCAGCCCTCTGCTAAACACTGTAACTCACACTGGATCTCTTAAACTATGCTGTGACCCATCTTCTTATTGAACACAGAGAGGATTCTCTGTTATAATTTCTGCAAGAAGCACTGCTTTTATTGTTACCAAGACTTATCTCCAGACTTTGTAGGGGAGACACTCAATGAGGGGGAGGTGATGGGAAGACAAATAACTGAATTGGGCTTTTGGTGACTAAATGGAAGGGGCTGACCACCATGAAAAGAGGGACAAGCCTTCCTTTCCGGTGGAAGCACCAATAAATACTTCAAGAAGTTTGTAGAAACCAACAGTATCTGAGATCAATTAGGTTGGATTTCAAGATCTGCTTGTCAATATGCAGGCTACCAAATGCAGCATTTCTGGTAAGTCATCAAAACTCATAGTCCAAAACATCAGGTAGTCCTAAATCTATTGCTGTTCCAAAGTTATCAGTGCTAGACCTTAGAATTTCTTTGCTGTCTCTTGATGTGTGGGGAGAGCGGAGACAGTATTGCTGGGAAGAAAGATTTCACTTTACCCCCCTAATGATGTCCAGTTTTATCTCAGAGTTAAATCCTTTTGTGTCCTCTGAGCACCCTCCAGGAGTGTGGATACTTCCAATTAAAAGTTTGCCCTGGGGAATCCACAAGGCAGGAATCCTGCCTGCTGACAACCCAAGTGAGCAATAACTGTGTTGAGAAGAAGAAAGCCAGTGCTTACAGACACAGGGCTACTGAATCTTGGCTGCTTTTCTCTCTCAGCCAGATCATTTTCATCTCCCAGACAAAAGACTGGTTAACTTAGTATTTTGACTGTATTCTGGGCTTAGGAATAGCTGTTAAGACAACTGAGAGAAAGTCTCACTTACCCATTCTGCTTTGGCTTCCCAAGGGTAAAAGTAAGACGATAACAGATTATTTCACAAGACGTGCCATGAGAAAGGGACTATGAATGGAAAAAATACCACAATAATACAGCTGAAGTGCAAAGAACTATTAGCTAGATTGGAAACAGAGTGTTTCGTGAAAATAGAAAACTATGTGTGATTTACATTGGGACAGGCAGAATTATGACCTAAATTCTCAGCATGATTTTGTCTAACTAACACTTTAATAGTTTTGAACTCAGAATTTTCCACTGTTTTGTTTTTTAAGATTAGACTGGACATGGTCCTTGGACAGCATGATTAATAACCTTCTTCTAAAGAATATATAAGTCCAAGAATATACTATTTTCTTGTATAGTTGAACTCTTTATACAGCACAGGATTGGAAATTTCTAAACCGTCATTTCCTTCTTTAGTTCCATCACTACACATTTCTCCCTCTGCTAGGGGCTTTTTGAAAGAGCTAATTTCCCTGATTTGCTTACAGAAGTTATTAATGTGACAAAAACTGTGTTCTTCCTAAAGCAGTTTCACTGTCTGAAATATTTATTATCTTTTAAAGTTGTTCACATTCCTCCAGATGACAAAATAGTTCTATTATACTATGAATAAAAAGACCAAGATACAAAGTTAGTTAAAATAAATCTTTTTGAAAACCTATTTGTGATTTCTTTTCACTTTACAGCAAGTTCAATCTAAATGCTCCAAGGAATGCAGTCCAGGGCAAATGAGGAAAACCACAAGAAGTCAACATATCTGCTGCTATGAATGTGTGAACTGTCCGGAAAATCACTACAATAATCAGACAGGTAATTACAATCACTACGACATGCACAGTGACACACCTGAACCATTCCTTTTAGACTGATTTTCTTTACATGAATTCTTTTGGCTTATTTTTTCATTTGAAAAAAAAAAAAAGCATCTCATGCTCTTGCTAGACTGAATTCCAATAAGATTTCATTGTATCTTGGAATTTGCTCTATTATATCAGCAGACACACAACCAATACATGATAGAGATGTAAAAGGAACTTCACTTCCAAGGAACGATGTCATCCCCACAACTGGACTTCCTCTCCAGCACCACTTAAAACAGGGCGAGTTTTCTGTCAATTTTTGTCCAAGTGTCCCCCACACAGACATGCATGACTTGTAATTGGGGCATAATAACTCTAAGTAAATAAATGCTACATTAACTAATCTGAGCATAATGGAAACCCAGAGGTGTGCACCTCCTGGGGATCTCATTATTCCTACCAAGAGGCAACAGTGAAGCCTAAAAAGAGAATCTTCTATGAGACAAGGGGACGAACTATTGACAGAGATAAGATGCTACTAACAGATTGTTTGCCAAACCTGTCTATAACAATTTGATGAGATCAGAGCAAAATACACAAATTAAAGAACAAAAGTGAGGTAAGCAGCCTTTGGAGTTCTAAAAGGAGCTGTCAGCACGTTCCCTGGAGTTAAGCCTACTTTAAAAGCGTTCTATTTCCCTGTTTATTGCAGCATTTCTATTCATCTTCTATAAAAGCTGAGAATCCCAGAGCTGGAATAGTTCCCAAATGCTTATTCTTTTTTTTTATTGGCTCCAAGGGGAGAAGTATCCCAATGTAAACATTCCAATATTCATTTTCTGTCTTTGTCTCACAAAAGTGTCATTTATCCCAATCTGAGATGGGCTGTGCTGCATAAATAATTAGGTAATGGAGGGGGTTTCCAGACAATATGGTATCTAGCAACTGTCTACCAAGTGGGATAAATAAAAACATCGAGAGAGTATGGAGCATTTATTTTCCTTAAAGGCATACAAGAGTCCTTTAAGATACAGTCTGGGTTGGCTTTTGATAACCAGAGCAAGTTGCCTCTAAGAACAAGTATAGAAGACTGAGGACAATTTTGGAGGAAAACCAAGGATTTAGGGTAATTGGAAAGGACATCATCTCCTATTTTCTATGACTCCAGCACATACGCAAGGCCAATAAATGTTCTCTGAAGTAATGAAATGGCAGACACTAGCAGCAGAGGGTTCGGGGAGTACAGAGAAGAATGGGTATTTGTAGGGAAACAGGGTTTGGAAAGAGGAGGAGGCTGGGAAGCTAATGAAGTTTATAAACAGGAACACAACCTGACTTTTAGGTTAATGAAGAAGCGAACACAGGCACTGTATAAAGTTGAGTGGGCTCCGTGGAGTGTAATCAGATGGATGCCCAGAGAGAGGCTTTTTGGAAGTAGCTAGGACCCCTTCTTTAGGGAGTGGGAATGGGGAGCAAATGCAATCACACTCCCAAAGACTCCACTCTGATATCAACTATTCATGCCACCCTGCAGTCAGAATCAGCATAAATCGTTTCCAAGCTTATTACTGCCTGTGTGAGAGGCTCCATTTTACTAACCTCCTGGGGAAAAAATAAACGTTAATTCTTCATCAACTGTCATTGATTACAATCTTGTGTTATCTCACGTTTAGAAAGCTTTTAGGGTGACACAGCCATGTTGTCTCTGATTTTAAAAGAACTGCAGCCTTATTTATAACAGCAGCTCCCACTACACTGAGTGTCTACTGTGTGCTATGCTCCACGCAAAGTATTTTATATTTATGATCTCACTGACTGCAGAACCCCAATAAGGCAGAGTCTTTTTTTTATTTTTTAAGAGATTTGGAAATAGGTTCAAAAAGTTCATTTAGTTTGTTCAAGATTACAGGAATCGTATAGAGAAAGAGACTTGAGATATGTCTGATTCCAAAGCCCTTTTCTTAACAGAGTCCCTGACCTGCCACCAGCAAGTTCATAAGAGGCATCTATCCCGAGTGTATTAATTTCCTAAAGACTCACAGTCCGGCTGGCTTTTTTTTTTCTCTTCCCCTCTTCCTCTTCCCGCACCTTCACCCTTTCTCTCTCACCTTCTTTGGGTTCTGTGCATGCTTTATTTTAATAAGTAACCAATGTGACAATTATCTATATCTGTTTTCTAGTCAAGACTATTACGAGAAGGAGTCTCATCTGTAGCATTGTGGACAATCACCTGGTTTAAATGTTTGCAGTGTAACTGAATCTCCTCTGTCTTTAGATATGGATCACTGCCTTTTATGCAACAACAAAACTCACTGGGCCCCTGTAAGGAGCACGATGTGCTTTGAAAAGGAAGTGGAGTACCTCAGCTGGAATGACTCCCTGGCTGTCCTGCTCCTGGCCCTCTCGCTTCTGGGAATCATGTTTGTTCTGGCCATTGGCATAATATTTACAAGAAACCTGAACACACCTGTTGTGAAATCATCCAGAGGATTAACAGTCTGCTATGTGATCCTCCTCTGTCACTTCCTCAACTTTGCCAACACGGGCTTTTTCGTTGGAGAACCACAAGATTTCACACGTAAAACCAGGCAGACACTATTTGGTGTGAGCTTCACTCTCTGCATCTCCTGCATTTTGATGAAGTCTCTGAAAATCCTGCTAGCCTTCCGCTTCGATCCCAAGTTGCAGAACTTCTTGAAGTGCCTCTATAAACCAAACCCCATCATCTTCACTTGCACAGGTATCCAGGTTGTCATTTGCACACTCTGGCTAATCTTAGCAGCACCTGCTGTGGAAGAGAATGTCTCCTTGCCCAGGGTCGTTGTCCTGGAATGTGAGGAGGGATCCATCCTTGCATTTGGCACCATGCTGGGCTATATTGCGTTCCTGGCCTTCATCTGCTTCATATTTGCCTTCAAAGGCAGGAAATTACCTGAGAATTACAATAAAGCCAAATTCACAACATTTGGCATGCTCATTTACTTCATAGCTTGGCTCACATTCATCCCCGTCTATGCTTCCACATTTGGCAAATATTTGCCAGCTGTGGAGGTTATCGTTATTTTAATATCTAACTATGGGATCCTGTGTTGCACATTCTTCCCCAAATGCTATGTCATTCTTTGTAAGCAAGAGACTAACACAAAATCTGCCTTTCTTAAGATGATTTACAGTTACTCTTCCCACAGCGCAGGCAGCCTCACTATGAGTCATGTTTCACTGGACTCCTCTAACAGCAATATCCCAATGATCAATCCCAGCTCTGGTGGCAAGTCTGCAGCCTGGCAGAAAAGCAAAGATCTTCGGGCACAAGCATTTGCACACATCTGCAGAGAAAATGCCACAAGTGTAGCTAAAACTTTGCCTCGAGAAAGGATTTCAAGTATACGAATGAGTCCTTAAGAGATGGCACATTCCGGAATAAAATGTTTCTAGGGTCTTTGCATTTAAAATGTGCATTTACTTTCCAAGCAAA
This sequence comes from Tapirus indicus, assembly GCA_031878705.1. Lineage (NCBI taxonomy): Eukaryota > Metazoa > Chordata > Mammalia > Perissodactyla > Tapiridae > Tapirus > Tapirus indicus. The sequence goes on along the minus strand of CM062933.1, from coordinate 38,259,391 downwards.
TACATCCTATGTGTTTCTTCACTGACACTATCTTCACCAAATTTTGGTTGGACACTCCCTCTGTCCAACCACCTGTTTAACCAAGAAATACAGCCCTCACTTCATTCCTTCCCACCTCCATCTGCCTCCATCTTTACCTCCTTCCTCTTAGGCACATAGTTAAAGGTCTCTCTTCTATTCAAAATTAGCCCATAGTATATCATCTTTATTCCATCCTCTGTCCCCTCTTCTCAACCTCTTTGTATGGGGTCTCCTTTAGTCTTGAGCATCTTTACCTTCCCACCTCCACTGCTTAGTTCAGTTGAACAAGCATTTGAGCAGTTACCATGTGCCAGGTGATATACTAAATACAAAGGTACAAGAAGGATCAAGGCATCGTTTCTGACCTCAAGGAGCTCAAAATCGAGGGGGAGACAGTCATATATGGATATCTTTAACTCAGTGTGGGGAATGCTATGATTTTAATGTGTGTAGGGCACTATAACAGTATAGTGAAGTGGCACTTAGCCACCCTGGGGGATGATGGGAAGGTTTCAAAAAAGGCTAAATAGAAGATACGATGTTTAGGTGAAGTCCTGAAAGATGAGAAAGAGTTAGCTAATCAAAGAAAGTAGAGAAAGCAGTTCCAGATAAAGGCAGCAAGCAGGAACAGCAGCAGAAAGTGCGTCAAGAAGGTGTATTCAGGGAAGTACAGTTATTTGGGGATTAGTAGAGAGAATTCCTCTTTCGTATGTAGAAGTTATGTCATGAAGGAATGCCGCAGACTGGAGTTCTTTTTTAAGGACTTAGGTCTTTATCTTGTGGGCAGAGGCTGGCCAACAAAATGTCTGTCTGGCAGAAAGGTAAGAGGTTCAAAGTCTCATTTTAGGAAGCCCACTCTGATACAGGGTGGAGAATGGAGTCTCCTTGAGAAAGAGTTAGGATCTGTACCAGGGGATAGAAAGGAGGGTGTGTATATGTATTCAAGCTATATCAGAGGTGGTCGTTTATTTGAAGTAGTTGGTCAAGGATGAGTTACAGGCTTCTGGTTTGATTTATTGAAAGGTGACATGAACACCGGAGGAAGACGGGTTTAGAGTAGAAGATGGAATACTGAATTTGAGGTGCTTGGAGTAATTTCAGGATGTATCAAGCATTCACATGGATACAAGACTGAGCTCAGGGGACAGGTCAGGGCTGGTGACAGGATTTGGATGCCACATTCACATCACCTCCATCCTTATAAAACAGATAAACATACAACATACAAAATAACATTGTCTCTGATCTTGACTTTCTCTTTAGCTACCGCTCTCTTTCTCCCTCCTTTTTTGCAACTGAATGTTTGAAGGAATATTGTCATTGATTTGTGACCCATTAGTTCTGAGTCCATGAAATCTGGCTTTTAGTTCCACCACTCTGCCTAAATAATTCGCAGAAAAGTTACCTGTGACTTTTTATCTAATTCAGTGGTCATTTTTAAGTGTTCATCTCCCTTGAATCTTAATGGCATTTGTGGTATAATTCCTCCTCCTTGAAATTCTCCCTTTCCATTCTCTCCATGATTTTTTAAAGCTTTCAATTATTTAAAACTCTTCAATGTGAGGCAAAGCCTGTTTTGGCTCTACTCTGACAACCCTGGCCATTTGGCTTTGGTCTTGTTGCTGGTATGTCTTCCTTCCCTTGGCTCCGAAATGTGGATATTTCCCAGAGTTCCACACTCAATCTAATCTCTTTTCTCTCAACACACTCACTCACTATAATATTATCCATTTTCATGTCTTAACTGACCCAGACAACTTTCAGAACCACATATCTGGTCCAGATCACACTCTAACCAACCCCCTGCTAGTCCCTCTAATACTTCAAAGTCAATATGCCAAAGTAATCCATTATTTCCTTCTCCTAACTCCTCCTCCTCCTGTTTTCCATTTTTCAGCATGTGGTACCATCTTTGGACTAGTTGGAAGCCCGGGATTCATCCTTGACTCCACTATCTGCTTCGCCCTTCTACACCTTAGTTCATCATCTGTCTTTTATTTTCTAATTCCTAGATTTTCTCGAAACTTTGCCATGATCTTTATCACTGTCATTACTTCCTTAATCTAGGCCTTCATCACCTAGATTGTTGCAATAGCTTCCTAATTTGACTCTGGTCTCTCAATGTTTTATTCTAAATGTAAAGATGGTCTTGCAAAACCTTCTGTTCGTTTCCACTAGATATATTTCTATAGTAAAAACCTCTTGATGTTACTCAATTTTTTAAAAAATCTGCAATTAGTCAAAACTCCTTATCCTGGTGCCCAGGATCTTCAAGTCCAGCACCAGCGTCTACCCCTTCCTGCCTGGTGCATTACCCTGGAGAAATGGCCAAGTGCGGGCAATTGTCTGTACACACACCATGCTGTTTTACACCTCAGATCCTGCCACTTCTCTCTGCCTTGATGCCCTCTCCACTTCTTGTCCTCCTGGAACACTCTAGCTAATCCACCAGACCCAATTCAAGCATCTTTCCTGCCATACCTTCCTTTCTGCCTCTGTCACAGCACCTATTATACTTTATTGCATTTACTTGTTTTTATTTAATTAATCTTGACATGTGGCCATTCTTTTTTCTTTTTCCATTTTTGCAGGGAAGGATTTGCCTTGAGCTAACATCTGTTGCCAATCTTCCTCTTTTTTTTTCCTCCACAAAGCTCCAGTACATAGTTGTACATCCTAGTCATAAGTCCTCTAGTTCTTCTATGTGAGCCATTGCCCCAACATGGCAACTGACAGATGGGTGGTGTGGTTCCACAACCAGGAAGTGAACCCAGGCTGCCGAAACAATGAGCACCGAACTTTAACCACTAGGCTTCAGGGCTGGCTCTACTTGTTTTTATTTTATGTTTTTCAACTAACATTTATCAAGTGCCTATTATGTACCAGGCATAATTCTAGGCATGAGGTATATAAAAATGATAAAAGACAGACAAATTCTCTCCTCTAAGGAGTTTACATTCTAGAGTTTTCACCATTTTGCAGTGAGCAGTCAAGTCTTCTTTAGCAACAGCTCTCTCAACTGTTCTTTCCGCTCTACTACCACCTCTATCATCACCACAATTTAGGCTCTATGACATCACACCTCTTTTGTTGAAAAATTCCAAACTAGTTACCTACCCCAGGATTCCCCTTCTAATACACAGAATACATCATCACAGATCAATCTTTCTCAAGTTAGTTCCAATACTATCACAGTCCTAGTCAGAAAAATCTAATGACCTCCTATTGCCTTCAGAATTAAGTTAAACTCCCCTACCTTGCTAAATAAGACCTTCCACAATCTTACCTCAACATGGACTGAATGTTTTAAAAAAAAGAAAAAAAACCCAAGATATTAATCCTAGGTTACTGCTTAGCTTAAATGTATTCACATACAATATGGTGATAATATCTCATAAAATTGTTATGGATATACAACATTCTGATGTACATGAGTGCTAAGTAATGAGTGTTCTGTTTGTGATTTCACTGATCATTGTTCTGTTGATATGAAGACAGTTTCTCCTATCGACATGAGAGCAAAGTTGTAGGAGAGCTTCCAGGTTCTTGATTGTGACCACACAAAACAGAAATCCCAGCACTGTTATGCCAATAGAACAATAAAAGAAATATTGTTTCATAAGAGTTGCGAGTTTTACAACAATTGCATAGCTTTCAACAATTATTCCAGAAGAAAAAAATGCTATTCAATGTAAGAAATTAAGTTCTGAATTCCCTGAAGCCAAAACTACATCCTTGCCATCAGGGAAAACAACTAAGAGAATGACTGTTGTACTTTTCATTTTTCTGTTAACTTTTGAGGTTTTAAATTCAACTTGGTGTAAATTAAATGATTTTCTTGCTCTTTTTGGAATAAAGAATTTGCTCTTTTTTATTATAAAGGCAGTATCTAAATATTCTAAAGGAATAAGAAAATAAAAATAAACAAAAAGAACACATGAAAAAGAACCCGTAATTTTATAACCAACCAATAATCTTCCATTACATAAGTAGTCAACTCTTTTTTTTTGAAATTTTATTTTATTTATATATTTTTTTGTAATTTAAAATTTTCTTTTCTTTTTTTTTTATTGCCGTAACATTGATTTATAACATTGTATAAATTTCAGGTGAACATCATTATACTTCTATTTCTGCATAGATTACACCATCTTCACCACCCAAAGACTAATTACAATCCATCACCACAGGCATGTGTTTAGTCACCTCTTTTGCCCTCCTCCCTCCCCCTTTCCTCTCTGGTAACCACCAATCCAATCTCTGTCTCTATGTGATTGTTTGTTGTTGTTTTTATCTTCTATTTATGAGTGACAACATAAGGTATTTGACTTTCTCACTCTGACTTGTTTCGCTTAGCATAATACCCTCACGGTCCATCCATGTCATCACAAATGGCTAGATTTCATCGTTTCTTATGGCTGAGTAGTATTCCATTGTGTATATATACCACATCCTTATCCATTCATCCCTTGATGAACACTTATGTTGCTTCCAAGTCTTGGCTATTGTGAATAATGCCACAATGAATATGGGGTGTGTGTATCTTTATGCATTCGTGTTTTCATGTTCTTTGGATAAATACCCAGCAGTGGATAGCTAGATCATATGGAAGTTTTATTAATTTTTTGAGGAATCTCCAGACTGTTTTCCATAGTGGCTGCACCAGTCTTCACTCCTACCAGTAGTACATGAGAGTTCCCTACTCTCCACCACGTCTCCAACACTTGTAGTTTCCTCTTATTTATAATAGCCATTCTGATGGGAGTGAGGTGATATCTCATTGTAGTTTTGATTTGCATTTCCCTAATGATTAGTGATGTGGAACATCTTTTCACGTGCCTGTTGGCCATCTGTATGTCTTCTTTGGAGAAATGTCTGTTCAGATCTTTTGCCCATTTTTCACTGGGTTGTTAGTTTTTTTGTTGTTGAGATGTATGAGTTCTTTATATATTTTAAATATTAACCCCTTATCAGATATATGGTTTGCAAATATATTCTCCCAATTGTTAGGCTGTCTTTTTGTTTTATTGATGGTTTCTTTTGCTGTGCAGAAGATTTTTTGTTTGATGTAGTCCCATTTTTCAATTTTTTCTATTGTTTCCCTTGCCCGGTTAGACATCGTACTTGAAAACCAGCTGCTGAGACTAATGTTGAAAAGCGTACTGCCTATGTTTTCTTGTAAAGTTTCATGGTTTCAGGTCTTACATTCAAGTCTTTAATCCATTTCGAGTCAATTTTTGTGTATGGTGTAAGGTAATGGTCTTTCATTCTTTTGCATGTGGCTGTCCAGTTTTCCCAACACCATTTATTGAAGAGCCTTTCCTTTCTCCATTGAATGTTCTTGGCACGGTTATCGAAAATTCGCTGTCCATAGATGTGTGGGTTTATTTCTGGGCTCTCAATTCTGTTCCATTGATCTGTGTGTCTGTTTTTAAGCCAGTACCATGCTGTTTTTGTTACTATAGCTTTGTAGGATATTTTGAAATCAGTGAGTCTGATTCCTCCAGCTTTGCTCTTTTTTCTCAATAGTCCTTTAGCTATTCAGGGTCTTTTGTTGTTCCATATAAATTTTAGGATTCTGTGTTCTATTTATGTGAAAAATGCTGTTTGAACTTTAAGAGGAATTCCATTTAATCTGTAGATTGCTTTAGGAAGTATGGACATTTTAACTATGTTAATTCTTCAACTCCAAGAGCATGGAATATCTTTCCATTTCTTTGTGTCTTCTTCAATTTCTTTCAACAACGTTTTATAGTTTTAAGTGTACAGATCTTTCACCTCTTTGCTTAAGTTTATTCCTAGGTATTTTATTCTTTTTGTTGCAATTTTAAATGGATTTGTATTCTTAATTTCTCTTTCTGCTACTTCCTTGTTAGTGTACAGAAATGCAACTGATTTTTGTATGTTGATTTTGTATTCTGCAACTTTACTGTATTCATTTATTATTTCTAAAAGTTTTTTGGTGTATTCTTTAGGGTTTTCTCCATATAAAATCATGTCATCTGCAAATAGTGACAGTTTCACTTCTTCCTTTCCAATTTGGATCCCTTTTATTTCTTTTCCTTGCCTGATTGCTCTTGCTAGTACCTTCAATACTATGTTGAATAAGAGTGGTGAAAGTGGGCATCCTTGTCTGGTTCCTGTTCTTAGAGGGATAGCTTTCAGTTTGTCTCCATTGAGAATGATATTGGTTGTGGGTTTTCTTATATGGCCTACATTATGTTGCAGTACTCTCCTTCTATACTCCTTCGTTTTATTCAGAGTTTTTATCATAAATGGATGCTGTATCTTGTCAAATGCTTTCTCTCCATCTATTGAAATGATCATGTGATTTTTATTCTTCATTTTGTTAATGTGGTATATCATGTTGATTGATTTGTGGATGTTGAACCATCCCTGCATTCATGATGTATGATCTTTTTAATGTATTGTTGTATTTGATTTGACAGTATTTTGTTGAGGATTGTTGCATTGATGTTCATCAGTGATATTGTCCTGTAATTTTCTTTTTTTCTATTGTCCTTGTCTGGTTTTGGTATCAGGGTAATGTTTGCTATGTAGAATGAGTTGGGAAGCTTCCCCTCCCCTTCAATTTTTTGGAAAAGTTTGAGAAGGATAGGTATTAAGTCTTCTTTTAATGCTTGGTAGAATTCACCAGGGAAGCCATCTGGTCCTGGACTTTTATTTTTTGGAAGGTTTCTATTACTGTCTTGACCTCCTTACTGGTGATTGGTCTATTCAAATTCTCTATTTCTTCTTGATTCAGTTTTGTAAGGTTGTATGATTATAAGAATTTATCCATTTTTTCTAGATTATCCAATTTGTTGGTGTATAGCTTTTCATAGTATTCTCTTATAATCTTTCATAATTCTAAGGTGTCCATTGTAATTTCTCCTCTTTCATTTCTGATTTTATTTATTTGAGCCTTCTCTCTTATTATCTTGATGAGTCTAACTAAAGATTTGTCAATTTTGCTCGTCTTTTCAAAGGACCAGCTCTTGGTTTCATTGATTTTTTTCTTTTCTTTTTTTTTATTTTTTAGTCTCTATTTCATTTATTTCTGCTCTGATTTTTATTATTTCCTTCCTTCTACTGGTTTTGGGCTTTCTTTGTTCTTCTTTTCCCAGTTCCTTTAGGTGCACTGTTAGATTGCTTATTTGAGATTTTTCTTGTTTGTTGAAGTAGGCCTGTATTGCTATAAATTTCCCTCATAGAACTGGTTTTGCTCTATCCCATAAATTTTGGCATATGGTATTTTCATTTTCATTTGTCTCCAGGTATTTTTGGATTTCTCCTTTGATTTCTTCATTGACCTAATTGTTGTTCAGTAGCATTTTGTTTATTCTCCACATATTTATGGCTTTTCTGATTTTCTTCCTGTAGTTGATTTCTAGTTTTGTACCATTGTGGTCAGAAAAGATGCTTGGTATTATTTCAGTCTTCTTAAATTTATTGAGACTTGTTTTGTGGCCTAATATTATGACAAATCCTAGAGAATCTTCCATGTGCATTTGAAAAGAATGTGTATTCTGTGGTTTTCGGATGGAATGTTCTGTATATATCTACTAAGTCAAAGTGGCCTAATGTGTCATTTAAGGCTGGTGTTGCCTTATTGATCTTCTGTTTGGATGATCTATTGGTGTAAGTGGAGTGTTAATGTCCCTTACTATTATGGTGTTACTATTTCTCCTTTTATGTCTGTTAATAATTGCTTTCTGTATTTAGGTGTGTCTATGTTGGGTGGATAGATATTTACAAGTGTTATATATCTTGTTGGATTGTTTCCTTTATCATTATGTAGTGCTTGCCCTTCTTTGTCTCTTGTTACAGTTTTTGTTTTAAAGTCTATTTTGTCTGATATAAGTATTGCTACCCTAGCTTTCTTTTCATTACCATTTGCATGGAGTATCTTTTTCCATCCCTTCACTTTCAGTCTGTGAGTGTCTTTAGGTCTGAAGTGTGTCTCTTGTATGCAGCATATATATGGGTCTTGTTTTTTTATCCAGCCACCCTATGCCTTTTGATTGGAGCATTTACTCCATTGACATTTAAAGTAGCTATTGATATGTATGTACTTATTTCCGTTTTGTTACTTTTTTTCTGGGTGTTTTAGTAGTTCTTCTCTGTTCCTTTCTTCTTCTTTTGGTCTCTTCCCTTGTGGTTTAATGGCTTTCTTTAGTATTATGTTTGGGTTCCTTTCTCTTAATTTTTTGTGTATTTACTATAGGTTTCTGGTTTGTGATTACCATGAGGCTCATATATAATCACTTATGTATATAGCAATCTATATTAAGTTGATGGTCTGTTTAGTTTGACCTATTTCTAACAGCTCTAGTCTTTTACTCCCGTCCTCCCACACTTTATAGTTTTGATATCATATCTAACCACTTTTTTGTGTGTGTATCCATTACCTTCTTATCATGGAAATAGGTAATTTTAGTACTTTTATCTTTCCTCTTTATATTATCTTAATAGGTGGTTGATCTGCTACCTTTACTGTATTTTTTCCTTTACCAGTGATTTTATTGCTTTTTTTTTTAATAATTTTCTTATTCATATTTGTGGTCTCTCTTTCCCACTTTAATAAGTCCCTTTAGCATTTCTTGTAAGACTGGTTTCTTGGTGATAAACTTTAATTTTTGCTTACCTGGGGAACTCTTTATCTCTCCTTCCCTTCTGAATGATAATCTTGCCTGGTGGAGTATTCTTGGCTGTAGGTTTTTTCCTTTCAGCACTTTAAAACTATCATGTCACTCCCTTCTAGCCTGTAAGGTTTCTGCTGAGAAGTCAGCTGATAGCCTTATGGGGTTTCCTTTGTATGTAACTTGTTGCCTTTCTCTTGCAGCTTTTAGGATTCTCTCTTTATCTTTAATTCTGGACATTTTAATTATACTGTGTCTTGGTGTGGGCCTATTTGGGTTTACCTTGTTTGGTGCTTTCTGTGCTTCTTGCACCTAGGTGTCTGTTTCCTTCCTTAGGTTAGGAAAGTTTTCAGCTATTATTTCTTCAAATAGATTCTCTGCCCCTTTGTCTCTCTCTTCTCCTTCTGGGACACCTATAATACAAATGTTAGTGTGCTTGATGTTGTCCCAGAGGTCCCTCAGACTATTCTCATTCTTTCTAATTCTTTTTTCTTTTATCTGTTCAGCTTGGGCGATTTCCTCTAGTCTTTCATCCAGCTCACTGATTCATTTTTATGCATCATCTACTCTGCTAACGAGTCCCTCTAGTGAATTTTTCATTTCCAGTATTGTATTCTTCATTTCTGATTGGTTCTTTTTTATATTTTCCAGTTTTTTGTTGATGTTCTCACTGAGTTCATCTATTCTTCTCCCAAGATCAGTGAGCATCCTTATGACTTTTTGTTTGAACTCTTTGTCAAGTAGATTATTTCTATTTCATTTAGTTCTTTTTCTGGGGTTTTGTCCTGTTACCTTACTTGGAAAGTATTCTTTTGCCTCCTCATTTTGCTTCTTTCTCTGTGCTTATATCTATATATTAGGTAGGTCAGCTACATGTCCTGATCTTGGAGAGGTGGCCTTATGTAAGTGATACTTTATGAGGCCCAGCAGTGTGCTTCCCTCTCATCACCAGTTCCAAACATTCCAGGATTGACCCCTGTGTTGGCTACATGTGTCCTTCTGCGGTGGCAGGGTTCTTGCTACAGGTGCCCAGGGAGGCTAGGCTGTCCCCCTGGCTGGCTGGTTGCAATGCTCAGCTGTGTGTGGCTGCTATGGACCCTTCAGTCACTTTATCAGGCCTGGGGAGCCCCAGCACAGTTGGCTACAAGGTCTAATAGCACATTCCTGTTGCAATTTTTCTGTTACGTGTGTTGGCCCCAAGCATGGCTGGTGGCTAGGCTCAGGGGCTTATAATTGCTATAGGCCTCTGGCCCACAAGGCTGCTGTCAGCTCCCTCAGGATTAAAGCTGAGTGGCGCTGGTCCCAGGCATGGGAGCACCCAATTATTTCAGGCTTTGGAAGGTGGGGCCAATCCCCTATGTGGCTGTTTCAGAAGTACAAATCTTCTGCAGCTGACAAGCCACATTGCTCAGAGGGCCATTGTCAACACAGTCCTGCCCCATGGGCATGCCCTGACCCCCTGATGTGGTCCCAGTTTCCCCCCTGCAGAGGCCCCACACACTCCACCTGCTCCTCACACATGCCCTGCCCCACAGAGGCAGACCCACTTGGCTTGATCCAGACACCCAGACTATGCAGGCCTATAAGTTGCCCAAGGGCTTGCTGTTGAGTGGGGCTATTCCCTAGGGCAGGCTGAGTGCCCTGGCTGAGATGAATTAAATCAGTGCTCTCATGGATGGGGCAGGCCCTGGGCTAACAGGCCAGGGGAAGAACTCCAATGGGATCTGCCAGTGTCTGTGTTAGCACACCTATACCAGGTCACAATAATGGCTGCTGCCAATGTCTCAGTCCCTGGAGAGGTCTCACCTCTCACCGAGAGGCACCCAGAGCCTATCAAATGAGTCTCTCTTCACCAAAGGACTGTGCACCTTTCTTTCTGGTGATTTTAGGTTGCTTTCTGAAATGGGTGAATTTGTGTGTGGGCCCTTTAAGAGATGGCTTTTTTTCCCTTATGTCTGATAGCTTTTCTGGGGTTACTCCCTGTTGTTGTTAGCAGTCAGCAAAGCCAGATATTATGACACTTGTCTCGGTTGTGCTGGGACCAAAAGTTGCTTATAATGGTAATGCTCCCCTGCTCAGGTCCCCCACTCCTCCAGGGAAGGCAGTGTACCTTAGAATTGTTCCTGGCCAGCCATGAGGCACTGCAGCTTGTGAAGATGGCTTTTTTCTCTCCAGAAAGGAATTTCTGCCTCTTCCACCTCAGTCAGCACTGTCCCTTGTTTCTGGGGTTCTTTTTATCCAGTTTTCAGTTCTCTCTCACGGGTAATTGTTTCAAGAGTAGTTGTAAATTTGTTGTTTCTGTGGGAGGAAGTGAGTTCAGCATCCGCCTATACCACCATCTTGACACCAACCCCCAGTAGTCAACACTTTACAGGTTGTCTTAGTCAAGTCCAAATCACTGTTCAGACAGAAACTTTTCCATTGACCAAGACAAACTGATCTGAGGAGGAAAAAACCATTTAGAGTTCAGTGACAGACTGAATCGTATGGTTATCCCCTTACCCTGGTCACAGACACACATACTAAAATATTTTATTGCTAAAACACATGGGTGGGGGAATAACACACACCGCATCACAGCCTTTATTGGCAGGATGAGGTCAGAAGCTGGTGAACCCAGGTTGTGAGGATCTCTCTCAAGAGCAAGTGTAATTGTTATCTGTGTGCTCTTAGTTTTGTACAAGGCCACCCCCCAAATTGGTATTCAATAAATGTTGATGAGTAACTTTAATGTTCTCACAAAGATTCTTGATATCTTGGTCATTACAATAACTCAATGATTCTTTTCCAACCTCCCCCTCTAATGGAATCTCCATAGCTTTTGAGCTGTCTTTGAACTAAACCTTCAGATAGGCCCTTACTACCATTGTCAGCAAAATAAGACTCCCCAAAAGTTAGAGTAGAAAACGATTAATTGCATAATCCTCAAAACCTGGGTTAAAAGAAGATGGAGAATTAACATGTGAGCAATTAAACATGGAAGTGATAAATGGAACTTCCATTGTGACATTAAAAGGAAAGGAGTGTTGGGGCCAACCTGGTGGCATAGTGATTAAGTTCACATGCTCCACTTTGGCGGCCCGGGGTTCACAGATTCATATCCCAGGCGCAGACCTACACCACTCATCAAGCCATGCTGTGGCAGTGACCCACATACGAAACAGAGGAAAACTGGCACAAATGTTAGCTCAGGGCCAGTCTTCCACACCAAAAAAAAAAAAAAACAGGAAAGAAATACACCCTCCTTCTACTTGTTTTCTACTCTTGCTGGCTGCTATGCAGAATGACCATGAGATTGAACCTGTGAGTTGAAGATGGCAGAGCAACAAAACTGAAGAAACCTTGGTCCTCAACACTCTAGAGCTACTTTTTCAGCCTGGATTGCTTATGCCTAGAGAATACGTAAGAAAAGCAAAAAGCTTGATAAATTCATGTGTGGGCTGCCTGTCTGCTTTAATGAGGGGCCAGGCACAAAAACAATGCAAAGAGTTGGAAGATTGAACATAGCAAGTAGATGCACTCACATCCAGAGCCCCTTGTAGGAAAATCTCAGGTGACTGAAATTTCTTACATTTCACAATTTCTTCTCTTACATAATTTTTCTGGTATCGGATTATCAGATTATCAGAAAATGAAATTTTGAACTGTTTCTTGTTTGTTAGACATAGAAGACATGACTAGAAAATGTGTAAGCTGAAAGTGTGACATGCAGTCTGCAATTAACCAGGGGTCTGTGTTAGAGTATTTCCCATCTAAAGAGCTATCCATTTAAATACTCAGATAAACAGAAAATCTGGAAGCCAAATTCTGGAAGTTGCCAGTGTAAAACTACTGGAATCCAGCATATTAGAAAAATTGCTATGTCCTTACATGAGGCAGAATAGAAGTAAGAACAGCTAGTAAGTAAGAGACTCCCATGTTGGTGAAAAACACAGGAAAAGTGAAGGGTTGATGGGTACAACTTATTTATTATATTTGCAAACACCTATTTCTAAAAGAGTTCTGAAGTGAATTTTATAATAAAATCTTAAAATAAATACTTTAAAAATCAAATATATAGTGGGAGAAGGCAGATAATAATTGAAATCGAGGCTAGGAATAGTGGTTGCTCTTGTTCTAAATTTAGCTCTAGGCATCATGGCAGACAAGAGAAGTGGACAACAGGCATATCCTGCAGTACTGTTGGAAAGTTCATAGTCCAGGAGGCTCATATTCTGGTCTCAGCTCCTTCTGTATTTATTATGCAACCTTATAAGCCCCCGTCCCTTTTCACAATGCTTTGAGGAATTATCCACTCTACGTGCCACTGGAAGGATTGCCAAGCTAGGAGCACCACAATGGTGGGAAGGTGGCTCAGAGTGAGCCATAAGAGTCTTTCTGGGTCCTTTCTGCTCTTGAAGGGAGACAGAAAGATTTTCCCTGATTTTGGTTTATGAATGATAGGGCTTCCAACCATCATCTTTCCTGTCATATGAAGGAAACCTGTTTGAGACAGGATATAATGAGGTCAAAATGGAAAGTGAAGCAGAGTCGAGTGATGGAGAGGAGGACGGGAGGGATAGACGAAGGGGGAGGGAGGGGAGGAGAGGAGGACAAGGGGGTGGGGGTGGGGAGAAAGGCAGAGGGAGAGAATCATTTGAATTTGAGCACCTTGATCCAGTTGTGCCTAAAGCTGCACCATCCTTAGACTATTGGCTATGAGAGCCAATAAATTTTCCTTCAACTTCTTTTTCTTAGATTTGTATTGTGTGAAATTAAAGAATTATGACTAAAACACTTGGGCTTCACATCACTGGTCACATTTTTCCATCTGTAAAGTGAAACACATGGAATAAATTTATCTCCAACTTCCCTTTTGAGTCTAAAATTCTATGGTCCAACTAGATTAATACATGAATCCCATCAAGACAGGGGTTTTATCTCACCTATTTTGATGTCCAGAATTTCTGACACTTAGTAGACTCTCAGTACTATTTCTCATAGTCAAATGAAAAACACGGCCACTCTCTAAACCTATCCTTTTATAAAGCATTTACCTTTGTTATTTTTGCTTACTTATTATTGTCTGAATCCCCAGTAAAGCAGCGTCAGATACATGTTCACAGGTTTCCCTTTCCTGGGAAGGGAGCTAACTAATGTGATTAAATTGCCAAATGTGTTTAATTCCAAGTGAGAAACACACATGTACTGCAAATCTGATTCTATGGGAAATGTAATAATCCAAAAGAATTATTTATTATTGACAGAGTCCAAACTAGACAGAAAAATTATTAATCATTCCATTCATAATGAACATCAAGATTTGATATTTCTTGCTTTCTGTTTGTGGAAAACCGGGAAAATGTAAAAGGATTTATTGGATCAGTAGATTCAAAAAGTATAAGCCAAGTTTTGGAACTTCAGCTCATGCTTCTGTTAATGTCAGGGCTTTCTTTTCTTTCAAGTGTCCCCCCCCCAAAAAAAATATATGTATGTACATAAAAATATATACGTATGTGTATACTACTTGACCCTCCAGGCTGGGGGAAAAAAATAACAAATCACTCTGCTAAGACACATGGGAGAGTAACCTCTTCTCGTTCTCCTCTAAGACACGGCGTGTGTTGTGTTCTGCGGCTAACCCTCATAACCTAGTGAGCAGCTCATCCAACGTGAGTTTAGCAAGGTCCCAAATCAGTGCTTGTAATGAACTTCTAGCAGAAGCTGAGAAAACGGAAGTTACAAGTTAAATGCACAACCAAGACTCCCAGTGGTGATGGAGGGAAGAAAACTTGACTCTCCTATTTTCATTGGGCATGAGTGAGACCAATTGCTATATAAAAGCAATGACTGTCCAACAATTCTCAGTATTTATATAATGTATACATTTATAAATCACACACATTTCTATTTTCTAGTAATTAAACTTTTCTTCATAACCATATACAAAGAGTCTTGGTGGAAAAAGTAGAGGGAGAAGGGTTGGTCGCAGACCAGTCTTTTCCTCATAGTAAACATCCTTAGGAATGTTGGAAGAAGAAATGCTGTAGACACACCATATTCCCTGAAGCTCCTTGCCAGGAGCTCTTATGTGTTTCCTTGTCTTTGACATTACCTCTGTGTAGTAACTTTAACTTCTCAAAGAAACATTTCTTGATATTGTTACCAAATCTTAACTGTGCCTTAGTTTTCTGATGTGAAAAAATGATGATAAAAAGTCTTCTCCTGTCTACTGTATAAGGTTATTATAAAGATCAAAAGAGATAATGCACATTAAAGTGCTTTGAAAGCTATAAGTCACTATTCAAAATATTATTACTATCCTTGTCACTGTTATTATTTGTTTTCACAACAATCTTGTGAAGTCGGTAACCATAACTAAGGAGGAAATTAAGGAACAAGGCAAGATTAAGTGTCTTGCCTGAAGTTGCACAGCTATTTGGTGACCAGTTGATACAAATTCAGACACCCAACTTGCTACTAGATCATACAAATGCATGTACACTGAAAATCAGGAAGAGAAAAGATTTCCAGAGTTGGATATGAACACTTTTTTTCATGCCTTTGACCTAAAATGTTTAAACTTCTAAAGGGATATATTAAATAATCTTACAGACATCCAAGTCAAAATATCAGGTTAGAATCATAAACCTGTTTCTCCAGTAAATCAATCAAAAACAGATATGGAACAAGAGGAAAGGGCGTGTTCCACAGAGTGTTTACCCAACCAGAAAGAGACAGATATTCTCAAACCTTTAAAATGTTACATTTACTAGTTTAGAATAGGAATTATCATATATTGTAGATGGAAGGATAATTCAGAACAACATTTTGAAGGCCAATTTGTCAATATCTATCACAATTAAAGGAACAGTCTCGAGTTAGCAATTCCCCTGCTAGGAATTGAAACAAATTTAGAAAAAAAATTTCAATTCCACAGAGGTATATTTATTTACAGGATGTCCTTTGCAACAATCCTTAAAATTTTTAAAACTTCAAACGACTTAAATGTCCATAAAGAATCTGCCAAATAAATTATGGTATATTTGTTCAATAGAAGACTGTTCAGCCATTTGAAAAAGTGAGGTTAGTTTATAGGAAAAGATATTAAAAGATCCTGCCATCCCTTGTGAATGATGGAAACCAGTCTCAGAATAGTATAACTTTTGTATATATAAGGTATACATAGACTGGAAAGACAAGTATCTAACTGATAATCCTAGTTTAAAAGTGTGTAATTGAGTAGACTTTCACGTTCTAGGTTTCATTATTGTTTGAATTTTCATTATAATGTGCATGTCTTATCTCAGAATAAAATTTAAATAAAAATAATTCCTTAACCAGTCTATTTGCTGGTTTGGTGTTATCCCAGTGAAAATCATAAGAAGATGTTTTATATAATAAAAATAGAAAACTAAATGGTAAAGAATACTCTAAAAGAGAATAATAACGACAAAGGTTGGAGAAGTGCCAAGAATCACTCATCCTTCCAGATAAGGTAACAATAATTAAATGATGCAAAACTGACAAAAAAACAAACATAAAGTGGAATTTTAAATCCCAAATAAATCTTTTATATATTATATTTAAACATTCAATGAAATAAGAATCACATAATTCCAGGAAAGTGAACATTAATCAATAGAGAGGGATAATTGTAGTGCAATATAGAGAAATTTAGTTTAGATCTAAAACATACTCCAAAAGAATTGCATGGCAATTATTTGGTTACAGAAATGTGAAAAGGAAAAAAGAAAACAGAAGCATTAGTCACAAAAAATAAAGTTATGTTAACATTCCCAGAATTTAAATAGTATATGAAGAAACATCATAACATTGTTTTACTCCATTTGTTTTTTGTTTGAACTAGTTCCTTAAGTTAATTTCCCAGAGTAAAACTGTTGGTAAACGCGCACACACACACACACACACGTACATGGTTCTTGACAGATGTTGGGAATCAAATCCAGAACACATGTTTTGACCAATATGAGAGTATTTACAAACAGAATTAAACAAAATATCTGAACTCAAGCCCATCTAGCACACCATTCATTCTGTAATTAATTACAACACATAACATTAGAAATAACCTGTCCACCACAGAAATAGTATAAATTATAACATATCTTTATAACTAAATATTAAGATGCCACATAAAAAGATAAAGCTGCAGCATGGAAATGGTTTATGAACTAATAAGTGAAAAATTTTAAATGTTGTGAGTACTCTAATTAGAACTCTGTATAAATATGGATAGGAATTCTAAGGAAGCACAGAGAAATAGAAAACATTTGTGTTCAGGATGTGAGACTATGGGATCATTGTATGCTACCTTTGATGTTATTTTAACAATATATATTTCAATAACCAAGTGGAGTATACCTAAATGTACATTGATAATGGTAAGATTGTTCCCACCAACTTGCAACTCTATTGTCACTAGGGCAAAAGCAGACTATAAAGTAATTGTAATAAATGTGAACTAGATACTCTAAAAGCACAATTTCTTTCTATTAAGTAAATGCCAGTTTAAATTGTTTGGAGGCTGAGAAAAATTATGGAAAAATGCAAAGCCTGAAACCACATATATTTTTAGTGGAAAGGCGATCACAGAATGTCTATTAGATTTACCGGGTCGGGGGGGAGCGGGGAGTGACGCTAAGCTTATAATTTGATTCCAGGCACGTCACGCATAACCGCTGGGCCGCTCAGGCTCCACACGGGCAAAATGGCTATAGTAGACACTTTTTCTTCTGACGCTTAAGAATAGTCTATACTTAGACTTTTTTTTTTTTTTTTGTGGGGAAGACCAGCCCTGAGCTAACATCCGTCGCCAAACCTCCCCTGTTTGCTGAGGAAGACTGGCCCTGGGCTAACATCGTGCCCATCTTCCTCCACTTTATACGGGACGCCGCCACGGCACGGCGGCGGGCGCCTGGGATCCGAACTCGCGAACCCCGGGCTGCCAAGCGCGGACTAAACCGCTGCGCCACCGGGCGGCCCCTGTACTTAGACTTTTTAATTACCCAAAGGAAAAGAAAAAAGACAGAAGGAAAGTACATATATTTGCGCTGCAGAATACAGACTGTGAGTTAGTCGAGGGCAAGGACCGAACTCCTTCTCTTCATTTCTCAAGAATTGAGTCAAGTGCCCCTACTCTGTAGATGTGTTTGCAGAATAATTTGAAATACTGCTGCCATCTGGTGGGCAATTATTTATACTTCCACTTTTTATTTATGGACAATAGTATAACTGCAACTAATACCCTCATGGAACACTTTTAAAACAATTTCACGATAAACACTAATATCGATGTTCCATTTAGTCCAATACTGATGAATACAGGCATTAGACTAAAATATATTTTTTATTAGTTTACTGAACCTAAGTAATTAAGAAACGGTAAAAATATATTCTTAGAAGCAATGAATTTGCCAATTGATTCTTTAAAAAAATTACAACTTTTAATTTTGACAGGGCAATAATCCATCATTTTCAGCTTTTATACATTTTGCTTGCTTGGAGAAAAGTGGTTATAAAAACTGTCCTTTCTTCCCAAATATTCTAATTATAATACATATGAAAAAAATCTTCACTGAAAAATTTTAAACTTTTCCACCATTTATTCAACATTTTCCCGTGCTTACAATATTCACCCCTGATGCAAGCAACAAGAACAGTTATTTCAAAATTCCAACTATGTTCCATAATCCATACTCTGGCTCGTTGTTACAATAAACATTAAACACCATCTGGTGTTCCTAGCGTAACTCTTTGTGCTAACTCAGCACTAAGCCCAAGTGTTTGATGCTAAAGAAGCACTTGTGTTGTCAACATATAAATGAAAGACAATTTAAAATTGGAAAATTTTTAACAATCATATAAATTTGATTTTCTGCAACAAAGCCTCCGTTGCCCCACCCAGATCGTAGCTATGATTTAACGTGGCTTTGAGGGAATTATGTGCGGTGCTGGGGCTTCAGAGACAAATAAGAACTGGTGAGAAACGCAGGCTTGTCTAACATCAGGCCGAAAACATGCTACAGGTGCCAACGCTCTGGTCACTGGGGATGGATCTACTCCCAGGTATGACCAGCCGAGGTGATGATACTGGACCACAGAGTTTGCAGTTCCCCAGATGCAAACTCTGCTCTTCCTGGAATGTGAGAAGATGGGATGGACAGGAGCATAGGGCATAACCAAACAGAACAATAGACGTCACTGAATATAGTCTCAAGTGATTTGCATCTGGGTTCTTGAAGAGCTAATAAATATGCCTAGTGTTTGCCTCAGACTAAAGGAGAAAACTACTAAACTGGGCATCCATTAATCATTAAGTACCAAAATTTAAGATAAAAAAACAAAGTAACAATTGCTTATTTAATATTTGAGGAGTTTTCTGCTCTGTCACCTGTTTTTCAAATTTCCTTTTAAGAGATATTTATAGTCTCTGTCTCCAATTTCTCTCCTCTGGGGTAAACATATATTTTTTCATCCATACAGGAACCTTTTGAGAGTGAAAGAGAGCACTGATAATAACTATGCCAGGACAACAGGCATGCCAACTGTTTGAGGGATCTAGGACTACCCTCCTCCCATTCTCTCCTAAACCCACTTCAGTCAGGCTTTACCCCCACCACTACAGCAAAAGTGCTCTTGGTAGGGTACCACGTCGCTAAATACAATTATCAATTCTTGGTCTTATTTCACCTGACCTTTAGTAGTACAGTCATGTGCCGCATAAGGATGTTTCAGTCAACATCAACGATGGACCACGTATATGACAATGGTCCCATAAGATTAGTATCATGTTGCCTAGGTGTGTAGTAGGTTATACCATCTAGTTTTGTGTAAGTACACTCTACCATGTTCACACAACAAAATCACTAACAACACATTTCTCAGAACGTATCCCCATCGTTAGCACATAACTGTGTTAATACAGTTCATGTCTCCTCATTATTACTTTCTTTACTTGGTTTCAAAAACACTACACTCCTTTTTCCTTCTTCCTCTAATCTAAGTAGATGCTTGTTTCACTTTCCTTTGCTGGTTGTTCCTCTAACCCTTGATCTCTTAATGTTGGAATGTCCGAGGACTCAGTCCTTGGTCCTTCTCTCTATCTACACTTACTCTCTTGGTGATCTCATCCAACCCCTGACTTTTAATACCATTCATATGCTGAAATCTCGCCCATTCATCTCCTAAACTCTAGACTTATATATTCACATATCTATTTCACATCTCCACTTGGATGTCTAATACATATCAGTGATGGTTAATTTTATGTGTCAATTTGGCTGGGCCATGATACCCAGAAATTTGGTCAAATACCAATCTAGATTTCACTGTAAAGACATTTTTTTTAGATGAGAATAACTTTTAAATCCTTTGAGTAAAGCAGATTACCCTCCATAGTGTGGATGGGCCTCATTCAATCAGTTGAATTAGAAAAAGACTGAGGTCCCCCAAAGAGGAAATTCTGCCTCCAGACTGTCTTTGAACTCAAGCTGCAACATTAACTCTTTCCTGGTCTCCAGTCTGCCAACTTTCCCTGCAGATTTTGGACTTGTCAGTCCCCACAATCACATAGGCCATGAGCAATTTCCTTAAAATCGGTCATTCTCTCTCTCTTTCATTCTTTCTTTTTCTGTCTTTCTCTCTATATATATGTATATATACATAGACACATATATACACATACATATGCATATATATATGCATATTTATTCTGTTTCTCTGGAGAACTCTAATACAACATCTCAAACTCAAAATACCCAAAACTGAACTACAGATCTTGTCCCCAAAACCCTTTTCAACCTACAGTCCTACAGTCTTCCCATTTAATGGCAACTACATCTTTCAGTTTTCTTAATTCTTGAATCCTCCCTTTATCTCATACTCCACCACCATTCTACCCAGAAATTTTGTTGACTGAACATTCAAAATATATCCACCCTATGTAAAACTGCAATCTATCTCCTATCCTGGCATTCTGAATTCTCCTTAACCTTACATTTAATTTTTTTTCAAAGTACTTTTAATATGCTAATTTCCCTATTTACAGTTTTTACTTTCTGTTTCCTCCAAATAGACTATGAACTTGGAAAGAGCATAGATCTTTGTTTTATTCACTGATTTTATCACGGTGTTTAGAATTGTTTTGTCATATAGTAGGCAATCAATAAATATTTTAAAATAAATAGTAGAGTTGAAAACTAAAGTTGAGAATATCTCCAAAAAGTAAGTTAAAAGAGAAAGGGATGAAAAATAGTAGAAAGAAAATTAGAAGACCTCTATAAGAGATCCACATCCAAATAAAGTTTCCAGAAATAGAGTACAGAGAAAATAATGAATGGAATTTATCAGAGAAATATTTTAAGAAAGTGCCCATTAGTCTTATTACTAAAGGATATGAGTTTTCAAAAAGAGTCCAAAAATTGCCAAGTGATTTGGATGAGAAGAGATCCATGCCAAAGCACCTCATTTTGAAATTTCAAATCACTAGAGCCAAAGAGAAGATTCCAAAAATTCTTTGGGGGAAAAAAAAAGGTTTACTTTTAAAGGTTAAGAATAATATCAGACTTCTCAATGGCAACACTGGATGCTAGAGTTCGATGGAACAATCTTCAAAATTCTGATTTTTTTGTTTTTCTGTCTTAGAATTCTATGCTCAGCCAAGCTTTGGATTAAGGATGAGGGTCCTTTCAAGAGATCTATTGGTCAAACAAAATTCATTAGTATATCAAAAACAGTATAACATGACAGCTTTTAATACAAGCATCCAAAATCTGTTATTGTAATACCCCTATTTTACCTGAAAAAATGTAAAATCTCTTTTAATAAGGTAATACTCTTTAGTTATTTTAAAAATATCCTTGAAAATTTATAATAGGAGAAATATTCTTAACCTAATCAAGTCTATCTACCTGTGCTGGGTTGAACAGTATCTTCCTCTCCAAATGTATGTCCACCTGGAACCTGTGGATGTGAGCTTATTTGGAAATGGGATTCTTGCAGATGCAATCTAGTTAAGATACAGTCCTACTGGGTTAAGGTGAACCCTAAATCCAGTATGGTTGGTGTACTTGTAAAATAAAGGAAATTTGGACACAGAGATAAACACACAGGGGAGAAGATAGAAGCAGAGATTGGAGTGAGACATTTATAAGCCAAGGAACACCAAGAATTGTTGGCAACGACCGGAAGCTAGAAGAGGCAAGGAAGGATTATTTCCTAGATCCTTTGGAGGGAGCACTGCCCTGCCAACTCCTTGACTTTTAATTTCTAGCCTCCAGAAGTTAAAATTTAAAAGTTAAAATTCTCCAAGAGAGAATAAATTTCTGTTGTTTTAAGGCACTAAGTTTGTGTTAATTTGTATGGTAGCCCTAGGAAACTAATACCACCCAAACTTTCAAGCCAATTGTCTTAGCCCATTTGGGCTGCTACAGCAAAAATACCATAAATTGGGTGGCTTATAAAAGACAAACATTTATTTTTCGTAGTTCTGATGGCTGGGAAGTCCAAGATCAAGGTGCTGGCAGATTCCATGTTTGGTAAGGGCCAACTTCCTAGATGGCCATCTTTTCACTGTCACCTCACATGGTGGAAGGGACAAGGGAGCTTTCTTGGGCCTCTTTAATAAAGGTCATAATCCCATTCATGATGGCTTCACCCTCATGACCTAATAACCTCCCAAAGGCTCCACCTCATAATACTACCATCTTGGGGGTTAGGACTTCAATATATGAATTTGCAAGTGACACAAACATTCAGCAACAATTTTAAACATCATGGTGAAACTTTAGAAGTATTCCCATTAAGGGCCCGCCTGGTGGCACAGCGGTTTAGGTTGCACTTTGGCAGCCCGGGGTTCGCAGGTTCGGATCCCGGGCGCCCGCCGACGCACTGCTTGTCAGCCATGCTGTGGCGGTGTCCCATATAGAGTAGAGGAAGATGGGCACGGATGTTAGCCCAGGGCCAGTCTTCCTCAGCAAAAAGAGCAGGATTGACACCAGATGTTAGCTCAGGGCTGGTCTTCCCCACAAAAAAAAAAAAAAAAAAGTATTCCCATTAAATTCAGGGACAAAACCTACTATCTATCATGTCTTCTCATAAACATTGTTCTGGAGGTCATAGCCAATGATTGTAAGGAGGTATAAAAGTGGGAAAGAAACAAACTGAAATACCTTATTTTTTGATAATATAATTATATAAATCGAAAATTCAAGAACATGTACAAACTAACAGAAATATAAGAAAATTCATCAGGATTGATAGATACAAGAACAGTATAGAAAATTAAATAGCATTTCCATACATTGGTAATAACCCATCAGAAACTATCATTGAAAAACATTCATTTCCCAAAGTAACAAAAACTATAAGGTACCTAGGAATAAATTGACTCAAATGCAGTATTACCTTTAGGGAGAAATAACTAAATGTTTATGAAGGATATAAAAGAAAGCCTGAATAAATGGGGATTTCTAATCATGGATTGGAAGACAGGCCATCATAGGGATGTCAATTCTCCATGATCAATTTCAACATATTTCCAATAAAAATCTTAACAGGACTGACAGATTCTAAGGGAATCTGTCAGTATAGGAAAGAATGGTCTGTCAGTATAGGGAAGAACAAAGAGTCAAGATACTCTTGAAGAACAAGGTAGAGGATTTAAGGCAGTAGGACACTGGTCAAGGGATAGGCAACCTGACCAATGAAACACAGAAATGAAACAGATATATGTGAATGCAGAAATACAGATAGTTCATTACCTGATGGCAGGAAAAATGATTCTCCTTATTCAAAAAAATAAATTAGATCCCTAACTCACAACATACACAAAATGATAGATGCTAAATATCCCCATGTCTCAAAGCAAGATGCTGGGCCATCTATGAAGACACGAAAAAGAAATC
Organism: Tapirus indicus; assembly: GCA_031878705.1. NCBI lineage: Eukaryota > Metazoa > Chordata > Mammalia > Perissodactyla > Tapiridae > Tapirus > Tapirus indicus. The sequence continues at coordinate 38,235,822 of CM062933.1, read as the reverse complement.
AGCAAAAAGAACTTTGTGGCTTATAATGGCTATATAGACATATTCATGGATGCCCATTATGAATGTTGCCTTTCCATGTTCTGGGGTCAATATTGGCAGCAATAGCTGCCCAACCAGGACAGAGGCAAGGTGGCTCTAGGGTTGGAGGAAGCAGAGTTCCTACCAGGCCAATTCCCTGGATGGTTCCAAGAGCACTTACTGGACGCTTGGCTGAGAGCCCACTCCTCCAGCATTCCCATGATACCATTAGCTTTATAATATCCTTAATAATCCCCCCAGTTTAGACAAATTAGAAATAATTCTGTCATATGCAGAAGACACAGGATCATTATCACTTAGTTTATGAATATTTAAGATGTTGGAGAAGCCAGGAGAGAGGGATAGTTTAAGAGAGAAATTTTTGGAGAAAGCTGTTGAAGTGCTTTGGAATTTCCCTCACTCCCATCCTGGGACTGGCAGGAGGGGGATGGGAGAGGGATTCTTTTCTCTCACCTCACACCAAGAAAGAGAAGTTTAGGGGCTAGCCCAGTGGCATAGTGGTTAAGTTCGTGAGCTCTGCTTCAGCAGCCCAGGGTTCATGCCTTCAGATCCCAGGCACAGACCTACACGCAGCTCATCAAGCCATGCTGCGGCAGCATCCCACATATAAAGCAGAGGAATATTGGCACAGATGTTAGCTCAGTGACAAACTTCCTCGAGCAAAAAGAGGAAGATTGGCAATAGATGTAGCTCAGGGCCAATCTTCCTCATCAAAACAAAAAAATGAAAGAGAAGTTTAGATAGAACCACTTGGAGAACTTGACACATGTATCCTGGGGTTTAACCTATGACTGAGAAACTTAAAGGCAAAAGGTTATGACTAAAGTCATCTGTCAAGCAGTGAGGAGAATAGATGTGGCTGCACCAGGATCAAGCTCTAATTCCATTGATATGGTGGGGGTCGGGGGGGAAGGGGAGGGTAGAAATACCCTCCTACAAAAAAAGAGAAAGCTGCAAAAAGCACCCACTCCCAAGAAAAGGAGTCATCTTCTAACACCCTTCAAAGACAGAGAGTGTCAACATCAGATCACAGAAGAATCGGTCTAGTAAGGCCTTTCTTGTCTCTTCCCTCTCCTCACAGCCCTCTCCTTTCCAAATCAGAGGGAGCCTAGAGGACCTAGTGAAGGGGATGAAGGTTAGGGCCAATCAGAGGTTGAAGAGAAGCACAAATCAGGGAAGTGACAGAAAAGAAACTGACCACACACTCCTTTCCCCACGGCAGGCTTTCATCTTGAAATAGACTTGAGCTTAGAGAGGGAGGCAAGTTTAATTTTAATTAAAGTTTGGAACGTTTATCATTACTCTAAACTAGACATTTAATTTCTTCTTCTTTTTCTTCTTCTTTTTTTTTTTTTTTTTTTGTGAGGAAGACCAGCCCTGAGCTAACATCCATTGCTAATCCTCCTCTTTTTGCTGAGGAAGACTGGCCCTGGGCTAACATCCGTGCCCATCTTCCTCTACTTTATATGGGACGCCGCCACGGCATGGCTGACAAGCAGTGCGTCGGCGGCCGCCTGGGATCCGAACCTGCGAACCCCGGGCTGCCAAGAGTGTACTAAACCGCTGCGCCACCGGCTGGCCCCAACACTTAATTTCTAAACTGAGACTATTCTTAGGACAAAAATGACTAGTGGACTCAAAAATAATTTAAAAGGTTTAGAACCTGCCCAAGATTTCATCCAAGGGGCAAAGAACGAATAGTCCACAGGACGGATTTAGCGGGATAGTGTGGGATAGTCAGGAGAATAAAGTTACTTTATTATTATGCCCTGTCAGGTTCAACTTTTTAACCTATAATGGATGCAATAAAGACTTTCATTAACATTGATTCAGAAATTTCACTTCTGGGTAAATACCCTAAGATAAACTACTGCACATGTACCCAATGAGATAATTCAAGAATGTTCACTGCAGCATAGTTTATAATTTTGAAAACTGGAAAACAAGAGATTAGATAAACAATGGATAAAAGAGAGCTACACAGCAGGTAAAATTAATGAACTACTGATGCAGGTAGTAATATAGATACATTTCAAAAACATTGTTGAGTAATGAAAACATTTGTTAGAAGGTTAAGTCCACTATATCTCACCCCAGGTGAGCCTCCACAATGATTGGAGAGATTGAGGAGGAAAAACTGAATCTGCCAGGTCTGTTCCTCCCTCTATGAATCTTGCTGCCTGCAGACAGCACACATTCTGTTCTGTTCCCCTTGCCATACATCTCCCAAGGCAGACTCTGGTGCAGTTGGGACGTCTGCAGGTCCAGTTAGCCTGGGATTTGATGAGTGAGTCCATTTAATTCTAAGGTTCGGTATTAGGATGTCCACTTGGCTACAGATGGATGCCATATCCTCCAATCAATTTTATGAATAACACAGGTAAAACTTTGGTCTCCTTTCAGCAGACTCTTTTATTTCTCAATTGGTTTTAAATTGGCAGGAAATCAAGGTGTCATTTATTGGGCTTCCTCAAATACCCTGATATTCTATAGTTAGAATAGAAGCCATGAGTCTGTATTTAGGGATCTGCTACTGACTTTAACATTTTTCTTTTTGTATTTTATTATATGATTCACATTTTAGTCTTTCTCTAGAATTTTATATTCTTCTCCTTTGTGCATTTTTGTACATTTTTTGTGCGTTTTGTACATTGTGATAGAGATTCATCTTTTGCTTAATTGCAGCCTATTACTATACAAGGTAGGATATTTTTCATTTATATGTGACTAAATTTATTTTATAAAGGCAATTGAGATAGTATATATAAAAGTGACCTTACAATTCAATTTTTAAATAAAACACTTACACGACTAGCAAATGCTGCAAGCACTTCTTTAATGGCCTCTCAGAGCAGTCTAGCTTTTTATGAACTAGCTTTCAAGATTTTAGATGACTACTAGAGGAAGCTAGGAAACACTTCAAACTCGGAACATAATGCTTGTAACAGAAGTAAAGACTATTTAACACTTAGGTAAAGTACATATGTCTCCATCCCCATTTAATCTTTTTGGCATGATCTAAACAGAACTTTATTATTGAATCAATACATCTCATCCTGTCAGTGTTATAAACTTTTTGTTTTAGAGTTAGCATTTAGTCAAAGTGCACATAGACATTCCAATACCAATGAACTATATATTCAAGAAGACAGTTGTTTTTTATATTTTTAATGTTTGATTTTTGGATTGCCTAGTATGGGTAACTCTTGGATATTTAGTAGAACTAAGTTTCTGAGAATAGAAGTTGAAATCCACACTTTCTCGTTGAATGAAAGAATGAAGGAATTAATGAACAAATAAAGTGGCTGATTTTTAACCTCTATAACATTCCGTCTCTTAAGTTATCCAGTTTCAACCTTAAAAAATTTCCCTAGATTTTGGTTCTTTAACCCAACCCAGACCTCTTGATGGAGAGTTCTGATAATTTAAATGATTTGTGGTGATAGTGCCCTGTCAATTATCTTTAAAAAATTCTGTTGTAAATCTTCATTACCATGATCATAAATAATGATTACGTTTCCATTTGTAGATGGCGGTGTAATGAAATATATGCAAAACAAAACGATACAAAAAACCCCCTTAGTCTCTGCCCTTTTAATTAGCCATGCCTAGATAGTTTATATTTTATACTGGAAATTAGAAATCAGGATGAGTAGCTCCAAGTAAAAAGGTTTGAAAGAGAAAGAAGAAAATTCTTTTGATAAATTGATTCTTTTATCTCTAAATAGGCAAAACGTCCAAATAGTCCAGTTCCCAATTTCTGAGAAAACATGACCACGTAAGCCATGAGAGAGACAAGCAGCTGCAAGAAGCCGAAGAAGAACTGTACAAATGCATATAGGGCAAGAGGTAATTGTCTTAAGGGAATTTGAGGTGGCATCATTCACATCATGATTATGAAAGAACAACCTTCTTTAATTGTAACTGTATAGGTACGGTATTATATTGTACATTTATTATGGGCATGATTAAGTTTGCAAGACCACTTCCCTATATGTGTATGGTGGTGTGGGATGGGGAGCTGGAGAAGCACTAGTAAGTCATCATAAAATTCTATGGAAGCATTCAGATTGGAACCATGTAAAGTCATTAGTGTGCCTCAGGGGTGAAAAGTCTGTAGCAGATTTAGTTCTTGGGACCATAAAATGCTAACTTTGTCATACAAGATTGCTACTAGGAACTTTGGAGTTCGAAATTAATCACTGGGGCCTGAGGCTGCTCCACTATAAGGTGATTGGCGATTGCATACAATCTCACATATTTAAGAGTCTTAATAGACATTGAAGTAGACTACAAAAATAAGCTTTCAGCCAATGAATGTGAGAGACATGGCCATTGTAGATGTCCTTTCACTGTCCTGGGGGCAGTTTGCATAAACAGTACTTCATAAATATGCATGTATTTCAGATTGCTATTTCTAGAATAAATAAAAGCTATGTATTATTGAAACTATAAAAGGCTTTGAACAGTGCAAGACCAGTTAATCCAACCTGCTTTCCTCTGAATGTATTTCTCAGACTAATGTTTAGAACAATGGGACAACAAGCCACTCAACTAGTCAGAACTCAGCGGTACCCTGATGAGCACTGGTCACACACATGGTGCTTACCCAGCTGTCCAAGCCAGAAATAAAATGTGATGTTAGCTGATAGCTGTTGTGCATCACTATCAGCACAGAATAATTCAATGTGACCTACCTACCTGTGCTTAGTGACATTTTAAATGTCTAGGAATACTACAAAGGCAGAGAATTTGAATCAGACTATGCAAAATATCAAGCAGAAGACTTTGAAAGAGTCTTCCCTGCCTCATTATGATTTGTTTTCAGGGTCATTTTTGTAGTCTGTGCATAGGGAGGTGCAGTACAGGGTTAGAGAAGGAATAGGGAAGAGACTGGTACCAGGAAAGTTTTACAGGATTACATCCATGTTTTAGAAAACTATCTCTGGAGGCTAGGCAGAGAAAGGACTGGAGAAAGAATTGACCAGAGATGGGGAAATATTTCAAAGGTCATTATAATGGGATGGTTGAGAGAGAATGAGAGACTGAATTACAGCAATGAAAATGAGAATTAAAAGGAATAACATGAACATCTGTATGTAGGAGCTCATTAATGGTTTCTGAGATCTCATTTAGAGCCTTTGCTAGTGTCCTAAGAGCATGCCTAGTACCTAGTGGGTAATTGGCCCTTGCCTGGACCACCCACTTGATAAGGTTGTCCATTGCACTGGAGATCACTGTGAGCTGGGTCTGCAGGTAGACTGTCATTTTAGAACTTTCCCTATAGACAGACTAATAGGTGATCAGAAAACAAGTTAGTTAAGTTCCCTCCCAGCCCCTCCTTTGGGGGCAAGGCATTTCAGGATGAGGGAGTATCAGCCCAGCCAGCCTGGGAGCTTCACCGGGACAGCTCTGCCAAAATCTTTGCATCTCTTGCCTTAGCCCAGTGTCAGGCACATGGTAGCTTTCAGTACTAAAAAAATAACTTAAAAATTACCCACACTTTCTACTCAGTCTACATTTATTTAAAATGTATTCCTAGTTATAAACAGTATATCTTAAGAAGTAACTAAATTAACTGTAGGAAATGGAAACGTAAACCATACTAATCAAAAACAAGCCCTGAAGGAACAAAACTGAAAATAGCATAAACAAATTAAATGAACCATTGGATTGAACAATAATATAGAACCGAATGGGTAAACTGAAACCACCATGGGTTAATAGTAAGCTCTGTGAGGGGCAAAGATTTTTGTTTGCTTACCTGCTGTAACCTCACTGCCTAGAACAGAGCCCAGAACACAGGATGCAGTCAATAAATTTTTGTTGAATGAATAAATGAGCTGTCCTGGTTAAAAATAAAAGAAAGGAATACAATTAGCTTTTTCTTCTATTAGAAGTTGATTCGAGTTTTTTTTATTTGTTCCAATTTTAGAACTAAAGAAAATGTCTCTCATGCAGCTGTAAGTAATTTTTTTATGTAGACCACTGCCAAAGAGTGATAGTTTAATCCCATCAGGAACAGAGAATGGAATGCAAATTGTTCTTTCTCTCATGACCCAAACCCATATTCTCGCGCCCTGTCGTTCTGCAATACTAGAGAAGCTTGACACAGAAAATCAAGTGTGGATGCCTGGCATATGGATCTGTCCAGGAAAATAAACTTATTTAGCTAGTTTAATATTCCTTGGCGAACTACTAATGATTGGCGGTTTCGCAGAGATGTTTTTCTCTAGCTCTATGGATATTTCTTTTCAGTGACGTGAAGAAAAATAAAATATTAAAAGAAAAAATAACTCACTTGAATAATGGGAGAATTTTCAAGTTGCATACTCCTGGAATAATCAGGTATTATCTACAGCAACATTCTCTGTCAGGCAGTAATTTATTCAGTTCATCAAGTAACACATCCCCTAGTCTTTCAGTCTTCTCTTAAACTAGCTCAGACAGAGTCTATTTTATTATTGAAGACTTGCGTTTATTTATTTAACAAATACTTATTAAGTATCTACTAGGAACCAATTTTTCAGCTATATCCTGGGGAAATAGTGGTGAATAAGACATAAACCTCATCCTCAGGGAACTCATAGACTCCTACAATGCCCTACAGAAGATTAAATGAATTAAAATGCCTCTGTGTTTTGGGGCTAGTTAAACAAAGAATGTGAGGAGAAAGAAATGATAACATCTTTTCAAGTGTTACTATGTGCCAGGCACGTTTAGAAGGGTGCCCCTAACCATCCTTTCTAAATAGCTTCCACCCACACCTACTTACTTTTTTTCTGTCCAGTTTGTTTTTCTTCATCTACTAACCCTATTTGACATTGTTTGCTGCTCTATCCCAGCTCTGAGAAGCAGCTGGCAAATAGGAGGTTTTTCTGTAATTGCATGAATGAACATGAAAGGTGGGCAGCCTTGTTTTATAAATGAGACCAAGACTGATGACTTAAAATGATTTGCTCATGGTTGTGCAACTCTTAAGTCGCAAATCAGGGGTTTAAACCTTGGTATGAAGGCAAAGCCCATGTTCTTTCCAAAATCACTCCTCTAAATGCATATTTCTTTACAGAGGTATTAGTCTGTCTTCTTTGGTTAAACCCATTACACGAAAGACACTCAGAGTTACAGAGAAGTTCTTGCCTTCAAGAGCCTGACCGTCTAGTTAGGAAGAAAAGAAATATCTGGAAATCCACCTAAAAGTGGCAGTGTCTGGGAATGGAAAGAACCTCAGAGACAGTAGACAGGAGAGGAGGGTGAGCTGGTCTGGTGCCCTGTCCTGAAGAGCACCGTTACCTGGCTGGGGTCTGTGAAATATGAGTACATACTTATATTTACTCATATTTATCCCTAGAATATGAGTACATAGAATAAACGAATTCCTTCATAGTAGACATATTTCCTACAAGCCCTCTCTCAGACTCCCTGTTCCCATTTAGATGCCAGAAAATAGTAGATTTTCCCTCCTTTTAGCAGAGAGGAGATGGTGGAAAGAAGAAGAAGAAAGGCTCGTTTTGAAAGGAGTTTGGAGAGTCTGTGGCATTACTGAGAAATGAAAAGGTGGAGAAAAACAACTGTAGACACTGAGGTGTTTTGCCTAGAAAAGCGAAAAAGTATGGGAGTAGAGGGTGGAGTGAACAGCTAACTTCATGGGAAATCTCCTCATGGGAAAATCCGAAGTTTGCTGAATGTCCTTACACTAACTTGGTAAACATTTGAAGTGTCCTGCACTTGAAGGACTGTTGGCTCTTCCTGGAGGAGAGGGTTTCGGTTTATTCCCTTGGGCACCAAACAGTGGAACCAAAGGGTGAAAGCCTGATGGAAACACGTTTCTACTCAATACAAAGAAATACGTTTAAAATGAGCTGCAGAGAAGCTGTCTCAGGAGGTGTAGAGTCTCAGCCCCCGGAGTTTTCAAGCAGAGGCAGCCTCTCCCTGGGCCCTCCTAGGGAGGAATCAGTCCCTAAGGTCTTGACTCCCTGGTCCGGGGTCGCCGACCGGAGGCGGGGACTGGGAGCCGAGTATGCGAGCGTCACAGGCTCCAGCTGCGCGCCCGGGGCTCCCCTGGGAGCTCCGTGGGGAGGGCGGCGGTGCAGGGAGCTCCGCTCTGCCGGCCCCCGGGGCGGTGTGGGCACAGGGCGCAGCATGCTCGCGGCCGTCGGGAGCCTCCTGCGCCTCCGCCCTGGGCGCATCCTCAGCTGCGCCCCGCGGGCGCCTGGAGAAGCAGCGCAGCGGCCCTTCGCGCCCCTTCGGCCCCAGGGTCTCCCCCGCTACTCCAGCGGCGGGGCCCCGGGCGGCCCTGGGCCCCAAGCACCCGGTGAGCCAGGGCTGGGAATGGCCTGGGAGGGAGGGGGCTGCGGAGGTTGGGGCGAGGAGCTGGGGGGTCGAGGCGTGAGCGCGCACTGATCCACTGTGCTGTCGGTCTGTCCGTTTCTCTGTCCATCCTTGTCGCTTTCGCAGCAGGGAAAGTTCGCAGGGTCCCCGCCGAGCACAAGCCTTCGCAATTCGACAAGAAAATCCTGCTGTGGACCGGGCGTTTCAAAACGATGGAGGAGATCCCCGCTCGGGTGCCGTAAGTGTCGCTAGTGCCGCGGCCCGGGCATCGCGCGCCGGGGAGGGTCCGACCCGGCCTGGAGGGGAGCGGAGTCCGTCCACCTCCCGACCTTTGCGCACCCCGGGGCGAAGGCGGCCGCAGAGCCACAGCGTTCTCCATAGTAACACCTCCCACCTTACCTGAGCCCCCTAGTGCGGTTCAATGTCAAGTTCCTTGACTGGACGGTGGGCAGCTAAGCTGCAGGGAGATTGTTGCAGTTGGGTGAAAAGCCAGTTCAGCGGGCACTTCCACCAGCGCCCAGACACCGGTCCCCAGCGAGCTGCGAGCGGCGAGGCAGTGGAGCGCTGAGGCCGGACAGAAGGCACGGTCCTCGCGCGCACCCCCACTGGCTGCAGGGGCGCCGAAGAGGGACAGGGGCTCTGGCCGGGGGGCGGCGTCCTGCTCGACCCAAGGAAGGGGTCCCCAAATCACGGCTCATGGGGCGGTTGGAGGGTCTGTGGGAAGGAGCTGCATCCACGCGGCCTCCTCTTCTGGGGCGAGAGACGCCTGGCGGACGCGGTTTCGCAGCCTCCTGAGCGCCGGGTTTACTCGGGTTAGGACCCGCGGGAGCGTCAGCGTCGCAGACCTCTTATCCGTCCCAAACCCGAGAGAGAGGTTGGCTAAGTGATAAAACCGAAGCTACCAACTTCGTCTCCAGGGTAAAAGGAACCTGTAAAAAAAAAAAAAAGTAAATGCAACCTGTAAAAAACCTTCTTTCTACAGTTTCCGTTTATGTCAAGCCCAAAAACCTTCCCAGCACTTTTACAAGGTCGTGGGTCAAAAGGAAAGGAAGGAAACTAAGAATAAAATCAGTCTACTGCTTTTGAAACTGATCTTTAAAAAAAAGGGGGGGGTATTATAACTATAATATCAAATAAGGATTTCAGATGTTCTATTTGTTGTATTTATACAACGTAATCAATGCCTATCAGAACGGAAAATGGAAACTGAGCCATCTTATCGGGCGCTTATTGCCAACACTATTATTACTTACTAGTTTACCGGTTACCAAAAGCATCTCATGTAAATGAAAAAAATCATGTGGTGGAAATGTTCACTCAATGACTTCTCAAACATTTTTATTCCTTTCTTAGATCAGATTATTTAATGAGGAATGGACATGGAATTTGAAATAACATGGAATTTGAAATCTGTTTTCAACGTTAATCAACCACAGAGATATTTTTTAATATTATAAAACAAATTTTGTTTTCTTTGAGATTTGTAGACTCCAAACTACAGACTTAGCCCAAAGCAGAAATGAGCCTCAGAAAAGCCTTTATCATCACAAGCTCAGGTTGTCAAATTTTAATTGATGTTTAATTGATGATGCCTGAGGATTTTATACTTTAAATGCAAAATGAAGAAGCAGAGAGAACATAAACAAAATGAAAAATAAAACACCACCCTCAATTTTGGGGGATTTTGAGTTCTAGTGCTGTAACAGAGTAATCAAGAATGTAAAAAACCAGCATTATGATACATTAATGCTTGTCAAGAGACACTATGCCCAGTAGTGCATTAACATAGCTGTATGTGCGAAGAGACCCATTTTACAAAAATTATTTAATTTCCCCAGGATCACAGTCAAAAGAAGTATTATAAACAGGAAAATGTAACTTTGAACAAGATGCCTATTGTAGTTTGGGGTTGGAAACATGAAAATATTTGAATATCATTTTATTATTTTCTATGATATAGAAATTCTATGATTTAGAATTACAATGTAAACAGCTTTCACTTTTATGCTCTTAATGGACATGTAATTAACAAGTGACCCATAATTTTTGTACCATACACTAATGATATTTAATAATAACTGTACTTTTCTTGTTTTTCTTCAGTGCTAAACTAATTTGGTATAGCAGATCACAGCCAGATGGATGGATAAAAAAGATCAGATGTTTTAAGTTCCATCTGGAACAAAAGTCAACATCAAATATAATCTAATAATGTCTTCATATTCACTTGTTTGCAACTAACATCTTAAAAGTTACATTAATCTGCCTAAAATCTAAGGAAAACAGGATAGATATTTGGTTTTCTGTGCTCTTTCAACCAGTGGAAAAGTTAAAGAAAAGTTTTTCATTTTCAAAAGAAATTGCAACTTGTCTTCCTGGAATTGTTTTTACGTAACTACATTCTATTTAAACTTGACATTAGATAAGAAAGAATGCTGCTAAATACATTCTCAAGAATAAGTGCTTTAACTATGTGTATTTATAAATTGCCACTTCATATTATTGCAAATTGTTAAAGTTTATTTCACTATAAAAGGTCCACAGGCATGATTACTTTTGTAACATTACTTTGTAAGTAGTATTTCTAAAAGTGTGGACAACTTGCATATAACTTTGTTAGTAAATAAGGCTACCCAGTATTCAAATAAGGATATAATATTTCAGAATACTAAAAACAAGAAAACGAAGATACTTTTTTCTTTGACAAATTACTGTGATTTTGATCACTTCTTTTGAAAACCTATGCAAAAGTCATGAAGGAAACACCCTTCCTCCAGCAGTCATTCTCACAAAATGTACAATGTATAATAACAGTATAATAACAGATATCCTCACAAAATGTATAATAGTCTCTTTAATCAGGATAGGACTTTAATCGGGATAGGATGGGGGGGGCAAGAAGAGATTGAAAGGCCAGTGAAAAAACAAAATGATTAAAATGAATTTTAAAAAATAACTTGTTCAAAACTGAAAACAAAGCCTACTTAATAACACAGGGCCAAATGGACACAAGTCATAGACATACATATGCTTTAATTCTTAATCTTTACCCCAATCAGTGAAAAAAAAAAAACCAATGGAAAGTCAAGCCATAATTTCTAGTTGTTATAGTTCAAGCAATTAGAAATTAAATATACTACACTGTGGCTTCATAGTGGCTGACTAGTTAAGACCTGAATAAATGTCTGTTAATTTGAAATTGGTAAGATAATGGGCTAGCTTTAGAAAGTCTTTCACCAGTTTGCATTCAGGGAAATTTTTGGAATATTTACGTAACAAATCATTGTCTATTATCCCAGTCAGAAAATCATATTGCTTTAATATAATTAATAAAATACACATCTTGGTTTAGGCCAGAAATGATAGACGCTGCAAGAAACAGAGCTCGAGTGAAAGCGTGTTACATAATGATTGGATTCACAATTATCGCCTGCTTTGCAGTGATTGCATCGGCCAAAAGGGTGAGTACCTCTTTGAAATAGAGACTTGTGAATTTTAAGAAATATTATGGGCTTTTTTCTCGGTTCAGGGATTATTGCCATTCTTTTGATGTAAAAACAACTTTGTCTTAGACGCCTGGAGCTACCCGCTTATATCTATCATATTGGAAACAAATTTGTCCATGGAAATTTGAGTCAGCACATTAACTATATGGCCAGGAGGGATGAAAACTTGTTTCCACTTATAAGGTAAACAAAAACAAAATCAGGACAGTTTACAACCTGGTTAAAATCTGCACAAGAAGGAAAACTTTGTTGTGTGAAAGTTATCCAGGCTAGATCATTCCCTAAATCATGAACTCAATTAGCTGTTGCATAGAATCATGAAATAATGAGAAATACAAAAGCTGGAAGGAATCACCAAGGTCAACTAATTTGTCTACATCCTGTATATGAGCCCTTTCCATGCCATCTCCAATGTGTGGTTTCTGTTTAATACCTCTGGAGCGAAATTAAGTGCTGATTACTCTCTAATTTTGTTTTCTGCTTCCCTAAAGCAGCCCCACAAATATAGGGAGACATCTAACACATCCCTAGGAGTCTTCTCTTCTCCACTCTTAATTTCTCTGTCCTTAACAACTTCCCTCTATTTTGAGCTCTCCTCTGGACACACTCCAGTTTATCTGTGTTCCTCTTCATTGTGGCACTTGCAACTGAACCCATTAGGGTGTGGTTATAACTTCCTTGTTTATGAACATTGCGTTTCAGTAGTGCAGCCAGAGTGGAAACTAGATTTTGGCAGCTACATCACGCAGAACAGTTTGCTTAGATCCATACATCTTCATTCTCTAGGCATGTTTAGCCAATTACCATTCTGCCTAGTTCTATGATTCTTTCTTTGCTTCTCATGTTTTCAAGAGTATTTGAGCCCAATAATTTACGTAGGAACTAGAGCCTCTGAGCTCACTAATGTTATGTACATGTCCATTCATTCCTGTTAGCTTGGCAAAAAACTTATGCTTTGAAATTATTCTCATCAAAGGGGAAGTTTCTTAAATATTTGCTGGGCTGAACACTTAAACATAGAAATAAAGAAATTTGATTATCTCTTGCTTTTAACCTACCCTTGATAAAATGACTGTCCACCAAGTTGATGATTCTCCAGCTCCTAAATGACAGGTTGGAGCCTGATACTGTCTGGACCCTCCCTGTCTCATACCATCTTCTTTTTGTTCATTGTGCTTCATCCACACTAGTTCTTTTCTATTTTTTAATACATCAAACCCTTTCTCATCTCTAGGCTTTCCTTCCTTCCACTGGTATTGCCATAGCTGGCTTTTTCTCCTTCTCATCAGAGAGAGCTTCCTTGACCACCTCTTCTAAAATGGCGTCGCTCAGGTTCTCAGTATTTTATCAGCTTTCTAGCTGCTCATGGGTAAGTCATCATACATCAGCAATCCTGTTCGCTCCACTTTAAAATATATCCACAGTTGGACCACTCACTCATCACCATCTCTTCCGATATCACCCTGGTGTAAGATAACCAACATCTGTTGCCTAGTTTATTGCAGCATCTTCTAAATGGTCTCACTGCTGCCCCTCTTGCCTCTCTCCAATTCGCCTTTCATTTTGATTAATTAACGCATGTACCTTCCCTAAGATTGTGGCCGGTGGAGATGGAGAAAAGGTTAGAAATTTGAGATATATTTGGGGAGGTAGAAAGGATAGAACTTGGTGGTAAATTCAGTGTCAGAGGAGGAGAGAAAATGGAAGAAAGAAACAAAAAAGACTGGGTTTTTGACTTGAGTAACTAGACGGGTGATGGTGCCATTTGTTGAGATGTATAAGGCCGGGGAAAGAACTGGTAGGCATGACAGGCAAAATATATCAAGTCCTCCATTTTGGATATATTATGTGTGAGGTGCATATTAGACATCCATCAATATCTATTGAATTTTTATTTATTCTGCTAAGGACTTTCACGCTCTTCATCTGAGGACTAGCTTTCCTCTCTTCTGAAAAAGTCTAAGCTGTCATAATTTCAAATGGGGCCCCTTCTCCCATTCTATCTATTCTCTCTACCCATTATGAATATATGTTGGAACTTCTAATTCTATCCTCTATGACTCTTAACTTCTCTTCTATTTTTAGTATCTTTATCTCTGTGCTGCATTTAGATTATTTCATCAGATCTATTTTCTGGCTAGAGTTCTTACCTCCTAATTATGATGCTGATTATCTTTACTTTGCACAGGTGATTTTTCCCCCAGATAAATGCCAAGTTTCTTTGCCAGTTCCTTGGGTTGGTGAGAGGAGTTTTAGTCATTTCATAGGAGTACCTTTTCATGATGCCTCCAACTTTCTGTTGGTAGCTCAGCTCTCTGCCCAAGATGCAAACTGGACTCCCCTGTTGGTGAAGAGATTAAAACCCCAGCCCACGACTGTTAAAGCTGACGTTTTTTCCTAATGTCCCCTGACTGAAACCATTTCCTTCCATCCTGACTTCAGTCCTTCTCATTCCCCATCAATTCATGCCTTTTGAGTTCTTTCCATTTCTGTTACCCGAGGATTTCCCTTTCTTGATTTGAGCTTATTAAGTATTTGAAAACATTTTTGTTACTTTTTAGCCAACAAACATGTCCATGTATGCCAAGAGAGGGATGCAGATTTCTGACGTCAGCTGTCCTGTTGGCTGGAAGTCTAGCAACTTAAGTAATTTTTTTTCTATACCAAAAGACCATTTTTCTTGGATACTATTTGTGACAGCTCTTTTAAGTTACTTTTATCCTTTCCTTTTCACAGTCTGTCCTATGTATGTCCACCTAAAACACACATCCTTTCCAAAGAGTCACAATAGTTTGCTTTGGTTTTTTTGCAGGCTGTAGAACGACATGAATCCTTAACAAGTTGGAACCTGGCAAAGAAAGCTAAGTGGCGTGAAGAAGCTGCATTGGCTGCACAGACTAAGGCTAAATGATATTCTAAAGTGTTTGGCTGCACAGACTAAGGCTAAATGATATTCTAAAGTGTTAATTGGAATATCATTACTATTATCGGCAACAATAAAAGATAGGTAAAATAGAATATTTAGCAAAATATTTGCCATGGTTTTATTTTGGTGACAAGAAGCACAGAGTCTTTTATATTTTTACTTTTTAGTAAACTTTTATTGATGTAGTGCACACATTCAGAAAAGTGAACAAAAGTGTATACAGCTTGATAGATTTTTACATAGTGAACACACCTACACAACCCCTGCCCAGGTGAAGATGTAGACCATCAACAGCACCTCAGAAGTCTCCTTTCTGCCCTCTGTTACATAAGAGATTTATGTAAAGGAATTGGCTTACATGATTGTGGGGACTGGCAAATCAGAAATCTGTAGGGCAGGCTAGCAGACTGGGAACCCTCCAGCAGGCGCTGAGGCTACAGTCCAAAGGCACATTTTTTTTTTTTCCCCTCAGGGAAACCTCAGTTTTGCTTTGCAGGCCTTCCAATTGATTGGATGAGACTCACCCAGATTATCAAAGATCATCTCCTTTACTTACAGTCAACTGACTGCAAATGTTAACCCCATCTACAGAATACCTTCACAGCAACGTGTAGGTTAGGGTTTAAGTGAATAACTGGGTACTATAGCCTAGCCAAACTGACACATAAAACCAACTATCACAGTGCCTCAGAGAGAGAGGGAATGAGAAAGAGAGGGAGGGAGAGAGAGGGAGGAAGGGAAGAGAAACTTACCTACTTATCATCTTTAGATCTAAATGAAAATCCGGAAAAAATCCTTAAGGAATACCTAACCACAAGTTTATCACATGGATTTGGGGCTAGAATTTATGTATCTGTGTTACCTCCACCCCCCAATAAATCTACACCAAATATTTGGTTAAAAGTGCTCACAACAGAAGGTGTTGAGGTGATGGAAGTGTTCTAAAACTGGATTGTAGTAATGCACAACTGTGTAAATTTATGAAAACTCAAACTGTACACTTAAAATGGGTAAATTTTATGGTATGTAAATTACACCACAATAAAGCTGCTAAAAAAGAAAGTGACCTGAACAACGTACTATGTTTCCCAGGTTGTGAGGAGGGAGGTATTCTCATATGTTGCTGTTCAAAATGAAAGACAGTATGGCCCCTACGGAGGGAAATTTGACAATATCTAGCAAAATTGCATATGTATTTATTGAGCCAGAAATTTACAGTGATATTCATTGCCACACTATTTACAATAGCAAAGACTGAAAACAATTTAAATGTCCATCAATAAGGGATTAATTGAATAAATAATGGTGTGTCCACACAATGGAGTACTATGCAGGTACAGTAAGAAACGAAGAGCTCTATATTTTGCTATGGAATGAGCTACAGAATACAGTTGAATAAAAAAAGCACATTGGAGACAGCATATGTAGTATGCTATTGTTTATCCAGTAAAGAGAGGAGATATGTAAATGTATTTTTACATTAAAAAATAATGGAAAGATAAACCAAAACAAATGTTTTAATGTTATTTATAGGAGAAGGGAGGACGTATGTTGGAGGGGACAGTGATAGAAGCTAAACTTTTCTGAATATATCTTGTTTTATATATTTGACTTTGAACAATATAAATGCTTTATATAATTATAAAAACGTTAAATTATAAAAAAGGCAATCAACTTTTAAAAAGCAAAATCAAACAAATAAACTTGTGTATCAAGTGGGCACAGGGAGAGTAAATAAAGGAGCTAGTAAAGCTATGAGGCTATGACCAAAGGATAAGAATAAGAAAAGCAACTACAATGGAAGATCTAAGGTTCAAAAGGAATGAATGAGAAAGAAAAAAAAGTAAAAATGGTTAATTCAAAATAAGCATTGATTGCAGAGTCTAAAAGTATCTAACTTCCGGGTCAGAAAAAAATCTAGCATATAAGTTGTAGAGGAGTAAGTTTCTTGCGTTGATTGAGAGGAAGGTAAAGATATCAAATAATTTTAGATTTTGTTAAGTTAAATATATACGTTAAAATTTGTAGGGTAACAAAAATATAAACTTTCAACAAAGTAAAGATTTTTTAAAAATAGAAAGGTGAATGGAATCAGTCAAAAGATAAGAAGGAAGGAAGAGAGAAAGAATAGAAAAAACAGGAGAAATACGACAAAATAACATGGTCAAAATGAATCTGGATATATCAGTAGTCAGAATAAGTGAACTAAGCTCTGGTAAGTAAAGATAAAGATACTCAGAATATATTAAAAACAATATTATGCTGTATACAAAGGATACAACTAAAACAATAGAATACAGAGTTGAAGTAAAATGATGGAGAAAAGATACTGCAGACAATTCTTAACTAAAATATTGCTACAGTAGCTATATAACATCAAATGAATAAACTTTAAGAGAATGGAGATAAAGAAGGTCACAATATATTGGTGAAAGGTTTAGTTCATCAAAAGATGTCCTTCTCTTGGTAACAAGTACCATGGTATCCAGCTGCAAGATTGGCCTGTCCAGCCTCAGCTGCAACTGGGCAAATTTACAGGCTGAGAGCCCCTGGATGCTGGACTCAGTGGGCTGATTTTCTGCACTTGGATGCATTTTGTCCCCAACATAACCTTTGGTCACCCTGTGGTAGAAAGCCTCCAGCTAGGCTTTGACATGCTCATGATAGTGTCCAGGCTGGCACAGTGGGTAAAGCCAATGGCCACAGCAGGAACCAATCAATATAGCTTTAGTCTTGCGTTTACAGAGAAACCAGGGGCTTTGACTAAAGACATTTGTGAGAACGAGATGAAGTTGATTTTGCCATCAAACCAGGAACTACAGGTGAGCATTTGGCACCATGGTCTAATCAGATAGAGATGGCCTTGGTTATGACAGTGGAACCTGGGTTTGGAAGGCGGAAAAACATGGAAGATATGATGCCAAAAGTTCACTGGCTGAGCCTCCAGTTCATCTTTGGACTTAGAGGTTGATGGTGAGGTGGGTCCTGACACTGTCCATAAATGTACAGAGTTGTGAGGTAACATGATTGTGTCTGGCAATATTATTTTGAGGAGTGAAGATATCACATCTGTAACCAATGTGTTAAAAAATGTTTGCTCAGAGGCTGCCCAGAAACATTCTCTTGGTCAATGAAATGTCAAAGAGCCCAATGTTTTGTTCATGTTTCTGCTTTTAACTGGAAAAAGCAAGAATGTTGACTACCAAATCATGTTGCATTCGAGGCAATGTTGCTTTTCTGAGCAATTATCAGTTCCAATGACTAAAATCTATTTTACAGCATGTTCTGAGAGGTTAGAAATTGATGGATATGTTACAACTACATTTTTTTTTTTTTTTTTTTTTTTTTTGTGGGGAAGACCAGCCCTGAGCTAATATCTGTTGCCAATCCTCCTCTTTTTGCTGAGGAAGACTGACCCTGGGCTAACATCCGTGCCCATCTTCCTCCACTTTATATGGGACGCCACCACGGCATGGCTGACAGGCAGTGCGTCGGCGGGCGCCCGGGATCCGAACTCGCAAACCCCTGGCTGCCAAGCGCGGACTAAACCTCTGCGCCACCGGGCGGCCCCATACAACTACATTTTTAGTCTGTTGAATATTCTGCTTTTACTTGGTGACTTGATTTTTATAAAGAGTAAATATATTGCTTTATTATTAAGGTTATAAACAAAAAGTATGTCTTAATGACTAAGGAAGGCATGTTAGTTACTATTAGAAACTTATTTTTCCTGCTTTCCTAAAAAGAATTTTGTTGTTTCTCAGATGTTTTCCAAAAGCAAAGGAAGTCCTCATGTTTTTCCTGTTCTATGTCGTTTCTGATCTGTCTACATGCTTGATAATGATTAGAATGGAACTTATGAAAAATTAAGCTTGGACCTGCTGGCTGGGGTGGGATACCATATTTTCCTTGTGTCCAAAACATCTGTTTTTCACTTTCACCTTACACTTGATGCATCAAAACCGTTAAAAAGTATATGAAGTCCAGGGGTTTTCAGGTAGTCTGTGGTCTATTCTAAAATGTAAACATGGGTTTTATCTGTCAGCTTTGTTGGAGGGGCAGCTTATTCAGTGATTTTTTTCCCCTTTCTTTAACCCACTTACCATTCTTAAGGACATTATATAATGCTGTTCCCTTAGTTCTGAGTAGAAAGGAAAAGTAAAGTCTCTGTTTGGAAGTAATATCCAGTTGTATCCTGACTTGGCCCTTTCCAGCTATTTTCCCTTAGCAAATCATTCAACCTCTGAGCTTCTATTAATTTATTTATAAGCTGAATGTAATTATAACAACCTCACGGGGCTGTGTGGAGGATTAAAAAAGGTAACATTATACATGTAAAATTTCCACTACTATTCCTAGAACTTAGAAGAAGTTCAGTACGAAGTAGTTAAATTTAAGTTTGGTAGGTTACAGAGTACTTTGATATAATTTCATTAAATCTATAAGTCACTCTTATGAGTGTTGGAACAGGTATTCTTGTCCCTATTCAAAAATGAAGAAACTAAAAGTCAGCAACAAGCTGACACCCTGGAAAGAATATAGTGGACATAGGATTTCTGGTCTGTACTCTTTTTACGAATGGAGCCTTGGGAGGTGGGTTAGGCAGAGCAACCTGCTTTTCCTTAATATTGTCTCATTTCCAATCTAACTTTATTCTATAGCAGAACCAGATAGCTGAGGATATTCTGGAACTATAGATCTTGGCCTCAAGGATACATATTTTATTATTCCAAGAAAGACGAGGTAGGCTAGTAGATGACAGAGTGAATCCATAAACTAAAAGTTTTATATGTTCTAAAATATACTTAGATAACAAATATGTATCGACCCTTTTCATTCTTATAACTACTCTTGCCATGTAATAAATATGTCAAGAAATAACAGGACCAGTGTCATTAAACTTCTCAAGATTACTATGATTTTTGAGAAATAAGAATTGAAAAATAAAAATGCTGACACTTAAGCATATAATAGAGCTTGCTTTTTTCCCCTCTAACATTATAAGGTAAAATTTTGTTTCTTAATGTTTATTTTTATTTAGCATAAAGTTCTGTCATGAATAAGTGGCATTTCACCCAAATCAGACAACATAAGCATATACAAACATTTTTTTTTTTTTGAGGAAGATTGGCCCTGAGCCAACATCTGTTGCCAATCTTCCTCCTTTTATTTTTTTGCTTTTTTTTCCTCCCCAAAGCCCCAGTAGATAGTTGTATGTCATAGTTGTGCATCCTTCTAGTTGCTCTATGTGGAACGCTGCCTCAGCTTGGCTTGATGAGCAGTGCATCAGTCCTTACCCAGGATTGGAACTGGCGAACACTGGGCCACCAAAGCGGAGGGCGCAAACTTAACCGCTACGCCACTGGGCCAGCCCTGAAACATCTTTAACTTAAAAGTTTACATAGAAGATTATAATATCAAACATGATAGAAAGATTTGAGTTTATTGCCTGGACAACTTGGGCTTGTCCACCTTTTGTTTTCTTTTTCTTTAAAAATAAATGTACAGTGAAAATATGAGTGCTTGTTTGGCAGCATGTATACTAAAATTGGAATGATACAGAGAAGATTAGCATGCCCCTTGCACAAGAATGACATGCAAATTCCTGAAGTGTTCCATATTTTTTCATTACAAGGAAAAAAACATTTTTTCCATTTTTGTATCTATATGAGATGATGGATGTTAATTAAACTTATTGTGGTAATCATTTCACAATATATGTAAGTCCAATCATTATGCTGTACACCATAAACAGTGCTGTATGTTAATTGTATCTCAGTAAAACTGGAAAAAAACATTGAAAATTGAAAAAAAAAAAAAAAGAAATCATGTATCACACACAAAAAATGCCCAAGAAGTCATAAAAAAGACTGGAAAAACTAAAAAAAAAGTACAAGAGCAGAAGTTTGTCAATATTGAAAGTTGATTTTTTCCCCCCTTTAAAGAGACCAGTATAATTTCCAATCCCTAACGAAAACCTCACAGACGAGGCCAGCCAGCCAGGATTGTCAGTTACATGGTACCACTTGAATATCCTTTTTTACCTGCGAAGAAAGTAGTTCATTTGTCCTCAACTTTCACATAGAAAAAGTTTTGTAATAGGCTCAAAAGGAATTTTCCTTAATGTATACTCTTCAGTATCCAATAATGAAGCATTATTGTGAGAAATTTTAACTCTAGGATGCAAGTAGGAATAGATGTTTTTTTAAATACAGTAAGCTATGACAAGGATGACCAAATTAATTGCTTAGAAATACAACAATGTTTTTTTATTTTATACTAATGCAATTTTTCAGTTTGTGGCTCATTTTAAATTGGTATAGTCTCTTCTTGAGATATATCAAAATTCTTAGGACACAGTGAGAAATAATATAAAGCAGATAAAACCCAAGTTGAGCTTTCAAAGATATGGTAGTTTTAAAACACCATACTCTACTTTTCTGTCTCATTCTGTTAGGAGTAAATAGAAAATAGCCTATGGTTAGTCCAACAGAAATCAGTGATTTCAAAATAAAGGAGAATTGTGTTATCTGGTATAGGAATTTCCGTAAATGACTTCTACATTTGGTTAAATGTGTTTAAAAGAAAAAAAAAAAAAAGAACTCTCTCTCCATAGTCAAGACTTTTAGGTGTCTATTGTCAGTGGAAACCTGTGGTTCTTTATACTGCAGCTTATATTTTATGGGTAACTCATACATGCATTTTCAAACAGTATGTGTATTTAATATATTACTGAGGCAATTTTACTGAATTATATATTGAAAAAATAATAGCTATCATTTGACCCACAGGTATGTGTGTATGTATAATCTCTTAAAAATTATTCACCCAGTAATGTGATTTGATATCAAATTGCTGCAGTTAATTTCTTGGTGCTAGCAATTAGCATAAATACAAGTGACTAGCACTTGTCTGTGGGTAAAAAACTAGTTACTCCCATGGTTCAAGAAGGGAAAAAAAAGACTTACCTTGCCTTTTTCATACACAGCATAAAAGATTAATACATGAAGTACATGTTCTTATTCTGCAATTGTGTGACTGGGGGAGTGGGGGATCGAGAACAGGGCTTTTTTTGTTGTTAATCCTGTTTTCCCTTCAGTTACATCATTTTATTAACCAACCTGTTCCCTGTCATCTATTTTTTCTTTTCACCCTAGTAAATCCTAGACCCTTGTATACCTCCATTCCATCTACTAACTGCCTTTTTGGATGGTGGCTATTCTCCGGTACACTGCTACAGAAGATTTCACCATGGAAAGCTGTATTTGGCTTTCAATCTGATCATATTTTTCATCTTAGCATAATAATGCTGGAGTGTCTTCAACCTTCAGCAGAAAAGTCCATTGTTCCCACCACAAAGACTGAAAGGAAAACATTTTCAGTTACTTTTCAACTACTTTGTTTTATTTAAATTCACTTATCACATAATCTGAAAATGTCAATTTTGTAATAACTCTCATTCTGTTCTTTTAGCATATAAATGTACAAATTCTCATTTGAACCTGAAAAATGATATAATAATTCTAAATTTGTATGCACAAATAATGTAGCATCTAAATACATAAAAAATTGCCAGAACTACAAGGAAGAAATGGACAAACCCACCTTCATCTTGAGAAGTTTTAACACATCTTAGAAACTGACAAATTAAGCTGATTTGTAAAGATATAAGAGATGTGAATCAATTAATAATACACATTCTTTTCTAGCATGTATGGAACATTTCACTACAACTGACCACATACTAGGCCATAAAGCATATTTCATTAACCATCAAACTACATTTTATCATATCACAACTTAGAAATAATTGGTATAATCTTTTTAAAGTTTGAAGATTTAAAAACACATTTCTAAATGACTCATAGGTCAAAGAGTAAATCATAATAGAAGTTTAAAAATGCTTAGAGCTGAAGAAAAGGCTATATATCAAAACTTGTGGAATGCACCTGAAGTGATATTTCAAGGTAAATTGTTAGTCTCAAAAAATGGTTTTCTTAGAAAAGAAAGGCTTATAACAAATGTGGTAAATGTCTCTAAGAAATCAGAAAAAGAAAAAATAAATCCAAAGAGAATAAAATTTTATAATAAAATTATAAAATTAAGAGCAGAAACTAAGGAAGTTAGAAACATAGAATACAGAAGATCAATATAACTGAATTTGGCAAGAGTTATCAAGATAAAAGAAGAAAGATACAAGAAAACAATATTAGAAATGATAAAAGGTATGAAAGCCAATGTACACCAGAGATTTTAGAAAGAACACTATGAATTGGTATGCTCATCTTCCACTCAGGCCAAAATGGACTAATAGAGATAAGATTTACTCTCCTGCCTGAAACAACTGAAAAATCAGACAAAAAAATGAAACGACAGTTTCAGACTTCACACATCAGGCAATGAAGGACAATGATCCATGAAACAGAGGAAATAAATTAGTTGGGCCCTATAAATGCTCTACTTTACTGTGTAGAGAGTTTCAAGGTTGCAGGGCATAGAGGGGAAACCCAGGTGAAGCCTAGAAGTCTCTCTGAGTTGGGGAGAAAGAATTGGGAGGCCAGGGAAGATAAGACAACCAGATTTCACTGGGTAGAGTACCAAAGTGACAGAGCTGCACAGAGAGCTCCAGAGATCTGCAGCTGAGAATTGATGACCACATGTGCTCACTACCCAAGGCCATGTAAAGAACCATGTGGAACAACAAGGATAAACAATTTTTGGAGCTCACACACGGCCAAGAATAGTTTGAGTTCCACCAGGCAAAGTGGAAACTTTGTAATGTGACAGAGTAGCAGAGCACTCAGAAGGCTATTGCCTCAGTAGTAAAATAAAGACTCCTCTGTGCCTGCCTTAAAAAGTTTAAAAGCAAGCCTGTAAAGGATCAAATTGTCTCCAGGTAGCTTAACTGTGTCCCATAACAAAGCTCAAGAATACATATACAGGAAATCCAATATCTTTTTGCTGAGGATCCAATATCTTTTTCTTTTGGCTCTGAGCTAACATCTGTGCCTATCTTCCTCTATTTTGTATGTGGGACACTGTCACAGCATGGCTTGATGAGCGGCGTCTCGGTCTGTGCCCAGGATTCAAACCTGCGAACTCCAGGCCACCGAAGCAGAGCATGTGAACTTAACCATTATGCCACTGGGCCAGCCCAGAAATCCAATATCTAATAGCCAATAAAGTAAAATTCATAATGCCTGGTATCTAATAAAAAATTACCAAACATGCAAAGAATGCTTGCAAATGGAAAATACAACCTATAATGAGGAGAAAAATCAATAAAAAGAAATAGACCAAGGGATGACCCAGAGGATAGAATTAGCAGAGAAGGAAAATATAACAGCTATAATAATAGTTGCTGTGTTCAACACAGTAGAGGAAACTTTGAGCATGATAAGAAGAAACATGGAAGATACAAAACAGACCCAAACAGAACTTCTAGAGATAAAATATACAAAGTCTGATATGAAAAATGCACTAATGGAATTAAGAGCAGATTAGATACAACAGAAGACAAGATTAGTGAACTTGAAGACAAAGCAATGAAAACTATCCAAAATGAAACACACAGAGAAAAACAACTGAAAAGAAACAAACAAAGCATCAGTGAGCTGTATGACTATTTTGAGCAGTCTAATATAAGTGGAAGTGAAATTGAAAAAATATTTGAAGAAATAATGGTTGAAATGTTTCCAAATTTGATGAAAACCATAAACTCACACACCCAAGAAGCTCAGCTAACTGCAAGAACATGAAACATGAGAAAAGGCACACCGATGCACATCATAATCAAGTTGCTTAAAATCAGTGATAAAGAATATAAAAGCAGCCAGAGAAAAAATTAACATCACATACGAAGAAACAAAGATAAGAATGACAGCAAAATTCTTGTCAGAAAGAGGGCAAGTGAGAAGACAGTGGAGCAACACCTTGAAAGAACAAAATGTGTTTAGAATTCTATACCCAGTAAAAATGTATTTCAAAAATGAAGGTAAAATGAAGACTTATCCAGGCATACAAAAGCTGACAAAATTCATCACCAGCAAACTTACAATACAAAAATATTAAAGTCCTTCTTGCAACAGGAAAATTATATCAGGTAGAAATCTAGATCTACACAAAGAATTGAAGAGCACTAAAGATGATTACTATGTGGGCAAATATAAAAAACTTTATAATTTTTTTAAACCTCTTTTAAAAATAATTGACTACTTAAAGCAAAACTTTTTAAAATGTATTATGGAGTTTATAACATACGTAGAAGTAAAATGTAGGACAATAGATTAAAGGCAGAGAGGGAGAAAATGGAAATATTAAGCTTCTTATACCAGTGTTGTTGAACAGAAAAATAATGCCACATATTTGTAATTTACAATTTTCTAATAGTTGTGTTAAAAAATAAAAATAATCAGTGAAATTAATTTTAATAGAACATTTTACCTAATCCAATATGTCCAAGATATTATTTTAGCAAGTAATCATAATATAAAAATTATTAATAAGATATTTTACATTCTTTTTTCCTTTATACATCTTTGAAATCCAATGTAGATTTTACACCTCAGCTCAAAGGCTAAATTTTGATTGGAAATACTTGGTCCATATTTAGATTTCATAAAGTTTATAATAAAAAAGATTTCCATACTTGTTCCAAATATACTTAAGGTTTTTCTAACAACTGAGTAAAGTTATCAGTTTTTAATTTTAACTTAAATTAATTGAAATGAAATACTAAAACTTCAGTTTCTCAGTGGTACTCACCACATTTCAAGTGCTCAGAAGGAAAGTGCAGTGTTATATGTGATATGCTTTTATATTACTTCAGAGTAGATTAAGTTAAAAATGCCTATTTGAAGCCCAAAGCAACCAATAAAAAATAAAAACAGAGTTATAGCTAACAAGCCAACAAAGTACATAAAATGGAGTTATAAAAAATACTTAGTTAATCCAAAACTAGGCAGAAAATGATGAAAAAGAGGACAAAAAAATGAGAGAAATAGCAAAATGGCAGATCTAAACTCAATTAAATCAATAATCACAGTAATTGTTAATGATTTAAACACTTCAATTAAAATGCAGAGATTGTCAGAATAAAAAAGCAAGGCCCATACGTTGCCTACAAGAAACTCACTTTATAAAGAGGCAAATTGATTAAAAGGATGGAGAAGACACACCATGCTAACACATATCAAAAGTAAGTAGGAGTGGCTATAGTAATATCAGACAAAGTAGATTCCACAGCAAAGAACATTACTAAAGATAAAGAGGGTCATTTGAAAAAGAGGTCAATTCATGGTCAGCCAAAATGTGGAAACCTGAATGCCCATCAACTGATGAACGAATAAACAACATGTGTTATATCTCTACAATGAAATATTATTCCTAATAAAAAGGAATGAAATACTGATATATGCTACAACATGGATGGACACTGAACATTATACTATTAAAAGAAGCCAGTCACAAAATAAAATGTTCTACAGTTGATTGTGGTGATAGTTAACACATTTCTGTGAATATAGAAACCACTGAAACTACTGAATTGTACACTTAGTGAATTGTGTGGTATGTATGTGAATTATATCTCAGTAAATTTTTTTTAAAACGAAAGTAGCATGTCTTTCATATCTGAAACGTCAGTATAAAAATGGAAAATTATAGGCCAAGCTCATTTATTAACATATGCACCAAGAATCCTAGAAGAAAAATTTACATCAGCAAACCAAAGACAGCAACATACAAAAAAGTATAAACATCATGACTATGTTGGGTATATCAATCAGGATCCAGTTAGAAGACAAAAATGACAGTTACTTGAACAGGGAAAGTTTAATGTAAAAAGATTAGTAATAAATTGGCTGCTAAGAGATAACGAGATGAATAGTCTGATAAATAACAGGAAGAGCAAATGTAGGGAATAGCTGCTACCTCTGAGGCAAAATGAGTATCCAAGGAAGAAACAAATTTAGAAGAGGGCCGCCTCCCCCAAGGCTGAGATTCAGACCACGTTGGTGGTAGCGTTGACTGGATGACAGAAAAGTTCTTTGGCGTGTCCTAGGCTGAGCTGGCAAGCAGAAAACTGTCCACTGGGGTGCCAACAACACTCATCAAGAAGTTGCTCTCAGGGATGCTGGAAGGACTCCCTGAAAGTTGCCTGCAAAGTGCTGCTTAACTTCACTGAAAAGTTGCCCACTGGGGGCCTGTGAAGCTCTCTGGAAGCCAGTGAGACATGCTGAGAAGCCACCAAAAGGGTGCCTATGCAACTTGTTAGAAAACCAGATGGGTCACTGGGGTAACTCTCCTGGGAGCTGCCCATGGAAGTGCCACTGAATTTGTTATGAAGCTGATTGGAGGTGCCATTGAAACCTACCGAGAAGCTGCCTGCAGAGGTGCCACTGAAACTGCACTGGGGGTGAGCCCCACCGAGTTGTCTGCACAATGCCTGAGCATCACAGGAGCAAAAACAGAGGAAAGCACATTAGGAATTGGTGGAGAAACCTCTTCCTCCTTCAAAGTCCCTCCAATGCCTTCTACTGACAAAGCTTAATATGACACCACCTGGCAAAGGAGAAATGTTTTCAGTACCAATATCACAAAGTAGGTTGATGAAGAGTGCATTTGGAGGTTAAAGGCAATAAAATGATAACTGGCACATTGCGTATATCTTAAAATGGGTTCAATGGTGAAAAGCCTATCTTTCAACACAGTGAAGATAGAAAACTATACGCTTACTCATGATGCAGAAAAAACACTGGGAATTTCAACTCCATTCAGGTTAAAAACAAAATAAAAATGTTATAGTAAACTAGGAATAAAAGTACTTTTTTAATCTGATAAAAGTTATTTACAAAAATACCATTGATTCTCTTTATTCATGGTAGTTATGTTCTATAAAGTTGCTGCAAATGCTGAATTAGCAAATACTGAACTACTACTCCTGGGGGAAATAAAGGGTTAGGTTCCTGGGAGTCACATTTTGTCAACCAATCAATATGTAACTTGTTTTATGTGTGTTTCTGTTTAAAGACATGTTACATATATTTTTGATTCATTAACATTGAACTCACAGCCAACAGAACTATAACTCATGCCCAAACGAAGCGTAGCTAACATAGATAATTTTTCTGTTAAGAAACATCACAGCCTTCTTGCATTTAAGAACACTAGACAGCACGTCAGCACTACACTTGGGGGCCATTTTAAAGAGCAAAATCACCAACAAAAAGCAAAAATAAATTGTGGCACTTAATAGGTCACAAAAGGATAGTTAACAGTATGAGAGCTAAAACAAGGAAGGAAGAGCATTGCCTGTTCAGCCTCAGCTGGTAACATGTACCCTGGGTGATTCCAATTTTTCACCATGCTGCACGATGTCCACAAATAACCATGAAAATGCCCTGAGTATTGATTTTGGGAGGTAGGCAAATTTGATAATACCTTGATAATAATCAAGATCAACTGTACCTACTATGTTATATTCAATGGTGAAACATTAAAAGCATTTCTTTTTAAATCAGGAACAAGTTTAAAATGCCTGCCATTACTACTTCTAATCAATATTGTACTGAAGATCCTACCTAAAACAAAAAGACAAAAAAAGCAATAAGGATTTAAAATAAATGCCATTATTCAGTTAATATTATCATCTACACAGAAAACCCCAAGTCATCTACAAATTTAATTAATTTAGCAAGGCTATTAGATATGACTAATATACAAAAATCAATTACATTTCTATACCCCAGCAACAATTTGGAAAATTTTAGGTAATAAAAGATATTGTTTACAATAACAAAAACATAAGGGTCCTACCTTGGAGTAAATCTAAAAGATGTGAATGACCTTTATGAAGAAAATCGTAACATTTTGTTGAAACACAGTAAGGAAGATCTAAATAAATGGTGAGCTATAAATTGTTTATGAAAGAGTATCATTAAGATGTTAATTCCTCCAAAATTGTCCTACAGTTTAAATATAATTTCATCCAAAAATCCCTATGATGCTTTTCATGGAATTTGACAAGTAGATTCTACATTTATATGGAAATGAGAAGAGCTGAGTCTTGAAGACCAAGATAGAAGACTCACCCTACCAGATATCATGATGTAGTCACAAAATGGAATAGTATACAGCCAAGAAAATGACCCAGATATACACATCAATATGAATGAATCTCAAAAGATGTTAACATTGAGCTAAAAAGAATCACAGAATATATAAAATATTCCATTTTATACATTTCAAGAACAGACAAGTGAAGCTATATATTTTAGGGATACATACACATGAGATAAAACAATGAGGAAAAGCACAGGAATTATTAATAAAATCCAGAGTAATGGTTAGAAGGGACTGATAATAGTTTATTAAGCTGGGTGGTGAATACATAAGTGTTCATTTTATTATTCAAATTGTCTCCTTACACGTTATTCTTTGTGTATATTTCATAAGACAGCTTAAAAGATGGAATGCTTAGAAAATAGTGTCATGTTGAAACACTAAATAAAAAGTATGTTAAATTTTCCCATGCTATTTTAGATGATAGTTCTAAAAAACATGTTAACTGTAACTGAAAGGGAACAGGAAGGATCCCTCAAACCTGAAATTGTCCACAAGTTTAAAACATTCAATTTTTAAATAACAGGTATTTTTGGGCATTACATGTTAAATTCCCTAAATTGCCTACTGTTCCCAAATTTAAATGTTTGTGCATTAGCTACTGAGCATTTCAAGTTCTTTACTTGTTAGGGTTGCCACCAACCAACATGTCAGTTCCGGTGGTGCCATACAGCAGTGCTTGTCAGTGCAATTATTTGAAGTTTTATTTCATAACAGATTAGAAAATTGAAACGTTAAAGTGCTATTAATATTGATAGAATGTATTTGTCTCCTAAAACAAACTATTGAAACAAACAATAAAAATCACTAGATGTGTTAAAAGTGGGGAATCACTGAACTTAACTAGTCAACAGTTCAAGTATGAAAGGAAAGAAAATTAAAGAACATACAGAAAATTGAGCAAACATATCATTAAAAGGTGTACTTAGGGATACCTGGGAAGGGAACTCCACTGCATATTTAAGTCTATTGTGTGACCTGTACATGGTATTTTCAGGAATTCAAGTGCCACTAACATTGCAGACTGCCTATACTCAGGCCAAGTGCCCTAAAAATAACTGATCCAATTACTTTCACTACTCTGTGATTAATATAGTTTCAAATACCGAAGGAAATGAAGCCAGCCAAAGCAAAAAACATGGCAGCAAAAGAAGAAAAAACATAAAAACACTAGGCTAGGGGGCCTAGGCTTGGCTACTGTGTGACCTTGCGTTCCAGAGTACATTTAGAAAGTTAAATCAGACATTCCCTCCAACTTCTATTTATTAGGTTTAAAACTTTACTCCTTAAATAAATGCAGTGTATTGCATTAAAATAACAGAAAAGAAAAAAATAATCTCAATTAACACATGTGAATGTCCACTAACTGCCAAGGCTTGAGATATCAAGATAAATTATGTTCCCCATTATTGCAGAATATATAAATTCTAAAGTAAAAGCAACATATTGCTTTATCTGATATACTACAAAAAAAAAATCTTACTGACTTTAGAAAGTGGATGGAATTTTAATCAATGAAGGCATTTGTTTTTGCTCCGTTAGAAAAACACAATCGCAAATGAGAACAAATGAAATAGACACATTTATACAAATGCAGTTGTAAAATAATATTTTATTATTTTTAATATAGTGCTGTAACATTTCATAATATTGCATACTGCTCAAATGTTTGTTAATTTAATTAAGCAAGAATATCCTCCCCTCACCCCACTCCACAATCAGAATTTAAAGATGCATTATCCTTTTAAAGCCCTATCATATTGACTCCTAATATGTCACATTTCATAAAACAGTAGTGCTATGAACTAAAATGAGTAAAGTTTAACAATTACTTTGATTTCACAGTTTCACAAAGCAGCCAGTAGACTGCTGAATTTAGAACAGCAACAAAAATCCACTAAGACTTTGTTTTATAGTTACTTTTTCCATAATGCTCCTTCTTAAGAGAAGAAAAAAATAGGAAGGCAAAGGTAATGCTTCTTTTAGTCATTTATCCAACAAATCAATCTTTAACTGCAAATAGGTTTTACAGTTACCAAATGATATGTTATTTCTGTGCCAGCACATTTTATTATCTTTTTTTTTTTTGCTTTCTTGTTCTGGTGCTACCAGTAAGTGAACAAAATGACACTAAAAATTAAGATCTAGAACAATCTTTCAAAATAAAACATAGTAAAAAAACCAGGCCAGTGAGTCAAGTACTTACAAATATAAAATAAGTAAGCATAATTGCATAGATTAACTAGTAAAAATTTAAATTCAGACAAAACATCAAATTTAATTAAACAAATGAAAACTCTTTCAAGTATTTTCTTGATTTTTGCATTAATGTTGTGTGCATTCCTCTTTACAATGTGTTTTAAACTTGTGTTTTTGGCACAGTTTCTCTTCGATTTAAATATAATAAATCTTAGGAAAGCAAGTTAAAAATTTTTTTTTCCATAAGGGTCAGTGAAGATTAACAAAACATTCTGGAGCATTTTAAATAGTACATTCGAAAAGAGCAGTCATATTTAAAAAAAATTTTAAGAACAAAGTATTTGCTAGTCTTGCTTCAATGTCATCACCACACCAAGAGCTAGTCTCAACTATTAGATGTAGCCCCTTGCATTCAAATCTAATCAAATTAATTACCCAAGTAACAGATCCAAGAAATTAAAAATAATTTTATATTTAAAAGCTTAAAATATGGTCATATTCTGTACTTTGAGACACGTTTGTTTTACTGACAAAATTTTAAAAATTCTCCCCTCAAAGGTCATTCTTTATATGTGTGTGTATGCACACACACATATATTATTTTTCCTTTTATAAGAACTATTTTGTTTGAAAGACTTGGCTTAGAGATTTATTAATGTGACTACAGGGTCCTCAAAAGCAGGCACAGCTGGTTAGTTTATGAATTACGCTGCATTATCAAGTTCAATTGATTACAAAGAGTTGAATACCCTGTCACCTGACACTTAGAACCATCTGCACCACAAAAAAGCATTTATCTGATAAATTCACCATCAATTTGGTAATCTTTAATATAACTACCCTGTTCTTTTGAATATACATAATGCAAAAGAAAAACTTTGTACTAAGCGTCATAACTTCCACTACAATAAAAAGGGCACAGACACAATCCTCTACTTAACAATATAAAAGAGGTTTGGCATATGCAGTCAGCATTATGGACACCATTTAAACCTGTATTTTATCGCTGTAGGTTTTAAGTGTCTTGCCAAAAGCTTAGTTTCATGATATATAATTTAAAAAGTGTCATGTTATTTAAAAGTACTCCTATATACATTTTCTTCTTGTAACATGCCTCTGATTTCCAGCAGAAACATTATAAATGCTATCATAAATGGAACTTTTCTTTACAGAATAGACTATGAATCATATCAAAAATGCTTTAGTTCCCATCTTAAAACAGTTGTAAACTAATTTTAAGTAAGTATTTTAGGTATATAACTGGAAATGTAAATAGCCTGAATATAAGTATAAATGAAAAGACCGAGTTCAACAGTACAACATCTGCTTAGAAAACTCTACCAAGTATAGTACTGTGAGAATAACACTTAGATACATGCATATACATGTATCTAAAAATAAATATATACATAATTTTTCTATTGAAACTTTTTTTTTAAAGTTTCACAGTTTGAAGAGATTTTTGCTGTTAACACATAAAATACACACATTATATTGACCAATCAGATACACTGATAACAAGCAGCAGTATGATCTCTGAGTATTACCAAAAATTCCTAATACAGCCATGCATTGCTGAATGACAGGGATATGTTCTGAGAACTGTTGTTAGGCGATTTTGTCGTTGTGTGGACATCATAGAGTCTATTTACACAAACCTATACAGTATAGCCTAATACACACCTAGGCTGTATGGTACTAATCTTATGGGACCATCATCATACATGTGGTCCATCACTGACCAAAATGTTGTTATGCGCAGCATGATTGTATAGATTTCAATCACATTAAAGAATCCTTAACAATTTTCATTAATATCATCCTTTAGTGTCCAAACATTAAGTACATTTAATAAAATTTAACACATAACATGTTGATTTCTTCAGGATAATTTTGCCATTCAAGTACCTAAGTTTCATCATTACAAGAAAGTGAAACTTTTCAATTACTGCTCTGAAAAAAATCAGAGAAAGAATTACAGTATTTTTTGCTATGCAGCAGTACTTTAGATTCATGATGGCATCTCTATTATGATGCTTGTTAAAATGAAGAGTGAAAAAATAATAAAACACTATTTCAAAAATGGTAGCATATTTGGTCGAAATACAAAATATACTAATATAATAGCATTTATATGTTAAAAACACAAATATTTAAATGCTGTGTAATCATTTTAATGTGTTCAACATGAAGAACAGCTTCTCTCTTCACAATTGCCACATTGTAATTGATTATCAGTACAATAATTCTTCTACATTTTATAAATAAATTTTACAGGTTTTCTGTTGTCTTTTTTTTTTTGCCAAGTATTAACCTACAGCACAGTGATTTATAATTTAAGGTAATAAATACTTTCACATTCTAATTTAGCTTTTACACTATTTCATGCTTCTGAAGCTTTTTTGTTTTTGCTTCAAGGTAGAGGTAGATTTAGTAGAGATTGGGCATGTCAGACTTACTGCCAAAATGCAATTATCAATAGCTGTACTGCTAATGTGCAGTGTCCAAGAATGCTAGAAAAAAATTCAGAACCATTATGTAATACTTTACCAAAGTTCTCCTTTTCAAGTTTAAGATACTAAATAATTTCACATAATGTATTTAATTGCTCACAAATAGATACAAAAAAACAGATAAAACAATAAAAGACATAAATACAGGCACACCAAAATAAAAACAAAACTATAACAAAAGGTTGCATCTGAATGGAAACTTTTGTTTTGCTTTGAAAAAGTGCATCAACTTTTTTTTCTCTTCTACGTAAAAACACATCAAACATTCCTACTGACATTGCAACAAAGAGAAGATAAGATATCTGAAGCTACTCTTTTTAGCTATTAATTTTTCTCCCACTAAGTTAAAGTTGAAACCCTTCCATTGGTGCTTCCTGCTGCTGAAATACAAACTGTTGTTGGTTTTCATCCACCTGAGGTACAATGCTGGGGTCGTCGTCTTCTACACCAAAGTAATGTTCAATCAAATCAAAAGCCTTTTGGTAAATTTCCTGATTTTCATGGCTTTGTAGAAATTCAATTTTATCCAGACCTATTATACAAAGCATATATATATAAACAAAATTCTTACTCAAGTTTCAACATATACTTAAATCAAAATAATCAATAGCATCCATCAGTCCATCGGCAATGGCACTTATTTTTATCTGATTTTTGCACATACTGATAGCCAACCCTTATGCCTTACACTTCGAGAATGAGAGTATGGGGCAGTGTGGCATGAGGAAGTAACAAAGGTCTGGGAGTAAGAAGATGATAGACTCAATCCTGCTAGATGTGTGATTGTGTCCAAATAAGTATGGTTCTTCTGTACTTTAGTTTCTCAATCTTAAAATAACAGTTTTAGATTAAGTAACTCCACAAGTCCTTTCCAGAGTAAATATGCTAACTAAAAATCACAAAAAAGGAAAGAAACAAAAAAACAAGTAAACAAACTAAAACACAAGCAAACTAACACACATACATTCTCTCATACAATGAGCCAGAGGGTATCAATACGGAATAAATGAGTATATTTGCAAATTCAATATAGCTACTCTATAATTTACAAAAAGTACAATCTGTAAGTGAAACAGAAAAGGTTCATTTTGAAAGAGTAAGGAGAATCTATAGCACTCTATTTTACTGCTTACAAGAAAAAGATCTACACATAAGTCTGGGTGATGCTGAAAATATTTTTCATTTAATTACAGATAAATCTCTTCAATTATATTACTGTAGGATAGAAAGAATAACCGAAGTAGTCATATCTATTCACAATCATAGAAGAGCTCAAACTCTAGTATGGGGTCAAAATAATGACTGGAGTAAGGAAATATTCTTAAATCAGTAATTAATGTCTTGTTCTTATATAATGTCTTAACCAGTGACATCATATAATTTGAAATAAAGGCAAAGTGATATCCCAGTCTTGGTTTAAGAATCATAAACAAAAACCTGAATCAACCATACAATATAATAGGACTTAATAAAGACAGAAAAGTGAATATTTAATGGAAATATATTAAAAGGAAAAAAAAATCAACTTAGATTCATGCCTTATCCTAAAATAAATTGATGTGAGTTAAGTCAAATATTTTAATCCAATCAGAAAAGGCTAGGCAATTAAAACAAAATTAATTTTCATTAAATCTCTGTGGGAGCAATAACTGTAAATCCTGAAGGAAGAGAAGACTAGATTAAGTCATTTATTAAATATAAATGAACACAGTGTGCCTTATCAAAATAAAAAGGTAAAAAAGAATGGGAGAAGAGCCATACTAAAATAAACAACTATAAAATAAAATTAATTCAAATTTTTACCAAAAAGAGTCAAATAGGTAACTGGACAAGGTACAATAAATATTCAATTCAGATGAGGAAATATATTAACACATGGAAAACACACATTATCTTCTACATGAAATAAAACAAGAACACATAAAAGCAACTTGGTGATAACATTTTACATCTGCTAAATCAGCAAAGTAAACAAAACAAGTAAGAGACTGTGGAGTAGACTGATACAATGCCAGTGACACTGTCAAGTAACATGTCTTTTGCTGCAGAGCAAAATAAGAAAACATATCAAAAGCTTAAAAAGAGTTTGTGCCCAACCTCAGTAGTAGCTTTCCTAAAAATTCATATTTAGAAAGATACTTATTTTGGCATATGTAAAGTGAAACAATTTGAAAATAAACTAATGGTCAACTATAAAAGTGTGGATAAAAATACACTCAATATGGCTAAAATGACACACAATATTCACTCAATATAACATTATGTGGTTATTATAAATCATAAAAACTATGTAGAAATGTAAAATTTCTCCAAAATGTTAGAAAGTAGACCATAAAGCTACACATGCACTGCAATTATATCAATGTAAAGTATTTGCACAAAAGGATAATGTAAAGAAAGGTAAATAATGAAAAGAACTTGTTAGGGCAATAGAATTAAGGGTAACTTTTTAAAAAACATTTTTAAAAATATTATACTGTTTTTACAACAAAATATTTTTATGGAACTGGAGGGGAAAATGCCTATGGCAGATGATTAAGAACTGACTAGCTCTCAACAAAGTAGGTATAGCGGGAACAAACCTCAACATAATGAAGGCCATAATGACAAGCCCCCAGCTAAAACCATACTCAACCTGGAAAGCTGAGAGCTTTTCCTTTAAGATCAGGAATAAGACAACGATCCCTACTCTCACCACTTTTATTCAACATACTATTAGAAGTCCTAGCCAGAGTAATTAGGCAAGAAAAAGAAAGAAAAGACATCCAATTTGGAAAGAAGAAGTAAAACTGTCACTAGCAGATGACATGATATCATATATAGAAAACCCTAAAGACTCCACCAAAAAACTGTTAGAACTAATAAATAAATTCAGTAAAGTTGCAGGATGCAAAATCAATATTTAAAAATCAGTTGCATTTCTATGCAACAATAACGAACTATCAGAAAGAAAAATTAAGAAAATAATCCCATTTACAATTGCATCAAAAAGAATAAGACACCTAGGAATAAGTTTAACCAAGGAGGTGAAAGACTTGTCCACTGAAAACTATGATGAAAGAAACTGAAGAAGACACAAATAAATGGAAAGATATTCTGTGCTCATAGGTTGGAAGTGTTAGTATTGTTAAAATGTCCAAACTACTCAAAGCAATCTACAGATTCAATGCAATCTCTATTAAAATTCCAATGGCATTTTTACCAGAAATAGAACAAACAATCCTAAAATCTGCATGGAACCACAAAAGACCCAAAATAGCCAAAGCTATCTTGAGAAAAAAAGAACAAAGCTGGAGGCATCAAGCTCCCTGATTTCAAATTATATTACAAAGTTAAGTAATCAAAACAGTATGGTACTGGCATAAAAACAGACACATAGATCAATGGAACAAAAGAGTCCAGAAATAAACCCATGCATATATGGCCAATTAATTTATGACAAATGATCCCAGAATATACAATGGAGAAAGGATAGTCTAGTCAATAAATGGTCTTGGGAAAACTAGACAGCCATATGCAAATGAATGAAACTGGACCACTGTTGTACACTATACATAAAAATCAACTCAAAATGGATTAAAGACTTGAATGCAAGACCTGAAACCATAAAACT
Organism: Tapirus indicus; assembly: GCA_031878705.1. Classification (NCBI taxonomy): domain Eukaryota; kingdom Metazoa; phylum Chordata; class Mammalia; order Perissodactyla; family Tapiridae; genus Tapirus; species Tapirus indicus. The sequence continues at coordinate 38,198,574 of CM062933.1, read as the reverse complement.
CCTAAGAAAAACATAGACATTAAGCTCCCTGACATTGGTCTTCGCAATTACTTTTGTGGATATGACACAAAAAGCAAATGCAACAAAAGCAAAAGTAAACAAGTGGGACTATATCAAGCTAAAAAGCTTCTGTACAGCAAAGGAAACCATCAACAAAAAAAGGCAACCTACAGAATGGGAGAAAATATTTGCAAATCACAAATGTGATAAGGAATTAATATCCAAAATATATAAAGAACTCATACAACTTAATAGCAAAAACAAACAATCCAGTTAAAAAATGGGCAGAGGATCTGAATAGATATTTTTCCAAAGAAGACATACAAATGGCCAACAAGTACAGGGAAAGGTGCTCAGCATCACTAATCATTAGGGAAATGCAAATCAAAAGCACAGTAAGATATCACCTGACACCTGTTAGAATGACTGTCATCAAAAAGACAAGAGATAACAGGTGTTGGCAAGGATGTGGAGAAGAGGAAACGCTTGGGCACTGTTGGTGGAAATGCACACTGACGCAGCCACTATGGAAAACAGTATGGTGGCTCCCCCCAAAATTAAAAATAGAACTACCATATGATCCAGCAATTCCACTTTTGGATATACATCTGAAGGAAACAGAGACACTAACTCCAAAAGATATATGCACCACCATGTTCATTGCAGGATTATTTACAATAGCTAAGTCATGGAAAACAACCTAAGGGTCCATTGATGAATGCATGGATAAAGAAAATATGGTTTATGTATATTATACCATGGATTATTATTTGGCCTTAATAAAGAAGGAAATCCTGCCATTTGTGACATAGATGGACCTTGAGGGCATTATGCTAAATGAAGTAAGTCAGACAAAGAAAGACAAACACCCTATGATCTCGCTTATATGTCAAATCTAAAAAAGAAAAACAAAACCAAGAGAACAGATTGGTGGTTTCCAGACGCAGTGGTAGGGGTGGGCAAAATGGGTGAAGGGGGTCTAAAGGTACAAACTTCCAGTTATAAAATAAATAAATCATGGAGATGTAACGTAGAGCATGGTGACTACAGTTAATAATACTGTACTATATATTTGAGAGTTGCTAAGAGAGTAAATCTTAAAAGTTATCACAAGAAAAAAGTTTCCAACTATGTAAGGTGATGGGTGTTAACTAGACTTATTGGGGTGATCATTTTGCAGTATACACAAATATTGAATCATTATATTATATACCTGAAACCAATATAATGTTATATGTCAATTATATCTCAATAAAAAAAAGAATTGACTGTAATTATAAATTTTTAACTGATTGCTTACCATATGCTTCTTCAATGAGAGCACAGTATGGATTAATGCCTATTCCATTCTGCTTTGATTCTTGTTCTCCAAGACGTAAAATATTTTCAAGTCCATTTAAAGCCACTTGGACTATTTTAGAGTCCATAACAGTCAAAAGGTCACAAAGTGGTTTAATGCAGCCTAAGGCTACCAAATACCTTCAGAGTAATTTAAAAAAGGAAAGTGAGGGGAAAAAAACATTTAAAATGACTTAAATAAATATTATTTATAGCAACGACATGAAAATAATCTTCACATGAAATGTTATATAAACAATTAAGTATTCTTATACAAACCCAAACATTAAAAGCATTTAAATTTTCACTTACACAGGAACCTGAAAACTTTTTTGCTCTCCTGTTCTCACAATTTAACGTAATTAGCAATAAGTGGTATTGCATTTATTACAAAAATATATATACAAGCAAATTGGTACTTGGGCCTGTTTTTGCACGGCATCTGAGCACTAAGAATAGTGGGTTCAAGGCGTTTCATTTTTTTCTTTTTTAAAGGTGTACCTATGTGTACACATTGGGATCATCTAGGAGTAGGCAGAAATAAAGAGGGAGAAGGGACATCTAAATCAAACTTCAGGAAATCTCCTACAAAAATAATCATAGCTAATATTCTGAAACATCTGCTGTGTTTCAGAACCACAGAAAGCTTCTAGGAGCAAAGCAGGCCATGTTATAAATAATTTTAATAACTAATGTTCACAAAAATTACTCCACTCATTTCTTAATGTGTTGCCCTTTTCTATTAGCTCTTTTTCCATTCTCTATAATGTAAATAAAGTAACTGATTTGTTCACTTGGCAAAAAGTCCATATTAAGCATAATGGTAAAAAACATGCTCTGAAGTCAGACTGCACAGTTCCAAGTCCCAAGTTCACTCTTTATTAGTTGTGTGACCTTGAGTAACTGCTCTGTGCCTCAGTTTCCCCATCTTAAAATGGGGATAATAAGAGTACCAACCTCACAGGGTTGCTGTGAAAATACAGTAGGCATGTGATAAAAGTTAGTTTCCATCCTTTTATTTAAAAAAATGTACATTCCTTCACTGGAATACTCACTTGCCATATACTATACTGTAACTGATCAAATATATTTGTTGAATGAACAACTATCTCATAGAGTTATGAAATTAAAGGAGATAAAATACATGGAAGTGCTTAATACACTGTTGGCACTCAATAACTGAAATGACTTAGCACAGCAACTAGCAATATTAGACATTCAACAAATATTAGTCGTACGTATGCACGCTGAACCTAATCTGAGATCAAGAAGACCTCTTCCCATATATAGAGAGTTAATGAAATGGTGAAAATCATTACAAAAATAATGATCGCAGTTTGGACATGACTCATACTAATAACTTTAAAGAATAACATATGCAATAGACATAACAATGAAAATAAATTTAAAAAATACAACTGTTTGTAGGTGAATAAAAAAACTTTGGGCCCCAAAGCAGATAAAAATAATATCGGCATTAAAAAAAAAAAACAAGCTTGAACAAAGAAAAGATCTTGTTTTGTCACTGTTTGTATTCATGAAACAAATGAAGTGGAAATATTGTTTAAAGCAGAGATGTGGAATGGAAAATAAAAAGCAGACACATCAACATAGAGCGATATGAATCTGAGAGAGCAAGTTAATTGTACAAATGAAGGCAATAATAGACCATGATCTCACAATAGGTAGATTTCAAAATACTCTAAGTGATTTGTATAACAGCATAGTAGCCTGACTTCTTGATTTATAAATTAACAAATAAATCAAATATTCATTAGAAAATACTTCATAAAGTCACTTCAATAAACCTAAAAAATCCTGAGTTTCATGGAGGGATCCTCAGAACAAGATTCAGTAGGAAGTCAGGCTTTTACAGAAGTGCAAAGTGGAACTTTGCTATAGGGGAAAAAAGAATAAAGCACAAGATGAAAAGAGACTTAGGAATCAATACTGATAATAAAAATTATGATGATTACAAATAATGGTAATAACAGTTAATCTCAGTTGAGAATTTAACTGTTTAGCATTATACTAAGCACTTTAAATGTATAAATTGCATTTAATTAAGATACTACCATAAGATACTATCCATTATTGAATCCATTTAAAAAATAAAGAAACCGTGGATGAGAAAGGTTAAATGACTTTGTCAAGGTCACACAACTTTTACTGAAGGAGTTGGATTTGAAAGCAGGCTGACTTCAAAGCCCATGTACCTACTATTTATGTTGTTAGAGTAAAAGAAACAAGTAAATAAACAATAAACGGCCTAGATTCAAAAAGTCATTATAAAAAAGAAAAAAAAATACTACTACAGAAAAATAAAAGTAAGATACTATCCACAGAAATGGCTAACAACCAACTTGGGGAACATCACTATATAAACAAATGTCTATTTCAATTTTATTTTAAATAAGTGGATATTCAAATTTATTAGCTATTTCTATATAATAAAGTTACATTTATGTGATTTTAATGGTCTAAAAAATATTTAATGCCCATGATAGTATATTTTTCAAATTAACATAGGCTGTTCTTTTTTCAAATTTTTAATCTCTGATTTTTCATAAATAGTCTGCCAAGGAGAATGATGTTAATTATACTTTAAACAAAAAAAAACAGTGAATGAATGATATAACTGATATAACAAATGCTGTTATTTCATCTTAGAAATGCTTATTAAACTGTCTTAGAAATATTTTAGTTTCATCAACAAAAAATATGTATTATTTCAAATTTTATCCCATTTACATTTAAAAAACAATTAAAAAAAAATTGTATCACACCTTATTTGTTCTGGAGTGCCTCCTGATGTTGCATTGGTTATAGCCCAAGCTGCTTCTTTTCTGGTGCGAAACTCCGCTTTCTGAAGAACCTCAATCAAAACAGGAAAAATATTTGCATCTATAACGGCCTGAGGAGGAAAAATAATATAGAATAATCAATGCAAATACTGTTTTAACAATATTAGTAAGTAGAGGAATCTTGAACCTCAGTAGCTTTAAAATATGAGGCTTTTTGGAAATACCTTTGGAAATATTTTATTTCTAATCTATCAACAAACTTTCACATACTTTCCTTTTAAGACTGGAGAATACATTAGCAGAATATAAATTTTAAAGCTGATAAAGCACAAAGCAGACGACTGATCAAAATGGGTAAGTAATTACTGACTCAAGGAGCTTGATAGGACCCTAATAAATCATTATTCAAAAGCTTTGAGAGGAAGATCATTGCCTAACTTATTTAAAACTAAAGAAAATTAATTCCCTTTTAGAGACTAACCATTACGTGTCAAGCACTGTTCTGGGCAATTATATACATGTAATTGCTATTCCTCACTAGAATACTACAAGTAAACATTATTATTTTAGAGAAGAAAAGGCCATGATCTTTAAAATACTTGTCAAGAATCTTTTTTTTTTTTTAATCTTTTTCAGTAACTCACTAAAAAACATCACCGATAAAATGCTGACTTTTGTCCAAACTGAACTCTGAGATCTTCCTGTTCGGTTCTCAGATCTGAAAGGTATTTACCTGAATCTGAGCTCTATTTCCAGCAGTGATGTTAGAAACAGTCCAGCAGGATTCTTTTCTAATTGACTCCTTTTGGCTACTCAATAAGTGTAAGAGACAGGGTAATGCAGAGCAATTCAAAATTACCTAAAACAAGTTAGATATGGAAACAGAAAGTTTTATAGCAAACAAACTACACAAAAATATACTAATGAATTATTTAGAAATACAAAAACCATTCTAAAAGACGAAATTAAGAAAAAAGTAATTCCTCTCAAAGTAAAACTTAGGCACTTACTGTCTTCTACTCTCCAACTTTGCCAAAACTTGTCTAATGTTGATGTAATGAAGTGCCCTGTTCTCAATCCACCAAAATACAAATAAACAAGACACTCAGAGGTGTGTCCTTCAAGTTTACAAACGTACTCAGAGTTCAACTGATATAACTATTTGAAGAGAGATTTAATGACTGGTCAGGATCCAACCTCTAATTTTGCCAAATGAATTGATGAAAAACTATATATATAACGAATAGTTTAAAGTATTTAATTCCATAACTGTTAAGAAACCTTAATGTGTAGACTAAGTCTATTTGTTTCATCAAATTTTTTACTGATTCACTTTTCTTTTGTAAAGAAGTATATTCTGCTTTGACCCTTTACACTCTTTATTTCATGGTAAGACTAATTATGTACATATTTGCAAAATATCCAAAATGATTTACATTAAATTTACTTAGTGAAGAATGTATGAAGCAGTGCACCGAAATTCTGCTGAAAACAGCACTTAAAGAGCTGTTTTAAATTAGTAACTATCAATTACTAAGAATCAACTGTTCAATAACTAAATAGGACTTTAAAAGATTCAAACTGAAAGAAAATACGTAGATTAGAATAAAATGTTTACTTTATGGCGGCAAACAAAGGATAATCTAATGTGTTACATAATTTAAGTTTCTATCTTCAAGGAAGACTGTACCCCAGATCTGAAGTCAATCTTGACATCATACCTTTTTTGATATCTCACCATCCTCCAAAAGACAAAGACACACACACACGTAGTTAATTACCAATCTGGGAAATGTTTCCTTGCTATCTTTCCTTCTATTCCCATAATCTAGGTCTTCAATTTACTATAAAAAGCCCTCCCATTTTCAACCCCACTTCTAACCTATTTATAATGAATGACCCTCTCACTAACAGTTTCTTTTCCAGTCAAGTTTAGTGTCTCTAAAACACACCTCACACATATCTGCCTCTGTACCTACGGTCACATAAATCTCTTCCAGTCAACAAACTCTTCTTTAAGATCCAGCTTTAGTTCCAACTCCTTTACGGAATCTACAAAGATTTCTCAGCACACTGATCTCTTTTTAAACTTTTATAGCATTTACTGACCCATTAGCTCACAGCAAACATATACTATCCTGGGTATTTCCTTTGTTTTAATATATATTTTCTCTCCAATTGAATCATAAATCTCTCAAGAACCGAACTCTTATCTTGTACTTTACAATGATATAGGCCTAGAAAAGCGCTTTCACATAAACGTATTTGAGGTTAATCACTTATTATCAAGAATATGCCTACTGTCACATTATAGATGCTTGTATAATTATGGTAATGCTAAAGTCTTGATTAATATGTAATCAATGGTATGAAACATGATAAAGTTCTTAAAGTTCATTATGTTAACAATTTATCATATTATAGTCTGAACTCACCTGTGTTTGAATATCATCACCAGTCACAATATTACCAACTGCTCTTAATGCAGGTGATACAACTTTATAATCGTTGTGCCTAAAAATAATAAAAATATGAGATTACAAACTATATAAGAATATTAAATTTATAGAAAATTTGCAAAAATAGTACAAAAAATTCCCATATATTCTTCACCCAGAGATCCCATTCAAGTTTCACTGATTATCCTAGTAATATCTTCATAAGTAAGAATCTAACCCAGGATCATGAGTTGCGCCCAGTTGTCACATCTCTTTGATCTCTTTCAATTCAAAACAGTGCCTTAGTCTTTCTTGATTTTCATGATCTTGACATTTTTGACAATCACAAGTCAGTTATTTGGTTTTGTCCAATATTTCCTCATGATTAACACACAAGTTATATACTTTTGGCTGAGATATCACAAATGCTATAGTCTTTTCATCACATAGTAGTGGCTAGCATATGGTACCTGTTTTGTCCATAACAGTGATGCTGAACTCTGGTCACTTAATTAAGATGGTGTCTGCCAGATTTCTCCATGTTAATATTACTGTTTTTCCCTTTATAATTATTTTGTGAGGAAATACTTTTAAATTATGTAAAATCCCATTCCTTAACCAACTTTCACAACTAGTTTTAGCATCTTTTGATGTTTATTGTCTGAATTACTAATATTAGTATTGTTGCCAATGATGATTTTCTAATACTATCATTCCAACTATGTGCCTTTTCTATCTCTTGATCGATCTACTTATTTTAGTGTGGACTCATGGATTCCTATTTTATTCAATAAGTTGTAATATATTACTATGATTTGTTTCAATGCTCAAATCGTCCCAGGTTTGAACAGTAAGGAGCCCCTTCAAGCGGGCTTGTGTGTCCTTTTGACATTTCTCCATTTTTTGAGCACTTATTACTTTCTGGGTTCATCTCATTTTTTCTGTCTCAGTCCTGGAATCAGCCATTTCTCCAAGAATCCTGGTTTCCTTTACTGGGGAGTTGTGTTTAAAAACCGACATTTGGGCATTCAGTGTGCTCAGCTTGTTAGTATAGATGTGTAACTACTCCCAGGCCATTTAAGAGGGGACACACACACACACACATTTACATCTATATTTATTTGTACGTCTATTTCTTTATGTTGAAAGTCATGAGTTCACATTGATACCTTTAATTCTAATCTAATACTATAAGATTGTTCTGGCTTTCCTCCTTCCACATTTATATCTCCATTCTCTGAGAATAAGAAACTGGCTTGTAATAGCTTCTGACAGAAGAAGAAAGGAAGATAATAAATTTTTTTAAAGAGGATGAAGGAACTATATCTTTTTAAAGCAAGTTTTCTTACAAGTTTTTAACTCCTTTGTATAAGAAATCTGTTCTTTTTAAAGATGGCAGCAATAGTAGCCCAGCAAAAAGAAACATATTCTCTTTAATACAAGTGAAATACCAAATGATTTTCACTACATGGACTTTCACACAAATTAATTATTGTAATGAACAATTAACTAGATTATTAGTTCTGTGAGAGCAGGAACTGTGTTCTATACTTCATTAACAATGTCTGGTATAACACTCTAGCAGGTCACAGGCATTCCACAAATACTTCTTGAATTAAGTCCCTCTCGTTCATAAAGAGACCATACAAAATTAATGAAATTCATTAACAAAATTATTAGTCCCAACTACAGGATATAAGATACAACAAGTTTAAGGGTCAACTTCTCAGTATTATAGCTATTCTGCAAGGTGGGTTTGGTAGCTTTTCAGTCTTTTCTGAAGATAGTGACTCTTGAGATATTTATGAGGCCACTATTCTAATTGCTAAACTTAATACATAATCATACAATTATTAATCATAAATTATATTTACATCAAAAGTTCCACCAATCTTCGACAGACTCCAGAATCAATGACTGCTTGAATTTTATCATTGGGTCCATCGGAGAGATAAGAAAGGGCCCAACACACATCTGCTAATACGTCTGGGTCACTGCTAAACAACAATCGTGACAGGACATTTAAGCAAGGTGAAACCTGGAATGGAAGAAAGAGCCAATATTTAAAATATTTTTTAATCTAAAACCAAGTTTCCTTAGGAAAATATAGAACTCATTTTAAAACAAAAACAATGTTAAAAAAGTAGCAAAGAAACTAAAACATTCTAATGTTTTAAAACTATGATCAGATATATCAACATGAAACTGATTCCTATTAATCTTATACTGAATAAGGTATGTAGTAATTTAAAGTTTTTTTTTAAATAATGAAATATGTATTTGGGATCCCTTGTCTATGTCTAAATCATACACACACATCCCAAAAAAAGGCATACCAAAACTGAGAGAAGCCAAAATATTTCAGTTAAATGTTCAATATACTGATCATGGAATATGATCTAACTTAAAAGAACCTCACTTTACTTATTACATGTACCTTACTGGAAATAAAGCTAATAATCATATGAGGAGTGAAGGTGTGGAAAATACAAAAAGAAATCTGAAGGGTATTTAAATTGAAGTCACTAATAAACTGTACTTTTTCTTAATGTATTGAAACCCTAAATCTTCAATTAAAAACACACACACATGACAATAGAGATTTTTAATCCCTCTAATGTTAATACTATAATTAATTAGTTGTGAGGTGAGCAAGTCACTTCACCTCTCTGAGACCCAGTTTCCAAATCTGTGAAACAAAGAGGCTGAAATTAGACAAATTCTCTGATCCTTCCTGTCTCAAATCAGACAGACCTAGGTTCAAACACTACTCACTAGCTGTGTGACCTTGGGCAAATTACCTAACATCTCTAAACCCCAATTTCTTCATTTATAAAACAGGGATAACATGGTACTGTTAAATTAGGAAGCATGCATATGGCATCTTAGAACGGTGCCTGGCATATAGCAAGCACTAAGGTGTTGACTCTTTTTATTGCCATGATCAGTATTGATTCTACATTCCTTAAAGTTTTTTTTAAATCAACAACCAAACATATCCCTCACTCTCTCCCCTCAGATAAGAGCTGTATGTTAAACGTTAGATATGCCACAAATAAAAAGTGATGTCTTATGTTCTAATATTTTAGATGAATTTTCTCTTCACCTCTATTTTAAACATTGCCAGTATGTAAACTATAATCTTCTGAAAATACCTATCTTCTCTCGTGGGGCTCCCCTGTAAAGATGACCCTAGGGCCAAGGAACAGAAATCAGTTCGCTCACAAAGTAGATGCGTTCATCTGTAAGTTAGTAAACAGAATCTGTGCAACTGGATCCTTCCCTAACAATCATGCCTCCACCCTTGCCAGCCACCTCCTCCTCCTTGAACACAGAAAGGTGAGAATCACTTTTCTAATGCAAATATAAATTTTTGAGTAAAAAAAAAAAATAAGTATAGTTGATATATACCTTTTTACTGATTTAAAAAAATAATGAAATACTACAGATTTCTAGTTTTAAGAGAGCAAAATAAAAACATTTCTGCCCCCACTGTTTTCTCAGAAACAAGGAAAAGAAGAAATAGAAATACAAATCCCATCTTTGAGGAGACCAATAGACATTTATAATCCAGCCAATATATGAAGATGAAAGTGAATAAAGGAATAGTAACTGACTTAGGTAATTTATCCTCCAACCATCACCCCAAAGTGCCTTAGGGACCCGAGGTACCAGGTATTACAGAAGGCAGGAAAGAGGCATGGTGATAAAATAGAAGCAAAGATTAAAAACCTAAATGATAAGCAGGTTAGACTCTGAGTCCCTACCACACAGGTATGCATCTAACATTCTCAATGCTACCAAAGACTAGAGGTTTATTTTAAGGAGAAACTGAACAACAAAAAGTGAGCTATAGAAACTGAACTTTGGGGTATCAGGCATAGAAAAGGTTGAAACGAAGCACTAGTGGAGTGGAAACTAGAGAGATTAAGTAAAAGTTTACATATTGATTGATGAAAACCACTAGCCCTCTTCCAATGCCCAGCTCCCAGAACTCCAGTAGTAGTACCTACTCCATACCTCAACCCAATCTACCCACCTTCCAGTAGGAGAATGGAAAATCTGTTTCTGTACAAACAGAACAGTCTCAAAAAATATAATGAAATTTGGAGTTCGTCACACAAAATATGGTTTTGCTGCCCAATTACTCCACAATAAAGCCCATGAGATGATGAGCCTATACACCCACCTATACACATATCTTCCAATCCGTTTTTAAGAGTGCCTTCTAAGTATATCCAGAATGCCAGATGTATGAGGAGAGCCTCCAGGAGGAAAGAGACTAACACAAACCATAAACAAAACAAAAATATACAAACAAATAGAGACACCAGAAAAAAGGAAACTTCAAAAAAACCATAAATCCTCAGATAGATAAGACAATTTGCTGGGTCTATAAAAGAATAGAATTCTATATAAAGATGAGCAATCAGAGAACAAGAAAAATAATTCTTGAAAATATAAAATATGATTATGGAAATAAAAATTTCACAAAAAATTGAATGATAAAAGAAAATCTCTCATATAAAATAACAAAATTTACCTAACAGAAGTCTCAAGCCCTGTTAATGTGACATTACACATGTTTGGAATACATAAGTAAGCAAAGGAGACAGAGATCCCTAACTTGAAGGAGTTTACATTTTAGTGGAAGAAAAGTTTTTAAAAAATATAGTAATAAGTAAGAAAAACACATATTATGTTAAAAGGTGATAAGGAAAAATTAGAGTAAAATATGAGGGTCAGTAGCTAGGGGTAGTGACAGATTATATTATTAAATACAGTAGTCAGGGTAGCGCTCACAGAAAAGGTGACTTCTATGCAAGCACTTAAAGAGTTAAAGGAATTAATAAAGTAGTGTTGTAGCCCAGTGGTTCTCAAAGTATTGTCTATGGACCCCTGGGGGATCGCTGAAACCTTTAGAGGGTCTTTGAGGCCAAAACTGTTTTCATAATTATACTAACACATAATTGGTCTTCTTCATTTTGTTGACATTTGCAACAAAGGTACAAAAGCAATAGCAGGTAAAACTTAGCACAAATCAAGGGAGTGGTACCAAAATGTACTACAGATCTTTGTATTCTTCACCTCTACACACCTGCAGTTAAAAGGAGGGAGGTAAGCCAGTTTCATTTAAGAATTTCCTTGAAGCAGTAAAAATGACTAATTTTATTAAATCTCAGCTCTTGAATATGTGTCTTTTGAATATATTGTGCGATGAAATGTGAAATATGCATAAAGTTCTTCTGCACACCAAAGTACGACGGTGGACTCCAGGAAAAGCATTCGTTTGAGTTGCAAGCTGAATGAGCCATTTTTTCCCATGAAAAACCTTTTTTACTTGGAAGACTGACTTAATCTTTATTCAGTCTTAGGTATTTGGCAGACTTTTTATCAAATAAACAAAATTAGTCTATCATTTCAAGGAAAAGAGTTGAAATACTTGTTGCCAATGATAAATTTTGAGATATCAAAAAAAATTAGAATTTTGGAAAACTTGTATCCACCACTGTTGGTTTGACAGCTTCCCAATACGAGTGGTGATATTATGATTTTTAAAAAATATTGTATAATGAAATGTATCAACTTTTGGGAGAGCTGCATTATTCAGTGAATCATATTTTCCAAATGACCAATGCATGATGCTACAAAATCATGAATGAGAAAAAGATCCACTCAAAGTGCAAGAAAGATCAATGCATTCTAATGTAAGAGCATACAAAAAGTTCAATGACATGCTTTCAGATTCCTTAATGCAACTAACCTTTAAAAAAACTACCACTTAGGGGCCGGCCAGGTGGTGCAGCGGTTTAGTTCGCGCTTGGCAGCCCAGGGTTTGCGGGTTCGGATCCCGGGCGCCCGCCGACGCACTGCTTGTCAGCCATGCCGTGGCGGCGTCCCATATAAAGTGGAGGAAGATGGGCACGGATGTTAGCCCAGGGCCAGTCTTCCTCAGCAAAAAGAGGAGGATTGGCAACGGATGTTAGCTCAGGGCTGGTCTTCCTCACCAAAAGAAAAAAAACCTACCACTTAAATTTTGCTGTAGTATCAAAGAATATTTATGATTATCTGAAAAGACTTCATATACTTCAACTAAAACAACATATCACAACAGATTGAATGCAGAATCAGAAATGAGAATCCAGCTGTCTGTCTCCAGATATTAGAGACCTGTAAAAATGTAAATCAATACTCTTCTTCTCACAAAAATTTTGTTTTGAAAACATTTTTCATAAAAATGTTATTTAACATGTAATGGGTTTGTTATTGTTATTTTAAATGAATAAATATTTAAAATTTTTCTCAGCTTTAATTTTTCATATAGTAAATACCACTAGATATAAACCACATAAACAAAATCTTTGGGTCTTCATAATTTTTAAGAGTAGAAAGGAGTCCTGCGACCAAAAATTTTGAGAACCACTGTTCTAGACAGAAGGAACAACCAGAGCAAAGGCAGAGCGTGTTCTGTGAGTTTGAGGAATAGCAGAGGCCAGCATGGCTGGAGTGAAATGAAAAGGAAAACAGTAGGAGATGAATAAGAGATAACAAAGCCAGATGATGAAAATTCTTGTAAGATATTTAACAATTTTATCTTTTACTCTGAATAAAATATAGATAGCCATTGCAGGGTTCTGAACAGTGATGTGGTAGAAACCAACATTTTAATAGGATCTTCCTGGCTGATACCTTGGGAATAGAAAATGATGGGTGGGCAAAGAGACAAGCAAGATTTGTTAGGAGGCTACTGTAATAACCCAGGTGATAGGGAGATGGTAGTAGCATGGTCCAGGAGGTATCAAGGGAGGTGATATATTTCCTCCCTCAATATATTATTTGTAAAAATTCAAAATCTATAGAAAATCTGCAAAAACAAACAAAAAAAAGTACATGAAACACTCAAATGCTACTCACCTAGATTGACCACCTGACATTTTGTTACATTTGCTCCCTCTCTCCACATATATATATATATTTTTTAAAATTTCTACTGGCTTATTTGAGAACCAATTCCAGACATCATTATGATACTCACTCCTAAACACTTTAGCATATATCTCCTAAGAAAAATGGCGTTCTTATACATTCTTTTATCACAATATAATTATCACAACTAGGGAATTTTACACTGATATAATACTGTTACCTATGGTATAGAGCAAATTCAAATTTTTAAAGCTAAAACAATTTTGATTCATGATCTAATCAATAGTTAAACATTGCATTTATTTGTTATGTCTCAGTGTCTTTTTAAAAAATCAGTTTTATTGGGGTACACATTACATACAGTAAAATTAACTCTTTTTATGTGTACAGTTTTAATGAGTTTTGACAAATGTATACAGTTTTATAGCTACCACCCAACCAAGAAACAGACTATTTCTACCACTCTAAAAAGTTCTCTTCTGCCCCTTTGCAATCAATTTCTTCCCCTCAGGCAATCACCAATCTGATTTTTTTTTCCTATAGTTTTGTCTTTTCCAAAATATTGGAATCAATGTCTTTCCAAAAATGGAATCATACAAGGTGCAGCATTTGCATGTGGCTTATTTCATTTAGCTTAATGTTTGTGAGATTCATTCATGTCGATGCATGTGTCAGTAGCTTGTTCCTTTTTATTGCTGAGTTGTATTCCATCATATGAATGAACCATAATTTGTTTATCCATACACCAACAGATGTATATTTGGGCTGTTTCCAATTTTTAATGATTATGAATAAAGCTGCCATAAACATTTACATACAGGTCTTTTTGTAGACATACTATTTCATATTTCTTGGGTTAGTACCATATTGCCGGAAAGAACAGTAAGAAACTGCCTATTAAAGCGTCTGTATCATTTTACATTCCCATTAGCAATGTATGAGAGTTTCAGTTGTTCTGCATCTTGTCAGCACTGGTACTGTCAGTTTTTGGATTCTAACCATTCTAACAGGTGTGTAAGCGTCTTTACTGCTTTTTAATCTTGAATAGTTCCCAGCCAGTTTGTGGTCTTTCATAACACTGATATTTTTAAAGAGACCAGGACATTTATTTTGCAGACCATCCCTCAATTTTGATTTGTTTTATTGTTTCCTCATTATCAGGTTCAGGTTAAACATTTCTGGCAGCAATCTTACATAGGTAGTGATGTGTTCCTTTTAGTCTCATTACAATCTTGAATAGTTCCCAGCCAGTTTGTGGTCTTTCATAACACTGATATTTTTAAAGAGACCAGGACATTTATTTTGCAGACCATCCCTCAATTTTGATTTGTTTTATTGTTTCCTCATTATCAGGTTCAGGTTAAACATTTCTGGCAGCAATCTTACATAGGTAGTGATGTGTTCCTTTTAGTCTCATTACATTTGAAGGCATATGTCAGTTTTCCCTTTATTAGTGACGCCAAGTTTAGTCACTTAAGGTTAAGGTGATTGGGGTCCACTAGAATTCTCAACAGTAAATATAATTCCCTCCTAATTCTTATATAATTAATAAATACTCTATAGGGTGATACTTTTAGATCATGTGAATACCTGGCTCCCCAACAATCTTCTACCTGAAGACTTTAGAACTCATTGATGATTCTTGCCTAAATCAATTACTATGGTGGTTGTCCTTTCTAACAGTCCTTCTATTGTATTAGTTGGCATTCTTCTGTAAAAAGAGCTTTCCTTTCTCCATTTTAATTTTAGTAGTAGGAAAGACTCATAGATTAGTTTTTAATCAATATATTAAAAATCTTTCCTTTCCTTATTCATTCTGATCCTCAAATAGTACCAGAATTGGCTGGAGGGACCCTTAAACTTGAATATATTTCTAAAGTAGAGACGACAGAATTTTCTGATGGAGTGGATGTAGAGTGTGAGAAAAAAAGGCAAAAAATGTTGAAGTTTTTCATCTGAGTAATGGAAGATGGAAGTTCCACTAACCGACACAGGAAAGACTGTTGGCAGAACAGGATTTGGGGGAAAAGAACAGGAGTTAAGTTTTAGATCTGTTGAGTTTAAGATGTCAGATATCCAAATAAAGATGTTGAGTTTGGAGCTCAGAAGAAGATCTGAGCCAACATTGAAATCTGAAAGTTGCTAGCACGTGGATAATATTTAAAGTTAGAAAATAGGTGAAACGAACAAGAAAGTAAGTGTAGATAAAGATGAGAAAAAGCTGAACCACAGACACTTTGTACTCTCAACTTTAGGAAGTAAAAGAAAAGAGGAAGAACTAATAAATGAAACTGAAAAGGAGCAGTCATTGAGATAGAAGGAAAACCAAGAGTATAATTGCCTGAAAATCAAGTGAAAAAAGATTGTATAGGTGGAGGGAGTAATCGGTTGTGTTACTTGCAGGCAACATATCAGGTAACATGAGGACTGAGAAATGACCACTGTACTTTAGCAAGTCTTGTAAGATGAGGTCTAAACATTGACCCCTGGATTTCACAATGTGGAGACATTTGTGTCCTTGATGAAAGCAGTTTCAGTGCAGCGACTGAGGGAAAATCCTGATTGGAGTGGATTCAAGAAACAATTCAAGGACAGAAAGTAGACAATGCAAGAATAAATAAATGAGGAATTTTGCTGTAAAAGGGAAGAAAGAAATGGGGTAGTGGCTAACAGGGAAACTGATAAGAGCCCCCGGGTATTAAGAAAGATTTAACACAGGAGAAATAATGGTATATTTTTATAGGAATGAGAATGATGTAGGAGAGAGGAAAACAATCACTAATGTTGGATAGAGAAAAGGAAATTGCTGGAGTGATGACCCTGAATAGGGAAGGCAGAAAGCTACACAGTATACAAGCAGATGAATTAACTTTCTAAAGGAGCATGGGAAAAATAACCAACATGACAGAGAGTATAATAGATAGGTACAAATGATGACAGGATGGCAAATGTGCTGACAGTTATCTATGGAAGTTCTCTTTTAAGTGCTTCAATTTTCTCAGTGAAGTAGGAAGCAAGGCCATAAGCTGAGAGTAAGGATGAAGAAAAAGGAAGTAGGGGTAGGAGGACAAGAGAAAATAAGAAATAGTCTCCTAACTGATAGTCCTTTTTTTTGCCAGCTATTAAATAATATCTATTAACCAATATTATAAACGTGAATTAGCCTGAAATTCAGATTACAATATGACTTCTCAAGATCTATGTAACTTCTCAAACCCCTTAACGTTCCATGAGATGTTTCGTAAAGTTAATAACTTTAAAAAGGAAGCTTAGAAAAATGTGGTTTAGATAATCACATAATTATAAATACATAATTTATAAATTTATCATTATATATAATTTATATATATAATGATAAATTTATAAATTTCAGTACCTTTCAAATAATCAAATTCTCCAGGAAAAACATGCTATATAAATTTCAAAGGTATTGTCATCAATATGAGAAAAACTTTTAAAAAATGAGTTATTTATATAAGGTGCTTATTATTACAAAATCTTTAAAAATTTTTCACTGCTTGTCTATGGCTAAACTATGTAATATAATTAGACAAAAAGATCTAAAACTGTAAATATTAACCCACATTCTAACAACATCATTTTGATAAGACAATAGAACTAGATTGGGAATTTATTAATAATCTATTCTTCTGGCAGCAGAGTATCAGTATATAAGGAAAAAGATACTCTAACAGATAAAAAAATACAATGAGAAAGCACAAGCTACTCTGGAATAGTTATTATTTCAATTTTACAACTAACAATGGACCTAGATGAATCACCTTAATCTTTTGGGAGGCTTCAACTTCCTATAAATGAAAAGAACTAGACCAGAAGATTGCTAAAGTCAACTCTAAGATACATAAACCTCTAGTGACAGTGGTTGCCTCTGAGGACAGGAATTCAAGGCAGGTGGGGATAAGGGTAGAAGATAAACTTCCTTTTCACTGTATATCTTTTGATTTTGCATATGTGCAAATACTGTCTAGTCAATAAAGAAAATAATGACAAAAACAAAGTCCCTTCAATCTCTAAAATCCCATTATAAGGAGACTTAAAAGCTATGTAGACAGATTCCTTAATTTGTGTATTTTACGCATACCTTACTAAAGTTTGGAGGAGGGTTTTTGCCTCTACATAAATTTGAGAGGGCCCATACAGCATTTCTGGTTGTTGTAAGTCTGTTTGAATTTGTTAATAACCTGCCAAGAAAAAAAAGAGAATGGTCACTTCACATTCATTTTTCCTCTTTAGCTATTTTCTACCATAATACAAAAATTCTCAATATATTTTATAAGGCATTCAAATTGATCTGGTAAAATAAGAAAAAGAAGTTTTTAAAATTCATTATATTTCCAGAAACAAAAATAAATATATCACAGCTCAATTTTTAAAATTTTGATTCCATGATATGAATGGATTCTTAAAAGACATAAATCATGTTCAAAATAAAGGATGTCACGGAAAATTGACTAACTTATTTCTATCTACTTTAAAAAGAGCATCAGATTACTTTTGTTTTGACCATGAAAAGAATACATTATACAAATTCAGGAAGAAAGGAGTCAGGCTCAAACTGTATGAAAATAAGCTGTTGAGAAGGGAAGTTGTTTTGTTTTGAACAGATTGCTTGTCTTAGTACGTTTAACCTTCAACCTGCTAGAAGTATAGAGAGCCTAGGTTTAAAAAAAATCCCAGTTCTGGAGTGATATCAGCAAAAATGGTAGAGAATGGAACTCTAGGGCTCCATCCCTGCCCAGAAACACTGAAAAAACTTGTTAACCCTGTCAGAATCAACTTTATTAGAACTCTCAAAGATAGTCAAAAGTTTACAGTAACCAAGAAAACTTTTAACCAAGAGTCTCAGACATGGTAGGAGAACTTTAGGCATTTTAACTTATTCTTGCCCAGCCCCCTCCCCAGTCTGGTAGCAGACATGAAGACAACAGCCTGAGTTCCCACTGTGAGTTCCTGGTTCCTAAGGCAGCAAAGGAGACTTTGCTTCTAAGGAATTGTGTTTGTCTGTTTTGACCTATCTGGAGGCTCCCTGAAGGACTGATGCAAGAGGCCTGCCTTTGTTTTGCCTAACTGGGAACTCACTCAGGGTAGAGAAGTGGCTACATAAAGTTATGTTCCTTAAAAACATTGAAAGGCAAATGAACAAGGTGCTGAAACCTAGAGCAAAGGATAATAGTTGAGGCAAATGATAGACATGCTCAAAGCCTCGGTGGAAAAGCTGGGGAATGAGATACTTTGGGGAATAAGGGATTTGAAAAGTTCTCACATGTACCAGACAATCTAGAAGGCCATACACATGCCCAGGGAGAAGTGCATACTCAGAAAAAACCTGAGAAGACCTGAAGCTTTCATTCTAGCTGACCTTCAGGTTCAATGTAAGCAGAAAGGAAGACTAAGTCATAGTTGTTGGTCTTGTTAAGCAATGAAGGAATGGCCTAACCCAAAGCCAATCTGTAAAGACCTGGAGAGTTTTCTTTCTCTCTTGTATTTTTTTTTGGCTCCAGATATTTAAGGTGATTCTGCTGTCAAACCATTAGCTAACCACTAAATTAAAGGACCAGAGACTTCAGAGACTGCACATGACAAAGAATACTGGCTTTAGAAAACTCAAAAAAGTTCCTAAACAAACACAACAAGCAGCAACAACAAACCCCAGGGAGAGGGGAGAATCTGATTTCCAAAGCTGCCATATTACAATAATCAGAATTTCTAGTTTTCAACAAGAAATTACAAGGCATGCAAAGAAGTAAGAAAGTATGGCCCATTAATAGTAGAATACATAATTAAAAGAAACTGTCCCTGAGGAACCACAGATATTGGATTTACTACACAAAGACTTTAAATCCACTGTCTTAAATATGCTCAAAAGAGCTAAAGAACTCATTGAAAAAGAATGCAAGGAAATTAGAATGATGTCTCAGCAACTAAAGAATTATCAATAAAGAAATTCAAATAAAAAGGAACCAAATTATAGAACTTAAAAGTACAATAACTGAAAAAAAATTTACTAGAGGGGTTCAGTAGCAGATTTGAGCAGGCAGAAGAAATAATTAGCAAACCTGAAAATAGGTAAATTGAATTTATTCTGTCTGAGGATCAGAAAGAAAAAGAATGATTAAAAATGAACAGAGTCTAAGAGACTTGTGGGACATCATTAAGCATACTAAATACACATAAAATAGGAATAGGAAAAGGAGAGGAAAAAAAGGAGCAGGAAGAATATTTGAAGACATAATGACTGAAACATCAAATTTGATAAAAGATACAAATCTACACTCTCAAGAAGCAAAACGAAATGCAAATAGGAGACACTCAAAGAGATCCACAGCAAGACACACTATAAACTATCAAAAGCCAAAGACAAAGAGAATCTGAAAGCAGTAAGAGAAGTGACCCATCATGTACAAGGATTTCTCATTAAGATCAACAGCTGATTTCTCACTAAAAAACATGGAGGACAGAAGGCAATGAGATTACATATTTAAAGTGCTGAAAGAAAACATTGTCAACTAAGAATTTTATATTCAGCAAAACTATCCTTCAGAAATGAAGAAGAAAGTAAAAGATTCCCAGAATAAGAAAAGCTGAGGAAATTCATCACTAGAAGATTTACTTTGTAAGAGTAACTAAAAGGAGTCTTTTAGGCTGAAATGAAAGGATAATAAATAACTCAAAACTAGACAAAGAAAGAACACTGCTAAACATAACTACATAGGTAAATATAAAAGGCAGTATTATTATATTTTGGTTTGTAATGTCTCTTTTTTTCTATATGATTTAAAAGACAAATGCATTATAAATTATAAATCTATGTTAACAAGCACACAGTATATAATGATGTAATTTGTGACAGTAACAACTTAAAGGAAGTGGTACAGATATATAGGAACAAAACATTTGTATATTGAAACTAAACTGGTATCATAAATTGGATAATTTGACCACAAAGCAAGTCTAATATATTTAAAAAGAATGAAATCACACAGTGTCTTCTCTGACCATAACAGAATGAAACTATAAATCACTAATAAAAGAAAAACTGGAAAATTCACAAATATGTGGAAATTAAGTAACATAGTCTTAAACAACCAATGGATGAAAAAAATAATCACAAGGAAATTAGAAAATAATTTGAAATAAATGAAAAAGAAAGCACAACATATGAAAACTTACAGATTTGCTATATTATAAATTGAAGTTGAATGAAATTAAAAAACAAAGCTGTGTCAGTATATAAAATCTATAGTAGTAAATGGTTTATGTTTACTGAGAATCAAATGATTTAAAACAAATTAAAACTCAAAACAGAATTGATAAAATCATACATTAATAAGTTTTACATTTACTTAAGCATTAGCTAAACATGAATTTCAATGTGAACAGATAATCCATAATCTTTATAAACTAATAACTTTTTTCCTTTTGTCCAACTAAAGTGAGAGTATCTGGGAGGTAACTTGACATAACTTTCTTTTATTTATCTTTCTCCATTTTTTAAACAAAACTTTTGAAACTTTCCAACTTTGTAAGCCCACTCTTTCCGGATATATAATGTTTACAACTAGCACAACATAGCTGGGTACTGTTTGTTCTCCATTAGAGTTTTATTTTTCAGTTTGGTTTCTTTGGTCATGATTAAAAGCTCCTTAGAACACTGAAAGGAATTAGACCTAAGAAATGCTTGCTTACTAGTTTATAAACCATTACCAACTTGAAATATTAACAAATAATAAAATGATCTAGAGACAGAGAAGCAGAAATAAAAAGAGAAACAGAGAGCTCAGTTAATCTACACAGGATATAATCAGGCCTGAAAAATCTCAAATTGAAAATTTAAAAGATGCCTTTAAGAATACTAACTTCCAAATGACTCTGATACTGAACTCTAAATCAGTACTTTCTTTTATAGTTCAGTTAAATTTTCCAATACTATGGGACATTAACTTTGGATAAGCCCCAAGTAAATGGAATTATTAGCAAGTGGTTCAGTAGCCTGCACAAAGTAGGTATTCAATGTCAGTTGATGAAATCATGCTGAGAAATCACTTCTGTCCACAGAAAGCTACTCTTTCTAAAAGAATAAAATATCTCTTGCAAACTAGTGTCTAAAAATTTACTCTTCCTACTCAATTCCTCAGCTCGGAGAGGTTGGAGAATGGCACAGAAATATAAGAATAAAATTTTTCCTTTCAAGCATCTCCTAAATTATTTTTTTCTCACTACTTGCCACTGGCATTTAGCCTAAATAAAAGATCCTCTTAGTGAATGATAACCAAGATGGATAAAGAAACCTATCTTTCAAATAATTTTATGTCATTTCTGTAAAGGACTTTATGTTATAGGGTAATTTCTTAAAAAAACTGTGTAAAGTATTTGAAAAAGAAACCACTAGGTAAGTCACCTTAAGTAAAATTCTAATTTTCAAAGAAAAACCTCTTATGATCTTTGTTCTCTTAATATTTCAAAATGAAATATAAAAACCTACTGACATCCTAAATACACCATCTGTTCATCTATTAAAGAGTCTCTGTTTTAGTAATATTTATTTTTTATTGTATTAAAAACTACTATATATCTTTGTTTTGTAGAATAATTATTTTAGCACAGTAAGCATCAAGTAAGCAATGACCACTGTGACTATGGCTTGAGAGGACATAAAAGACAGATATAACACAATTTGAAAATTTTTTTTGTTTTACCTACTTTCAACCTATTGCAGACATGGTTGAACATAAGCCAAATTTTAAAAGCATCAGTGAAAAACTTAATTGTATATGTAGAAATATAATGGAGAATATAGTTTTCCTTTCCAAAAGTCATATAAATTTAATTGTGATAAACTTAATTTTAACTTTGATAAATACAATTACTTACTCTAAAAGAGGTGGAAGTATGTCACAATTCAAAACAAAATCTCTGCACTCTGCATTGTCACCAGCAATATTACCAAGTGCCCAAACAGCCTTAGAAAAATAAGAAAAAAAATATTCTCTTAGGACAATATCTCAAATAAGATGCTCTATGTTAAGAATGAGATTTTGGTACAAAATGATAGTTTTTAAGATGCCAAAAAAAAATGCTAGTAGAACAGTAAGAAAGGAAAACTTTAAAAATGCCATTTAATAATATTTTTAATCAAACTGAAACAGGCATTTTAATAATTTTCCTTATATACTAGTGAAATGTTTATTCTATTCAACAAAGAGCATAGTTTGTCTCCTCTGAATCTACACAGAGAGGCAATAAATATATCTATTTAGTGAATTTTCCAATTACCTATACTAGAGGTTTGCTCCTATGCCAAGAAATACACTCACTGGGACGGGATAATTTGTAAAAGGGAAGGAACGACAAAACATAGAAAAGTGAGGTAAAGCTAACATGAGAATTAGTTTGGATTGATCCTTGAAAATAAGTTTAGGATTGGTCCAGGTTCATTATAATTTTTAAAATAAACAGTAGTAAAAGATCAAATTATTCACTTATAAATTTCAATTAGATGAGAAATTACACAAATACAAATTATCATTTTATTATATTCTCATTTCAAATTTTTCATGTAAGTATAAAGTTAACATAAGTTACTTTTTCAATTGGGAAAATTTTATTCTAACATTTAAAATAGTTAATATTTTTAACATCTACTCTAGACATAAGTTTATTTTCTACTCTTTTAAGAAAATTTTTGAAAGTAATGACATTTTTTCCCCCTGTGAAGTCTAATATTCTGTTGGTGGAGATGTCAATTGGTATAACTTTTTTGGAGGTCAACTTTGAAATATATAATAAGAACTTTAAAAAAATTTTACCTTTTGACAGGGTAGTCATTTTTCCTTAATGAAATAATCAAGAGGCACATAAAGACTGATACATAATGATGTTCATCACAATATTATTAATAATACTAATAAGCTAGAAATAACTCAAATATAAATTGAGGAACAGATAAATTATGGTACATACTTGAATGGATATTGAGTAATGAATAAAATTTTCTTGGAAGAATAATTAATGCCATAAGAAAAGTCTCCTAATATTAGTGTTAAGTGGGAAAAAATTACACAAAACTAAACGGATGAATGGAATAATAGAAAGATCAACAGATCAATCTGCAAAAAATAATTCAAAACAAAAATACCAAAACACTTAATTTTCTGTAAATGGTACAAATTATATGTAATTAAATCTTCCTTCTTACAGCAATTATGAGAATTTATTCAGAAAGTTTATTTTAAAATGGTTCTATTTAAAATAATGTGATATTTTTAAAAGAAACAACAAAATAATCTATGCACATGCAAAAAGTAACAAGTCAGACTGGCCCACATTTAAAAGCTGATTCAGCTATTCACTGTGACTTTTAGTAAGTTAATAACTTTTCTGGGTCTCAGTATGCTCTTTTATAAATGGGAACAGTAATTCCTATGATAGCTGAGATCACACTTACAGAAAACCCAGGATTATGCCAGAGACAGTTCATTTTTTCTCCCTTCTAGTTTAATGCCGAAAGAAATGACTGCATTTTAACAAATGCAACATACAGGCAATTTGGCACAAAATGAATTTCAAATCATAATCACAAGATACTTTCAGGAAAAATTAAAATCTAGTAAATCTAACAGTTCAAATTAGAAACTTACCTGTTCCTGAACATCTTCATGCTCTGAATTGAGAAGTTTGATGAAAATTGGAACAGCCCCAGTTTCAATCACTACCTTGGTATGTAGAAAAGTTCCAGATGCTATATTAGTTAATGCCCATGCAGCTTCAAACTAAGGAAAAATATAAGTAGAATAAATGAAAGCACCAAAGAAATGTCAGAAAGGGGAAGGAGAGGGAGAGAGTAAAGACTGAGCTGGACAAGTCTGAGAAAAAGACTGACATGATTAGTAAGAGTCAATGTGAAATCAGATTTCATAGATAATCTTCAAAAAAAAGGGATTCTTCAATCTGGTAAAATAAGAAATGAGAAAGAGCATAATGAGAGTTTACAAAATCATGAACAATAAATGAACACATTTGAATTTGTAATTCATAAAACTCCTAATGTTTACTATTAGCCAGGTGTTCTAAAGCAAGCAGTTTAAAAATAAATGAGACACGACTTAAGAGAGCAATAGCATATTTATGGAACTCAGAATCATAAAAGGTATCTTTGTTTCCCTAGAGATCATCTAGTCTCAACCACCTCATTTAAGAGACAAGAATATTAGAAGTCCAAAGATTTAGGTGATTTGTTCAAGGTCAAAGAGTTAATTATTAGCAGAGCCAGGACTAGAACTTGTGGTATTCTTTTAAGCAGCACAGCCTCCGGAAAGTTATTCATATCAATTCAATTAGAGTTTGAATATACTTACACATGATGAACTTAAAACAGAAGCAACTGAGAAAATTCAACCCATGGCTCCCAAACAATAAACCAGTAAATTATTGAAAACGACCAACAAATCCACAGGTAAACTAAGGAGTGACTATAGCTTTAAAAATATTTGACATAAATGGCCAACTTTCACAATAAGGTAGATATCATTATGATTAATAAAATTAAAATGCACCCAAAAGCATTACAGAAAGGCATGAAAAGTACAGTCACTACTATGTATGAGACTAAGGAAAATCTTTTTTTGTGTGTGTGAGGAAGACCAGCCCTGAGCTAACATCCATTGCCAATCCTCCTCTTATTTGCTGAGGAAGACTGGCCCTGGGCTAATACCCGTGCCCATCTTCCTCCACTTTCTATGGGACGCCACCACAGCATGGCTTGACAAGCGGTGCCTCTGTCTGCCCCAGGATCCGAACCTGCGAACCCTGGGCCGCTGAAGCGGAGCGCTCAAACAACTGCTACGCCACCAGGTTGGCCCCCCAAGAAAAACATTTAAGGGAGGAATTTATATTTTAAAAAAAAGGAGATCATACTCCTAACCAATTTAGATAATGAAATAAAGGACAATTAAAAAGTTACTCCAGGGGCCACCCGGTGGCGCAGCGGTTTAGTTTGCACTTGGCAGCCCAGGGTTCGCGAGTTCGGATCCCAGGAGCCCGCGGACGCACTGTCTGTCAGCCATGCCGTGGCGGCGTCCCATATAAAGTGGAGGAAGATGGGCACGGATGTTAGCCCAGGGCCAGTCTTCCTCAGCAAAAAGGGGAGGATTGGCAACAGATGTTAGCTCAGGGCTGGTCTTCCCCACAAAAAAAAAAAAAGTTACTCCATAGGGGCCGCCCGGTGGCGCAGCGGTTTCGTCCGCGCTTGGCAGCCCGGGGTTCGCGAGTTCGGATCCCGGGCGCACGCCGACGCACTGCCTGTCAGACACACTGTGGCGGCGTCCCATATAAAGTAGAGGAAGATGGGCACGGATGTTAGCCCAGGGCCAGTCTTCCTCAGCAAAAAGGGGAGGATTGGCAACGGATGTTAGCTCAGGGCTGGTCTTCCCCACAAAAAAAAAAAAAGTTACTCCATAAAATTATTCTTGGTATCCCCAGGAGAAAGCATTAGTGAAGAGTGATGAATTCACAAGCCTCCAGAACGGATAATTAACATAAAAAGAGTCATATGAACAAGTGGGGAATTGTCGCAAACTGGAAGAGCATGGTTGTGATTTAAAAAAAAAAAGAAATAAAGAACTTTCTAATTAAAAATAAAGAGGCAGAGCTCCTATTCAGCACTACTCAATCTCTACATTATAGCGACAATGCTAACTCTTCTGATTTGTCAAAAGAAGCCGAAAATCTAGATTTTCATATGAAATACCCCAATTTTTTAAAGTCCAATATCTAATTCACATCTCTTAAAATATATGCAGGCCAAACCAAATTTATTTGTGGGTTAATCTGGCTTGTAGGCCTCCAGTTTGCAGCCTCTATTTTAGTTAGACCAATGCTTTGAACTAGCATATTTCATATGAACTTGGGTAATATGGCACAGCATACTGCTGCCCCAGGACCATACTGATGAATTTCATTAGGTTTTAATTATAGTGATTAATAAATGCTCAAGTTCCCAATGTTCTTCTCGAATATACTGTGCTCTCTGCACATGCTATTCTCAGAACCTGAAAGTAATTTTCCTCTTTTCAGCCTGCCAAACTCTCATTCATTCTCAAGACTAGCCACGCAACACTACCTTTGTGTAGTCTTCCTCGACTTCTCCTAAACAGGTAAGTTGCTACATTCTCTGTACTCTCAAAGCACTTTATTCCTAGTTCTGTCATAGCACTAAGCATACTATGTTATTGCAGATCTGTTTACATGTTTGTCTTCCTCAATAAAGTGAAGAACTTTCGCAGAGAGTGACAATCTCTTAATATCGTAACTACAATGCCTTACGTAATGTATGGCTCAAACTGGCACTCAATTTTATTTACTCATATTCACTCATTTCCTCTTTCATTCATTTAGAATTAAAGAGCCAAGTAATAAACTAGGTATCAGGAGGCTTCAATTTTAATCTGGACTCAGAGCTTATATATAAAGCAAAGGGACTAGATGTCATGATCTCCAGTCCTTACGGCACTAACACCTAAAGACTTTGAAAACTAATTGACAGTAAGACTGAAACATTAAGTAGGCTTTTCCTCAGAGATCCTTATTGTAAACATTCTCAACAATTTTTCAGCATGAAACTCATGATGGGTGACATTCACATGTGCAATAGATTCCTTTTATACCTAAAATTTGAGGACCTTTCCCAAATTATTCATAAGTGGAACAATTATTCTAAGTTGTAATTTCAACAACTATTTGTCAAATAGCAGTTAACAGTTGTCCATTCTGACAACACCATTGATAAGTGAGGTATAGTTCTCGTGCAATTCCTGATAAACACATATAATCCCACCCTGTACTCTTATTTAAGAATATATATAGCAATCAAAGTCAGGAAGAGCAATCTTTTTTTTTAACAGTAAAATATTTGCAAACTTCAGTAATTTACTATTAGTAGCCAATTATTTGGAATGACATCCTAAAATTGTCACTATAGTATAATTGAGAAGCAATGCTCTTTCGGACAAACCTAACTGGTAACATTTTAGTAAATTAAACTAATTTGTTCTTTTTTTCAAAAAAAGAACTAATCAATCAGATAAAAATGTTTTCAGAGGTAAAAGAGTTTATACTAAAAAGTTACAACTAGTTAACTACAAGCCACAATAAATTTAACCATTAAATAAACATTTTAGTTTGAGATTTTCTAAAACAAAGGTGGACAACTACAAAATTTTCATTAAAATTAGGAATGATTTTATACACTTTTCCCATAATTGTTTAATAAAATAACAGTTCCTAGAAGAAACTAGCAGTGCAACCAGGACCAAGGAAAGACAGGTGGCACTACATTTTCCTTAGCTGCCAAGTATTTATTTAACACTTACAATATATTCAGTATTGTAGAAGTATCACTTTCACTAGAAACTTCAATCATGTCATTTCTAGAAAGAGATTAAGAAAGAAAAGAAAACAATACAACTCACTTGTAAAGTACAATTTTCATTTCTTTCAAGAAATTTCACAAATCTCTGTACAACTCCTGGTTTCTGTATAACTTGATCTATTGGTGGATTAGGTTCTAAAAATCAAAAAAGAATTAAGTTATTATACAGACATAAAAAGACAATGATCAGGTCTGTGTCAATTAACAGGACACAAAATAACTCTTTCCTAGATTTCACTAGCCAAGTTTAAACCCTTAGCTGGATGTAACTGAAGATGACTAACGTTCTCATAATTGCAATGCTACTGCAAAGCAAATTATTTTTCACTAACCATAATAAGAAAATTCTAAAATATTTCCTATACCAATATTTAAATTTTATAAGTTGAAGGCTATTTAGGAGGTCACCTTCACAACAGAAGAGTATTTCAGTCCAATACTCAAAACACCAACTGAGGGATAAAGTTCCCACTAATTCTATATAACATAACCCTCAGTTTCCAAGGATGTCTCCCTCACTATCAACCATGAATTGCATCTCAGCAAGATGAGGTTTTATTTTGCCAGGGTAGTATTTATTATTTACAGAATGCTACCGGACTATCTAGAACCCTTATATATTTTCATAAAATGCAGTGGGCTTTTGAAAATCATAAAATCTATAAGAAATTTTAAAACAAAGATATTTCAGCCACTGGTAATCTAAAGACCAAGAACTCCTTCTTCTCTCTTGGCTTCAGCAAAAAGCATCCTCTTGTGGGTCTCCAGTAACTTCTCCGTTGTGTTCCTTTGGCTTAGTTTTCTTCCTGTTACTGTCCTCCTAGAACACCTACCTATTTTGCTAATTCAGTTATCACTTATGATTATCATTTGTGATAATTCACCAATTTAACTTTCATAACTGAATTCTTCTCTCATAGATTCTAGACCATATTTTTAACTGTCTTTTGGCTACGCTGTTTTTTTTCACATCTTCTTTAAAATGTAGTATAACCAAAACCAATCTCATAATATCACTATGCCATTCCTTCCCCTTGTCCTGTGCCCACCACCCGAATCTGTCTATTACTGAGTTATCAGTCCACCTACCTAGTCACACAAGAGAAACCTCATTTCCACTTTGACTCTTTCTTTTCTTAATTCTTCTGTTTGACTGTGTTACTGAACAAAAATAACTCATATATAAATGTCAACATATTGTGTTTATTCAGTAGAATGAATAAACAAATGGTAACCATAAAACATCTGTACAAATCCTGCTTGTTTGATACAGAAAAGCTTATTAAGTTTTAAGTAGGCTTAAATCTTAGAAATCACGTTCTCGATTGTTAAGAAAGGTTTACTTAGGAATGGACTTATTTCTTCCTTTTCTTCTTTTTTCTACAAATTTGTTATCCTAACTTGATCAAAAATTAGAGACTTCTGCCAAGTTAGTACAGCTATACCCATAAAGTTTCATTTGGATGTTCTAAATGAAATGTCTGGATTCTTCAAATGTAAATTCCAGATCCTAGTTAAACTGTTGCTATAGTTATAAAATATCAACAAGATAAAACAATATATACTAGTAATGCTTTTACTCCCCACCTTTAAAAACATCAAAACAAAATTATAAGGTTGTAGTTACCACCTTCTAGTTTTTTCTCTTTCCAAAATAAAATTCTAAATCTACTATCTTTTTTAAGGGACAAAAATTTTGTCTAGCTCTTTTTATTTGAGGGGAGAGAGAAGGGAGGTTGGGAGAAGGAAGTAAATGTAGGATTTCCTGGTTAGAGAGTGAGAAGTATATTGAGACTGAGAGCTATATCTATATATGTAGATAGATATACATAGATATATGTATGATATATACATAGATTAAAGAACCCAAATATGGTCTCTTCCTGGAGAATTAAAAGCAACACATTTATGGTTACTTTCACCTAAAAGTAAACAATTAAAGTGCAGTTGGATCATCAGCTAATCTAACCA
This sequence comes from Tapirus indicus, assembly GCA_031878705.1. NCBI lineage: Eukaryota > Metazoa > Chordata > Mammalia > Perissodactyla > Tapiridae > Tapirus > Tapirus indicus. The sequence goes on along the minus strand of CM062933.1, from coordinate 38,168,650 downwards.
GTATCATGAACTATTAACTTTCACACTGGTATTATATTGACAGAATAAACAGCCTACATAATTGTATAAAGGTGATAAACTATTACAGAGAAGAGTTTTAGTCAACATGGCAATGTAAACATAGGTAATATGGGGAACATCTGCTTCAGCACTGAAAACTAAGGAAAAGTCATCCACTTTGGAGATCTGGAGAAATTTCTATAAAACTAGGATAGAGAAGGACAACTTGTGATTTACATCCACAAGAGAGGCCACGATTGAGAAATAAGAGATTCTAGCAAAATGTCACTATCACTACTTAACTCAGAGGAGTTACAGTTTTAGCTCCAGTTCTAATTCTAGCTCCTTTCCCATGTTTCCTACAGTGATGGATCAAGTAAAATTATAGTAAATCTAACATTTTTCTAGGCCTGATGAATTTTGCAGGAACTCACATAGATCAGTAAAAGAAAACACCTATAACTCCTGTTGTACGTCCAACCTGGACAAGTATAATCCCACTATGAAGAAACAGAAAAAAGTCACTGACTTATGAAAAAGACAATATGGTTTAAAAGAAACAGAATACCCTGAGGAATTAGGGCAAATAAGGATAAAATCTTATGACCAAAGAATTCAATAATGGGGAAGCTGTGGTATGAAAACAACAGTGGCAAATTCTAACATCCTTAAACAGAATTAAATCTAAATAAATTCTGTTAATAGGTTATAATACAGTGCATATGTTAAAAAGAAATCTTGAAAGAGAATATGATTATGTAGAAAAGAATTTAAAAATATTAATCTGACTCAAAAATAATCCCAATTATAAAAACAAAAACAGTGGAGTGGTGAGGAAGAGGAAGCCGTTCTTGATTGTATAGGGATTTCCTAACATTGCTAAGCTACTTTAGCTTGGAAGATAAGGAAATAAAACAAAAATTAAAAGTATTTATGAACAAGAACTACAATAAGAAAGCAAAGGCAAAAGCCTTGTAATCTGTGCTGACCTGAACACAAGATTTCTTTCATTTCTAATGTGTTACTAAATTTTGCCTCTCTTAAGAAGATAAGGCAGTCATGCCAAGGCATTTTCAAAATCTCATCAGTTCATATATACAACTCAATACAAGTAAAATTACTAATTCTATAAATACCATATATGAAACACAATATAAGAAATGTTTACAAACTCAATATAAAATTGAACAAACAACATAAATAGGCAATTATGAATTACAAGTCAATAACTAAAGAAAAATATTCAACCTTAGTACCCAAAAAGTGCCACACAATGAGCTACTATTACATAAGCATTTTTTTCTTTTTTAAAGATAATTGTGTTGGTAAGAATACAGCGAAATGAATAATTAAACTGAAGATGAGATTATAAATTAATACATTGTTTATTCCCTTTGACCCATGATTTCACTTTTATGAATTTATACTAAGGAAATTTTAGGTTGTACAAGAATTTATGTAGCATTATTTATGAAAATCAAAAATTGGGAAAAAAAACTAAACAATTGATTATTTTATATTCATACTCTAATGTCACACTGTCATTTAAAAAAAATATATGTATCTCTAACTTTGTTTCTTGGTAGTGGGACTAATGATTTTTATATTTGCCTTTTAAAATTCTTTTATATCTGCAAATATTATACAATCAATATGTGTTTCTCTGATAATACAATGTTTAAAAAACAGATGTTATTTAAAAATATATTTTAAAGAAAAATTAAGACCTATTGGCAAAGAAAATTGCCTTAAAATAAAACATTTCTAATAATACTAAGTACTAAAATATCCAATAAAACTCTACTACAGAATTTTGTAATATCAAATAAGCATACTGAAAATAATCTTGCCTTTAGAAAGGAGCTTTCTAAATTTCTGTGTTGCTGTTAGTTGTTGTTCAGCATTATTAGAAAAAATCATCTGAACCATATCTGTGGTGATAACTTCTTCCTAAAACACACAAAGGAAAATATAATTTATCATTTAAATATTTTGCATGAATAATATTTGCTGTGTCCACTGTCTCTGAAATATTATTGAAGTATAATCTGAAATACATGTTTGTAATATCTACCTCTGGAACGGGTACAGTGGAACTGATATCCGGATCCTGGATAGGACTTTCTAGCATAGATTCATCATTTCTGGGCAAAGAGACATTTCTGCGTTTGAACAACTGTAATAAAGAGAAATCACTTTATACATTGAGCTTTCCATAAAACACTGAATTCCCATAAAATCATTTTTTCATTTAAGTGAACAAAACTAATAATTTTGTCATTTAAAATTCTGAGTATTTTCCAATCATACCAGGAAGACCTAAATTATCTATGAGAAGTTAAACTTTCTGGGCTAGGTTAGCTCTTGCCCTGCAGACTGCTTTGGGCCATTCATAACCTCCAATCTTTTACCAATGGCCCAGCCAATAAGTAGATCACATTTTACAGCATTTGAAAAAGCACATATGCTCACACTAGATTATGAGATATCTAAGAGTTTTTCCAAGAAAACCTTAATTAAAAAGCAAATCTGTTCCATGGGAGGGATAACATATGGTATCTTAACAAAGTCAGTATATCAGATTAACAAGGAATAGAGAATAATGCTCAGGAAAGATGGCCCTATGTTTATTAATTCAGTAGTGGATAAAAATAAAGAAAAAAAGAGACCACAAGAAAAAAATTTCGTAATTATGTGTGGTGATGGATGATAACTAGACTTACTGTGACGATTATTTTACAAAATATACAAACATCAAATCATTATGTTGTACACTTGAAACTAATATAATGTTAAATGTCAATTATACAGCAATTTAAAAAATACAGTTTAAACATCAAGTTTTATTTAGCACGTTTTACTGAAAAATGTAAAACTGAACAAATAACGTAAATAGGCAATTATGAATTACAAAGTTCGTTTTTATTGAAAAGTCTGGAGGAAATGGATATAGATATCTTGTTTTCAACTGGTTATTTTTTAAGTAGTTCAGAAATATCCATTGATAATTTTTATTGTTTTTGCCATAATTTTAGTGCCTGGTACAGTTCTGAGCACCTAACAGATGCTTAAGAAATAGAAGTTAAATCCATGAACAAATAAACGTTTTGTTTTAAAAAGGAGGAGGACAGAGACATGGTGAGGTCACTAAGGGAGATTTAAAGGTACATCTTCAAAATCAAAATTTAGGAAAAAAATCTGAGATCATATTCTTTTTGGTAGATAAATAAATAACTGCTCTTCTTTAATCTGTACACGGTTCTCTTTCTAATCATTCATTCAACAGATTTTGTTTTTTGAGAGCCTACTATAATCTAGTAAGGACTGAGCTAGATCCTATAGACAGGGAGATGACAAATCATAATCATATTTCTAAATCAGGCCTTTCTCTACTTTCTTAATTGCTAGCCCTTTTCATATATTAGATTTAATTTGTGTGAGGACCACACCCTCCTAATTATTCATAAATAATTCTAAATTTAAGTATATCCTGGAATGAAAAATGTTGAGATGCAATCTTTTAAATGACGTTTCTCTTCCATATATTACAGACACAAAGTTCAAACAGAGAAGGCTGAGAACTGGATGATGAGACTATAAGAGGAACAGTATGAGTAGCATAGGAAGATGCCTATAATTAACTTAGGGGCAAGAGCTATGAAAAACGCAAAGCAACAGATGAATAAAAGTAATGTTTTTTAGGGGGCAAATTTTACGATGACAAATGGAAGTGATCTAAATAGGCTCAAGAGTAAAAATTTCTTAGCAGTGGGGTAGAAATATGATTAACATAAAAGGTTTATCAATGGAACAGAAAAGCCATTCCTGTCAGTGATTAAAAAATAGCACAGGATTCTGATTCATGAATTTGCTAATGTTATTCCTGGAGTCTAATAAATTGAAGAATAGATTTATGTATATTCAATTTCCTAAAACACTTTTTCATTTAAAATTATCCAAAACTTAAGAACAATAGTAACACTTTAAAGATCTGTACATAATGTTTTGTGTTAAACAGAATTAAATATTTAAAAACACCTACCTGTTCTTCCCTCTTTTGTTTTCGAAGCTGTATTCCTTCTTCTTCTCTTCGTCTACGCATCTCTTGAGGATTTAGGGCTTTATTCTTATAACTTTTCATTCTGTAGTTATCTTTCCCTGGACTAGCCATGGCATCTTAAGGTTAGGAGAGAAGAAAACAGATACTGATAACTCTTAAAGCAACATGAAATATTTACTCTAGGGCAACTAAATTCAGGCTTACTGATTAAATAGACCAACAAAACTCATTCTGAAAATTATGCACAAAGAATATCTTCTCCCTCCCATATCAAAACTGGAACAAAATGACCAAACATTTTAGGAATAAACTATCAAACAAATAATAGATTTTCTAAACACAAAGTCATTACCCTAATTTCACTGATTCTAAGATGCACTCCCCCATCCCTGGTATTTTAACCTTTCTGAAGTGGAACACTGCTTAAAATCACTGTCAGTCAGGAAATAGTCATGAAATAGTTGGGTACAAAACTTCTAAATTACACCTTCAGGCAAGATCAGGAAACAGCCGGCACTGAAGTGTCTAATTTTCAGTCAAATATGGTATTAGGCTTCAATAAGCATACTTCAAATATTTATTGAGCTCTGGCTTCTTTCATTTACTTAAGGCCCTAAGTAACTAAGGCCACACGGGTCATGACATGACTCATGACTTCGATATCAGTTTTCAGTATCGAAATTGCTTCATTTTAAATACTCAAATATTTCTATACTTTATTTTTAAAGTTTTATTACAAATATACTTAAAAACATTAACATTTATATAAACATTAGTATACTTAAAATATTTATTTTATATAAATATGAAATCTTATATTTGAAATATCCATAGTTTTTACTTTTAGAAAACAAATTATAAATGCTTTTTAATAGTATTATACTGATATTTTGATATTATCTGAAATGAATACTTAATTACTGATATTATAACCTATTCTAGATTTACACTTTAAAAAAATCAATCTAAAGCAGGGTTTCAACTTGACTTGAACATGAGAGATAATCAGTGGCTACCTAGAATGTTATTCTGATAAATTCTGAGGACATACCCATGTCCACCCAAAAAGAATGATGTGACCAATTAGCGCTTATGAAGTAAACACGAGAGAAGGAGAGGCTGGCATTTATCTGCCATCCCTGATGGAGCAGAGATAGACTAATGAACCGGCAAATTATATTGTAAGTAGTAAAGTACACTAAAACATATGCATTAAATCCTGTGAGAGCACAGAAGACATAGCAACTAACTGGGCCTTCAGGAGCTCTGAAAGGCTTCATAGTTATCCTATCTTAAAAGACATGCAAGAATTTGCCAGGGGAAAGGACGTAAAGGGAAGAGGGAAAGAACAAGCATTTCAAGCAGAGTGAATATATGAAAAGGCAGAGTTCTTGAAAAAGCCTGGTATAACTACACCACAGTACGAAACTGAGTGTACCTGAACAAGAGAAGAGAGAGAACATAAGCTAGAAAGGTAGGTAAGATCACATATGGTTCCTGCAATCTGGTTGAGAAATTTGGACTTGACCCTAAGGAACAGAATTAAAATAGCAGTTGGAAGGAGAGTTCTCTGAACTAAATTAGTAGTTGCATTGGAAATATAGAAGACAGACTGGACTCCAAAAACATTTCTGAAATTAATTCAGTAAGAATTAGGGGGCAAATGAATATAAGGCATATGTTGTGAAGAAGAGGGAGTTGAGGATGACTCCATGGTTTTTAGCATGAGCTATTTCAGTATGATGCTAAATAACCCAAGACAAGGAATACAGATGGAGGATCAGGGTTTTGGTTTTGTTTGCTTATCTGCTTGTTTTTGAGATGAGAAAAATGAACTGTTTTTTAATTTACATACAGAAAAATCACTCTTTTGGTATACAGTTCTATGAATTTGACAAATGCACAGGCATATAACCACTACAATCAAGACACAGAACAGTTCCATCATCCCCAAAAGACTTCCTCATGTGGCTCCCATTAGCCCTCCTCACACCCTTAATACGTGGCAACCACTGATTTGTTCTCCATCTCCACAGTTCTGCCTTTTCCTGAATTTCACATAAATGGAATAACACAGTATGCAGTCTTGAGTTGGCTTCTTTCATTTAGTATAGTGTATCTGTGACTCATCCGTGTCATTGGTATTTATCAATGGTTTATTCTTTCTTATTGTTGAGTAGTATTCTATTGTATGGATATACCACAGTTTATATTTAGGACATTTAGCTTGTTTCTCGTTTGGGGCTGTATAAATAAATTGGCTATAAACATTCATGTACAGGTTTTGTGTAAACGTAAGTTTTCATTTCTCTCAAGTAAATATCTAGGAGTAGAACTGATGGGCAATATGGCAAGTACATGCTTCACATTTTATAAGAAACTGTCAAACTGCTTGGCAAATTCCACCTGTGCCCTCCCCCAACATACACACTAGACACTACTCCTAAGACCACTAATCTAGGTGACATTAAAAACCTTTCAATGTAAATATGTTAAACAAATAAATCTAGCCCCAGCAACTCATAACATTTGTTCCTTTTTCTTCTATAGTACTAACTTCTTGCCTGTTATTTAACACCTGCATCCTCACTGCAGTCACTTTAAAGGGGACATTAAGTCCTAGGAAAATGATCTCTAAAGCTGCCTCACCCAACGAGACTGTTTCGTTCTCTGGAAAATAACATTCAAGACTGTAGTCAAAGGCTGCTGTCTCAAACAAATTATTTTAAATATAAGAAATGCCATTCAGACACTTTAAAGTTGAAGAACAGAGGAATTCTTTTTCAGTCATAAGCTTATTTTTTACCCAGCTCTTTGAAAACCTGTGTTGAGGTTAGGCACATAACTGGAATCTGAACTTTTTTCTAACATCTATTAACGGAACTTCTTGTGCCCGTAAAGCCTCCATTTCTACGGGTTTGGGTGCCCGTTAGTAAAATCACAAGACCATACAAAGGGGGAAATGTGTCGACTAGAGCCCCTACAACCAAACAAGCAGGACTTAAAGATCTGAAGGACAGAGCTGATTCTTGTTTACCAAGAAGGAAAGTCACTTTCCTACAAAATATGAATCGAGTGTTGTAATTAAAGGACATCAAGTCAGAAGTGTGTGTGTGTGTGTGCGCGTGTGTTCAAAAACCCCAAGAGTAAATGCCAATGTCATATTCTTTTAAAATCTCACTATCCCATTTCGCAGCTTTCAAATTCTTTAATCTCTTATGCATTATCGAGGAAAACAAAACTATTCATCTTGGAAAGGAGCTCACAGACTAACGGCATAACCCCCGCTTGCGGGCGTCGGGGCCGAGCCTTTCGAGGCACCCGCACTCGGGGAGGAGGGCAGCTGGCGGAGTAGAGGGGGCGGCAGGTAGGCCTCCGGGCCGAACCTGCGTTATTCGGGACACTGCACAACTTCCAATAAGCTGCCGGACACGCAGACGCTGAGTCCCAGCAGTGAGTGGCACCGCTGGGCAAGACCATGTACCGAGAAGAGGAACTACCGAGAAGCGGTGAAGCAGGGCGGCGAGAGGAGGAGATCGGCTGCCTCAAACTCCTTCTGAGGACCAGCCTGGCTGTCAGAGGCTCTGGACTCCCCGCGCCTTCGCGTCCCCAAGCGGAAGGTCCGGCGGCCACGCCCCCGTCCCCGCTGTCTCCCTCAGGCGAACCTGAGAGAACCCCGGCAGGGCCTGGTCCTGAACCCTCCGCAAGGAAATGGGTGAATAAAAACAGTGGCCCCAGCAGCTAGTAGCTCCTACAGGGACCAAACCCGAGGCTCACCCAACCCGGCCTGTGTCACTCCCACTTACCCATTAATGTGGCACTAACCCGTGCCCCGACTCCCCAGTCGCCGGCTGCGGCGTCTGCTGCAGGTAACAGTAGGGTTGCCACTCCGCCCCTAGCGCGGTGCGCAGCGACCAGGTTTGCAAATCAAGATGGCGGCCACCTGCGCCCCTTCCCCAGACCCCGAGGCTCGGCTCCCAGAAGCCCTTGCACGCGGCGGCGGCGGCGGCGGCGGCGGCGGCGGCGGCGGCGGCGGCGGCCGCGGCGACTGCACAGACCCGCGGAGGGGCGGAGAGAAGCGCGCGCCCAGCCCCACCCATCTAAGGCGGAGCCGGCGCCGGCCCCTGCACCGACGCCGGGATTTTAACCCGGCGCAGTCGCTGCGGCAGGAGTGGGTCCTACCGTCCTAGTCTTCACTGGAGTTCTCATCTGTTGGTTCGTTCGTTCATTCATTCATGCTACAACCTAGTATTGATTGAGGGCCTAATCTGTGCCAGACACTGTTTTAGGTATTGGAGCTACAACATTGTACACAACGGATCAAGATCCCAACGTCATCGAACTTTACAGAGGCTTTTTTCTTCTTCAGCTTCATTAACTTTTTCCTATATGTTCTGCTCGTTTGTTTCAAGCTTTTCAATTTGCATTTATAATATTGGATTCTATATAACGTCTGTGGGTTTTTGACAAAAAAGTAGTCACTGATATATGGAATGAATGACTCCAGATAAAGTACTCTAAATTATTATAATACACGTATAGCCTTGTAATTCACCCTGGAGTTCAACAAACAGTACTGAAAACAAACTTTTCCAGGTGCAATGCTAGGCACAGAATATACAAGGTATGATTCCTGTCCTGAAGAACCTCCTATTTTCCATCTCTTGTTCTTTTTGTTCGCTTTTCTGAGAAATTTCCTGAGTTGTGTTTCAGCTCTCTATTGATTTATATACATCTTAATCACGCTGTTGTATTTTTTAGTCCCAAGAGCTATTCCCTATTTTTGATTCAGGGATTAATTATATTTTCTTGTCTTTCTGAAGATATTAATTGTAGTTTCCTTGATTTTTTTTCCTTCGTTCATTGTCTCTGTTTCTTCAGAGTTCTTTTTCTTTTTGATCATTTTGTTTTCATCTTTCCTGCCACAGGTGATTGTTGAGTATTCATTCATACTTAAGAGTGAGACACTAAAGAAACTTATTGTAAATCTGTGTGTCAGTGGGGCTTGTTTACTTGCCAATTATTGACCTCCCTACAGAGTGATAAAATGGGATCTTGGCTCTTTCATTGGAGGACTTTCTAAAAGCCATTATCTGTAGTTATTTTCTCTGGGACAAATAGTTTTCCCTCAAGAAGAATTTTCCAATCTCCTGACTTTCAGGCACAAATCAGACATCAGAACGTGATGGGGGAAAATGGCAAGGGGCCTCATAATTCAGAATTTAGTTTTCACTATTCCCCATTTTCAGTCTGACACCTTGACCCCCACCCTTAGCTGTGCATTTCTGGCTTCATAGCCCCTCCAGTTCATTTTCTTCATAAACTAAACCTGTAGCTTTCTGTCAGGGAAGGAAAAATGAGTCACTTGGCAACCTGGTGATGGAGGAAATCTGGAGGTAGGGTTCTAACTGCTCCTTATTCAGACTTTCAGCAAAATATCACTTATTTCAGTCCCAAATTTAATATCTTTTTCCAGAAGTATCTAGTCTTTAATGTCTGAACATTTCCAGAGTTTTGGTGTACGAATTAACTTGTTTCTTGTTGACTTCTGTTGTTAACTTAGTTACTACTCATCCATCCTTTTTCTAGCTTTCAAAATTTGTTAAAAATCTCATTAATGTTTATTATTACATTTATTCTTTGTCATTTTAGTAGATTTTGAAAGGCAAGGAATATAAATGTACATGTTCGATATGCCATGTTTAACCACTCAACCCGCAGAATGATTTTTTAAAATATACTGTACATCATCAGATTATGCCACTTTTCTATTTAAATACTCCAATAGCTTTCTGCAAGGCCCTACATGATTTGGCCTCTGTCTAGAACTCTGACCACATATTGGAACCACTCTTCCTTCTAGAACATTATGTTCAGGTCACAAAATGTTCTTTTTCCTCCAGCCTTAGAGCCTTTTTTCTTATTATTTTCTGTGCCTGGAAATAATAATAAGGCACCAACCCTCCTGTTGGTGCAGGATTTGTTCATTAGCACACTCACCTCCTCGGAGAGACTTTTTCTAACTACATTAGTCCTCTCTATAAATAACCCAGTTTTATTTCCTTCATGGCATTTATCATGATCAGTTTATTTACTTGTTTATTTTCTCTCTGCCTCACTAGATGTAAGTTTCAAATGTCCTGTGTATTTTGATTACTGCTGCAGCCCCAGTTCCAAGCAGAATGCCTTTCTAAGAGACACTCATTAAATATTTGTTGAATGAAATAAGGACTGAAACATAAAAATAAGGTACGTGTGATCTTCTAACTTGGAGGCAAGAACCTGGCTTAGTCATCCTCCATATGCAGAGCATAATATGGAGTTTGACTCCTGTTAGCATTATAAGCCCTTTACTGATAATAGAATAGAGTGCTACTCAGTCAGGCCCTGGACAATGGCTATCGTGGACTCGTGTAACGCCCTAGGACCAGCTCTAGGAATTCATTCAGAAAGACCTCAGAGCCTTGTGTGTCTCCTAGTAAATCAGGAGTCAGCACCCTGATGGAGGATGCAAAAATGACTACGACTCCCAGAATGCACTACAACCCAGACTGGCGTGGAGCGAGGCATGGCGGGAGTCCTTCCCTTCCTGGGGAGAGAGGAAGAGTTTTTTTTGAATGTGATAGCGGAGGCTGAAGTATTTTCGAGTCGCTGGTTCTTTTCCTGGTTAACTGTGAATCTGTGGGTATGGGGAGGGCCTGCCTCAGTGTTTCAGGCCGGGAAACGTAATCGACGCTGCACATGCACCCCTCTGCCGGCGAGCCAGACGGCGGCCGCGGCGGGACCCGAAGAGGAAGCCAAGCGTAGAGCACTGTGGCCGCGGCCGCATCTCCGGGCCGGTAGGAACGGACAGTCCCAGTCCTTATCCCTCAGGCCCACAGCTTTCCTGCAGTTAGCGTCTGGCCTGGTTTCGTGTCCTGCTTCGGTACGTTGGCGTGGACCTTCGGGCGGACCCGGCCTTGCGGCATTCCGGCCCTGTCACCGGCCTCCTTACATCTCTCACGCGCTTGTTCCGATCAAAGTGTTCGGGAGTTCAAGTGCAGCCTTCTGGGTCCAGCCGTGTCCTAGCCACGGGAAAAGAGGAAACTCTGGGTGTGACGTTCTTTCCTCCGGGGTTTTGGGAGAATATCCTTTTAAAATCAGAGACTATTTTCCCTTGTCTGAAGAGACGTGAAAAAAGAAGGACAATGTAGGGGGCTCTTCTAAAGCTAAATTTATTTAAATGATGGGAATAGTTCTCATATTTTTCTTTTCCTGTTTGTTTTTAACTAGTCCTTAGCCGAACGATCGTCTGTACTAGGAAGTAGGAAGATTGCGGCGGTGATTGCTTTTTAAAAATTATTTCTTAGCAAAATCACCTTTTTGTCGGTAGCCAGTACTTTATTAGTCCATAAAACCCAAAGTGACAGCTGATTTAGTGCAACTCATTTTATAGACCGAACCTCAGAGAGGTGAGGTGTCTTACCTACAATTGTGAAACCTGAGATTATTACTCAGTTCTCTTGTCTCTGGGATCCGTGCTCTTTTCTACGATGCTCACTCTGCTTTTTATTCTTTGTGTTGCGAGTACAGTCTCTGGAGCCTGACTGGGTTAGCGTTTTGGCTAACCAATTTCTCGCTGTGTTAACAAATCTCAGCCAGGGCTTCCGCCATACAGAATGATTGTAATGGTACTCAAATCAGTTTGATATATGTAAAGCTCTTTAACTGGTAACTTCTATTATTAAGATGTTTTTACTTACCCTTGCATTGTTAACAACTTAAAGGTACCGTACTTAGATACATCAGTTGATAAGATTTCTTCTGTTTTCTCTTACCTGACTTACCTTACCTGGGTAATTTTATAAGAGTTATTTTATCTCTACCTCAAACCAGTAACACTTTTTGAAATATTTTAAAAAAATATTTTATTTTGCATTATTACTGCCTTTGTTTTATTGAAACCATAAACTTGAAGTACAGTAACGAATGGTTGAGATTTATAAATAAGTTTGTAAATTTGAGGAACAGAAAGTACATTGAAAATTTCTTCATCTAAATAATCTAGTTTTAAATAACAAGCATAATTGTTCTAAATCATTTTATAAAATGCATTTTCTTTTTCTTCAGCTCTTACTTTCAAACTTAAATGTGTTTTTTTCTAGCTACCTGTTATACCATGCTTTCTTGTGATATTTGTGGTGAAACAGTAACCTCAGAACCAGACATGAAGTCTCACCTCCTAATTGTTCACATGGAAAATGAAGTTATATGTCCATTTTGCAAGTTGTCAGGTGTGAATTATGATGAAATGTGTTTTCATATTGAAACTGCTCATTTTGAGCAAAATGAACTAGAAAGAAACTTTGAGAAGATCAATACAGTACAGTATGGAACTTCAGATAACAGGACAAACAAGACCCTACAGGGTAGAACAGAAGTTAATTCAAGTATTCATTCAGCTTGTGCATCTAATTATCCGAAAATTTCAACTCAAAGCCTGCCTAAGGATAGTACTTTAAAACATGAAGCTTTTTATTCAGAAGACTTAACTGGACCTAGAAAATCCCAGAAAAGTAAGGAAAAACAGTGTGACCTATCCAAAATAAAAGGATCAATTTATGAAACAATGTATGGTCCTCCTGAATGTCCATTCTGTGGAAAGATAGAAGATTGTAGTCAAGATATGGAAATTCATGTGAAAACAAAGCATGCTAATCTTTTAGACACTCCATTAGAAGGTACGGTGTTCATTTTATGTAATAAGTAACAGTAGTCTCAGTTTAATATGTGGCGTCCTGAAAGTTGGTTTGTAAATCTGGTTACTACAAATGTGTTTTTAAATTCAGTTGATGTCTATAATATTGTTCATTTGCCATTATTGTAATATAAAAATACAATAACGGAAAAGAATTTTGATGCAGATAATAAATGTTTCAGCTACATTGAGAGTAGTTTTGGAACATTTCTGAGGAGAAATAGAGTCCAGCTTCCAGAAGGCATTCTTTTATTTACCACCAGCCCTATGGCATCTGGATTGGCTTGAACTCTGATTTTCTGTTACTGAGTTCACATTCTATGATTTCTGTTCTTTTAAGTTTGTTGAAATTTTTTTTATAGTCTAAGATGTGGTGTGTGGTCTATCTTGGTGTATGTTCATGGACACTTAGGGGAAAAAAATGTATTTTGCTATTGTTAGGTGGAGTGTTCTCTATTTCTCAGTTAGATCTTTTGTTTGAGTGTGTTCAGATCTTCTATATCCTTGCTGATTTCCTGTCTAGAAGTTCTACCTGTTTTTTTTTTTTTTTTTGTGGGGAAGACCAGCCCTGAGCTAACATCCGTTGCCAATCCTCCCCTTTTTGCTGAGGAAGACTGGCCCTGGGCTAACATCCGTGCCCATCTTCCTCCACTTTATATGGGACGCTGCCACGGCGTGGCTGACAGGCAGTGACGTCAGCGGGCGCCCGGGATCCGAACTCGCGAACCCCGGGCTGCCAAGCGCGGACGAAACCGCTGCGCCACCGGGCGGCCCCCAAAGTTCTACCTGTTTTTGAAAGGAGGTTGTTGAAGTCTCCAATTATAATTGTATATTTGTCTTTTTTTTCCTTTCAGTTCTACAAGTTTTGTTTCGTGTATTTTGAGGCTCTGTTGTTGGTGCATACACATTTAGAATCATACGTCTTTCTCTTACTGTTGAGTTTTAAGAGTAACTTGTGTATTTTGGATACGAGTCCTTTATCAGATATGTGTTTTGCAAATATTTTCTCCCAATCTGGGGCTTGCCTTTTCCTTCTCTTAACAGTGTCTTTTGCAGAGCAGAAGTTTTTAATTTTAATGAAGTGCAGATTATTTGATTTCTTCTTCCATGGATTGTGCTTTTGATGTTGTATCTAAAAACTCATTGCCAAATCCAAGGTCATCTTTCCTGTTATCTTCTAGACGTTTTATAGTTTCAGATTTTACATTTAAGTCTATGATTCATTTGAGTTAATTTGTATAAAAGGTGTAAAGAGAGTGTCTAGATTCATTTTTTAAAATTAATTAACTTTATTTTTTAGAGCAGTTTCAGGTTCACAGCAAAACTGAGCAGAAAGTATAGAGAATACCTGTGTACCCCCTGACCCTATACACTCACAGACTCCTTCACTATTGACATCCTGTAGCAAGTGATGCATTTATTACAATCAATGAACCTACATTGACACATCATTATCACCCAAAGTCCGTAGTTTACATTAGGGTTCACTCTTGGTGTTGTATATTTTACAGGTTTTGTCAAATGTACCCACCATTGTCGTATCATACAGAATAGTTCCACTGCCATAAAAATCCTCTCTGCTCTAGCTATTCATCCTTTCCTCCTTGCAACCCCTGGGGGGAGGAAAGCAATCAGTGATCTTTTTACTCTCTCCATAGTTTGCCTTTTCCAAAATGTCATATAATTGGAATCATACAGCATGTAGCTTTTTCACATTGGTTTCTTTCACTTAGTAATAATGCATTTGTTTCCTCTATGTCTTTTCATTGGTTGCTAGCTCATTTCTTTTTAGTGCTGAATAATAATCCATTGTCTGGATGTACCACAGTTTATCCACTCTCCTACTTGGTTGCTTCCAAGTTTTGGCAATTATCAGTAAAACTGCTATAAATATCTGTGTGCAGGCTTTTGTGTGGACGAAAGTTTTCAGTTCATTTGAGTAAATACCAAATTCTGGATCACTACTAGATCATGTGGCAGCAGTGTGTGTAGCTTTGTAATAAACTGCCAAACTCTTCCAAATTGACTATACCATTTTGCATTAACACCAGCAATGAATGAAAGTTCCTGTTGTTCCACATCCTCGCCAGCACATGGTGGTGTCAGTGTTCCAGATTTGGGCCATTCTAATATGGGTATGGTGGTATCTCTTTTAATTTGCAATTCCCTAATAACATATGATGAACATCTTTTCATATGCTTACTTAAGCATCTGTATATCTTTGGTGAGGTGTCTGTGAAGGTCTTTGGCCCTTATTTTAATCTGGTTTTTGCTTTCTTTTTGTTGATTTTTGAGAGTTCTTTTATATTTTGAGTAACAGATCTTTATCACATGTGTCTTTTGCAAATATTTTCTTCCATTCTGTGGCTTGTCTTCTCATTCTCTTGACATTGTCTTTTGCACAGCAGAAATTTTTTATTTTAATGAAGTTCACTTTATCAATTATTTCATATATTGATCTTGCCTTTGCTGTTATATCTTAAAAGTCATTGCCATACCCAAGGTCATCTAAGTTTTCTCCTATGTTATCTTCTAGGAATTTTATACATTTGCAATTGTTCATCTAGGTCTGTGATCCATTTTCAAGTTAATTTTTGTGAAGGATGTAAGGTCTGTTCTAGATTCATTTATTTTCATGTTGATAATCCATATGTTCCAGCACCATTTGTTGAAAAGACTGTCTTTGTTCCATTGTACTGCCTTTGCTTCTTTGTCAAAGATCAGTTGACTATTTATGTCAATTTCTGGGCTCTCTATACTGTTTCATTGATCTATTTGTCTGTTCTTTTTCTAGTTACCACACTGTCTTGATTCTCTAGTTTTACAGTAAGTCTTGAAGTTAGAGAGTGTCAGTCCTCCAACTTTGTTCTTTACTATTGTGTTGGCTATTCTGGATCTTTTGCTTCTCCATATAAACTTTAGAATCAGTTTGTCAATATCCACAAACTAGCTTGCTGGGATTTAGATTGGGATTGCATTGAATCTGTAGCTCAAGTTGGGAGGAACTAACATCTTGACAATATTGAATCTTCCTATCATGAACAAGAAATATCTCTCTATTTAGTTGTTCTTTGATTTCCTTCATCAGAATTTTGTATTTTTTTTCTCATATTTTCTCGTCAAGTATGATGTTAGCTGTAGGTTTTTGCCGATATTCTTTATCAAGTTGAGGAAGTTCCCCTCGTTTCTAGTTTGTTGAGAGTTTTTATCATGAATAGGTGTTGGGTTTTGTCAAATGCTTTTTCTGCGTCTATTGATGTGATCATGTGATTTTTCTTTTTTAGCCTGTTGATGTGATGAATTACATTATTTGATTTTCAAATGTTGGATTAGCCTTGCATACTTAGGATAAATCCCACTGGATCATAATGTGTGGTTATTTTTATACATTATTGGATTCAATTTGCTGATATTTTATTGAGGATTTTGCATCTCTGGTAATGAGAGATTGGTCTGTAGTTTTCTTTTCTTGGTTATCTTTGTCTGGTTTTGGTATTAAGGTAGTGCTGGCCTCATAGCATGAGTTAGGAAATCTCATGGCTTCTATTTTCTGGCAGAGATTGTAGGAATTGTTATAATTTCCTACTTAAATATTTGGTAGAATTCACCAGTTAACTCATCTGGGCCTGGTGCCTAGGAATGTTATTAATTATTAATTCAATTTCTTTAATATATAGGTGTATTCAGATTGTCTCTTTCTTCGTGTGTGAGTTTTGCCTGATTGTGTCTTTCAAAGAATTGGTCCATTTCATCTAGGTTATCAAATTTGGGGCATAGTTGTTCATAATATTCCTTTATTATACTTTCAACATTCATGGGATGTGCAGTGATGTCCCCTCTTTTATTTCTGGTATTAGTAATTTGTGTTTTTTTCTTAGTTTGGCTAGAGGCTTGTTGATTTTATTGATCTTTTCATAGAAACAGCTTTTGGTCTCATTGGTTTTCTCTATTGATTTTCTGTTTTCAATTTCATTGATATCTGCTCTGATTTTTATTATTTCTTTTATTCTGCTCACCTTGGATTTAAGTTGTTCTTTTTCTGGTTTCCTGAAGTGAAAGCTTACATTTTAGATTTTTCTTCTTTTCTGATATATGCATTCAATGTTGTAAATTTCCTTCTAAGCAGTACTTTTGCTGCCTTGCACAAATTTTAAGTTGTATTTTAATTTTCATTTAGTTTAAAATGTTTTTTGGGGCTGGCCGGTGGCGTAGGGGTTAAGTTCATGCACTCCACTTTTAGGGGCCCAGGTTTCACAGGTTCGGATCCCAGGCGCGGACAGACGCACCGCTTGTCAAGCCATGCTGTGGTGGCGTCCCATATAAAGTAGAGGAAGAAGGTCATGGATGTTAGCCCAGGGCCAGTCTTCCTCAGGAAGAAAGAGGAGGATTGGCAACAGATGTTAGCTCAGGGCTGGGATTTCTTTTTCGATGCATTGTTATTTAGATATGTATTGTTTAATCTCCAAGTGTTTTGTGATTTTTTTCCAGCTATCTTTTTGTTAATTGATTTCTGGTTTAATTCCATTGTGGTCTGGGAGCAGAGATTGTATGATTTCTTTTTTTTAAATTTCTTAAGGTTTAATGGCCTAGAATGTGTTTTATGGCCTGTATATGGTCTATCTTGATGAGTGTTTTCTATGAGCTTGAGCAGAGTGTGTATTCTGCTGTTGATGGATAAGGATGCTTAGAGGTGTTGCCTATATCCAGTTGATTGATGGTACTGTTGAGTTCAACTATATCCTCATTTGTTTTCCGCTTGCTGCATCTTTCCACCTCTGGTAGAGGAGTGTTAAAAATTTTCTGATTGTAAAATAGTTGATTCATCTGTTTCTCTTTGCATTCCATCAGTTTTTACCTTACACATTTTTATACTCTGTTGTTTGGGTACATACACATTAAAGATTGTTATGTCTTGGAGTGTTGAAGCCTTTATCATTATGTAACGCGCTGCTTTATCCCTGATAACATTCCTTGTTCTGAATTCTGCTGTCTTTGAAATTAAACAAAATTTGGATTCATAACTAGGGAGCCTTGTATTACTGTAATTGATTTATGGCAGTAATTTTAAAACAATAGCTGTGGATTCTCTGTGTATGTGTGTGTGTGTGTGTGTACCATCCAGCACTACCTCTGGATGGTATAACTAATATAACTACTCTTGCTTTTTTTTTTTGATTAGTGTTAGCATGGTATATCTTTCTTCATCCTTTTGCTTTTCATATATATATGTATTTATATTTAAAGTGGGTATCTTATAGATAAGATATAGGTCGGTCTTGTTTTTTGTTCCACTCTGACAATCTCTGTCTTTTAATTGGTTCATTTATACTGTTGACATTTAAAGTGATTATTCCTGTAGTTGGATTAATATCTACTGTTTTCTATTTGTTGCCCTTGTTCTTTGTTCCTTTTTTTGTCTACTACTCTTTTTCTGCCTTTTATGGTTTTAATCAGGCATTTTGTATGATTCTGTTGTCTTCTGTTGGGAGAGACAGTTCATGCATGCAGTCTTTGGACCCCTACTTGGCCACATAAGAATGGGCCTTGTGGGGCCGCCCGGTGGCGCAGCGGTTTAGTCCGCGCTTGGCAGCCCGGGGTTCGCGAGTTCGGATCCCTGGCACCCGCTGACGCACTGCCTGTCAGCCATGCTGTGGCGGCGTCCCATATAAAGTAGAGGCAGATGGGCACGGATGTTAGCCCAGGGCCAGTCTTCCTCAGCAAAAAGGGGAGGATTGGCAACAGATGTTAGCTCAGGGCTGGTCTTCCCCACAAAAAAAAGAAAAAAAATAAAGAATGGGCCTTGGGCCTGGAACACTTCATTATCAAGATATAAAGAGTCCTCACAGCCTGTGCTGAACTTACCCCCTGGTATGGAAATATCTGTCCCTGTTTCAGACAACAATGTGCACAACAATGTGCACTCCTTTATTCTGCTTAAGCGTGAGTGTCATATGGCACCTGCCCAACCTCACTGCTATATCTGTCTGTCCCCTCTGGGAAGGGGATGAGGTTCTTCGTTCTACAGCACAACAGGGCTGTGTGCAGACCAGTTGCTCTGCATTGGCTTCTGGGAGGGACCCACTGGCCATAGCAGACCAATGTTTAATACTGAAGTTGATCTTGGTCTGTCTCTTCTCTATGTGTTTTTCTATGTTTACTATGAGTAAAGTGTTGTTCCATCCAGTGCTTGACTGCATTATGTCTTCCTTGGCAATTCTGATACCAAGATGCAGTGTTCAGACTTCTACTCCAGATAAGAGGTAACAGATGCTACTTGCTTATCACTCTCCTTTCTTAGCATATCAATTATACTTCTATGTTTACTTTTTTTAATGGTTGACCTAGAGTTTGCAGTATGCATTAACAACTAATCCAAGTCTCCTTTCAAATAACACTATACCGCTGCATCGGTTCTGCAAGTACCTTATTATAACAAAATATTCCTAATTCCTCCCCTGTCCCTTGTATCATTGCTGTCATTCATTTCACATAAACATAAGCATATATATATGCATACATAATTGAATACATTGTTGCTATTTTTGTTTTGAATAAACTTATCTGCTACATCAATTAAGAATAAATGAAAGTTTTTATTTTACCTTCACTTATTTCTTCTCTGATGCTCTTCCTTTATGTATATCCCTGTTTCTGGTCTATATCATTTTCTCTCTCTCTAAAGAACTTTTTTTTTTAACTAAAGAAGATTCACCATGAGCTGATGTCTGTTGCCAGACTTCCTCTACCAAAGCAAAGTGCATCAAACTTAACCACTAGGCCACCAGGGCTGGCCCTAAAGAACTTTTAACATTTCTTGCAAGGCAGGTCTACTGACAACAAATTCCCTGTATTTTTGTTTGTCTGAGAAATTCTTTATTTCTCCTTTACTTTTGAAGGATAATTTTAAAGGGTACAGAATTCTAGGTTTGGTGGGGTTTTTTTCCTCTGGACACTTTAAATATTTCACTCCTCTTTCTTACCGCTTACCTGGTTTCTGAAGAGAGGTCTGATGTAGTTCTTTGCTTCTCTGTAGGTAGGGGTGTTTTTTTCCTTTGCCTTCTTTCAAGATATTTTTTGTCTTTGAAGTTTGAATATGCTATGCGTAGGTAGAGTTTTTTGGACATTTATCCTGCTTGGTGTTTTCTGAGCTTCCTAGAGCTGTGATTTGGTGTGTGATGTTAATTTGGAGAAATTTTCAGTCAGTATTGCTTCAGATATTACTTCTGTTCCTTTCTTTCTTCTCCTGGTATTCCTATCATGTGTATGTTATACCTTTTGTAGTTTTCCCATAGTTTTTGGATATTTTGTTCTGGTTTTTTCAGTCTTTTTTCTCTTCACACTTTAGTTTGGGAAGTATCTCTTGTCATATCTTCAAGCTCAGAGATTCTTTTCTCAGCCATATCCAACCTGCTAATGAGCACTAACTCCTGTTAGTGTTTTTTATCTCTAGCATTTCTCTTTTTTTTTTTTTAATGAGGTCACTTCTATTAACTTTTGAAGGTTTACAGCACTTAACGTATTTTTGCTTGTATGTATGAAAGTTAAAAAAATCTTTTTTTTTCCATAAAATACAAGAGCAACCAATTTCACCATTAAGTAAAAGTAAGAACTGGGTTTCTTTTTAAAATTAGTCCAACGTGGCGTTTAGGAACTTAGTTGTGGGTTAATGTGCTGACACCATTGCAAATCAAAGTGTAGGGGTCTGGTTTTGTTTTGGTTTTCTTTTCAATATCTGATGCTCATGGATTAAATTCTGGAAATGGTACAGTTATAATGCAGGGATCTGTTTGTATTCCACCACAGGTATGCTCCTTGGATTGAATGCTGCAGGGTAAGGCACATTCTGAGGGACCCATGTCAACTACCTAGTAGTCATCAAGGTCAAAAAATTTATCATCTCCTCCTTGGTATTCCATTCCCTGGAAATCTACTTGGTACTGCAAAATACCTCCAATTCCACCAAATCCTTCCACAAACTGGGATCCTGCTTGTGACTTATCTGTGACAGTTTTCAGTGTAGCTCCAAATTTTTTATAATTGTTAGCAAATCATTTCAGCAGAGGAGTGTTTTCAGTCAGCTCATGTTCCTGTCCTGTCTGTGAAATGAGATTTATCTTTCTCTTGTTCTGCAGTTAGATAGAAAATTTTCTCCTCTTCTATGCTTGGCAATGAAGAACATATCTCATTATATTCAGATTTTCATCAACTATTAGAATCTCTATAGCGCCTATTTCCAAAGGCTTTAGTGTATCTTCAGCTCCAAAACAGTGCTTGTCTGTGTCTTGGCTGATTTCATCAAAGTATCATTGAATTAATTTCTTTTGAATGAATTTCCTCTTGAAGAGGACATCAGTAGGTAACTCAATAGCTTGGTTTCCATTTTTACCACTAGAGGATATATCAACTAATTTTAAAACTTTTAATTACAACCTCTGGTCAAACATATCAGATTGACTTAGTTCAGCTTTAAAGTCAGCTGATCCAGCTAAAATGAGACCAGTCATATTCACTTTGTCTTCAGAAATAAACAGCTGCACAGCAGTCTCAGCTCCTTTCTGAACATAGTTATTTCACTTCCAAAGCAGGCTTTACATGTATGAATTGTTCAGTGCTTTCACTCTGCACATATAGGTTCCTCTTCTGTGTCCAGTATCACCCAGGTCCAGGGCTTGCAGAGGTGCTGCTTCTGTCCTGGGCAAGCTGCACCCATCTGCCTGCAGTGCCTGCTGGTTGATGGATGTGGCTCTTTGATCTCCTGCTCCCAACTAGGCAGTGTGATCCCAATTCCCAGCTTTATACTAAATGCCTGAATTGTGTACCAAATTTGCGGGGTGCTGAGTGTTTAGCCCCTGAAGTCCATATCTAGACTGGTCCCTACTTACCATGTCAATTTTCCTTCCTACTTTTCTTGTTTTGACTACAGATCTGAATGTTTATTATTAGTATTTTCTTTTATTGTAGTGGTAAGAGAGGTTTGTGTTTATGCTCAGTCTTCCATCTTGACCCTTGAAATAGAAAAATAGCTTGAAATCCAACTACAAAGAGCTTTTATTTATTTGATAAGGTTGGTGGGTAGTAGGCAGTCTTTGACTTGTGTGAAAAAAATCTAACAGTTTTAAGAATAAAATCAATTGAATTCTATCTCTAATACAGACTGTGGTCAACCCCTGTATGACTGCCCTATGTGTGGGCTCATCTGTACAAATTACCATATTCTCCAGGAACATGTCGATTTGCATTTGGAAGAAAGTAACTTTGGACAAGGTATGTTTATATGTTTAAAAATAAGAATGTTATGATGGATGAACTATTGTGAGCTACAGCTGAACCAGGAGTGTGCATCCAGGGTTTTGCCCCAGAGCACCATTATGTAGAAGGCAATGAAATACTGTGCAATTTTAAAAATCTGTTTGATTTATAAGTTGAGGCCATTCTTTCAATTGCTAGAAGTAACTGAATTTAGCATCTGGTCAGCAAAAATTGTTGATGAACTAGGAAGCTGCCATATGGCACGTATAATTTTAAAAAAGAATGTGAACTATGTGACTTAAAAGTTTTTCAAGTACATTTCTGGCTGCTTGCCCAGCTTCTTATATTACCACCTACTAGTTTTAAAGTGACTGTATAAAAGTTTTCCTCTGTCCCCTATCTTTTTTAATAGTGACATTGGTTAAGTAATCATTGTGGTGCCTTACAAGTGGAAAGATCCTACATGAGTTTCACAATCCCACTGAAACAAAATATAAAGTAGACCCTAAGAGAAAACAGTTGTGTTCTACTGGATTTCAGTTTCTTAAGGTACATAGATATCTGCTGTTAATGGAAGAGTCTTTAGTGTCCAATATTAGTGATCCTGTACCGGTCAGTGATCTCTGTGGACAGCATTACCCTATCACTCAGCCTAATCCCAAGATGGGAATTCCTGAAGCAAAGATGGAACAGTCCTCTACTCTGGTGGTTTTCTACTAACTACTGTGGAAGAGTAACCCTCTGAAGCTGAATGTATGAGAATTCTTATTTTGTTTTTGATAAGCTTTGTATGGGTACATAACTTATTCTGTGAGCCTATAGGGGGTAATGAGAGAAAGACATGGTCTGAGTAAATTACTATAGATAGCCTCAGAAGTAGGTGAAAAATCAGTTGTGAATTGCATGTCTCCAACAATGTAAGTGGGGACCAAATGGGAAGATGTAGCAGAGGCTGAGAGATTTTAAAGGAAAGAAAGAATATTCAAATACATAATTGAACCATCAAGTTGGGACATCAAGGATACAAGATGCTGGCCAGAAGCCACTGACTAATAGATCTGCAGGACTATTCCCAGACTGTAATTAAGTTATGGTCTAATACCTGTACTTCGCAAACATATAATTTTGTCCTCTTTATTATTTCTTTTTTCTCCCTAGTATTTCTTATTTGTGCTAGTATTTCCCAATCTGCCTTATTTGTGTTAATAAGGAACACCAGTGAAGGGTGTTACTTAATTTCTCTAAGTTCTGGTTTCCTCAGTAGATAATAATACCTAACTTCCTAAGGTTGTTATGAGGGTCAAATGAGATAATTAATGAAAAGTTCTGGTCACAGCCTAAACACTTAGTGAATATTAATGATTTGGATGTAGGTTATACCCTTACAGAAGCGGTCCAAGTTCTGCTAAATTTGTACTCAGTGTTTCCATGACATCATAGTCATGAATAAATGACAAAATAATAGCATTTACTCCATTTAGAAAATATATGTTAACAAGTAATAAGTAAGCTTTGATTTTAGTAGTCATTTTATTCTAAAGGTTAAAAATATCTGCTAGGCATGGATAGAATCCAGTGTTCTAGAGATCTAGAATTGGCTCACCAGCTTCAACAAGAAGAAGACAGAAAGAGGAGATCTGAAGAATCAAGACAAGAAATGGAAGAATTTCAGAAGCTGCAGGTACAAAGATTAATAACAGTTATAATATTTTGGTTTAGTAGAGTTCTTATTTTTCATTCATGTTGTCAAGACTTCAGCCTATTATTTTTGTCCTTGTTATTATACAAAATATTTTTTTACATATATATTTTATAGTTCATAACAGCCACCATTTATAAGTACTCATTCTGGTCATGTACTGGGGTAAGCACTTCATATATAGTATCTCAAAATCTTCACAACTCCATGAAGAAGTTGTTTTAGACTCTTATTTTTTTACAGATGAAGAAATGGAGACAAAGAGTGCGTAACTTAAGGGAGTTAAGGATCAGGGAGTGTTTTATGGTAAAGCCTAGATTCAAACCTATGTTAAGTTGATGGGGCAAATTAGGAAACCAAGACTCAGAATTTGAATGTTTGTGTAGATACTGAAAAGAGAAACTTAAAATTAATGTCTCCTGTCTGAGTCTTAAATTCTTTTAATGATTGCAGTTCAGGCATTTAGAAAGAACCACTTTTAATGTAAAATGTTTTTTGAGGATGTTTGAGCCTTCATTTATGTTAAGTGGGTGGTGGTATCTGTTGAACTAAATAGACAGAATCTATTTTATTTTTAATGAGTTTATTTATTTATTTGGTGAGGAAGATTAGCCCTGAACTAACAACTCTTGCCAATCCTCTTTGTGCTGAGGAAGATTGGCCCTGGGCTAACATCTGTGCCCATCTTCCTCTACTTTATGTGTGGGACGCCTGCCACAGCACGGCTTGATAAGCGGTGTGGAGGTCCGCGTCCGGGATCCGAACCTGTGAACCCCAGGCCGCCGAAGCAGAGCGCACAAACTTAACCATTATGCCACCGGGCAGCCCCGCATTTATATTTTTAATAGATTTTTCTCTATTTTTTTCAATTCTGATTTGCTGTGGACTGTGATGTCATCTGTGTTAATAGTGCTCGCAGAGTTTTTAAATGTTCTTTTTCTATGTATTAATAGGATAATGTGTGAATAAAAAGGGTTTATAATTGAATAGATTTGAAAGTGTTCAGTTAAACAGGTTTGTATACTTTAGGACTTCTCAAAACCTTTAATATACTAAAATGTATTGTAGAGATCATAATTTTCCCAGGCTTATTTGACCTCTGATTTTCTTTTCTCAGACCTCTCACATGTGGCTGTGTGTAAGAATATCTAATTCTCACTTTGGAATATCTAATTTAGGTTATTTTTATAATATATTTCCCACCAGGGTTCAGAGGAGAAAATGAAAGTTGGCTTTTCCTAAATCTTTTTTGCCTTATGTAATTTTGAACATTATCAATACAAAAAGTTTTCAGTAATTAAGGGAGTTAGTTATGTAACTTTGGCAATTAGTTGTTTAGATCTCAGAAACTTTTTCCATGGAGGCTACTTTATACATATTATTTGAGATTCTTTGTCCGATGTGCAAAAACATGGTTCCTTTACTATGTTGAATGAATTATGGATTAAGTAGGCCTTTATAGGCTAGCCCAGGAACCAAATAACAAGCGCTGACAAGTTTTCTTGAAAAAATTAACAGCATGTTCAGAACTCATCTGCCTCCCTACCTTTACTAGGAAGACAGGATTCTCTACTCTCCCTACTACAAGGAAAGCAAGTCTTGCCACGGTGGTTGTTTATAGAGAAAGACTGTTATTAACTCAGAGATTTTTTTGCATGTGTTTATTTTTCATAAAAATCTTTGAGTTGACTTGTATAAAAGTCTATAAATCAGAATGTTTCAAAATACACTTCCAAATAAATAAAATTGTGGTAAGTTTACATCATTTTATGTAAAGGGACATAAAAATTAAGTCATTTGTTTTTATGTCAATAGAGACAATATGGTTTAGATAATTCTGGAGGGTATAAACAACAGCAACTACAAAATATGGAGATAGAAGTAAATAGGGGAAGAATGCATCCATCTGAATTTCATAGAAGAAAAGCTGATATGATGGAATCACTAGCTATTGGTATTGATGATGGAAAAACAAAAACTTCTGGTGAGTACCTCAAAATCAGGTTTTAATGTTCCATGTATCACTGAAGGCATAATCAGAATTATTTGAATTCTGCTAGTTTTCATAATCCACAGTTAATATAGTTTTAGGCGAGGCTGTGTGTTCAAATAATTTTTAAAAATGTGTTGTTTTGAAACTTCTAAATATCTGTTTTTACAGTAAATAATTGACTTCAAAATAATTCACTTTTATGTTGTGTTAATTCATTTGACATTTGAAAATGAACCTTTTAGAAAAGTTATTTAGGTCCTACTGTGTTCTAGACGAATACTGTCAAATAGAAATATGACAAGCCACATATATAGTTTCAAGTTTGCAGTAGTCACGTTAGAAAAAGTAAAAGGGACCAGGTGAAATTACTTTTAATATTTTAAACCCGATGTGTCCAAATGTTATTATTTCAACATTAAAAACTATTAATGAGATATTTTGCAATCTTTGTACATTCTTCAAAATCCAGTGTGTATTTTATACTTTACAGAACAACTCAATTGGACAAGTCACATTTCAAGTGCTTAATAGCCACATGTAGATAGTGGCTACCATATTGTTCAGTACAGTTTTAGACACTAAGATCTTTGTATATATTGTATCATTTAACTCTCAAAATGAACATTCTCATGTACTGTTACATTTTTCTGAATGAGGTAATTGTGACTTAGGTTAAATTACTTTCCCAAGGTAAGGTTACATAGCTAGTTATTGGCCCAGCTGGTACTCACAATCAGATCTGCCTTGCTCCAAAGAATGCCTTTTTTTATGATGTTTTTAAATTTGTTTTTTAAATATATGTTAGTGTAGTAAAAAAAAAAAAATTATATGGAAACAGCTTTGTTCCCATCACCCAGCTTTTTTGAATCTTAATGTTTTAAAGCTGTAAAACCCTTCATATGTATTTTAAACCTCTTATATACCCCTCTCTGATTCTATTTCTTCTTCTCTGTAAAGGGAACCATTATCCTGAATTTGGTATTTATCAGTCTTATATATGTTTTAATCCCTTCACCATAAATAATATATAATATTCTATGTGTTTAAACTATGTTTAAATTAGTATTACAATATATATGCTTTACTTTGATTTGCTCAAATATATTGATTCTTATAGCTGTAGTTCATTCATGTTGATTGCTGTATTGTATTTCCTTGTATGAATTATGCACAACTTATTTATCTGTTTTCATATTTACATTTAGGTTGTTTTCCAGTTTTTCACTCTCACAAATTATGAACAGGTCTCCTTCAAGAGTTTCTCTAGTATTGCATCCAGAACTGGAAATACTAGGTTAAAGGGCATGTACATCTTTAACTTTGTTGAGGTTGTTGCAGAATTGTTTTCCACAGTGGTCATGATCTACATTTGCATCACTGTATTCTCACTCACACTTTGTTTGGTGACAGTTGTTAATTTTTGGCATTTAATAGGGCATGAGATGATATATATCTTAATTTACATTTCCCTGACTACTCCTGAGTTAGTTTCTTGGAACCTATTCCCTTTCTTCATTCTCTGTTGGGTGTTTTGTCTTTTTCTTATTGATTTGTGGGAGTCCTTTAAGTATTCAGGAAACTAATTCTTTGTTGATTATATGAGATGCAAATTTCTTTTTCAGGTCTATAACTTGCCTTTAAATTTTGTACATGTTGTCTTTAATTGGACTTTTAAATTGGATATAATCAAATTTCTCAATCTTTCTCTTTATTTGTAGCCTATCTTGTTTAAGAAAATCCTCCATCTTTGAGATTGTAAACATAGTCCTTTATATTTTCTTTAAATCTTTATACTTTACTTTTTGTATTTTGATTTTTAATCCATGTAGAATTTATTTGTGCACATGTGTGTGAGACAGGGAGGGAGAGAAAGAGAAAGAATGTATGAATCTATTTTTTCCCCTTATTTATAAATACTTCTTGTTAAGCTGTTATTGCTTATTTATCTCAATACCATTTAGTGAATCTGTGCTTTTCTCACTTTTTTATAATACTGTATGTTATATATTTTTATATATCCATTAGTCTGTTTCTGAAGGCTACCTTTATAATTCCTTAATGGTCTCCAAGTAAAAAGGTTTCTGTGTGGGGGCCAGCCTTGTGGCATCAGTTCGCGTGCTCTGCTTTGGCGGCCCAGGGTTTGTGGGTTCAAATCTCGGGTGTGGACCTACACAGTGCTCATGAAGCCATGCTGTGGAGGCATCCCACATGCAAAATGGGGGAGGATTGGCACAGATGTTAGCTCAGGGCCAATCTTCCTCACGAAAAAAAGGAAAAAAAAAGTTTCTGTGTAGGGTAGGACATCCCAGCAGATATGTAATATAATTCATTAAGGTATGCAGGAAGAAAATACTAGAATGTCTATTTGTTTTTAATTTATGTCATCCTTTAATTTCTATTCATGCATATATTTTAGAGTTACTATAGAATACAGTAGTGTATATGTAACTTAAAATAAATATATCTGCAAAAGATTAAAGGACACTACCATATAATATACTATGTCTTTTTTATAAGCTGCCTTAAAATTTAGAAGTGATTGATTTAGTGACAGAGATTTTTAGTTTTTTGTTAATTATGCAACGTTAATTGAAGCAGCTCTTATTTAAAGTCTCTTGTTATAATTTTAACAATGAAATATAATTTAACAAAAGAGATTCATCTTGTAAAATATCTAAAGAGATTTAGATCTAAGGAATAAAAAACTTTGTTATCAATAAGATATTGTATGTCAATTATACCTCAATTAAGAAACTTTATTATGAGGAAATTTTTCCTTAAAGCAGTTATATGATGTAGTTGCTAGGACAACGTTACCTAGACAGTGTGGAACCCTCGTCTTAGGAATAAGTATGCCAAAGTATACTACAATGTACATTACTTTCTTTTCTTTTTTCTTGGAGGTTTTCCCCCTCATTCTTAAAAGTCTGTCTCAAATCTTGATTTCTTCATCAAAGTCTATGATACTGAAGCCCACAGTTATTTTCTCTGAATTGCTAGAGTACCCATTCCATGCTACAGCATTTAGTACTCAATCATGTAGCATTTTAATTCTTTTTTTTTGATACTAAGTCTTATCTTTCTAAGTTCCTTGGAAATGGTTATAAAGACCTATATGTCTGTCTTTCATGGTGCTAGGCACAGATACAATTCTTGGTTCATTTAATTGTTTTGGTTTATTGACTCTACCTTCTTAAAGACAAAATCCCATTTTCCTATAGTATACCCTTCATTCAAGTGAAAAGCATTTAGTGATTGTCTTTTTGGTGCCACATGCTGTATGAGAAAGTATGGGCTGTCCAAATAAGACATCCCTGCCCATAAGCTTCACAGAGTCTGTAGAGTAAATAAAGTATACACAAAGAACTGTAGTATTCTGCTGTAAGAGAATATAGGGGCACAACAAATAAATGTAGTGAGTGTTCAGAGAAAGAGGACCTTTTTGTTTAGGGTTTTGGAATCAGGAGAAAGGTCTATGAAGACAGTAGCATTTGATCCTTGGAGTGTCTGTAGGATGTTGAAACATAAGGAAAGTATATTAGAAGGAGGAAAGGGACAGAGTCAGTTGTATCCTGTCCTAACACCTTGTTTATCCATTTTATGACACTTATTATAGTCTGGGTCCCTGAGATTTCAAGGAATATTGTCATACTCATCTTTTGTATCCTTAGTGTTAGCATAGTGCTAGGGATATAAAAAATGCTTAACAAATATTGTAATTGAATGAAAACTTGATGGGCAAAATCATGATTAATGTGTCCAGTTAGGCCACAACCAAACTTATGGCAAGAAGAGTGGTTTGAAATAAAGGTAAGTTAGAGGATGGCTTGCTGCGTGCTATGTATACCATGGATTAAATCTATTCCAGAGGTAATAGGAAGCTATTGAAGTTTTTTAATTGGAAGCAGATTAGGACTGAGCTTCAGAGAGAGTGAAGTCCAGCAGCATGTATAATAAAATGGAGAGACAATAGGAACTTTTGTTCAGTAGTGTACTTTTATGTGCTGGGCCCTGCAGATGCAGAGATGAAAGATGGAACAGTTTCAGTTCAGTGTAATAAGTAATATGCTAGTGTTAGGAAACTTGCATAGTAGTAACAAGAGGCCATGAACTAAAATTCTATCAGTAAAAAGATAAAGATGGAATTGACAGGATTTGGATGTGGTGCTTGAAGAAGAGATTGATATTAGAAGTATATGAGACAGCCATAGAAAGATGATAACTAATCCTAAATTTTCTAAATCTCTTTTTCACTTTAGGAATTATTGAAGCACTTTCCAGGTATTATCAGAATGCTGCCACAGATGTGAAGCGTGTGTGGCTTTCTGCAGCAGTGGATCACTTTCATTCATCTTTTGGTGACAAAGGTTGGGGTTGTGGTTACAGAAATTTCCAAATGCTACTTTCATCATTATTACAAAATGATGCTTATGATGATTGCTTGAAAGGTATGTGAAATATAATACTCTGAACTTATCATCTGATAAAGTACATATAGTATGGAATGAATTAATATAGTAGGCACAATTAATACTTTTAATGAAGAAGTATTTTAGTGGATATTTACATTAAAAACCTGAATTCTGGTTGCAGGAAGAGAAAATGATACAGTAGAAGATATCAGGAATAACTGTCTTAAAAACTGTGTTGTAGGTTACTCTAGAGTAGATGGTATACTGCTAAATGATATTATTTAATACTTCAATAACTGTCATGTAATATGTTTGCTTGTATAATTTTAGGTATGTCAGTTCCTTGCATTCCAAAAATTCAGTCTATGATTGAAGACGCATGGAAGGAAGGTTTTGATCCTCAGGGTGCCTCTCAACTTAATAACAGGCTACAGGGAACAAAGGCCTGGATCGGAGCTTGTGAAGTATATACACTTCTGACCTCCCTAAGGGTAAAGTATGTACCTAAAAACCCAAGTTCATGCTATTGTCATATCTGGGAGGGTTTTTTGTTGTCGGTTTTGTTTTTGTTTTTGTCAAAGAAATAGTTAAAAAGTAAAATTTATGGGCTGGTCCCGTGGTGTGGTGGTTAAGTTTGGCACATTCCACTTTGGCGGCCTGAGTTTGCTGTTTGGATCCCAGGTGTATACCTGCACCACTCGTCAGCCATGCTGTGGTGGTGACCCACATATAAAGTAGAGGAGGATTGACACGGATGATAGCACAGGGCTAATCTTCCTGAAGCAAAAAACAAGGAAGATTGGCAACAGATGCTAGCTCAGGGCTACTCTTCCTCACCAAAAAAAAAAAAGAAAGTAAAATTTAAGTAGCATGGAAAGGATTATAATGAAAACCAGCAATTCATTCCCTATCTTCTGCCCCTCTCTATTTTCAAGTCCTGTTTCTCAGAGGCAGCTGTCACTTGCATTGCTTTTAAATAATATACTTTTATGGCTTTTTCTTGGTTTATCGGTTTTAGACATTGTCTATTGCATTCCCCTTATATCTCCCATCTGTTCACCCTCAATCCTTCTAGTATGGTTAAATCTCAGTTTTTATTAACTTAAAGTCAGAGTTTACCTCATGACTGTGTACATATTATTCATTGCTGATTTTATTACCTTTCCTGAAAGGCTTTTTAAAATTTTCCTCAAGTTAAGAATTACCTTTCTTTTTCCCTTTTACTGTTTGACTGCATCATGGTCTCAACTTCTTTCAGACACTCCACTTGTCATGTAATCTGAGGTACTCCTTATTCCTGAACACCTCCTTCTTGAAGCCATCTGCCCTTTTTGCTCCAGTCTGGATAATTTGCCTTCTAGATCTCCTCCATAGCTGTAAATCACATAGCATTTCTTCACTGTTTTCTTAAATTGGAGCCTGGATTTTTTCTGGATTCCATGTTTTTCTCTTTTTTGGATTACTCTATTTTGCTTGAAAACTTCTTTCATTAGCTTCCTAAGACAGGGTGCCTAGTCATTATTACTTAAATGATAGTTTGCGTGGCTATTTTATTCTAAATTCAAAATCATTTTCAGATCAAATTAAGGTTTCACTCTGTTGACTTGTAGCAACTGGTATTACTATTGAGAAGGTAAGAAGCCATCTGATTTTCATTCCTTTGTATATAACTTGTTTATTTTCTCTGAAAGTTTTTTGTATTTTTTCTTAGCTCTGATATTATGAGATTTCAGCATGGTATGTTGGGGTTTGATTCACTGTGTTTGGCATTTGTTTTTCCTTTTGAATCTGAAGTTGTGAGTTGTCAGATCTTAGTATAGTAGTTAAGAGCTTGGACTTTGGAGTCAGACTGCCTGCAATCTAGCTTTTCTACTAGTTCTGTAACTTAACTTGTCTGTACCCTAGTTCCACCATTGGTAAAAGAACATATAGATAGTCACTGCTACATAGAGTTGTAGTGATAATTAAATGAGATAAAAAAGTGCTTAGAAATGTAACTGGCATGTAGTAAGAGCCCAGAGGTAAACTATGATCCCTCCATTTTCTTTATTTTTTCTTTCTGGAACTCCTGTTACTTGGCCATTGAACTTCTTCGACTTGATAAGTTTATTGGTCCTATCTCATTTTTTATCTTTGCTTTTTGTTTGACTGTCTAGATTTACTCAACTTTATCTCCCAACTACTCAATTGAAATTTTTACTTTAGCAATCATGTTTTTAATTTTAAGGAGTAATTTCATAGCATCATAGTCTTTTATAGTTGCAAAAATTTTTTCCAGTGTTTTGTTTCTGTTCCTTGCATTTTTCTGTTTCCTCCATGTTAATTTGTTTTCATGTCTATTTATTTTAGTCTTTTCCATTTTGAAGGCTTTCTTCTGTATTCTGTAAATCCTTAGTTGTCTATTCCTAGAGTGAGGAATGAGCTACCAAAAAGCTGATTGGAGGTCCTGTAGGATTGCGTGGAACTTGCAGATTAGCAGACTTCATTTAAGGAGTCTTAGGTGGAAGCTTGCTATTTGGCTGGGGAACTCTCAGATATCATTATAGAGAGATCTTTTTTCAGAGGCTATTCAGAGGAGTTCTCCACTATCCTGCTTACAGCTCCTGCATTGGTAGAGGGGACGTTGAGGAGTGATTTGCCTTCTTTTTGCAAACTCAGTTAATCTCATATTTTTAGCTCCACTACTACTCTTCCCAATACCTGGTACCTCTAAGCTTCCAACCTCTCTGGGGTTGCAAGACAATTGTCTCTATTTCTTTGCATTCGCTTTTGTGTTTCCTGTCTCCTGCTTTCCATTTTCCAAAAATGTGTGGCAGTTTCTTGCCTGTCCTCATTCTCTTGTCCTTGAGTGTTTAAATCCTTTTCTCCTTCAGTATTTTACATCATTTCTACCATATTAATTGATTAGATTCAGAGGTAAAAATATTTCTTAAATTTTAAATCGAAAAACTAAGGTGTATATAATAAATTTGTTGATTATTTAAATTGAAAGGACTATTTTAATGTCCTCTAAATTTATTTTTCCTTTTTTTATTTTTGCCATCTGTTCACACCTTCAGATTCTATATACTATATCATGTTCTGAGCTTTTAAATAATTTTTAATTAAGGAAAATTTTCATCTAAAATACCTGATATATCCAGCTTTTTTCTTGCTACCTGAAATTTAGTCTTTTAGTAAAGCCTTTTTATTACTATACCCTGAATTTGTTTACTAGTTGTTTAAATGTCTTTCTTTTGCTCTCTGTAAGGTACTATTTAGATTCTAAATCTAAACATGCACTCAACGGCTAACCGAAAAATACTGTTTCTACTTTTTAACAATTTATCCAGAAGTTCTTTTCAGCACTTAAAACTCATTAATAATCAGCTGAAAGTTATCAATATTAAACTTGCTGAGGCTAAAGATAACAACCATTACAATTTGGGTGTATATGGAGATTTTATTGCCAATAGAGACAAAGACAGGATATCTGAGCTATATTTTAAAGTGAAAAGAATGCTTTTAATTGCTTTTGCTTATACTTGACCTTTTAAAAATAGTTGTCGAGAAGTGTAAAGAGTGCTTCTGGTTAAAAGACTTTTGTTTATTTGAGGTTGACTTCCTCTTGAAGAAAGAGTACCACCATGGTCTGGTGCCAAATAGGAGATAGATATATGTATAGATAAAGGAACATACAGGTTTTTCTGTGATCTTTATAGGTATTCTTTTCCTGTCTATTGGAATTTGAGAGAGCTGACAGGAAAAATATGCGGGATATTTTTGACAGACTCTAATGGCTGTTGAGGAATTAAAATTAGAAGTTGGCTTCTAATTGATCATCAGGTTTAGAGACCTTAGAATAAAAGCTGTGTCTCAGTTTATATGTAGATGACTTTTAAAAATCAAGTATGGTCCTCATTTACTATTCATGGAGATTTTATGTCATAAAATGTTGTAACTTTTAAATCAGTCATCAATCATATTATGAAGTTATTTAAATAATTATTTCCTCATAAAATGACAGATTTTGGGGCCCACCCAGTGGCACAGTAGTTAAGTTCACGCGTTCCACTTTGGCAGCCCGAGGTTCGCCAGTTTAGATCCTGGGCGTGGACCTACTCACCTCTCATCAAGCCATGCTGAGGCGGTGTCCCATGTAGAAGAACTAGAAGGACCTACAACTAGGATATACAACTATGTACTGGCTTTGGGGAGAAGAAAAGAAAAAGAGGAAGATTGGCAACAGATGTTAGCTCAGGGCCAATCTTCCTCAAAAAAAAAAAGCACTAAGTGCAATAGAAAAAAAAAATGACAGTTTTCCAGATAAATAATAAAATTTTTGTTTTCTTTATTCTTAGGAAAATAATGATGAGATAAAATTAGTTATAAACTTAAAGTTTTTTGTTTGATAACTTCATTGATGAAAATATTGTAAAAATATTTTCTAAATAATCCATTTTGTCAATTTTTATAGGTGCCATATTGTTGATTTTCACAAGTCAACTGGTCCTTTGGGTACACACCCTCGCTTATTTGAATGGATATTGAACTATTATTCTTCAGAGAGGGAAGGGAGTCCAAAAGTCGTGTGTACATCTAAGCCTCCTATCTATCTTCAGCATCAAGGTTAGTATAACTCATAGATAACAAGTGTAACTTATGAGACAACTAATTGGCTTTAGCTTTAGGACAGGTTAAGATTCTGATAATGGGGAGGAGGTGAATATTGTGACATTAGTCTTGTCTGATTTTCAGAGCTGTATTGTCATTGTAGTGCATTCTTGGGTCATGAAGGATGATAATCCCTGGCATCTTCAGGGCTGCCTGGTTCACTGTTTATTGTTCATCCCTTACTTTTTTCAGGTCTTTACGCATATGTCACTTCAGTGAGGTCTTGGCGACTTTATTTAAAATTTCCTCTCATCCCAACCCTCCACCACTGGCATTTTCTATCCCTCTTCCCTGCTTTATTTTTCTTTATCTAACATAATGTGTGCTTCACTTATTTACCTTGTTTATAGAGTATTTCTTCCCATTAGAATATAAGCTCTATTAAGGCAGGAATGTTTGTTTCTTTCGCTTCTGTATCACTAACTGCCTGAAATAGTGCCTGGCACATGGATATTTGATAAATTTTGTTGAATGGATGATTTGGATTGACAGGAATAAGGGCAAGTAAATGTAAGGAATTTCATTGTTTAGGAATATAAGCTGTAAAGGTTAAGCCCTCTCCATTGGAATTCTAGTATATATAAATTTAATTTTGTTTACTTTTTGGAACCATGAGAGTTTTTGTTCTGTAGTGGGTAAATTTCAAATCCTTTCATTTGAGATAATTTGTATAAGAAGGATTAAGGGATTAGGAAAGAACTAAAATGTATGGCACAGTAGAAGTAAAATTTTTTGAATGAAGACTTTAGAAAACTAAAATTGGACAAAAGAAAACTGAAGGTTAGGAAGTAGAACTAAACTCTTGTGTCTTAGGAGTGAGAGAGCTCAGACACCTACATGTCAAAGGGACTAACTATATTCTAAACACACATGTGCACATACAATATATACAGAGAATGGGTATATAGTGTGTATATATAAATACACTAACATCTGTTTGTATAGCTATAGATAGATATAAATGACACACACATATATAGCTGTTATTTTATTTTTGATAGGTCACAGTCGAACAGTTGTTGGAATTGAAGAGAGAAAAAACCGAACATTATGTTTACTAATATTTGATCCTGGATGTCCTTCTCGAGAAATGCAGAAACTTTTAAAGCAAGACATGGAGGCTAGCAGTCTCAAGCAACTTCGGAAATTTGTGGGAAATTTAAAACATAAACAATACCAGATAGTGGCAGTAGAGGGTGTTCTTTCTTCAGAGGAGAAAGTTGTAAGTAACTAAATACTTATCACATGAAGCTCGAACAGGTTGAACTTCAGAGTTTAAAATTTTTAGTTAAAATTAGTTATCCCTTTGTATCTCCTAACGCCTCATTCTCTATCACTGAGTAGGCAAAAGATACCTTGTTTTTAATGTCATTTAATTTCTGGAATGGACGTCTTTCAATTTCAAATGGTACCTGATGACTTTTAAGTACTTTACTCGAGCTTCATACAAATATTTAATTTTATAATATAATTTAATTTTAATGTCAAGTGAGTGATGAAAGTGGCAACATATAAGGTAAGAAAACCTAACTTAATCCAAGGAAACCTAACTCGTATTGGTCTTGTAATTATTGTTTACTAAGTATGATTCTTGTGACTCCTGAAGCTCTGGGTTATGCACTTGGGCTTATTGGATAAATATAGTTCTAGAATTTAACTTCCGTACAGTTGCCTCCTCAACCCTTGCAGTTAAGTGATGAGTGGTACATTATAGAAAAGTTTCCAGGAATTGAAAACCCTCCACTTAGTATAAACTGAAGCTATGTGGTGGCATATCAAGTCTAGAAAATGCACAGTTCCCAGAATCTTAAAGAAAAATTGTCCCTATTAGAGTACTTCACGTTGATTTGTTTCCCTCTAAAGAGAGAAAAGACTAGAGATGAGCATGCTAGAGATGAGCATTTGTGAAGAATAACAGGATCATGGGGAAAAGGAGTAAAATTGTATAAAATGAGAGGTAGAGCTAGAGTAATCTTCTCAGCCTCACAACTTGAGATATAAAGGCAAAGATTGTTTATGAGGTTCTTCAATTTATGATACTTTAAAGGTTTCTTGCAATGACTTAATTACATTTATTTTTTTCACCCTTGCATTAATTTAGCTGGATAAAATTAGAGGTTAATTTTAATTATTATAAAGCACCAAGATGATTGTTCACCAATATACAGATAACTTTTGAGCATAATCGGGATTAAATATTATCATGGAGTCTAGCTGACCATTTTAGTTAGCTATTCTCTTTCTAGTTTTGGAAACTGAGACTTGGGTGGTTTTAGAATACTAAAAATGTGCATTTGCTACTGTTCTGTTTTTTTGAGTCATGGACAGTAGCTGTGCCTTTAACCATAAGAATCAGAATTTGGCTGACAATGTACAATACTGCCAGATAGAGAAGGAATAATAATAA
The DNA here is from genome assembly GCA_031878705.1 of Tapirus indicus. Lineage (NCBI taxonomy): Eukaryota > Metazoa > Chordata > Mammalia > Perissodactyla > Tapiridae > Tapirus > Tapirus indicus. The sequence goes on along the minus strand of CM062933.1, from coordinate 38,131,439 downwards.
TAAATATGATTATAATTGTAATATTAATAAAAGTAACACTTGTATAATGCTTACTTTATGCTAGGCGCTATTCTAAGCACTTTGCATATGTTAACTAATTTAATCTACACAACTGCCCCGTAAGATAGGCCCTGTTATTCCCATTTTACAGATGAGGATGACTATGCTCAGAGAAGTTGTATTCTTAAAGTCACACAGCTACTAAGTAACAGAGTCAGGATTTCGATTCAGGCAATTTACATCCAGAGCTCTGCCCTGTATTGCTTCATTTGTGAGAATACAGTCTCCATAGTTACATGTTTGCTAAGCTTTTGTGTGAAGAATATCACATTTATTGTTGAAAATATGGGATATTATATTTTGAACGATGAAAAAAATTAATTTTACCAATTTAACATAACATTGTTTTGCATATTGCTTTCAAGCCTTTGTCTTGCTTTTGATTTCTTACTGCCTGTGTGTTATAGTTATTCTTTCCTTTTTAATAGTGCTTTATACCTTGTTAGGAATTCAGCAAATATTATTATACTGATTGATCTGCATATTATCAGATAGAAATGTGAAGTTTTAAACAAGGGCAAAATAATGATTCTACTTTTATTTCATGTTTGTTTTTATAGCTTATATTTAAAATGTCTTTTTCTTCCTAAGTGAAAACTACAGTTTTAATTGCAGGAATTTCAGAACAAATTTGGTATTTTAAGGTATCCCAAAATATAGATATTTATAACTGCATTTTACATTTTGTTCTTCATATTTGAACTCAATTATAATATTTTAATAATCATGCAGCTGTTACTCAAGGAGAGCAATCAGTTTTCAAAAAAAATTTTTTATCCTGGCAACTGTCTTATCATTACTATAAGACATTTCTGCCATAAATATATTTTGAGTATCTACTAATTCCAAACTCTGTTCTAGATGCTGGAACACTTGTTTAGGTGAAAGGATTTATTTTTACAAAATATCTCCTAGTGAAATTCAGTTAAATAATAAATATAAATCTATTTCATAGCCCTGTTCCTCAATTCTTTTCACATTTTGATATGTGGTAGTTAAATTACATCACTGCATTCTTTGTTTTCCATTGTGTAATCCTTCTACTCTTAACTTGATTTAACACCATTTTAACTTAGCTTGGTATAATATGTCTTGATTTGTAACTCAAGTTGTGAAAATAGCACAAACATTTACAAGTTTTTAAAGTGACATTTTTAAGGCCATAATGAAGGAGATAATTTTCTTGAAGGTTCTCTGCTCATAGCCCTGTCTCTGTCTGTCTCTCCTTCCCTCTGTTTTCACCTGTCTCTCTCTGACTTTGAAGCCAGCATTTTTACTTTTGACTCATTATTTCATAAAAAAGTGACATTTTCTTTTTACTTCTTTCTGGTTTGTCTTTATTTGGAATTTTCTTTTTTTTTTTTGGCTTGGCTTGGCTTTAAAAATGTTTATTCCTAATTTCCTAAATTAGAAGTTGTACTTTTCCTTACGGAATTTTCAATATCTTGAAAAAATTTCCAGATTTTAGTTTCTAGTATCAGAATGATAATTAATACTTATTCTAATTAACTGACTTCTTGCTTACAATTAACAGTTTTTTTAAATTCCTTTTCAAGGCCAGGAGACAAGCTTCTCAAGTCTTTACAGCTGAGAAGATTCCTTGAAGAATTAAGCATTTCAGTGATTGTGGAATTTTACTTTGTATTCCAAATTCAGATATTAAACTCCTTAATACAACTTATGAATCTGTGAATTCTCTAAATACACAACTTGTAATTGAATTTCTAAAATGTCTAAATTATGCCTTTAGTACTCCATTGTTTAGTAATAATTTCAATAAAATATCTTGTTCACATTGTAGGTTTTCTATTTCTTTTCTTATCCATGTTTCAGAAATTAGTTTTATATTATCGTCATATGTAATATTTTTGGGTCCTTACTTGTGTTAGATATTCTTTCCATGTATTAGTTTAATCCTCAAAATAGTTCTGTGAGACAAGTACTGAATTAGCCCTGTGAGGAAGCTGAAACTCTATGAGATCAGTAATGTGCCCAAGAAAATGATTGTAACCACGATATGAACCCAGGCTGTCTCACTCCTAAGCTCTTACTGGTACAGCATTCTGCTTTCTTCTCTTGTAAAACACATATAATAATATTCTCTCTTCACCGTTTAGAAATAACCTTAATATTTAATAGGCATAGCTCCAAAAAGAGGGATTTGCTTTTGTTAAATATTTACACTCTTACCTATGCAACTATGATTTAGAGTCTTGTGTTTAGCGTGTCCTGGAGGAAAGAAACTTTCAGATTCCCGTTGGATGTGCCGTGTGTGTAAGGTTGCAAACAAGAATCCTACTCTGGCCAATTTAAGTAGAAGGGAATTCATTGAAGGATTATCAGAAGCTCACAGAATCCACAGGTAATAGGGAACGCTGGAACCAAGGCAGCTCCAGAGGCTAGAATGTGATCTAATATATAGCACGAGCAATCAGGTTAGGAGCCAAAGTATACTGTCTCTGCTCAAAATTCAGATTCCAGAGAAGGCACCTCTGACTGGCATGAGACTGTATGCCATGGGCCAGAGGCAGTTTTTCAAAAAGAAACCAAGGTAGCTGAGGAACTGGAATATTAACAAAAAAGAAAAACAGCAAATGTTTACTGCACCATGAAAAAATGAACAAGAATGTACTTGAATGAAGTTTTATAAATATTAGCTACTCCATCAAATATGGAAAGTTGCACTCTAAGAATGAATAATATTGCCAATTGGAAAATTCTAGAAACCATCCCTTCTAATATTCTGTCCTTCAGACTGGTAATCAGGTTTCTACTTTATATCCCCATGTAGTTATCCTATTTCATGCCATCATAATCTCTTACCTAGATAATGTGATAACCTCCTAACTTGTCTCCCTGCGTTGAACCTCTGACAGTCCATTTTCCACACTGAAGCCAAGACATTCAATGCAAATGTGATTTTGTGACTTCCTAGTTGAGTCGTCTTCATTGCTCATGGATAAAATCCAGACATCCCACACAATCTGGGCCCTGCTTACCTCTCCAGCTTCATCTCTCACCACTCGCAAAGGTTCACTCCTTTCAGCCTAAAGTCCTTTGCCAAAATATAGCTGATGTTGCTTAGGACCCTTCTCCCCTTAGTTCTCCACTTCTTAGAGAAGGGCTTCCTTACAGAAGTGCTTCCTGAACTGCTCAAGTCTGGATTAAATGCACCTTCTAAGTGTTTGATAAGCAATATTTCTCAAAGTGTAGATCGGTGATCTGCAAACTGCCTGTCTGTGACAAGCTAATCACAGAAGTCAGAATTGCTGAGACATTTTCATTTTACAAAAATAATAGCAATGGATTAGAAACTTTTTCAAATTTGTCCCTCAATCACAGAGTTTGAAAAACGTTATTCTATGGTACCCTGTAATATTTGTATCACAATACCTATTAAGTTGCAATCTGTTCTAATTTTCTATTTACCTTTTTATATCTTCCCCCCCCCCCGATTATAAGCTCTGAGACTTCAGGAGCAATGCCTAGTTTTTAATGGGAGCCTTAGGGTGCCTGGCACGTATAGGACTTAAAAATACTTTTTTAGTCAATGAAAATAACTAGTTTTGGAGAAGCAGTGGTAGAAAATATCAGTCTGAAATCTCTGGATATCCCAGCTAGTCATCTCTGTGCAAATCATTTTTCCCCAATCAGATCAAACCATTTCTATAGGATCAAAGAAGAATCAGATTGAGAAAGTTCTTTAGGAAGTAACAAGAAAAGTGTTAAAATTTTGAGTGTTCCCACAGTCTTTGAACAGGTGATGGAATTATAAACCTCAGCAAAAAAAAAAGTATACATACATACACCATGTTTGCACATGGTATCCCAGACTGGTTAAGAATCCATGGTCTAATTTAGAGGTTATCAATATTTTTGGTCTCCATACCCCTTGATACTCAAAAAATATTGAAGTCCCCAAGAAACTTTTGTGAGTTATGTATTTCCATGTTTGGAAATTTCCATGTTTTATTAGAAATTAAACCTAAGTCTTAAAAAATACAGAAGCACATATTCCATTAACTGTAGCCAAGAGAACAACGATGTAAGAGCTTATCATTTGGCCTCTGGAAAATCAGTTGAGAATCTTTCTATAAGTACATATTAATTGTTCCACATATGATATTCCAAATTTGATATTTTTGAGGAATGACATTTTGCATATCAATGGTTCCCAATTCGTGTGTGTGTGTGTGTGTGTGTATATACATATATAAAATCAGTCCCACATAAGGAGTGTCAGTCTCACATAACACTGGGCTAATTTTATTTTATTTAATTGATCTATTTACTTATTTTTGTGAGGAAGATCAGCCCTGAGCTAACATCCATTGCCAATCCTCCTCTTTTTGCTGAGGAAGATTGGCCCTGGGCTAACATCCGTGCCCATCTTCCTCTACTTTATACGGGACGCTGCCACAGCATGGCTGACAAGTGGTATGTCGGTCCGCATCTGGGATCCAAACCTGTGAATGCTGGGCTGCAGAAGCAGAGCATGAGAACTTAATCGCTACACCACCAGGATGGCCCCTGGGCTCATTTTATTTTATTAGTAATAATCATCTCCCTCATCCTCATCTTCCTCAGTTTCTTCATTTTCCTCAGCTGGAAGTACAGCTGCTGCTTGTGCAGCCCTGAAAGCCTGCTCCTCTTCCACACTAGGGTCATCCATTTCTGTAATTTCTGGTCCACTGGGATATTCTTGATAAACTGTTGGTGGAACTGGAGGTGTATAACTGTCTGGACTATATTTATGACCCCAGCCTATGTAGAAATTTTCAAACTTTCTGTAAGTTAAAAAAAAAAGGTAGATGATCATTATATGATTTTTTCAGTAAGAAAAGTTGATCCTCCTCTTCCGCAATGATAAAGTACTTAAGAGTATCATAGTCCCATAATTTTAAAACTACATTTAAAATGCATTAGAGATGAAACATCCCTAAATAATTATTCTACCACAGGGAGTTACTGTGATCCAAACTGCTTAAGCTGGTTAAGAAAACCATGGGGCCAGACCCTGACAAAGTGTACCCTACACCTGGACCACGGCCATCCATCACTGAATTATTTTCAGCAAAACAAAACAACTAAGTTAAAAAGTTACTACCTTCCTTAGAAAGAATTAAAAAGTTGCCAACGTAGCAAATGCTTGGCTGGGTGAGGAGTCTGGCTTGTGATTAAAAAGCTGAGTGTGATTTTTTAAATTCAACCATGGGCAATTAATTACAAAGGCTTTACCTCGCAGGTCTCACAGGGAAAACTGCCTCCTCCACACCAGACTTGGTGCACAGCCAGTACATTGCAGTCTCCAAGGGGAGTTGCGGTCAAGGACTCTGGCCCCCTTGGCCTGTCATGCTCTTCACATATTTGTGTTCCTAACACTGATGACCTCATTTCTAGATCTCTTTATCTGAGGCCTTCAACAGAGGTCTTCTTTCGACACGTCTGCCAAGGCCTCCTTATGAAGGTTGGGGAACAGAAGAGGGAAATGATACTTTTCCCCACTCTGACTCAGTACCCAGTAGTTTTCCCTAGCCCTCCCTGCCTTCCCCTAACCCCCAGGCCCATAAAACTGCAAGAGCCTATGTCTGGGACTCCCCTCGGTGAGATGATCCCCACACCTGCACCAATCCACCTGACCTTCCACCAGTGTGCCATGCCATGGGGAAAATGGAAAGGGGGAATCAGCGCTTTCTCTTGCTTATACCAGTAAGTTAAGTGGTTAAAAGCCTAATGCTTTCATTTTTGGCTTGTTGCTTTAATGGCTACTCTGACATTTGGCAGCTCGGCTCCTTTTCAGCTGAGCTGAACTTCTGACACCGGGCTATTAGCTAAGAAATGGAAGCATAAGACAAATGGAAGTGTATGCTCTGGGTGAGGAATAAAAGGACATTTAATATCCTCTTGATCCTAATTCTCCTGAACATTGTAGCCTAAATAATACATATTTTTAATTATGTTTTATCAAGATGTCCAACAAAAATGATATGAGATATAAGCTAATTTAGACATTGCTTAAAATTACCTCCATTAAATGAATGTCAATTACTCAAGTAATCATAGAGGAAAAACCATATTTTAGCTCCAGTAACTGGATAATTCAGATGAAAAGGCAGAAGTCTGAATTACTCTAATGTTCTAAATTTGATGCTTTACTGTGTAATACAGATGTTGTTTGAATAAATCTTATGCCATACACACTTGACATGCCAAAGATGAGTGAAAACAATAGTAATGTAGCATTCCAGTGATAACTTAAAATTTTCAGAACTTAATAGTTACAATAATAGGTTTGTAAGTTGTCAGATATTTACCTGCCATTGGAAAAGGCATATGCTCCAGGCCAAAGGTTGGATCTAAGGACAGCAATAGCATATTGAGGAATGAGATTTGAGGATAACCGTATTGTCCAAGGTGGTGTATTCTGGATCTCTGTCAACCGAAGAGAAATTCAAAAGCCTAACTCTTAAATAGACAAGGATACACTGTGTAATAGAGAAGCTATTTTTCTAAATCTTAAAACACTTGACAGAGAAAAGTTAAAACATCAACAGCTTAACATAAAATCAGGAGGGTATTTTATGAACAATGTAGAACAATGAAATTTGAATATTTATATACTATAACTATGTCATGTGTTTATGGTCTGAAGAATGACAAGAATGATATGCAAGATAACTGTCAACATTTCCAGCAATAGCTACAGCCAATTTATGTTTCCTCCTTGCATCACACTCCTTCGACCTGTCAGAGAAAGTTGGTGGTGTGGCCAGCTATACTCTTTACTCCCCACCATATACTACAGTGTGTGTGTGTGTGTGTGTGTGTGTGTGTGTGTGTGTGTGTAAATACATGTTTATAATATACTGTATGTATAGTATATTATACAGTTTGTGTAGAATTACCTAAATCTTCAGAGATTGGTGTCAAGAGAGGAGGCCCTACTTCCTGTTCTATGTAGTCAGACTCTTCTTTTTCTTCTTCTTTTTCTTCATCTTCTTCTTCTTCTTCCTCCTCCTCACTTTTTGGTTTGGGGTTGAACCAATTACAGCGACCCTGGGTATGAATATTGCAAGATTTAGTAGTTTAATTAGGACCTTAAAATGTCAGAATATTCATTTGGATTGAAGCAATTATCTGTGCTAGGTCCCACAGTGTGGGAATTCAACCATTCATTCAACATACATTTGCCAAGTGCTATTTTGATCTAGGTTATTTCAAGTAAAGGATTGTACTGTTTATTTCGAGAATTTGCCAACTTCTTGAAGTAACAGAACATTTATATTTTAAAATTAGCAGAACCCTAGTGAAAAAGGTAATAATGCATTTTACTAATTTGTAATAAATAACTTAGGTGAAAGAGATGAGGTGCCATTATTATTAATAACAACAAAAATTAAAATGTGATAAGATTAGGTATGGAGTTTGGGGTTATAATTTCTCACTTAATTAACTCTGATCTAGAGATATATAAGACTATCTCTTATGTAGATCAAAGTATAATGAAGATTTTCTACCTGCAGATGAGCAGTATAGCAAAATGACTAAGAGGATGGACTCTGAATCCATTCTGCCCATTCACATCTGACCCTGTTGCTTATTAGCTATATTCCCTTTGCCACATTTCCTAAACTCTCTGCCTCAGTTTCCTCATCTGTAAAATAAGGATAATATTAGTCTTTCATACAGTTGTGAGGATTAAATGGGACAATACTTATAAAGTGCTATTAAGAACCTGGCAGAATAGGTGCTATATAATTGCTATATAGCAGTTTGCTCATTTTTGTTTTTTTTGTAATCTTGTACTGTTCTTGGCATAAAAGCTCCATGTACAATGGAAATAGAATAAAAGATCTGTTCCCAAAATTAATACACCCATCTATATTCAACATATAAAAAGTAATTTCACAACATGCATAAATCTAAATCCTTACATAACTTGTCAAATACTCCATAGAAATATTTACTTTATTTCTGTTTGGAAATAAAAATATGTTTGAAGATCTCAGGTCTATACTACTTGCAATTATACAGTACTCTGTGTTTTTACTTGATTTTTTAATGGTCTCTTTCTCTGTCTGGAGTCTGAAGGCCTTCGTTGCGTATATATGTGTGCATTGTAGAGAGAATTTAAGAAATATTTGCTGACTGGCTGATAGACTGAGAATTGCAAAGCCCCTACCTGAGGGAGAATATGTTGTACATGATGCACCCAATTGGATAGGGATTCCACTAGATCAATCACTTGAATGCCTTCAAAATCAGGGTTTTCTTCGAAGCTTTCTCTCCTGCCTTCCACCTCTTCCTCCTCCTCTCCTTCCTCTTCACCAAACTGATAGAATCCTAGAGGGCTGACGTGGGTCCCTGCAGAAATTCTGGCAATTTGTGCTCGTAAATAATTGCTCTCATTTCCTGGGAAAGGTGGGTAGCTTATGATGGGAGCATCCAATCGCCCAATGAAAAATTTCTTGATTTTTCTTGCAATAACAATTTGTGCAGGCGTAACCGACGGTAACTTCACCCACGGCATTCCTGGTTCATTGCAAACAAAATAGACATATTTGTTGGCACCTGTTCTACTTTCTTCTTTTGGAATAGCCTGTGGGGCCTTGTAAAAGGACTTTGGTAATTCATCTTCATCATCTTCATCAGCTTCACTATCTCCATTGTCCCTCTCTTCAGTTACATCTTCCTCTTCCACCTCCTCTTCATCTTCTCCCTCACGAAATTCCACTTCGGCTACAATATAATTCATTTCCAGACCCAAGATCTTACCCCAGAAACGGCATCTTTGGATTGGGTGGGTGTCAGTAAGTTGCTTGAGGGCAAGAAATATGCGGTAAGTCTCATCTGTGCCCAAACCAACTCCAGCTTGTTCAAAATAAAAGGCTGATTCCATTACATTTGGAAGAGAGTTTTCTACCTGGGAATACAAATGCCGTGGTTAACATTTTATCTGTAAGAGAACTGCTTACTTCCCTTTTCCTTTGTAAACATCTTGGTATTAGCTCTACTTTTTCCACCACTTCTTTGACATTTCTTTCAAGATTTAGCTCAAACTCTGATACTTTCTTCTCTCATTACCTATAAATGTAGCTTCTACTATTGTGTCTTATACTCATCAATATATTATAATAGTTATCTTGTATGTGTGTATCTTAGGCATAAATAATTTAATAACTTCTATGAATAATAAAATTTCAACATCCCCTTTTTATAAAAAATATTTAAATGGCCCCTTTACTATCTTGAAATAATAAAATATAGTATAGCCTACCTACACACATATATAAACATAAATATATATGTTTATATATATTACTATATTTTTTCCACATATATAAACATAGAAAAAATATGTTTATATATATTAGTATACTTTTTCTAAATAAATTTTTTATGTACATATGTTAGTATATAGGGTAAATAAAAATCAACATGGTACCCTATATGTGGGGTAATATATAGGATAAATAAAAGGAATGTATAATAAAATAAGTGCTCAGGAATGACTACATTTGAAGACAAAATTTAGCCAGATGTTTGCTTTGACTTATAATAATTTTGGACTTAAAATAAGGAAGAAAATCATAAATAATTCCATAAAAGAAACATAGGAAAGTGAAAAAAGCAGAGTCTTCAGTGGACTGTAGAAAATCATTTGTAAGAAAGTAGAAAATAACTTTATTTGAGGTAGGGATCACTTGCAAATTGTAGAAAAATTTTAGCCCTTCAAGATGGAGAAATTGAGAGCACTTTGCTGTTCTGACCAATGATTTGGTTTTATTTATATTGTAATTTTAGTGTTAAAATAAGGATAATGACTTTTTTCAATCCTCATCTCTTTGATGTAGGATTGTAAGACTCTTCTTTCCCTGACATCTATTGCACCACTCACTCTTGATCCTACTCTGTAATAATTTGTTTTTAGTCTCTCATTAGTTACTTTTTCTTACCTGAGCCCTAAATATTGGTGTCCTCAAAATTTCCATTATCTCATCACTCAGTACTTTATGTTTGGAAGATTTCTCCTACACCACCTCAAGTGATAGGTAGTTGTTTAAAATCCACCTCTCTGATTTTTCTCCCATATTCTGCACCCATATTTCTAGCCAACTGTGAGAAATTTCTATCTGAATAGTCTACATATACATCAAGTTAAGATTGAATTCATATTTCTCTCAAAGTCTTCTCCTTTTTTCTACATACCCTGTCTTGGCCAAGGACATCACCATTCACTCAGTTTCTCAAACCAGAAAATTCAGTCATCCTTGCTTCCTCTGGCTCTCTTGACTTTCATATTTAATTAGAGGTCTATTGATTCTACCACCTAAAAAGCTGTTGGCATTATCCCCTCTTCTTTAACTCATTTCTCAGTACTACCATACTATTCTCCACCCTATTTGTCCTGTCACAGGAGGCTTGTAATGCTCTCCTCCTTGCCTCCGTTCTGACCTTTCTTCTTTCATTCTCCTCCACGTCACTATCACAGTTATCTTTTTAAACCAAAAGTCAGACCATGCTATTCTCTATTAAAAGCTTCTTCTGACTTTCCACTGTATACCAGGAAGAAATTTCTTGTCAATGCACAAAGAGCAGTCTGGCCTTAAGCACCTTGTTTGCTTCATTTTCACTACTCACTCCCTCAAACCCAGGCTTCACTTTCCCAAACATTAAAGAAAGTTTACTGACTTTTTATTGTTCTCTTTGCCTAGAATTTTATTCCTTATAGGTTTTACCTGGTGAACTTCTACGTATTTTTCATGACCCGAGTGAGATATTACCTTCACTACAAAGCCTTGCCTGATTCCCAATAGCAGAGGTAGTTGCTCCATTCTGTCTCATAGGTTGTCAAAACAATATAATAATAATTGTTATTATTCATTAAGTTCCTAGTATGTGTCATACCCGTTAGATACAGTACTTCTACTCCGTAAGTTGTTACCATGTCATTATCCCTGAAGCTTGGAAAAGTTTTCTCACTTAAAGTCACACAGCAAGTAAGTGATTGAGCTAGGATTCTTTTTTTTTCCGCCAAGGGAGGCTCTCTCTATTATTGTGCTAATCAAACAGCTTTACAGTCTTTTTTGCCTCTTTCACTAGACTGTGAGTGACTTGAAGTCAGAAAAGTCTTTTTCATGTGTATATCTCAGTACCTGGCATGCAGTAAGCAATCACAATGTTTGTGGATGAATGAATGAATGAATGAATGCTGAAGACTAAGACCAGGAATTCTTGTGTGGCCAAAGACAGGAATATAAACATTCTATACATATGAATCTGAGACAGAGTCAGTTACTCAGGTCATATTTCAATGCTTCCAAGACCTGCCTGTCTTCCTGTTCCTGCATCTTTCTGCTCTCTGAAGTATAGCTTTTAATCTTCATCTGATAACTTAGCTCTCCCTGGTTCTAAAATCAATCCTACTCTTTATTAGGAAGAATTTATGGAATCTGGTTATGGAGCTCAGTTTCCAGGATCAAAACACCTTATCTGTGTTTTCACTCCACATCCTAGTTTTAGGATGCAGATTCCTACCTTGTAATGCTGTGCCTATAGATAGCCCACTGCCCCTTCTCACACTGGAGTCTGACCTGTCTAGGAAAACGGCTCCATGAGAGTGTCTTCCTATCTGCTTTATTCCCACACGCTGATTGCCCCCGACTCGTCCTCACTGTATGTGGCTACATAACCAAATGTTTGGAGTAAGATGTTTTCAGAAAAGGGCAGCCGATGTCAACTCCTTGACACTTATCACCTCTTCCTTCTGAGTACTCTGGATCCCAATGTGTCAGGCTGTGTCTCCCCACAAAGGTTCCCAAGCCCTACAGGATGCACCAGCTCTCTAGATCCCTACCCCTCCTATCTTTTCCCTGACTGAACTCTCCACTCTTTTCTGAAAATATCATATTCCATACATCAAATTTGCAAGTATATGGACAGATTTTAAATAGTCTAGTGTTAACAGAACACAGCAGCTCAGTGGATGTATAGTAAAAATGACTCAGTAGTATAAATTACAAGCATACAGGCATTTAGAAAACAATACTGGATACCATTTTGAAATATTTGGAGCTAAAATTTCTGTGATGCAACTAATTTTATTCCTCTAATGATATCTTTTGATCTCTGTCATTGACTTTCCCTGTAAATATTTTTAACCATTTGTCTATAAAGATTAAAAGAAATATTTTATCACTATCCTCTTATATTATGTCCCATTGACATAATATGTATAATATATAATAGAGGAAGTTGCCTTGGAAGAGACTGGAAGTGACGTTAGAGGTACTTCTCATTTTTCTAGTAAATTAAAGAGAAAAATATACAATGTGTTTTGAAGCCTAATTTTTAATTTTCTGACATAATTCATTCATTAAACAAATATTTAATAAGAAACAACTATAGGCCCAGATCTGTGCCTGGCACTTTGGAGAATATAAAAGATGGAGAAGTCATTTTCTCTGATATCAAGGAGCTCAACGTCACACACATATAACAAACAGTTAAGTCTGTGAAATATTAAAGCACAATGTGAAAAAATAAGAAACTCTAAGCAAGGAAATGAGTGGTGTGAAATGAAGTTTCAAATACTATTTAGGAAGCTATAAAAGACCGTTGGTATGAATTTAAAGCCACATCCTACTCACCTCAAATAAAACCCTAAGACTGAACTATTCAAATTTATAGCAGTGACTTACTATTTCATCTTCTAGTTCTTGGTCAACTCCTTGCAAATTTCCTTGGAGAAAAAGAGCCTTTTGCTTCTCTGCTAGTTCATAGATTGGAAGCATCTCATATTCATTTTGGAGTGTATCTAATTTTTTACTAAAATGTGCCATCTTCACATCTTGGCTAATATTTTCGATGATATCCACAGCATTTTCAGGACGCTCATCTAAGATCTTGGTCAGCATATTAGAAAGATGATCGTATCTACCCGAAAAGGGAAAATTCCAGATAATATCCATGTCAAAAGCATTTGAGGAAACATTTCATGCAAACTCAGTCAGTTGGCTTTTAGGAAACTTCAACAACTCAAATCCTTCAGAAATTTTAAGTGGAGAAACACAGTAACTTCCACTACCACTGGAAAGAATCTATCCTACAATTTTCCTTAGGAAATGCCTCCAATATGAATATTTAACTTATTTTAAAAAACATATTACAGCAAGATACATATTTTGCATCAGGTACATTTTCACATTTTATTTGAGATTGAAATCTCTTGGTTATATATTTAAAAGTGATTAACCTTTTTATTTTTTTACCTTAACATCTATTCCATCCCCCTTCTTCTATCCTCCCAAATCCAATTTTATTTCTAAATCTTGTTGACTTTTTTGATGTGTTCTTTTCCTTTTCATCTCCTAGGCCAATTATCTACTTCAGTATTTTTTAGACCTATAAAAAATACATTTCACATTGTAACCCACACCTGCACACAACTGAAAGAAAAGTGTCCTCAAATATGCTTCACTTTTATTCAGATGTGGTGCATTCTAATATTTTTGTTCTAGTCTATTAAAAACACTGCCCCTTGCTTTTTATTTCATAACTGAATTGGTGAAACTGCCTCTAACCTCTCATTAATTCATTACATTTTATACATAATTGCTAGGGTGTGCTTTTTCAAATACCAGATTTACAATATGAATTTACTACTTAAGAGCCGAAAATGTCTGTCAGAGTGCTCTTAGGTTAACTAGAAGCTCCTTTGTCCTATGTGGAAACTTGCATCAATTTCCTCTCTGGTAGATAAGCATTGTATCTCTCCAATTTCATCTCTAATAATTAGCTCAATTAGAACTTCTGCTCCAGTGAGGTAAATCTACTAAAAATCACTTTCATATAGTTGTTAAATCCTACCTGAGAGCCTTTGCTTGCTGTGTCCCATACACATCATTTCTCTCAAGAAATCATTTAAAACGTGATTCGTCCTCAAAGCTGTCAACTTAAGGCATTCCTGAAAACCATTCTTCCTCAGTTTAGAGAAAGCCTTTCTGAGATCAATGATATGCTGCCACGTAATTTTGTACATTATATATTTCCCATTCAGCAGCTGCATTTGGTTCTTATACAGCCCAAGTTAGGTTTTCATTGTTATTTTAATCTATCTCTTCCCATTATTATAGTGAAACAAAATAGATGCTCAGTAATTGCCTACTTTCTTGACCCTAGCTATTATGTTTTGTTTTTTCTTTAATATCTGGATTTATCTATTGGATCTTAGGAATGTCAAAGAAAAACATCTAAATTATATGGGCAACAAATATGAAGGGCAGTTTAAAAATATTTTATATGAAGAATATTTCATTCTTTCCCAAAATATTGCTATTCTTATAAATGAGCAGAAATGTTATGATTAGGAGTTTGTTTAAAACTTCAAGCTTCCTTAATATTCATTCAGTACTGAAACTCATGGAGAAGACTTCAGACTAAAAACATTGTTGCTTACTAGGCATTAGCTGGGATTGTAACTGGAGTGTTTGATTTGCTCAAATACGGGCCATGTATGCCATCAAATCAAGAACGCTAACTCCAAATTTTTATTTTATTTTTCAGGTTTTAATATAATGTCTACATACGCCTTATTCATATTTCTTCAGGCAAGATATTGCATCAATGTTTTTTAAGAAATCCACACCTGAAAATGCCTTTGTGTCAAATTATGAAACATATTTATTAGATTTTAATTCATAATTATAGCTTTTTCAATTTGGAGTATTAGTAATTTGTTTTACTAGAATGGCAGAAAAGGGGAAAGCATTTCTTTTCTGTAGGCTACTTATTCAACAATGTAAACACCAGTATCAGGTCCTGCATTTTAATCAAAGATTGTTTTAATTGCAGCAAAAAAAAGGAACTTTCATGGCTGTCAAATAAGATCTGCACATAAGAGATGGAGCTAAAGTCATTCTTTATTAAGCAGTTTTTAAGTGCAGGGTCTAAAGTACTTAGAAGATAATAGTGAATATTATAGTAGATATTCATTTATTCCCTCAGAGACTTAGCATTTGGAAATAAAATAAAATTTATATATTTAACTATCAGCTATAAAATAATTCAGTAAAGGACATTTTCCCATTTTTGTGTTTTTGTATTCAGTTTTAAATTGTTAGTGAACTCTCGAGTATTTATAATGAGCTCTTTTGGAATTTTAACCACAGTTGTAAATTCATGCTTGTCATTTAACCCAGGGCATTACGACAAGAAGTTTATATCAGAAATTCAAGTAGAATCCACTGCTGAATATCAGGTCATATCCTTAAGCTTAAGAAAATTGTAGTTTAAAACAGTAATTTATAAGTAATATTTTAAATTGTCAATCTTGGGTTTTGTGAAAGATTTCTCACATTAAATAGTGTTCTTTTGATTATTTAAACCTTAAAATTATAGTGACCAATTTTCCTGGTTTGCCCACAACTGAGGGGTTTCTCGGAAATTTCTGTGTTCAAATCAGGACGGGGAATAACTGTAATTGTCATCCCAGCACTGGCCTGGGTGGGAACTCAAAGCCAAGCCATACAAGGTCTAGAATGCTTATATTAGAGCTGTGTGCTCCCTGGCATTGGTAGACAATTACTTTTTACAAGCATCTTAGAGAGATGCTTGGACTTCACTATCTTCATCGTCTCTTCCAACACCAAGATTCCATAATTCCTAGATTTTATTTCTATGTGCTAAGGGTCTTTAAAGAAGCTAGAAGAATCCCCACCAATGACCTGTTTTGAATCCTGTGATGCAAAGAGTTATTAAGTCACTCTCTCTTACTAATACAGACTTTACAAATATATTTCCATTCACCCACAGAAACACACTCTCAAACAGAGATACTCACACCCCCTTTTCTTTGCCAAATTTTCTCTCTCTCTCTTTTTTTTTTTCTCCTCCAAGACTTACATATTTAAGCCCGACTTGCTACTGGTCTTCAGTAGGTAAGCCTTAGCATTCTGAACGGCAATCTCAAGCACGCTGGGGATCACTTCAGAAGCCCCAGGCTCAGATTGATCCAGATCATAGTTGCTGTTTGAGTCTTCCTCCTGAAAAATGTCAAATCTCAGCTCTTTTTGTTTAGAATTGTTATGGCTCACACCCTTTGGTCCATGCAGGTGATGTTTGGTTTGCTGAGACCGTTGGAAGATGTTTCCCTCTGGTTGACATGTTTGATGAGGAGCTAATTCTCCTTTATCAGATGATTGTTCCAAATGGTCAGAGTGAGCTGTGCCAGCTTCAGGAATCACACTAGTGGTCTTGTCTGACTGCTGTGGTGAGCCAAGGTCCTGTCTGGCCAGAGCCAGGGGAGAAGGAGTGGAAGAGGGTTCCTGAGGAAAGGAAGGTGGGGATGATGTACCTGGTCCTGTGAGGTCATCCAGAGGCGTGCTGGTTCTGGACTGGGGGCTCTGAAGAGGGCTGCTCCTGGGCTGGGGTCCAGTTTCTGGCCTCTGCTCTGATTCCAGGGGCTCAGCCGCTGTCATTTCCTCCCATGGCCGCCCTGCGACCCCAGGTTCTTCATTTTCTTTTTCTTGCTTCAGGGAGGTCAAGTCTTCCATGGAAGTGGTCAAAAAACCAAAAACAAAGTTCTGGAAGAAGGGGGCGCGCAGGTATGGCAGGAGGCAACGCAGGGCAGTCGCTTTGCTGAGATCTGCCAAGCGATTTCTGTGTCCTAGGTGCTCTGCAAGTTGCAGCGTCCTATCTCCATAGCAACCCCAGGCAAGTTTCCTCTAAGAGAAACTAGGCACAACGGTTACCAGGATTCTAGGGAGGAGACCAAGAAAGATGAAAATTCTAGATTTGATTTGGTGGAGCCGCTGCTCCTCTTCCTAGCGCAGCCAATCCGACCCGCAGTTGACCAGTCTTGGGTGGAAACCCGAGAACTAACTGGTCGGTGCGCGAGCACTAAAGAGGAGGGGCTGCGACACTGCACCGGAGGATCTGATAGTTTGGTTCAGGTTGCTGTGAGGGGCGGGTTGTGCATTAGTGGAGAGAGAACGCATTTATAGAGCGTGTGTGTGCGTGTGCGTGTGAGTGAGAGGGAGGGGGAGAGGGGGAGAGTGAAGGGGGGAGGGAGGGAAAAACCTTGGGAATCTTGAGGTGCAGATGACAATGAGACTCCAGTGTGCAGACCAGGAAAGTCCAAGACTCACACTTAGAGGCAAAGACGTCTCATCTGCACCAACCAAACTCGAAAGACTTTTGGAGAATAAATAAGGAAGTCCTGACTTGCTTTTCCCTCTCATATAGAATCTGCCAATGAGTAAGCAGAATATTACCTTCAAGGAGAAGGCAATGCAAAAGTTTACTCTGTATAGACAGTTCATGTGTTACCTGTTTTCTAATAATTGAAATTCAAATTAACCCTAAAACTGCATTGGCATAATATAATCTTAATTTGATAATGTAAATGTGAATTCATAATTTTGCAATATTTAAGATCATGGCTATAACTATTAATTCATATTATTCAGTCTCCGCCATGAAGAAGGTATAGAGGATGGGACCATATCTGGCCTTGACCATAAACTGTAAACTAATTGATGTCTTTAATGTTAATTTGTTCTGTAGCTCTTTCTTTCTTAAAATAAACCAACTAATACTTGTTATTTGGCACATTACACTGATACTACTTCCAATTAGCAAGATGTTCGTTATAAATTTTAACTTCATGGAAGAACATAACACTTACTTCCCTCACCCAAGTTTGGTGGGAGAATCACAGAACCCTTAAATAATTTGATAAAAGCTGTGGACCTTTCTCTTTCCCCAAATGCACATGTGTGTGCACACACAAACTGTTGCATGTGATTTCTGCTGGTTCAGGGGCTCCTTGAAGTCAGATTCCCCAGACTAGAACTCTTGGAATAGACTCAAAAAGGAAATGAAAGATAAACTAGAATTATAAATTGGGGATTTGGGGTAATTGGTGCAAGGGTTGAAGGAGTTAGCATTTTTTTCCCTTCATGTTTCTTTTCTCTCCTCCCTTGCAGCTGGCATGATAAGATGGAGGCCTTTTCTTGGACAGACAAGCCAAAGCAGGGTGGCAGGGCCAAGAGAAAGGAGGGATGAAGGAACAGACTTATGCTTTCTTGTCTCTCCACTTTAGGAGAGAAGAGCAACTGAAAAGAACAACCTAAGAAAATGTCTATTATTTCTCCTTCATTTTCAGCCCATAGTTCTATCTAGACTTTGACTTTGTAATCCTAAAGTTGCTTCTCATTGTCTGTAGAATAATGACCAGAGCTCTTAGCCTATTTACATTCCCAACTTCATCTTGAGCCCTTCTCCTCTGTCTTTCTGCAATCTAGTCATCTTGATTTTTCTTTCATTTACTCAGATGTTCCCTGTTTCTTCCTACCTTAGAGCAATTGCACATTTCCTCTGCCTGAGATGTTTTCCCCTATTCTTTCACTTAGTTCTTTTCCTTAGGAAAACCTTCCCTGATCCCACAGAAAATCTCAATTTCCCTTATTATGTGCTGTCATAATACCCTGTACTTTTCATTCTTAGCATTGATCACAATTTTTATTATAATGAACTCTTTGTGAGTTTTACCACCAGAAGCCGCACTACTCTCTTACTGTGAAGATCAGAGAAAAAGTCCTTCCTGCTTTAAGCAGGGGACAGGGAAAAGTAACCATTTAAAAAAACACCCAGAGCTCTCTGTTCTCCTTAACAAGGCTTGCCCTCAAGCGAAACTATTTTACCAGAGCCTAATCAATTTTTACTAGAGTTGGTTTCGAGTTTTACTAAAGCCTAACTGACCTGAAGGGAGATACCAAAATCTAGCCCCCGTTAGCTTTCCTGTGTTGCCTAGGGTCGGAGAGGGGGAAGGAAGCTGAGAAGCACTTGTGAAGGTTACACTCCATGAACACAGACTTACAAAAGACTGAGATCTAATCACAGGATTATGGAATGCTCTCCCTCCTCCCACACCTTACCACAGCAACAACAGGGCTCCTGTTTAAAAACAGGAAATTGCAACTGGAAGAACTGCAAACCTGAGACCCTATTTAATAAGGAGTCTGTAGGGAAATCCAAAGACAATGAGGACACAAAAATAAGGACACTAGAGGAAATTTTAGCCTCTAAAACCACAGCTGCAGCAAACAGCAAACACGGCCTATTAGCTAGATAAATATACCTCACACTAAAGCTCTGTCTACCTCAGTTCCTTCTACTTGATACATCATTCCAGCTTTCCAAGAAAATTTGCAATGCATGCCAAAAGACAATGAACACAGTCTGAAGAGATAAATGAGCATCATAACCAGATTCGTATATGGCAGAGATTTTGGAATTATCAGACCCAGAAATTAAAATAACTGTAACTAACAAGTTAAAGTCTCCAGTGGCAAAAGTGGACAACATGGAGGAACAGATGGGTATTTTAAGCAGAGAGATGGAAACTCTAAGAATCAAAAACACCGCAAAAAAAATGAAGAACGTATTTGATGGGCTCATCAGTACAATGGACGTGGCCAAGGAAAGAATCAATTAGCTTGAAGATACGTCAATAGAAACTTCTCAAACTGAAAAGCAAAGAGTGAAAAGAAAAAAAGGAACAGAATATTCAAAACCTATGAGATAATAACCAAAGGTGTAAAATGTCCTACATGGAAATACCAAACAGAGAAAGGAACAGAAGAAATACTTGAAGTAATAATGACTGAGAATTTTCCAAAATTGATGACAGACACCAAAGCACAGATCCAGGAAGCTAAGAGGACATGCAGGATAAATACCAAAAAATCTTTATCTAGGCATATCATATTCAAATTTCAGAAAACCAATACAAAGAGAATATCTTGAAAGAAGCCAGAGGAAAAGAAGCACTTTACATGTTTCTGCAGGAACAAGGATAAGAATTACATCAGAATTCTCTTTGGAAACCATACAAGCAAGAAGAGTGGAGTGAAATATTTAAAGTGTTGAAAGAAAAAAACCTGACCATCCTATATTTTGGTATCCAATGAAATTATCCTTCACAAGTGAAGGAGATATAAGGACACTCTCAGACAAAGATTTGCTGCCAGTAGACCTACCTTGCAAGAAATGTTAAAAGAAGTTCTTCAGAGAGAAGGAAAATGATATGTCAGAAAGTTAGATTTACACAGAGAAGGGAAAAGAATTAGAGAAGGACTACCTGAAGGTACTTTATTACTTTTAATTGATCTGACAGATAAGTTTGTTCAAAATAATAATACCAATAATGTATTGAATGAATATAGCTTTTGGATAAATGAAATGAATGACAGTAATGTAATAAGGGACAAGAGAGAGGAATTAAAAATACTCTTTAAAGATCTTGTACTACCTGTGAAGTGCTATAGTGTTATTTGATGGTGGACTTAGATTAGTTGTAAATGTTTATTGCAGACTCTAGGGAAACTCCTAAAAAATTTTTTTAAAGTATCATTGATATACCAAGAGAGGAAGGAAAATGGAAGCATATAAAATGCTCAATTAAAAATAGGAGAAGGCAGAAAAAGAGTGGAAGAGAAAATAAGAAACAAAGGCAATGAATAGAAAATGGTTACAAGTATAGTAGATATTAATCCAACTATATCAAATAAATCTGCTGTGAATACTCATGCACAGGTTTTGTGTGAAAGGAAGTTTTCCTTTCCCTAGGTAAATACCAGGAGTAGGATTCCTGGGTCATATGGTAAGTATATATTTAGCTTTATAAGAAACTGCCAAATTATTTTTCAGAGTAACTGTGTCATTTTACATTCCCACCAACAATGTATGAGAGATTCATCTTTGTTTTTTAAGATGCTTTTTATCAGTTTGAGGAAGTTTCCTTCTATTTCTTATCTGCTGAGATGCAAATGCTGCACCCGGTGGGGAGGGGATAGAATGGGGTGCCACCTCTGCTTGTGTTCCTGCAGGGAAGGAATGGTCAGCAGGCTGCAACCCACTGATTATGCAGTACCCAGTGTGGAGGAGGCAGGACAGGGCTTATTCCTTGGTGTTTTCCTGGAGTAGAATGAGTAAAGTCAAAAAGACTCTGTTCTGCAGGGTGACTCTACTCCAAGTCCCTTGTCTAGAGAGAATAGACCTTTCTCAGGGCTTTTAAAAGTCTGTGCCCATTGGAATTTCTGGGTGTGGACTGCTCTAGCACTCAGGCTTGGATATATGGGAGGGGAAAAAAATACGGAGAACTCCCCATGGAGTCATCTCTTGAATTCTGTGATCTCTGGTCAGTCTACCTTTTTTTCTCCACCATTCAGAATCATCTGATAGTTTGCTTTATGTATTTTATTCAGGATTTTTAGTTGTAATTAGTGGGAGTAATAGGGTGGAAAGTGCTTAATCTATCTTTCAGTGATCAAGGAGCTAAAATCTTAAAAGAACAAGAAGACTGACCCAGGAGTTGGTAGCTTGTTACCAAACACAAACACAGGTTTGTTTACCTGCCTCACAGGAAAGCCAATAACTGGAATGCCAGGCTTGTGGCAAGGAGAGAGGTTTATGATAAAAAGGCAGCCAGACAAGGGGATGGGAGTTAAAACTCAGATTCACCTCCTTGAAGGGAAAAAGGTAAGGGTTTTTACTTGGGGTTTTAGGTAGAGAAGGGGGTCATGTGGCATTGCTAGTTGGCACTTTCCCGTCAGCCAGTGTTTGACCTTGAAGACTGAATTTCTTTTCCCTTGACTGTCTGGACTTTTCTAGTTAGTTTTCATTTTCAGCCTGCATTTGGCCTTGTGAGGCTGAATTTTTTGTGTGTGTGTGAGGAAGATTGGCCCTGAGCTAACATCTGTGCCCATCTTCCTCCACTTTACATGGGACACATGCCACAGCATGGCTTGATGAGCAGTGAGTAGGTCTGAACCTGGGATCTGAACCTGCAAACCCTGGGCTGCCACAGTGGAGCATGCAAACTTAACCACCACACCACCAGGCTGGCCCCATGAGGCTGAATCTTGACATCTGGACCTTGACTTCCTGTGAAAGACAGCTCACTCATATACTAAGGAGGGACAGAAAGACCTTGTTAGTTTTGAACAACTGTTTATTATGCTTAGTACGCACAGCTGCAGTTAGCAAAGCTTATCTCAAAGTTTTTGCTCTAAGGAAGATTTTAACCTCATCATTCTCAGCTTCAATCCCCACTGTCTTATGTTCATTCCTCAATCTTGGAGAATGGGGGTGAAGATGGCTCTAGCTACTTCCTGCTGTGAAAGGGTGAAGATCAGGGTCTGAGGAATGAAACTGTTCTACCTTTATTTAAAAATATTTTTGGGTACCAGGTAGTGAGAGCAAGGCATGCTTTGCATGACTAATATTTTAGTACTCTGTTCAATGACTTTGGAAAAACACTTAAGTTCATAATTTATAATTACATAGATGGGCACACATATTAGCAAAATGGACAGTCCAAGTTTTGGTGTCTCCTCCATAATGGATCTTAATCCTTGGGGAATCCAGGAGAAGAGGCCTGTAAACCAATCAAGCCTAGTGCCTAGAACCTCAGGTGAAATCTGATGTAACCTATTAGCCTGCTGTCTAATAGTCCAACAAGTAAGGAAAGAACCTGGGAGTCACTCATTACTTATCTTTAGGGGGTCCTCTTCTGAATAGCAACTTGCAGTCTGTCAGGGGCTCATGTCAATTCAGAAAAGTCAGTGTCTAGAGTATGAAGCCAGCCAAGGTTTGGGTGATCCTAGTTGTGATGTACTTCTATGGCATGGTTCCCATTCCCTGTGACATTTTTTGTATGGTCCCATCCAGCAGGGATGAAGTCCAGGGATTTAATAGGACCCAGTCTCCATGACAAAGATGATGCAGAGGAACATCTGACAGTGCCTATTTCCTTAGTTCAAGTTCCTTCCAAGATCTTTTGGGTCATCTCTAGAACATAGGAATGGTCTCCAAAAGTTAGGCCTATATTGTATAAGCAAGTGACCTAGTATTTAATAAGAAGTATTTCTACAGAAAGAAAAAGAAAAAGAAGGTTAATGGTTGGAGCAAAATATAAACTAATTTCTGAGCTCAAGGGACAACCAGTCAGGAAGATTTCTAGATATCAGGGTTGAAGCATCTTTTGCAGTTTGAAATGCCTCTGATGATGTCATTGGGTGTTAAGGTAAACCTCTTGAGTAGCTTAAGCAGCAACAGGCATGAAGATTGTCCAAACGTGGACTATCATGGTGCTTTCTCTTAGGTTTATGTCAAGTTGTCCAGGTTCAGTTTGTAGGGTTTCAGGAAAAAGGGTGGTTTTAGTTCTCAATGATTCCAAATGGAAAGGACAGAAAAAAAAATTGAAAACAATAGTTTGGACCAGATATGTGAGGAAACTAGAAGAATCCAGGATCCAGTCCAGTTTATAAATAGAAAACTAAAACCTCAAAGATAATTAGCAGAGCCAGAATTCAACATCCACAAGTGTGTATTATAGTTTCTATTGAAATATATTTTTCTCTCTAAAATCACCCTTATTTTTGTCAAAAATAGCCAAATTAAGACTCATTGGGTTGCAAAACAAGTCTAGTCTCAATAAACTTGGCTCAATTATTTACATAAGTACAGCAAGAATAGCAATTGATCATGGAGGCTTTTAAATCTGCCCTGCTGAAAGCTTTTACAAGGAATCTCAGAGTGAATTTTAACTGCCTCTTGATGCTAGGAAAGCCAAGCCAAGACTTGTCATAAGACTCCTCCAGCAATACCTACAGATTTGGGTGAATCCCTCTTTTCTCAAGGTCCATCAAATATCCTGAGGTTCTTGCATCTGCCAGAGAAGTGACTTTCTCTACTCACTTGGTAAAGTTTATTGGAACCCTGTAAGCAAGGTACCAGGCCAATATTTCCAAATGGCTTCATTTGTTACATAATGTCAATCCTTGTTCCTCAAAACTGTTTGGTCATATCTGAGTTTCTGCATGTTTTTCTCAAGTATGACACGCCAGTCAAAGACTTGGTAATATAACTGGTGTTTCCAATTGTGTCATTCTATAAGGAGAACAGGTTCTTATTGAACTTATGCAAATAACTATATTGCCATGAATATAAGACTCACTCATCAAGAATTTTCAAATTCTGGAGGGATCAGATGGGGAGAAAAAGATAAATGCTTCCATTTTGTTTACAAATTGCTGTAAGTCATAGTTGCTTAAGAGAAAAAAGTTTCCTTAAATGTGGAAAAACAAAGCATTAAAAATCAGCAATATTTCAAACAAAAAGTCATAAAAATTATAATGATCTTCATCAATTTATTTAGTCCCACGTAATCAATTTTTAATCTTGATCTACTGTTAGCAGCCTTATGAGGCCATCAGTTTCTCCATTAGAGTTCTGTAATTTCTTACCCAGCTCAGTTTTATAATCTGAAAGATATCAGAAAACTATATTTTAGAGCAAGTGTCAGAGTCCTTTCCATGAATCTCTCTGAAGATGAAACATATTTGCAAAAACATCAGAGTAAACAATAACTGTTTGCAATAACTGTCAAAGATGGCAATTGACAAAGGCACTTGGCTATTTCTGTAACATACAAAACTTTGAGATAATAGCTAGAATTGTGACTGGCAACCAGGACAGATCAGAATTTTTGGAATGTTATATAATTTTTTTAAAAAACACATATTAATAACCTTTACCCAAACAATATAACCTGAGAAAGTTTATCATTTGTTTGACAATGCTTCCCATGTAATTTAACATACTAAATAAATCTAATTAGTTTACTATCTTCCTCTTTATAGAAAGAGAGAACAAATTCTTTGAGAAGTCCCAGGGCAGATTGGAAATTCTCAAAATTTTCTTTTTTAAGTAAAAAGAAAGACTTTAATTTTGGAGGCAGTTCATCAAAAATATCAAAAACTTTTAAAACACTTAGTCAAATAGGAAACAATGCTTACTTATCCGTTCAATCAAAGTGACAACAGAAACAGTCAAAAAAACCTTAATAGAGAGACCTCAGTCTTTTGAACATAAGAAATTAACAAAATGTATATTTTCTGTCTTTTAGGTAGACTTACTCAAAGGTAAAGAAAAATCTTTTATAACCTCTTTATCAAGAGCAGACCAAAAGTTCACAAAAATTACCTTTCTAAGGGAGAGAAAGCCAAATTCTAATTTTGTACCAGCTTACTTTTGATATTTAAACTTCTTACTTTATTAAATTCACTTCAGTCTTAGCCAATTTGACCATGCATAAAACTCTTTCCTCAGGGTTTTACTTCCAAAAACCTTATGACATTTGATTTTTATATTCAGAATTTGTCTCTTGGTTTCTTTCCTAGTACGTTAGGACAAATTTATCTTTCTTAACAAAACAAACAAAAATATCTATTTTTTGCACCTTCTTTACTGAAAACATACATTTTATGTTTCTTGTGTGTAGACTTTTTAGAAATATGTGCTTACTCATAGAAAATTTCTCAGCACACACAAAATATGTTTATCAGCAAACCCAAGCATTTTTCAGTTTCTCTGAAACAAGAAGCCAAAGGCAGGCAAATCTATTCTTAGTAATCAATTTCTAATATTTTGTCTTTCATGGAAATGACCTAGATACTCAACAAGTTTTTATCATTTAACTCAATTTAGCAAAACTCTAAAGTTTTAATTTACCAAAAAGATTTGGGTAGCTGTTTTTCAAGCATATGTACTATAAAACATAATTATCATACCCCAAAACTCTTACCCATTTTTATCTATCTAAATTATTTGCTCCCCAAGATTATGTTTATATTACTCACAAAAGCTTCATGTGACATTAAAGCAGTTAGCCATCATCTTAAGTTGTTTTAAATACATTCACCATAATACAGAATTATTGTTAAAAAGTTCCCCCCAAAACCTTTATCCTTTTCACATCTATTTAGTTTACTTGTTCCCAATAATTGTATTTAGATTGCCTACAAAACCCTCATGAGACATCAGACAAAAATAAGTTATTATTTTTTGCCAACAAATTTTGTAACAGAGATAACATGTTTGCACCATATCCAATGTTGATAACTCTGAAAACATGTTTATTTTAGTCAAGCCAATAAACATAAACAAGCTTTCACTTACCAAAGACCATTTATACCATGTTAACTTGAAAGACATTTGAGTTAGTTTCTGTTACATTTAGAAATAATTTATATAAGCACTTCAAGCCAATTAAATAGAGATCCTTTAGAAATTATATCATCTGGAGGCAGACAAATAGAGAGAGAGAGACTTATGCACAGACAGACACAAAAAAAGATCTTTAAAATTTCCAGGTCTCTGGTACAAAACTCAGAACAATTGGATACAAATTGCTCCTTGGCAGATGGACCTGCTCCGATGGCCAAAGGTTTTTATTAAAGATTCTTTTCTTTTTGTTGTAAGGATCCTTTTTAGAGCCATATTTGAAATAATTTTGTCATTTAGAAGCTTTTGCATGTTATTCAAAGACTGCATTCCATTGTCTCTGAGTGGTTTTGCATCTCTTTTAAGGGTGACCCTTAGGATGGACTCATCTGAAACAGAGGTTCTCTAGAATGGCCATTGTAATTTCAAATTATCTCAAAAGTTTACCTATTTTCACTTGCTTAACTTTAGATCAGGAATTTTGGAGGAGTTGAAGTGGGGAGCTCAGCGAGAGAGGAGAGAAGAGTGGCAGATTTGGTTTCATTTTGCTATCATGGCTGCTGGTGCAGCTGGCACTCTCCAACCTGGCATGCTTTTTATTTAATTATTTTCATTTAAAGAGGCAGTAAGGTATTCCTGATTTCATTTAGAAGCCTCAAAAAATTAAAATAGGCTTCCCATTAATTCTTTAATTTTATAGCCAGTTTTTTCCAATTGCATATGCAAATAAACCAGTTTGAGTAATCTGAAATTACCTCATTTTGGCCATTTTAAAGTGACATCTCCTTTAGCATGTTTAATTAACATTGCCTGAAGGATAGATCTATATTCTTTTTTTTAATTAAAAAAATTATTGTCATAAAATTGGTTTATAACATACAAATTTCAGGTGTACATCATTATACTTCTATTTCTGCATAGATTATATCATGTTAACCACCCGAATTCTAATTACAATCCATCACCACACACATGTGTCTAATCATCCCTTTTGCCCTCCTCCCTCCCCGCTTCCTGTCTGGTAACCACCAATCCAATCTCTGTCTCTATGTGTTTGTTTTTTGTTGTTTTTATCTTCTATTTATGAGTGAGATCATACAGTTTTTGACCTTCTCCCTCTGACTTATTTTGCTTGGTATAATACCCTCAATGTCCATCCATTTTGTCACAAATGACTGGATTTCATCATTTCTTATGGCTGGATAGTATTCCATTGTGTATATATACCACATCTTCTTTATCCATTCATCCCTTGATGGGCACTTAGGTTGCTTCGAAGTCTTGGCTATTGTGAACAATGCTGCAATGAACACAGAGGTACATGTTTCTTTACATATTGATGCTTTCATGTTTTTTGGATAAATACCCAGCAGTGGAATAGTTGGATAGTATGGTAGTTCTATTCTTAATTTTTTGAGGAATTTCCTTACTGTTTTCAATAGTGGCTGCGCCAGTTTGCACTCCCACCAGCAGTGTATGAGAGTTCCCTTCTCTCCACATCCTCTCCAACACTTGTTTCCTGTCTTGTTAATTATAGCCATTCTGATGGGAGTGAGGTGATATCTCATTGTAGTTTTGATTTGCAGTTCCCTGATAGTCCTTTCAACAAATCAGGGCTCCCTCTGAACTAACTCCAGTAACCTGCAGAAAAACCCCTGAAACAGAGGCAAACTACATATTCACACACACACATACACCAGTATCAAAACAAATAGAGCTCAGATTTCCTCTCCGAGTGAGATCTCTCATCCTTTCAACAAATTAGAGCCCCCCTGAACAAAATCCGGTAACCTGAGACAAAACCCCTGAAGCAGAGGCAAACAAATGAAAGGAAAAATGACTCAGTCAGTTTTAATGAGGAAATGCACCAAAAGGACATCTGTTCCAAACCAGAAGTAAAAACAAACAAATCTAGAGCCTGTTTCCTTACCACAAGAAAAATGAGCCTAGGGTCATGGTGTTGGGTCAAATGGAAAGTACCAGGGACAGTCCTTAGGGCAAATCACCTAGGCAGATGCTCGGCTGCTTCCCAGGAAATCCCAGTCATCCCAGGGCTGTGGAGCCATGGACAAAGAGCCTCCTGGCTGGCTCATCAAATTTTTACTGAATGCATACACAGGTTCACTTACTCACCACACAGGAGAGTCAATAACTGGAGTGCCAGGCTTGTGGCAAGGCATTGAAGGCAGTCAGACAAGGAGAGGGGAGTTAAAACACAGATTGACCTCCTTGAAGGGAAAATGTTTTTTTTTTTTTTTTTTTTATCAGGTTTTAGGTAGGGGAGGGGGAGCATGTGGCCTTTCTGATTGGCACCTTCCCGCAAGCTAGCATTTAGCCTTGAAAACTGAATTTCTTTTCCCTTGACTCTCTGGACTTTTCTAGTTAGTTTTCATTTTCAGCTTCCATTTGGACTTGTGAGGCTGAATCTTGACATCTGGACCTTGACTTCCTATGACAGACAGCTCACTCATATACTAAGGAGGGACAGAAAGACCTGGTTAGTTTTTTTAAAAAGTTGATTATGCTGAGTATGCACAGCTGCAGTTAGCAAAGTTTATCTCAAAGTTTTTGCTGTAGGGAAGATTTTAAATTCTTTGTTCTTGGTTTCAAGCTGACTATACTGAAGATGGATAATGGGTGATGTGAGTAGATGACATGAAGCTCAAAGCTGGATATTTTTACGGAAGAAGGTGGGCTAACAGTCTGAAAGCAGCAATAAGAAGGAAGGAAGACAAAATCTCACTTAGGATAGAGAAAACAGTCACTAATTGAGAGAGTTGCAAGGAAAGCTTCATTTGCACAGGGGAGAGACAAATTTCAGTTAAAGAAAGAAGGTGAAGGACATCTTCCCCAAAGGACAGTTTCCCCAAAGAAGTTGAGATTACAGAATATTTGGTTGATAATTGACCATGAATTTCAAAGGCACAAGAGATAGTGTTTCATGAGATGGGGGAGGGCAGAATATGTGCTCAGAGAAAGAAGATGAATGTCTGATTCCTAGAAGAAACTGCGATTTCAGAGGATTTGATTAATAATTGACCATGAATTTCAAAGGGAACAGAAATAGAGTTTCATGATATGGGGAAGGGTGGATTATGTGCTCAACAATAGTAATAATGTCCAGAGCTTGGTGAGGGGAGGGATGTGTTGGAATGACTTGGATTCTCAGGTCTTTTGTGGTTACCAACATGGATGGGATCAAGGTGATGATGGGATTAGCCCTAAATACTCCAAGGCAGAGGAAAGTGGGGCTGCTGTGAGGGTTGAGAAGGAACATGGGAATCTTGCCAGGTGGACACAGCATTCTGGGGCTCCCACTGGGATCTTGCTTATGGGTGAATATTTCCCTGAAGAAGGTAGTTACTCTGAGTGTGGAGAAATGCCCTCTTGAACTCAGCTAGCAGAAGATTGGTTTTGTCTGATTGTGCTGGCCCTAATTTGAAGGGGGCCTGCTGATGAAAATGACATTTTCATAATTGAAAATTTTGTTAATGACAATTCATAACTTTAAGTGCTTTTATTATAACACATAGGAATGAAGGCAATAAACTAAGCATTTTACTCAAGAAGCTAGAAAATGGAAAAGAAGAAAAGCATTAAGAAAGATAAAAACTGAAACTAATCTTTTGAAAACAGACTAACAGTGGGATTGATAAATAAATAAAAATGTTCATCTTCTTTCTGTTTTCCTGCAGAGATTATTGGCAAAATCTGGAAGACTAATTAGAGGGGAAAACACAAACAAGTAAGAGTAAGTTGTATGACCACAGTTGAAGAGTTGATTACATGAATCTACTTTTTATAACACCTGGCTAATAAACTGTAAAATATTGGTGGCATTAACACTGTTTCTGAGAAAACATGAATGACCAAAGTTGAATTAAGGATAGATAGAATCAGGAAGTAATTCAAAAACTGTGGAGGATGTTAAAAATATGTCATTAAGTGCATTCATTTCCTAGGGCTGCCATAACAAAGTACCACAAAATGGATGGCTTACAACAGAAATTTATTCTCTACATTTTTGGAGATTAGAAGTCTGAAATCAAGGTGTTGGCAGGCAGGGCCAGCTCTCTCTGAAAGCTTAAGGGGAAAACCTTCCTTACCTCTCCAGTTTCTGGTAGTTCCAGGCATTCCTTGGCTTGCATCCTCATTCACTCCAATATCTGCATCCTCCCTGTGCTTCTGTGTCTTCACATGCCCTTCTCCTCTGTGTGTGTCTGTGTTTGTATCTTTTCTTCTTATAAGGACACTAGTTCATATTGGATCAAGGGCCTACCCCACTCATATTATCTAATTACATCTGCAACAACCCTATTTCCAAATAAGATCATGCTCTGAGGTTCCAGGAAGGACATAAACTTTTGGGGAACATAATTCAACCCAGTACATCAAAGAACTAGCCACAAAATACCCTGGGTCTAGAGTGTCTTTCAAACATTTGAATGTCAGATAACCTCTTCTATTTAAACTTTCCAGAGCATGGTAAATGATTTTTAACAGTGTTAGGTCAGAAATTTTTAATGAAGTCCAATTTATCTGTTATTTCTTTCATAGATTGTGAATTTGGTGTTGTATCTTAAGATTATCTAGATCTTCTCCTATGTTATGTTATCTTCTTGGAATTCTATTGTTATGTTTTACATTTAGTCCTGTGATCCATTTTTGAGTTAGTTTTTGTGAACGGTGCAAAGTGTATGTCTAGATTCATATTTTTGCATGTGGATGTCCAGTTGTTCTGGCACCGTTTGTTGAAAACACTGGCTTTGCTTCATTGTATTGCCTTTGCTCCTTTGTCAAATATCAATCGATGATATTTATGTGGGTCAATTTCTGCTCTCTCTATTCTGTTCTGTTGATTGGTTGTTCTTTTCTTTCACCAAAACCACATTATCTTGATACTGTAGTTTTAGAGCAAGACTTGAAGTTGAGTGGTGTCAGTCTTCTGACTTTATTCTAATCCAATATTGTGTTGGCTATTCTGGGTCCTTTGTCTTTCCATACAAACTTTTGTCAGTATTCACAAAATAACTTTCTGGGATTTTGATTGGGATTGCATTGAATCTATAGATCTAGTTGGGAAGAACTGACATCTTGACAATATTGAGTCTTCTTACTGTGAACAAGAAATATCTCTTCATTTATTTAGTTCTTCCTTGATTTCTTTCATCAGAATCTTGTATTTTTTTCTCATATGTGTTGTGTACATATTTTGTTAGATATTCACCTAAGTGTTTCATTTTTTGGTATTAAAGTGAATGGTAATGTGTTTTCAATCTCAAATTCCACTTGTTCATTGCTGGTATATATGAAAATGATTGACTTTTGTATATTAACCTTGTATCTTGCAACCTTGCTATAAGCACTTATTGGTTCTAGGAGGGTTTTTTGGTCAATTCTTTAAGATTTTCTGCATGGACAATCATGTCATCTGCAAACAAAGACCATTTTATTTCTTCCTTTCCAATCTCTATACCATTCTTTTCTTTTCTGGTCTTACTGCATTAACTAGAATATCTAGTACAATGTTGAAAAATAGCAGTTAGACAGGAAATCCTTTCCTACTTCCTGACCTTATCAGGAAAGCTTTGAGTTTATCACCATTAAGTATGATGTTAGGTGTAGGTTTTTTGTAGATATTCTTTATCAAGTTGATGAAGTTCCCTTTTATTCCTAGTTTACTGAGAGATTTTATTAATGGATGTTGGACTTTGTCAAATGCTTTTTTGCATCTATTAATATAATCATGTAATTTTTTTCTTCTTTAGCCTCTTGATGTGATTAATTACATTATTTTATTTTTGAATGTTAGATTAGCCTTGCATACTAGGGGTAAATCCCACTTGGTTATAATGTATACTTCTTTTTATACATTGTTGGATTTGATTTACCAATATTTTGTTGAGAATTTTTGCATCTATATTCATGAGAGATATTTGCCTATAGTTTCCTTTTCTTGTAATGCCTTTTGTTTTGTTATTAGAGTAATTCTGGTTTCATAGAATGAGTTAGGAAGAATTTTCCCTGCTTCTATCTTCTAGAAGAGATTGTAGAGAATTGTTATAATTTCCTCCTTAAATGTTTGGTAGAATTCACCAATGAACCCATCTGGGCCTGGTACTTTCTGTTTTGGAAGATTGTTAATTATTAATTCAATTTCTTCATATATATAGGCCTATTCAGATAGTCTAATTCTTCTTGTGTGAGTTTTGGCAGATTGTGTATTTCAAGGAATTGGTCCATTTTATCTAGGTTATCAAATTTATGGGGCATAGAGTTGTTCATAGTATTCTTTTATTATCCTTTTACTGCCTATGGGATCTCTAGTGATGTTACCTCTTTCATTTCTGATTTAGTAACTGCATGTTCTCTCTTTTTTTTTTTTCTTAGCTTAGCTAGAGGCTTATTGATCTAATTGATGTTTTCATAGGATCAGCTTTTGGTTTTGTTGATTTTCTCTGTTGAGTTTCTGCTTTCAATTTTATTAATTTCTGCTCTAATTTTTATCATTTCTTTTCTTCTGCTTACTTTGGGTTTAATTTGCTCTTCTTTTTCTAGTTTCCTAAGGAGGAAGCTTAGATGATTGATTTTAGATTTTTCTTCTTTTCTGATATATGCATTCAAGGCTATAAATTTCCCTCTAAGCACTGCTTTTGTTGCATCTCACATATTTTGATAAGTTGTGTTTTCATTTTCATTTATTTCAAAATACTTTGAGACTTGCCAGCTCTCTTTCTGTTATTAATTCCTAGTTTAATTCCATGTGGTCTGAAAGCAGACATTGTATGATTTCTGTTCTTTTGAATTTGTTAAAGTGTGTTTTATGGCCCATAATGCAGTCTATCTTGGTGAACATTCCCTTTGAGCTTAAACAGAATGTGTATTCTGCTATTGTTAGATGAAGTAGTCTGTAGATGTCAATTATAATCAGTTGAGAGATGGTGTTTTTGAGTTCAACCATGTACTTAATGATTTTCTGCTTGCTGGATTTGTCCATTGTGATAGAGAGGTGTTGAAATCTCCAACCATAATAGTGGATTCATTTATTTATTCCTGCAGCTCTGACAGTTTTTACCTCATGTATTTTGACACTCTGTTGTTAGGCACATACCCGTGAAGGATTGTTATGTCTTCTTGGAGAATTGATCCCTTATCATTATGAAATGTCTCTCTTTATCTCTGATAACTTTCCTTTCTCTGAAGTCTGCTTTGTCTGAAATTAATATAGTTACTCCTACTTTGTTTTAATTAGTGTTAGCATGGTATATTTTTGTCCAACCATTTACTTTTAACCTATATGTGTTTTTACATTTAAAGTGAATATCTTATAGATATCATAAAGTTGAGTCTATTTTTTATAATTGTAACTGATATGGCCAAAATATAAATAAACACATTGACATATATAGGAGGCTAATGCCTCTAAGTATTTGAGCTTTAGTTCAATATCATTATTCTTTGTCCATGTTATCAAGTAGACAAACGAAACCAGGCTTTCAATCAATTAATTTATTCTTGGTATAAAACAAATCAGCATCCCCTCACTTTCTTATTTCTAGTACCTGTCATGCAACCAATTTCACAGCAGAATAAAAGTACTGGAAGAATACAAAAAGACAAAAAGGACTAATATTGCATCTCAATATCCTCTGACATTTATAACAGCCTACCCCATTAGCTAACTCAGACTACACATTATCTAGGATTTTAGAAACAGACTGATTGTTTTCTGGTGGTGGTATGTTTCATCCTGTGGTTAAAGAAATTTTTATGAGTTACAAACTCCCATCCCAGATAACTCAACTCTTGAAGGGGGCTTCTAATTCTTTTGTAGTTATCAAGTTACCTTGCAAAAACACCTTTGCAGACTATCAATATACAACTTAATACCAAGTTATTTATTGGGCACTCCTTACATAACATGGGCTACTGGTTCTAAATTTTTTAGTTTCAGTGCCACTTTGCACTCTTAAAATTAATAATAAGGATCTGAAAGAGCTTTTGTTAATGTGGGAAATATATATGAAATTAAAGCTGAGAAAATTAATTTAAAATAGGAACAAACCCATTTTATGTGAACATAAAGAAAATATTTCTTATGAAAAATAGTTCCATTTTCCAAAACAACAAAACCATAGAGAAGAATTGCATTGTTTTATTTTATATTTTTAGCAAATACCTTTATTGTCTGGGTTAGTATAACCTATCTGGATCTTCATCTCTGCCTCTGTATCCAAACTGTAGTCTCTGAAAAACTCCTCTGTACATTTATGAGAGAATCAAAGTAAGAAAAGGCAAATAGTAACTTAGGATTATTATAAAAATAGTTTTGAACTTAGAGGACCCCTGAAAAGTTCTTGGGGGACCTACTAGGCATCTCCAGACCAAACTTTGAGAATGACCAACACAGGCCCTGTCTCTTAATCTGAATCGAGGTGTTTAATATGTCCTTGAGTGAGTGATGATCGCCTATCAATATCAATATCACAAATAATATTGTGGCTAAGCTCAGAAAAATTCAACATTCATAAAGAAACAGGAAGGAGAAGATTGACTGCTATTGCCTTTAGTCTTCAAGATTTCTTCATGAACTTTTAACAACAGAGCAATTGATATAGTTCCCTGAGTGTGTAGACTGGTAGAGAAATATCTTATTTTGTCAGATACTCAAGAAAATCCTCAATCTTTCTTCTCTGAACAAAAGATATACTAATTTTCAGTTGACTCATGGTAGATGAAATAACATAATTTTATTCATGTAGTCTCTTATTTTCTTTGAAAATACATTGGGAAATCTGCTGATAACCTCTCTGGTTGGTTTTTTTTTTTTTTTGGTTGGATTGTTTTTATGGACTGGTTTTGATGTGACATTAAAATGGAATGAATTAATTTCTTAAAAAGAGTTTTCTTTTTAACTCTTGTTATGATGATAGAGTTTCTCTATGAAATATCCTAAGGAAAGGACTACACTGCTATTATGCAAATTTTATTTTACTTAATTTTATTTATCTGAATATTCAAACTCTCTGCAGTGGCCATATATTATTTATGCAAATTGACAGAAAAGTTGGAAAGAATATATAGAAAAAGAACAAAAATCCAAATAATGAGTAAGAAAATGGTAGCTGTGAAAAGCAAAAATAGAGAACCTCCAAATGAATGAAAACCAATAGCCAACATAGAAGACCTCTATGGGAAAATTAATGGAGTCCTATATTTCATGCAAAAGTAAATTAAAAAAAAAAAGGTGTTTGTGAAATATATGAACTATTGGGGTAAAGAAAAAAATCCCACACCCCTCCAAATTGAGGTAAAATAAAACAGCACAATCATTCCAGTAGTGCAAAGTGATATCTTGTGGTCTTAATTTGCATTTTCCTGGAGACTAGTGATGTTGAATATCTTTTCATGTGCTTACTAGTCATTCATACATATACTTTGCTGATATGTCTATTCAACTATTTTGTCTACTTTTAAATTTGGTCATTTGTTTAATTTTTGAATTCTAAGAGTCCTTTATATATTCTCGATACATGTCCTTCATCAGATTTATGATTTGAAAATATCTTTTCCCATTTTGTGGCTTGTCTTTCCATTTTGTTAATATCTTTTGATGCACAAAAGTCTTAAATTTTGGTTAAGTTCAGTTTATCATTTTTCCTTTTATTGAATGTGCTTTTGGTGTTGGATTTGAAAAATCTATGCCTGGCCCAAGGACATGAAGATTTCCTCCTATATTTTCTTCTAACAGTTTTATTGATATTGCTTTCTTTTATTTTTCCTTTTTTGTTGATAAGTATATGTAAGAAATGAATGCCTTATAGACTGCTGGTGGGAATGTAAAGTGATGCACCACTTTGAAAAGGTTTGACAGTTTCTTTAGAACTTAAACATAAATTTACCAAACAACCCAGCAATTACTGTATTTGTACATATATATTCATAGCAGTATTATTCATAATAGCAAAAAGTGGGAGAATATATATATCCATCAGCTGGTGAATGGATAAACAAAAATTGATATATCCATAAAATAAATTTGATTATAAAAATGAATGAAGTACTGACATGTGCTACAACATAGATGGACCTTAAAAATTTTTTAAGTAAAAGAAGCAAGATGCAAAATATCACATATCATATGATCTCATATATATGAAATGTACAGTAAAGGCAAACCTATAGAGACAGAGGGTAGATCAGAGGTAGCTTGAGGATAGGAATAGAACAGGACAGTGGTAGCAAATGGTCAGATGGAATCTTTTTGGAGTAATATAAAACTAATAAGTTTGAACATTTTTTATGTGCTTCCTGGCCTTTTGTGTATCTTCTTTTGTGAAGAGTCTGTTTAAATCTTTTGCCCATATTTTAAATTGTGTTGTTTATCTTATTATTGAGTTTTAAACCTCTTTATATATTCTGGATATAAACTAGAATTTAAGGCACTATATGTCAATCAAGATAGAAAGGATCACTATATATTAATAAAGGACTCAATTCACCAGGAAGACATAACTGTAAACTTGTAGGCACCAAATGACTTAGCTTCAAAATATGTAAAGCAAATGTTGACAGAATGTCAAGATAAATCTATTGTCATGGTGGGAGATAACACACTTGTCCTGGTGGTCAATAGAACAAGAAGGCCAAACAATCATTAAGATTTAGAAGATGTGAACCACAAAAATAACAGGTTTAAGCTAATGGACATATATGTGACATTTCACTTAACAATTGGAGAATACACATTGTTTTCAAGCACATATGGGTCATTTACAGAAGTGGATCATACACTAGGCAACAAGGCAAGTTTGAACAAAGCAGACAGCATTAACTGACCATAGGCAATTAAGTTCTAAAGCATACTACATACGAATTTTATATCATGACATTCTGGCATTTGCTTGGAAATCTAGTGTTAAATATTATTTTCAAAGATATGTTTGTAAAGTAAATAAAAACAGTTTTAAATAACCCATAGATTAAAGAAGAAATCATGAAGAATTATAGAGTACTAAATGTGCTTCAAAACAATACATGTCAAACTTATGAATACAGCTAATGCTGAACTTAGAGGACAATCTATAGCTTTAAAATGTTAATTAAAAGAAGAAAAAGGGCTTATAATAAACGATCTAAGCATTTAGCTTTTAAAAATTAAAAGAGCAACATAATAAACCCAGAGAAATTAGAAGAAATGAACGCATAAAGTAAAGAACAGTCATTAATAACACTGGTGGTGAATATTCAAAAGAAGGGATAAAAAAATCAAGTCCATTTTCTGAAAGGTCTAAATAAATCCATAAAAATCACTCTGACAAAACTGAGCAAGAAAAAGAATAAAAGGCACAAACAAATAATGCTAAGAATGAAAATGCAGACCTAACTATAGATATGGGAGAAAAGAAGATAAAAGATATTATTAGCAACTTATCATTAATAAATTTTTAAATTTAGGTAAAATTATTGAATTTTTAGAAAAAGTAAGTTACAAAACTGATACAAGAAAAAGTAGAATACCAAAATGGCTTGATATCTATAAAGAGAACATTAATTAACCATTAAAAACCTTCTCACAATGGGGGCCACCCGGTGGCGCAGCGGTTTAGTCCACGCTTGGCAGCCCAGGGTTTGCGAGTTTGGATCCCGGGCGCCCGCCGACGCACTGCCTGTCAGCCATGCCGTGGTGGCGTCCCATATAAAGTGGAGGAAGATGGGCACGGATGTTAGCCCAGGGCCAGTCTTCCTCAGCAAAAAGGGGAGGATTGGCAACAGATGTTAGCTCAGGGCTGGTCTTCCCCCCCCCCCAAAAAAAAAAACCTTCTCACAAAAGAATAATTGGGGATTATATTTTGCATACTGCTCTCAGGGAAGTATCTTCTGGAAAGTACTTTTGAATTAAGTTCTGAATTATGTTAGAGAAAAAGAGCCAGGCAAATGTCTAGGAGAACATCACTCAAGCAGAGGGAACAGCTACTGGGAAGGCATTATATGGAGACAGCTTATAGTATTTGAAGAGAAGCAAGTACTAGTAGACCCAGAGTATAGTGAGCCAGAGGGAAGTAGCTGGAGTATAAGGTCAAGGAGGCAGAAAGAGAACTTTCAGGTAGAGCTTTTTGTGCCATGGCTTACAGTAGAAATAAATGCTTTCTATAGGAATTTGGGTTTTACTCTGCATGCAATAAAAAGTCATTAGAGGGTTTCATGTAAAGAAATGATGTGGTTTGATTTATATTTTTAAAAGATAATTCTGCTTTCTTGTGAATACACTATAGAGTACAAGAGAGGAAGTGGACATATACGTTAGCAGGGTCTCACAACATTCCAGGTGAGCACAGATAGAGGTATGCTCAAAGATCATACTGGAGAGGGATTAGACATGCGCAGATTTGGGATGTATTTTGGAGGTATACCTGACAGATGAACTGGATATGAGGATTGCAAAATGAGAAAGTTAAAATGAGATAACATTTTCAAATATGTCTAGAATCTAGTCAAATTTCAGAAGTAGCCAGGTTATAATACAGACAATATATTTTAATTAATTTCATAAGGTAAGGAAAATCATATATGGAATGAATTTCTGCATCAAATAAACATAAAGATTTACAAAATACATAGTTATAGGTGAATCAGAAGAGATGTAGATCAGTTTCTAAGGTCAAAGAATGACAAATGCGGGACCTTCTATCAGTTGGAATTCTTTGAGGAATAGAATTTTTTTGCAACAGTATTATTCACTTTTAGGCCAACTAAGATGAATTTAAGGTCTTTACCTAGAAAAATATCTAGCTTTCAGTGAGAAATACCATGGGTTGTGGAAGCAGGGTTCACATAGAGGACCACAGCAATTCCCTTGCTCTCTCAGGATTGCTGAGGACAGAAGGCAGATCTGGCTTACAACACAGCTTTAGTGAGAACCTGGCCATTAGTCTAACTCATTTAAACTAAAAGTCACTTCTTGCTTCAAAATACCTCGTTTGATTATTAAAGATTAGAAATGAGAACTGTAGGGGAGATTTTTTAAAAATAGAAAAGACCGAAGTTCAATCATTACTGATGTAGATCCTGGGATTCACTCTAACAGAGCTCATGTTTGCTTTCAGATTTGTACTACATTCATTTGGGAAAGAACTGTTCAACTTTGGGACATCTGCTCAGGGGATAAAAAGAATGATGAACAAGGGGCAAGAAATGCCATTGCTCAGAAGACTGACTCCTTCCTGTTTGTTGGGCTGTGTCTGTCACGTTCATTATAAGGTAAGTAGAAGTATTTGCAAAGAAACGACCAACCTAATGCTGCTAAGTAGCTAAATTATACATACAGTAATCATTACGGACAATGACTACGTGATTTAGTGATAACTATATGGAAAACACATTTGTTACTGAGTGCTTGTATATTCAATTTTGTTATATTTCTTTTCAGTTCAACTAATATGTCAAAACTCTCAGGCTGCAATGTAATTATGACATTTAATCGATTATCAAATGAGAAAATTATATGGAAATTTGTTGTTTTGGGAGAGTTTGGGTTTATAACAATTCTGTTACCTGAAAAGCTATTGGCCCTAAGCACAAAATTTCCTTTTTCTGATTCACTTCACTGGTTCATGCCAACCAACGCCTATCTACAACCAATCCTCTGAAAGAAAAGTGAAACACCATCTAATAACGTAAGACTTACTGGATGTTTGTCATTGTGGAGACAGTCTTTTGAGATAATCAATCAATTTCCTTCTCTCTTACATGTCATGGTAATGGGAAGACAAAAACTTAGAATTTTTCTGTTATTTACCAATTGTTTTTCTTATCTTTATTGAAAAAATCTTTCTTAACTAAATGTATCTGTTATAAAATGTTAGCCATATAAGCTAATGATGATGTAGATGATAATCTTGTAACACAGCATCATTTTATTAATCTAAATTTACTTTATTTAAAGTTTAATATAATTAGACCTGGATTGAATTTGTAAACCTCTTGTACACCTTCTGTGCAAAAAAAAAAAAAAAGAAAAAATTACTAAGCAAATTAATGTAGGCATTTCATGAGACAGGTGCCATGCTCAAGAAAAGCATTCTTAAAGATGTGTTTTTAACAAAGAAAGCACAAAAGCAGGTCAAATAGGTTCTCCATTTAGGGACATTTTGTAGATGATAGGTATATCCCAAAATCTGCTTTTCTTCAGAGATATTGGGTATTTCTATCTTTTGTGTGTGTGTGTGAGGAAGATTAGCCCTTAGCTAACATCTGTTGCCAATCCTCTGCTTTTTTCTGAGGAAGATTGGCCCTGGGCTAACATCCTTGTTCATCTTCCTCTACTTTATATGGGACACTGCCACAGCATGGCTTGACAAGTTGTGTGTCAGTCTGCACCCAGGACCAAACCTAGGAACCCTGGGCCACCAAACGGAGCATGTGAACTTAACCATTACACCACCAGACCAGCCCCGGGATATTTCTATCTTTTAAATCCAAGGAACTTTCCTTTCAAGTAATATAGTGAGTTTTTATAATAGCAATAGTAACAATAATGCATATTTTTATATTTACCTTCTAAGATTGATCTTAATTTTTTCTTTTAAAATATCAGACTTTTAGCTAAGACATGTGATCATATGTAATTTTGGCACTGAATGTGGATCTAATTTTTGCTTTTTTTAATTTAGTTTTTTATTGATATCTTAATAGCTTATAACATTGTGAAGTTTAGTTGTACATTATTGTTTGTCACTCACCATATAAATGCTTCCCTTCATCACTTGTGCCCAACCTCCCTTCCCTTGCCCCTGGTAACCACCAAACAGTTCTCTCTATTTGTGTGTTAGTTTATATTCCACATATGAGTGAAATCATGCAGTGTTTGTCTTCCTCTCTCTGGCTTATTTCACTTCACATAATACTCTCCAGGTCCATCCATGTTGTTGTGAATGGGAGAAATTTGTCTTTTTGTATGGCTGAGTAGTATTCCAGTGTATAGATATACCACATCTTCTTTATCCAATCATCTGTTGTGGGACACTTGGGTTGCTTCCACTTCTTGGCTATGGTGAATAATGCTGCAAAAAACGTAGGGGTGCATAAGCTTCTTTGGATTGTTGATTTCAGGTTCGTTGGATAGATACTCAATAGTGGAAAGCTGGATCATAATGTATTTCTATTTTTAAGTTTTTGAGGAATCTCCATACAGTTTTCCATAGAGGTTGCACCAGTTTGTATTCCCACCAGCAGTGGATTAGGGATCCCTTTTCTCCACAACCTCTCCAACATTTGTTGTTTTTTGTCTTGGTGTTTGTGACCAATCTAACAGGTGTAAGGTGATATCTTAGTGTAGTTTTGATTTGCATTTCCCTGATGATTAGTGATGTTGAACATCTTTTCATGTGCCTGATGGCCTTCTGTATATCTTCCTTGGAAAAATGTTCATATCCTGTGCCCATTTTTTGATTGGGTTGCCGGTATTTTTTGTTGTTCTGTTGTGTGAGTTCTTTATATATTATGGAGATTAACTCCTTGTCAGATATATGATTTGTAAATATTTTCTCCCAGCTAGTGGGTTGTCTATTCATTTTCATCCTGGAGTCACTTGCCTTGTAGAAGCTCTTTAGTCTGTTGAAGTCTCACTTGTTTATTTTTTCTTTTCTTTCCCTTGTCCGAGTAGGCATGGAATCCAAAAAGATCCCTTTATGACTGATGTCAAACAGTGTACTGCCTATATTCTCTTCCAGGAGTTTTATAGTTTAAGGTCTCACTTTCAGGTCTTTGATCCATTTTGAGTTAATTTTTGTGTATGGTGATATAAAGTGGTCTACTTTCATTCTTTTGCATGTGGCTGTCCAATTTTCCCAGCACCATTTGTTGTAGAGACTTTCTTTTCTCCATTGTCAAATATTAGTTGTCCATAGATGTGTGGTTTTATTTCTGGGCTTTCAATTCTGTTCCATAGATCTGTGTGTCTATTTTTGTACTAGTACCATGCTGTTTTGAATACTATGGCTTTATGGTATATTTTGGAGTCAGGGATTGTGATGCCTCTGGCTTTGTTCTTTTTTTTTCAGGATTGCTTTAACTATTTGGGGTCCTTTGTTGCCCCATATGAATTTTAGTATTCTTTGTTCTATTTTTGTGAAGAATGACGTTGGGATCTTGATTGGAATTGCATTGAATCTGTAGATTGCTTTAGGTAGCATGGACATTTTAACTATGTTTATTCTTCCGATTCATATGCGTGGGACATTTTTCTATTTCTTTATGTCTTCATGGAGTTCTTTCAATAGTGTCTTATAGTTTTCATTATATAGGTCTTTCACCTCCTGGGTTAAAGTTACTCCCAGATATTTTATTTTTTTTGTGTGTGATTGTCAATGGGATTATCTTTTTGAGTTCTCTTTCTGTTAGTTCATTCTTGGCATATAGAAATGCAGCTGATTTTTGTAAGTTGATTTTATACTCTGCAACTTTGCTGCAGTTTTTGATTATTTCTAATAGTTTTCCAATGTATTATTTAGGGTTTTCTATATATAAGATCGTGTCATCTGCAAATAGTGAAAGTTTCACTTCTTCATTGCCTATTTGGAGTCGTTTTTTCCTTTTTCTTGCCTAATAGCTCTGGCCAAAACCTCCAGTACTATGTTGAATAAAAGTGGTGAGAGTGGGCACCCTTGTCTTGTTCCTGTTCTCAGAGGAATGGCTCTCAGTTTTTTCCCATTGAGTATGATGTTGGCTGTGGGTTTATCATATACGGCCTTTATTATGTTGAGATACTTTCCTTCTATAGCCATTTTGCCAAGAGTTTTTATCATAAATGGATGTTGGATTTTGTCAAATGCCTTCTCTGCATCAATTGAGATGATTAGGTGGTTTTTATTCTTCGTTTTGTTAATGTGGTGTATCACAGTGATTGATTTGCAGATGTTGAACCATCCCTGTGTCCCAGGTATAAATCCCACTTGGTCATGGTGTATGATCTTTTTGATGTATTCGGTTTGCCAATATTTTGTTGAGGATTTTTGCATCTATGTTCATTAGTGATATTGGCC
Source organism: Tapirus indicus (assembly GCA_031878705.1). Lineage (NCBI taxonomy): Eukaryota > Metazoa > Chordata > Mammalia > Perissodactyla > Tapiridae > Tapirus > Tapirus indicus. The sequence goes on along the minus strand of CM062933.1, from coordinate 38,088,267 downwards.
TGTAGTTTTCTTTTTTTTGTATTGTCCTTGTCTGGCTTTGGTATCAGCGTGATGTTGGCCTCATAGAATGTGTTAGGAAGTGTTCCACCTTCCTCTATTTTTTGGAAAAGTTTGAGAAGGATAGATATTAAGTCTTCTTTGACTGTTTGGTAAAATTCTCTGGAGAAGCCATCTGATCCTGGACTTTTACTTTTTGGGAGGTTTTTGATTACTGTTTCAATCTCTGTACTTGTGGTTGGTCTATTCAGGTTCTCTATTTCTCCTTGATTCAGTTTTGGGAGGTTGTATAAGTCTAGGAATTTATCCATTTCTTCAGATTGTCCAATTTGTTGTCATATAGTTTTTCATAGTATTCTCTTATAATCCTTTGTATTTCTGTGGAATCTGTTGTAATTTCTCCTCTTTCACTTCTAATTTTATTTATTTGAACCTTTTCTCCTTTTTTTGTGTGAGTCTAGCTAACGGTTTGTCAATTTTGTTTATCTTCTCAAAGAACCAACTCTTTGTTTCATTGATCCTTTCTACTGGTTTTTTTTTTAAATTTAAATTTAATTTATTTCTGCTCTAATTTTTATTATTTCCCTCCTTTGGGCTTTGTTTGTTGTTCTTTTTCTAGTTAGATGTAGTTTAAGATTGCTTATTTGGGATTTTTCTTGTTTGTTGAGGTGGGCCTGTATTGCTATAAGTTTCCCTCTCAGGACTGCTTTTGCTGCATCTCATATGAGTTGGTATGGTGTATTTTCACTTTCATTTGTCTCCAGGTATTTTTAAATTTCTCCTTTAATCTCATCAATAATCCATGCGTTGTTCAGTAGCTTGTTTAGTCTCCACATCTTTGTCACTTGCCCAGTTTTTTCCTTGTAGTTGATTTCTCATTTCATAGCCTATGGTTGGAAAAGATGCTTGTATAATTTCAATCTTCTTAAATTTACAGAGGCTTGCCTGGTTTCCCAACACATGGTTTATCCTTGAGAATGTTCCATGTGCACTTGAGAAGAATGTGTAATCTTCTGTGTAATGTGTTTTTGGGTGGAGTTCTCTGTATATACCTGTTAAGTCCATCTTGTCTAGTTTTTCATTTAAGTCTACTATTTCCTTATTGACTTTTTGGCTGGATGAACTATCCATTGATGTGAGGGGGGTGTTAAGGTCCCCTACTGTTATTGTGTTGTTGTTGATATCTCCTTTTAGTTTTGTTAATAGTTGCTTTACGTACTTTGGTGCTCCTGTTTGAGTGCATGTATATTTATAAGTGTTATGTCTTCTTGGTGGAGTGTCCCTTTTAACATTATATATTGCTCCTCTTTGTCTCTCATTACCCTTTTTATCTTGAAGTCTACTTTGTCTGATATAAGGATGGCAACACCTGCTTTGTTTTTATTTGCCATTAGCTTGGAGTATTGTCTTCCATCCTTTTACTCTGAGCCCGTGTTTGTCTTTAGAGTTGAGATGTGTTTCCTGGAGGCAGCCTATTGTTGGATCTTGCTTTTTAATGCATCCCACCACTCTGTGTCTTTTGATTGGAGAATTCAATCTATTTACATTTTGAGTGATTTTTGATATATGTGGGCTTAGTGTTGCTACTTAATTGCTTATTTTCCAGATCTTTTGCATTTGCTTTGTTTCTTGTCTTGTGTGATTCGGACTACCATTTCAGTTTGGTAGTTCTGTATGATGGTTTTCTTGGTTTTCTCTTTGTTTATCATATATGTCTCTGCTCTGAATATTAGTTTAGTGGTTACCATGAAGTTTGTATAAAAATTCCCATAGATGAGATAGTCTATCTTCTGGTGTCCTCTTATTTCCTTTTTCTAAGTTGATTCCATCCCTTTCCTCTTCCCCTTCTAAGTTTTTCTTGTGACAACTTATTCCATCTTGTGTTGTGATTTTGTGTTTATAGTGATGAGGTTATGTTTGTTTTTGGTGTTTTCCTTCCCTTGATCTTTGATGTCATAATTAAGTGTTTGCTAACCTATTCTAGTAGAGATCTGCAATTTATCTGATTTTTGTCTACCTATTTTCTCCTTGCTCAAAGCTTTGTATCCCTTTCTCTCTCTCTCTCTCTCTTTTTTTTTTTCAGGTATGAGGGCCTTCTTGAGCATTTCTTCCAGTGGGGGGTCTTGTGGCAATGAGCTCCCTTAACTTTTGTTTATCTGGGATAGTTATTTATTACTCACCATATCTGAAGGATATTTTCACTGGATAGAGTATTCTTGGCTGAAAGTTGTTATCTTTCAGAATTTTGAAGATATCATTTCACTCTCTCCTGGCCTGTAGAGTTTCTGATGAAAAATCTGCTGAGAGCCTGACTGGAATTCCTTTGTATGTTATCTTTTTTTCTCTCACTGCCTTTAATATTCTTTCTTTGTCTTTAACTTTTGCCAACTTTATTACAATGTGTCTTGGGGATGGCCTTTTTTGTTGTTGATATATTTAGGAAATCTATTGATTTCTTTCACTTGTATTTCCAGCTTCTTCTCCAGGTTTGGAAAGTTCTCAGCTATCATTTCTTTGAACAAATTCTCTGCTCCCTTCTTCTTTCTCTTCTCCTTCTGGTATACCTATAATTCATAAGTTGCATTTCTTAATTGAGTCAGATATTTCTCAGAGATTTTCTTCATTTCCTTTTATTCTTAGCCCTGTCTCCTCCTCCATCTGAAGTCTTTCTACATTGCTATCCTCAATAAAACTAATTCTTTCCTCCACATTGTCAGCTCGCTTCTTTAAAGATGCCAGATTTTCCTTTATCTCCTCCATTGTGTTTTTCATCTCTAACATTTCTGATTGGTTTTTCTTTATGGTTTCAGTCTCCTTTGTGAAGAAGCTCCTAATTTCCTTGAATTGTCTATCCATATTTTTTTGTAATTCATTGAGGTTTTTATGATAGCTATTTTAAATTCTCTGTCATTTGGGTTACAAGTTTCTGTGTCTTCTGGGTTGATTTCTGGGTGCTTGTCATTTTCCTTCTAGACTGGAGATTTAATGTATTTTTGCATAGTGCTTGAGGGTTTGTTTTTATTTTTCCTCATCCTGAAGATGTCTGGATGTAGATTCCACTTGCCACCACTAGGTGAGGTTCAATAACTGTGTGCTCCAAAACTGCTAAGATGCGTGGGTGTTCTGGCTGGACTGAAGTGCAGCTGGGTTGATGCATGGCTGGGCTGGAGCTCCACAGGTGCAGCTGTATCATGAGCCGGCAGCTGGGCTCGATCTCTGCTTGGTTGGATCCCTATGCTACAGCACCACTAGTCTTCGGTGCCTGGGAGTCATGCACTGGCAGTGGGGCTTTAATGCCACTGTGGTGGGTGTCACACACTGACCACCAAGCTGAAACCCCATAGGGCCAGTGCTGTACACTGCTGGGCTTGGGTGCCCAGCTGTCGCACACTGGCAGTGGGGCTGTAACTCCATGGAGTCAGGTGTCCTGTGCCGGCTGCCAGGCTGAAACACCACTGGAACAGGTTGCACAGGCCCGCTGGGCTTGGGCGCAGTTGTAGGCCTCCATCTCCACTGGGTTGAATCCCTGCATGCCTCCCCCAGCTGCAGCACTCTGGGCTCAGGAGTCAAGCACAGCCAAGCCTGGACACTGAGGGAGTGGGAGTGGCACTCACTTTCACCTTCCTGTTCCCAAGAGCTTCTCATTCGTCCCTCACTATCTGCTCTTCTGGAGTGTTAGTTTGGTGAGGACACCCCCACAACTCTTCCGTTCCTTCCATGTGGGGGTTCCCCACTGTGCAGAAACTTGGAGAGTGAAGGTTTTCCCACTGAGGGCCACCCCTCCCCCTCCTCTCTGAGAGCCATGCCTTCTCAGTCTCACCGCCACTGCTGTTGGGGAAGGAGGGGAGCCTTCCTTACCCGCTGCCTCTTCCCCTAGCATTTCCATCAACACTGCCATCAGATGTTAAGGCTGTGTGGGTCTTCCAGACATCCTATATGTAGTTTGAAAGACCTCCATTGATGTATGGATGACCTTTTTGTTGTATGTTAGCTTGGGAGAGTGTAGGGGAAAAGCTCACTCTGCCATGATGCTGATGTCACACCTCCTAAAAATCCTAATTTTGATGTCATTGAATTTATCAAATGTTTTACTCAAATTTTCTACTTCAAATATTTGTTTAAGAAGCTCTTCCCCACTCCTAGGTCACAATTTTTCTCCTAATTTTTTCTATTAGAATTAGCTAGTTTTACCTTTGATATCAATGTCTTAAATACAAGTAGAGTTTACTCTTGTATGTGGTGCTAAGGATCCAGTTGTATTTTCTCCATAAAGTGTGCCAGTTTTCCCAACACTAAAGAACCCACCCTTTCCCCATCAATAGGTGAACTGTGCTTAAATTTATACTGAGTTCTCTTATACATATGGACTTGTTTCCCAGGTCTTTCCTGTTCCTATGTCTTGTTTGTTCCTGTGTGAATACTACACTGTTTTTCCTATCAATGGCCTTGTAAAGATAAACAAATTAAACATGTAAATATGTGGTATATTATAAGGTGATAAATATTGTGTTTATATAAGAAAATAATGCAGCAAAGAAGATTGGAAGTTTTTTGAGTGAGGCTGAATTTTCAAATATGACCAACCAGAATGGCTTCACTGGGAATGTGGGACCCAATTTCAATAGGGACCTAAAAAAGGGGAGGGAGTAATCCATGCAGATATCTGGGGGAATCCAAATTGGAAATGATGAAGTAAAACTGTCTCTTTTGCAGATGACATGATATTATATATAGAAAATCCTAAAGGCTCCACTAAAAAACTGTTAGAACTAATAAATGAATTCAGGAAAGTTGCAGAATACAAAATCAATATATGAAAATAAGTTGCATTTCCATATACTAACAATCAACTATCAGAAAGAGAAATTAGGAAAACAATCCCATTTACGATAGCATCAAAAAGAATACAATCCCTAGAAGTAAATTTAACCAAGGAGGTGAAACACCTGTACATTGAAAATTACAAGACAGTGATAAAAGAAATTGAAGAAGACACAAATAAATGGAAAGACATTCCATGCTCATGGATCGCAAGAATTCATATTGTTAAAATGCCCATACTACACAAAACAGTTCACGGATTCAATGCAATCCTTATCAAAATTCCAATGGCATTTTTTTTATAGAAATAGAACAATCCTAAATTTTGTATGGAACCACAAAACACCCTGAATAGCCAAAGATATGTTAAGAAAGAACAAAGCTGGAGGCATTGCACTTCTTGGTTTAAATTATATTACAAAGTTATAGTAATAAAAACAGTGTGGTACTGGTGTAAAAACAGACAGATAGATCAATGGAACAGAATAGAGAGCCCAGAAGTAAACCCATGCATATATGTTCAATTAATTTATGAAAAAGAAGCCAAGAATATACAATGAGGAAACGATAGTCTCTTCAATAAGTGGTGTTGGAAAACTGGAAAGCCACTTGCAAAAGAATAAGACTGGACCACTATCTTACACTATACACAAACATCAACTCAAAATGGATTGAAGACTTGAACCATAAACTTGTAAGACCTGAAACCATAAAACTTGTGGAAGAAAATATAGGCAGTAAGCTCCTTGGCATTGGTCTTTGCAATGATATTTTTGGATATGACACCAAAAGCAAATGCAACAAAAGCAAAAATAAACAATTGGAACTAGATCAACCCAAAAACCTTCTGCAAAGCAAAGGAAATCATCAATAAAATGAAAAGGCAACCTACAGAATGGGAGACAATATTTGCAAATTATATATCAGATAAGGGATTAATATACAATATATAAAGAACTCATACAACTCAATAGCAAAGAAATGAACAATTCAATTAAAAAAATGGACAGAGAGCTAAATAGACATTCTTTCAAGAAAGACATACAAATGGCCAACAGGTACATGGAAAGGTGCTTAGCATCACTAATTGTCAGGAAAATGTAAATCGAAACCACAATAAGATATCACCTCACATCTTTTAGAATGGCTCTCACTAAAAAGACAAGAGATAGCAAGTATTGACCAGGATGTGGACAAAAGGAACACTTGTGCACTGTTGGTGACAATCTAAATTGATACAGCCACTGTGAAAAACAGTATGGGAGTTCCTCAAAAAATTAACAATAGAACTACCATATGATTCAGCAATTCCACTTCTGGGTACATATCTGAAGGAAACAAAAACAGTAATTAAAAAGGTATATGTATCTCTATGTCCATTGCAGCAGTATTTACAATAGCCAAGGCATGGAAACCACCTAAAGGTCCATTGATGGATGAATGGATAAAGAAATGTAGTATATATATATTATACCATGGAATATAATTCAGCCATAAACAAGAATGATATCCTTCCATTTGTGACAACATGGATGGAACTCAAGGGCATTATGCTAAGTGAAAAAAGTCAGATGGAGAACAATAAATACTGTATGATCTCACTTACATGTGGAATCTGAAAAAAAAACCAAACTCATGGAAACAAAGATTGGTGATTGCCAAAGACAGGGATGGGAGTGGAGGAAATGGGTGAGGGTAGTCAAAAGGTACAAACTTCCAGTTATACGATTAATAAGTCATGGAGATGTAATGTAGAGCATGGTGACTACAGTTAACAATACTGTGTTGTAGCTTTGAAAGTTGCTAAGAGAGTAAATCTTAAAAGTTCTCAAGAAAAAAATAATTTGTAACTATGTGCAGTGATGGATGTTAGCTAAAATTGTTGTGGTGATATTTTGCACTATATACACATATGAAACCATTATGTTGTACATCTTAAACTAATACAGTGTCATGTCAATTATATCTCAGTAAAACTGGGGATATTATTATTTTTTGTGTGTGAGGAAGATTAGCCCTGAGCTACCATCCTTTGCCAATCCTCCTCTTTTTGCTGAGGAAGACTGGCCCTGGGCTAACATCTGTGCCCATCTTCCTCTACTTTATATGGGACGCCGCCACAGCATGGCTCAACAAGTGGTGTGTTGGTGGGCACCCGGGATCCGCACCTGTGAACCCCAGGCGGCCAGAAGCGGAGCGCACGAACTTAACTGCTATACCACTGGGCTAGCCCCAGGAAATTATTTTTTTAAAAAAACCTTACTGATATTTATAACATAAAATCTGAAGGTTAAAATGTCAGTCCATATCCTCGTCCACTCCCCTTACAGATGTGCTAACAGTTTCTATGTATACTTGAAATATTTTTATACTGTAGGGGTTCCAAACATGCCACCCAAAAAGCGCCACTTTGGCATATTGATTATTTTGAGCTGAAGGCATGTGAGAAACTGCAGGTGCAGGAAGGACTCTCTAACCTCTCCCTATTACCTAAAAGCAGGTCATAAAATTTTCCACGAGAAAATTGCCCTTCCTGTACCAAGGAGAAAAGAACATTCTTATCACCAGAGAATGAGAGTCAACCCCAGAGTAGATCCGTACAAGAAACCTACTCAAATAACCCTTATTTTCCGCTAGTTTCCACATATATTTCCTACTCACTGTCTCGCAATTTACTGCCCTTTATGCCAGCCCTTTTGTCTGGTCACAGGCCCACATTTTTATCATTCATTGTGTAAAAAGGTATATAAGCTTTTAGGCCCAATGGCTCTCTGGTTCTTCATTTTCCTTCTGAAGACTCCCATGTACATTGAAAAATATTAAATAAATGTATATGCTTTTCTTTTGTTAATCTGTCTTACATCAGTTTCTTAGGCCAGCCACAGAACCTGAAAGGGTAAAGGAAGTATTTCCACCCCCGACAATAAACACTAATATGCATCCGTCCATTCATATATCGTTTTTCTACACTCAAACAAATTATGTGGACTGTGTTATTTTTCTTTCTGTCTCTGTCTCGTCTCTCCTTTAAAAATAAATATGTCATTGTAGAATAGCTATTTTTCTACATCTTGCTTTTTCAAAGTACCAATTCATTACGAATACTTTTCCGTGACAATATATGTCCATATATATATACATACATGCTTATATTTATGTACATACTCACATATATATGCCTTAGTCCAGTCAGGGTGCTATAACAAAATACCACAGCCTGAGTAGCTTATAAACAACAGAAATCTATTTCCCAGTTCTGGAGGCTGGAAGTCTAAGAGCATGTTGCCAGCAGATTCAGTGTCTGGCGAGAGCTGCCTTCCTGGTTCACAGCTGGGGCCTCCTCTCTGTGTCCACACATGGTACCAAGAGCTAGAGATCTCTCTGGAGCCTCTTTTATAAGAGCACTAATCCCTTTCATGAAGGTTCTACTCTCATGAGCTAGTTGCCTCCCAAAGGCCCTACCTCCTAATGACATCACCTTTGGGGCTTAGGATTTCAACATATGCATTCTGGGGGGACATAAACATTCAGACCATAGCAATATACATCAATGTACATATAATGTATATCTTATTCTCCCTTGTCTCTATGAAGAAAATAGTATGGTAACTGCAACCCATTCCCAAGGCCTCTCTCTGAAACTCTTGACAGCCATTAAGGTAACTTAATGTTTTAGAGGGACCTTCCCAGACACCACAGTCCAACTGTACATCCTACACCCCTCACAGATCCACAAGAGAGTAACCTGAATGTAGAGATGTTCCCTGTGGGGTGTTGGCTGCTCAGCTACACCAGGACACTCTCAACATTTAGTTAACTGGGAGGCACACTTACCTTCAGATGGAATTGACAGGTTATCCTCAAAAAAATTCTTAACTACTGACACATCAAGTGCTGACCTGGCTTTAATCTAGGAAGGGTTACAGGAGGAACACACAGGACTTTTAGGGCTCCCTTAGAGGTGCAGTGCACACTGCAGGGTCCAGAACAGTCAGCAAGAGCAACAAAAATATTGTGAAAGTACTCAGACCCTTCATTATCCTTCTGTGAACACCCCTAATTTAGAATAGTACCCTGTTCTTGTTTTTGGAAGCTAAGAAAACTTTCAAAGAGCAGGGCTGTTTTTTATTAAGAATTTATGTTTTCCCTATATTCAAAGCTTATTTAAAATATCTGTTATCTTACAAATGCTGATTGCTTTCTATGGTTTAGATACAGTATGTTTTAGTGGCTGAAAGAGTCACCATTTGATCACCCTATTTGAGCCAATCAGGAACCCCGGCTTTGGAAATGGGCTTAGTGTGGGGGCTATCAAACAGACTGAATGAATGAGGGGTGGGAAGGGGCAAAAGAAAGTGTCCTCAGAATACAGTATGTGAAATAAAACTGAGCTACCTGAGAAGGACAAACAGAATAGAATATGAAATAAAAATCTGGCCCTAGTCATCTTGGGTCATCAGCAGGAAAAGAGCAGGGACAGGTGGGGGATAAAGGCACCAGGCCCTGAGGCAGAACCTTGGGGGAGAAGTGAGAAAAAGGACAGCCCCTTAAGGTCTTCCCCATGCAAATCACTACTTAGAATTTTGCTTTAATGAGACAAAAGATTCTATGACCCAGAGACAAATTAAAAATATCTGGGGATTGTTACACATTCTGGTGATTAGTATAAGTTAAATTTCCTCCTTCTCATGCCCTTAGTCATTAAATAAAGCTTCAAGTACCAATACCTGCCTAATGGTAACTCTTCCTGCTTCCTTTCTCAGCCCACTTCAGCAATCAGTGTTTGATAGATTGTCTTCAATTTAATGCTTCAATACTTTGTCCCTTTCCCTTGCCAAAATCAGAAATAATGTCCAGCTACATTGTTACATTGTAGACTTTATTTCACAGGATATTAAATTCAGTTAATTTTGTACTATTTGATAAATTAAGAATATATGCCCATATATAATACTAGTAAAAAGACTAAGTTCTCATGTTATAAAACTATCATTTACTTATTAGATTAGCTATTGAATATGAAACTTACCAGATTTGGGGTATGTGATTATGAAGACATCATCATCTCTGATTTCAAAATCATTTAAATTTTCTAAAAAGTCAACATCAAGTCCAACACATTTAAAATACTAATCTTTAAATTGCAATAAAAATGTTTCTGTGTCTTCCATAATTCAATTGCCTGCAAACAACAGGCAAAATTCTTTGAAAGAAATTTAGTAGATTTTTATATCTTCTTCCCTTCCATATTTCTGCTTGTTGAACATGTATTGAGAGAAGAAATTGATTTCCTGTTTCTCCACAAAAACAGATACCCTGCTGGCTCTGAAGCTACTCTCCCAGATTTTGGACGTGTGGAGTTTGCTCCAGTGCCTAGAGCATGCTGTTCATGGGCCGTGTCTTGTTTTACGTGTGTGTGCTTCATTCATGTAGGTACAGGGAAATGGTTAAAAAGGAATTATTGTAATAATCCCCAAAATGGTGCTTTTAATAAGAAATCTGATTATGAATACACAAATTGGACTTAAACAGGCTTCAGAAATACTTGTCTATTAGACTAGCCACACAGTCCTTCAAGAGCTGAGCTTTTTTTTCCCCATAGCTGAACTATAGTGCCTTAGATTTTACCAGGTTTATAGAAACTTTTCTTTGTATACTTTTTGAGTGAGAGTTACTGGTTTATAATATCTTTTGATACCTTTTTATTTAAATTTGATTTTATTTCTTAACTTGCAATTTGTTTAGAGCAACCGATGGAGTACAACTATGAAGTAACAGACATGAATGTATCCAGTAAGCCTGAGAAATTGCAGGTGAGCAATTAACTTGTCCATAATGACAAAGTAAACAATGGCAAAATGTAAGCATGAAAAAAAACCATTCACATAGTGGCTCATATGTAGAGAGTGCAAGCCAAGCCTTGTGAGTCACCATTTGTGTATACATTTTGCCTTTCATTATTTTCTGTCACTAGCCATATGGAAAAATGTATTTTGATACTAAGAACTCTGAGGTTTTAGTTGATTTGGGGGTTTTGTCAGAGGAATCTTAAGTTTCTTTTTTCTTTTTCCAAGATATTTGGTCATAGGAATAGCTGAAACAAAAGAACAAAAGGATTTCACAATCTGAAAGCAGTTCCAGAAAGACTGGGCCAAGGAACATTTTAAGAAAAAGGAAAACAAACAATTTTAAAAATATATTTTGACAGTCACACTGTAACTGGAAAACTTAGGTTTGATAGCCTCTCTTATCAAATGAGATTTATGAAAGGCAAAAATCAGTTGGAATCATCAACATGAATTCACAGCCAGGGAGGAGAGAGGGGGGCCACAAAGGGGAGCGTGGAGGATGAGAGAGAGAGTGGTTTATTCTGTCACTAAAGTTATTTAAGGAGTCGCTTCATTGCTGTCCTCTAGCGATCAAGAGGAACAACCTAATTTGCAGTTTGATACCCAGATTGGGCTCTGATATTGACTTCCATTAAAAAGAAGCAGTGCTCCTAGAAGGAGCAAATTCCACATCTTGGGATCAAAACAATAAGATGAGCCTGTGACATGTTGATCTTTCCATAAAGTAAACATAAGAGTGCTATTGGGAATAGTGCTAAAGGGACAAAGAGAACACAACAAGGACAGCTAGTGACCTCAAATGACATTTTAAGTGTCAGAGGACAAACAATGACTACAATCAGTTGGAACAAGTAAAGATGATTTGAAGAAGCATGAGCGCATGATGATGCTATTAAAAGGAAAGTAAACAAACCTGATGTGATGTGCAAGGAATTTCTAAAAATCCCTAACAGAAATTATGTGACTACCTCGTGAAAATCTAATCAACAACTAGGTAATCAATTATAGATTGTTAGTAAAGGTAGGGAGCACATGCATAGAATGCAATTTAAAATGTATATGTATAGCTTATTAGTTTAGATGGAGGAATAATGAGAATTACTAAGAAGAAGAATATGGAAAATTCAGAGTGTCCTCTAACAGTGAGATAAAAAGTTATGAAAGACTTGCGTGAAAGATACAGGAATGTTGAGAAATGAATGTTTGTCCCTTGCTATCTTTTCGCAAGAATATAGTAGCGGTACATATATTTTGGGTACCTGGGCTGAAATATTGTAAGAGATGCATCTGGGACAGAGATTGATCATGGTCTGGAAGTCACATGGGTCCCATAGATCAAAACGTGTATATGCTCCTAGGTATAGAGATATGTATAGAGCAGGCTTTGGGGGCATGCACATGCCCCATATCTGAGCTTCCCTCTGACAGTAAATTGGATTGGGAGGAACACTGGGCATGTGACATGTGTAAAACTGCACAGTATGGAATGTTGAGACCTACTATACATCAGGGGAGAGTTATGATTAGAATGGTGATGAATCACAGTCTGTTCAAGTGGCCCATTATGGCTATTTTTAAATGTTTGTCAGTATCTAATTCTTGATGTTCAAGAGCACCATGAAATGCAATGAAAATAAGGGAATTAACTTTAGCAACAGGTAGTCAAGGAACCAGAATATTCACGTTTAAAGGAAGTGGCACAGCAATTAAAAATACTTTGGGAAATGGCAGGGAGAATGTGAGTACACGTTAAAAAGTGGGACAAAGAGATCAAAAATACTGTAGCCAAAATCTGTCGCTTCTGAGCATAACAGTTGAGCCCAGTTAAGAGGGAGATCCGATGAAGAAGAGATTGGGCTCCTGGGAGCTTGTGTAGACTTATACGGACATTATAATAATAGGGAACATTTTCTTCTAATATTTTACTGAACTAATATGGAAAAAAGAAACAAAATAACAAGATAAAAAGGGATATATCATGAATGGGCTCTTTTTCCTGGGGAGATAAAATGTTTAGAAGGATATGGAAAAGTTTGGTGTGACCATAATGGGGAGGAGACCAGAAAACAAGCCAGCTAGACCTAAAATCTCATTTTACCATCATGCATAATATAAATTCTGCTGTCTTACATTCTATTTATATCAAACCTTGTACAAATACTACTGTCACGGTGAACCATATCTTTGTTTTAGTATAATATGTTCCTAAATCTCTAAATAAATATTTTGGAGTCTTATTGTGGCTATGCTTATTGAAAATCAAAGCAAAACACTTGCAAAATAATTTTTCCGCCCATGTAAGATGAGATATCTTACATATATTTAGCCTTCATGTTTAGAAAAATCACCAAACTACTAAAACTACATAACTAGTACAGTACAGACAAGTGAGGGGGAGCACAATATGTCACCCCAAACTGTGCCACTTTGGCATATGGATTGCTTTGAGCTGAAGGCAATTAAGACCCAGCTAGAGGACTCTGGAAAAGTTTTTACTTCTCTCTTAACTGCCTGAAGGAATTCAGACAGGGGGCCTGTACTGGGAAGAGAGCTATGACCAGAGATAACTTTTTATATCAGGAGACTTACCTGCATGGCAGGGCAAACATCCGTGTACCAAACATTTGCTAATCTCGTCTTCCTGCGAATCGTCTCCCTCCCCTTTGAAAACACAGACCCCTACCCCATTCTCCTTAGCTCAGGATGGTATATAAGCCTCAACTGTCACACTGTCTTTGAGTCTTCGTGTCTTTGTGGAGATCCCAGATGTACGTAATTCAATTTACTTTTCTTCTGTTAACCTGTTTTATGTCAATTTTATTATTAGACCAGCCAAAGAACCTAGAAGGGAAGAAGGAAAACATTTTCCTCCCTACACAAGAATGAAACTGTTCACAATAGACTGGTGCAAAGGACTCACCCACTTACTAGAAATAATGGATGGTAAATGGTTCAAACAGCTGAAAGCTCCTCAAGGCTGTTGGGTAGGGTTCAAAGTCGCTGCTTTGGAATAACTCTAGAAAGTAAGGACATTTTTGCTTGCTGTCCCACTCATGACCCTCTTATGTCCATAGATCACCAGTACAATGCACTGAGTTGCTTCTACTTCAGTGACACTGCCATTGGGGCCTTTAAATCTTTGTGTTGTTTCTTATGAAACAGAATTGAGAATAGCTATAGTGTGAAGAAATGAGATGATAAGGGAGGAAAGCCATATCTGCAAGTAGTAAACAGATTTGCTTTGAAGGATTAGGCATTTTCCTAAATTCTACAATATGCTTGACACAAATGTAATACTCATTTCACTACCCATCACCATTTCACTGCCATTACCCCTCTCAGTTGGGCAAATGTTGGTAAGGTCTTCACACCACTATATCACAGAGGTAGAGCTAGGTCCTGGGGTTGGTTCTTCAGGGACTGTTCTGTGTCATCTTTTTCATGGGTTCCACACTCTATCCAGTCAGCTTGTCTTCTAAATAGAATGGCTATAAAGGATAAATGTTCTAAGGTGCATTCAAATTCTCCATATATTCACTTAGGTTACTGACCTCAGCTGCTACTTCTCTTCTATTGTTAGTGCTTCTTGAAGAAGAGATATTTCTTGCAATGTACTCAGATAAATCATGACTCTTGGGCATCTGTTGATTTTACACTGAGCACACTACATGATTTGGAACATCACTTAAGCCTCCCTAACACATTTCCCCTCACCCCTATTTCTAGGCACTGCACCAGGCAAAGCCAGCTTGTATTTCTTACTTGGAACTACTCTTAGGAGCTTTGGAGTTCATGGTTTCATGTTTCCTATTGTCAGCTTTCGTTAAATAAAAATGAGGTCCAAAGGAAGGTTTCAATCATTATTATTGGAGAAAATTTTACTGCTAAGAAAATAAGGGTTTAATGTGACAGAAATTTGACCTTGTAATTATTCAGTGATTTATCAATTTAAAAAAATAACCCATTTCATGAAGGAGAAGTATGTTAATGGTTAGAAAAGAATAATTGTGAATCCCTAGCTAAAAACAAATAACTTAAGAAAAGTAAACTGAAACTTATGATTGTTGAACTTTTAAATTTTTTGCCAATCATAGAAGGGTGTAAAGATAAAAAACTTACCAGCTTAAGGTGTTTAAACACAACCTCTGATCTATTAGTACCTGACTGCTAAGCTATGGTGGACCAGACTCAAATATAAAACATGAATTTTTAAAAAAATATCTGAGTGGAGATACCAAAGGCTGCATACTACAGATCAAAATCAGAATGAGTTGTATACTCCATATTTGGTGTATCTTTAATAGATTGATTCTTGTGAAACTCAGAATGTTTTCAAAATATGATTCTAGAACATTTTCCACTTATCTTTTGGGGATAAAGTTTTTTTTGTAAAAAATTTTTGATGTTAATGTGGATGTATCTTCTGACATTTCCTTTTGTTTTTGAAGTATCAGACAGATCTATCTCTGCTTAGCTAAAGGCCCTTAAGACATTAGGATCTGAGACTAAAGATATTTGTTTTAAAAGGTAAATAGTGATGCTAAGCGCCTTGAAAATGACATTAGAGAGAGTTAGGCAAATTTTCAAAGGCATTGTCTTGTCTCAACTTTCTATTATCAACTAATTTTATGGAATTCCATTTGCAGTAGGAAGGGTCTCTGTACATGTGTTTTCTTTACTGAGGTAGATTGGGATTTCTGTCTTTCTGACATTGGGGCTTAAGTGATAATGAACCAGCACACTGTGAGCCAGCCCCAGGAAGCTTGAACACAAGGGAAAAAAAGTGAAGATTTACTATTCAATACTTAATATTTTAGTTCATCACTGAAGTATGACACATTGCTGAGTATGAAAATATATGGTATGGTTCTGGTGAAAAATGGGTGAGAATTGAAATAATAGGCTTTTCTACTAACTGTGGAAGCTTGAAAAGAATTCACTTAATCTCTGATCCTCAATTTCCTCAACTGTAAAGTGGGGATTATAATCCTTCCTTAATATGAAAAATTTATTTAAGAAGGAAAATTGATAAATGAGTTCAAAATTGGTCAGTTACAGGGAAGTTCTTCACAGGGCTTTGTGTACAAATCTCTGGCACCTTTCCCACTCCACCTTATTCCACCCGCCCTACACAATCACATTGTAGTGAAGAAGTGTACTGCTGCAGACTGAATGCTTGTGCCCCCCAGAAATTCCTGTGTTGAAACCCTAACCCTTAACATGATGGTATTTGGAGGTGGAGCCTTTGGGAGGTGATGAATGAGATTAGTGCCCTGATAAAAGAGGTCCTTGAAAGCTCTCTTGCCCCTTCCACATGTGAGGTTACAGAGAGAAGACAGCCACGGAAGTGGGTTCTCAGCAGACAGGAATCTGCTGGTATCATAATCTTGGACTTTCCAGCCTTCAGAACTGTGAGAAATAAATTCCTGTTGTTTGTGAGCCATCCAGCCCAGGGTATTTTGTTATAGCAGCTGAATTGATGAAGACAAATATTCCCCCATCTTCTTTTTGCCGTTATTTCATCAAAAATTCTAATTCAGGAAAAAGCAAAAGATTAGTTCACAGTGCAGGTGGCACTCTTTAGCAACAGTTGCACAAATGTAGCATTTGCTTCTAACTGCCTCAATTTAGAACAATTCTGAAGGGCATCCCAGCTCCTGGCTCCCTATTTGATCAGCTGTGGTTTTGTTTTAACTGCATTGCAGTTCAGCTTCTCCCTCTGCCCAGTCATGCTTCTTTCACTCCCTCACAGGTGGTGTTCCTGAGAGCACTTTCCACTCTACATGAAAATCTCAGTCTGTTTCCTGGGAGAACTCAACCTAAAGTATATTCCAAAGTGATTTAAATTAAAGTAGCTGGGTGACCAATGGCAGAACAGCAATAGGGCTGAACCAGCTGAGGTCAGAGTTTGGGGGATGGGGATGGGTCTTGAGCTTGTGCCCTTGGCTCCCCACACATCTCAAGTGGTGCTTGAGAAGTGGTTCTGGTTGGGGGTTAGAAATGTGTGGGAGCATTTTTGGTTGCCACAATATATCAGGGTGGGTAGAAGCCAAGGAAACTAGATATTTTCTGATGTGAGGATAGTCCCACAACATGAAAATGTTCTGAATTGTGCACAAATTTCTAATGTTCCTCTGGACATTCACGGCTGTGAAAATTCCGTACAACTACCTTAGTGTTGAACTAATTCCATTCTTCATGTAACCTCCAAGTTTGTTTTGCATGGTTTTAGTAACTATTGAATATTGTAAGAATGCAATTACCATGCAAATTGAGGAAGGATCGTACTTTGTTGTGTTCAGAAATTTATCAAGGGCTTTTCAACATTAAAAAAAATAGCATTGCTGATAATATTTCCTCGTATTATACATGAATTGCTAAGGCAATGTATCTATTGTATGCATTTGTAGTTGTTGCATTTATGGTGATTCTACTTATAGATGCAATGATATGGCTGTCTTATCATGTCTTATAGTGTAGTCATACTTGAATATTTCATGTAAAAATGCATATTATTTTATTTTGTTACTTTTTTTACTTCTTCACAATTAGGGCATTATATAGATTTTTTTCAAATTTCATATGTAGTTAGATAATTTTATCTATGGATTTTATCTTAGGAAAGTAAAGGAACTACAGTTAAAAAATAAAACAAATCACAATAAAATGCTTTACATTCACCAGAATATCTAAAATTAAAGACTGATAATCCCAGTGTCAGTGAGGATGTAGAGCAACTGGAACTCTCTCACACTGATGCTGGGAGTGGAACATGGCACGTGTACTTTGGAAAGCTGGAAGTTTCTTAAAAGGAAACTGTACATCTACTCAGACCCAGTAATTTTATTCCTAGGTATTTATGCAAGACATATAAAAATGCATGTCCAAAAAAATCTTGTACAAGAATATTCATGGCAACTTTATTCATAATTGTCTCAAACTGGAAACAACCAAATGTCAATCAACTGGTAAATGGAAAAATTGTGTTATATTTATACAAGAGAATGCTACTCAGCAGTAAAGAGAAATGAACTACTGGTACACATTAAAATGGATGAATTTCAACAATATTATGTTTAGCAAAAGACAATTGATGTCATTCATATGAAGTTCAGAACAGGAAACTCTAATCTATGTTGATTAAGAAAATCAAAACAATGGTGACTTTTGAAGTATGGGAGATTTACTGGAAAAGGGTATGTGGGATCTTTCTGGGTTGATAGAAATGTATACATTTTACAAAATCCACTAACTGACACTTAACATTCATGAATTTCACAGTATGTAAATTACATTCAGTGTAAACAAAGAGTATTGTGGAGGAACAAAGGCAACAGAAGAGGTGGGGGTGTGATAGGGTTGAGGACTGTTTTTCTAGGATATAGGGAAGTCCCAGCAGGTTCCTGTAAAGGAGGAAGAAGCGCTAAGAGAATCGACTGAGAAGAGCCCTGGGGTAGGGATAAGGAGGCTCCTGAGTAGGAGGAACTTGAGACCTTAGGCAAAGCGTGGTCACCAGCAGAAGTTGCCAGTTTCATGCACCAGACACCTGTGCTGGATGCCCAGGTGCAATGAGAGACATCTTACTGGACGTCAGCCAAGCTCAAGAAGACAGAGGCCAGACTAGAAGAGCCTCCCTCCACCAATATGTGGACACGCAGCTACTGCCCTGACATATGCCCTTTTGGGAAGGAGGAATAGGAGGGAAGATCTTTGAGAAGGGAGAAACATCCCTGAAAGGGAGCTTAAATCCTCTTAATTAAATTTACCTCAATTCACTGTTTAACGCTGGAGGAGACATGTTATCTCTAATCTATAGGCTTAATTTTTCTTGACAGTGGGAAGGAGGACTGGTGAATAAGATAAGGTTGATTATAGAAAATAGTAAAACAATCTTTTTTTTTTGCACCCACAATTAAGTTATAGAGTGTAACCCCTTCACTGGGTTGTAGGAGAATTGAATGAGATAATATAATTAAAGCCTTGGCTTGAATTTAAATCAGTGCTAGCAGGTAGTTTCTAGGAGGCAAATCCCTTAATAATGCATAAGCTTAGAGGATACGCTGTTAAAGATACCCGTGCATAGGAAAATCACGTAGGTCCTGCAGCTATACTCCAAGAATATTAGATGTTATCTACATCAAAAGACAGCCATGCTTGTGTTGGAGCAAGTGAGAAGAGTTTCTTTCTTTTAATGGTTCCATATTTTTATGATGACAAAATAAGCAAAAATAATCACATGTCCAAGCTTATCTGACGTATTTGTGAATTGGAGAAATGAGATTTATGTGAATTTCATTCTGAATACCATATGATACAAATACGTTATTATAATTTCATAAGAAATGTTTTCTTCATAACAGAGTCCCTTTTGCTAAGCACAGGCTGTATTCTTCAGACTGCTTGTACTAGCGGATATGTAAATGATATTAAATTTAAATAACTCTTTTTTGATCATGAAAAGGAGACTGTCTCCATCTATCAACCAAATTGGTAAATTGTCATGAAAAATACTGTGTTCGTGAGTGCCATCTAGTGGCTAAAAAATCTACTGCATTTTTAGCCTCCAGTAGTGTTCTGAACTGAGGCTGGCTCCAGGGACAAGGGAGACAAAAATCAAAAACGAGGAAAACTTATCCCTTGTCCTGGCCACTTCTTCAAGTTTTGTCTCCCCTCCACAAAATGTCTTGTTTACTCTATCCTCAGCTAGTTGTGAGGATTTTTGGCATTTGTCTAGAGTTTATAGATGTTTGAAAGATGGGCTGAAAAGGGCTTATGCTGTTCTACTGGAACAGGAATTTGAGTGAAAGAGTTTTGATTCTAGGATTTTATGGATCTTTCAGCACCCACAAGGGGTTTTAAGCTCCTCTAGACTGGATTGATCTCAGACAAAATCCTGACCGCCAAGGTAGGATTCTCTCTCTCTTCTAGAATGAGTAACATTTTTGTACAGAAAAACAGACATTGTTGTTGTTCCTTGGAACCTGGCCTTTCTTAGTTTCCCTGCCTAACTTTTCCCGTGCCCCTGCTTTTTCTAAATAACAATTGTACCACATTTAAATCTCATCTCAGTCCCCATTTAGACAAAATTCTAGAGAGAAGAGATTCCTTGTCTTCAATCTCTCAATCATTCCCATTGAAATGAGAGAAATAGGGAGTAATGTCAGCATCTTGGTGGAGTAAGTCATTCCTTTTCCCCTGCCCTTAGATTTACAGCTAGCTGGACACCCATAACTGAAAAAAAGTGCCTTTGCACAACACACCAGGAACACCCAAGAGATCCATCCATCTGTGCATCCCAAAGTGGGTGATTGAGCAAGCAATGGGTCAAAGAAGAAATCAAAAGGGAAATAAAAATTATCTAAGAACAAGTGAAAATGGAAATACAACATATCAAATCCTATGGGATGCAGCAAAAGCAGTTCTGAATGGAAAGTTTATAAAAATAAACTCATATATTAAACTTGGAAAGATCTTAAATAAAGAACCTAACTTCTCAAGGATCTAGAAAAAAATGAACCAACTAATCCCAAAGTTAGCATAAAGAAGGAAATAATAAAGATCAGAGGGGAAATAAATGAAACAGAGACCAAAAACGATAGAAAGGAACAACAAAACTAAGACTGGTTCTTCAAAAAGAAACTTTTGAATAAACTTTCTCCTCCTTTTTCCCTCTATTCTCCTTCTGGGATATCCACTGCCCTTATGTTACTTTTCCTAATTGAGGTGATATTTCTCATAGGGTTTTTTCATTGTCTTTAAATCTTAGTTCTCTCTCCTCATCCACCTGAATAATTTCTAGATTTGTATCTTCGACCTTGCTAATTCTCTCTTCCATATGGTCTGCTCTATTTCCAATACTTTCTACTTTATTCTTCATCTCTTTAATTCTGTTCTATATGTCTAGAATTCTGTCTGGTTTTTCTTTTTGTTTCAATATCTTTGGTGAAGAACTCCTTCTGTTCATTAATTTTATTCCTAAGCTCATTGAACTGTCTTTCTGAGTTTTCTTGTAACTCATTGAGTTTCTTCTTCATGACAGCTCTTTTGAATTCTCTCTCAGTTAGATTTTAATCTTCTGTGACTTCAAGTTTGGTTTCTGGAGAGTTGACATTTTCTTTCTGTTCTGCCATGTTACTAAAGGTCATCATGATGCTGGATGAGTCTATCCTCTACTGGTGCATTTGTGGTAGCAAACAACCTTCTTATTTGGTTAATGCTGAGGTTATTTTGATTCTGACCTGCTTCTTGTTGTGTTTAAAAGCCTGCACTTTTCACCCACCACTGTCTCTGCCAGAGGCATTGTCAGTGTCCT
Organism: Tapirus indicus; assembly: GCA_031878705.1. NCBI lineage: Eukaryota > Metazoa > Chordata > Mammalia > Perissodactyla > Tapiridae > Tapirus > Tapirus indicus. The sequence goes on along the minus strand of CM062933.1, from coordinate 38,067,288 downwards.
CCTTGTGCCACTTGTGCCCTCGAGGTTGCTGGTGCCCTGCTGCTTATGATGTCACTGCTGTTTCAGGTGTCACCACTGGGATTGCTAGGACACCATCACTTCTGCTGCTTCCAGGGTCACCAGGGACTTGTGTTCCCCCAGTGGCTCTCCATAGGCTCTTCACAGGCTTGGGTGCTGCTGTCCCATGCACCACCTATGCTTCTGCTTCTGGCTTATCTGGGGGTGCTGGTAGCCCCCCTGCCAGGGGAGCTGGGTTCTTGGCTTTGGCTGTCACAGCCAGGTGCCCCAGGATATGGTATGTATCCCCTGCTGCTGGCAGGGCCGGTGTTGGGGGTACCACCACAGGGGACTGGCTTATGAGTTCTGTTGTGGCTCCTGAAGCCTCAGGTCACAGGTGCCACCTACCACTGCTGGGGGAGGGGGAGTGGCTAAGTCACAAGTGCTGTTGCCATACTTGCAGTCTTTGTTTTTTGGCATGCACCAGTGCACTTTTTGAACACTCAGGTCAGAGCACCACTGCCTTTACTGGTTGCACTTGTGTTATGGATGCAGCCCGTGCTGCTGTAAAGACTGGTGCCAGTGCCAGAGGAAGGGGAGTGGGCTGGGTTTCTGGCACTCCTCTGTGTCTCGAAGCCTCAGGACAAATGCACCACTTGCCTTGCCTGGCGGTAGGGACAGAGGCTAAGCCACAAGTGTTGTGTCTGCTCCTACAAACTCTGGCCCCTGGTGAGTGCCACTGTACTTTTGAAACCTTGGATCAGGACACCACTGCCCTTGCTGGAAGCATCCACATTTTGGATTGCCACCACCCGGGGAGGGGTGGGGCTGCTCCCCTAGTTCCACTGCCTCCCAGAGATCCAGTCCACCCACCTTCAGATATATAGATGCATAGATCTCTCAGGCATTCAGGTGTACTCTGCAGGGAGTGGTTTGTTGGTCAATGGAGGTCCTACTGGTTGTAACTTAGAGGGGAGTGATGAAGGGAACAATTCAGTCCACCATGATGTTGATGTCACTCCTCTCCTTTACAATATTCTTGAACCTTATCCAGCACAATGATATACCACTTCATACCTCCTAGAATGGCTATAATCAAAAAGACTGACAGTAACAAGCATTAGCAAGGATGTGGAAAAATGGAAATCCTCATATATGGTAGGGATGTAAATGCTACAGTCTCTTTGGATAGCAGTTTGGCATTTCCACTTCTAGGTATCTACCCCCCAGAAATGAAAACTTATGTCCTCCCAAAGCCTTGTCCGTGAATGTTCATAGCAGCATTATCCATAATAGCCAAGAATGGAAACAATTCAAATGTCTATCAACTGGAGAATAAACAAAAAATGGTATATCCATACAATGGAATACAATTCAGGAATTAAAATGAACAAAATACTAAAACACGCTACAACGTGAATGAATCTCAATGTCCAGAAAAGACAAATCAATAGAGACAGAGAGGAGCTTAGTATGTGCCTGGGCCTTGGGACATGGGAATGTTGTTGAACTGTCAAAGGACACAGGGACTTTGGAGAGTTGATGGAATTGTTGTAAAACTGAATTGTGATGATGGTTGCACAACCCTGTAAATTACTAAAATCATCGAATTGTATACTTAAAATGGATGAATTTATGGTATGCAAATAATCCCCCAATAAAGCTGTTAAAAAGCAGCCCAGGGAATGTTCATCTGTTATACAACTCAGAATACAACTATTTTTCACGGTCCCTATATGTGTTCTAAATGTGGAGGTAAATTACCTTTCCCCTTGTCTTTCACCCCGGAAAGCAGGTATGATAGAATGATGGAAGAGACTTTTGTAGTTAAGCTCAAGATTCACAATAACTCTGACATTTTAACATAATAGCCCTTCGTTCTGTCACAAAATTTTGTCTTCTTAATATGTGCTCCTTTTATTATATCACCCACTCAGATGCCTCAAACAGAACGACAGCCAATAATTGGATACAATGATGCAGAAAAAGTAACAGTCTCAACAGAAAAATGTTTTATTTAGATATATTCCCACAGGTAATGGTCTTGTCCAACTAGTCACCAAATGTTAATAGAAAGATCAGAACCTTTCTTGTTAAAGCAGAAAGACAAATACAATTGGAGCTGCCTTATTTATTAGATTGAGATGAAGATTTTAAGTTTCATTGCATAAATCCCTATGAATACACCTGTTTTTGACTCACACATTCTAAGGGATTCAGTTGATGATAATTTACTGAAGAAATCATTACAGGAATTTTGGACATTATAATTCATCAGAAAGATTAGTGTAAAAAAATAAGAATCCCTATTGACCATATTACAGGGAAGTTATGGATTTATGTACAAAAAGGCCAAACCTCAGTGGAAAGAAGTAGTGCTTGGGCCCAGTAAATATTGACTGTAGTTGGAAAGGGCACTCAAATGATTGATATGTTTGAAGAAGGAAATTTTAAAGTCAATTAGTATCACTGTAATTTTTTAATGATGTGATAGGGAGTTGTTGAGAGAGAGGATATAGACTAAAAACACTAACAAATGAGAGAGTTATTAATTAACTCTTGGTAAAGGTCGAGGAAAAATTGTGCAGAACACAATGTGTCAGTAATGAGTAATTGTTCAGTTACCACCATATCCTCAGATGGTCTGATCTTGTTAGGAGGGGAGAATTGAATCTTCTGTTTATTCATTATTCCCCACGTGTAGGCAATATACTAGACACTGTACATTCTCTGGATCTTATTTAAGCCATATTGTGATGCTTGGTTCCCCATCAGATTCTCTCCATGACCCAAAAAATGCTTTCTCACTGAGAAACTCATTACAGGGGTCGTTGTGGCAACGATTTGCTTCTTTGTCTGAAATGCAGCAGGAATCCCTGGCAGATACATGTCAGAGATTCTTGGCAACATAAGTTCAGAAAGAATCCTCAGGGTTTTACTGCCTAGCCTCAGACTTGTGAATAAATTGGCTTTTCACTTGTTTCATATTCTCTTTCTCTCTTCTTTAAAAATTAGCAAGTAATTTGCAAGTAAGATAAATTATCAAATTCATAAACCATAAATTACACCTATAAAGTGAACACTCATGCAACCATCATTCAAGTAAAACAAAACAGTAATTGGTATTCTGAGTCTGTAATGTTGATTTATTTCAACTGAACAGTCACTTCAACTTATGTTTTAAAACTGTATACATTCAGGTACTGTTCAGATACTAAGACACACTTTATATTTCAACACAGATGGGTGTTTTGGCCAGAAATCTAAACTCATTCCGGAAATCACTATCAATATGGGAACATACAGACCATAAAAACAACACATCCATAAACTAAACCTTCTAACAGACCTCAATTCCTTGGAGCCATCAAAACCTACTTTAGAGTGTTCAATATAAAGAGATCAGGAAATTCTAAGAAAGTTGCTTTCAGAACCTGTTGATACATCTCTGATTTAATTTTTAAAATAAACTGTGTGACATGGCTTCATAGAAAGATAAAAACATAGATACACACACACACACACACACACACATACACACACGTCAGATAACTGCTCCGATAAATATAAGGAAGCCATAGATTAATATCAGTTAAAGTGTGGCTGCAGACAACCCACAAATCTCGGACTTCTAGACTTTTCCCAAGGCCCATGAATTTACTTTTTTTTGTTTTTGTTTTTGTTTTTTTGTGGGGAAGACAAGCCCTGAGCTAACATCTGTTGCCAATCCTCCCCTTTTTGCTGAGGAAGACTGGCCCTGAGCTAACATCGTGCCCATCTTCCTCCACTCTATATGGGACGCCGCCACAGCATGGCTGACAGACAGTGCGTCGGCGGGCGCCCGGGATCCGAACTCGCGAACCCCGGGCTGCCAAGCGCGGACTAAACCGCTGCGCCACCGGGCGGCCCCCAAAGGCCCATGAATTTAGAATCTCTGTGAGGTGGGGCCTTGAACTCTGTGTTTTAATACCCAAACCAGGAGACTTCTATATAACTTCATTTTCAAAAAAACACTGTCACAGTAAATGTCTATCTTGGTTGGAATAGTACCTTTTCAACTCAGGGACAGTCATTTGGGCAAGGTAAACTTTGGAATGGATTTATACAGAAAACAGTATGAAATATGTTTCTCATGTAGACAGAAGCATCTCTATCTATTTATATACCTATATCTATATATTATAGTGAAATAATTTAACCTAGTTAGTCAATTGAGGCATAATAAATGAATTTTCCAGATTACATATCAGAAACAACGGAGTTCAGAAAGACAGGAGGTGATGTACCAGGAGGGGGCATGGGAGTGAGAAATCCTCTTCCAATAAAGAATCGGGGCCCTTTATGTCCTTGTTTAAAGCAGCAGTTCATGAAAGAAATTATGTGTGTTTCTTAGGAAAGATGAACAGAGTGATGAGTAAATAAAAGCAGGTGAGGCAGCAGCACCCTAAGTTGGGCACGAATAAGCAGAGATACACCAGTGGGTCTGCCAAATCTGATGGTTAGTGGTGGCAGCATCGGCACTACGGTCAGCCTCAGACTAACTGCATTGTTTCCCACTCAGCCAGACTTCATACCAGAAACCCGTTGATGGACGAGCAGCAAAAATTTAGAAGCAACCATAAGGAGTTAGAAAATGTAACTGAAAAAATATTCTACTCTCAACTACAAATGCTATCTATACGTGCTTAGGAATAAACTTAACAAGAAATGAGCAAGACTTGTGTAAGAACCATGTATCTTTACCAAATGACCTGAGAGAAAATATAAATCAATGGTGAGCATACAGTATTTTTGGTTAAGTCTCAATTTGTGATGATGTCAGTTTTTAAATTACTTTTTAAGTGTAAACCGATACTTAGAAAAATTCCAACATGAATCTTTATGAGAGATTATGAATTTACTTTAGAAATTAAAATGTTGTGGTCTCGACAAAAGAAAAGCATATCAGCAAAAAAAGATGTCATTATACACGAGTCAATTCGTGTCCATACAATTACTGAGCATGTGATAATGTCTGTTTTAATCAGCCACAAAATGATCAACTATTCAATAAATGATGGTCAATTTGTTAAATCTTCAAAAACTATATAGTTTTCTTAAAACACAAAAATAATATCAAGATTAAATAAGGATATGATTCATGAATACATGAAAATATTTGAGAAAGTGACCCACCTAAGTAAAACACAAAACCTAGAAGCAATAAAATAAAAGGTTGTTGCATTTGAGTACACAAAAATTAAAATCTTTAATATGAAAGAAGGCCATAAATTGGTTTTAAAAATTGACCAGGCTTCCACTTCAAGATAGCAAATGGGTCACGTGTTGTGACCTCCCCATTTGCTCAAGAACTTAGGAATTACTGAAAAGTAAAATTAAAATTTTCCATAATTATATGCAAAACAATAAGAGGGATCATCTTCTGAGCAGATCTGAGAAATCCCTAGAAATGGAAAACAGGCCACAGATGGCAATTGATGCAAAAACTACTATATTCATATTTATTAATCACTGAGGTTTTTCAGTAATGATCCAAAGGTAGTCAAAGATGTAATTAAATGAATTTCCTTCTGAAAGTGCTTGATAGAATTTTTTGCATTTGAGCCCAGAATTCTATTCTTCCTTTATATCCCAGATGAACTTCAAGGGAAAAATCTCTCATCTTTATTTGGAAAATCTTCTCCAACCCTTAATTCTGCTTCGTAGTCATGTGATTTTTCCAATTTTCAGTAGAACCTGGGAGGAAAAACAAAGAAATTGCTTCAGTGATGATTTTGTGTGTGTGTGTTCGTGGTGGCAGGGAGGGGAGGGGAGGAAGACATGATAAATTAGTGTTCAGAAAAACGTGACTTTTCCCAATTTCATTCTTCTCCCCACTGAGTTCTCAGTTACTCCTTCACGTGGCTATGACTCTTCACTCTCTCACTTTATGACAGGCAGGTAAACAAATGTATTGCAATTACACTAGAATTAGATATAATTAGCCCACCTTGTCAGCTGGCAGCCACCTGGAAAAGAGAAAATTACTACAACTTGATCACTATTTTGTTCCAGATTAACACTGGTTATTGCATCTTACAGAAGTCTTTTAAAAATTTTATAAGATCAGATAATATTGAACTAATATTTACTGAGAAGGACATCACACAAAATCAGATATCTTTGAGATGTTATTTACTCATGAGGAGGTGGACTCTCAGAGAGATTTTTAAAAATAGCTCAAGGTCATGCAATTCATAATGGCAGAGTTGAAATTACTCCAACTTTACCCAATTTAGGTATCAGGAAGCCTTAAACTAAACTTCAAGAGATATAGAGTTGTGATAACGTATAGCAGCTGATAGAAGGAGAGGCAAGAAAAGAAACATTGATTTACAAGACACATTGAACTAAAAACAAACAACTGAAACAAACTAAACACTGGACAAACTGAAAACACCAACAAAAGCTTAGTGCAGGAGCAGTGAAGCCAATGCAAATGACTTTCAAGTGGACACATCATAGAGACAAGTGTTTGTGTATCTGCAAAATAAACATATGGGAATACCCTTCACTTCCACAAAGAACTTTTGCTTGCTCCTATTTTTCATATTGACTATTTCAGTGTCTATTTTCAGATTTTGTTGAAGGCATAGGAAAACTTTTTCAAAGAATACAAAATACAAGTGCAACAATAATGGCAGTTGACAATGTGCTTAGCATCTAGAACAAAAAAGGGTGTGCTGGGGCTAATGGTAAAGGGCATATCCCCTCTTCGGGTTGCCTCCTTGTTACCAGTGCTTCATATTTTTCAAGAGAAGGAGCTAAGATATGCCTAAGAAAGGAAGAGAAAGAAACACTAACTTAGAGAAATCAATACCAATATTATTTCTACTTGACATAGAGGCATATAACCATATAATTAAATGTATATTCTATGTTTATGATTTTATATGAAATTTGAATGTACTAACTTAGAAAATCATAAAATCTAATTTAGGATGACTATAGAGAATAATAAAAGTATTTTAATATGTTCAAAGTTTTCAATTATATGAAGAATTCATTCATTCTAAAAACTCAATCACCAGAGGCCAAATAAATGAAACATTACTATATATTTTTATGATGTGAGATTCTGGCTTAATAAAAGACATGTAATAGTCCTTCCCAATAAACAAAGAAGACAGAATTTGTGCTGTCAATTCTCCCCTGGGGGGAGGTTCAGGATAAGTCATGGAGATGTAAGAGCAACCAGTGATGTCCAACAGAGCCGTCTTAACTTCATCATCAGATGCTGTGGCCATGTTAATGAGGGGAAAGAGTCTAACAGTAAATGAACATCCATTTTGTGGCAGGCACTGTGCTAAGCATTGGTAGATTCTCAAGGACCATGTAGAACACTTGTGATTTTAGGTTACTCATTAGATACCTTCATGGACCAAATAATGTAGTTTCATGAAGAGCACCAAGCAGAAAGCACGGAAAATCAATTCTCTAGAGAAGGGAAGAGGACCTCGAGGGCTCCATTTTTGGAAACTCTGGCAAGAAGCCCAGGGGCTACACTTTGGACCATTTGTGCCAAAGTCCAAGACAACCATTCACTGCTGAACTTCACCTTTGTGAAGAAAATGGCCTGTTTTTCAGCCCAGTTTGGCTGTTTAGTATATTTTCATAATTTGCTAGTGGGTCATACTTCATGTTCTGAAATGTGGCCTCTCTCACAACAGCATCCATGGCCTTCTCACTCCATTCTTTCCCCAGAAATTTGCGAACTTGTATCACCAAAATTCTGAGATTCTGAAGTAAATCAGAGTATGAGAAATTCTCCAAATTTTAATAAAGAAGACTTATACACATGTCACAGCTATATATCATTATGGGAATGAAAAATGTAGGTGCTTAGGTTGGTCATAAATTTGGAGTTAGAGAGTGAGAAGTGACTTTCTTATTCCTTCTTGGTAGATTTATCTTTCATTTGTCTGCTGTTTTAGTGTTATTTGGGTTCATTTTAGGAGTGCTGCTATTTCATTTTATCTGTGTTCACTCAGCAAACATTTGGGGAGTAGCTACTAAATGTCAGACATTCCCTTGGGTGATGGTGCAACTGAACAGAGGGATAACAATGGAATCGGTGCTGGGGGTTGAGTACAAGGACCCATGGGGAAAGAGTAATTGTATAACAGAATTCTGAGAATCTTCAACAAAGAAGAGAAATTTGTTCTGGACCTTAAATGAAAAACAGGAATTTTCTAGATGGACAAAACTGGAGACATACAGTTTAGACAAAAGAGGCAGTATATGCAATACTATAATTGCATGGAATATGTGAGATGTCTTGTTACTGAAAAGTTAGAAGTTGAGTATCCCTGGAGCTGGATGGGAACAAGCTTGGGATGAGAAAGTTGGGAGATTTGTCTGGAGGCACTGGAGGTGGCCATCTTGTGAGGAGGGTTGCAAATCCAACCAGATACTTGAACCTTTCTTTGGTAGGTGATGTGGACTCAACAGGAGAGTCTATGCTTAGTATCATGACCTAGGGGCAGATTTTAACCAAAACCAGTTATAAATATTCAGTAGGTGACAGCAATTTGTCATTGCCTGCTCTCAGCAATTTCTCTTCTTTCTTGCTAAAAGACCCCTGGTGGTGTTCTGGCAGCAGTGCCCAACCCCATCCCAGAAATGATGTTGAGTGATCCAAGATTCCAATGGCCATCCCATTCTCCTTTACAAGATGTAGGTGTAGGGTGGTCATGTGACTCAATTTTGGCATTGAAACAGTTAGAGGAAGTCAAATAGAAGCTTCTGACCCCTTTTCCCAATACTGTTTATTGAAGACACTGTCCTTTCCCCATTGTATATTCTTGATTCCTTTATAAAAAATTATTGACCATGTATGTGTGGGCTTATTTCTGAACTCTGTATTCTGTTCCATTTATCTATGTGTCTGTTTTTATGACAATATCATACTGTTTTTATTACTCTATCTTTGTAATATAATTTGAATACAGGAAGCATGATGATTCCAGCTTTGTTCTTCTTTCTCAAGATTGCTTTGGCTTTTCAGGGCTTTTTGTGGTTCTAAACAAATTTTAGAATCATTTGTTCTAGTTTTGTGAAAAATGCTGTAGGAATTTTGATAGGGATTGCATTGAATCTGTTAGATTACTTTGGATAATGTGGACATTTTGACAGTATCAATTCTTTCAATCCATGAGCACAAAATACCGTTCTATTTTTTGTGTCTTCTTCAAATTCTTTTATCAGTTTCCTATAGTTTTCAATATGCAGGTCTTTCACCTCCTTGGTTAAACTTATTCGTAGGTATTTTATTCTTTTGGTGCAATATTAAATGGGATTTTTTCCTAAATTCTCTTTCTCATAGTTCTTTATTAGTGTATAGAAATGCAAGGGTGTTTTTAAATATTGATTTTGTATCCTGCAACTTTATTGAATTACCAATTAAACAATAATATAGACCAAAATAACTTTGGGGGAAACCTAGAAACCAGTTAACGGATGTACAGCAACCAAACAAATTCTCAATCAAGAAAAAGCTGCATTCAAAATGGTAGGAAATTTTGTAGTATTTTTGATCACTCTTGCTTCACACACTCCCTGGTGCCACACATGTGATCAGCAGGAGCTGCCCAATTCCCAGTTCTATCCTTCATATTAAAGGAAAAGAGTGGAAGTTATTTGCAATAGTGTGACTTGTCTGGGGGCTGCCCAAGGGATTGGTTTCTCACTCACCTGACTTGGATCACTGATGAAAATGATGCCATAGTTTGGATTTCATCTTGGAGGCTGATGAATGCAGAGGCAGGTGCCACAGTGTGTGGGAACTGCAGGGGAACTGCAAACCTGTGGGTCCCCAGGGCAGGAGATTACAGGCAGATGGATACCATAAGATATCCAAGGTTCTGAGAAGAAGCTAGCATGAGACTCTGAGGGAAATTAAGACAGGTAAAAGCAGCCGTGTACACAGGGGAATTGGGGAAAAGGCACATACACAGACTTGGCAAGATGTATGCCCAGAAAAGAACTTAAGTGAGTAGTCACATCAAACTGATTAGTGAAGGTCTCCCCCTGGATGGAGGCAGTTCACAAAGACTGGGAGAGGTGATGCCCAATTTTTATGGCAGCTATTCATAATAATCTTAAACTAGAAACTACTGCACTATCTAGCAACAGTGGAATAGATAACTAAATTATGGTGCATTCACACAATGGAACACTATAAAGCAATGATAATGACTAATCTAAAACTATAAGCAACAATATGGGTGGCAGTCACAAACAAAATGTTGAGCAAAAGAAGCTAGACAGAAATAGAACATAGTGTATTATTTCATTTAAATTAATTACCACACAGAAATTTTGAAGATGAGATTTCCATTGACCCCTGTGTGTGATCCAGAAAAGAAAAATATATATAAGTGGGACCATATCAAAATAAAAATCTTTTATCAGTGAAAGTCACCGATATGTAAAAGAAAAGGCAAGGCACTGACTGTGAGAAAATATTTGCAAATCACATATCTGATAAAGGACTTGTATCTAGAATATATGAAGAACACTGAAAACTCAACAATAAGAAAGCAAATAATGTGGTTAAAAAGTTAACCAAAGACGTAAACAGGCTCTTCACCAACGAAGATATACAGAAGGCAATAAACACGTGAAAAGATTCCCAACCTAAGCAGTCGTGAGAGTAAGGCAAATTTAAAATACTAGTTACCACTACACACATATAAGAACGCCTAAAATTAAAAAAAATTGACAATAACAAGTGCTGATGAAGATTCAAGCAATAGGAATTCTCATTCATTGCTGGTGGAATTGCAATATTATACAGATTACTCTGAAAATAGTTTGGCAGTTTATGATAAACTTTTACATGTATCTACCATATGACCCAGAAACCTCACACCTAGATGTTTACTCAGTGAATTGAAAACTTATGTTACCACAAGAACCTGTATATGAATGATTTTTAGCACATTTTTTTCAGAATCACCAAAAACTATAAACTATCAAGATGTCCTTCAACACTTGAAGGATAAACAGACTGTATCACATTCATACAATTGAATACTACTCAAAAATGCAAAGGAATGAACTATTGACTGACACAACAACAATATGAATAAATCTTAAGCATATTTTGCTAAGTGAAAGATGTCAGACCTAAGAGGCTATATATTTTATGATTCAATATACATCACATTTTGGAAAATGCAGTGATGGAAAATCAGTGGTTGTCATGGATTAGATTGGAGGAAATGACTGAAAATGGGCCACAGGGAAATTTTTGGGTGATCACAATTTCTGTATGGGACTTTATTAATCTTCTTTAGCTGCTATAAGAGAATACCATAGACTGGATTGCTTCAACAACAGATATACTTTTCTCGCATTTTTGGAGGCTGGGAAGAACAAGATCAAGGGACAGACTTAGTCTGTTGCTCCTGGTCAGGGCTTTCTTCCTGGCTTGCACATGGCTACCTTCTCAATGTGTCTCACATGGAAGGGAAAAACTGTAAGATGGCTCTTCTTTTCTCCCTTCTCCTCTTTCTTTTCTTTCTCCCCATCCTCCTCTCCCTCCTCCCCCTCCTCCCCCTCCTCTCCCTCCTCCTTCTCCTCCTACCCATCCCCTTCCCCCTCCTCCTCTTCTTCTTCTTTTTCCTCTTCTCTTTTTTCTTTTCTTCTCCTCATCCTCCTATTTCTCCTCCTCCTTTTTCCTCTTCTTCTCCTAAGGCCAATTATCCCAACATGGGGATCATACTCTCACGACCTCATCTAACCATAATTATCTCCCCAAAGCCTAATCTTCAAATACCATCACCCTTGGGGATTGGAGCTTCAACATATGAATTTTGAGGAGACATAAACATTCAGTCCATTACAGGTACTGAGGTGGAGGTTACATCGCTATGAATTCATTCCATCATAAAGAGTGGCTTTTACTATATGTAAATTATAAAAGCTGCCATGATGTCAGAGGTACCCAGGATGGAATTTAACTTGTGACAAATGGATCTAGCTATGTTCCAGATGTATGACATAACCCCACTGAGTGGGATGAGAAAACAGAATCTGAACTAAAGAACTTCAAAAACCAATATTTTGTCTAGTATTGTAAGGCTAGAGACAAAAAGAACTCAATATCAACACTGTACTCTGAGAAATTTCTTTCTTGTAAAGTATGATTTAGAATGCTTAAACTACTTTTCATGTGTACTAGAGTTGAAATAATAAGCCAGGGAATAAGCCAGTGAATAGGTTTCTCACTGTGAGAGAAAGAAAGAACATTGGAACTCTTTGCACAACCTTTGAAAATCTTCTCTAGATCTATTTTTTAAAAATAAAAAGTTTAAAAATAGATCTTGATGACTATCTAGGTTGAATTCTCCAGGTTTGTTCTTCTTCAAGATTATGTTATCTATTCTATTTTATAATTTTTATTAGGAAATATTTTAAGACTCACAAGAAGATGCAAAAACACTACAGAGAATCCACGTGTTCCCTTCACCAAGCTTCCCCAAAGATAATTACTTCCATAACCATAGTATGTCATCAAAAGCAGGAAGTTCACATTTGTACAATATTATTAACTCAAATACAGACATTATTTGGGTTTTACCAGATTTTACACGCACTAGTTTTGGGGGTGTCAGGTGATTAGTGTTCTATAAAACTTTATCAGGTGTACATTCATGTAACCATCAGTACAGTCAGGATACAAAACTGTTCCATCACCACAAAGAATCTTCTTTGTGTTGCCCATTAGTAGTCACACCCACCTCCTAACTGTAACACCTGGATATCACTGATCTGTTCTCCATCACTAAAGCTTTTTCACTTTGAGAAAGTCATAAAAATAGAATCATAAAGAATATAACTTTTTGAGTTTGGCTTTCTTCACTTAGTAAAATGCTCTTGCAATTTGTCAAAGTCATTGTGCTTTATTCATGCCTTGTCATGGCTAAATGGAATTCCATTGAATGAATATACTACAGTTTTTTATCCATTTGCCTATCGAAAGGCATTTGGAATGCATCTAGTTTTGGGTTATTACAAACAGATACTATGAAAATTTACATACAAGTTTGTGTGTGAATACGAGTTTTCATTCTCAAGGATAAATACCCAGCAGTGGGTTTGCTGAGTTCTACGTTAAATATATGTTTAGCTTTGTAAGAAGTTGCCAAACTGTCTCCCAAAGTGGCTGTACCATTTTGTATATTCACCAGCAATGTAGGAGAGACCCATTTACTCCCCATCTTTGTTGGCACATGGTATTGTCAGTATTTCTAAATGTATTCTAATGAATGTGTAGTGGTATCTCATAGTAGCTTTAATTTCCTTTTATCTAATGGCTAATAGTGGTACACATCTTTTCAAGTACTTGTTTGCCATTCCTTTATCCTGTTTGATAACGTGTCTTTCGAGTCTTTTGCCTATTTTCTAATTGGAGTTTCTTTACTTACTGTTGAGTTTTTGAGATTTCACTATACCTGGATGCAAGTCCTTTATTAGATACGTGATTGGCAAATATTTCCTCTCCGTCTATCACTTTTCTTTTCATCTCCTAACAAGGTCTTTCGCAGTGCAAAAATTTTCTTTTGAACAAGTTTAATCTATCATATCTTTCTTTTATGGATCATGGCCTTGGTATCATGTTTAAGAACTCTTTGCCTATGCCTAGATCATGAATATTTTGTTCTGAAAGTATTATAGATTTATGTTTTACGTTTAGATCCACAATGAATCTTGAGTTAATTTTTATAAGGTATGAGATTTAGGTCTAGTGTCAGTCTGTTTGTCTACAAATGTCCAATTATTACAACACTTTTTCTTGAAAAATCTATTCTTCTCCGTGGAATTGCTTTGCACCTTTGTCAAAATTCAGCTTGTGTACTCGTATAGTTCTACATATGGAATCTCTATTCTGTTCCACTGGTTTATGTGTCTATTATTCAGCCAAAACCATACTGTCTTGATTAACTGTTGCTATATAGACAGTCTTAAAATTGAGAATTAGCTTTTCTGTAGCTACAAAGAATCCCATTTGGATTTTGGCAGGAATTTCACTGAATCTGTAGGTTAACTTGGGGAGAACTGACATCTTTACTATAATGAATCTTTCAATCAAAGGACATGGTATATTGCTCCATTTAATTTAGTTTTCCTTGATTTCTGTCAATACACCATTTTGTTTGTCAGCATGCAGACCCTGTATATGTTTTCTTAGATATGCACTAAATATTTCCTTTTTTTTTCTGGAGCAATTGTATATGGTATTATGTTTTTGATTTTTTATTGTCCATTGCTAACATTTAAAAATATGATTGATTTTTGAGTGTTGAAAACTTGTATTTTGCAACTTTGTCAAGCTCACTTATGAGTTCTAGCAGATTTTCTGTTAATCCCTTGGAATTTCCTACATAGACCATCATGTCATTTACACACAAGCAATCCTTGTTTCTTTCTTTCCAATTTACATGTCTTTTACTTCCTTTGTTTGCCTTGTTGTCCTGCTAGGCTTTTTCCATTACTATGCTGAATAGGAGTGATGAGAATGGATGTAAATCTCTAATTACTACTACAGTTTTCCTAACATGTGTTTGGATATTTACCTCGTGCATCAGAACTAATCACCACCATGCTACCTTACTGACTCCTTCATTTTGGCTCCAGAACCTGCCCTAATGACTCTGGTTTAGAGTAGCAATTATTTCATTAAGTTGTAGAGTATTATATTAGTTTCCTAGGGCTGTTGTAATAAAATACCAATATACACGTGGCTTAAAACAACAGGAATTTATTGTCTCATAGTTCTGGAGGCTAGAAGTCCAAAATCAAGATGTCAGCAGGGCCATAATCCCTCTGAAACCTGTAGGAGAGAATCATTCCTTGCCTCTTCTTGGTTCCAGTGCTTGCCAGCATTCCTTGACTTATACATGCATCACTCCAAACTTAGCCTCTGTGATCACACAGTTGTCTTCACTCTGTGTCCCTTCCCTCTTCTTATAAGGACATCAGTTTTATTGGATTAAGGCCCCACCTTACTCCAGTATCTGAATATAACTAATTACATCTGCAATGACCCTTTTTCCAAATAATGTCACATTTTAGGTTAATGGAGGTTAGGACTTCAACATATCTTTTGGGGGAGCATAATTCAAGCCATAGCCAGTATAATAGATTCTTTTCCACTGTCTATGTCATCCTATCAAGGATGCTACATATTCTATGTGTGGTGTTTGTACTCCATGACTATTTTGCCTTGACCATAGGTTGACTGCTCAGGGAAGCTGAGTGACCTAACCTACACCATTCTGTTTCTCTCCCTGGAATTTTATTTGAATTCAACAAGACCAGCCTCTTCCATTTGTTGTTTGAAGTGAGACCATTTGGACATAATGTATGACTGCCACCATGCTGAAGCAAAGCTAGTCTTCAGAGACAGAGGGAGAGAAGAATGTATCTTATGTAAACATTATTATTGTCATTTGGAAAAGTTAGCATCAATTATGGGCATGAGATATGCTTTATATCTAAGCAATGACAAGTGAAAGTTGATATTCAGTGGGACAAAAGAAGAAGCAATAATTTTTTAAAATATCAATATCTACAGCAATTTCAATAAATCTTTACATAACTAAGAATCAATCAATGCCCATCATCAGAATGCTCTTATTAATAAATTAGAGACTAAAAAATAAAGTAGAGAAGTACAAGTTAAGTTTTAGAATGATGTACATTAAAAAAACTAAATTAAAAAATTTTGTACTTAAAGAGTTTCAGGAAGAAAATGTATTCATTCTTAACAATTCCTGGCATGTTATAGGAGCACAATAAAAGTTTCTTGCACATTGTTGAATAACTGAATTCATAGCAGATTGGGTTAATGAAGTATCAATCTACATTTTAGAATGAAGAAATCTGACACATGAGATAATAGCAGTAATACAAACCCAGTTCCCCACAATAAAATTTATATTGTTTCCTTCTAGAATGTTCTAGGATAAATAGAGGAAAACAAGAATTGGAGCTCTCCTGGTCACATATATCCATTGCCTTCAGGTAACACTTGCTAACAAATTTTAGAATAGGTAACGTGGACTAGAAAGAAGGAATCTAATGTTTCTTAGGTTTAAGTGTCAGGCTCTGCACTAAAGAACGGTTTGTTTTGCTGGGACACTTTTCAGGGCCATTTTCAGTTACAATGTTTGATTCTTTCTAAGGTCCATATGTCAGTACTTGGAGAGACATGTTGGAAGCACTCATTTATTAGTGCTAGGGGCCAGGAACTCAAGGGAACTCTCAAAACTTTCACTTCTATAAACCACTGAGTATCACCTTTGCACAGCAAACATTCTTCATTTGTTCTTGTTCCAATTTCATGTTTTATAATATGCTCATAATTTGCTTGTGGATCAGACTTCATGTTCTGATATATAGACTGTTTCACAACAACGTCCATGACCTCTTCACTCAGTTCTTTCTCAAGAAAACTGCTGATTTTAAGCACAGAACTTCTGAGATCCTGAAAGAATTATGAGTATGAGAAACTATTCAGCTTATAAGGAATGCATGAGTTAACAGCCAAATATCTTTACCACATTTTGGAAAACAGAAGGTACTTGGGCTTATTCTAAGTCTAAAGTTTGACAGGGATATATGCTTCCTTATTCCTTCTATGAAAATGAATGCCGTGATTGCCAGCTTTGTTAGGGCTTCCTACTGCCTGATTTTATAAGAACAGCACACCTTCATTCATTCATTCAACCAACACTTTTAGAATACCTTATATATTTCAGAACTTATGCCAGGCGCTGGAGAAGTTTAAGACAACAATAGTATGCTATCTGTGCTTGTTAAGAGTTGACAATTTCATGAGGGTAAGAGTAAAGCAATAAATTAAATACAGTGTGCCCAAGAAAGAGAAGTCCAGGTCTAGATGGTTTCACCAGTGACTTCTACCAAACATTTAAAAGAGAATTAGCACCAATGGTCCTCAAATTCTTCCAAAAATTGAAGAGGAGGAAATAGTACACTCACTCTATAAGGCCAGCATTATCCTGATACCAAAGCCACAGACACTGCAAGAAAAGAAAGCTAAGGAACAACATCACTTATGAAAGATAAGATGCAAAAATCCTCAACAAATTACTAGCAAAACAAATTTAACAACATATTGAAAGTATCATTCACCATTTTCAAGTGGGATTTACTCCTGGAGTGCAAAGATGGTTCAACCAATGAAAACTAATCAATTTACTACATGACTTCTACAGAATGAAAGGAAAAAAATACGTGATCATCTCACTTGGTGCAGAAAAAGTATTTAGCAATATCCAGCACCTTTTCATACTCAATGGTGAAAGACTGAAAGATGTTCTGCTAAGATCAAGAACGAGGCAAGTTCTCACAACTTATGTTCAGTATGGTACTGGAAGACCAAGCCAGAGCCATTAAGCAAGAAAAGGAAATAAAAGGCATTCAAATTGGAAAGGAAGAATCAAAATTATCTCTGTTTGCAAGCAACATCATTTTACACATACAATACTCTAAAAATTCCACAAAAATACTACTAGAACTAATAAACAAATTCAGCAAAGTCACAGGATACAAAGCAACACACAAAAATCAGTTGTATTTCTGTATACTAACAATGAACAATCCAAAAGGAAATTAAGAAAACAATTCCAATTATGGCTGCATCAAAAAGAATAAAATACTTAGGAATAAACTTAACTAAGGAGGTGAAAGACTTTTGTACTGAAAACTATAAAACATTGCAAAACAAAATTAAAGAAGACACAAATAACTGGAACAACAACTCATGTTTATGAATTTGAAGAATTAATAATGTCAAGATATCATTGCTATCCAAAGTGATCCACGGATTCAATGCGATCTCTATCAATATCCCATGACATTTTTTTTTATTGAGGTCATATTGACTTATAACATTGTGTAAATTTCTGGTGTACATTATCACATTTCAGTTTCTGTATAGATTACATCATGTTCACCACCAATAGTCTGAATGTTATTGGTCACCATACAAATGTGTTCCTCTCCCCTTTCGCCCTCCCCCCACCTCTTTCCCCTCTGGTAACCACCAATCTGTTCTCTGCATCTATGTGTCTGTTTATCTTCCATGTATGAGTGAAATCATACTGTGTTTGTCTCTCTCTGTCTGGTTTATTTCACATAGCATAATACCCTCAAGGTCCATCCATGTTTCTCCAAAGGGCATGATTTTTTGTGGGTTTTTTTTTTTTTATAGCTGAGTAGTATTCCATTGTACATATATTTATCCATTCATCCATTGGTGGGCACTTGGGTGGCTTCCACCTTTTGACAATTATGAATAATGCTGCAAAGAACATAGAGATGCATAAATCTCTTTTAATTGTTGATTTCATGTTCTTTGGATAAATACCCAGTAGCAGAATAGCTGAATCATATGGTATTTCTATTTTTAATTTTTTGAGAATTCTCCATACTGTTTTCCATAGTGGCTGCACCAGTTTGCATTCCCACCAGCAGTGTCTGGTTTTCTCCACATCCTCTCCAACACTTGTTATTTCTTGTCTTGCTAATTATAGCCATTCTGATGGGTGTGAGGTGACATCTCATTGTAGTTTTGATTTGCATTTCCCTAATAATTCGTGATGTTGAACACCTTTTCATGTGCCTGTTGGCCATCTGTATGTCTTCTTTGGAAAAATGCCTATTCATATCATCTGCCCATTTTTTGATCAAGTTGTTTGATTTTTGTTGTTGAATTGTATGTGTTCTTCATATATTTTGGAAATTAACTCCTTATCAGATATATGAATTGCAAATATTTTCTCCCAGTTGGTGAGTTGTCTTTTCATTTTGTTAACAGTTTCCTTTGCTGTGCAGAAGATTTTTAGTCTGTGCAGTCCCTTTTGTCTAATTTTTCTTTTGTTTCCATTCCCTGAGTAGACTTGCTATTCGAAAAGACACTGCTAAGAGCAATGTCAGAGAGTATACTGCCTATGTTTTCTTCTGGGAGTTTTATGGTTTCAGGTCTTACATTCAAGTCTTTAATCCATTTTGGATAATTTTTTGTATGGTGTAAGATAATGGTCTACTTTCATTGTTTTGCACATGGCTTCCCAGCCTTCCCAACACCATTTATTGAGGAGACTTTCCTTTCTCCATTTTATGCTCTTGGCTCCTTTGTCAAAGATTAGCTGTCCACAGATGTGTGGCTTTATTTCTGGACTTTCAGTTCTGTTCCATCGATCTGTGTGTATGTTTTTCTGCCACACTGTTTTTATTACTATAGCTTTGTAGTATATTTTGAAGTCAGGAATTGTGATACCTCCAGCTTTGTTCTTTTCTTCTCAGGATTGCTTTGGCTATTCATGGTCTTTGGTTGTTCCATATAAGTTTTAGGATTATTTGTTCTTTTTCCGTGAAGAACGTCATTAGGATTTGATTGGGATTGCATTGAATGTGTAGATTGCTTTAGGTAATATGGACATTTTAACTATGTTTATTCTTCCAATCCATAAGCATAGAATCTTTCCATTTCTTTATGTCTTCTTTGATTTCTTTCAATAATATCTTATAGTTTTCAGTGTATAGGTCTTTCATCTCCTTGGCTAATTTTATTCCTACATATTTTATTCTTCTTGTTGCAATTTTAAATGGGATTATATTCTTGGTTTTTCTTTCTGCTAGTTTGTTACTAGTGTATAGAAATGCAACTGATTTTTGTATGTTGATTTTATACTCTGCAACTTAGCTGAGGTTGTTACTTGTAATAGTTTTCTGGTGGATTCCTTACAGTTTTCTATATATAGAATCATGTTTTCTGCAAACAGTGAGGGTTTTACTTCTTCCTTTCCAATTTGGATCCTTTTCATTTCTTTTTCTTGCCTAATTGCTCTGGCTAAAACTTCCACTACTATGTTGAATAAGAGTGATGAGAGTGGACAGCCTTATCTTTTTCCTGTTCTCAGAGGAATAACTTTAATACTTTCATCATTAAGTATGATGTTGGCTGTGGGTTTTGTCATACGTGACCTTTATTAAGTTGAGGTACTTCCTTCTGTACCCATTTTATTGAGAGTTTTTATCATAAATGTATGTTGTATCTTGTCAAATGCTTTCTCTGCATCTATTGAGATGGTCATGTAATTTTTATTCCTCGATTTGTTAATGTGCTATGTCACATTGATTGATTTGCAGATGTTGAACCATCCCTGCATCCTTGGAATAAATCCAACCTGATCATGGTGTATGATCTTTTTAATGTATTGTATTCGATTTACTAATAGTTTTTTGAGGATTTGCATCTATATTCATCAGTGACATTGGTCTTTAATTTTCCTTTTTTGTGTTGTCCTTGTCTGGTTTTGATATCAGGGTAATATTGGCCTTGTACAATGAGTTAGGAAGTGTCCTGTCCTAGGATTTAAATTTTCTGAGTATTTGGTAGAATTCACCAGAGAAACATTTTAGTCCTGGACTTTTGTCTTTGGGGAGAGGTTTTTGATTACTGTGTTAATCTCTTTGCTTGTGATTCACCTATTCAGATTCTCTATTTCTTCTTGATTCAGTTTTGGGGGGGGTGTGATTTGAAGAATTTATCCATTTCTTCTAGGTTATTGAGTTTGCTGGCATATAGCTATTTATAGTATTCTCTTATAATGCTTTGTGTTTCTGTGTGTCCATTGTAATTTCTCCTCTTTCATTTCTGATTTTATTTGTATTTTCTCTGTGAGTCTGGCTATGGGTTTGTTGATTTTGTTTATCTTCTCAAAGAATAAGCTCTTAGTTTCATTGATCTTTTGTATTGTTTTCTTAGTATCTATTTCAATTATTTCTGCTGTGATTTTTATTATTTCCTTCCTTCTACTAATTTGGGCTCTGTTTGTTCTTTTTCTAGCTCTTTTAGTTATAGTGCAAGCTTTTCGATTTGAAGTCTTTATTGTTTTTTAAGTTAGGCCTGTATTGCTATAAATTTCCCTCTTAGTGCCACTTTTATTGCATCCCATAGGTTTTGGTATGTTGTGTTCTCATTTTCACTTGTTTCTAGGTATTTTTTATTTCTCCTTTGATTTATTCATTGATCCAATAGTTGTTCAGTTACATGTTGTTTAGTCTCCAAAGTTTTGTGACTTTCCCAGATTTTTTCTAGTAGTTGATTTCTAGTTTCATAGCATCATGGTTGGAAAAGATACTTGATATGATTTCACTCATCTTAAAGTTGTTTCCCAAAATATGGTCTACCTTTGAGCATGTTCCACGTGCCTTTGAGAAGAATGCTTATTCTACTGTTTTTCAATGGAATGCCCTATATTTATCTATTCTGTCCATCTTATCTACTGTTTTATTTAAGGTCACTCTTCCCTTGTTGACTTTCTGTCTGGATGCTCTATCCATTGACATAAGTGGGGTGTTAAGGTCTCCCATTATTATTGTGTTGCTGTCAATTTCACCCTTTAGTTCTGTTAATATTTATATATGTTGGTGCTTCTGTGTTATGTGCATATATATTAATAAGTGTGATGTCTTCTTGGTGGAATGTCCCTTTTATCATTATATAATGCCCATCTTTGTCTCTCATTGTCTTTTTTACCTTGAAGTCTGCTTTTTCTGATATAATATTACTAAACCCACTTTATTTTGCTTGCCATTTTCCTGGAGTATCATCTTCCATCCCTTCTTTCTGAGTCAATGGTTGCCTTTAGAGCTGAGATGTGTTTCCTTGAGGCAGCATATTATTGAGTCTTGTTTTTTAATCCATCCAGCCACTCTGTGTCTTTTGATTGGTGAGTTCAATCCATTTACATTTAGAGTGATTCTTGGTATATGAGGGCTTAATACTGTCATTTTTGTCTTTTGTTTTCCAGTTGTTCTATATTTCCATTGTTTCTTTTCCCTTGTATTTCTGTCTTCCATTTCCATTTGGTGGTTTTCTGTGATGGCTTTCTCTTTATGGTTTGTGGCTCTGCTCTGATTTTTTGTCTTGTGGTTACCATAAGATTTATAGAAAAGATCTCATAGATGATATAGTCCTTTTTCTGATAGCCTCTCATCTCCATTAGCCTATGCAGGTTCTACCCCTTTCCTCTTGCCCTTATGTGTTTTTGTTGTCATAACATTTCTTTTGTGTTGTGAGTTTCTGACCAAATTGAAGTGTTTATAGTTAATTTTGATGCTTTTTTCTCCTTTATTCTTTTTGTTATAATTTAGTGTTTGCTAACCTACTCTGATATAGAGCTGCAATTTTCTGATTTTGTCTGTCTATTTATCTCCTTGCTTAAAGCTTTGTAAACCTTTGCCTTTTCATTTCAGGTAGGAGGGCTACCTTCAACATTTCTTGTGGGACAAGTCTAGTGGCAATAAACTCCCTCATCTTTTGTTTTTCTGGGAAAGCTTTTATTTCTCCATCATATCTAAAGGATATTTTCACTGGATGGAGTATTCTTAGATGACAGTTTTTTTCTTTCAGTATTTTGAATATATCATTCCACCCTCTCCTAGCTTGTATGGTTTCTGCTGAGAAATCCACTGAAAGCCAGACTAGGGTTTCTTTGTAGGTTGTTTTCTTTCCTCTGGTTGCACTTAATATTATTTCTTTGTAATTGACTTTTGACAGTATTAATATCATACATAATAATATGCCTTGAAGAAGGTCTTTTAGCATTGAGGTAATTAGGAGCTCTACTTACTTCATGTACTTGCATTTCCAGCTCCTTCCTCAGGTTTTGGAAATTCTCAGCTATTATTTCTTTGAATGAGCTCTCTGCTCCTTTCTCCCTCACTTCTTCCTCTGAAATACCTATAATCCTTATGTTACTTTTCCTAATTGAGCCAGATGTTTCTGGAAGATATTCTTCATTTTTTTTCCAATCTTAGTTCCTTCTCCTTCTCCACCTGAATCATTTCTACGTTTCTATCTTCAACCTCACTAATTCTGCCCTACATAAGGTTTACTCTATTTTTAATGCTTTATACATCATATTTTTATTTCATTAATTGTATTCTTCATCTCCAGAATTTCTATTTGTTTTTTTCTTTTTAAGCTTCAATCTCTTTGGTGAAGTATTCCTTCTGTTCCTTAATATTATTCCTGAGCTCATTGAACTCTCTTTCTGAGTTCTCTTGTTATCCATTGAGCTTCTTTTGTTTATTTATTTGTTTTTTTGTGTGTGTGTGAGGAAGACTAGCCTTGAACTAACATCCATTGCCAATCCTCCTCTTTTTTTTTTTTCTGAGGAAGACTGGTCCTGGCCTAATATCTGTGCCCATCTTCCTCTACTTTATGTGGGACACCACCACAGCATGGCTTGACAAGTGGTGCATCTGTCTGTGCCCAGGATCTGAACCTGCAAAACCCCAGGCCTCTGAAGTGGAGCATGTGAACTTAACTACTATGTCACCAGGCCAGCACCTCGTTGAGTTTCTTTGTGACAGCTATTTTGAATTCTCAGTCAATTAGATTGTAATCTTTTGTGAATTTAGATTTGGTTTCTGGAGAGTTGTCATCTTCCTTCTGTTCTGCCTTGTTACTGTCATTCTTCATGGTGTTTGATTAATTGATCCTCTGCAGGTGCATTTGTGGTAGTAATCGCCCTCACTTATTTAACTATTGGCTTGTTTACTTTGGTTCTGATTGCCTGGTTCTCATGTTCCTCCACTGGCTCTCTGCGGGCTTGGATGCTGTTGTTCTGTGCACCACCTGCACTGCTGTTCCCCAGTTTTCTGAGAGTGTTGATTGCACCACTGCCAGGCATGCTGGGTTTAGGGGTGTCTCTGTCACTACTATGGGCCTGGGATCCTGGGAGTTTGTATGCAGCCCCTGTTGCTGGTGGAGTTGATGTCAGTGGTGCTGCCATTTGGGGATGGGTGTTCCCACCGTGTCTGCTCATGGTTATGTGGGTCAGGCTGTTGCCACTGCCATTGCTCCACCAACTGTCATAGGGCAGGGCTGCTGTGGTGCCACTGTGGCCACCCCTCTGGGACTCCCAATGACATTTTTTGAAGATTGAATAATTCATTCTAAAATTCATATAGAATCTCTAGGGACCCTGAGTAGCTAAAACAGTCTTGAAAAAGAAGAACAAATTTGGGGACATCACATCTCCTGGTTTCAAAACTTATTAAAAATACAGTTATCAAAACAGTGTGGTACTGGCATAAAGAGAGAAAAATGGAGCAACAGAACAGAATAGAGAGCCAAGAAAGGGACCCTCAAATAAATGGTCAAATGTTTTTGTCAAGGGTACCAAGACCATTCAGCGGGTAAGGATAGTCTTTTCAATAAATGATGTTGAGAAAACTATATATCTACATGCAAAAGAATAAACTTGGGCTCCTACTTATACCATATACAAAAATTCACTCAAAATAAATCACCTAAACATAAGAGCAAATTATAAAGCTTTGAAAAGAAAACATAGGAGAAAAGCTTCATGACATTGGATTTGGCAATGATTTCTTGGATATGACACCAAAAGCACAGAAAACAAAAGAAAAAAGGATAAAATGGACTATGTCAAAATTTAAAACATCTGTGCATTAATGGACAGAAAGAGTAAAAAGGCAACCAAAGGAATAGGAGAAAATACCTGCCAATCATATATCTGATAGTGAGTTAATATCCAAAGTACATGAAAAAGCTTCTACACTCAAAAACATAAAACACAATTAAAAAATGGGCAAAAGACTGAAGTAGATATTTTTCTAAGGAAGATATGTAAAAGGTCAATAAGCATGTGAAAAAATACTCAGCATCACTAAACATTAGGGAAACAAATCAAAAACCACAGTGAGATACCACTTCACACCCATTAGGATGGCTATTATATTAAAAAAGCAAAAACAAAAACAGAAAATAAATACTGATGAGGATGTGGAGAAATTGGAACTGTTGTACAAAACTACTGGGAATGCAAAATGGTGCAGCTACTATGGAAAATAGTATTAATAGTATGGTGGCTGCTCAAAACATTAAGAATAGAATTACCATATCATCTACTGATTAATCTTGTGGGTATATACCCAAAAGAATTAAAAACGGGGACTGAAACAGATATTTGTACCCTCATGTTGTACACTCATAGCAGCATTATTCACAATTGTCAAAAAGTAGAAGCAATCCCTGTGTCCATCAGTGAATGAATGGATAAACAAAATGTGATATATACATACAATGGAATATTACTCAGCCTTAAAAAGGAAGGAAATCCTGACATATGTTATAACATGGATGAATCTTGACATCATGCTGACTGAAATAAGCCAGTAAAACAAGGACAAATACTGTATGATTGCACTCAGATGGGGTATTTAGAGTAGTAAATTCATAGAGACAGAAGATAGAAAGGTGGTTGCCAGGGGCTGGGAGGAGAGGAGAATGGGGAATTATTGTTTTGGGGTACAAAGTTTCAGTTCTACAAGATGAAGATGGATGTGGATGATGGTTTCACAATATCAGTGTGCTTAATGCCACAGAACTGTACACTTAAAAATGGTTAAAATGGTCAATTTTATGTTACAGATATTTTGGAACAATGAAAAAAATACATTGGGGAAAAACTGGAAACAGAGACACAATGTGCAATGACAGTTCATAGGAAACAGAGATTAGGATAGGTTAGAGGAATTTTCAAGAAGAAAAAAAAAATTCTTCCAATTCAAGAAGGAAGGATAAGAAATGTCCCTGGGAAATCATGAGAATTCCTTTCTGAGTATAAAGTCTCAAATTACAGAAACTTGAAATGACTGCCCTATTCAATGAAAACTGAACTTCATTGTACTTGATACTTGGTAGATTCACAAGTAACGTAGTTGGAGAGGCAGGTTGGAGACAGGATGAAGGGCCCTGCAGAGGTTGCTGAGTATCTTAGTGTTTATCTTTTAGGTGATAACAGTCAGTGGAAGAGGTTGAGTGTGATTGGTGAAGAAAATAACAGGACCCCAGTTATCAAATTATTTCTACAAAAATTTTTATATAAAATGACTAACATGCATTCAAGATATGCAAGAACATGAAGAATTAAGACAATATAGCCAAGAACCAGCTGAGGTAAAGAAAACAGAAATAGAACGATGGACGTTACAGATACTGAAACTATCAGAAAGAATTTTTAATAACAGTGCCTATGATATTCAAGGTGATAAAAGACAAAAACAGAAATTTGATTAAAACCCAGAAACTATAAAAAATAGTATAGCAGATTTAAAATTGATGCCAATTCATGAATATAAATGAAGACCTTGGTGAATAATTTTAATAGCACGTTAGACTCAGACAAATGAGGAAACAGTGAACTGGGGGCTAGAGATAGAAGGAAACATTCAGAATGATACTTCTAGGAGAGACAAAACAGAGATAAGCTTCCTCTAAAAAGCATTCCTTGCTGTAAGACAGCTTGTAAGACTTTTTCCTATGTTTCTCTAAAGTTCTCCACTTAGGATCTTTCTTCAGCATATGAGCCATTTGCCAATACTACTCCTTAAACTGTCCTTAATTCTGAGCCATATGCCACAAAATAGTAAACTATCCTTCGTGCAAGACAATGAGAACCACTCTCCTTTATCATCCTATTACTTCAGTCTCCAAAGATTACCACACCCAGACAAAGGTATACGTGAATTTCTTTACTGAAGGTTTCAGCCAATTACAACATATAAAGGAAAGATTATAGGAGGGGAAAAATTCAATCTTTCACTGTGTTAGGCTTTCCCCAAGATATACCATTAAATAGCTCCTCAGTTCTCTCAAGACAAATAAAACTGTCTCAAGGTGTTTTTTCCATGTTAAAATGAAATACACACACAGAAAAGGCATAAAACAAATATGCAGCTTAATGAGTTATTACAAAGTGAACACTCATGGTTCCAACATGCACATCAGTAAACTGAACATAGCCAGCATTCCAGAACCCCACCAAACACATCCCATTCCTAATCATAAGCCTTGCCCTCCACCCCAAAAGGAACCACCATTCTTATTTTTATAACAACTACTTCTTTACTACTATTTATAGTTTTATCACCTAAATATGCAACCTAAAACAGTATAGCTATTTCTGCCTTCGTTCCAACTACATACTGCTGGACCCTTGAAACAGGAAAGTAGTAAATGATTTTTTTTTTTTTTTTGCTGAGGAAGATTTGCCCTGAACTACATCCATTGCCAATCTTCCTCTTTTTGCTTGAGGAAGATTCGCCCTGAGCTAACGTCTGTGCCAATCTTCTATTTTGTATGTGGGATGCTGCCACAGCATGGCCATTAACGAGTGGTGTCAGTCCACGCCTGGGAACCCCACCTGGGCAGCCAAGGCACAGCATGCAGCACTTAACCACTAGGCCGTAGGGCCAGCCCAAGTAAATGATTTTTTGTAGTAACTCTGTTCCCAAAGATATCATCTCTAAGTCAGTGGGAAATGTACAAAATCCTCTGAGATTAGCTATGTGGGCTTTGGATGTTGCTGATGCAATCACAGACATAAACAGTATTAGGTAAAATTACCAACCATTTTCCAAGGGAAATAGCAGACAAGGGAAGACCTCAAATCCATGCTAACACTGATGGATACCTCATTGCTTAAGAAAATTGGGATCGTTTTTAAAAAGAGCTTTAAGAGAAAAATTTGAGTTGACTAAGATCTATCTTCCTCAGCAGGGGAAATTGAAAGAAGATTCTCTTCCTATTATATGGTAAAAAAAAAAAAAAGGCTGTTAAAAAACAGAGATCAAAAATATATAAACAATGGGCTACTTGCGGGGGAGGTAAGAGAAAAGTGATACCTGGTGATAGTATACTGATGATAGAACAGAGAAATACTCAAGAGATTTTTGCATAGGTTACTCTTAGCCTAATTTTCGGCAAATTCTATTTTTTATGAATGCTTTTGTTGTGAACACA
Organism: Tapirus indicus; assembly: GCA_031878705.1. NCBI lineage: Eukaryota > Metazoa > Chordata > Mammalia > Perissodactyla > Tapiridae > Tapirus > Tapirus indicus. Next base: position 38,039,375 of record CM062933.1, on the reverse strand, counting down.
TTCTAATGAAGAAACTCAAATATAAAAATAGGGAAGGAATGAGATTTCCATTTTGAGAATAACTCTGGTTGAAGAATGGAGAACAAATGAAGATGAAGTGAGATTGCAGGTAGATGGGCAAATTAGGAAGGCTGCTGTAGAAACTAAGCAAAAGATGATGATGACCTGGACTAGGGGAGAGGCAAATGGATTGAGATACATTGTGTCTTCCTCAAAGGTTTCAAACAGAAATCATATGACTTGTTGATTGATGAAATGAAGATGCAAGGGTGAAGGAGGTGTGAAGTATGAAGCCTGGTTTCTGATTTAGGTCACTTGAATTAGAATGCAATTCATGGGAGAAGCAGCAGCTTTTGTTGGGAGGTGATAAATTCTATTTGGACGTGATTTGTTTGCAGTCCAAATATTACATATAAAAGTAGGTGTGTAGAAGACAGTTACTATATATATATATATAGCCTATATAGTAGTTACTATATATACATATATATCTGGGCTGGTGATATATATTTGGGATTCAGCGATTTATTCCCCAACTCATTCCAATCTAGTTTACTGTACCTTATACTCCAATTAATGTCATTGGATTTAGTGGACTTGAAAATTTTCTTCTTTACTTGACTTCTCAGCAATCTTAAATATCTGAAAAGAATCTTGAAGATCCTTCTTGACACAGCTGCTTGGGTCCAATGTCACCACACACTCCTTGTTTACCTCTTACATCCCTGATTTCTCCTTTTCCATTTCCTTGGTGGGCTCATCTCTCTCTACCCAAACTTTACATACTAAGTTCTTTCAACGATAGATTCTAATTCTTGTTTCCTCTCCCTCCTTCCCTCCTTCTCTCTTTCTTCCTTTCCCCTACTTCCTCTCCCGCCTCCCTTCCCACTCTCAATTTTATCCATGTTCATAGTTTCAGTTATATTCTATACAGTGACGATGCTCAAATTAACATCATTGATATTTTTAGCCCAGACCTGCTCTTTGAGGTTTAGCCTTGTATTTCCAAATACCTTCTTTTGGATACTACTGTCACCTTGAACTCCACATGTGAAATCCAACCTCTTAATCTTCTCTCTTTAGCCTTACCCTGCTTCAGCGTTTCCTAAACACCTTCATGATGACACCATTATCTACACAGATAAATGAGCCAGGAAAATTGGAAGCATCCTTGACATCTCTCTCTTTCTCATTTTTCCAGTGTATGATCCCATTCCTTTTTATCTCCTAAATTTCTTAAACTGCATTCTCTCCAATCTCAGTGATACCATTCAATCCAAAGCACCATTGATTTCCAATGGATTAGCACGTCGGTCACTGTCTAGTTTGCCTATATTCATTATTATCAGTTTTCAAGCCACTAATGGGAATGATATTCTAAAAATATTAATTGTATCACATTTCTATACTTCGTATAACTCTTAAAGGGCTCCTTACTGCTTTTAAGATTAAAGAAATCACCGACATTAGCAAAGTCTGCAGACCTTGCACAATCTGCCTCCTAGAAACCTCTCTATCTTAATCTTTTATTACTTCCACTTGCTCTTTAACTGCTTCCTTCAGTTCTTTAAGGGTGTCATGTACTTTACTGTTTCAGGGAATTTCTACATTTTCTTTCCTTGCTTAGAATTCTCTTTTACCTCTCTTCCTTTGTTAACTCATATTCCTTAGCTTGCAGTTGTCATGTTACTTTTTCCTGAAAACATTGCCTATCACCTTTCACTATAACAGATCCTCTTATTCCATATACTGATCTCATATCTGCAGTTTTTCTTACCAATATTTATAAAAGTTTTGAATCACATATACTTGCTAGGGGAATACCTGTCTTCCCTGTTGGTTTATAAATTCTATGCATAAAAGATTCAATCCTCTTTTTCTCATGATTTAGTGCCTGTCACATGGTAGGCATTTAATAATTTTTTGAAGAATGAGTTAATAAATTACCTATTAGTGAATCAATCAGAGATCACAAAATAGCTAACTTCAAACGTGTTTAGTTTTATTTATACAATGTTTTAAGACAGCTTTGAATGGATGCCAACATGTCAACGTTATATGATTTCACTTGAAAGCTGCTTTTCAAGAGTCTCTTAAAATAACAGGAAGAACTTGCATCACAGGCCACACATTCACCTCTGTTTAGTTAGCCATATCTTGGTGGATTCTCACTCCAGGGCTCCACAGTGACATTTCTCTTTTTTAAGCTACGACTGCTCTAGACATTTGAGTTTGCCTTTTTTGCTATAGATGGTTACGTGGAAAGGAATCACGAAAGATGGCTGTGTACAGTGAGAAGAGAGCCCCGAGGAAGACCCGTAATTATGGGATAGGTGGGATATTAGAAACCCAAAGGAAGCCTGAGAAGCAGTTAGGGTTGAAGATAACTAGGGGAATGTGGTTCATTGAAACCAAGATAAGAAGGGCTTTCAAAGAAATATTTAAAAAGAAAAAAAAACCTTCTCCTCTTACCTTCTTCATCTCCTCCTACATCGTGAACAGAATATTGAAGTCATGTCTGTGCTCACACCAGCCTCTGATGTGATCAAACCAAAGACCTCCTACCACTGTGGGAAAAGTTAATAAGTAATAAGGTAAGGATGTTGCATTTATTGAGCAGCAAATTACATAGTCTTTCTTTTCTGTTCTGGAATCCTCAGAAAGAAAAAGATAGCCCCCACCACTGAACATCTATGCTACCTTTTTAAAATGGTGTTTGGGGGAACAATTACATGATTTTATTAGAAACCTGCCTTTCCTATGTATGCAGGAAAGCAGCAATGCAGAAAACAGAAGCCCGGAGAACTAATTTTGAAGACTTCTTTAAGGCAAGCCTCTTCCTTTTCCTACATCCTCCACTTGAAAATATGTCTTTATTTTTCCTCTTATTGTCCATTGTAAAGTCTCTGGATAGCGACTTGATCTACAGTGAGAGAGAACCTGAATATAATCTTCTAAATGATGGGGAGCCCCAGGTCCACATTCCTCAAGCCTCTTGAATCAATCTATCCTCCTCAGTAGTGGAATGAAAATTCCACAGATGCCCTATAAGTCCTAACACAGGTTCATGACAGAGCACAGAAACTACACCCACCCTGAGCAGTAGCTATTCTGGAACTCATGGATCTAGCTAGTTTGAATTGCTAGACCATTTGTGGTTTTCTTAAGATTGGACCAAAACATTTCTTAATCAGTATGCTTTTGCAACCTTGACAATCCCCAAAGTGCTCCTGGTGAGGCTGGAAAAGCCATCGGGTGGCAAATGAAGTTGACAGACAATAGTAACCACTTATGTGCCTTCTGCCTTCTATCATTACCCTTCTCCATCTCCCTAAAATACGTTCCCTAAGTTTAAGAATTTGCTAAATGGCAACATTGCCTCATAAACACGTTGCTTGATAAATTCAGAGTTACCTTTTCCATCTAGAAACTTTTTCATGAAGTGTTCTACATGATCTGTAGTTTCTGATATAAATAGCAGATTTGAAAAATGAAAATATGAAATCAAAACATCCTTGGGGTTTCTGTAGATGTAAAGACTCTGCAGGGGGAATAACAAACTCTTAACAATTTTTGGTTATCCTTACGGTATTTTTTAAATATCTAAATAGCATTCCATTATATAAACACATAATAATTTATTCCATCCAATTTATCACTCATGGAAATTTAGGTTGATCCCATTTTTTTGCTATTACAGTGACTATTGCAATAAATAACTTTACTCCCATGACACTTCACATGTGCAGGATTATATGACTAATTTATAAAGGTGAATTATTTATTTGTAAGTTTGATTAATATTGCAAATAATCTTGCATTGAAGCTATTCAATGTACCCTTGTGAGCATTAAGTGATATTAGATATACAGCCAAGGTATCACTGGAGATCAGTGAAAAAGGAAAAACTACTTAACTGAGGATGTTGAAACAAATAATTATCCATATAGGAAAAAGAGAAGAAAATAGACTTTCACCTCACTCCATACACAAAATCATTTACAAATGGATTAGGATTTAAATATGAAAGCAAAACTTTGACATCTGAAAAATAAAGAATATATTTCCTATCTTGGAGAACAAAGGATTTCCGAAACAGGAAAATATTTTTTAAAAATTGTTAAAATGAAAAACAAAGAGACCAGCCTTGAAAATTCCCTGAGCAGACACAGCCAGTTTAGTCATACAAGCAAGGTTAATTTAGCTTATTTTGCAAGACTACCTTGACTTGGATCATTTTCTGTTATTCTTCTGAAAATCATAAGAAAACTTAAATCATTTCCCAAGGTTGATATGAGGTAACCAGTGATAAATTCCCTATTATTTAGAAAATTCTAATGTTGCAATCAATCACTGTGAAGAATAAATAGTCACTGCTTTCTCACTCTATAAGCTGCTTCATAACAATATACCCCAGAGCCTCATTCCGTGTTTTGGTTTGAGTGTTCCTGGTTTGCAAACTGTCTTTTTAGGATGTGCACAAAAAAATTATACTAATTACTACTTCATTGATTCAGTGGTTTGACTTATGTAATTTCTGAACTTTTGACATTTTATGGCATCAGAAGTGGGATCCAAAGAAGACCCTCAACGACTCTGAGGCCTGTGAGCAAACAGGTGCTGGTACCCACAGAGCACATTGATATCGCTGCTTTCTCACTGACCCTGGGATTTGAGGGTAAGTCTCTCTTTGATTGACCTCCCCTCTCTTTTCAATTTGAGCTCTCTGACTTTATTGTAATACCTGTAATTTTTTTTGTTGAAGCTTTTATTCTGTTCAAAAGTGGGGAAAATGCATGATTCCCTGTGTTTTGGAACAGCTGTTGTAAAACAGTCCCCTCATGGTTAAGTTACTTTAGGAAACCTAAAGGCGGAGATGGGTTCCATCTGGTCTATGGACCAGGATCTTGTTTCTTTTTGGAAAATGAGTTTACTTTTGGAATTCAAGTGGCCCCTTTGGCGAATGTTTAACTTATAGGGTTCAGCTTAAGAGGTTCCCTTAAAAGTGAGGATTCTAAACTTCTCAGAAACAATGGGAAGCATTCTTTGAATGGTATGCAGAAGCTTCTGAAAGACAAAATGACTCCAAAAATAGCTCTAAAGGATCCTTACAGCATGCATACAAAAAATCTTTAGTAAAAATTTTGGCCATCTGAGCCAGTGAACTTAATTCATCTGCCAGAAAGACAGTTCAGATCCAACTGTTCTTTTAGTTTTGTACCTGAGACACGGCTAAAATTTTTTAAACAAAAGTTATAAGATCTCTGTATGTGTCTGTCTGTATTTTTATGTATGTATATGCGTGTAGGTTATAGATATGGGATATTTTTCTATCTCTGGATGCTATTGTCAAAATTAATTTGTAAAGAACTCTAGTTAATTAGGTTATAGAAAATGAAGCATTTACATAAATCAAGAATACTCTCAGAAATATAGAAACTAACCCCAATTTTTTTCAAGTTCACATGATCTGGGATAATCTTTGATAAGTAAAAGCTAGTTTAAATTTGAGTTAATTTTTATGTATAGTGTAAGATAATAGTCTACCTTCATTCTTTTGTATGTTGCAGTCCAGTTTTCCCAGCATCATTTATTGAAGAGACTCCTTTTTCCATTGTATGTTCTTGGCTCCCTTGTCAAGTATCAGCTGTTGATAGATGTTTGGGTTTATTTCTGGGCTTTCAATTCTGTTGAGTTTGTTGGTTTAACAAAAGCAGGCTTTTCTTCAAATTTGTCAAAAAGAAAAATAACTGAAGATGATGTTAAGCCACTTAATGTCTAATCCAAGCATAATTGTTAAAAGCAAGTAATTTAAATAAATTTAAAAAGATAAAAGTTTATGCTAAGATTGACTAAATGATGAATATTCATTGAATATGTAACTAACTTCCAAAGAAGATAAACATAAATGCTAATCTTAAATTTAAGTTTATCTACTTTTGTCTTTTAAATTTTTTACAAACAAAATATATTTAGGTCCATTAGCAAATATGTTTTGTGCCATATTGAAAAATTTAATATGGGGAAGAATATACTTCTAGAAATTATGAAATGTATTTATAAATTGCTAATCTACTACAAGAATCTAATATACAATAGATAGCTTATAATTGCCTGCTTCCTAGTTTTCACTGGAAAGAAAGATTACAAATAGTTAAAATTTATAATCAATATGTAAAAATAAATCTACTAGAAACAATAAGGGTAAAAGAAAACGACTGTGTATGAAAAGTAAGGAAGGAAAATATAATGTTTTTTTGAATGAGGTAAGATATGAAGGACATCAGTGTTCTTTTGTTTTTGTTATTGTTTTTTTCTGTAAGGAAAAAAATAAAATAATTTTGTTCTAAAGTAAAATGATTGTTCCAGAATAAGAAGGGAAAAAGGACAAAACCTAAATGGATATAGAAACCTGTAGAAGGTTTGTGGAAAAAGAATCTGAGAAAAGAATTTTATGTGTTGTCAAGATGACTAAGATTGGAATGAATTTATTTAAATTAAAAAGCAAGAGGGAGAATTTTAATATCAAAAGTATACTGATGCAGCATTAGAATTTGGTTTTCTCTCTGTTAAAATCACAAAATTTTGTAGCTTATTCGTCTGCTCTTAATAAGAAATTGTAAGCAAAGTTTCTTTACCTTTAACGTAATCTGCCTAGGAAACAAGGATTCTGTGTCTTATGAAAATGTTTTCTGCACTCCCTGTTGTCTTTATCAGCTCTTTGACTACTTAGGATAAAAACTCTGAGCCCTCTCTATTAAAAGAGTCAAGTTTATACAACTATGTAGCTTTATGTAGATGCCTTTGAAATCTTTTAATTGTCTCTTTGGTTGAATGGATAACTAAGTGTTGTTTCACAATGACCTATGATCCTATTTGATCAAGTGTTTTATACGGGATATATATCATTAAAATAAGTAACTCAGAAATTATATGAAATTCCTAAAAATCTGGCATGTCCTGGTATAAAGTTATCAGTCATCATTCCAGCTATTATCTTAAAATATTTTTCTGTATGTGTATGTAAACTCTTACCAGGTCATTAACAGTGGCTATTTTTTATGATGTTAGTCATTTACAGACAATTGCTGTTTTACTCTGACACTTTAGCAAAAGTATTTCTGAAAAAAAAAGTTTCATCTTCCAACAGACTCATGGAAAAGATCCTGACAAGTACTGTAAAATGCAGGTTTCTGATAATTTTAAGATCATAATACTGAACTGGGTAAGAATTTCTAAGACTCTAATGGAAAACTGATTGATTTATAAAGTTGCTAACCCCAAATCAAGCAAAACAATAATCAATTTCAGGAGACTAAATGAATTGATCAAGATGATCATAATTTTTATGTCTTCATTTAAAACACGGCTGGTTTTTTTATGTTTTGTTTGCCGGATTTAAAGGACTTCTTTCTCTCCTCTCTTTTAAGTTATCTATAACTTACAGCAATTTGGTGAAGTGTATCTTTTTAACAAAGGTCAAAACATTTATATTTTTCCCCCTACCTGATCCCTACAGAATTCAGAAACTCTTATTAAATATTCTTATTTTTCATGACAATATATGTATTTGTATAAATTCAATAAGAATATGTTATCCTTGGGCCGGCCCAGTGGCACAGCGGTTTAGTTCGCACTTGGCAGCCCGGGGTTCGTGGGTTCGGATCCCGGGCGCCTGCCGACTCACTGCTTGTCAGCCATGCTGTGGCGGCATCCCATATAAAGTAGAGGAAGGCGGGCACAGATATTAGCCCAGGGCCAGTCTTCCTCAGCAAAAAGAGGAGGATTAGCAACGGATGTTAGCTCAGGGCTGATCTTCCTCAAAAAAAGAAAGAATATGTTATCCTTCTAACTGGATACGATTGGTCAAATCCTTGGCTTGGCTTCCTAGCCTTGAGAGGCTATTGAAAGTCCCATGTGAGATTCCTTATGAAAAGTTCCAGCAAAGTAGATTTAAAAGGGTCTATGTGGTCAATCACTATTCTTGCTGCACATATCCAAATATTCAGGCCATATTCATTGAAACTAGACTTAATCTGCAAACAAATTAGTCTTACTGTGGTTATCTTTGATAGAAATAGTGATGATTATAAAGAGAAAATTTTTATTTTCAGTACACCTTTGCAGATATCAGATTCTAGTATTTTAATTATTTTTGAGGTTTTATTTTCTACCTGTAGACTGGAATGGATCCTGAATTCTTCTAGTTTCCTCTAATATTTGACTAGAACTCTCCAAACTAGCATTTCTAATATTCTCCCACTATTTTGACTGGGAATTACTATGAAACCAAAACTGCCTTTTTTCCCAAAGTCATGCAAGCTAAAGCTAAACAACTTGATAAAAATGTCAGAGAAATCACTGTAACAGCTCATGTGTGGACAATCTCTTTGCCTGTTGCCATGTTGCCACTCAGAAAAATCATCAGAGACATTCAAACTGCAAACCAGGAAAACATGTCAGATTGCCACTGCTTACCCTCCTTCCATCTGAAGATGCTTAGAACATGACGTCTAGAAGTCTCAACTGAATGCTCTCCAAATGCAGAAACTGAATTTATAATTTGCTCAAACTATTAACCTTTGTTCTTTTTTTCGGTTTCCATAGAAATTTCTGCCATTAAATTACCTGATTGATTGTTCACACCATCTAGAGGCCTAATTTGGGTGAAAGGTCACTTGCAACACTGCCTCCTGAAATAAAACATCCTCATATTCATCCTGTCCTAAGTAATCATGAGGATATGTGATTGCTAATACATCATGTTGTACCGAAGTAAATAACTTAAAAAAAATTTTTTTTTGAAAAGCAATTGTATATAATTCAAAAAAATTGTAGATTGACATAGAAAGGTAAAAAACTGTTGATTATAACAGATTTGAGTGATTTTAATTGGTTAAATCTTGGCTCCTGGGAATCTCAGCTCTGAGGAATTTTTCAATTCTTGTCTGTTATTCTCCTTTTTGTCATTATATTAACCTCTCTAGTGCTCTTGAGGGTTTTAAATGCCTGTTGGCAGCCACTCACATGTCAAATGGTATCCATCATGATCAGACAACTGGGTGAAATCAACAATAACTAAATAAATGATGAAGATGATGACTACACGGCCCTCCACCTTGATGATTCAACTGATGCAAACAGTGAATATGTGATTCTTTGGCTTGACAACATCAACAGTGGTAACTGAGAGTAAGGCTATACTGGTTGGTCATACCCTCAGCCTGCTGAGAGAATGACTAAAAGGGGGGAATTTTTAAAATCAAAAACAACTGGGGCTGGCCCGGTGGCGTAGCGGTTGAGTTCGTGTGCTCCACTTCGGCTGCCCAGGGTTTGCAGGTTTGGATCCTGGGCATGAACAGATGTACCACTTGTCAGGCCATGCTGTGGCGGCATCCCATATAAAGTGGAGGAAGACGGGCTGTTAGCCCAAGGCCAGTCTTCCGCAGCAAAAAAGAGGAGGATTGGCAGTGGATGTTAGCTCAGGGCTAGTCTTACTCACACACACACACACACACACACACACACACACACACACACACACAAACAAATGAAGACCAGCCTTGAAAATTCCCTGAGCCGACAAAACCAGTTTAGCCGTACAAGCAAAGCTTACTTTAGCTTATTTTGCAAGACTACCTTGACCTGGATCATTTCTTGCTTATGCTTACGAAAATCATAAGCAAAACTTAAGCTGTTTCCCAAGATTGACATGAAGTAATGACTGACCACCTCCCTATCATTTAGGAAATTCTGATATTGAAACAATCACTGTGAAGAATAAACAGTCCCTGCTTTTGCAGTATATAAGCTGCTTTAAAACAATGTACCCTAGAGCTTCATTCCAATATTTTGGTTTGAGTGCTCCCTATTTGTAAACTGTCTTTTTGATGTGGCCACAGTAAACTCTTACTAATTACTACTTTGATGATACATTATTTTGACTTTTGTTATTTCTGAAAAAATAGAAATTGATCAATTGGCCTACATTAAAATTAAGAATGCTGCTAATCAAAATATACCATAAAGTTACAAAAGCAACAAAATATGAGAGAAACAACACATTAACTAATAATCAGCATCCAGAATACATATAAAACAAATCAATTAGAAAAACAGCAGACAATGACACAATAAATTGGACAAAAGTCACAATCATTTCACAAAGTAAGAAACTTTTATGGCCAATAAACACATCAAAAAGTGCTTAATTTCATTACTGATTAGAGACATGCAAATTGAGATTAGATAACATTTTATAATGACCAGAATGATAAAAGTTAAAAAGTCTGATTGGAAAAATTACTAGGAGAAAAATAAGTCACCATTATAAAAGTAATGGTTTCAACATGAAGTAGTAAACTGCTTTGTTTAAAAAAAAAATAGCGGGCCAGCCCTGGTGGTGAAGTGGTTACGTTCAACGCGCAACCCTTTGGCAGCCCAGGCTGCCTATACCACCCATGTGTGGCCACGTGTGGCAGCAGCTCACATACAAAATAGAGGAAGATTGGCCACAGATGTTAGCTCAGGGCGAAGCTTCCTCAGCAAAAAAATAAACAATAACAAAACCAAAAAACATCATCTTATAAAGTTGAATACTTTTGTACTTTGTGGCTTTGCAATTCTATTCCTGGGTGTATACTCTAGGGGAGCTTGTGCAGATGTGCACCAGGCTACACACTCAGGAATGTTCATAGCATTCCTGACCAAATGTGTTATAATCACAAAATATTGGAATAGCTCAACTATTGCTTATGTCTTATGAAGGGAAAGCATAGGTCTGATAGAATTACTTACACAAGTTGTAAAATTATACAGCAGTGGAAAATAACATTGAAAATCAAGAACAAACAAGAATATATGGCAAAACCCCAGGGAAAAAGAAAATAAGTGACAATATGAAGTTAAGTAAAATTTAAAGCCAAATGATTTAGCAGAACAACATATAATTTGTTTGCAGTAACCAAGAGAGCAGGAATCTTTGTATACTGAATAACATAATAGTAAAACTTAAATGGCACAAATTCTTGTAGGTCTGTAAAAGATTTTGATTTAGCAACAATCATAGTGGGGAATTTATATACCTACTTTAAAACATAAGGATAAATGGATTAACAAAATTAATTTACAAAATTATTTAACAAAATTTATTTTATATATGTGTGTGAGTGCCCCACACAAAGAATATACACCATTTTCTCATGTAGTTGTGAGATGTACTGAATATTGACTATGTAATTGGTCATAAAGCTTCCTAATGAATTTCAAAAATTAGAACTCTTAAAGTACCATTACATATGGATAGTGCCATTTACTAATAATCAATAATGAAAAAGTTAAGAAAGAAAATTATATAAACGCTTGGGGAAAAAAATCTTCAAGATAATTTGGACTGGTTACAAAATTAAATCTGAAATGATAGATTATAGATATTAGCAATCCATATATTAATATAGATATTAAATCTATAGATTACAGATTTGAACAAAGCAGTTGTACCAGTTTATGTTGAAACCAGTAATTTTAGCTATAATAAAAAGTATAGCTAAACTAAACTATAGCTATACTAAAAAGGATAGTCATCCTTTTAAAATGTCATTTTTAAAAAATAAACATTGGGTTTTGTAATGATAATCCTTTAACCAAAGAAGACAGAAAAAGAAATACAAACAAAATATGAAGAAATAATTAGTTAAAAAAAGCAGAAATCAGTGAAATAGAAAACATTAAATTACCCTTCAAAAAGAAGGTAACTCTTTGTAGGAAAAACTCTAACGTAATAGAAAACTGCTGATATCCTAAAAAATATAAAACAGAAAAAATATAGAGTATTTCATCAGTACAAACGAATGAAAAAGGTGTAATCACAGAATTGGAGAAAATTCATCAGATCATGAAAGAATATGTTGTAATTATTTTCCATGGTTTGAAATGTAGATGAAATGGGAAAAATTTGAATTGAAAACATAATCATAATATTGGTTTAGAGAAAGGAAACTAATTTAAATAAACTGATGGGAAAAATGAAAATGTTTTGGAACTATGATGCTGACAGGATCAGATATATATATATAATGGACTTTAATCAAATCTTCCCTCAAAATTCATTTAATTTATATTTTTAAACTACTTGATAATTTGGCAAAAATACAAAAAGCTTTGAAATTTATTTTACAAGACTAGAATTACAGTGATACTAAAATCAAATAAAGATAGAGCAGTCATAGAAAATTAACTTCTATTTTTAAAATAATTACAGATAAAACTTCCAGAATAAAAATTTAAAAAAGGACTTGTTTTCTTCTTCTACGACTATGTTAAACAAGTATTATACTATAAATAAATAGGATTTATTCCAGAAATAGGACATGGTTAAATTATTAGTGGATTTCATTTCACTATAGAATAAAGGGGGTAAAAACAGCATCTTCAAAGTTGCCAGAAAAGGCATTTTATGTGATTAATTTCCTGAATAAAAAAAAACACAAAAGTAAAACTCCAAGTAAACAAGAATAGAAAAAATAAATTTGTCAGCATTAAGTGCCTCAAAAATCAATTGCAAAGCAAACAAAACAAAACAAAAACAAGAAAAGATACGAAAATTACTACAGTGTCGTAAACAAAAGAGGGACATTTCTAACACCTCTATTATTCTTTTTTTTTTAAGATTTAACTATTGAAATAGAAAAAAAAGACGTCTAAATATTAGAAAATAAAGGAAAATAAAATGTACTATTATTTAAGATGAAATACATTCCAGAGAACAAAGAGAAAATTAATAAAACTAATAAAAGAGATTAAGGGAGCCAAATATGAGAGATTAAAACACCAAAGTCTTTTCTTTATAACAGCAATAACTAATAGAAAAGATAGTAGTGAAAAAAGTCCACTTCATAATTGTCATAAAAAATAAACAAAATACTGGAACTTCAAGAAATAGTGTGTAAGAAGCATACAAAGAATAACATAGCACATCTGTGGACATGAAAATAAATCTGGTAAATAAAGAGCGATAGAATGGTGCTGGATGGATGTTGGAATATTGCAATATTAGTGATTGTCTCAATATTTATCTATATTTTTAATCAATTCCAGTCAACATTAAATATCATTGGGGTAATTAACATGAAAAAATAAAGTAGATGGGGATTTGCCTTATCAGTTACAATATTTCAAATCGTGAAGAATTGCCACATATAAACAGATTTAACAAATTTTAGAATAAAGAATGAAGAATCAGAGGGAGGGACTTTGGAAACAATATATCAAAATGTAGACTTCAAAACAGTAGGGAAAGAGTAAATGCTTAAACAAATCATGTTGGGTCAATTGGCTAATGCCCTTGGCAAATACCGTGCAATAGTCTTATCTCTAATCACATGCAGTATCAAATATAATTTACAATTAAATGTAAAAAATAAAAACATAAAGTTAATTGGAAAAAACGAGAGTATTTGCATAATTTTTGTGGTGGGGAAGTGGTTTCTTAGCAAGACATAATTGCCAGAAGCTATGTAGTTTAACTGGGAAAATGTTCATCTCATTTACTACAAATCAGTAAATAAAAGACAAGCTAAAGAAAAATGAGCAAAGAATATAAAGGATATTTCAAGACCTGGAAATATAAAAAAGATATTCAAACTCATTAAAATCGAATTACTTATTAAAATGCAAATTACTCAAGGAAGAGACGTTATTTTACCTAGCACATTAGCAAATATTGATAATTCCAAAAACTGGTGAACATATGAGGAAAAAAACACATTCTTATTGCTATTTCAGAAAGTGTAATTGATAGATTATAGAAGGCAAGTAGATAATACCTATCAACACTTAAAATATTTGGACACTTTAACCTGAAAACTCCACTTTTAGAGAAATATTTCACCAGATCAAAAAGAGCAAAGATCTATAAGAATATTTATTGCAATGTGATATACACATTTGCTGAAACCTACCTGTCCATCAATACACATCACTATTGTATAGCCATACAATAAAATCCTACTAAACCATTAAAAAGAATAGAATTTTATGTGCTGACATAAAAGAATCTTGGCTATACATTATATAATTATCCTGCAAACAATGTGTGCGGTGACCCAATTTATGTATATACTTGTAAGTCCATGTATATTTTTAATGTGTAAAGCAACATCATAAAGATTATAATAATCACATTTGAAAGAATGTAGATGCATGGGGTTGAAGAACAATATTGGAAGAAATTATTTTTGTTTGTGAAAAAGGTCCATAAGCTAATTCTGTGACATACTTTAGCTTTTTTCTTCTTGAGACCTTTTGGCGCTAAATAATATGGGAGGTGGAAAGCGAAGAGTCGGGGGGATGGTCTCTTGAGATCGTCCATTTTGCACACATTGTATTTGAGGGAGGGGACTCTATCACTCGTCTCCATGATTTCCATTCTGTTACGATGTCCCTCAAAATAAATCAAGCTTAGTATCTGTTGAGTCCAGATGGTACCTGTAAAAATAAGTAGTCTTGTTTTCAACGCTGAATTAATTTTGAATAACTCTCAATAGTAATGCTCTTTATTTCTTTTAACCACTCTAATTATGCCAACGGATTTGTTCAAGTTTTTGTGTTTGTTTGTATTTTGCATTAAAATTAGTAAAGAAAAAGTCAAGGACTCTTTGTTCCCTCTTCACTCGGAGCAGCTGTAGTTGTTCTGAGTCCATGATAGTCAGATTAACCCTTCAGCTCCTTCTCTGTTTGCTGTACTTCGTGTCAGGTCCCTTTCTACGATTTTCTGTGGCTACATCTGTTTCTCCTTCCTCAGTCTCCTTTCTTACAGCTTGATTTTTTAGAAGTACAGATAATTAAAGCTCACGCCCCCGTTCACCTCTTTTTTTTCTTATTGTGTAGCATAGGTCTCCTCATACAACGATGAATAAAAGTAGTGATAGCAGGCATTCTTGTCTTATCTTGATTTTAAGTGTAACATTTTAAATGTTTCACTACTGCATATGATATTTGTGGTTGTGTTTGGTAGATTCTGATTATCAGGTTATAGAAGTTCCTTTTTCTCCCTAATTTGCTAATAGTTTCCATTATGAATGGATGCTGAATTTTATTGAATGCTTGTTCTGCGTCTATTGAGATGATAATTCAGGCTTTCTCCTATACTCTAGTAATATGAGTGAACTACATTCATAAACATTTAAACTAATCTTGACTCTTGAAATAAAGTCACCTTGGTCATAGTGTATTTTTTTTAACACTACTAGATTTGCTTTGCTTATGTTTGATTTAGGATTTTTGCATCTATGTTCATGAATATACTATCACAGTTCTAAAAGGACATGAGATGCCAAAAATCTGGCAAATGTTGCTACTCAACTGATTTATGTACATGATAGATTTGATACAAGTTGTGATGAATCCTGGGGAGACTCACTAATACCCCCTTCAACAAGATCAAGAACCCAGCAGGCTGACTGAGGACTGGTGTGTGGTGTCCCAAACACTTGGGCTGGATCAAGGGTAAAGGAAAGACTCTTTAACGGACAGCAGTGCTTGACCTAAAACTAGGCAAACTGGGATGCCACCAACATCTAAGGGAGGAAGAAAAAATACTGATTGTGTGTTCCCTAGAGTGGAAGAATCCAGGGATAAGGCAATGGGGTAGTAATTTGGGGAAAGTAAGCAAGGTCATGAATTTCAAAGAAGATGGGGAAAGTGAGGGACTGGAGCATTTTCATGAAAATCAGAAATAATTTTTTGGTATTAACTTAGACTCCAGTGTGTCTTTGAGCAACATTAACCATTGCAAAGTACAAATCATCCTATGTTCTAAAAAAGTACAATGTAAAAAAAAAAAGTTTTTTTTGAAATGTAAGATTTGAGGAAAATATATATTAGTTTAAAATTATTTCAATATTATAGAGAAATACAAAGCAATTAGGGCAATGGAAAGCATATTAGGAATTAGTTCTTACTAAGACACGCTGCTAACAAAAATCCTGCCTGGATTTTAAATATATAGTTTTCCATTCTCAGACCTAGCCAACAGGTCAGCATTTACCAATATGCTCCTGGCTCAATATTTGATTTCTTCACATGTGCCATCAGAAATGATAACATAAGCATCTCAGATGAACTTAATATCATAGAGATTTGAGATTTGTTTAACATTTTTTCCTCACCCTAAATGGTTGTCTAGAGGTAGGCTGCACTACTGTCAATGTCTGGAAAAGGCACCTTTGTACACATATATCACCAAACCAGAGTGCAGACTGATAACAGGTGGACCACTCCTCAATCTTACCAGATTTTGGATATGTAATTATGAAGATGTCATCATCTCTAACTTCAAAATCATCTAAATTTTCTAATAGGTCAATATTAACTAAAGAACGTGCAAAATAACAGCCTTTAAAGTTCAATGTGTGTATGTGTTGTCCATAATTGTTTACCTACAAGTAAAAACAGATAAAATTCCTTTCAAGTTCTTAGTATTTTACAATAATGACTAATATTTCTTGAGTGTTCAATATGTGCCAAGCACCATTTAAATGTCATATGTCTCAACTCATTTACCATCCTAAACACCTTACATATAATAAATCATCTAATCTTCACAGCTACCCCACATCGCTAGAGGTATTGTTGTTATCCCTGTTTGAAAAATGAGGAAATTAAGATACTAAGAGTTCAAACAACTTTTCCTAAAATCCCATGAGGGAGGTATCATGATTCTAAACATGCAGATGAGGAAATTAAGGCACAGGAGGTTCCACAAATTGTTCAAGGTTGCCCAGCTAGCAGAGCTGGCAAGATTTGATGCTGGACTATTTGGCCACAGAGTCCATGCTTTTAATCACTTTACCATACAGTTTCTTAGTATTTTATTTTATTTTATGTTTGTGTGTGTGAGGAAGACCAGCCCTGAGCTAACATCCATTGCCAATCCTCCTCTTTTTGCTGAGGAAGATCAGCCCTGGGCTATCATCCGTGCCCATCTTCCTCTACTTTATATGGGACGCCACCACAGCATGGCTGACAAGCAGTGTGTCGGTCTGCACCGGGGATCCAAACCTGCGAACCCCGGGCCGTCGAAGCCGAGCACGTGAACTTAACTGCTATGCCGCAGGCTGGTCCCCTTATTTTTTTTATCTTTTACATTTTTTCATCTTTTACATTGTTATAGAAATAGGAAATTTTTAATGAATATATTATTCAATTCCTTTTTTTCTGCCTCATGAATAACATGCTGTCTCTGAAAGAAGCTTCTAAGGCTTTGGAATCTGATACGCTGTTTCAAATGAATTGTGGTAAATGCTCTGCATGAGTAATAGGAGTTCATTTTACTTTGGTAAATGTTGCCCTCATATAGTTGCAAGATATCTTATATTTTCCACTAAAAGTGTTTTTATCAGAAATCTGAAATAAATAAGTCAAAGTAAAAATAGGAAGTAAATAAAAACCTATCTATTCAAAAATCAGACCAGCCAAGTGATTCTTTATTAGTTCTGCCTGAGAAATCTATTCTTGAATGTTAAACAGATGAGGGAATCCCAGAAAGTTCTAATAACATTAGATTAGAACCAGTATATACTTCCGTTGTATAGTTTTAAAAAATTACTGTGCACACCAAGAAAATGAATTTGTTAAAAGTTGCAAATTGGACTTTGTCTAAATTGCATGTTAGGAAAGAACATTTCAATTCCGTTACAATCTAACTCACCTGATCAATAGAGGGAAGTCAGAAGTTAGAGTTTTGCTGAGTAGAAAATCACTCGTATTAGAATCATCTGAGTTTCAAGGGGAACTAGAGACTTTTTTGCTAGTCTCTATGCCAGACTGGTGGAATCAGAATTTCTGGGGAGAGTCACCTAGAAATCTGCATTTTAACAAGCCCCTCCACTCATACCACAAAATGAGCATCAAAATAGTGTTGAAGCACTCTTTTGGTTTCAATGCATATTTTATCTTAACTTCCAAAGAAGCCTTTGTGGGATGTTATTTGACTCCCAATTAAAAGATACAGTTAAGGCCCTAGGAACTTGCTGGAGGTTTCCTCACTCACATTCAAGTCCAGGCAACCTCAACTAATGAGAATTGAGGATAGAATAAACTGCCTGATAAATCACAAGGAATGTTTTCAATAGAGGTAGATGGAAAGCTACTTTGAAAAAGGCATCACAAATTTTCCAGGAAAAACCTTGGAGAACTCAGCCTCTGGAGTATGGTAGGGGAGAATTTATATTGTATAACATGGACAAATGGAGAAGGAAATATAGTTGAAGTGTGAGTCGTTGTCACACACCCCTGACACCACACAGTGAGACCCCCCCCCACATACACACCCCAAAACCAATTCCAGAAACTCCGGATGCTGAGAAAAGAGGAAAGAGTGTCAGGCAGCCCACACAAACATTCTGAACATAACTCTTTTTGCTATTTATGATGTTTAGTCTGTCTTGCACAGTCGCAGGAGACAGAGAATGACAGGAGCAGTCGTGTCACAGAAACAAAGGAAAAAGAGTGGGGTTTGGGGTAGATTCGTGTGAGATCTAGGCATTGGCAAGTCATATATTATTTGTATCTCCTTGGTGAATAGAGAAGAAAGAGATTGTATAAAGAGAAAAAAAAATGTCTGGTGTCTCCCTCTTATTCTTGTACTGAGTCCAAAAGAAAAGGAGGAGAAACAGAAAATTGAGGAGAAGAAAATAAATACATTTGTACACTGAAAAGAGGGTGAGACTTGAAAGAGGCTTGAAGTCTACCCTTTTACTACTCACTGTTACAGATCAACTGATGAAGCAAAATCCACCTCTGATATGATTTTAAGGATGATAGGGATGGATGTGTTGCTGAGAAAGAAATAGTCCATACAGAGTTTGTCTTGGCCAATGAGTAGTGGTCTAGGGATAAATAAATTGGGTAAGATTTTGTTGATGTTAGGAAAAGGACATCGGGTTACCCCAGAAACAGCAAAGGAAGCAAAACTGATGGAGATACTAAAGAGGGCTGCATGGAACCAGTAGTTATATTTACTTAACTTTGGCAACTATTCAATACACAACGAGATGTATTTGAAAGCTATAGCAACAAGTTTCTTGGGCATGAAGGATGGT
The DNA here is from genome assembly GCA_031878705.1 of Tapirus indicus. Taxonomy (NCBI): domain Eukaryota; kingdom Metazoa; phylum Chordata; class Mammalia; order Perissodactyla; family Tapiridae; genus Tapirus; species Tapirus indicus. Next base: position 38,020,275 of record CM062933.1, on the reverse strand, counting down.
TAGCAAAATCTTTGAGACCTGTCTCATAGGGCTGGTATTCTTTCTTCAGGTCTTTATTTGCACCGTCCTGTCTAAGGCTATGGGAGTTTCCAAGGGCCTTATAAACTCACTGAGTGTTTAAGTTCATTTTCCAAAATGCCCAGGGTTGTCCATCCTAAGTGATGGCCTTCTACTCCTTTATTATTATTTTCTAAGTAGACATTATAGAAGATCCACCCTATCTCTTCTGCATTTTACAATAAGTGGCATTCATCTCAGACCTGTCCTAACATCTCCCTCGGCCATTCACCTATTCTTCAGTCACCTTTTGTCTACATAAGCTCCCCTTGATAATGATTCTCAGGTTCCACTAAACACAGAATTTGATCCCAGGGGAGAATTTTTACCCTTTCAATGTACAAATCTGCACTGATAAGGAAATAGGTTTTAATCTGAGGGTGATTTAAGCTTGTAAATATTTAGCTTGTCTTTTGTTTTACATAATGTTTGTAAATTAAGACTATAATCCATTTTGTGAGAGTGGTATAGCCTGAAAAGTAGAAATCAATGGGAGGAGACTACTTATTAAAATGAAGAGCTCAGCCAGGAATTTCTGATTTCATAACACAAATTTTCCTTGAACTGAATACTTTAGAGGTCTTTTGGATGCTTCAGATCTTTTTCCTGTCCTTTCTCTAGACTAGTGTGTAATAATGCCAGAGTGAATGACAATATCACATCTGTGACCAAAGGAATTGTTTTAGTTTCCTCATTTCTATACCAAACAAGGATATGGTACATCTAGCAACTAAGAATATTACTAACCTTTTTGTTTCCATGGAACTTTCCAATGGTTAGGGAAATCTTAGTTTTCTAGGATTTTGGAGGATGTGCCCTATTCCAATAATGGTCTGAAAAGGCAAAGTGGAAGGAAGGACTTGGAAAGCCCTGTATAATTGTGATATAATAACTTGTTCCTCTTCCTCACTGCACATAATCAATTTATCTTGACTTTTTACATCTTTCAAGAACTCAAAGATGTGAGGTCATTGGGAGTGCATCATATCATATCACACCAAATTATACCATGTCCTATTTCTAAGCTCTGTCTGCCAGGGGACCTAAAAGCAATGAGAAATCAGACCAATGAACACACTTAAGAAAGCCAAGATCTTGGATTCTAAATACCTTTCTGTTTTTAGAGGAATCAGGAGTAATGGCTGATGGCAAAGGTGGAGCAAGGAAAGCACAAATAAGCCTGGAACATCTTATTACACCAGAAAGTAAGGAAATACTCAAGAATATGGAGACTCGTCAAAAGGATACCAGAGCCACTTTGACTATAGTGCATCTGACCAATTCTGGGACAATTTGAATATTAAGATAAATAAAGATAGTGTGGATTATAACCTTTTAAATAAAATATAAAAAAATAAGCCTATACCAGGAGTAGGCAAACTTTTTTGGTAAAGGGCCATGTAGTAAATGTTTTAGCTTTGCTAGCCAGGTGGCAACATCAAAGATATTATGTAGGTGCTTAAATAACATGAAAGAAAAATTTTCCATAACTTTTTATTAACAAAATTCAAATGATAATAGAAATTTACAACAATTCTTTGTAGTACAGGTCTACTAAAGACATGTAGATTCATAGGGGGAGGTTTATAATCTGGCAAGTTCATTTGTTTTGGACACATTTCCTTAGCTGCTTCACTCAAACTCAATGTAATTAACTCAACATTAGTAGATAGATTACCTTGCTTACCTAACAAATAAATCACTGACAAATTTATTTTGATTGCAGCTTCATTTTCATTTTTGAGAAGCGATGCTTCTGTGATGAAATATTCTGTTTAAAATTTTTCTTTTCTTTTGGCCATTTCTTTCCCGTGAGTGTGGAATATTGTGATGACTGCTTACGTTGGTAATATTGATGTATATCGTATTCTTTTATCACAGCTCTAGTGACATTCTATAATAAACACGGCACTTTACCAACTTCTTCAATAAAAGTAATCCATACTCCACTGAGCCTTAAAAACATGACATTCAAAGTCTAATTTGCTATTATTTTCTTGTTTTCACATGATGGGTTTGCAGTGGTAATTCAAAAAAAAAAAAATATCGGAGTCTGACCATACACATGTCACATGAAACACTGCTAAGTCATAACGACATGACTGTGATTTGTAGTGGGACAAGCATCAGTGTGAAGCAATGAGCGTGTAGATTGCCACATATGGTCTCTGTCACATTACTCACCTGGGCCATTGTAGCGTGAAGCCAGCCATGGACATGCGTATATGAATGAGCATGCGTGCCAGTAACACTTTATCCATTTACACTGAAATTTAAATTTCATACAATTTCCAGGCGTTAAAAATTGTTATTCTTCTTCTAATAATTTTTCAATCATTGAAAACTGTGAAAGCACTCTGAGCTCACAGGCCATGCAAAAACAAGTGACAGACTAGATTTGGTCCACAGCTATAGTTAGACAACCCCTGATCTATACCGATATAAATGAATGAATGAATGCGAAGAGAAATATCTTCTTTGGTCTAGAGTTCCAAGTAATAAATATAGAAGAAATGATAGGGAAATCATCTATTTATGCTAAAACTAGTTAGTAAATGTTTGAATGAGGAACAAGGTATTTGCATGTTTTCAAAGTACGTCCCCACAATTGTTAATTTGTTGGTAACAAAAGGCAAAAGTAAAATTTACAGTGTAACTCTGGCAGATACCACTTTAACCAAGTTATCAAAGCTAATATCACTAATATTGAGATATACCAGTTTAATGTGCCTCTTATTATGATCACTGAGGACACATAACCAGTATATTTCTGTCAAAATGTACACCCTTACTCTATATTGAGGAAACATTAGACAAATTCAAAATGAACAACATTCTGGCATGTACTATTCAGAAATATCGAGGTCAAGTAACACCAAGAAAGAAAAGAAACTATCTCTGATTAAAGGAGACTAAAAAGAATTGACAACTAAATGTAATGTCTGATCCTGGATTTGATCCTGTCCCAGGAAAAAGAAATATAAAGGCCGTTATCGTGACAACTGAAAAATTTTGAATATATATCTGTAGGTTACATAATGGTATTGTATCAATGTTACATTTCCTGATTTTGGTAAATATGCTGTGTTTATGTAAGAGAATGTCTTTATTCTTGGGAAATATACACACAAGTAATTAGGAATAAAAGGGCATGGTTTAATAAATCGTAATAATATAATAATTATAATAATAATATATAATAATATAATAATAATAATAATATAATAATAATAATATAAATAATTGGGGATTATGAGTAAAGAGTACACAGAATTCCTTGTCCTATTTTTATAACTTTTATTTAAGTTTGAGATTATAGAAAATTAAAATTTCACCCAAATCCCATAGAATAGAGGTTGTTTGTAATGTGTGTAACTATCAAAGAGTAGAATTCATTATGTATAAATGTTCCTATAAATTAGTAATAAAAATAGAAATAACACAATAGAACAAAAATGAATATTATGAATTGAGAATTATATAAAAGGAATTAAATGAGTAATTAAATATATTTTTAAATGCTCTATTTGCTAATATCATGGAAATACAAATTAAAACTACTTCCTACTCATTAAATTGGCAAAAAGTAAGTGATGATCCTAATGTAGGAGAGGATGTAGAGCAATAGGAACTCTCATGTATTAATAGGGGAATAAAAATGAGTACAATCAATTTGGAGAGCAATTTGACAATATCTGGTCAAGTTGAAGAAACATATCTGTGAACAAATGGCAGTAAAGTAGTTACTTTTCTCTCTGTGTGAGGTGGTTGGGGTCATGGGAGAGGAACACAATCAGGATGGGGTCATATGTTATTTCTAAACATGGTTGGTGGGCACATTGTTCATTATAATATTAATCTATTCTTTTTGTATTTCATTACAAAACAATGAAAGGCAATCTAGTGTTCTCTATCACCATTATTATCCATGTTCACATGCCCACAACTCCTAGTTCTCTCCCACTGGAACCTAGTCAGGGTGCAGGTGAGAGCCCCAGTTTCTCACTTGGGAATGTGGAAGGTAGCATATGTGGTGTAATACCTCATCAGTAGTCCAAAATATTGATGATGTTACTGGCCATCTGAGCCCACAGGCCCACTGTGCTCCCTTTGACAGACTGTGCCTTTCTGACTAGCTTCCCACTTTTCACTTAAGTGTTTTAATTTCCTGTGGTCTTTATTGCAAAGAAATCCTTCACAAACATCTGTCTTTACGAGTCAGTGGGTCAAAGGAGGCCAATCTGTTCTTCAGTTGTGAGATGTCCTCATTTTGTGTCCTTCCTCCTTTCTGTATTTGACCCTTTGCACTACTTTTCCACCCATCACCTACTACCTTCCTGGAGTCTGTTGCTCCAAGAATTTAAAGCTTCAGAATAGAGAAAAAGAGAGATTTGGTTAAGAAGAGGACTTTCCCCACTTCCTTCTCTAACCATCCCTCTAAGACACAGAGGAGAGTGAACACAAGTATATCTTGTCCTCATAGAAAATGATGAGCACCTGCCATATGTTAAACGTTTGGCTTAAATCATACATTCTGTCATAGACAGAGTTATAACTCCCCCCCCCCCAAGAAGTTCCCATGGCCTATTCCCCACAACTGTGCATGCGTGGCCTTACATGGCAAAAAGGACTTTACAGATGTAATTATGGTTAAAAATTAGTTGACCTTACAGTTGGGAGATTATCCTGTATTATTCAAGTGGGCCCAGTGTGATCCAATGAACCTGTAAAGCAGAAGGAAAAGTCAGAGACACATGAAGCACAAGAAGGATTCAACAGACCATGGCTGCCTTGAAGATGGAGGGAGTCACATGTCAGGGAAACAGCGACCTGAGTCCTATAACCACAAGGAACTAAACTCTTCCAACAACCTGAATGAGCTTGGAAGTGGATTCTTCCCCAGAGCCTTCAAATAAGAACACAGCCCTGCCAACACCTTGATTTTACCCTTGTGAGACATAAACAAAGAACTGAGCCATGTCATGCTGGATCTCTGATACACAGAACTCTAGGATAATAAATGGGTGATGTTTTAAACCGTAGACTTGTGGTAATTTGTTATGCAGCAATAGAAAATGAAAACTCATTATATTCTGTAGGCTTCAAAACAACCCAGTGAGTTAGATGTTACCAATATTACCATTAAAATTGAAGTGTTCAGAGATTAACTATTAGTCAGACTACTGATGAGTGGCCTAGCTGGTTTAGAAACTGGTGTCTGAGAAACCACCCTCTTAATAATGCTCCTTCTAAAATTACTGCTATCACAGCAGGTCTCCTGGACATATTCTCAAATTTAAAAACTCGAAATCTTCATCTCTTGATTTCCATTTCTGTCTGTGCTGTGAATATTTTTTTTTATCTTTCGGACCACTAAGTCTTGTCTCAATTTTGATGATCAGTTTCTCCTCCAGTTCATGTAAAAAATTCATTAATTAGACAAATACGTTTTAAGTTCCAGAGAGACTTAAAAAATATATGTGTATACTTTGAATCTTTTGCTATTTTTTCTTTAATTTCTCCTCATTTTTCTCTCATTGGCTATGGGGTTTCTTACAAAGGGCTGAGATCTGGATGTTGGAAGGTGGTGTACTCATTACCCCCGTGGGCTAGTGGTGTGTCATTTCATGTTATTGATGATATCTTTCTGTGTTTTGAAATTTTACACTTTTAAGTAATCAGATCGATCAATCTTTTTATTTATGGCATGTAGATTTGTTGTCTTACCTAGAAAAGTCTAACCTATCCTAAGAATATAAAACACAGTATGATATATTTACTTCTCCTTCCTTTACAGTTATTTTTTTTTCAATTTTAGATGTTTAGATTATCAAGAGTATTAGTTTTATAATTGATAATGGTAGTAGGAATTAATTTTATTTCACATACATTAATTATTCAATCATTTTATGAGTAAATCCCCCTATGATTTGAAGTCACATATTATTTTAAATGGGTACTAAGATTCATTTCTAGACTTTCATCTCTTTTTGTCCTAGTGCCACATTATATTGATTATACTTGCTTTATAGTATTTTAAATATGTAGTAGGATACATTGACTATTTTCCTCCTCCCTATGTACACTGATAATCACTCTTTTTAGAAATGTCCTTGAATAGACTCACACATATGTTTGTAATGTTCACTTTGAGTTTAGTTTTTCAAAAGTCTTATTAGGTTTCTGACTGTCATTGCAAGAAATGTATATGTAAATGAAAGAAATGTTAACTTCCTTTTTAATTTTAATGCTCTCTCTAGAGGAAGTACATCTCAACATTTTATTAGGTTTTTTTTTTTCCTAATTATCTTCATAAATTCCTTGTACCGTTTTTGTAAAATTACTTGTTAGGTACTTTACAGTTTTTCCTCTTTCTCAGCCCTGGATGTGCACCTCTCAGATTGCTCTTTCAGAGAAGCTAATATGATAATTGTAGTTGGCTGAAGGCCTCCAGTTTCTCCATTTTGGATCTGTAACAGCTTCCACACTGAAGTCATGCTCTCCCCTGGCTGCTTCAATGCAATGAATGTATATGGAAGTGGTATTAGTTCTAGCCCATTTCTTCCTGACATAGGACTCCTTTAGTGGAAAATCTTGGCTCTGGCCCTCTCATTGGCCTTGATAAGACTTTTGCAGACCTGCATAAAAGTTTGAGGCCCTCCCTCTCCTTCATTTCCTTTTTCTTTTCACAGGTATCAGAACTGTATCACAGTCTGGAAGGATTCCCCACCTGGTCTTGCTCTCTCTTCTCTTTATCCTTCACAGGTATATCCCCAATAAATCTCTTGAGTGTCTAATTCTGTCTAATTTTTTGATGACCACTTCATAGAGAACCCAAACTGACCCATGCCCAAACAAAAAAATCAAATTTTGTATATTATATTTGCAGCCATCTTACTAAATTTACTCATTTGTTTTATTAGTATTTTAGCCGTATCACATGTTTTTGTATAAAAGCATATTACATGCAAAGAATATTAACTGAGGATTTGGCACTGGGCACACTATCTGATTTGGAACATAATTTAAGCCTCCCTAACACATTTCCCTCACCCCTATTTCTAGGCACTGCACCAGGCAAAGCCAGTTTGTATTTCTTGCCGGGAACTACTCTTAGGAGCTTTGGAGTTCATGGCTTCATCTTTCCTATTGTTGGCTTTCATTGAATAAAAATGTGATCCAAAGGAAGGTTTCAATCCCTATTATTGGAGACACTTTTATTGCTAAGAATATAAGGGTTTAATGTGACAGAAATTTGACCTTGTCATCATTCAGACTGTGTTTTTCTCACAGTGATTTCTCAATTTTAAAAAAATAATCCATTTCATGAAGACAAAGTATGTTAATGGTCAGAAAAGAATAATTGTAAGTCCCTAGCTAAAATGAATAACTTGAGAAAAGTAAACTGAAACTTATATTTGTTGAACTTTTAAAGTTTTTGTCAATCTTTTTTTATTTGGGCAGGGAAAGATTTACCCTGAGCCTGAACCCTCAAACCAGGGCCGCGGAAGTGGAATGTGCCAAACTTTAACCATAAGGCCTCCGGGCAGGCCTCAATTTTTTGCCAGTCTTATAAGTGTGTAAAGATGAAAAACTTAGCAGCTTGAGGTGTTTAAACATGGCCTCTGACTTGTTATTACCTGACTGGTAATCTATTGTGTATGTTGTTACTTTCTCCCTGCCCCTAAATTGACAACTAATTGGACATTCATAACTGAATAAAAGTACCTTTGCACAACACACCAGAACACCCTAGAGATCCATCCATCTGTGCATCCAGAAGTGCATTGATTGAGCAACTAATGGGTCAAAGAAGAAATCAAAAGGCAAATCAAAAAATTCTCTCAAAATTAGTGAAAATGGAAATACAACATATCAAATCTTATGGGATGCAGCAAAAGCAGTTCTGAAAGGAAAGTTTATGACAATAAACTCATATATTAAAATTGGAAAGATGTCAAATAAACAACATAACCTTCACCTCAAGGAACCCGGAAAATGAGAACAAATCATGTCCATATTTAGCAGAAAGAAGGAAATAATAAAGATCAGAGAGAAAATAAATGAAAGAGATACCAAAAACAATACAAAGAATGAACAAAACAGTTGCTTCTTCAGAAAGATAAACAAAATTGACAAATCTTTAGCTAGACTAACTAAAAAAGAGAGAAGATGCAAATAAATAAAATTAGAAATGAAGGAGGAGACATTACAATTGATACTACAGAAATAGCATGTAGGATCATAAGAGAATACTATAAACAATTTTTTGCCAACAAATTAAATGACCTAGAAGAGATGGATACATTTCTAGAAACACACAACCTACTAAGACTGAATCAGGAAAATATAGAAAATCTAAACAGACCAATAAGAAATACAGAGATAGAATCAATAATCAAAACCTCCCAACACAGAAAAGCCCAGGACCAGATGGCTTCACTGGTGAATTCTACCAAACATTTAAAGAAGAATTAACACCAATTCTCCTAAGACTCTTTCAAAATATATTTTTTAAACTTATAGTTTATTTCTTTTGTTTTCATTTTACTGAGGTCACATTGGCTTATAACATTATGTAAATTTCAGTTGTACATCATTATATTTTGACTTCTGTATAGACTGCATCATGTTCCTCACCAAAAGTCTAGTTTCCATCCATTACCATACAAATGTGCCCCTTTACCCCTTTTGACTTCCCCCTACTGCCTTCCCCTCTGGTAACCACCAATCTATTCTCTGTATCTATGTATTTGTTTATCTTCCATATATGAGTGAAGTCATATGGTAACTGTCTTTCCCTGTCTGACTTATCTCACTCAGCATAAAACCCTCAATGTCCATCTATGTTGTGTCAAATGGCATGATTTGGTCTTTTTCTTTATGGCTGAGAAGTATTCTCTTGTATATACATACCATATCTTCTTATTCATTCATTTGTTGATAGGCACTTAAGTTGCTTCCAGGTCTTGGCTACTGTGACTAATGCTGCAACGAACACGGGAGTGCATATATCTTTTCAAATTAGTGTTTTCGTGTTCTTTGGATAAATACCTCTCAAATGAAATACTTCCAAACTCATTCTACAATGCCAGCTTTACACTGACACCAAAACCAGATAAGGATACCACAAGAAAAGAAAACTACAGACCAATATTTCTGATGAATATAGATGCAAAAATTATTTTAAAATATTAGCAAACTAAAATCAAGAACACATTGCAAGGATTATACACTATGACCAAGTGGGATTTATCTCTGGGATGAAAGAATGGTTCAACATAAGCAAATCAATAAATGCAATCTATCACATCAGTAAAATGAAAGATAAGTATCACACGTTCATCTCAGTAGATGCATTTAACAAAATACAACATCCTTTCATAATAATAACGCTTAATAGATTGGAGATAAAAGGAACATACCTCAACAAAATGAAGGCCATATATGACAAACCCACAGCTAACATCACACTCAATGGTGAAAGACTGAAAGCTTTTCCTTAAGAGCAGGAACAAGGCAAAGATGCCCACTCTCAACGCTGTTATTCAATATAGTACTGGAAGTCCTAGCCAGAGTAATTAGACAAAACAAAGAAATAAAGGAAGAAGTAAAATTGTTGCTATTTGCAGATGATATGAGTTTATATATAGAAAATCCCAAAGAGTCAACAAATAAACTGCTGGAATTAAACAATAAACAGTAAAGCTGCAGGATACAAAATCAATATACAGAAAGCAGTTGTGTTCCTTTAAAATAATGATGAAACAACTGAAAAAAAAAAAAACACATCCCATTCACAATAGCATTAAAAAAAATAATAACTTAGAAGTAAATTTAACCAAGAAAGTGAAAGATCTGAAAGCAAAAACTACAAGACTTTGTTGAAAGAAATCAAAGAATGCACAACAAATGGAATGACAACCCACGTTCATGGATCAGAATAATTAACATCATCAAAATGTCCATACTACCCAAAGCTGTCTACAGATTCATTGTAATCCCCATCAAAATACCAAAGGCATTCTTCACAGAAATAGAATAAACGATCCTAAAACTTGTGTTTCAATAGTTTGACTGTGACATGCTTTGGTGTAGATCTATTCGTGTTTATCCTTACTGTTTGTTGAGCTTCATGGATATGTAGATTAATTTTTTTCATCAAATTCGGGAAGTTTTGGGCCACAATTTCTCCAAATATTGTTTTCTGCCCTAATTTCTCCTCTCCTTCTTATACATGTGAGGCTCTGTTCATTTTTCTTCATTCTTTTGTCTTTCTCTTCCTCAGACTGGATAATCTCTATTGATCTATCTTTGTATTCCCTGATATTTTCTTGTGCCAGATCTCTGTTGATCTATATTTGTATTCCCTGATACTTTCTTGGGCCAGGTCAAACTTGCTGCTGAGATCTTCTAGTGACTCATCAATAGAACATAATTTTAGTATCTGCTTTGTTTGCAAATCCAGCATCTGGGTCCATTAAGAGACAGATTTTATTAGCTTCACTTTTTTTTCCACACATACATCATATTTTCCTGTTTCTTGATATGTGATACTTTTCGCTGAAAACAGGACATTTTAGGTAAAATAGCTTCTCTGTATTCTAATCTCCTCCTGAAGGTGATTGCTGTTTCTCATTTTTTTTTTTGCATTGTTTTCGTTTTAATTGCTTGTTTTAGTGAGTTGCTAGATATAATTTTGTGGAGTCTGTTTCCTCAGCAGTATACAGCCTTCGATGTCTCCACTCAGATTTATTTTAAAAATTCATGTTTTATATTTGAGTCTGGGCCACCAGAGCTTATTGATCACCTAAAAATAGGTCAGAGGTTGTATTTAAACATGTTAAGCTGGTAAGTTTTTCATCTTTAAACCCTTATAAGATTGGCAAAAATTTTAAAAGTTCAACAACCATAATTTTCAGTGTAATATCCTCAAGTTATTTACTTTAGTTAGTTACTCACAATTATTCTTTTCTAATCATTAACATACTTTATCTTCATGAAATGAGTTATTTTTTTAAATTGAGAATCACTGTGAGACAAGGCAGTCTGAACAATCACAAGGTCAAATTTCTGTCACATTAAATCCTTAATTTCTTAGCAGTAAAAATTTGTCCATAAAAAGGACTGAAATCTCCCTTTGGATCAAATTTTTATTTAATGAAAGTTGACAATAGGAAAGACGGGGTTGTGAACTCCAAAGCTAGTAAGAATAGTTCTAAGTAAGAAATACAAGCTGGCTTTACTGGTGCAGTACCTAGAAATAAGGCTGAGGGAAAATGTGTTAGGGAAGCCTAAGTTATGTTCCAAATTAGATAGTGTGCCCAGTATAAAATCAGCAGATGGAAAAGAGCCACAATTTATCTTAGTACATTGGAAGAAATAGATTTTATTCAAGAAGCACTAACAATAGAAGAGAAGCAGCAGCTAAGGTCAGACACTCAGGTGAAAATACAGGGAATTTGAATAGACCTTGGAATATTTATCCCTTATGCCCATTCTACTTAGAAGACAAACTCACTGGATAGAGTGTGGAACCCATGAAAAACATGACACAAAACAGTCCCTGAAGAGCCAACCCCAGGACCTAGCTCTACCTCTGTGATATAGTGGTGTGAAGACCTTACTAACATTTGTCCAGTTGAAGAGGATAATGGCAGACAAATGGTGAGGGGTAGTGAAATGAGTATTACATTTGTGTCAAGCATATCATAGAATTTAGGAAAATGCCTAATCCTTCAAAGGAAAACTATTTACTTCTTGCAGATATGGCTGTCTTCCCTCCTCTTCTTGGTTCTTTGCATTATACTTATTTTCAGTTCTTTTTCATTAGAAACACCACAAAGATTTAAAGGCCCCAATAGTAGTGCTGTTGAAGTAGAAGCAACTTGATCCATTGTACTTGTGATCCATGGACACCAGAGGGTCATGAGTGGGACAGCAAGCAAAAACATCCTTACTTTCTGGAGTTATTCCAGAGCAGAGACTTTGAACTGTACCCAGCAGCCCTGAGTAGCCTTGAGTTGGTTGAACCCTTTACCATCCATTATTTCCGGTAAATGGATCAGACCTTTGCATAGTCTATTGTGAGATCCACGTGTCAGCATCAGCCTAATTCCTCCTATTGAGTGAATTATTTGTTCTGGAAGCATCACTAGTTGGTTAATCATTAAATCTCTTTCTGGAATATTTAGTCCACATCTGTATCATTTTCCATCAGCAGCAACATAACCATGCTCCTCACTTCCATTTACATCAGAATTAACTCTTCATTCCAGCTCACTCCTCTGGTGAGTAGTTTCATTCCTGTGTGGGGCAGAAAACTTTTTCCTTCTTCTCTTCTAGGTTCTCTGGCTGGTCTAAGAATTAAATTGATCTAAGACATATTAACAGAAGAAGAACAAATTTCGTTAGGTAGGTATGGGAGCCTCACAAAGACATGAAGACTCAAAGACAGTCTGGCAATTGAGGCTTATATACCATCCTGAGCTAAGGGAAAGGGAATAGCGGTCTGGAGCTCCAAAGGGGAGAAAGACAATTCACTAGACGATAAGAAGGGCAAATGTTTGGTAAACAGATTTTAGCCCTACCATGCAGATAAGTCTTGTGATATAAAAAGTTGTCTCTGGTAATAGCACTCTTCCTAGAAGTGGCCCCATATCTGAATTCCTTCAGTCAGTTCAGGGAGAGGTAAAAAGCTTTTCCAGAGTCCTCTGGCTGGGTCTTAATAGCCTTCAGCTAAAAACAATTCACATGCCAAATTGGCACAGTTTGGGGTGATGTATTTTGCCCCCCCCCCACTTGTCTGTATTGTACAAAGTTATGTAGTTTTAGTTGTTTGGTGATTTTTCTAAACCCTAGGTTAAATATATTTAAGATATCTCATCTTATACAGGGGGTAAAAATATTCTCTAAGTGTTTTGCTTTGATTTTCAATAAACCTAGCCACTTTATGGTTACAAAATATTTATTTAGATGTTTAGCAACATATTATGCAAAAAACAAACATATACTTCACTATTGCAGTAATTATGCTAGGTTTTAGTATAAGTAGAATATGAGACAGCAGGATTTATGTTATGCATGATAGTAAAACAAGATTTTATATCTAGATTGTTGTTTTGTATTCTCCTCCCCTTTATGATCACTAAACTTTTCTGTATTCTTCTAAACATTTTATCTCCCCAGGAAAAAGAGCCCATTCATGATATGTCCCTTTTTGTCTTCTTATTGTGTTTCTTTATTCTCTATTAGTTCAGTAAAATATTAGAAGAAAAATGTTTCCTATTATTATAATGTCCACACAGCTCTACACAAACTCACAGCAGCCCAGTACATAACCGATGACTCACAACAGTCAGTTTGCGCTTTCCAGATATGACTCATTAGCTGAATGTTTTCATTCATACTTTCACTTTGTGCCAGTGTTTGTTTTGTCATTTTGGACAATTTAATTGCTGCCTGCAATTTTCAGGCATCCTAGATACATTCATGTCTGCTATTTCACAGTTGTACTGCATCAATTACTCTAAACAAATTTCAAGTGAAGAAATAAAATCAAATTTAAATTAAAAGTTACTAAAGGTATTATAAGCCAATAACTTTCACCCAGAAAATATACAAAGAATAGCTCCTATAACCCTGCTAAAACCTGAGTCATCGTAGTTCCGTTACAGGAAAAGGAAAGGCCTGGCTGATGAAGGACTGTCTGGCTAGTCTAATAGAGAAGTGTTTCTGAAGCCTGTTTAAGTCCAATTTGTATATTCATTTTTATTATGTTAATACGTATCAGATTTCTGATTAAAAGCTTCATTTTTGAAATCATTACAATAATTCCTCTTTAACTATTTTCTCTAAACCTACTTGATGAAGCACACGTACATAAAAGCAAGACCCAGCCCATGAACAGCAGGCTCCGGGGCACTGGAGGAAACGCCACACGTCCAGAATCCGGTAGAGTAGCTTCAGAGCCAGCAGGTTATCAGTGTTTGTGGAGAAAACTAGAAATCAAATTATTTTTCAGGACATGGCAAACAAGCAAAGATATGGAAGGGAAGATGTAAAATTTTACTAAATTTCTTTCAATAATTTTATCTTTTGCAGGACTGAATTATGGAAGACACAGAAAAGCATTTAGTGAAATTTAAAGGATGTTATTTTGTACGTATTGGAATTGATATTGACTTTCTAGAAAATTTAGATGATTTTGAAATCAGAGATGATGATGTGTTCGTAATTACATACCCCAAATCTGGTAAGTTCCATATTCAATAGCTAATCCAATAAATAAAATGATACTTTTGTCATATGAGAACTTAGTCTTTTTACTAGTATTATAAATGGGCATATACTCTTAATCTATTGGATATTATAAAGTTAACCAAATTTAATATCCTATGAAATAAGTTCTTTTACAATGTAGCTGAACATTATTTCTAATTTTGGCAGTGAAAGGGAAAAATATTGAAGCATTAAATTGAAGACAATCTATCAAACACTTAGTTGCTGAAGTGGGCTGAGAAAGGAAGCAGGAAGGGTTACCATTAGGCAGGTAATGGGACATATACTTGAAGCTTTATTTAATGACTAAGGGCATGAGAAGGAGGAAATTTAATTTATACTAATAACCAGAATATGTAATAATCCCCAAATATTTTTAATTTGTCTCTGGTTCATAGAATTGCTGGTCCCATTAAAGCAAAGTTCTAAGCATTGATTTGCATGAGGAAGACCTTAAGGGGCTGCCCTTTTTCTCACTTCTCTCCCAAGGTTCTGCCTCAGGACCTGGTGCCTTCATCCCCCATCTGTGCCTGCCCTTTCCTTGCTGATGACCCAATATGACTGAGGCCTGATTTTAATTTCATTTTCTATTCTGTTTAGCTCCTCTCAGGTAGCTCAGTTTTATTTCACGTACTGTATTCTGAAGACACATAGGTTTCCCCTTCCCCAACCCCCATTCATTCAGCCTGTTTGATAGCTCACCACACTAAGCCCATTTCCAATGCTGTGGCTTCCTGATTACCTCAAATGGTGACACTTTCAGCTTTTTAAAAATACTGTACCTAAATCATGGAAACCACTTAGCATTTGTAATATCAAGAGATATTTTAAATAATCTTCAATATAGGTAAAACATAAATTCTTAAGAACTAGTCCTGCTCTTTGAAAGTTTTTTTTTAGCTTCCAAAAAAAGGAACAGAGTACAGTTCCGAATTAGAGGGGTTCACAGAAGGAGAATGAAGGGTCTGAGTACTTCAACAATATTTTTGTTACTCCAACTGACTCTGCTGAACCCTGTAGTGCACTGCAGCTCTAAGGGAGCCCTAAAAGTCCTGTGTGTTCCTCTTGTACCCCTTTCTAGATTAAAACCAAGTCAGCACTTGATAAGTCAGTAGTTGGGACTTTTTTTGAGGATGACCTGTCGATTTCATTTTAAGACATGTGTGCCTCCTAACTAAGGGAAATGTTGAGAGTGTCCTAGTGTAGCTGGGCAGCCAACATGACATGGGGTACATATCTACATTCAGGTGGATCTGTGAGGGGTATGGGATGTACATTTGGACTCTGGTGGCCCTGAAGGTCCTTCTGAAACATCAGGTTACCTTAATCGCTATCAAGGGATTTAGAGAGAGGCCTTGGGAATGGGTTCAAGTTACCATATTATTTGCTTCATAGGGAGAAGGGAGGATAAGATATACATTATATATACATTGATATATATTGCTATGGTCTGAATGTTTATGTGCCCCCAAAATTCATATGTTGAAATCCTAACCTGCAAGCTGATGGTCTTAGGAGGTAGGGCCTTTGGGAGGAGATTAGGTCATGAGAGTGGAGCCTTCATTAAAGGGATTAGTGCTCTTATAAAAGATTCTTGGCTCCTCCCACCATGTGGGGACACAAGGATAAGATTCAAGCTATGAACCAGGAAGAGAGCTCTCAACAGACTCTGAATCTGCTGGCAACATGCTCTTGGCCTTCCGGCTTGCAGTACTGTGAGAAATAGATTTCTGTTGTTTATAAGCTACCCAGTCTGTGCTATTTTGTTACGGCACCCTGACACTATGACATATATATGTGTGTATATACATGTTTATATATGAGTATATACACAAACACTCTGTCATGGAAAAATGCTCGTAATGAATTGATGAGTTGAAAAAGCAAGTTGTAGAAAAATAGCTATTCCATGATCCCATATTTGTTTTTAAAGGAGAGAGAAGAAAGAGAAGCAGACTGAGACAGAGAAAGAAAAATAACACAACAATATAAAATTTGTTTGAGTGTAGAAAAATGATATATGAATAGACGGGGGCATATCAGTGTTTATTGTATGGGAGGAAGAACTTCCTCTTACCCTCTCAGGTTCTGTGGCTGGCCTAAGAAACTGATGTAAGAGAGATTAACAGAATAAAAGTATACATGTTTATTTAATATTTTTACATGTACATAGGAGTCTTCAGAAGGCAAATGAAGACCCCTGAGAAGCCATTAGGCCTAAAATCTTCTACACATTTTTAACTAAGAATTGTAAAAATGTGGGGATGTGACAAGACAAACAGGCTTGTATTAGGGGCAGTAAATTGAAATACAATGAATAAGAAATATATGGGGAAACTAATGGAATCTAAGGATTATTTGAGTAGGTTCGTTGTATGGATCCACTTTGGGGTTGACTCTCATTCTCTGATGATAAGAATGTTCTTTTCCTACTGGTACAGGGAGGGCACTTTTCTTATGGGAAATCTTATGACCTGCTTTTAGGTAAAAGGGAGAGGTCAGAGAGCCATTCCTGCACCTGCTGTTTCTCAACTGCCTTCAGCTCAAAATAATCAATGTGCCAAAGAGGCATATTTGAGGTGGTATGTTTGGAACACCTTCAGTATAAAAAAATTTTCAGGTATACATAGAAATTGTTAGCAGTTCTTATATATGGGGAGTGGATGAGGATATGAAGCTAATAGATTTTAACGTTCAAATTTTATATTATATGTATCAGTAAGATTTTTTTAATGTTTCCCCAGTTTTTTTGAGATATAATTGACATGTAACACTGTATTAGTTTAAAGTGTACAACATAATTGTCCAAAATGTGTATACCTTTTGCAAAATGATCACCACAGCAAGCTTAGTTAACATCCCTCATCACACATAGTTACAAATTTTTTTTTCTTGAGAAATTTTACTCTCTTAGCAATGTCCAGATATACAGTACAGTACTGTCACATGCTCTACATTACATCTCCATGACTTATTAATTTCATAACTGACAGTTTGTACCTTTTGACCACCTTTACCCATTTCTCCTACTTCCCCCCACTGCCATCTCCGGCAACCACCATTCTGATCTTTGTTTCTATGAGTTTTTTTTTTTATTCTACATGTGAGATCATGCAGTATTTGTCTTTCTCTATCTGACTTATTTCACTTAGCATAATGCCCTTGAGTTCCATCCATGTTATCACAAATGGCAGGATTTCCTTCTTCTTTTATGGCTGAATAAAACTCTATGGTATAATATATACACCACATTCCTTTATCCATTCATTCATCAATGGACCTTTAGGTTGTTTCCATGTCTTGGGTATTGTAAATAATGCTGCAGTGAACATAGGAGTGCAAATATTTTTTAAGATACTGTTTTTGTTTCCTTCAGATATGTACCCAGAAGTGGAATTGCAGAATCATGTGATAGTTCTATTTTTATTTTTTGAGGAACCTCCATACCGTTTTCCATAGTGGCTATATCAATTTACATTCCCACCAGCAGTGCACAAGGATTGTCTTTTCTCCTTGACAACAATTGATATCTCTTGTGTTTTTGATGACAGCCATTCTAACAGGTGTGAGGTGACATCTCATGGTTGTTTTGATTTGCAGTTCCCTAATGATTAGTGATGCTTAGCACCTTTCCATGTTCCTATTGGTCATTTGTATATCTTCTTTGAAAAATGTCTATTCAGGTGTCTGCCCATTTGTTAATTGAATTGCTTGTTTTTATGCTATTGAATTATGAGTTCTTCATATATTTTTATATTAAGCCCTTGTCTGATATATGATTTGCAAATATTTTCTCCCATTCTATAAGTTGCCTTTTAATTTGGTTGATGGTTTCTTTTGCTGTACAGAAGCTTTTTGTTTTGTTGTAGTTCCAATTGTTTAATTTTGATATGGTTGCATTTGCTTTTGGTGTCATCCAAAAATATCATTGCAAAGACCAATGGCAAGGAGTTCACTGCCTACATTTTCTTCTAGAAGTTTTATGGTTTCAGGTCTTACTCAAATCTTTAATCCATTTAGAGTTGATTTTTGTGTATAGAGTAAGATAGTGGTCCGGGTTTTTTCTGTTGCTTGTGGCTTTCCAGTTTTCCCAACACCATTTCCTTAGAGACTATCCTCTCCTCATGATATATTCTCAGCTCCTTTGTCATAAATTAATTCACCTTATATGTGTTGGTTTATTTCTGAGTCTCTATTCTCTCCCATTGATGTATGTATCTGTTTTTATGCCAATACCATACTGTTTTGACGCCTATAACTTTATAATATAATTTGAAATCAAGAAGTGTGATGCCTTCAGCTTTGTTCTTTCTCTAGATAGCTTTAGCTATTTGAAGTCTTTTGTGGTTCCATACAAAATTTGGGATTGTTTGTTCTGTTTTTGTGTTTAAAATGCCATTGGAATTTTGATAGAGATTGCATTGAATCTGTAGATCGATTTGTGTAGTATGGATATTTTAAGAATATGAATTTTTCCAATCCATGAGCATGGAATATCTTTCCATCTATTTGTCTTCTTCAATTTCTTTTGTCAATGCCTTATAATTTTCAGTGTACAGGTTTTTCACCTCCTTGGTTGAATTCATTCCTAGGTATTTTATTCTTTTTGATGCTATCATAAAGGGGATTGTTTTCCTAATTTCTCTTTCTGAGAGTTTGTTATTAGTATATAGAAATGCAACTTATTTTTGTATATTGATTTTGTATCCTGAAAATTTACTGAATGTATTTATTAGTTCTAATAGCTTTCTGGTGGAGCCTTTAGGGTTTTCTATATGTAATATCATGTCATCTGCAAAAGAGACAGCTTTACTTCTTTCTTTACAATTTGGATTCCACCAAATATCTGCAAGGATTACTTTCTCCCTGCCTTTGTTCCCTATTGAAATACTACATTCTTAAGCAAAGCCATTCTGGGTGGTCATATTTAAAAATTCAGCCTCACTCAAAAAACTTCCAATCTTCTTAGCTGCTTTATTTTCTTATAAATATAATATTTATCACCTTATAGTATACAACATATTTGCACATTTAATTTATCTTTACAAGGCCATTGTTAGGAAAAACAGTATAGTATTCACACAAGAACAAATAGGCCAAAGTAACAGGAAGGACCTGGGAAACAAGTCCATATGTATAAGAGTACTCAATATAAATTTAAGCACATTTCACCTATTAATGGGGAAAGGATGGGTTCTTTCGTGTTGGGAAAGCTGGTGCACTATATGTAGGAAATACAACTGGATCCCTAGCACTACATACAAGAGTAAAATCTTCTTGGATTTAAGACACTAATATCAAAGCTAAAACTAGCTAATTATATTAGAAAAATATAGGAGAAAAATCATTTGACCTAGGAATGGGTAAGAGATTCTTACACAAATGATCAAAGTAGATAATTTGGGTAAGACATTTGATAAATTCAATTGCATTAAAATTAAGGATTTTAGATTTAGCTTTACAAAGAATTCCATGGGTACATTTAATAGGTAACAGAATGAGAGAAGATATTTGCAATGTCTAAAATTTTAAAAAGATTAATATATAAGAATATATAAAGACTTAAATCAACAAGAAGAGGACAGCAATCTGAGTACAAAAATACCAACAAAATGAACTGAAAATTTGCAGAAGAAAATCAGCCCTGCCATATAATCAAAGAAATGCAAAATTGGTAAACAATGAGATATTACTTTGCATCTATGATATTGGCAAGAATTAGAAAGGTGAGTAATGTTGAATGCTGACAAGGAGTGGGGCAAGATCTGCATGCATTAGCATATTGCCAATGGAAGGGTAGACTCAAGCAGCCATTCTCTGGAGAGCAATCTGGCACTACCTGGACAAATAAGGTACAGACATACAAGCAATTACTCTTCTGAATATTTATCCTAAACAATATCCCATACAGACCTATAGGGAACATGAGAAAGATATTCACTGCAGTGTTGCTTGTGGTAGGGCATTCATCAGTGAGAAAGTGGATAGGTCAGTGCAGGGATGCACTCCATGGATATTAGGCAGCAGATATAAGGAGCAATGGATCAGAGGTAGCACATAAATGGAACTTAAAACCGTAGTGCATAGTGAAAAAATTAAGAAATGAGGCACATTGATTGAAAATACAAGCAAACACAATAACACACATTTCATAAGTGTACATTCAAGCAGAAGGATGCACTTTAAATCCCAAAGACTGGTTGCCTATGGTGGGGTAAGGGTAAGAATGGAGGTAGAAAATGAGAATAAAAGGAATAAACAGATAAGGGAAGGCCTGGAATGAATCAGTGATGTTAATATGGCATGAACTGAAGAGAATGATTAATACTACTTTCCACTAACACCTGACATGCAAAATGGGCAAAAAAAAAAAAAGAAGAAGAAGAAAAGAAAAAAGGACAAAAAGGGATGGAGGAGGAAAAGGGGGAAGAGAAACAGAAGAGGAAAGAGGAAACAGAAGAGGATATAGGAGGAGGAGGAGAAGAAGACAGCCCATTTTGCCTGGAAGACACATTCTTCCAATCCTCATATTCTTGAATCTCTGCTGAACTGTGGCCTCCCCCCAGGTCATGGCTGGTAACCACTTGGCCCCTGGAAAGCTGTGATACCTCCTGCAGAATCAGTATCTCTTATCTAGGAAAGGAAGATGGATATAAGAAATTCCTTTAGAGCTTCATAACAATGAATTTTCGTTGAGTTTTAGCTCCAGTTGTGATATCATGTAGGCACATGTGGTCATAGTCTTCCTGGGCAACACTGGAAAACTACAGCAACTGGTATTAAGGCATTGATAGGACTGGATAAGGTGCACACGAACTGCCCCTTCTAGCAAGGGATGTATGCCCCAAGATGATCTTGCTCACCAGATGAAGTTGCTTAGCATGGGTGATTGGATGGTATTCGAAAAGGAAGGCTAGCATGGGAACTGATGAGGAGCCAGTAAGTTTTCTCATTTCAGAAATCTGATTAGTATCCCGAGTGGGACTTGTGACCTTTTGGTGGGTTAAGTCTTTTTAAAGCATTGAAATGGAAACATCAGAAGCACAACCTTTAGAGGGGGTGTGTTTTGTGTCTTAAGAGTCCCATATATAAAGCAAGCAAAAGAAGTGTAAGGAAACTAAAGCAATTTCACCTACAAATTTGGTCACAAATGTCCACTCTAATTAAAATTAACTGAAATAGTCACCATAAGGATTTCTCACATCCCACTAAAAGTCAAGGGTCCCACTTTAGGTATCACCTTTCCATTTCTGTCTGTGCATGGGTGGTTATCCTTTAGGTATTTATAATAAACACCATTTCCTTTAAGTAGAGCTCATGGGCAAAGTGAGGAAAGAGGGAGAAGGTAGGAAAGATTAAAAGTTACTTCTTCAATGGAATTCTCTTTGCCTGTGCCTATATTAGCTAATGCTCTGGGCACGGGGCTGAGGAAGAAAATATAGAGGTAGGCATAGAGGATGATTTAAAGGTACCATATATGAAGCAGAAGAAAGCACAGGAAAGGAGGCAAGAATAAAATTGTGTGACAAATGTCCATGGCATTTCCAATGGACCGTCTCCGTAAAAGGAAAAAGAAAAGCGATATTTGTTGTCTTTAATCAATACTGCACTTTAAGTTAAAAAAAAATCCATCCAGATGAAATGATCATTATATTTGTCATAATAACAAACTTCACATGATTTAAAATGTGATGGCATATCCATGTACATTTGTGAGAAATTTCTTCATTATTGAAAGCAAAATTTTTCCTTTCACAGGAACCATCTGGTTACAGCAGTTATTAAGCTTGATTTATTTTGAAGAACATCGCAAAGGAACTGAAAATCTGGAAACAATTGATCGTGTGCCCTTTCTTGAGTACAACCTTCGACAAAGGAGTTTTGCTGAAAGACCATCACCTCGTCTATTCTCTACCCACCTCCCACACTACTTGGTTCCAAGAGGACTGAAGAACAAAAAAGCCAAAGTAGGAAATAGAGAGACTGCTTTTTCATTATTTCATTTTATCTCCTTACATTGCTCCTACATTCATCCAGCTCTTAGCAAATGTGGTATTTTGCATACTTTAATTTTCAAAAGTCACTTGAATTCTTATTTTAAAATATTTGAATTTTATTTTTCATCTTGTCTTTTTTTCTGATTATATAAGTAATAGGGCTAATTTAAAAATTAAAGAGTGTATATATGTGTATTTAGTTTACATTAAAGACTGTATTACAATAGAATATATGTAATATGTCATATATCATATATATATTCTTTAATTAGCTGTATTACTAATTCAGCTATGTGCAATTCCTTACCTCCTTTGCTTCTAGTACCCTTCCTGCTTCACTTTGACATTTCCAGCCTATTTTGCTCCCTTTCTCCCTCACAGGGCCTAGTTCCTTTGAAGTGCAAACAAACTTTGGACCAAATCACTGTTTCCTACAGAGTGATGCTCTCTCCCATCTTTCCCTGGATCAGTCACCTCCATCCATTGATAATGTCAGCTCTTGGCTCATTACCTTCCTTTCTACCTTGACTCCTGTCACTCATGGGATTATTTCAAAGTTCATGTGAGTGGTCCTCTGGCAGGGCCAACAAGGGTGAGGCAAACAAGACACCTGGGCACAAACTTGAAGGAGGCACCTACTCTCAGGATTGTGCAAGTGCAAGATTGGCCCCTTTATGTTTACACCTCAGACTCTGCCCTCTCCTTCCCCTCATCCTAGCCCTGTAGGCCTCTCAGTGTTGACTTCTTCAACTCCAGTGACATTTTCCTCCACTGACGTCAGCCACCGTCTTCTATAACTCACTTGTTATAAGCTTGCCTTTATTTATAGCACTTATTGCCCACTGATGTAACATATATGTATTTGTTTATTTATTTTCTATCTTTCTGACCAGAACGTAAAATCCATGAGAGAGGTCAAGGTTTGTTCACTGCTGTACTCCCAGTCCTTAGAACAGTGGCTGGCAGGTAGTAGTTTGAATGAGTGAATAAAGAAGTCAACAGTCTTTGCCCTAACTGAAATCATGACTTCAAGCACATTGGTGTCTGACTGCTGCCTCCTATTCTTCTTCGTCCTTTTCTGGTGTTCCCACTCCAGTGATGTATCAGCATCATTCAGATCTCCCGTCCCTCACCCTATCCTTCCCCCCTCTCTCTCATCACCCTCACCTATCCTCACTTTTCTCATTACTCACCGTAGACTCTATATTTTGACACTATAATCTCTTTTGTCTGAATTCCCTTGCTCCGTTCACCTCTACTATAATCAGCCGGCAAGCCCTAACTCCAATTAAACACAATTGTTATGTATCTGTACCTATGTTCAAGAATCTGATAATGATTGGAAAAAAAAAAACCAAACACTTAAGTTATGCCTGGTTTTTAAATTTATGGTCACAATTCTCAAATTCTACTTCTGTAAATTTTTTTGTTTTCTTACTTTCCAAAATGACTATTTGATACTTTCTTCTTTCTTAGCAAGCCTCAAATCATTCTGCTCTACCTATCAACCACCCTCAGTTAATGACCTCCAAACCAGAAAATCTACCCTTATTGGTATCCACTCACTGCATTCCCTTATTAAGAAAAAGAAGTGCAATGTGTGGGCAATCTCTATTGTTATTAGAGATCAGCCCCTCCATTCATGGCTAGAATACCTTTTCATCTACCCCAGCGGGTCTCATATGGTAGTGATTTTGTGCCCCAGAGGATATTTGGAACTGTCTAATGGCATTTTTGGTTAGGGTGGTGGTAGTGATACTGGTATTTAGTGGGCCGAGACCAGAGATGCTGTTAAATAGCCTACAATGCACAGGGAAGCCCCTCACAACAAAGAATTATCTGGTCCAAAATGTCAGTTGTGCTGCTGTGAGGAGCCTCGTTCTATCCTTGAAGAGTTTGCTTGAGCAATTATTTCCTTTTTTTTCATTCATCACCAATTTCCTCTTCTTTACTGGATCATTCTTATGAGCCTATCATCATGTTTTCGTGTTGCACATCTTTAAAATAATATAGAACTCGTTTTCCTGCAATTTCGTTTTTTTTTTTAGCTACTGCCTTTCTGTTCCTTTTTTGACTTAAACCTCTTAAAATATTGAGCTTCTTTCCCATTCTTTCATTGAAGCCTCAATGTCAATGTCACGTATTCCTTACAAGTTTTTAAATCCAGGGATCATTACTCTATCTTCTTACTTGGCCTATCAGTGGCATCTGACATAGCTGATCATTTTCTCCCTCTTTAAACATATTCTTTTCCTACCTGACACCATATCTCTGGTGTTCAGTCTACCTCAATGGACACTTACAGCAGATACTCTTCATTGCCTATTCAATAACCATTCCCTCTCCTCTTCTTTCACGTAAGCAGAGCTCCCATTTTGTTTGCAAATCTCTCCTCTATGTGCTTCAGGCCAGAAGGTTTAATCCCCAGATGAGAGGGTACAATTGGGTTGGACCAAGTTAGTCATGTTGGTCCCAGTGTCCTGGCAGTGATTGATTTAGGCACAGGTAAGTGATATACTTCTGTCCAATGACACAAGAGAAGAACTTTATTGATTTCTTCACTCTTTTAAAGAGACCCTGAGGAAGTAAAAGTGGTAACCATCCAGGACATGGAAGAGGGTTAGCAAGTCAGAGTAGAAAAATTGGAAGACTACAAGTCCTCGATGACAATATTGAGATGATGAGTTACCCTAACCCATTCTAGTCTAATCTTTGGCTTTCACAGTTTGTGAGAAAAATCAATACCTTTGTTATTTAGGAAATGTTGTTTAGGGTTTTCTTTAACATATTAATGGCATTCTGAGACATTTCTCCTTCCTACTTACTGGCTTCTCCTTTTCTGTCCAACATCCAAGTGATGATAATTCCCAGGTAGTTGGCCTGGCCTTCTTCACTTCTCTTTCTACAGTTAATCCTTAGGTAACATTATCCAATCACATAACTTTCAATACAATCTCTATGTAGGTGAATTCTCTCCTCTTCATTCTAGGGTGGTAGAAACGATCCATTTGATATCTCCAGTTCTATGTCTAGTAGAGATCTCAAATTTAAAATATCCAAATGGAACTTTTGATTTTTTTCCTCAAACCTTTCCCCTTCCCAGTTTCCCTATATTAATAACTTGTATCATTGTCTACCTTAGAGGGGCAGGACCAGGACATGTAGCGTCAGTTACTCAGTGATACCACTGTCACTTTTACATAAGCAAATGGACGTATGACAAGAAGCCATTCTTAAACCCAAAGCTGGAGACATGAAGAATCACAGCAAGGGACTGAAAGGGACTCTTTCCCTTTATGTCCAGGAGGGTCATTCATTTATTTACAGAAATATCAACCATTTTGGATTTTTTTTTTATATTATCAAATACTTTGTTGATAACAACGAAGTCCCATGGCTGAAGGATTCTCTTTCCAGTTCAGTGGGGTTCTCTTAGGAATGAGGAGAGCCTCAGATATACCCAGCATCAATCAACTTACCTCCCAGCATTAAGGGTTGGCTCCAGGCAGTGTGTAAGGAGGTGTTATGTGGATGAAAACTTCCCCATACCTAACTTGGATGTTTCCCAAAAGAAGTAACAAAAGATATACGTGTCATTTCCCAATGAAGATGCAGGACCTGGAGTTTTATCTAGAGTCCCTGAATATTCTGTACAGACACCGAATGAGCCATTTAAACACGAGTTGGGACAGATATTGCTGATATTTTGTATTCCAATGTAATTTTGCTGTGTGATAGTTATTATGAAACTATTTCTTCTGGTTGGTTACAGTAACCATTTTTTTTCTTTTTTGTGAGGAATATTGGCCCTAAGCTAACATCTGTTGCCAATCTTCCTCTATTTTGTTGTGGGTTGCCGCCACAGCATGGATTCACGAGTGGTGTGTGTCCATGCTTGGGATCCGAACCCACAAACCTGGGCCACTGAAGTGGTGCATACTGAACTTAAGCACTATTGGGCTGGCCTGTACAATAACCAAATTTTTAAACCTAATCGTTTATTCCTTCAAGTTACCAACTGTTTAAGAAGTAACTTCTGTGTGCCAAGCACCTGTGCTTTACTCTTTGAGGATATAAAGATGAGGAATATGTAAACCAGACACTGAAGGATGAGTTTGGAAAATTATTCCTATTATCATATAATTGTATAGTTTATGAAGCAGTTTCACTTGTATTAGCTAGTTGATGTAGGAGCAGGGGAATGAAGTTGCTCTCTCTGTCTGGGGGAGTTAAGAAGAGCTAAATTTGGAGATGTGTCTTGAAGAGTACTTGATAGTCAGTAGACCAAGCTAGAAGGGAGAGGCATTGCAGAGAATGGGAAATCCAAAATTCAAAGCAGAGGGCTAAGCATGTACATGACACGGCTAGGAAATTGTGAAAGGTCAAAATGATGGGCCTCACCCAGTTGAAATGTATTCAAGAGAAAATATTAAAGAACGTAAGCCTCAGAAACAATGATTCCTTTCTTTCTTTGCAGGTTATTTATGTATACAGAAACCCTAAGGATGTTATATGCTCGTATTTTTATTATTCAAACATGGTGCCAATATTTAAAGCTTCATGTACCATGGAGGAATTCATGGAACTATTTCTAGAAGGAAAAGGTAACCGAACCTATAAACCAAATAGGTTTGCTGTCTGTGATGAATTCTAAGCTTAGTGAATTTGGCAGATGGAAAAAAGGATCATGAAATAGAGGAGAATGGGGCTCAGTGGTCAGTTTATCAAGTCAGTTGGTAGAATTGTCTTGGATGAACATGTCCTGCCATTCATACAATTTCTCCTCACCCTCACCCCATCTCAGGAGATGTCTAGTTCATGAAGTCCTTTTACCAGGGAGGATTTAGATCTAACCATGAAAGGAGTGTGAAGAGATTAATGTTTCACCAGCCCAGATGTTTCTATTCTAGCTCAGCTGAGAAGGGAGTTCAGTTTAGATCACAGTACTTTTGGTGCTGCATATCACATGTGGTACCTCCCAGAAGCTTCCATTTGACAAAATTCTGTTCCACATTCTTTTCTGAGGAATGAATGTAGCTGGTTGAGCAGGATCAATGCCTGCTGTGATAGATGATGATCTCACACAGGAGAACTAAGCTTATGATCTAATCCACTGTGCAGAGATGAAGTGACTCATCAGGGAGCCTACAGTGGTCCATAGAGTGGGGAAATAGCTGTATGTGTGTTTGGGGATAGTGAGGGGAATGGGAAGGAGAGCATTGGTTCCTCTGACTGTTCTTCATCTTTGAATCTTCCTAATCTCACTTTAAGATGCTTTTCTGTTTATACCAAATACACTTGTAGAAGACCGATTTCTCCTTGAATTCATGCAATTGTTGCCTGGCGGGGGCTGGATGATTTTCCTAGAACCATGTGACAGGGAAAATCTTGAATCTAGAAAGTCGTCCTTTTTCTTCTTTTGTTATTAAAGATTCGTGCATCTTATAAGAAGACTATAGCTTATTTTTCAACCTGTTCAACATATCTACCCAATTGCATATCTATTCTTCCCACAGTGGTAGGAAGCCTTTGGTTTGACCACATCAGAGGTTGGTATGAACACAGAAGTGACTTCAATATCCACTTTATGATGTATGAGGAGATGAAGAAGGTGAGATGAGATTACATTTGTGATTTAACCCAAGCTGTAACCCAGTGTGGCCTAATGAAATGTTTGTGTCCCGAACACCCAGAGAACAATATTGAATTTGAGATCTAAGATTGATTGTACAGTGAGACTTATTTCCTGTGTCACTTCTGTATTTTGTTCACCAAGTTTTCATTTACAATTAATGACACAAAATTTCACTTTAAAAAAATGTAGGGGCCGGCCAGGTGGTGTAGCAGTTAAGTTTGCGTGCTCCACTTCGGCAGCCCAGGGTTCACGGGTTCAGATCCCAGGCACAGACCGATGCACCACTTGTCAACCCATGCTGTGGCAGCATCTCAAAGTAGAGGAAAATGGGCACAGATGTTAGCCCAGGGCCAGTATTCCTCACAAAAAAAGAAAATATGTCTTTAAGGGATTGCCTGTGTATGTGGATCTGCGTACTTGATTTTTTTGAACCAGACTATTGGCAGTCATGGATTATTAATTCTATTTTCTGCATTATTCATCTTTCTAACATTCTAAATTTTGTGTTCATCACACTGGGGTGCATTTCTTGGGAAAATTTAATCTTATCTGCATTATGTTCAGTAAGGCATTGCATGATAAATTAAATAAAAATGTCTGTGTATCATCAGGAAGAATACAGCTCCCAATAACAATCAACTATAAGTGGCTTAAAACATAGAAATGTCTGTTGTTTATTGATTGAAATCCAGAGGTAGGCTATCCTGAGGCAACTCAAGAATGTCACAAGCATTTTCTATCTTTTCTCTTTATCACATTTAGTGTGGCAATGACGCCCCCTGCTCATAGTTGCAAGATGGGTGTCATGGCTCCAAACTCTTGTCTTCATATTATAGCGTCTAAAGCAGAAAGAGAGGAAACAGGGACAAAAAGGGCTTTTTCCCTTGTTCTGTTGCCACCTTTTCTCCAGGATGAAAATCAATCTCAGAAGCTTCTATTTGACTTCCTCTTTCTGTTCCAATGCTAAAATTCAGTCATGTGACCACCATGGGCCAGTCTCTTTTAAAGGAGAATAAGATTATCACAAGGATCTTGGATTTATCAAGACCATTCCTAGAATGCAGCTGGGCACTGCTGCCAGAACACCACCAGGATCTTTTAGCAAGAAAGAAGAGAAAGAGCTGAAATTCAGGCAATGACTAGTGGCTGCCACCCGCTGAATATATATAACTAGCTTTCATTAAAATCTGCCCCTAGGTCATGATACTAAGCCTAGACTCTCCTGTTGAGTCCACATCACCTACCAAAGAAAAGTTCAAGTAGCTGGCTGATTTGCAACCCTCCTCACGATATGGCCCCATCCACTGCCTCTTGCCATAGCTCCCCACTTTCTCTCCCAGGCCCGTTTCCATCAAGTTCCAGGGATATTCACCTTCTAACTTTTCAGGGACCTGATATCTCACACATTCCAGGCAACTATAGTATTGCATATACTGCTTCTTTTGTCTAGACTATCTATCTCCAGTTTTGTTTATCTAGAGAATCCCTGTTTTCCTTTAAGATAGAACAAATTTCTCTTCTTCGTTGAAACTTTCTTTGAGTACTGTTACACAATTACTCTCTCCTCACAAGTCCCTGAACTCAATACCCAGCACTGATTCCATTGTTATCCCTTTGTTCAATTGCACCATAGCGCACAGCAATGTCTGACATATAGAAGCTGCTCCCAAAATGTTTGCTGAGTGAACACAGATAAAATGAAATATGAGCGCTCCTAAAAGGAACCCAAATAAGCACTAAACAGAAGACAAATGAAAGATTAATTTACCAAGAAGGAATAAGAAAGTCACTTCTCACTGTCTAACTCCAAATTTATAACCAGCCTAAGCACTTACATTTTTCACTCCCATAATAGTACATAGCTGTGACATTTGTATAAGTCTTTTTTCTTATAATTTGTGTAATTTATCATACTCTGATTTATTTCAGGATCTCAGAAGCTCTGTGTTAAAAGTCTGCAAATTTTTGGGGAAAGAACTGAATGAGGAGGCCATGGATGCTGTTGTGAGAGAGGCCACATTTCAGAACATGAAGTGTAACCCACTAGCAAATTATGAAAATATAATAAACAGCCTATCTGGGCCAAAAAGAAAAGAAGGCCATTTCCTTCGCAAAGGTGAAGTTCAGCAATGAATGGTTGTCTTGGACTCTGGTGCAAATGGACCAAAGTGTAGTCTCTAGGCTTCTTGCCAGAGTTTCCAAAAATGGAGCCCACAAGGTCTCCTTCCCTTCTCTAGCAAGTTGATTTTCCATTACTTCTGCTTGGTGCTCTTCGTGAGACTACATTATTTGGTCCATGAAGGTATCTGATGAATAACCTAAAATCACACGTCTTCTACATGGCCCCTGAGAATCTGCCAATGCCTAACACAGTGCCTGCCACAAAATGGTTGTTCATTTAGTATTAAACTCTTTCCCCTCCTTAACATGGACAAAGCATTGCTGAGGAGGTAATGATGAGTCTGTTGGCCATCAGTGGTAGCTATTATATCTCTGTGATTTATCCTGAACCTCCCCCAGTGGAGAATTAATAGCACAAATTCACTCTCCTTTTGTTACTTGGAGGGACTATCACATATCTTTTATTAAAACTCAATCTCACATCATAAAAACTTATAATAGTATCTCATTTATCTGGCTTCTGTTGAGTGAGTGTTTAGAATGAATGAGTTTTTCACACAACTGATAAATTTGAATATTAAAATATTTTTATTACTTTATAAAATCTTCTCAATTATATTTCATGATTTTTAAATTTGGTACATGAAAAATGTGTTATACAAAATTACAGACATAGATTTGGCACTTAATTATAGGGCTATAGGACAAATAGCAAAAAATACCAGCTTTGTATTTCTCTGTTAGTATTTCTTTCTCTTCACCTCTTAGGTATAACTTTCCTTCTTCTCTTGAAAAATATGAAGTACTGGTAACACTGAACCCACCTGAAGAGGGGACATGCCCTTTACCATTAGCCCCAACTCATCCTATTGTGTTCTACTTGCTAAGACCATTGTCAACTACCACTATTGTTGCAATTTGCATTTTGTTTTTCATTGAAAAAAATTTTTTTCTGTATTCCCATGTCTTTAAAAAGCCTGAAAATAGGACAGTGAAATGAGTAATAAGAAAACTAGTAGTGAACAAAATTTCTTGTTGAAGTGAAACATACTCCCATATGTTTATTTTACAGATACACAAACCCTTCTCTCCTTGATGTTCCTACCTGAACGTTACTTGTATGGGCTTCACCACTCTTGCACTAAGCTATTGTGTGTGTTTTCAGTTTGTTCAGTATTTGTTTGTTACAGTTGTTTGTTTTCATTTCAGTGTGTTTTTTAAATCTATGCCTTTCTTGCCTCTCCTTCTATCAGCCGTGATCTGCGGTCAAAATTCGGTTATCTCTGTAAATTTAGTTTAAGGCTGTCTGATACCTAATGCGTAAAGATGAAGTAGTTTCAGCTGTGCCATTATGAGTTTATAATCTTGGGCTATTTTTAAAAATCTCTCTGAGCATCCATGCCCTCTTTAGTACATATTAGCCCAATGTTATCTGATCTTATGGAATTTTTTAAAGACTTCTGTAAAATTCAGTAACCATCATTAGTCAGGAACAAAATAGTGATTGAGTTGTAGTAATTTTCATTTTTCCCAGGTAGCTGACAGCTAGGAAGGTGGGCTAATTATACCTAATTATACTATAATTGCAAACATAAGTTTGCTTACAGGCTTGCCATAAAGTGGGAGAGTGAAGAGTCATAGCCATGTGGAGGAGTAACTGGGAACTTAGTGGAGAGAAAAATATGTTTCTCCCAACACTGTTATCATGCCCTGCCCCCAAACTTCACTAAAGCAATTTCTTTGTTTTTCCTCCCAGGTACCATTGGAGACTGGAAAACTCACATGACTGTGGAGCAAAGTGAATGGTTTGACAAGATTTTCCAAAGGAAGATGAAAGATTTTCCCTTGAAGTTCATCTGGGATATAAATGAAGAATAGAATTCTAAGCTCAGCACAAAGAGTTCTAAGACAGCACTGTTGGAGGAAATATATTTAATTATGCACTTTAATCTTTTGACTATGATTGGATCATTATTGAAAAACTTTAGTGATTGATAATTATTATTATGGTAGTCTTTACGTCATTTGCCATCTGTAGCCTGTTTTCATTTCAGAGATTCCTGTTTCTGATCAAAAGAGGATTCCCTTATTGTTTTATATGTAGTTATGGTATAATTTTTATTTTACTTTCAGTAATTCCTAAATTCTTGAGGAAAAGGGCAGTCATAACTTGTGAGCAATTTGCCTTCTTGAGATGGAAGCCTCATCCATTTTAAGAAATTGTTGATGGTCTTTTTTCATATTTAAGACTTTAATTTTTATGTAAAATCAAATGAGTCAACCTTTAATTTAATGGCTTATAGGTTTTGTTTTTTACTTCGGAGGGTTGATATCCCAAATATTTTCATTTATTCATTAATCATATATTTATTGAATCTAGATATTATTCTTATGTAGTAAGAAAACGATCAATTTTTAAAAATAGATAGCAAATTGACCCAACATCATTTATTGAATAGTCCATTATTTTCTTACCGATTAAAATAGATATTATCATGTTCTAAATAATTGTATGGATGTGAGTTGGCTCATGTGAAATGACGTATTATTCTGCTAATGAAATTATCTTTTCTTTTGTCAAGATCATGACATTTTAATTTCTAAAATAAATTCATAAACTCTCATGAAGAAATGAGGCATTTTCATGTTGGAATTTTGCTAAACATTTCTGTACACTTAAAAAGTAGTTAAAAAACTGATATCATTACAAATTGAGTCTTCCCATCCAGAAGTATTGCACCTCACGATTTGTGTTTCCTTTCATGTCATTTATTAAAGCTACAGGGTCCTAACAAAAGCCTGGCTCATTTCTAAAGTTTATTCCTAAGCATGGATAGACAGCATTTGTAGCTACTGTGAATAGAATATTTTTTTCAGTTACATTTTGTAACTGCTCGTGGCTATTCATGGGACTTCTGCCTGCTCGTCCATAAATGGATTTCTGGTATGAAGTCTGGCTGAGAGAGAAACAGTGCAGTTAGTCTGAGTCCAGCAGCAGTCTGGATGCTGCCACCACCAACCATCAGTCAGCAGACCCACTGGTGTATCTCTGCTTATTCGTGCCCACGTTAGAGTTGCTGCTGCCTCACCTGCTTTTATAACAACTTGCTCATCACTCTGTTCATCCTTTCCTAACACACACAATTTCTTTCATAAATTGCTGCTTTAAACAAGCACATGCAGAGCCCTGATTCCTCACTGGGAGAGGATTTCTCATTCATCCCGGCACACCACCTCCCATCTCTGAGCTCCTCTGTTTCCAGGACTCTTAACTTCCACAGGTGTGGGCTTAGATGGGAACGTATGTCTTGAGGGAAGGATTCCTTTTCTCTTCCTTTCTCCTTTTTTCTTCTCAAACAACAGTTTGGGTTGTAGTGGGAAGGAAATCTTGTGCTTTAAAAATAATAAATATTGGCACCTTCTGTTTGCAAGATATTGAGTTTAGAATTGTATATGAATTGTCTCTTTTATTAGTAAGAAAAAATGTTATGAGGTAGGTGCTATTTCTTAAATGAGAAAACAAGCGGTGTAGAGAGGTAAACTATATTTCCCAAGTGCAAATATTT
This sequence comes from Tapirus indicus, assembly GCA_031878705.1. NCBI lineage: Eukaryota > Metazoa > Chordata > Mammalia > Perissodactyla > Tapiridae > Tapirus > Tapirus indicus. Next base: position 37,986,619 of record CM062933.1, on the reverse strand, counting down.
AGGAAGTGTTAATGTTATGATTCAAAACCTGCTCTGACTGAATCTAGAACTGAAAAGTCTTTAATACTCTTCTCTTAGCTATTAGTTCCCAATTAGGGATTGAGTTGGTTTGGGACTGAGTTGCCATTTTAATATCTTTCAAGTCTACCTCTATGGCCTCCCCATTCCCTTGAGAACCCAGGAGGTCTCTTTCTCCTTAGCACTTAAAAATGGGAGTATTCAGTTCTTCTTTACCCAGGTGCTGATTTCAGTTCTTTAGTCTTCTGCCCTAAACTATCAAAATCTCGCCTAAGCCCAGAATTGGCAAGTGCACCCAGGAAAGAAAACCAAGGAGAGTTCACCCAAAAGAGGACTCTTTCCTCTCTGGAATTTTAGTTAATCTAGCATATATTATTTCCAGAGAGCTAAGGTTCTGTTATATAATTTTTGTACTTCATCTGTTTTTCACTTTTTTTTTTCCATTGGAGCATTGTCCTCTCATACCCTACTATATCCTTCCTACTCAGGCGTGTAGGAGTTAACCAGATTTTTTTTCTTTTGCTGAGGAAGATTTGCCCTGAGCTTACATCTGTTGCCAATTCTCCTCTATTTTGTATGTGGGTTGCCGCCACAGCATGGCCACCACCTAGTGGTGTAGGTCCATGCCCAGGAACTGAACCCCGGCTGCCAAAACAGAGTATGCCAAACATAACCACTAGGCCCTGAGAATTAACCAGACATTTTTGTTGTTGTTTGCAGAAGACTAGCCCTGAGCTAACGTCCATTGCCAATCCTCCTCTTTTTGCTAAGAAAGATTGGCCGTGGGCTAACATCCATGCCCACCTTCCTCTACTTTATATAGGACACCACGACAGCATGGCTTGACAAGCGGTGCATTGGTCTGTGCCTGGGATCCGAACCTGCGAACCCTGGGCCATCGAAGTGGAGCACCCAAACTTAAGTGCTACACCACCAGGCCAGCCCTTAACCAGATTTTTAATGATTTGTATTAAGATTTATCACCATAACTACTCACCTAGATGCTATAATTGACCAGGTATGGTGGCCATGCTCCAATTCTGAAGAGTCCAGGTTGTCTAGTCTTTCATTAATAGCAATAAAAGCCGCCTGACACTTTGTGGTAGTGACTTCACTTTTGGTACTTTTAACCCTCAAATACATTTACAGGACAACATGGGTCTTAAGTGAGAGTCACAGCCTATAAGTAAATTAGGTAGCCCAAGTGCATGACCTTACTGATGGCATGAGTTTTGTACCCAGTGATTCCCAAAGCTGTGACACACTTTGTCATATAAAATCGTTCCCCTGATCATGTTCCCTGAGTGTGCTCCAGTTGTCTTATTACCAGGAACAGCACTTTACTAGTTATGTGATTGAGTTATCATGTCTTCTAGAAGGAGAGATAAACTGATGAACGTAAATTCACCCATGGAAAAACCAAGATCTGGCATGTAACCTGGAAAAATCTTTTATTATAGCTATTGATTAACCAAGGTAAATTATTTCACAGTATATACAGATGCTCATGAGTACATTAAAAGCATATTTTTTAGTGATTTTTACATGAGTCCATCCCAAAATTTACCTTCCCATAATGACTTTTCCTGAGTTGAGGCAAAGGTTTTATTCCAACCAAGATATATGTTTACTGTGACAGCAGTGTTTTGAAACAAAGCATATAGAAATTTCCTGGTTTGTGTGTTAAAATACAGATTTCAAGGCCCTGCCCCACAGAGATTCTGATTTCGCAGGCTTAGGGGAGAGACCAGAAGTCTGAGGTTTCTGGGTTGTGCACAGCCACACATTAAGTGACACTAATCTATGGCTTGCTTGTATTTATCAGAGTAGTTATCCGATGTATGTGTGTGTATCTATGTCTCTATCTTTCTATGAAACTGTTTCACAGTGTTTATTTTTAAAAATTTCATCAGTCATTTATATAGAGACTCTAAAACTAACTTTGTTAGAATTTTCTGGATCTCTTTATCTTGAAGCCAGCCCTGGTGGTCTAGTGTTTCAGATTGAGTGCTCACAATGCTGTGACCCGGGTTCCTTTCCTGATCAGCAAACCATATCACCTGTCTGCCGGTTGTCATACTATGGCAGCTGCATGCTGAAAGCTATGCCACGGCTGTTTCAAATATCAGCAGGATCACCTATGGAGGACAAATTTCAGCAGAGCTTCCAGACTAAGACAGACTTGGGAGAAGGACCTGGCCACCCACTTCCAAAAAAATTAACTATGAAAACAATATGAATAGCAGCAGAGTGTTGTCTGATAAAGCACTGGAAGGTGAAAGAATGGCGCACAAAGACCAGGCAGGGTTCCACTCTGCTGTACACAGGGTCACTAGGAGTCAGAATGGACTCAATGGCACCACCAACAACTGTATCTTGAACACTCTGAAGTACGTTTTGATGGCTCCAGGTTGTGGAGGACTTTTAGAAGTTTTAATTTATGGATGGCCCTTTTTTTAGCTTATGTGTTCCCTATATTCATAGTGATTTCCAGAATGAGATTAGATTTCTAGCCAAAAAACAAAACATTTGTGTTGAAAATTATTATAAAAAGTGCATCTTAGTATCTAAACAGTACCTAAATGTATACAGTTTCAAAACATAAACAGAAGTGACTGTCTAGGTGAAATAAATCAACATTGTAGATGTGGAGTGTCAATTATGATTATTTTTTGACTTGAATGGATGTTCACTTTGTACATTTATGGTTTATGAACTTCAAAAATTTATTTTATTTGATAACTAAATCACTTTAAAAAGAGAGAGAGAGGAAAGAGAAAGAACACGGGACAAGTGAGAAAGGTCAGTATATTCACAAATATGAGGCTCAGCGGTAAAACCCTGAGAATTCTTTCTGAATCTATGTTGACATGTATCTGCCAGGGCTTCCTGCTGCCTTTCAGGAAAAGCAGCAAGTCCAGGCCCCACTGTCCCCTGTAATGAGTTCCTCAGTGAGGCAAGCATTTTTTGGGTCCAGGAGAGAATCCGATGGGGAATCAAGCATAATACGAGCTTAAATGAGGATCCGGAGAATTTACAGCATCCAGGATAGTGCCTACATGTAGGGAATAATGAATAAACAAAAGATTCAATTCTCCCCTCCTAACAAGATCAGATCATCTGAGGATATGGTGGTAACTCACCAATTATTCATTACTGACACATTTTGTTCTGCGTCATTTTCCTTGACTTTTACCAATAGTTAGTTAATAACTCTCTCATTTGTTAGTTGTGACAGTGCTATATCCTCTCTCTCAACACCTCCCTATCACATCATTAAAAAATTACGGTGACACTGGGGCCAGCCTGGTGGTGTAGTAGTTAAATTTGCACAGTCTGCTTCAGCGGCCCGGGGTTCACGGGTTCAGATCCTGGGTGCAGAACTATGCACCACTTGTCAAGCCATGCTGTGGTGGCGTCCCACATACAATATAGAGGAAGATTGACATAGATGTTCGTTCAGGGACAATCTTCCTCAAGCAAAAAGAGGAAGATTGGCAACAGATGTTAGCTCAAGGCCACATCTTCCTTACCAAAATAAAGTGATACTAATTTGCTTTAAAATTTACTTCTTTAAACATATTAATCATTTGAGAGCCCTTTCCAGCTACATAGTCAATATTTTCTGGGCACAAGCACTGCTTCTTCTCATTGTGGTTTGTCCTTTATCTAAATCTATAACTTTCCTGCCATATGGTCAATGGTGATTCTCAATATTTACATTAATCTTTCCAATTCATTGTAAAGTCCAAAATTCCTGAGATTTCTTAAGTAAATTATCATCATCTTAATCCTTTAGATTGTGTAGATTGTGTAAATCAAAAAGAGGTTTGTTCATAGAGATTTTCCCAATGAAATTTAAAATCTTCATCTGGATCTAGGATACAAGACAGCTCTAATTCTACTTGTCTTCGTACTTTAACAAGAAATGTTCTGATCTTTCTGTTGACATGTGGTGAGTAGCTGGACGTGGCCATTACACTTGGGAATATAGCTGATTAACACATATTTTGGTGAGACTGTTGCTTATTCTCCATCATTGTATCCAATTATTGGTTTTCCCTCCATTTGAGGCCTATTGAGTATGAGATGTAATAAAAGGTGCATCTATTAAGAAGACAAAAAGTTTGTGACAGAACCGAGCGCTACCATGTTAAAATGTCAGAGTTAGTGTGAATCCTGAGCTGAATTACAAAAGTCTCTTCCATCCTTCTACTATACCTGCTTTTGGAGGTGATAGACAAGCAAGAAGGGAATTTACCTCCAATAGAACTTATATAGGGACCATATTAGCAGTGAAAAATAGTTGTTATACTATAAACATTCTCTCGGCTCTTTTTTAACAGTTTTATTGAGACATTACTTATATACCATAAAATTCATCCATTTTAAGCGTATGATTCAATGATTTTTTAGTAATTTACAGAGTTGTACAACCATCACCACAATTCAGTTTTACAACAATTCCATCAACTCTCCAAAGTCCCTGTGTCCTTTGACAGTTCATCCTCATTCCCATGTCCCAGGCCCAGGCACATACTAAGCTCCTCCCTGCCTCTACTGATTTGTCTTTTCTGGACATTGAACTTTAATCATGCTGTAGTGTGTATTAATATTTTGCTCATTTTTATTCCTGAAGAGTATTTCATTGCATTGATATACCACTTTTTGTTTATTCACCAATTGATAGACATTTGAATTTTTCTACTCTTGGCTATTATGGACAGTGCTTCTATGGGCATTCATGAGCAAGTCTTTGAGAGGATACATGTTTTCATTTTTAAGGGGTAGATTCCTAGAAGTGGAAATGCCAAAGTGCTTTCCAAGGAGACTGTAGCATTTACATCCCCACCATATGTGAGGATTCCCATTTTTCCATGTCCTTACTCATGCTTGCTACTGTCAGTCTTTTTGATTATAGGCATTCTAGAGGGTATGAAATGGTATAACATTGTGGTTTTACTTTTCATTCCCCTAATAACAAAATGATGTTAATCATCTTTTCATATCCTTATTAGCCATTTGTGTATCTTAGTAAAATATCTATTCAAATCTTTTGCTCATTTTTTAATGGGGTTTCTTATCTTCTTACTATTAAGTGTAAGAGTTCTTTGCATAGTCTGGATAGAAGTCTTTTATCAGATATATAATTTGCAAATACTGTCTTTGTCTTATCTCATCTTCCCATTTTTTTACCGATATCTTTTGAAGTGCAAATTTTTAAAATTTGATAAATGACAAATTATTAATTTTTTACTTTTATGAACCTTGCTTTTTCTCTCCTATCTAAGCAATTATTGCCTAACACCAGACCAGGAAAATTTTTCCTAAGTTAATTTTATCGTTTGAGCTCTTGAGTAAGGTGTATGATCCATTCTGATGCAATTTTTTTGTTTGTGAAAAAGGCCAAAGATCATCTTTTTGATGTAGATATCTAAGTCTTGGCATCATTTGTTGAAAAGACTATCCTTTCCTTCATTGAATTGCCTTGGCACCTTTGTGTAAAATAAATTGATCATAAATATAAAAAATTACTTCTTCAGTCTCAATTCTATACAATTTACCTATATGTCTACCTTTATACCAGTACTATACTGTCTTGATTACTATACCTTTATATAGTTTGAAATCAGGAAGAGTAAGTCCTCCCACTTTGTTGTTATTTCTCAATTTTTTTGGCTATTCTGGGTTCTATTCATTTCCATAAAAATTCTTTTCAGTTCCTTGGAGTCTTTCTTTCTTCATTTATTTAGATCTTTAATTTCCCTTAGCAATACTTTGTAGTTTTGAATGTATGTTACACTTCTTTTTAAAATTGGTTTCTAAGTATTTTATTCTTTCTGCTGTTATTATAAATGGACCTGTTTTCATCAGATTGTTTGTTACTAGTATATAGACATGCACTTGATTTTCGTTTATTGATCTTGCTTTCTGGAGAGAACCCTAGTATAATGCTGAACAGAAGCTATGAGAGTGAACATCCTCACCTTATTCCTACACTTAAGCAGAAAGCGTTCAGTTTTTCATTACTAAGAGTAATAGTTGGTTTTTCATCGATGCTGTTCATCAGGTTGAGAAAGTTCCCTTGTATTCCAAATTTGTGGAGAGTTTTGTTGGCTTGTTTTTACCATGAATGGGTATTAGGTTTTGTCAAATGCTTTTTCTGCATCAATTGAGATAATCTTTGGTCTTTATCCTTTATTCTATTAGTACTATGTATTATATTAGTAGATTTTCAGATGTTAAAACAACATTGCATTCCTGAGATAAATTCTACTGGGTTTTAATTTATAACCCTCTTTATATGTGCTGGATTCATTTTGCTAGTAGTGGGTTGAGGATTTTGTATCTTCATTCACTAGGGATATTGGTTTGTAGCTTTCTTTTCTTGTAATGTCTTTGTCTGGCTTTGGTATCAGGGTAATGTGGCGCTTATAGGGTGAATTGGGCAATGGTCCATCTTCTTTATTTCCTGAAAGAATGTGGAAATTCTTCTTTAAATGTCTAATAGAATCAATCAAGGAAGCCATAAGGGGCTTGGTTTCTTTACATGTTAAACATCTGGATTCTGTTTCTTCCACTTGCCCCTCTACCCTGTTTTTGTTTGTTTGTTGTTATTGTTGCTGTTTTTTGTTTGTTTGGTGACCTCCCTTGACTAATTCTGCAGTCTTCTTACCTGCAATGATCCTCGATGTCTCTGCTTATGTTTTTTTTCTTATCATTTTTATTTTAAGCTTGACTTCCTAGGTGTCAACTCTGGGTCAATATATCTTAATAATCAGCCCATATGTCCGAAGTTCTGTGTGAAAACCTTGAGCTACTAAATTTTCCACCTTTTTGCTGATGTATCTGCGTGTAGATTGCTGTGCACATTCTCAGTTCAGGCAGTTTACAAATCTTCTGTGGTTTTTTTTTATTCTTGTGCAAGACTTCATGTTTAGCCAGGGAAAAGTTGTTATTTGAAGATCACTTCAGTCTCTCCTGTGTGTGCATGCATCCCTGCACATGTGTGCAGACTTCCAGGCCCCAGAAGTATCTGGTTCCTTATTAAAGTTCACTAAGACTCTCTCATTCTCTGGATTTCTCTGTTCAATTTCTGGCTGGTCCTTTGCTTGTACCAGCTGGTACCACAGCTACAATATTGGTCTTTCCTGAATGTCTTTTACACAGATTACCATTATTTTCAACAATGCCCATGAGAATGGGGCTTTTCAAAGCTCCGTTCCAAATCAGGTCAGCCCTCTCAAGCCAGTAGGTTGCATAGAACCTCCAAGCCACAAAGTTGGCAAGGAGGGTGAAGATAGGATCAGCCTCGTATTAATACGCCACTGAGTCCCCTGTTGTTACTGAGATTCAATGGTTTGTCTTAGAGAAATGCTTCTCAATTCATTGCATGCCTTTGATCAATATCCAGATTTCTGCAATCTTTGCTTTTTGACAATATTTTCTAGTCTTACCCATTTCTTTATGAGAGAGGATTTCCTGAGCTCCTCACTATGCCATTTTGAAGTCCCGTTCCCTTTCTCTGAGCTTGTGGACTGCCTGCACTTACCAGCAGAACAGCCATATGAAGTGAAAAAAATCACCAACTGCTATCAACATGATAATTTTGTATGATAATTCCATATTCCTGCTTTTCATATGCAAAGTTAATACTTTCAGATACAGCAGTGTGCTTGGGAGTGGAAGCTGGTTTGTTTTGCCAGAAAATATCTTATGGCTTGGAATATTGTAAAGTGTTCTCCAGAAACTCCTGCAGTCTGTCCTTATGCCCAAGTAGGCTCTCTGCCTCCATGGACACCCTGTTCATGTAGCTACATACTTACCTTTATAGTGTCAATCTCTCTGAGAATACTAGATTTTCCATAGCCTTTTCAAAAATATTTCAAAGTAAATTCCTACCAACTAGTTCAGGGCCATTCACAAAGCAAAATGGAATTTGAATCTTGTCAGAAATGGCAGCCAATTCAAGCCATAGACTTTGGTTAGTATAGGTTGTACTTCATTCTTAATCCATACACACATCTATTGGCCAAGTCTATAGTGACATGCCAGGTGCTTGTGTAAATAAGGCTCATGTCTTGTTTTAAATCTTAACCTGGTTATATGCCATAAGAACTACCTTCAATCCTGCCTATTGGGACAACGCTCCCTCATCGTCCTCTCATGGCTTCTATGAATAGTCCTGGTCTAAATCATTCCCATCAAAAATACATTGCATAAATTAAATGTGAATGATTTATCATTCACGTGCTGAAAAAATAAATCCCACATCAGTTTGTGACCTAGTGCTAGAAAATTTCAATATGCCAGTAGCAGGAGAAACTATTACCCCTGAAAAGTGTTGAGTTTTAAATTTCTCTGTCCTTAATCAAGGTCCAGGGCAAAGTGAAGGAATAGAATCTGGGATGGAGCAGACCCGAATACATTCCCTTCTGCTGGCCTAGCACCTTTCTTCAGCTTCTGAGAAGAATTGATGTTGTTGAAATTCTTACCATTCTCCTTGTTCAGGATTTCTAAATTGAACTTTTCTTTTGGCTCAATCCTTACTCTTATGCTAACAGTTTTTATTCACTTTCCCGCCCTTTTCAAAAGGTACTCTTGAGGTACTGTTTCTCTTCCTTTGCTTTGTAACTATTTTAAAAACTCACTTTAAGATAGTACCATAAGAATATTCTCTTCTTTGCTCTGTAAATATTTAACACTCAATTAACATAAAGGCAAGATAGTACTTGTTGGGAAATAGCCAATTCTTCTCAGCTTCGTGACCATCCTTTAAAGCCATGACCAAGAATCAAAAAAGATCTGCTGCACTCTTAGCATTTGAACATCTTTTTGATCCTGCTCTGCACACTTATTATATGCTATCTCATGCTGTTTGCACTTGTTCTTAAAGTATGCTGGACTATTCCAAATTTCAGGGGTTTTCTAGGAACAAGTACTAATCCTATGGTTGGCTACTAGCTGGAGCTCAAATTTTTTTAAGATTTTCCCGAGTGAATGCCATGTGGATAATTCCTGTTCGACAAAGGCAAAGAACTTCCTCAGGATTTTTGAATCAATTTTTAAAGATCCCCTATAGTTTTCATTTTCCTAAAGATCACCACACACTGAAAGACAAAAGGGAGAGTAGAGAAAAAGCAAAGTTACCTATGCAATGTTGAAAACAGAAAATTACACAGTTTCAGTCCCCAAAGATCTCCTCACAAGGAGGCTAAGCTCTCAATTTTACAAAGTAGATTAAAATCCCAAGTATATTCATAACCTCATGCTGTAGTGCGAACATGCTAGAATATTTCAAGGAAATCCATGTCCTTTTCCTTGTCAGGCTCTAAATTAATCAATCAATTATTTTTATGTGTCAGTGAAAGAGTGAGACGTAAGGCAAAAGAGTTTTTAATGGAGTCTTTTTTTTTCTCCTCAACAGAAATTGCTGGCACTGGTTTCTGGCCTTCTGATGGTGAAGTTTGGTTTTAAAATTTTGTATTGGTTTATGTTAGTTTTCTATTGATGGTGTGAGAAATTCCACGAACTTAGTAGCTTATAACCCCATAATTTCATTATCTTACAGTTCTGTGGGCTAGAAGTCCTAATGTTTTGCTGGGCTAAAAATCAAGGTGTTGACAGAGCTGTGTTTCTTTCTGGAGACTTTAGGGGAGAATTCCTTGCCTTGCCTTTTCCGGCTTCTAGAGATCCACCTGCATTCCGTGTCTCATGGCTCCTCCGACCATTTGCAAAGCCAGCCATGTTGCATCCCTTTGATATTTCTTCCTTCATCACAGTTCTCTCTTTATTCTTTTCACTCCAAGTTGGCAGTGTTTCTGCTGGTACAAATTCTTTGTTCCCAGCTTTATTGAGATATAATTGACAATTAAATTTGTATATATTTAAATTGTACAATGTGATCATTTGATATATGTGTACATTGTGAAATATTTACCACAATCAAGTTAATCAACACACCCATACCTTACATCGTTAGCTTTTTTTTTTTTTTTTTTTTTTGGTGAGACCACTTAAGATCTACCCTGTTAGAAATTTTAAGTTGTCAATACAATATTGTTAATGATAGTCGCCATGCTGTATATTAGATCCTCAGAACTTACTCATCTTATATCTGAAAGTTTGACCTTTGACCAACATCATCCCATTTCCCCACTCCCCAGCCCCTAGCAACCACTATTCTGCTCTCTGTTTCTGTGAGTTTGACTTTTCTATTTTTTCCGATTTCATATAACTGATACCATACTGTATTTGTCATTCTCTGTCTGTCTTATCTCACTTAGCATTATGCCCTCCAGTTTCTTCCATGCTATTGAAAATAGGAAGATTTCCTCTTTTATATGGTTGAATGATATTCCATTATATATATATACTACATCATCTATGCCCATTCTTCCATTGACTGACAGTTTGGTTGTTTCCAATAACGTGTTCCTTATTTTCTTCTGAGCCCTAGTTTCAAATAGTGACTACACCATTAGCCTCCCTCCCTGTGCCACTCTCCATCTCATTCTACAGCATTTAGGAGAGGTGGACAAATGGAGGTTTCTCAACAGTTAATTTCTGGAATGGCCAAGTCTTGAGGATCCATGACCTCAAAGTGATGGATGTCAAGTCTGCTCCTACCTGGATGAAGGAAGGATGATAATATGATGAGCGGACAGGCAGCCTTGTCTATGAGGCAGAAAAAGTGAATTGACAGAGGTATTGTGAAAGTGTCAGAAAAAGTGGTGATGATATGCTATAATTCAACAGATTTAATAAAGGAGACAGTAAACAAATCAGCAGGAACCTTTGCACTCATCCTGTTTAGCTCATCATCCCAGTGATTATGAACACAAGGAGGCTGAACGAGTATTTACTGGCTGCTCATTCTCTGCTAGACCCTGAGGTTATACAGAAAACAAAAACTATTCTCTGCCCGCAAGGAAATTAAAACCTACACTCAAAATTATTTTGTAACTATTGAAGTGAATATAAACTAGATAATTAAGAGAAAGTGAACAAGTGAAAAAATTGATAAATAAGGTATCAAGTGATAAATAAGGTATCAAATTGTGGAGTTGTTCCAATTTATTGAAGTAAAATTTGCACATACGGTTTTGGGATAGTACTAGGAACTGATTCCAGGAACAGCTAGCTTTAGAATGGTACACCTGGCACTAAAGTATATTTTAATTCCCAACATTTTACAATTGTGGAAACTGAGATTTAGATCAGTTGAATAACCTGTCATTCAACTAGTAATCCATAGAACTGAGATAAGACACCAGGGCTGTTCTTCACCTGAAGCCTCACTGGTTCTCATCTACCACATAATCCCTAGTCCTGAACATACACAGGACAGTCAGGGAGAACTTTGTACCAACGTCCACAAGTTCTCACCTCTTGCTTTGTCTTATACCAGTTTCCTCCCCATCATCTGACATATGAGAAAAATGATAGCTCCTCCAAATTTTCAATTAATATTCTTTGCGTATGATATGCTTTTATACAAAAACAGCTGAGGCTTAGCTAAAACGCTAATAAACTAATGAGAAAATTTAGTAAAGTGGCTGAAAATAAAATATACAAAAATTAATTGATTCTGTTTTGGGGTATGTGTCAGTTTGGCTTCTCTGTGAAGTGGTCACCAAAAATTTAGACAGAGTTAGACACTCAAGAGATTTATTGGGGATATACCTGTGAAGGATAACGAGGAGAGAGCAAGAGCATGTGGTGTGTCCCTTCAGACAGTGATACAGTTCTGATACCTGTGAAAGGAGAAAGGAAAAGAATGGGAGAGAGGGCTTCAAACTTTTATGCAGCTCTGAAAAAAGGCTTGTTAAGGCCAATGAGAAGGCCAGAGCCAAGATTTTCCATTATAGGGTTTCTATGTCAGGAAGTAATAGCCTGGAACTAATGCCACTTCCATATTCAGTCATTGCCTTGAAGCAGCCAGGGGAGAGCATGACTTTAGTGTGGAAGCTGTTACAGATCCAAAATGGAGAAACGAGAGTCCTTTGGCCAGGTACAGTCTCCATGTTAGGTTCTCTTAAAGAGCAATCTGAGAGGTGCACTGCCTTAGTTGGGAGAGAGCAATTCCAGTTAGAAAAATAATTGGGAAAAGAAGCAAATACTAAAAGATACTTAACAAGAATTTTAAAAAATTTCTCAAGGACTTCATGAAGAAAACTAGCAAAAAAAAAAAGAAAGAAAAAGAAAAACCCTGATAGAATGATGAGATGTACTTTCTGTAGAGAGAGCATTATAATTTAAAAAGATGTTAACATTTCTTATATTTACATATATATTTCACACAAAAACAATCATAAACCAAGAAAGCTTTTTGAAAAACTAAACAAACATAAAAAAATATGTGTGAGACTATTTAAGGACATTTTCAAAAAGAATATTACTATATGTAGAGAGGACAATAGGCAACATATTCTACCATGTATTTAAAATACTATAAAACAAGTATAATCAATACAGTGTGGCACTAGGACAAAAATAGATAAATGTCTAGAAATGAATCTTGGTACACATATGAAATAATATGCGACTTCAAATCATAAAGGGATTTATTCATAAAATGATTGAATAATTAATGGATGTGAAATAAAATTAATTCACATGGTTATCATCAATTATGAAACTAATATTCCTAATAAACTAAATGTCTAAAATTGAAAAAAATAACTGTAAAGATAAGAGAAGTAAATATATCATCCTGTTTTTATGCTCTTAGGGAAGGTTAAACTTTTCTAAGCAAGACAACAAATCTACATGCCGTAAACGAAAAGAATGATAGATCTTTTTACCTCAAAATTTACTTTTCTGTGCAGAAAAAGATATCATAAATAACATGAATAACCCACAGAGGTAATGACTACTTCACCTCTGACATCCAGATCTTAGCCCTGTGTGAGAAACCCTACAGCCAGTGAGAGAAAAATGAGGAGAATTTGAATAAAAAATAGTAAGAGTGCCTCGAAATAAAATCACTGAAATTAGTTGTGTTTTGCCCCAATTGCTTTACAATGCTCCCTCTCTCTTTATCTCTCAACTATTAGTGAAATCATGCCCCTTTATTCCTAATTAGTTGTGTATTTCCTAAGAATAAAAGCATTCTCTTCCATAAACACATTATAGTTACCCAAATCAGGAAATGTAACATTGATACAATACTATTGCATAACCCGCAACTATATATTCAAAACTTTTCAATTGTCACAATAATGGCCTTTATACATGTATGTTTTTTCTGGGACAGGATCAAATCCAGGATAGGCATTACATTTTGTTTTATGTATTTTTAGTCTCCTTTAATCTGGAATAGTTTCTTTCCTTTCTTGTTGTTAGTTGACTTTGATATTTCTGAATAGTACATGCCAGAACATTGTTCGTTTGAGTTTGTCTGAGGTTTCCTCAATATAGAGTGAGGCTGTACATTTTGAGAGGAATATGCTGAAGGGATATGTCCTCAGGGACCATAACAGGAGGCACATTAGGTTGGTGTATCTCACTGTTAGTGATGTCAGCCTTGACAACGTGGTTAAGTGATGTCTGCCACGGTTTTACACTGTAAATTTATTCTTCTGTCTTTTGTTACTAAGAAATTAATAGTTTGTGGGGATATACTTTCAAAGCATGTAAATATCCTGTTCCTCATTCAAACTTTTACTCACTAGTTTTAACTTAAGTGGGTGATTTTCCCCATCTTTTCTTCTATATAAATTACTTGGTATCTAGTCCAAAAAAGATATTCCTATCTCATTCACTCATTCATTCATATCGTTGTTGATCAGGGGTTGTCCAACTACAGCTGTGGGCCAAATCCACCCTGTCACTTGTCTTTGAATGCCCTTTGAGCTAAAAGTAGTTTTACAATTTTCAATAATTGAAAAATAACTAAAAGAAGAATAATATTTTGTGACACATGCAAATTATATGAAATTCAAATTTCAATGTAAATGAATAAAGTTTCATTGGCACACATGCTCATTCATTTACATATGTCTATGGCTGGTTTTGCACTACAGTGGCCTAGTTGAATAATGTGACAGGGACCATATGTGGCACTGTACACACTCGTTGCTTCACACTGCTGCTTGTCCCACTACAAATTCCAATGCTGTCATTATAACTCAGCAGCATTTCATATGCCATGTGTATGGTCAGACTATGATATTTTATTTATTTTTATTACCGGTGCATATCTATCATGTAAGACCAAGAAAATAAAAGAAAAGTAGTCTTTGAATGTCATGATTTTAAGGCCCAGTGGAGTATATGGATTACTTTTATTGAAGGAGTTGATAAAGCATCGTGTTTCATACACCAGAGATGTGCTAAAAGAAGTCAATCTGCATCAATATTACCAGTTATCACAATAATCCCAACTCACAGGAAAGAAATGGCCAGAAAAATTTAAAACGGAATAGCTCATCACAGCAGAATTGCTTCACAAAATAAAAAAGGGCAAATGAAGCTACAATCAAAACAAATTTGTCAGTGTTCCATTTGTTAGGCAGGCAAGGTAAGCAATTTATTGATATCAAGTTAATTAAATTGAGTTTGAGTGAAGCATCTAAAGAAATGTGTTCATAGAAAATAAATTCGCCGAAGTCTATCAACCGCCCCCTCCCATGACTACTCTTGTCATTAGTAGACTTGTACTACAAAGAATTATTGTAAATTATTATTGTAGTTTGAATTTTGTTATAAAAAGCTGTGGAAAGTTTTTTCTTTCTTGTCACATAGGCACCTACATAATATCTTGGATCTTGCCACTTGACCAGCAAAGACAAAGCGTTTACTCTCTGGCCCTTTATCAAAAAATGAACCTACTCCTAGTATAGGCTCATGTTTTCTTATTTTGTTCAAGGGATTATAATCCATACTATCACCATTTATTTTAATATTCAAATTGTCCCAGAATTGGTCAGCTGCAATATAGCCAAGCTGCCTCTGGTGTCCTTTTGACGAGTCTCCATATTCTTTGAGTACTTCTTTACTTTCCGGTATGATAAGATGTTCCAGGCTCATCTGTACTTTCCTTGCCCCACCTCTGCAAGTAGCCATTTCTCCGGATTCCTCTATATAGAGAAAGGTATCTAGAATCCATGATCTTGGCTTTCTTAGACATGCTCATTGCTCTGACTTCTCATTGCCTCTAGGTCCCCCAGCATACAGAGCCAGGAAATAGGGTATGGTGTAATTTGATGTGATGTAATATGGTGTGCTCCCGATGACCTCACATCTTTGCATTCTTAAAATATATAAAAAGACAAGATGAATTGTTTATGTGCAGTGAGGAAGAGGAACAAGTTATTGTATCATAATTATACAGGGCTTTCCAAACACTTTCTTCCATTTTGCCTTTAGTTAATATTTGGACAGACCATTACTGGAATAGTGCACACCCTCCAAAATCTTAGAAAACTAAGATCCAGTAAGCATTGGAAAGTTCCATGGAAACAAAAGGGTTAGCAATATTCTTAATTGCTGGATGTATCATATCCTTGTTTAGTATGGAAACGAGGAAACTACAGTAATTCATTTGGTCACTGATGCAGTACTGTTTTATTTGCTCATGTTAGTACAGACTGGTATATATAGGGAGAACAGAAAAAAGATCTCAAGCATCCCAAAAGGCCCCTAAGACATTCAGTTCAGTGAAAATTTTTTTTGTGAGATCAGAAATTCTTGGAGGAGCTCTTCATTTTATACATAGTCTACTCCCATTGGTTCCTACTTTTCAGGTTTTTTCACTCTCACAAAATGGACTCTTGACTTAATTAAAACCATTGCGTGAAAAAAAAAGAAGGATGAACTGTTACAAGCTTAAATTACCCTCAGGTTAAACGCTATTTCCTTATCAGTGAAGATTTGTGTGGGAAAGGATTAAAAATCTCCCTGATATCAAATTCTGTGTCTAGTGGAAACCTGAGAATCGTTATCAAAGAGCAGCTTGTGTACACAACAGGTGACCGAAGAATGGGTGAAATGTCTGAGGGAGATATTAGGACGGGTCTGAGAAAATTTTATTTATTGCAGAATACAGAAAAGATGGGCTGGATCTTCAGTAATGTATACTTTGAAAAAAAGATATTTCATGCTCATGAATTGGAAGAATAAACATAGTTAAAATAGTCATATTACCTACAGATTCAATGCAATCCCTATCAAAGTTTCAATGACACTCTTCACAGAAATAGAACAAAGAATCCTAAACTATATATGGATTAATAAAAGACTATGAATAGACAAAGCAATCCTGAGAAAAAAGAACAAAGCTGGAGGCATCACAATCCCTGACTTGAAAATATATTGCAAAGATGTAGTAATCAAAACAGCATGGTACTGACAGAAAAACAAACACACAGATCAATGGGACACAATTGAAAGCCCAGAAATAAAACCACACATCAATGGATAGCTAATCTTTGACAAAGGAGCCAAGAACATACAATGGAGAAAGGCAAGTCTCTTCAGTAAATGGTGCTGGGAAAACTGGACAGCCACATGCAAAAGAATGAAAGTAGAACATTGTCTTACACTATACACAAAAATTAACTCAAAATGGATTAAAGACTTGAATGTAAGAACTGGAACCATAAAACTCCTAGAAGAAAACATAGGCAGTATGCTCTTTGACATGGGTCTTAGCAGTATCTTTTTGAATACCATGTCTCCTCAGGCAAGAGAAACAAAAGAAAAAATAAACAAATGAGACTACATCAGACTAAAAGGTTTCTGCACTTTAAGGAAACCATCAACAAAACAAAAGGCAACCCACCAACTGGGAGAAAATATTTGCAAATCATATATCCGGCAAGGGATTCATTTCCAAAATATATAAAGAATTCATAGAACTGAACAATACAAAAACAAACAACCTGATCAAAAAGTGGTCAGAAGATATAAACAGATATTTTTCCAAAGAAGATAGACAAATGGCCAAGAGGTACACAAAAAGACATCAACATCACTAATTAGTGGGAAATACAAATCAAACTACAATGAGGTATAACCTCACATCTGTCAGATGGCTACAGTTAAGAAGACAAGAAATAAATGTTGGAGAGGACATGGAGAAAAGGGAACCCTCACACACTGCTGGTGGGAATGCAAAATGGTGCAGCGACTATGGAAAACAGTATGGAGATGTCCCAAAAAATTAAAAACAAATACCATATGATCCAACTATTTCAATTCTGGGTATTCATCCAAAGAACACAAAAGCACTAATTCAAAAAGATACAGGCATGCCTATGTTCATTGCAGCATTATTCACAATAGCCAAGACTTGGACGCAACCCAAATGCCCATCAATGGATGAATGGAAACAGAAGTTGTATATATCTGCAATGGAAAACTACTCAGCCAAAAAAAGGACAAAATTATGCCATTTGTGACAACATTAGGGGACCATTAGGGTATTATGCTAAGCGAAATGAGTCAGAGAAAGACAAATACCATACGATTTCACTCATATGTGGAAGATACATAAACATATAGATAAGTACAACAGATTGATGATTACCAGAAGAGAAGGGGTGGGAAGAGGGCAAAAGAGGTAAAGGGGCATGTATGTATGGCAATGGATAAAAACTAGACTATTGTTGGCAAACACAATGCAGCCTATACTGAAGTTGAAATATAGTAATGTACACCTGAATTTTACACAATGTTATAAAGCAATGTGACTTCAATAAAATATTTTTTTTTTTAAAAAAGGAGTGAAAGGGCATCACTTAGGATGGACAAACCTGGGCATTTTGGAAAATTAATTTAAAAACTCAGTGAGTTTATAAGGCCCTTGGAAGCTCCCATATCCAGAGCCAGTTGTCATAGGATGGTGCAAATGAAGACCTGAAGAAGGAACAACAACCCTTTGAGACAGGTCTCAAAGATTTTACTAACTATCCTTAATGCCCAAGGAACTTATTGCTATTGCTTTCAAATACATCTTGTTATGTATTGTATAATTGACAAAGTTAAGTAAACATTACTACTGGTTCCATGCAGTTCTCTTTAGTATCTCCATCAGTTTTGACTCCTTTGCTGTTCATGGAGTAACCTGATGTCCTTTTCCTAACGTAACTAAATCTTACCCAAATTATTTATCCAAACTGAATTCCTGCTGACTCCCTAGAACACTTCTCATTGGCCAAGACAAACTCTC
The DNA here is from genome assembly GCA_031878705.1 of Tapirus indicus. Classification (NCBI taxonomy): domain Eukaryota; kingdom Metazoa; phylum Chordata; class Mammalia; order Perissodactyla; family Tapiridae; genus Tapirus; species Tapirus indicus. Next base: position 37,968,426 of record CM062933.1, on the reverse strand, counting down.
TAGGGAGTATCTCTTTCTCAGCAACATTTCAATCCCCATAATCCTTAACATCTTTTCAGAAGACGATTTTGCTTCATCTGTTGCTCTGTAGCAGTGAGTGGTAAAAGGGTAGATGTCAAGCCTCTTTCAAGTCTCACCCTCTCTTCAGCATACGAATGTATTTATTTTGTTCTCCTCAATTTTCTGTTTTTTCCCCTTTCCTTTTGCACTTCTGTACAAAAATAAGAGGGAAACACAAGACACCTTTTTATCTTTATACAATCACTTTCTTCTCCATTCATCAAGGAGATGCAAACAATATATGACTTGCCAGTATCTAGATCCCACATGAATCCACCCCAAACCCCACTCTTTTTTCCTTGCTCCTGTGGCACAACAGCCCTTATAATTCTCTGTCTCCTGAGACTGTGCAAGACAGACTAAACATAATAAATGGCAAAAAATGTGTGATGTTCAGAATGTTTGTGTAGAATGCCTGACACTCCTCTTTTCTCAGCATCCTGAGTTTCTTGAATTGGTTTTGTGAGTGTGTATGGTGTTGTGGAGTGTCAGCGGGGTGTGATAGTGACTCACACTTACATTTTTGCCTTTCACTTCAACAATATATCCTATTTATGGACTTCTCCATTTGTCCATGTTATACAGTATAAATTCTCTCTTACCACACTCCAAATGCAGAGCTCTCCAAAGTTTTTCCTGGAAAATTTGTGAGGCCTATGTCAAAACAGCTCTTCATCTATGTCTATTGAAACCCTTCATAGTAGTTTATCAGCCAGTCTATTCTATCCTGAATTCTCATTAGTTGAGGTTGCCTGGACTTCCACTTGGGTGAGGAAACCCCTACCAGATTAGTAGGGCCTTAATTCAATCTTTTAATTGAGAGTCAAATAACGTCCTACAAAGCCTTCCCTGGAAGTTGAGATAAAACATCCATTGAAACAAAGAGAGTGCTTTATCACTATTTTGGTTCTCATTTTTTGTCATGATGGAGGGATTGTTAAAATGCAGATTTCCAATAATATTGCCCAGAAATTCTGATTTTGCCAATCTGGCATGGGGCCTAGAACATGGATAGCTCCCAGAAACCCAGATGATTCTAATACAAATGACTTTCTACTCTCAGTCAGCAAAACTCTAACCTCTGGCTTCTTTGTGTTGATCAGGTGAGTCAGATTGTTTGTAAAGGAATTAAATGTTTTTCACATGCAATTTAGGCAATGCCATGTTTGCAACTTTTTAAGAAACTTATTTTCTTTCTGTTCACATAAAATTTTTTAATGTGTATAACTGAAATATATAGACATACTTCAAAGATATTCCAGGATCTGTTCCAGACCACCACAATAAAGGTCATATCACAGTAAAGTGAGTCCCACAAACTTTTTGGTTTTCCAGTGCATATAAAAGTTATGTTTAAACTATAATGTAGTCTATTAAGTGTGCAATAGCATTATATATATAACAATGTACATATCTTAATTAAAAAATACTTTGTAGCTAAAAAATGTTAACCATCATATGAGCCTTCAGTAACTCATAGTCTTTCTACTGGCGGAGGGTCTTGCCTCAACTGTGATGGATGCTGACTGATCAGGGTGGTGGTTGCAGAAGGTTAGGGTGGCTATGGCAATTTCTTAAAAGAAGACAACAATAAAGTTTGCTGTATTGATTGATTCTTCCTTTCACAAATGATTTCTCTGTAGCATGAGATGCTGTTTGATAGCAGTTTACCCACAGTAACACTTGTTTCAAAATCGGAGTCAATCCTCTCAAAACCTGATGCTGCTTTACCAGCTAAGTTTATGTAACATGCTAAATCCTTTGTTATCATTTCAACAATCTTTACAGCATCTTCACCAGGAGAAGATTCCATCTCAAGAAGCCACTTTCTTTGTTCATTCATAAGAAACCACTCCTCCTTCATCAATCATGAGATTTCAGCAATTCAGTCACATCTTCAGGGTCTACATCTAATTCTAGTTGTCTTGTATTGCCACCACCTCTGTAGTTACTGCCTCCACTGAAGGCTTGAAAGTCATCCATGAGGGCTGGAATCAACTTCCAAACTCTGGTTAATGTTGATATTTTGACCTCTTCCCATGAATCACAAATGTTCTTAACAGTCTAGAATGGTGAATCCTTTCCAGAAGGTTTTAATTTCAATTTACTTTGCCCAGATGCATCAGAGGAATCACTGTCTATGACAGCCATAGTCTGAGGAAATGTATTTCTTAAATAATAAGACTTGAAAGTCAAAATTACTACTTGATCCATGGGCTGCAGAATGGATGTTGTGTTAGCAGGCATTAAAATGACATTAATCTTATTGTAAATCTCCATCAGAGCTCTTGGCTGACCAGGAGCATTGTCAAAGAGCAGTAATATTTTGAAAAGGATCTTTTTTCCTGAGCAATAGTTCTCAACAGTGGGCTTAAAATATTCAGTATACCATGTTATAAATAGATGTACTGTCATCCAGGCTGTTTTTCCATTTATAGAGCACAGGCAGAGGAGATTTAGCATAATTCTTAAGGGCCCCAAGATTTTTGGAATGGTAAATGAGCACTGGCTTCAACTTAAAGTCACCAGTTGCATTAGCCCCTAACAAGAGTCAGCCTGTCCTTTGAACTTTGAAGTCAGGCATTGACTTCTCTTCTCTAGCTATGAAAGTCCTTGAAGACGTCTTCTTCCAATATGAGGCTATTTCATCAACATTGAAAATCTGTTGTTTAGTGTAGCCACCTTCATTAATTACCTTAGCAATATCTGTGAAACACAATAAAGTGAAGTGCAATAAAACAAGGTATACCTGTATGCTGGTTCTAACCTAATATTATTAGAACTTCTGGGATTCTCTTATTTATATAACATTCAGGAATAGATTTCTCAGGTGAAGCTAATAAAAAAATGCTAGGCTGGTCCAATTTTTGAATAATGTCTTTAGACTATTTTTAGTTTTTACTTTCTTACTTAGATTTATTTCAGATTTTGGATAACAAACTCCTCTTGGAAAATACAGTAATTACCATACAGTATCTTGCAACTATATGAGGGCAACATTTCCAAAGTAAAACCAATTCCTATTACTCATGCAGAGCATTTGCTACAATTCATTTGAAACAGCATATCAGATCCCAAAGTCTCAGAAGGTTCTTTCAGAGACAGCAGATTATTCATGTTCCAAAAAAAAGCATAAATAAAAGTACATTTATTAAAGAATTTTCTATTTCTATAACAATGAAAAAACATAAAGAATAAAAATATGAAATACTAAGAAAATGTATGGTAAAGTGATTATGAGCATGGAATCTATGGCCTAATAGTCCGGTATCAAATCTTGCCGGCTCTGCTAGCTGGGCAACCTTGAACACTTTGTGGAACCTCCTGTGCCTTAATTGCCTCATCTGTATGTTTGGAATCATGATAATATCTCCCTCATGGAAGAGCTGTTTAAGCTCTTGGTATCTTAGTTTCCTCATCTTTCAAAGAGTGATAATAACAATACCTCTAGAAACGTTGAGTTGTTGTGAAGAATAGATGATTTATTATATGTAAGGTGTTTAGGATGGTAAATGTGTTAATACACACACAACATTTGAATGGTGCTTGGCACATATTGAACACTCAATAAGTGTTAGTCATTATTATGAAATACTAAGAACTTGAAAAGAATTTTATCTGTTTTTACTTGTAGGAGAATAATTATGGACAACACAGATATATATTTATTGAACTTGGCTGTTATTTTACATGTTCTTTAGCTAACACTGATGTACTAGAAAATCTAGATGATTCTGAAATTAGAGATGATGACGTCTTCATAATTACATATCCACAATCTGATAAGTTTTAGGAGTGGGCCACCTGTTATCAGTCTGCACTCTGGTTTGGTAATACATGTGTACAAAGATGCTCTTTTCCAGACAATGAGAGTAGCCCAGCCGATATTTAGAAAAATATTTAGGATCAGAAAGAAAGTTAACTAAATCTCAAATCTCAATAATATAAATCTTTATGAGATGCATATATTGTCATTTCTGATGACATATGTGAAGAAACCAAATATTGAGCCAAAGCAGATATTTGGTAAATGCTGAACTGTTGGCTTGCTCTGAGAATGGAAGAAAATGTATTTAAAAACCCGGCAGGACATTTGATAGCAGCATTTCACTGTCAGAACTAAATCCTAATATGCTTTTCAATTACTCTAATTGCTTTGTATTTCTCTATAATAATGAAATAATTTTGAACTAAAGTAAATTACCCTCAAATCTTACATTTCAACAAAACCCTATTATTTATATTGTGCTTTTTAGAACATAATATGATTGGTGTCACTGAAGAAACGTTGTATGGAGTGGTTAATGTTGCTCAAAGATACCCTAGAGTCTAAGTCAATACAAGAAAAAGTTATTCCTGATTTTCATGAAAATGCTCCAGTCCCTCCCTTTCTCCAACTACTTTGAAATTCATGACGTTGTTCACTTTCCCCCAATTAGTACCACATTGTCTTATCCATGGATTATTCCTCTCTGATATACATGCAACTGATACTGGGGATTTTTTCCTCCCTTAGACATTGGTGGCATCACAGTTTGCTTAGTTTTAGGTCAGACACTGCAGTCATAAAAGAGTCTTTCCTTTACGTTTAATCCAGCCCAAGTGTTTGGGACACCACACACCAGCCCTCAGTCCAGCCCGCTGGGTTCTTTGTCATCTTGGAGGCAAGATTAGTGAGTCTCTCCAGGATTCACCACCAATTGTAACAAATATATCATGTAGACAAGTCAATTGAGTAGTGAAATTTGTAAGATTTTTGGCATCTCACATATTTTTAGAACATTGATGGTATATTCATGAATATAGATGCAAAAATCCCAAACCAAATATACGCAAAGCAAATTTGGCAATGCTAAAAAAAAAATACACTATAACCAAAGTGGGTTTAATTTAAGAGTCAAAATTAGTTTAAAATAGGTTAATGCAGTTTAGCCACATTACCAGACTATAGGAGAAAACCTGAGTTATCATCCTCAAAAGACACAGAATAAGCATTCTAAAAATTCAGCATCCATTCATAATGGAAACTCTTAGCAAACTAGGGAGAAAAGGGAACTTCTTTAAGCTGATAAACAGAATCTACCAAACACAACCACAAACATCATATGCTGTAGTGAAACATTTAAAATCAGGAACAGGACAAGAATGTCTGCTATCACTACTTTTACTCATCATTGTATGGGGAGACCTATGCTATTCAATTAGAAATTTAAAAAAGACGTGAGAAGGGCCTTGAGCTTTAATTGTCTGTACTTCTAAAAGATCAAGCTCTAAGAAAGGAGACTGAGGAAGGAGAAACAGAGGTAGCCACAGAAAATGGTAGAGTGACCTGACATGAAGTGCATGAAACAGAGAAGGAGCTGAAGGATTAATCTGAATCACTACTATCATAGACTCGGAACAACCCCATCTTCTCAGAGTGAAAAATGAGCTAAGAGCCCTTGATTTTATCTTTACTCATTTTCATGTAAAATACAAATGCACAAAAAAACTTGGACAATTTCATTGGTGTATTAGAGTGGTTAAAAGAAATAAAAAACATTACTATTGAGAGTTATTATTAAAAATTAATTCAGGTTTGAAAACAAGATAATTTATTTTTACAGGTACTATCTGGGCTCAGCAGATATTAAGCTTGATTTATTCCGAGGGACATCTTAACAGAACTGAAATTGTGGAAACACTGATAGAGTCCCCTTCCTCAAATACAATTATGCAAAATGGACCATTGCAGGAGACCATCCCCTTATCTCTTCACTTCCCACCTCCCAAATTATTTAGCACCAAAAGGTCTCAAGAACAAAAATGCTAAAGTATGTCCCAGAATTAGCTTATGGACCTTTTGCACAAACAAAAATACTTTCTTCCAATATTGTTCTCCAGCACCACTCATCCACATTCCTTCAAATGTGATTATTATAATTTTATGATATTATTTTACACATTAAATATATATATGGAATTATAAGTATAAACATAACTTGGGTCACCACATACATTGTTTGCAACATAATTATATAACATATAGCCAAGATTCTTTTATGTCAACACACAAAATTCTCTTCTTTTTAAACATTTAGTAGGATTTTATTGTATGGCTATACAATATTGATGTGTCTTGGTGGACAGGTAAGTTGCAGCAAACGTATATATCTCATTGTAGTAAACATTCTTTTAGATCTTTGCACTTTTTTGATCTGGTGAAATGTTTCCCTAAAAATGGAGTTTTCAGGGTAAAGTGTCCAAATATTTTAATTGTTGGTGGGTATTACCTACTAGGCTTGCATAATCTATCAACTTACACTTCCTCAAATAGCAAATAAAAATGCTTTATTCTTCACACGCTGACCAGTGATTGTAATGTTCAATCTTTGCTAATGTGCTCAGTAAAAACAATCTCATTCTTGAGTAATTTGCAGTTCTTTTGGTTTTAATACGTTGGATCATCTTTTTTATATATTTCCAGGCCTTGAAATATCCTTTATAGTCTTCGCCATTTTTCTTTAGCTTGCCTTTTACTTATTGTTTTGCAGAAGCATTTATGTGGGGCAAATGTTTTCCTGATTAATAGGTTACATTTAAAAATTGTTGAATTTGAGGAGCCAGCCCAGTGGCTACTGGTTAAGTCCACACACTCCACTTTGGTGGCCCAGGGTTCTCAGGTTCAGATCCCAGGTGCGGACCTACACACCAGTCATCAAGCCGTCGTGTGGAGTCATCTTACATACAAAATAGAGGACGACTGGCACAGATGTTAGCTCAGCGACAATCTTCCTCAAGCAAAAAAGAGGAATATTGACAACAGATGTTCACTCAGGGCCACTCTTGCTCACACACACACAAAAAATGTTGAATTCTTTTAATTTTGTGTAACCAATCTATCAATTTTTCCTTCATAACTTCTGTCTCTTGTGTCTTCCTAGGAAAACACTTCCCCATCACAAAGATTATGCTAACACTTTCAAGGTTTTTTTTTTTTAAATTGACTTTATGTTTTTATTTTTTACATTTAACTGTAAATTACATCTGATAACTGCATGTGATTTGAAATGTGACTATTGCATGGTATTTGCCAAGGGGGTTAGCCAATAGACCCAATGTGATTTGTTTAAGCATTTACTCTTTCCCTACTGTTTTGAAGTCTACATTTTGATGTACCAAGTTTCCAGAGTCCCTCCCTGTGATTCTGGATTCTTCATTTCAAAATTTGTTAGATCTGTTAAATATGTGACAGGTCTTCACTATTCTAAATATTGTAACTGATAAGGCAAATCTCATCAACTTTTTTTTAATATGTTAATTCCCCCAATGATTTCTAGATGTTGATTGGAATTGATTAAATATATAGATTAATTCTTGGACAGTCACTATCATTGCAATATTCTGACACTCATCCAGCATCATTCTATTACTCCTTTTCTATCAGGTCTACTTTTATGTCCCTCAATAGTGCTATGTTGTTTTTGTATGCTTCGTACACATTTTTTCCCCTGAATTTTCAGTTTTTTGTTATTTTTTAATAGATAGTATGAACTGGAAATTTTTTTCACTACTCTCTTTTCTATTAGTTTTTGTTGTTATAAAGAAAAAGCCCTGGGTTTTGTACTCTATTTGACACACTTAATCTTTTATTAGTTTTATTAGTTTTCACTCTATTCCTGGAATATATTTCATCTTAAAATAATAATAAATTTTATTTTCCTTTACTTTTCAATATTTACACTTTTTTTATTTCAGTAGTTAAAATCTGCAGAAAGACAGAAAAATAAAGGTGATGAGAAATAGTCTTCTCTTGTCCTTGGCTCTCTGGGGTTTTTAGTATCTTTTCTTATTTTAGTTTTGTGTTGCCATTTGTTTTGGAGACCCAATACTGAGAAATTCTTTTCTATTCATAGTTTACTTGGAGTTTTACTTTTAATTTTAGTTTTGTTGTATTCAGAATAGATTTCATTACATCAAATGTCTTTGGCAACTCCAAAGTTACCATGCTTTTTTTCTCTCCTTTAATCTCTAGTGAAAACAATTCACTAATAATTTAATAATGTTCTATTTCTGACATAAATTCTACGTGATTATAGAATGAGACTTGTTTTAACATACAGCTGGAGGAAAACTGTTAATTTTTTTCTCAGGAATTTTTATCTGTAACTGTATTAAAAATAGACTAATTTTTATGGTTACTCTTTGATTTTAGTATTGTTGTACTTCTAGATGTGAAACAAATTTTAAAGCTTTTTGCATTTTTGCTAAGTTATCAAGTAGTTTAAAATATAAATTAAATGTATTTTTTAAATTTGATTAAAGTCAAGTATAAATATATCTGATCCTGTCAGCTTTATAGTTCTACAACATTTTCATTTTTCTCATCAGCTTACTTAAATTAGCTGCCCTTCCCTAAACTGGTATTATAGGTTTATTTTCTAAGTAAATGATCCCCATTTCATCTAGATTTCAAAACATTGAAAAAAATTAAAACATAGTCTTTCATGGTCTGATGAATTTTCTCCAGTTCTGTGATTACACCTTTTCCCACGTTCTAATAATGAAAAATTTTAAGTTTTTTGCCTCTTACATTTTTCAGGATATCAGCAGTTTTCTTTTATATGGGCTTTTGTTCCTCCAAAGCAAGTTTTAAAACATGTTTTAAGGTTTTCTACTTTATTGATTTCTGCTTTCATTTTAATTAATTCCTCATGTTTTGTTTGCATTTATTTTTTCTGTCTTCTTTAATTAAATGCTTAGCACTATCTTTTCCAATATATTTTTTAAATATGGAAATTTTAAAAAGATGGATTTTTTTAGTATAGCTATTAATATAATTTTGTTAATACCTATTAATCTATCATTTCAGTTTTAGTTTTCTAATTGGTCCAAGTTATTTGAAGATTTTGTTTTTCCAAGTGTTTATATAATTTCTATTTTAACTTTTCCTTGTTGAATATTAGTATTATGGCACTATCATCAGGTAATGGTAGTATAAAGTTGTAATTTTTAAAATTCATTAAGAAGTTTTATGGCCAATTACAAGATCAATTTTTCGGTATGTTCCATGAATACATAGTGTATATTCTCTGTGCGGGACACCGACACACACATATATAAAATAAGTTTTGTTAAATAATTTTGTAAATTAATTTTGTTAATCCTTTTATTCTTGTGTTTAAACCTAGATGTGTGCAAATATCCCACTATGATTGTTGCTAAATCAAAATCTTTACAGACTTATTAGAATTTGTGCCGTTTAACTTTTTCTATTACGCTAGTCAGTATACAAAGATTCCTGTTCTGCAAACAAATTATGTGTTGTTGTTACATCATTTGCCCTTAAATTATATTTAACTTTATATTGTCACTGGTTTTCTTTTTCCCTGGGGTTTTACCATACGCCTTTGTTTGTTCTTTTCAATATTGTGTTCCACTGCTGTATAATTTTACATGTTGTGTAAGTAATTATATCAGATCTATGCTTTCCCTTCATTGAATAACTAGGCTATTCCAATATTTTGTTATTATAACATATGCTGCTATGCACATTTTTGAGCATGTCCCCTGGTGCACATCCGCATGAGATTCCCTAGAGTATACACTCAATAAAAGAATTGCAAAGCCACAAAGTACAAAAATATTCAACTTTATAAGATGATGCTAAACTTTCTTAAACAAAGTAGTTACACCAGTTTATGATGAATGTGAGTTCTTATTTTTCTCCTAGTAATTTTTCCTGTCAGAGTTTTAAATTTTTATCAAACTGATAATTATAAAATGGTATCTGAAACTGATGTTAATTTGCATTTCTCTAATCAGTAATGAGATTAAACACCTTTTATTTTTGGTTTGCTTTACATATATTGTGAAATGATTACCACATTGGTTCAGCTAATATCAATCTTCTCATATAGATACAATAAAAAGAAAAGAAAGAAAAAAGAGAAAAAATTTTCTCCTTATAATGAGAACACTTAGGATTTACTCTCTCAACAACTTTCCTATATATCATACAGCAGTGTTAGCTTTAGTAATCATGTGATACATGAAACCCCTAGTACTTATTTATCTAATAACTGGGAGTTTGTGCCTTTTGACCGCCTTCCTCCAGTTCCCCCTCCTCCCACGCACTGCTTCTGGCAACACCGACTCTGAGTTCTTTTTCTGCAAGTTTTTTTCTTTTTTTAGATTCCACATGTAAGTGAGATCATATAGTATTTGTCTTTCTCTGTATGACTTACTTCACTTAGCATAACACCTTCAAGGTCCATCCCTGTTGTCACAAATGGTAGGATTTCCTCATTTTTGTGGCTGAATAATATTCCACTGTATATATATATATATATATACACACATATATATGTATGTGTGTGTGTGTATATATATATATATATATACACCACAACTTCTTTATCCATTTGTTCATCAATGGACACCTAGATTATTTTCTATCTTGGAAATGGTAAATAATGCTGCTGTGAACACGGGGTGCAGATATCTTTTCAAATTAGTGTTTTCATTTCCTTTGGATATATTCCTAGAAGTGGAATAGCTGGATCATATGGTAGTTCTATTTCTAATTTTTGGAGGACCGTCCATACTCTTTTTTATAGTGGCTATACCAATTTACAATCCCACCAACAGTGCACAAGGGTTCCTTTCTCCACATCCACACCAGCATTAGTTATCTCTTGTCTTTTAGATGACGGCCATTCTAACAGGTGTGAGGTGATATTTCATTGTGGTTTTAATCTGCATTTCACAATGACTAGTGAAGTTGAGCATCTTTTCATGTTCCTGTTGGCCTTTCATGTATCTTCTTTGGAGAAATGTTTATTCAAGTCCTTTGCCCATTTTTTAATTGTTATTATTATTATATATATTTTTTTGCTATTGAGTGGTATGAGTTCTTTATATATTTTTGCTATTAACCCCTTATTAGATACACGGTTTGCAAATATTTTTTTCCCATTCTATACATTATCTTTTCAGTTTCTGATGGTTTCTTTTGCTGTGCAGAAGTTTTTTACTTTGATGTAGTTCCACTTATTTATTTTTGATTTTGTTGCTTGTGCTTTAGGTGTCATATCCAAAGAATCATTACCAAGACCAATATCAAGGAGCTTTATTTCTATGTTTCTGTTTTTGTTTTTTTCTGGGAAGATTCACTCTGAGTGAACATCTGTTGCCAATCTTTCTCTTTTTTCCTCCCTTTACTCCTCCCTAAACCCCCAGTACATAGTTGTATATTCTAGTTTTAAGTCCTTCTAGTTCTTCTATGTGAGCTGCCACCACAGCATGGCTACCGACAGACAAGTGCTGTGGTTCCACGCCCCGGAACCAAATTCAGGCCACCAAAGTGGAGTGTGCCAAATTTAACCACTGGGCCATCAGGGCTGGCTCTATTGCTATGTTTTTGATTAAGCACTTTTTCACATGTCTATTAGCCATAATTATTCTGTGAAATTATTGTGACTTTTGTCCAATATTTTATTTCGCATCGATTTTTTAATACATATCCTGGATAATAGTTTATTATTGGTTATGTGTAGTTTTTCCTCATATTTTTGTACTTTTTATAACTTTATAGTATGTTTTGATTAACTGCATTCCTAATATTAATTTAGTCCAATTCATCTAATTTTATTTTAAATAAAATTTTCCTGTTCAGGAAATTCTTTCCTTCTCCAAGACCAGAAATATAGTTTTTATTTTTTAAGATGTCAAGGTTTTACTTTCATATTTAAATCCTTAATCTGTTTGTAAATAATTCTTGTGACTGATGTGAGACAGCAATATTTTCTTTTTTTTTACATTGATAATAATTTTTTTCAACATCATCCATTAAATAGCTGTTTCTGTTTTCATGGATCTCGGATGCTACCTTGGCTATATATCAAATATCACCTAATGCTGTTGGAGGGTAAATTGAACAGCTCCTATGCAGGTAATTTGCAATAGTAATCAAACTTATACAAATAAATAATTAGAAATTGGTCCTATATGCTTGCACATGTGAACTGTCATGGGAATAAAGTTATTTATTGTGATAGTCTTTGTAACAGAAAAAATTGGGAACAGTCTAAATCTCCATGAGTATACTGACTGGATGAAATAAATTATTATGCATTTATATAATGAAATATTATGTAAGTGTTTAAAAAAACCTATGAGTATAACCAATAATTACTAAAATTATTTATTATTTCCCCTGCAGGTTGTTTACATCCACAGAAACCCCAAGGATGTTTTGATCTCATATTTTCATTTTTCAAATTTGGTGGTTACATTAGAAGCTATGGATAACATAGAACATTTCATGAAAAAGTTTCTAGATGGAAAAGGTAACTATGAATTTATTTCTCAAGCAACATGTTTATGAGGCAAAGTTGCCATTTAGCCAAATTCTCAAACTTAAGGAACATATTTTAGAGATGGAGAAGGGTAATGACAGAAGATAGAAGGCATATGAGTGGTTACCGTTGTCTGTCAACTTAATCTGCCACCCAGTGGCTTTGCTATTCACACCAGGACCATTTTGGGGATTGACAGGTTTGCAAAGGCATGTTGTTTAAGAAATATTTTGACCAAATGACAAGACAACCACAAATGGTCTAGCAATTCAAACTAGATTGATCCAAAGCTAGATCCATGTGTCCCAGAGTAGCTAATGTTGAGGGTGGGTGTAGTTTTTGTGCTCTGTCATGGATCTGTGGTAAGCCTTGTACAGTAGCTGTGGAATTTTTATTCCAAAACTGAGGAGGATAGATTGATGTAAGAGGCTGGTGGAATGTGGAATCAGGCTCTCACTCATTTAGAAGATTATATTCAGTTTCTGTTTCATCGCAGATAGGTAAAATTGCTGTGCAGAGATCTTAAAAATAGACAATAAGAGGAGAAATAAAGACATATGACTTCAGGTGGAGGAAATAGGAATAGGAAAGACATTACCTTAAAGAACTCTTCAAAATTAGTTCTTTGGGCTTCTTTTTTCTCCATTCCTGCTTTCCTATAGAGTACCTTGTAAAGGCAGGTTTCTATTAAAATCATGTAATTATTCCCCAAAACACCTTTTTAAAAATGTAGCATAGATGTCCAGTGGTGGGAGCTTTATTTTCTTTCCGAGGATTCCAGAACAGAAAAGAAAGACTATAGTTTGCTGCTCAATAAGTGCAATATCCTTACCTTATTACTTATATTTTTCCCACAGCGTTTGGAAGCCTTTGGTTTGATCACATCAGAGGCTGGTGTGAGCATAGACATGACTTCAATATTCTGTTCATGATGTAGGAGGAGACGAAGAAGGTAAGAGGAGAAAGCTTTTTTTTTAGAGAAATATTTCTTTGAAACTCTTTCTCATTTTGGTTTCAATGAACCACATTCCCCTAGTTATCTTTGTACCTAACTACCTGTCAGGTTTCTTTTGGAATTCCTAATTTCCTGCCCATCCCTTAATTACTGGACTTCCTCAGGGCTCTTTTCTCACTGTACACAGCCATCTTTTGTGATTCCTTTCCACGTAACCACCTGCAGCAATAAAGGCAAACTCAAATGTCTAGAGCAGTCGTAGCTTAAAAAAGAGAAATGTCATGGTGGAGACCTGGAATGAGAAGCCACCAAGATATGGCTAATTAAACAGAGGTGAATGTGTGCCCTGTGATGCAAGTTCTTCCTGTTATTTTAAGAGAATCTTGAAAAGTAGCTTTCACATGAAATCACATAATGTTTACTTGTTGGCATCCAATGAAAGCTGTCTTAAAACACTGCAAAAACCAAATGAAACACATTTGAAGTTTCCTATTTTGTGATCACTGGTTGATATGTTAACACTAATATGTAATTTATTAACTCATTTCTTCAAAAATTATTGAATGCCTACCATGTGACAGGCACTAAATCATGAGACATAGGGGATTAAACCCTTTATTTATAGAGCTTATAATCCAACAGGGAAGATAGGTATTCCCCAAGCAGGTATACATAATTCAAAACTGTGATAAGTGTTGTTAGGGAAAACTGCAGGTACTGTCATCAAGATTCATCCATATCACAGCATATGTCAGAATTTCCTTCCTGTTTAAGGCTGAATAATATTCCAATGTATGTTTATACCACATTTTATTTATCTATTCATCAGTTGATGAACACATGGATTGCTTCAACTTTTTGATAATTGTGAATAATGCTGCTATGAACATGTGTGTACAAATATGTGTTTCAGTCTCTGTTTTCAATTCTTTTGGGTATATACCCACGAGTATACGATTGGTAGATCGTATGGTAATTCTATTCTTAATCTTTTGAGCAGCCACCATACTATTAATCATATTTTCCACAGCAGCTGCAGCATTTTAATTTCCCACTAGTTTTGTACAATGGTTGCAATTTCTCCACATCTTCATCAGCATCTGTTATTCCCTATTTTGGTGTTTTTTCCTTTTTGAAATAATAGCCATCCTAATGGGTTTGAAGTAGTATCTCATTAAGGTTTTTGATTTGTGTTTCCGTAATGTTTAGTGATGTTGAGTATTTTTTCCCCATGCATATTTTCTTTGGAGAAATATCTACTTCAATCTTTTGCTCATTTTTTAATTGTGCTGTTTGGGTTTTTTTGTTGTTGTTGAGTGTAGAACTTTTTTTGTGTACTCTAGATATTAACCCCTTATCAGATATTTGATTTGCAAGTATTTTCTTCTGTTCAGTGGGTTGCCTTGTCACTGTTTGTGTCCACTGATGCACAGAAGTTTTTAATTTTATCTTTTGTTGCCTGTGCTTTTGGTGTCATATCCAAAAAATCATTGCCAAATCCAATTACATGAAGCTTTTCTCTGATGTTTTCTTTTAAGAGTTTTATAATTTTAGCTCCTATGCATAGTTCTGATCTATTTTGAGTTAATTTTTATATATTTTATGGTAGGAGCCCAAGTTTATCTTTTGCAAATAAGTATCCAGCTTTGAGATCATCATTTATTGAAAAGACTGCCCATTCCCCATTGAATGGTCTTGGTACCCTTGTCAAAATTTATTTGACCATATATGTGAAGGTTTCTTTCTGGGCTCTCTATTATGTTCAATTGGTGTATTTGTCTCTCTTCATGCTAGTACCACACTGTTTTGATAACTGTGGATTTATAGTAAGTTTTGAAATCAGGAGGTGTTATTTCTCCAACTTTGTCCTTCATTTTCAAGACTTTTTCAGCTATTCAGAGTCCCTTAAGTTTCCATATGAATTTTAGAATGAATTTTTCTATCTTCAAGAATGTCATTGGGATATTGAAAGGGATTGCATTGAATCTGTGGATCACTTTGGATAGTGTTGATATTTGACATTATTAAGTCTTCCAATTCATGAACAGGGAATGTTGTTCCAGTTATTTGCATCTTCTTTAATTTTGTTTAACAATGTTTTGTAGTTTTCAGTACACAAGTCTGTCACCACCTTAGTTAAGTTTATTCCTAAGTATTTTATTCTTCCTGATGCAGTCATAAAAGGAATTGTTTTCCTAATTCCTTTTTTTCCCTAATTTTTGTGTTTTGGTTTTGTATCTTGTAACTTTGCTGAATTTGTTTATTAGTTTTAAGGGTTTTTTGTGGAAACGTCCGAGTTTTCTACATATATAAAAGCATGTTGTCTGTGGACAGAGATAATCTTATTTCCTCATTTTCAATTTGGTTGCCTTTTATTTCCTTTTCTTGCTTAATTGCTCTGGCTTGGTCTTTGAGTGCTATATTGAACAGAAATGGCAAGAATGGGCATCCTTGGCTTGTTCTTGATCTTTAGTGGACTATCTCTCAGTCTTTCACCATTGAGTATGTAAAGGTGTTGGATATTGTCAAATGCTTTTTCTGCATCAATTGAGGTGATCACCTGAGTTTTGATCACATGAAGCATCATTTCCACCAACAATGGTAGGAAACTAGAAATCAAGTATAAGACAAAAACTGGAAAAGTCTGTGGAGACTAAACAACATGCTACTGAACAACTTTTGGATCAATGAAGAAATCAAAAAATATCTGGAGACAAATGAAAATGAAAACATGACATACTAAAACTTATGGGATGCAGCAAAAGTAATACTAAAAGGGAAATTTATAGCAGTAAAGGCCTACCTCAAAAAAAAAAGAGAAAAATCTCAAGTAGAAGGAAGGAAATTAAAAAATCAGAGCAGAAATAAATAAAATAGAGACTAAGAAAACAATGAAAGGATCAATGAAACTAGGAGCTGGTTCTTTGAGAAGATAAAGAAAATTGACAAACCCTTAGCCAGACTCATTAAGAAAATAAGAGATAAGACTCAAATAAATAAAATCAGATATGAAAGAGGAGAAATTACAATGGACACCACAGAAATACAAAAGATTATAAGTGAATACTATGAAAAGCTATATGACAAAAAATTGGATAACCTAGAAGAAACGGATAAATTCTTAGAATCATATTACCTCCCAAAACTGAATCAAGAAGAAATGGAGAATCTGAATAGACCAATCACAAGCAAAAACACTGAAACAATAATCAAAAACCTCCCAAAAAACAAAAGTTCAGGGCCACAAGGCTTCTCTGGTGAATTCTGCCAAATATTCAAAGATTTAACAACTATCTTTGTCAAACTATTCTGAAAAGTTGAAGAGGATGGGATGCTACCTAACTCATTCTATGAGACCAATATTACCCTGGTAACAAAAACAACACAAAAAGGAAAGTTATAGGCCAATATCACTGATGAACATAGATGCAAATATCCTCAACAAAACATTAGCAAATCGAATACAACCCCAGCATGTTTGGACTACAGCATGAGGTTATGAATAAACTTATTTTTAACAGTCTACTTCATAAAGTTGAGAGTATTGCCTCCTTTTGAGATCATTGGGATGCTGAAACACTGTAATTTTCTATTTCTACAGTGAATAGATAAGTTTGCTTTTTCTCTACTCTTCTTTTTTTCTTTCAATGTCTGGTGATCTTCAGGAAACAGAAAAATATACGGGAACTTTAAAAAGTGATTCAAAAACCTGAGGAAATTCTTTGCTTTGTTAAATAGGAATTATCCACATGAGATTCATGAGGGAAAGTCTTAAATAAAATGAGCCCTAGCTAGTAGCCAACCACAGGATTAGCACTTGTGACTAGAAAACCTCCCAAATTTGGAATATTTCAGCATACTTTAAGAACAAGTGTAAACAGCATGAGGGAGCGCATATTAAGTATGCAGAGCAGGATCAATAAAGTGTTCAAATGCTAAGACTGTGGCTGCTATTTTTTGGTTCTTGGTGCTGGCTTTAAAGGATGGCCATGAAGTTGAGAATAATTGGCTATTTCCTAACAATTACTACCTTTTGTTAACTTAAATCGAGGGTTAAATATTCACAGAGCAAAGGAGGATAAATTATCTTATGGTACTATCTTAAAGTGAGTTTTTAAAGTATTTACAAAGCAAAGAAAGAGAAACAGTACCTGGAGAGCACCTTTTGAAAAGGATGTGAAGTTGAATAAAAAACCTGACAGCATAAGAGTAAAGATTGTGCCAAAAGAAAAGTTCAACTTAGAAATCTGGAAAGAGAAGAATGGTAAGATTTTCAACATCATCAATTCTTCTCAGAAGCTGAGGAAGAGTGCTAGGGCCAGCAGAAAGGAGGTGCTCAGGTTCTTGTCATCCCAGATTCTGCCCCTTTACTCTGCCCTGAACCTTGATTAAGGACAGAGAGATTTAAAACTCAACCCTGGATTGCCTCCACTTTGGGGGGAAACCTTACAGGCTAGAAGGGAGTGGCATGATATACTCAAAATGCTAAAAGGAAAAAGCCTATAATCAAGAATACGCTACCTGGCATGGTTATCTATCAGAATGGAAGGAGAGATACAGAGTTACCCAGACAAGCAAAAGCTAAAGGAGATCATCATTACTAAAGCAGCCTTATGAGAAATGTTAAACGGATTTCTTTATGTGGAAAAGAAAAGGCCACAAATAGAAATAAGAAAATTATCAAAGAAAAAATATCACCTATAAATCTAGTATGAAGGTCAAAAGACAAAAGTACTAAAATCATCTATATCTACAATAAGAGAGTAACAGACATACAAAATCAAAAGAGATTAAAATGTGATATCAAAAACAAAAAACTGTTGGAGAAGGGAGTAATTTGTAGGGCTTTTAGTATGAGGTGGAACTTAAGAGACCATCAACCTAATATAGATTGCAGTATATATATGGTTATTATATACGAACCTAATGGTAGCCACAAACAACCTATAATAAATACACAAAAAGTAAAGAGAAAGAAACCCAAACATAACACTAAAGAAAGTCACCAAACACAATAGAAGACAGCAAGAGAAGTAGGAAGAAATAGAGAACTACAAATACATCAAAAAAAAAAACCAAAATGGCAATAAGTACATACCTGTCAATAATTACTTTAAATCTATATGGACTAAATGCTCCAATCAAAAAACATAAGGTGGCTGAATGGATAAAAAACAAAACCCACATATATGCTGCATGGAAAAGACACACTTCAGATGTAAAGATACAGAATGAAAGTGAGGGCATGGAAAAAGATATTCCATACAAATGGTAATGAAAAGAAAGTTAGTGTAAGAATACTTATATCAAACAAAATAGACTTTAAAACAAAAACTGTAACAAGAGACAAAGAACAGCATTAAATAATGAAAAAGGGAACAATCCAACAAGAGGACATGCACAACACTTGTAAATATCTATGCGCCCAACCTAGGAGCACCCAAATACATAAAGCAACTTTTAACTGACATAATAGAAGAAATTGGCAGAACACAATAATAGTATACTACTGTGTTAAAGTAGGAACACTGTACTTACATATGGATAGATCATTCAGACAGAAAATCAACAAGGAAACATTGGCCTTAAATGACACATTAGACCAGATGGACTTAATAGATATACACAGAATACTCCATCCCAAAACTGCAGAATACACATTCTTTTCAAAAGCACATGGAACATTCTACAGGATAGATCACATGTTAGGCCAAAAAACAAGTCTCAATAAATTTAAGAAAATTGAAATAATATCAAACACCTATTCTGACCACAAGGTTATGAAACTAGAAATCAACTACAAAAAGAAAACCAGAAAAGTCAAAAATATATGGAGATTAAACAGAATGCTACTGAAAACTACTAGGTGGAGAAATCAAAAGATACCTGGAGACAAATGAAAATACAACATACCAACATCTATGGGATACATCAAAAGCAATACTAAGAGAGAAGTTTATAGGAATAGAGGCCTACCTCAAGAAATAAGAAAAATCTCAAATAAACAATCTAACATTACACCTAAAAGAATTAGAAGAACAAACTAAGCCCAAAGTCAGTAGAAGGAAGGAAATAATAAAAATCAGAGTGGAAATAAATGAAATAGAGACTAAGAAGACAGCAGAAAAGACAAATGAAACTAAGAGCCTGTTGTTTGAAAAGATAAACATAATTGATAAAACTTCAGCTAGACTTACTAAGAAAAAAAGGCTCAATTAAATAAAATCAGAATTGAAAGAGGAGAAATTACGGCAGATACCACAGAAACACAAAAGACTATAAGAGAATGCTATGAAAAGCTATATGCCAACAAATTGGATAACCTAGAAGAAACAGATAAATTCTTAGATCATACAACTTCCCAAAACTGAATCAAGAAGAAATAAAGAATCTGAATAGATCAATCACTACTAAAGACATTGAAACAGTAATCAAAAACCTCCCAAGAGACAAAAGTCCAGGACCAGATGTCCTCTCTGATGAATACCTCCAAACATTCAAAGATTTAATACCTATTCTTGAACTCTTCAAAATATTGAAGAGGATGGGAAGCTTCCTAATGCATTTTGTGAGGTCAACGTTACCCTGATACCAAAACCAGACAAGGATAACAAAAAAGGAAAATTGAAAGCCAGTATCACTGATGAACATAGATGCAAAAATCCTCAATAAAATATTAGCAAATTAAATACAAGAATGCATTAAAAGGATCATACACCACAAGCAAGTGGAATTTATCCCAGGGATGCAAATATGTTTCAACATCTGAAAATCAATTAATGTGATAAACCTTGTTAACAAAATGAAGAATAAAAATTGCATGCTCATCTCAATACATGCAGAGAAGGCACTTAACAAGATTCAATATCCATTTATGATTTTAAAAATCTGATAGAACGGGTATTGAAGAAAAGTACCTCAACATGATAAAGGGCATATCTGACAAACCCACAGCCAACATCATACTGAATGTTGAAAAACTGAAAGCTATTCCTCTGAGAACAGGAACAAGACAAGGATGCCCACATTCAATCTTAATCAACAACGTACTGTAAGTGCTAGCCAGAGCAATTAGGCAAGAAAAAGAAATAAAAGTTATCCAGATTCCAAGGGAAGAAGTAAAACTTTCACTATTTGCAGAAGACATGGTTTTATATACAGAAAATCCTAAAGAATCCACCAAAAAATATATTAGAAATAATAAATGAATACAGCATCACTTCAGGGTACAAAATCAAGAAGCAAAAATCAGTTGTGTTTCTATACACTAACAACAAACTAGAAGAAATGGAAATCAAGAATACAATCCCATTTACAATTGCAACCAAAAGAACAAAATGCCTCGGAATAAATTTAACCAAGGAGATGAAAGACCTGTACAATGAAAACTATAAAACATTATTGAGAAAAATTGAAGAAGACACAAAGAAATGGAAATATATTCTGTGCTCACGGATTGGAAGAATTAACATAGTTAAAATGTCCATACTACCTAAAGCTATCTACAGATTTAATGCAATCTCTATCAAAGTCCCAATGACATTTTTCATGGAAAAAGAACAAAGATTCCTAAAATTTATATGGAAAAGCAAAAGACTCCGAATAGCAAAAGCAATCCTGAGACAAAAGAACAAAGCTGGAGGTATCACACTCCCTGATTTCAAAGTATACTACAAAGCTATAGTAATCAAGACAGTATGGTACTGGCACAAGAACAGACACATAGACCCATGGAACACAATTGAGAGCCCATAAATAAATCCACACATTTATGGACAGCTAATTTTCAAAACAGGAGCCAAGAACATACAATAGAGAAAGGAAAGTCTCTTCAATAAATAGTGTTGGGAAAACTGGACAGCCACATGTAAAAGAATTAAAGTAGACTATTATCTCACACCATACACAAAAATTACCTCAAAATGGATTAAAGATTTGAATGTGAGATCTGAAACCGTAAAACTCCTAGAAGAAAACATAGACAGTATGATCTTTTACATCAGTCTTAGCAGTATCTTTTTGAATATGTCTCCTCAGGCAGGGGAAACAAAAATGTAAATAAATAAACAAATTGGGATATATCAAACTAAAAACTCCTACCCTGGAAAGGAAACCATCAACAAAACAAAAAGACAACACACCAACTGGAAGAATATATATGCAAATCATATGTCTGATAAAGGATTGATATCCAAAATATATAAAGAACGCATACAATTCAACAACAAAAAAACAACCAAATTAAAAAATGGGCATAGAATCTAAACAGACCTTTTTCCAAAGAAAATATACAGATGGCCAACAGGCACATGAAAAGATGCTCAACGTCACTAATTACTAAGGAAATGCAAATCAAAACTACAATGAGATATCACCTCATGTCCATTAGTGTTGGAGAGGATGTGGAGAAAAGGAAATGCTCATACATTGCTGGTGGGAATGTAAACTGGTGTAGCCACTATGAAAAACAATATGAAGAGTTCTTTAAAAATTAAAAATAGAACTACCATATGAGCCAGCTATTTCACTTCTGTATATTTACTGAAATAACATGAAAACACTAATTCAAAAAGATATATGCACCCCTATGTTCATTGCAGCATTCTTCCACGACTTGGAAACAACCTAAATAAATGCCCATCAACAGATGAATGGATAAAGATATGATGTGTGTGTGTGTGTGTGTGTGTGTGTGTGTGTGTATACAGTAGAATGCAATTCAGCCATAAAAAAGATAAAATCTTGCCATTTGCAACATGCGTGGATCTTGAAATTGTTATGCTAAGTGAAACAAGGCACAGGGAGAAAGTCAAATACTGTATGATTTCTCTCCTATGTGGAAGATAAAACAATAACAACAAACAAACACATAGATACAGACAATAGATTTGTGGTTACCCAGGGGGAAGGGGAGTGGTGGGAGGGCAAAAGAGGTAAAGGGGCACATTTGTATGGGGACAGATGGTGGCAAAAAGTATGTAGTCTATGCGGAAGTCAAAATATAACTATGTACACCTGAAATTTATACAATGCTATAAGCCAATGTTACCTCAACAAAAAAAAAAAATTAAAAAATGAAGTATCATATAGTCATCTTGGAAAGTAAGAAAGCAAAAAATTTATAGAAGTTGAGAATTAGGGCCATAAATGTAAAGACTAGGCACAACTTTTAGGGGTTCACGTCTTTTTTTTTTTTCTTTCGATCACTATCAGATTCTTGAACATAGTTATGAATATAACAATTGGGTTTAACCAGAGTCACAGTTTGGCAGCAATCTTATTATAACAGAGATGAACGGAGAAAGGGAATTTAGACAAAAAGGATTACAATCATGTGTTACTTAATGGCGGGGATACATTCTGAGAAATGCATCATTAGGCCATTTTGTCATTGTGTGAACATCATAGAGTGTATTTACACAAACCTAGATGGTATAGCCTACTACACACCTAGGCTACATAGTGTAGCCTATTGCTCCTAGGCTACAAGCCTGTACAGCATGTTACTGTATTGAGTACTGTAGGCAATTGTAACACAATGGAAAGTATTTGTGTCTCTAAACATAGAAAAGATACAGTAAAAATATGGCATTAAAGGTAAAAAATGGTACAACTGTATATAATACTTACCATGAATGGAGCTTGCAGGACTGGAAGTTGCTCTGGGTTGCTCAGTGAGTGGTGAGTAAATGTGAAGGCCTAGGACATCACTGTGCATTCCTGTAGACTTTACTATCACTGTACACTTAGGTTACACTAAATTTAAAAATACATATTTTCCTCTCTTCAATAATAAATTAACCTTAGCTTTATAACTTTTTTACTTAATGAACTTTTATATTTTTTTATAAATTTTTGACTCTTTTATAATAACACTTAGCTTAAAACATAAATACATTGTACAGCTGCACAAAAATATTTTCTTTCTTTATATCTTTATTCTACAAGCTTTTTCTATTAAAAAAATTTATTTTTTACTTTTTAAGGTTCTTTGTTAAAAACTAAGACACTAAAACTAAGGCCTACACAGGGTCAGAATCATCAATATCACTCTCTTCCACCTCCACATCTTGTCCCACAGGAAGGTAGTCAAGGGCAATAACATGCATGGAGCTGTCATCCCCTATGATAACAATGCCTTCTTCTGGAATACCTCCTGAAGACCCTGCCTGGAGTTTTTCTGGAAGAGATGTCACTCTTTTCAGAAATATGTTCATGGCTGTTTGCTTTTTTTTTCCTTTTTTTTTTTTTATCATAGATTTGCTTGTAAGCAGATAATGCACCATGAACATTCCTCTCTATTAATGAAAACTTTCAGTGTTGTATCCATGTTTTCAAAGCTTTTAAGGAGCTTGTTGAGGTCTGCAAAAGCTTCTGCTGAACTCTTCACTGTTAATTTTCTTGGGAGTTCTTTTTCTTTTCCTGTAGTTTCCTTTTCTCTTGCCTCTTCTTCAGCTATGAGTTCCTGTTTCAGTTCCAACAGTTCCTCATTAGTCAGTTCCTCAGGAACCACGTCTATGAGCTCCTCAATGTCATCCTCATCCACATCCAGGTTAAAGTTGTTTGCCATCTCAACCACAGATTTGTTTATTTTTGCAACCTCCTCATCCTTGGCAAATCCTTTGAAGTCATGGACAAACTTCTCAAGTATCTTCTTCCAGATGCCATTTACATACTCTTTGGTGACATCACCCCAAACCCAAGCAAGGTTCTTGATGCAGTCACAGATGTTTTAATCCTTCCAGAATCATTGTCTTCCCAGTGTCTTCCACAGTAGCATCAATAGCCTGGGCAAAGTTCCTCCTCAGGCTGTAGGCCTTAAAAGCTGCTATAACTCCTTCATCTATTGGTTTGATCAAAGAGGTGGTGTTTGGAGGCAGAAAGACTGCTTTGATATTGAGAAGAAGGTCAGCAATAAATGGAGGATATCTGGGACCATTAACAACAATAAGCAAAATCTTGAAAGGTATGTTATTCTCCAAAGAGTACTTCTCCATTTCTCTGGCATTGCAATTCAGGAGGGCATCTTGGAAGAGGAACTGAGTCATCCATGACTTCTTATTGCTCCTGTAGTACACTGGCAGTGTGTGCTTATTGGTATGTTTGAAGGTCCTGGGGTTCTCATTGTGCCAGGTCACAAAGTGTTTCAATCTGTAGCCTGCAACATTGCCCCCAAGCAAGACTATTATCTTGACCTTAAAAGCCTTGAAACCTGGCATTGACGTGGCCTCCGTATGGATGAAAGTCCTTTCAGGCATCCATTTCCAGAATAGAGAAGTATTATCCGTGTTGAATATTTGCTCTAGCACGTAATTTTCCTTCACAATCAGCTTATTTAGAGTTTCCAAAAATTCTTCAGCTGCTTTCACATCACCACTTTCAGCCTCACCACTCACTTTCACTCTATGTAATGAATAACTATTCTTGCATTGTTTAAACCCCCCAGAGCTGGCAGTAAATTCAACATTGTAGTCAGGTGCAGACTTTTCTTTCAACATTGCAAACAAACTTTTTGCTTTGGCTGTGATCATCATGGTGCTGAAAGAAATATGCTTCTGTGTTCAGTCTTCAATCCTGGTCATTAGAAGTTTCTCCGTGTCTGATACAGGCTCTTCTCAAATTGCCTTCAATGAAGCAGATCCTTCAATAGCTTTCATCACTTTGTTCTTGTTATTTGAGGTCATAGTTATGGGGGAATGGAACATGTCTGAATGGCAAAAATAGCCATCACTGATTTTCCAGTTTTGTAGTCCTTAATAGCTTTTAATTTTGTTTCCAGATCAATCACTTGATTTGACCTCTTACTGGAAACATTAACAGTAGACTTTGTACACTTAGGAGCCATAACGAACAGAACATGAGAGTAAATCAAGCACAAAAGAAGATGATGCAATCAAGTAATGCATCAAACACCAGGTGTCTGAAGCTGCTGCCAGCATCACACAGCATACTGTTTTACAGTAAACTTTTTTAATAAGTAAAAAGAGTAAACTCTAAAATAGCAATAAAAACTATAGCATAGTAAATACATAAACTGGTAACATAGTCATTTATTATCATTGTCAAGTATTATGGACTGTATGTAGTTGTATGTGCTATACTTTTATACCACTGGCAACACAGTAGGTTTGTCTATACCAGCATCATCACAAATATGTAAGCAATGCATTGTGGTATGATGTTACAATGGCTACAATGTCACTAGGTGGTAGTAGTTTTTCAGCTCCATTGTAATGTTACAGGGCCACCATAGTACATGTTGCCTGTCATTGACCTAGTGCTAAAATGTAGAGTCAATGGCGAGTAATAGAAAAGTGAGGATACATGATGGTGATGAGAGAGTGTGAAGAAGTGTAGGGTGAGGGGACTGGAGATCTGAATGGCACTGACAAATCACTGGAGTGGGAACACCAGAAAAGGACTAGGAAGAAAAGGAGGCAGTAGTCAGTTCACAACGTGCTTGAAGTCACAATTTCAGTTAGGGCAGTTACTGTGACTTCTTTATTCACTCATTCAAATTACTACCTGCCAGGCACTGTTCTAAGGACTGTGAATACAGCAGTGAATGAACCTCTACCTCTCTCATGGGTTTTAAATTCTGGTCAGAAAGATAGAAAATAAATAAACAAATACATATATATTACATCAGTGGACAAAACGTGCTATAAGTAAAGGCAAGCTTATAACAAGTGGGTTATAGAAGAGGGTGACTGAGGTTGGTGGAGGAAAATGTCACTGGAGTTGAAGAAGTCAACACTGAGAGGCCTGTCAGGGCTAGGATGAGGGGAAGGAAAGGGCAGAGTCTGAGGTGTAAACTTGAAGGAGGCCAATCCTGTACTTGCACAATCCTGAGAGTAGGTGCCTCCTTCAAGTTTGTGCCCAGGTGTCTTGTTTGCCTCACCCTTGATGGCCCTGCCAGAAGGCCATTCATACTAACTTGAAATAATCACATGAGTGACAGGAGTCAAGGTAGAAAGGAAGGTAATGAGCCAACATCCATTGACATTATCAATGGATGGAGGTGACTGATTCAGGGAGGAATGGGAGAGAGAATCACTCTGTAGAGATAGTGATTTGGTCTGAAGTTCCTTTGAACTTCAAAGGAGCAAGCCCTTTGAGGGAGAAAGGGAATAAAATAGATTGGAAGTGTCAAAGGGAAGCAGAAAGGGCACTAGGAGTGAAGGAGATAAGAAATTGCTAGTATTATACACATATATACATGATATTAAATCTAATTTAAAAATTAAAGAATATATATTATATATGAAGTTTAATATGGTCTTTAATGTAAATTAAATACACATATATATATTCTAACTTTTAAATCAGCTGTATTACATATATAATCAGAAAAAAGACAAGGTGAAAAATAAAATTCAGACATTGTAAAATAAGAATTTAAATGGCTATTGAAAATTAAAGTATGTAAAATAACACATTTGCTAACAGCTGGATGAATGTACTATCAATGTAATAAGATAAAATGAAATAATGAAAAAGAGCAGTTATCTTTCAGAAGTCAGTCTTTCTATTTCTGACTTTTTCTCCTTCAGTCCCCTTGGAACCAAGTAATGTAGGAGGTGGTAGAGAATGGTAGATGGTGAGATAGTCTTTCACCAAAATCCAATTTTTGAAAGTTGTACTCAAGAAAGGGCATGCAATCAACTGTTTCCAGATTTTCAGTTCTTTTGTGTTGTTCTTCAAAATAAATCAAGCTTAATAACTGCTGAGACCAGATGGTTCCTGTAAAAGAAATAATTTTATTTTCATAATATAGGAATTTCAAAAGAATATAGATGGATAATGCTATCAGTTTTTAAATCACATAAAGTTTGTTATTATATTAGATACAATGATAATTTTGTCTGGATAGAATTTTTTAATATAAAGTGCAGTAAGTGTAAAAGACAACAAGCATTGCTTTTATTTTTCCTTATAAGGAGAAGATCCATTGGGCATTTGTCACACAAATTTATTCTTGCCTCTTTCTCTGTGATTTCTTTTGCTTCATATGTGGTACCTTAAATTATCTTCCATGCCCACCTCTATATTTTCTTCCTCAGCCCCACTCCTAGAGAATTAGCTAATATAAGTGCAGAAAAATGAAATTTCATTGAAGAAGTAACTTTTAATCTTTCCCACCTTCCCCGTGTTTTCTCACTTTGCCCATGATCTCTACCTAAGGAAATGTGTTTATTATAAATAGAGTGGACATTTAAAGAAGAATTAATACCAACACTTCTCAAACTCTCCAAAAAAATAGAAAAGAAGGGAACACTTCCAAACTCATTTTGCAAGGCCAGAATTACCCTGATACCAAAATCAGACAAGGACACTACAATAAAAGAAATTACAGGCCACTATCATTGATGAACATAGATGCAAAAATCCTCAACAAAATATTAGCAAATAAAATTCAACAATACATTAAAAGGAATGAAAATACTCACCTTAGGAGATAGCTGAAATGAAGAGTTAATTCTGATACAAAAACAAGTGAGAAGTGTAATTGTGTTGCTGCTGAGGAAGAAAGACACAGATGAGGACTAAATATTCCACAAAGATTTAATGATTGACCAGTTTGTAGTGCTCCCAGATTCAATCATTCACTCAAGAGGAGAAATTGGGCTGATGCTGAGACATGGATCTCACAATAGACTGGTGCAAAGGCCTCATACACTTACCAGAAATAATGGGTGGTAAGTGGTTTAACTAGCTCAAAGCTCCTCAGGGCTCCTGGATAGGGTTCAAAATTTATGCTTTGGAATAACTCCAGAAAGTAAGAATGTTTTTGCTTGCTGTCTCACTCTATGACCCTCTTATGTCCATAGATCACCAGTACAATGGATTGATTTGCTTCTATTTCAATAGCACTACTATTAGGGCATTTAAATCTTTGTGTTTCTTATGAAACAGAATTGAGAATAGGTGTAGTGTGGAGAACTGAGAAGATAAG
Source organism: Tapirus indicus (assembly GCA_031878705.1). NCBI lineage: Eukaryota > Metazoa > Chordata > Mammalia > Perissodactyla > Tapiridae > Tapirus > Tapirus indicus. The sequence goes on along the minus strand of CM062933.1, from coordinate 37,940,117 downwards.
GGGGAAAGCTATATCTGCAAGTAGTAAACAGATTTACTTTGAAGGATTAGGCATTTTCCTAAATTCTACAATATACTTGACACAAATGTAATACTCATTTAACTACCCATCATTATTTTTCTGCTATTATCCCTCTCAGTTGGGCAAGTGTTGGTAAGGTCTTCACATCACTATATCTCTACAGAGGTAGAGATAGGTCCTAAGGTTGGTTCTTGAGGTACTGTTTTGTGTCATCTTTTTCATGGCTTCTGCACTCTATCTAGTCAGTTTTTATTCTAAATAGAATGGCCATACAAGGGCAAATAGTCTAAGGTCTTTTCAAATTCCCTGTATGTTCACTTGGGTTATGGACCTTAGCTGCTACTTCTCTCCTATTATTAGTGCTTCTTGAATAAGAGATATTTCTTCCAATGTACTAAGATAAATCATGACTCTTTTGCATCTATTGATTTTATACTGAGCACACTATCTGATTTGAAACATAACTTAAGCCTCCCTAACACATTTTCCCCTACCCCTATTTCTAGGCACTGCACCAGATGAAACCAGATTATATTTATTACTTGGAACTACTCTTAGGAACTTTGGAGTTAATGGTTTCATCTTTCCTATTGTCAGCTTTCACTAAATAAAAATGTGATCCAAACGAAGTTTTCAATCTCTATTATTGGAGAAACTTTTATTGCTAAGAAAATAAGTGTTTAGTATGACAGAAATTTGACCTTGTAGTTATTCAGATTGCCCTTTTCTAATTGCGATTTCTCAATTAAAAAAAAAACTCAGTAAGTGAATTCAGCATCATGGCGGAGTGAGCTCTTCCCTTAGACTCTCCCCCCAAGATTCAATGAAAAGGACGCTCATAAACCAACAGAGGACATTCACACAATAGATGTCTGAGAGATCCACACACCCATGCATCTGAAGGTGGAGGTGCTGGAATCCCCCAGGAGGCAGTGGATGGAGGTAAGGGGGTCTCTTCCCCCTTGAATGGCAGGGACCTTGGGCATGTAACCATGCATGGCTTTGAGAGGAGAGGAGGAGAGGGCATCCCTCTGCAGGAATGTCTTTGCTCCCTCTGCAGGAATGTCTTTGCTCTCACAGATGCCTCCCAGCCTGTGGGAAAGCTCCACACTAAGGAGGTTAAGCAATCATGGGGGCATCTTCACCAAGCCAAGCAGCCCAAGAGGCTGACAGCAAGTGCAGAGTGGGAGCACCCCTGGGATCATGCATGTGAAATAAAATGCCCCTCCTCCTGCCTGGCACACCAGCTTGGCTGGTCACCCAGAACAAGGGACTCCCGCCAGAGCACCAGTACACACATATATAAAGCAGCAGTGGCCAGTGGGCAAACTCAGAGGGCCCCTGTCAGCATAGCTTCCAAAGGATAGGCACAGATGCCAAGGATCATAGTGGGCTCAGAATACACAGCTCCTGCCCCCCCACCCAGTGGTGGCAGGTGGAATCTGCAACTGGATACTATTACTATGTGAAGGCACAAATCCACCCCATCAAATAATATGAAGAGGTATATTAACACTCCAGAACAGAAAGAAAATGACAAGCACCCAGAAATCAATCCTGAAGGCACAGAAATTTACAGTCTAAATGACAGAGAATTCAAAACAGCTATCATAAAACAACTCAATGAGTTACAAGAAAACTCAGAAAGACAGTTCAATGAAATCAGGAATAAAATTAATGAACAGAGGGAATTCTTCACAAAAGATACTGAAACTACAACAAAAACCAATCAGAAGTGCTGGAGATGAAGAACACAATGAATGAGACAAAGAAAAATCTGGAGTCCTTAAATAACTGAGCTGATATTATGGAGGACAGAGTTAGCAATTTAGAGGACAAAAATGTAGAAATGCTGCAGTTGGAGAAGGAGAGAGAACTAAGACTAAAAAGAAATGTAGAAATTCTACAAGAAATATCTGACTCAATTAGGAAATACAACATAAGGATTATAGGTATTCCAGAGAGAAAAGAGAGGGAAAAAGGAGTAGAAAGCATGTTCAAAGAAATAATAGCCGAGAACTTCCAAAACCTGGGGAAGGAGCTGGAATTATAAGCAAAAGAAGCTAAGAGAACTCCTAAATGCATCAATGTAAAAAGACCTTCTTCAAGGCATATATTAGTAAAACTATCAAAAGTCAATGACAAGGAAAAAATATTAACTGCAGCAAGGCAGAAGAAAATAACCTACAAAGGAACCTCTATCAAGCCTTCAGCAGATTTCTCAGCAGAAACCTTACAGACAAGGAAAGAGTGGATTGATATATTCAAAATTCTGAAAGACAAAATCTTTCAGCCAAGAACACTCTATCCAGTGAAAATATCTTTCAGATATGATGAAGAATTTAAAACTTTCCCAGATAAAACTTGAGAGAGTTCATCGCCACAAGACACCCTCCCTACAAGAAATGATCAAGAAGGCCCTCATACCTGAAAATAAAAGAAAGGATTTACAAAGCCTTGAGCAAGGAGATAAATAGGCAGACAAAAATCAGAAAATTGCAGCTCCCTATCAGAACAGGTTAGCAAACACTTAATTATAACATTAATGCTAAAGGGAAGAAAAACATCAAAAATAAATATAATCACTTCATTTTAACTGCAAACTCACAACACAAAATGGAATAAGTTGTGACAACAATAACTTAGATGGGGAAGAGGAAAAGGATGGGACCTGCTTAGACAAAGGAAATAAGCTATCAGAAAATGGACTATCTCATCTACAAATCTTTTATACAAACCTCATGGTAACCACGAAACCAAAAATCAGAACAGAGACACAAGTGATAAATAAAGAGAAAACCGTCATAGAGAGCCACCAAACTGAATTGGCAGTCCAAAATACATGGTATGAGAAACAAGGGAAATACAGAACAACCAGAAAATAAGTGATAAAATGGCAGGATTAAGCCCTCATATATCAATAATCACTCTAAATGTAAATGGAGTGAATTCTCCAATCAAAAGACACAGAGTGACTGGATGGATTAAAAAACAAGACCCAACAATATGTTGCCTCCAGGAAACACATTTTAGCTCTAAAGACAAACACAGGCTCAGAGTGAAGGAATAGAAGATGATACTCCAGGCTAATGGCAAACAACAGAAAGCAGGTATTGTCATACTTATATCAGGCAAGGTAGACTTCAAGATAAAACAGGCAATGAGAGCCAGAGGGGCAGTATATAATGATAAAAAGGACACTCCACCAAGAGGACATAACACATAAATATACATGCACCTAACACAGGAGCACCAAAGTATATAAAGCAACTATTAAGAGACCTAAAAGGAGATATTAACAGCAACACAATAATAGTAGGGGACCTTAACACCCCACTTACATCAATGGATAGATCATCCAGACAGAAAGTCAACAAGGAAATAGTAGAATTAAATGAAAAACTAGACCAGATGGACTTAATAGATATATAAATAAAACACTCCCTCCAAAAACAGCAGAATACACATTCTTCTCAAGTACACATGGGACATTCTCAATGATAGGCCATATATTGCGAAACAAGGCAAGCCTCAATAAATTTAAGAAGATTGATATCACTTCCATACTGAAACAGGAATTTGAGTGCAAGAGTTTTGATTCTAGGATTTTATGGGTCTTTCGGCACCCACAAGGGGCTTTAAGCTCCTCTCGACTGAATTGATCTCGGACAAAATCCTGACTTCCCAGGTAGGATTCTCTCTCTCTTCTAGTATGAGTAACATTTTGGTACAGAAAAACAGACATTGTCATTGTTCCTTGGAACCTGGCCTTTCTTAGTTTCCCTGCCTAACTTTTCCTGTGTCCCTGCTTTTTCCAGATAACAATTGTACTGCATTTAAATCTCATCTCAGTCCCCATTTAGACAAATTCTAGATAGAAGAGATTCCTTATTTTCAATCTCTCAATCACCCACATTGAAATGAGAGAAATAGGGAATAATGTCAGCAACTTCGTGGAGTAAGTCGCTCCTTTTCCCCCTGCCCTTAGATTTACAACTAATTGAACATCCATAACTAAATAAAAGAGACGGTACACAACACACCAGAACACCTGAGAGATCCATCCATCTGTGCATCCCAAAGTGGGTGACTGAGCAACCAATGAATCAAAGAAGAAATCAAAAGGAAATAAAAAATTATCTCAAAACAAATGAAAATAGAAATACAACATATCAAATCTTCTGGGATGCAGCAAAAGCAGTTCTGAATGGAAAGTTTATAACAATAAACTCCTACATTAAAATTGGAAAGATCTCAAATAAACAACCTAATTTTATACCTCAAGGAACTAGAAAAAGAAGAACAAATTAAGCCCAAAGTTAGCAGAAAAAAAGGAAATAATAAATATCAGAGAGGACATAAGTGAAACAGAGATGAAAAACAATAGAAAGGATCAACAAACATAAGAGCTGGTTCTTCAAAAAGACAAACAAAACTGACAAATCTTTAGCTAGACTAACTAAAAAAGAGAGATGATGCAAATAAAATTAGAAATGAAAGAAGAGACATTACAACTGATACTACAAAAATAGTAGGTAGGATCATAAGAGATTACTATAGTCAATTATTTGCCAACAAATTACATAACCTAGAAGAAATAGATCCATTTCTAGAAACACACAACCTACCAAGACTGAATCAGGAAAATATAGGAAATCTGAGCAGACCAATAAGAAGTAAAGAGATAGAATCAGTAATCAAAAACCTCCCAACATAGAAAACCCCAGGACCAGATGGCTTCACTGGTGAATTCTACCAAACATTTCAAGAAAAATTACCACCAATTATCCTAAGACTCTTTCAAAATATATCTTTTTAAACTTATAGTTTATCTTTTCATTTTATTAAGGTCACATTGGTTTATAATATTGTGTAAATTTCAGATGTACATCATTATATTTCGACTTCTGTATAGATTGCATCATGTTCACCACCAAAAGTCTAGTTTCATCCATCACCATACCAATGTGCCCCTTTACCCCTTTTGCCCCCCACCCCTCCCCCTCTTGTAACCACCAATCTGTTCTCTTTACCCATGTGTTTGTTGTTTATCTTCCATATATGAGTGAAGTCATGTGGTAATTGTCTTTCTCTGTCTGACTTCTTTTGCTTAGCATAATACCCTCAATGTCCATCCATGTTGTCCCAAATGGCATGATTTCATCTTTTTTATGGCTGAGTAGTATTCTATTGTATATATATGTATATATATATATATACCACATCTTCTATATCCATTCATCTTTGATGCACACTTAGTTTGCTTTCAAGTCTTGGCTATTGAGAATAACGCTGCACTGAATATAGGGGTGCATATATCTTTCTGAATTAGTGTCTTCATTTTCTTTGGAAAAATAACCAGAAGTGGAAAAGCTAGATTATATGGTATTTCTATTTTTAATTTTTTGAGAAATCTCCATGCTGTTTTCCATAGTGGCTGTACCAGTTTGCATTCCTACCAGCAGTGTTTGAGGGTTCCCCTTTCTCCACATCCTCTCCAACACTTGTTATTTCTTGTCTTTTTGATAACATCCTTTCTGATGGGTGTGAGGTGATATCTGATTGTAGTTTTGATTTGCATTTCCCTAATAAGTAGTGATGTTGAACATCTTTTCATGTGCCTGTTGGCCATCTGGGTACCTTCTTTGGGAAAATGTCTGTTGTGTCCTCTGCCCCCATTGTGTTTGAGTTGTTTGTTCTTTTGTTGTTGAGTTCTATGTGTTGCTTACATATTTTGGAAATTAATGCTTTGTCAATTATATGATTTGCAAATATTTTCTCCCAGTTGGTGATTTGTCTTTTCATTTTGTTGATGGTCTACTTTGCCAGGCAGAAGGTTTTTAATTTAATGTATTTGTTTCTTTTTCTTTTCTTTCCTTTGCCTGAGGTGACATGGTATTCAAAAGATGTTGCTAAGATTGATGTCAAAGAGCATACTGCCTTTGACAATTACATTCAAGTCTTTAATCCATTTGGAGTTAATTTCTGTGTATGGTGTAAAATAATGGTCTACTTTCATTCTTTTGCATGTGGCTGTCCAGTTTTCCCAGCACCATTTATTTTAGAGTCTTTCCTATCTCCATTGTATGATCTTGGTTGCTTAGTCAAAAATTAGCTTCCCAGAAGTGTGTGGTTTCATTTCTGGGCTCTCACTTTGTTCCATTGATCTGTATGTCTGTTTTTTGGACAGTATTGTGCTGCTTTAATTACTATAACTTTGTAGTATATTTTGAATTCAGGGAGTGTGATATCTCCAACTTTGTTCTTCTTTCTCAGAATTGCTTTGGCTATTTGGGGTCTTTTGTCATTCCATATGAATTTTAGGATTCTTAGTTCTATTTCTATGAAAAATTTCATTGGGGTTCTGATCACAATTGCATTGAATCGGTAGATTGCTTTAGGTAATATGGACATTTAATTTTATAATCTTCCAATCCATAAGCACAGAATATCTTTTCATTTCTTTCTGTCTTCAATTTCTTTCAATAGTGTCTTAAGGTTTTCAGTGTATAGGTCTTTCACCCCCTTGGTTAAATATATTCCTAGGTATTTTATTCTTTTTGTTGTGATTGTAAATGAGATTGTATTCTTGATTTCTCCTTCTGCAAGTTCATTGTTAGCATACAGAAATGCAACCGATTTTTGTAGGTTGATTTTGTATCCTGCAACTTTATTGTATTAGTTAATTATTTCTAATAGTTTTTTGGTGGATTCTCTAGGGTTTTCTATGCAGAATCATGTCATCCACAAATAGTGACAGTTTTAATTCTTCCTTTCCAATCTGGATCCCTTTTATTTCCTTTTCTTGCCTAACTGCTCTGCCTAGGACTTTCAATACTATGTTGAGTAGGATTGGTGAGAGTCATCCTCCTCATCTTGTTCCTGTTCTTAGATGAAGAGCTTTCAGTTTTTCACCATTAAGTAAGATGTTGGCTGTGATTTGTCATATACAGCCTATATTATCTTGATTTTTTCCCCTTCTATACTCATTTTAATGAGAGCTTTTATCACATATGGATGTTGAATGTACTCAGATGCTTTCTCTGCACCTATTGAGATGATCATGTGATTTTTGTTCTTCATTTGGTTAATGTGATGTATCACATTTATTGATTTGTGGATGTTGGACAGTCCCTGTGTCCCTGGAAAAAAATCCCACTTGAATGTGGTGTATGATCCTTGTAATGTATTGTATTCAATTTGCTAATATTTTGTTGAGGATTTTTGCATCTATGTTCATCAGTGATATTGGCCTGTAATTTTCCTTTTTTGTGTTGTCTTTGTCTGGTGTATCAGGGTAATGTTAGCCTCATAAAATGAGTTAGGAAGAGTCCTGTCCTCTTCAAGTTTTAGTAAGAGTTTAAGAAGGGTAGGTATTAAATCTTCTTTGAATATTTGGTAGAATTCACCAGAGAAGCCATCTGGTCCTGGACTTTTTTTTAGGGAGGTTTTTGATTACTGTTACAATCTCTTTACTAGTGATTGACCTATGCAGATTCTCTCTTTCTTCTTGATTCAGTTTTGGGAAGTTGTATGATCTAAGAATTTACCTATTTCTTCTAGGTTATCCAATTTGTTGGCATGTAGCTTTTCAGAGTATTCTCTTATAATCCTTTGTATTTCTGTGGTATCCATTGTAATTTCTCCTCTTTCATTTCTGATTTTGTTTATTTGAGACTTCCTTCTTTTTCTTAGTGAGTCTAGCTGAAGATTTGTCAATTTTATTTATCTTTTCAGAGAACTAGCTCTTAGTTTCATTGATCTTTTCTAGTCTTTTTAGCCTCTGTTTCATTTATTTCCCCTCTGATTTTTATTATCTCCTTCCTTCTACTGATTTGGGGCTTCATTCTTTTTTCCTTTTAGAGTTGTTTTAGGTGTAATATTAGATTGCTTATTTGAGATGTTCCTTGATTGTTGAGGTAGGCTTGAATTGCTATAAACTTCCCTCCTGGTACTGATTTTGCTGTATTCCATAGATTTTGGTATGTCTTATTGTCATTTTCCTTTGTCTCCAGTATTTTTTGACTTCTCCTTTGATTTCTTCATTGATCCAGTAGTTGTTCAGTAGCATTTTGTTTAATCTCCACATATTTGTGACTTATCCAGTGCTCTTCTTGTAATTAATTTCTAGTTTCATAACATTGTGGTCAGAAAAGGTGCTTGATATTATTTCAGTATTCTTAAATTTATTGAGACTTGTTTTGTGGCCTAATATGTGATCTATCCTGGAGAATGTTCCATGAGCATTTGGAAAGAATGTGCATTTTGCAGTTTTGGGATGGAATGTTCTGTATATATCTATTAAGTCTATCTAGTCTAATGTGTCACTTAAGGTTGATGTTTCCTTGTTGACTTTCTGTCTGGATGATCTATTCATTGGTGTTAGTGGTATTAAAGTCCCCTACTATTATTGTCTTGCTGTCAATTTCTCCCTTTAGATATGTTAATAGTTGCTTTATATACTTTGGTGCTCCTATTTTAGCTGCATATATATTAATAAATGTTATATCTTCTTGGTGGTTTGTCCCCTTTATCATTATGTAATGTCCATCTTTGTCTCTTGTTATCTTTTCCTCTTGAAATCTATTTTGTCTGATATAAGTATGAGCACACCTGCTTTCTTTTGGTTGCCATTTGCTTGGAGTATCATCTTCTATCCCTTCATTCTAAGCCTATGTTTCTCTTCAGAGCTAAGATGGGCCTCCTGGAGGCAGAATATTGTTGGGTGTTGTTTTCTAATCCATCCAGCCACTCCGTGTCTTTCAATTAGTGAATTCAATCCATTTACATTTAGGGTGATTATTGATATATGAGGGCTTGATACTGCCATTTTATCTTGTTTTCTGATTGTACTATATTTCCATTGTTTCTTTTTCCTTGTGTTTCTGTCTGCCATTTCAGTTTGGTCATTTTCTGTAATGTGTTTCTCAGTTTCCTCTTTTTTTTTATGTTTTGTGACTCTACTCTGATTTTTTCTTTTGTGATTACCATGAGGTTTGTATAAAAGATTTCATAGATGAGATAGTCCTTTTTCTGCTGATAGCATCCTATCTCCATTTGCCTATGCAGATTCCATCCCTTTCCTCTTCGCTTTCTATGTTTTTGTTGTCACAAATTATCCTTTTTTGTATTGTGAGTTTGTTACCAAATTGAATTGGTTGTAGTCATTTTTAATGCTTTTTGCCCTTTAGCCTTTATGTTATAATTGTTTACTAACCTATTCTGATACAGAGCTGCAGTTTTCTGATTCTGTCTATTTACCACCTTGCTTACAGCTTCGTATACCTTTGCCTTTTTGTTTCAGGTAGGAGAGCTCTTTTCAAAATTTCTTGTAAGGCAGTTCTAGTGGCGATGAACTCCCTCAGCTTTTGTTTGTCTAGGAAAGCCTTTATTTCTCCTTCATATTTGAAAGATGCCTTTGCTGGATAGAGTATTCTTGACTAAAAGTTTTTATCTTTCAATATTTTGAATGTATCATTTCACTCTCTCCTGGCCTGTAGAGTTACTACTGAGAAATCCACTGTTGGGGTAATGGGGTTTCCTCTGTAGGTAATTTGCTTCTCTCTGGCCACCTTTAATATTCTTTCTCTGTCATTGACTTTTGACAGTTTTAATATAATGTGCCTTGGAGAAAGTCTTTTTGCATTGAGTTAATTAGGTGTTCTATTAGCTTCATGTACTTGCATGTCCAGTTCTTTCCCCAGGTTTCTGAAGTTCTCAGCTATTCTTTCTTCAAATAAGCTCTCTGCTCCCTTCTCCCTCTTTCTTACTTCTGAGATACTCATTATCCTTATGTTGCTTTTCCTAATTGAGTCAATATTTCTCATAGAATTTCTCCATTTGAAAAAAAATCTTAATTCTCTCTCCTCTTCCACTTGAATCATTTCTAGATTTCTATCTTTGAACTCACTAATTCTCTCTTCCATATGATCTGCTCTATTTCCAATGCTTTCTACTTTATTCTTTATCTCATTTATTGTGTTCTTCAGCTCCAGAATTTGTTTGGTTCTTTTTTAGAGTTTCAATCTCTTTGGTGAAGGACTTCTTCTGTTCATTAATTGTATTCCAGAACTCACTGAAGTATCTTTCTGAATTTTCTTGTAACTCATTGAGTTTCTTCATGAAAGACATTTTGAATTCTTTGTCAGTTAGAGTGCAGTCTTCCATGTCTTCAAGTTTGTTTTCTGGAGAGTTGTCATTTTGTGTGATACTGTTATTGTTGTTCTTCATTTTACTTGATGAGTTATCTCTGCTGGAACATTTGTGGCAGCAAACACCTTTTTATTTGGGTAAGGCTTTGGTTACTTTGATTCTGAGCTACTTCTGATTCTATTTGTGAATCTGTGCTTTCCACCCTCCATTGCCTCTGTCAGAGGTGTCGTCAGTGTCCTCATTGTGCTGCTTGTGCCCCTGAGGTTGCTGGTGCCTTGCTGCTTACACTCTTACTGCAGTCACAGGGGTCACCTCTACGGTCATCAGACCAACGAGCACTTTTGCTGCTTCCAGGGTCACCTGGGTTACAGGTTCCCACACTGCAGCGGGGGGGAGGGGGAGAGTGGGGTGAGAGCTGGGGTCTTGGTCACCTCTGGCATGTCCAGGTTTGTTGGGTCTGCAGGCATCACTGCTATGGGTAGAGGGGCCAAAGCTGTGGGTGCCCCTGCAGCTGGGGGTACCAGGGTCTTGGGCTCCACTGTCACTGTTACCTGGCTCTTTGCAGGCTCTCCACGGGCTCAGGCACCGCTGCCACATGCACTGCCTATGCTGCTGCTCCCCAGGTTATCTAGGGGCGCTGGCAACACTGCTCCCAGGAATGCTGGGTTTGTGGGTGTCACCACCACTGCTGGGTGGGCCAGGGTCATGGTTCACGGGCAACTGCCACTGCCATGGGGTGTAGGGTACCTAGGTTGCAGGCGCCACCAGGGTTCCTTAAGCCTCTGCTCTCCAACACCTGTGTGGTTCCTGGAACCTCGGGTCACAGGTACCACCACTGCTGCCAGGGTCCAGGGTCTTGTATGTAGCCTCCACTGCTGGTGGAGCCAGTGTCAGGGGTACTGCTGCCAGGGGCTGGGTCCTGGGCACCACTGCATTCCTGAAGCCTCCTGTCACAGGAACCACCTGCCACTGCTGGGGGAGGGAGAGGGGCTGAGTCGCGAGTGCTGCTACGGTTCCTACAGCCTCTGCTGTCTGGCACCAGTGCGATTCCTGGAACCTCAGGTCACGGGCACCACTGCCGCTGCAAGGGGTATCAAGATCTTGGATACAGCCCCTGCTGCTGGGAGGGACAGGGTGGAAGGCATTGCTGGGACACAGGAATCATCGCAGTTCCTGAAGCATCTGGTTGCAGGCCCTGCAGTGATTCCTGGTGCCTCCGGGAGTGTGGGCTGCCTGGATTCCTGGGGCCTCCATTCATGGGCGTAACTTCAGTTCCTGGGGCCTCTGATCTCTGCAACTGCTGTCACTGCTCCCCTAGCTCCACCACCTCCAGTAAGTCCATTCCACCCACCTTCAGATACATAGATGTATGGATCTCAGGTGTTCTGGTGTGCTGTGCAGAGTCCTATGTTTGTCTATGGCTGTCCTACTGGTTCTAACTTAGAGAGGAGAGACAGAGGGAACAACTCACTCCACCACGATGCTGACATTGTTCCTCACCATTGCTTTTCTTAACTTTAATTGAACCACTCTTTTGGGTTCTTACATATCAGCTGATACTTTCAAAAAGGACCTCTCCTTAGGAAAAGCACAATCTCATATAACACAAACTTTCGGACTTCTCTCTGTATAAAAATGCTGATCGATGCTGCTATTCCCTTTTATTGGTCTGGAATCAAGGCTAGTGAAAAGTATCAAACTCCTCAATAATAGTTTTGTTTTAAATAACTTGATTTTAATCATAAGGTCTGACTTCAAAAGTAAACATGAGATTGATATTGCTGTTTGTGGGTGTGTGGTGTTATGTATTTTTGAATGAAGCCAGCCATTTGCAATAGCACAAGTGATTTCCTACTGGAGTTAAGACTCAATCCTGCAAAACTGCAGTGACTGGATAACTTGCATAAAGTGTGGCTCTTCTACCTAGAGTCCCCAAGTCAATCATTCCAGATTAGTATGAAGAAGGTTGCATATGTGCATGGACGTGGATGAGTGGTTTTCCTGCAGACAGTGTCCAACCCCAAGAATTCAGACCCCTTCAGACCGGTTAATCAGAAAATTAAGGGAACATCACAATATATAGTCTTCACACTGTAGGAGAGTGGTTCTTAATCAGGAGTGTGCATCAGAATCACATGTGTCACTGCATGAGATTTCACTATTTTAAAATTCAGATTGAGGCTCAGTGTTTATTAACCTAAACTGAGAAGGGCCTAGAATACACACCTGTTAATAACTCCACAGATGATTCTGATTCAAATACTACTGTAAGACTAAAGTCCATTTTATTCCTGACCATATTATGGGCTTCTGGTGTTACTAAGAGTTGAATTTATCATGCCCAAAGGCTAGATTTCAGAAGGCTTAATGTTCTATTCACCTCAGTCTTCCAATATTTTCTATGAATGACAATACTTGGATTCAAAAGGCACCACTGTCTCCAGCATAGAAATTCTGAGTTATTCCAATTCCTTGTATATAAACCCACACCTGTGCACAGCAGCAGCCTACCTTCAAGTCTTAGTGTTATAGGCAGGATCTCTCTCCAACACTAAATGGTTTTAATTATGTGAACTTCTTTGCACCATAAGAGGAAGTGAACATTTTATATTTGAAATTTTAAGGTCAGTTTATTTAGTTCAATGATGAAAGCTATCAGAAGAATATTCTCCTGAAAATTATTTTTTCTTAGAAAAAAAGAAAGGAAAATCAACACCCTCTCAGCATAGCCACAGATGCTGTGGCAGTCAAGCCTCGCTGCAGACAGGGACAGTCCATTAGTCAGTCAAGTCACCCTCTGGGTCAGCAGGATTGCAGTCTGGGTCATCCTCATCATCCTCCAGCTCCAAATCATCCATTTCCTGGAACAGAGACTCATCTACCTCCACATTGTTTCCAGCTGCAAAAGACAAGTTTTCACCTTCAGTCTTACACTCGGGAATAAAAGATACAATTCATTGGCAATACCAGACAGAAACTTCTAAAGGTGCATGTGAGGTTCAAGTGACGAAATCCTCAACTACTACTGCAAATGATACCAACAACGATCTGTATTGGTCAGCAGAGAGACACACATTTTAAGAGCAACTTCATGCTTCCAGTTCATAGTCTAAAAAAATCCAGTTATTAAAAAAAAGCCTTCCTAGAATGAATTATTTATGATGTGGCATATTATAAGTTGAAGACAATGATGATGTCCTGGTTATACAAAGCTGATTAACTGACCATACTCTTCCAATCGTGGCATATATGTACATCATTAAAGCTCAACTAAACTTATTTAATTGACAGATTCAACTTGATCTTCACTCTCATCTGGTTTTCCTTGTAACCAATGGTATGCCTTTCCAAGATTCCAAATATCTAAGCCGTATAGGAAGCAATACCCAGGCTTTGTATTAAACATCTTCACTCTTCATTTTGTCTGAAGTACATGAAGGTACTACAGTACTCTTAAATCACCAAAAACTGTTCATCTTCCTTCGCTCTCAGACTCTAGCCTGCTGACATTCAACTCAATGAGAATGAGTCCTGCTTCATGCCTATGAGCAGTTCAGTAATAAAAAATAATTTTGCTAACTTCAGGTCAAGAATAACTGACTCTGTCTAGGAGATGTAGTGAAGCCTTCACAGCGCAGATGACACTGGAAATATCTTCATGATAAATGTGAATCCACCAGGAAGAAAAGGGGTCAGGATGAAGTAATTCTAGGTAGAAGTATATGCAAAAGGGAGAGAAAAAGATAAGACCTTGAATACTTCTAACTGTAACACAAGATTGTTGAGGAAAAATATCTGGAGATAACATAGATGAAGGCCAGACTGAAGGACTGTGTAGGTAAACCTTTTCCTCTAGGCAGTAGAGAACCATCAAAGGATTTTAAGGAGAAAAATGTCACAACTAAATATGGGTTTTAAAAATACCATCTCAGAGGCAGTGACTATAGGGTAGCAAGGGCCCAGAAGGAGAAAAAACTGAAGCACGGAGGTAATTTAAGAAGCTACCACAAAAGTCCAGGTGAAAAACAACAAAACTTTCAAATCAGGAGGAAAGAGCTGATAAAACATTTCAGAGGCAGAATCACCAGACAGCTTTTGCTAAGTTATTAGATATGAGGAGATATTTGATCCATTAGACAGGGAAAGGAGTCAAGAATGGGTGGAAACATAAAACTTCTAAAGTGCAAGAGAGAATAAGACAAAAGCTTTTTGGATCTAGAATTTCTCAACAAAACAGGAGGTCAGATGACTTCCTAAAGTGAGAGGAGGATATATGAAGATAAGGACATCCTTGTTGTTTTTTGTTTTTTGAGACTATAAAAATCTTGGAGCAAGAATGTAATACATAAATAATATATTTATTTATACATATTTATAAATATATATATATATATAATGCTGAGTGTCAGTAAGGGCCCAGCTTAGGTTAAGAAGCATGATTTAGCAGTGGGCCACATCAACATTGATTCTTACCTTCTCCAGCAAACAGTCCAGGAACAACGTTGAAAGGCCAGATGCTAGAGAATCCCCAAATAGCAGGATGGGCATGAGAGAAGGCACATGAAGTGCAGAATTCTAGGGCGCTACTGGAGATGTGATAGCATAGAGCCCAGTGTAAGAAACACACTTGGCCATATGCTCCATGAGGGCAGGGAATTTGTCTATACCGTTCTCTGCTATATTCTCAGTGGCCAGGACAGTGCTCGGCTTATAGTAGAGGTTCAATAAATATTTGTGGATGGATGGATAATGGATGGAGAGAAGACTGAAAATGGGTAAGAGTAAAGGATAAAAGGATAAAAAGGAGAAGGAAAGCATAAGGGACTTCATGCTCCAAAGACAGCAACAGTAGTATGAAATGTGAGATTTCTGGTTGGAGGGCATGCTAGGTGTTCCAGATTTGAGGTTTTTATAAAGCTCCATGACAGACTGTGGAATAGTTTCCATAGATTTATGATACTAGAAATTTGAGGAAAACAGGTTACCTGAGTCACGGTGGCCCATTTTACTAGTTGTTAGAGGCTAATATGACCATAATTATTTATCTATTGCTATCTTTGATGTTGCTTAAGTTATCAGAAAACTTTTAAAAAATACTATAGTTTAATGTATAAATTAATCAAATATTACAATTTATTCTTCAAAATGTTATTTCTTTACAGCCTTGGGAGGAAAATTTTACATTATCACTCGGATTTTCATGGTTTAATATTAAAAATAGCACATCATGTACATGTGGAATTATCTTACCATCCTCCAAGAACTGGATATCAGATGTGTCAAGATTATGATCTGTTTCAAATAGCTGTTTCCCTAAAAGAAATAAATATGTTTAATTCAAACGACATAGTAGTCTTCTATCTTCCCTACAACCCCCTGAAAAGTATAATAATCCAAGAAAACAAGTGTGAAAACCTGTTTTTCTACGAGGTTCAATAAATTTAGGACCCCAGTAGGTAGCTAAGAGGCATATGAAATGCATCTGCATTAAAAAGAAATAAGCAAAAACCCAGTCTGCCTTAGAGTCCTGGAAAAACAAATGGGTTTGACCCTACAACTTCTAAGGAACGCCTGTGATCCTGAAAATCATGGTAGCTGTATCTAGGGATCCATCCATTGCAATACTTAGATCAAAGATAAGCCATAAAAATTAATTATAATTTGTATGAAGAAATATCATCATGTAGAGAGAATGTTTTCTCTCTTTGTCCTAGATGCCTAAGTATATTATTTTCTTAGAGAAATCTGTCCAAATGATCCTCTTGCTATATAAGAAGTAACACAGGAGGGTTTGGAGGGAGCAGGAATGGGGAGGGGGGTCATACCACTTAATTTATTTTTTCCTGCTTGTTCTTCTTCTTTCATTCGTTTCTTTTTAATTTCCAAGAGTTCTGCATCAAACTTGGCCTTCCAACTTAAGAAATTCTCAATTGTAACAGGAGTGCCATGAAATAATTGCTTAGAAAATAAAAAAGACATGTCACCACACAAATGAGACGACAGTTTAAAAAATAAAGCCTAATGATCTTCTAGATGAATGGTCACTTATAAGAAAAACACAGAAAAATTAATGGTTCGAGTTTTGAAATATTCAATCTGATTTCTGCCTACACTTGCTACTCTCATTGGTTTTAGCAATTTATTCTGGAAAAAGTCTCTTTTTTATTTGTATTACAAAAAACAAAGATAATGTGCAATGTATTCCCATTGCTATTCACTGTTAAGAAGAAAGTTGTTGCTGTCAGTAGTAACATGTTTTGAATATACATCAATTTACAACACTAACATCATAGCTTATCTTTTTTACTCCATTTCAGAATTTGAGGTTTTCTTTACATTTTGTAAATATTTAAATCACTCTGGTGAGAACTTTATAACTCTAAACTCTATACCATAAGTGAAATAATTTATATTTCTTAATTTTACCTGCATGAGCTTTACTAAGTATTAATCATTACTCATGCTATGTCACCAACTAAATGAGGGATTTCTAAAATTTTACTTAGTAAAGCTTTGCTAAAATTTACTTTTGTTTATTTTTGTGATTTCCAATTTCCATCACTGAAATTTCCAAAAACAAAAACAAAAACACCAAATAACCAAAAAAACCAGATTTAAAGAATAATGAAAGAAAACATGGCTCTTAAATATACCTTTTCGGCTTCTTCTGCTTCTTTTTCTTTCTGTTTCTTTTCTTCTTCTCTTCTGGTTTTTATTTGATCTACTATTTCATTTAATTTTTCTTGTACAGCTGTCACTAAAGTAAAGATCATCACCATACCAAGGTTTTCTTCTGCCTATGTAGCCAAAAAAAAGAAAAAAGGTTGTAGTGAGAAACACACTTTTCAGAAAAATTGAAGCTAACCAATGAAAAAGTGTTTTGGCATAATCACTAAACTCCATACCTTCATGATATGATTACTAATTCAGTTACACTATAAGTTCAGACATTTGGATAAATAATCATTTAAGAACTGACCATATATATAAATAACAATATCTTAAATTTAAAACTTCATGTAATTTGCTATATCTAACCTTAAACAGATATTTCAGTAAATTCTGTTTAACAATCATAAACGTAGGTAGAACTCAGAAAACCTTTTCCTACAGTAGCTAGTAATAGCAACATCAGTGCTCCAGTATGTTTTCATTATTTTAGCTCTTTTGGGGTATTTTAAGAGCTGTGACGATGAACTGAACTTTGAGGCCAAAGTGATTTATCTTTATCTACCTTTTTTTTCTTTCAATTTGAAATGGTTTAAAATCAAATATAAAAGAATCTCCAACTCATGGAAGGGATATAATTCAAAAGCTATTTGGAAGTTGGTCATTTGAAGGCAGAATAAAATAAAACAAGGTATCTAGTTTATCCACAGAAACAAGATGGGGTTTCAAGGAAGTAGGCAAAAAAAATCTCAAAATAGACATGCCAGAATTTCCTTCCCAGAAGCAGAAGCCATTTCCAAGCATTCCTTCGACAGTGCTGGCTGGCCTCAGCAGCATTTGAGTGGGTGTCATCTCCTGGGCCCTCCATGAATACAAGGCTTCACACTAGCTTTTGTAATCCTTTTCAGTGGGGCTTCTCCGTGGTGTCTCCCTGCTAACCATCCTAAATCTGACTGGAAACAAACCTCTCTCCTCAGTGCCAAACCCATATTAAAACTGTCCACTGGACAGTGACTCAGATGTACCACAGGCATCTCAACACTGAAACCTTCATCTTCTCCACAAAATCTACTTCTAAGTTCCCCACCTCAGAGAATCACACCACCATCCACCCAGCCTGAACATTCCCATCCCATCATAAGCTCTAACACTGCCTCTTATCTATTCTCGTATATCATTTAAATCCATCGACTGTTCTCTATCAACAAATTATTACCCTAACCTAGGACACCATCATCTTCAGCCTGGAATATTACAAGAAACTCCTAACTGGTCTTAAAACTTCTGGTCTTGTCACCCCTGACATCAACTTCTGTGACCACTCAATACACACACAAACTGATCTAGTCAGTCTCTTACTTAAAATCCCTCAATAGTTTCCCAAACCAATTAGAAGGAAGACCATACTTCTTAAACAGTTTAGAAGACCTTTTGGGAATTAACCTCTTTAGTTCCATCACATATTACCACCAAGCTCAAATTCTAAGCTCAAGTATTAGTATGACTGGACATTGTGGAAGGAAATAATGATCTCTTCTCTCTCTCTCACTTCCATGCTCCTTAACAAGCTTGTTTCTCTACCCTGAAACTTTTCTACTCCTCTGACGGCCTGGCAGTCTTCCTCCCAGTCTCAGCTTCCTCTTGGAAGCTTCTTCAATGCCTCAGTCTATGTCCACTCACACAATCCTGTACTTCACCCATCACAGCATTTTTCACACAGAATAATGATTTCCAGTTTGCTAGTCCATATTCCTCACCAGAGTATAAATCTATGAGAGGGGATGATATCAGTCTTGGTCATTTAATGCTTGACACATTTCAAAAACAAATCCCAATAGGATCTCTTTTTAAAAAGTTAAGTATTCCAACAGAAAAGAAAAAGAAAATCATTCATATGGAAACTAGACAACTAGAAGTCATATGAAAAGATTTCCACATCACTAGTAATTGAAGAATTACAAATTATGATTGTATACTATTTTCATCTTGTTATCATGTTTTTCTTTCTAAATGAAAATATCTAGTAATAGCAAATGTGGGCAGACATCTCAATGGCTGTAATGAGATCATAACTTGGCACAACCATTTTGAAG
Source organism: Tapirus indicus (assembly GCA_031878705.1). Lineage (NCBI taxonomy): Eukaryota > Metazoa > Chordata > Mammalia > Perissodactyla > Tapiridae > Tapirus > Tapirus indicus. The sequence goes on along the minus strand of CM062933.1, from coordinate 37,921,182 downwards.
GTCAATTGGAAAGTGTGTATGAAATTCTTAAGTACTCATACCCTTTAATCCAACAATCCTCCTTCTAGAAAACACTGGCTTAGTATACTCATCATTAATTCAATCTGTTCATTTATTCAAAAAATATTTTGAGAGTCTACTAAGTGACAGATACTAGGGGTTCACTGGAGACTCTGCTCTAAGGATTTACAAACAGTGATGTATAAGAATGTTCAAAGAATTAAATATTAAATCAGGCAAAATGAAAAATAATTGTAAGTTGTTTCAAAAAGGATATGTATAATTATACATACAGCGAAATTCTAAGCAGTTATCAAAAACAATGATTCATATATATGTTTACTAAAATAGAAAGATGCCCCCATATATTGTTATGTGAAAAAAAGCATGTTATAAAACATCATGTATAGAATGATCTAACTTGGAGTGGAAAAGGGAGACTATAATAATGTAAGAAAAAAAGTCTGGAACTATATCTCATCAAAATGTTAATAGACAGTTATACCTCGTTGGTGAGAGTAAGAATAATCTTTATTTTCTTGATGATTTTCTGTATTTTTTGAGTTTTTTGTAATATGAACTTATTATTTTGATAATTGAAAACTAAACAACAATTTTTGGAGAAAAAGTAAAAATATTCCATCAACATATCTGATCTCAGGTAAGTATCAGAAAGAAACCAAACTTCCTTTTTGAAAGGAAGGAGTTTGAGTACAAATAAAATATAAAACACATAGAAAAAAATCACTCAGATCAAATAATTTACATTAATATATGACTAAATGAATATAGCTTACTGTCCCAAGTTCTCTGCAATGTTTTAAAATGAAGCATTTTAAGCCAAATGATATTAGAATTAATAGAATTTCATACTGGGTAACAGAGTGAACAGGGCCCAGGAACAGCATAAATCCATGTTTGATATCTCTTCTTTCATTCTTCATTCCCTAACAGCTCCAACTATTTTTAAAATATCAGCATTCAGAGACCAATAGTCCTTGAAATATATGAGTCACATTTATGATGGAGACATGTTTTCCATCAACTCTTTTTTTTGTTGTTTTGTTTTGTGAGGAAGACCAGCCCTGAGCTAACATCCATTGCCAACCCTCCTCCTTTTTCTGTGCTGAGGAAGACTGGCCCTGGGCTAACATCCGTGCCCACTTCCTCTACTTTATATGGGACACTGCCACAGCATGGCTGACAAGCAGTGCATCAGCAGGGGCCCGGGATCCGAACCCGTGAACCCCAGCCTGCCAAAGCACGAACTAAACCACTGTACCACCAGGCTGGCCCTATTCTGAAGACAAACAAAACTAGGACTTCTGATTTTAAGATGGTGGAGTAAAGATTTCACTTGCTCTCCCTACTCCCTACACTGGAGAACCCATGCAACCTTTTCACCCAACAAGCAAGAGCGAGTTTTAAATACCTGGCAAGCTCAGACTGTGGGAAGCCCATCCCATCATAGAACTAGGCAAGTAAGAACTTTCCAATAGCCATTTTTTCTTCCACACAATCTCCTCTCTTGCAGAGGTCAAAACCATTGTTGTTGTTTGTAAGCTTAGGGAGAAGGAGAGAGAAGATTGAAAAAAAAAATCACCAGTCCTCTTTCCAGATTGCAGGCAATTAGCCTGCAATAGGTCAGAGGAGTTGGGAGTTTTAATTTTTTTTTAAAGTTGGAATTTTTAACTGCACATGGGACTGGACATTCTGAGAACCAAATCAAAACTGTGTTTATAACTTAAAGCACCTATCGGACTTTTATCATCTAAAATCACAGGGCTGTCTGAGTTTCAAACAAAGGTACAGGGACTTCGCTTACTCAAATTTTAAAGGTACAGTGGGAAACAAAAAGACGCTTTGTGAACACACACATATATATATTTTATATATATATGTTATATATATATAATATAATATATATGTAATGAATTCTCCTTGTTCAATGTACTGTTTATACATATTTAACAGCATTTTCTGACTCTTGAAATTAACATATAACATTTAAGGCCAATAAAATAATGCCATTACAAAGCATAACATGTTATTTCCTTACCTGTAATGCTAACAATTTTAAAATGTCTGAGACATCATTATCTTCTAGATTTTCCTGGGAGAATATTTCATAAAGGGGGGCTTCATCTGGGTATTTTTCACTGTATGTAAACTTGAGGGTGGTCTGTACAGCTAAAGACACAAGATAAGAGTTTGATATGAATACCTTAAAAGGTAAAGTATAGAGAGGTCAACATCTTTGTTGAATCAGTAATTAATTTACAATGTGTCAATGAAAAGTAGCACAACAGATTTTCCTGCAAAGAAAAACAAGGTTACTCTGAGACCAGATAGATACTCATTAACATAAACAACACACACCACAAAGACAAGTGAAAGCAAATCATGGGAATACCTAAAATCACTTCTAACACATGAAAAACATTTACAATTTATTAGTATTTTACCATATTGCATGTATGAGAAAGAGGGTGGATAAAAGCCACTCTTTACAACCTTCCTTAAGATGAACAAAAGGCATTGAATATAACAGAAAACGTACTACCTGGGGCTCATTTTCAGGCTCTACCAGAGCCAGTTCCCACTGCAGAAGATCTGCCTGGAGCCCTGGGGTCTATGTATCTATCTGCACAGTGCCAGCAGGGCACTGCTCAGCGGTTGCTAGATGACCTGGTTTGGAACTGGACAGTTTGAAAGGTTGCCTGAGAAACTTCCAATCTGACTCATCTACACCTTCTCACTATCTTGGCCTGTGCCAAGTCACAGATCTGACACTTGTACAGAGTGAGCTTCTTTCAGGCACATCAGTGCAAGGGGTCTCTCTGCAGCCCCACCCGGTGAATTCTCAGTTCCACCAGCCAATGTGCAACTGAGCAGAAGTGCCAAACATGTTCTGTTTACTTAGTCATAATGATCCTTTGTTTAGATTTCACCTTTCTTGTAACTCACATTTTAATTATTAAAACCTCTTGATTTTGATGATTTTAACTCAAATCTAGATTTCTCTCCATGGGAGAAAAAAAAAACACCTTAAAATATGCTGGTTTGATACTTTGTGAGAATTTTTGTGTGTGTATATGATGTCAACAAAGAATTTTGTGAGTCAATGGATATAAGAAAGATTGATACGTTAGTAAGAAACACATAGTGTCTTTTGGCATTTTTCTTTTCTTTTAATTAATGTTTCTAATTTTATAGCTAGAACAAAAAGTTTTTTTAAAATTTACTGATTCTACTATATGATCTAATACATTCATTATAGAAACTTTAGGAATACTTCACGAGAAAAATAATAATAATCCCATCAGTAGGAAGAGATCACTGTCACCATTTTGGTGTATTTAAAGTATCTTAAAAGTATTTTTAAAAAGATAAAGTACATAACACATCTTTCTACGCATATATGTAAATTTGAAACAAAATGTAAAAGAATGCTCATGTATTTGAGATTTTATACATAAATAATATCTATATGTATATAAATATACATGTAAATAATTGTATGCAACATCCTTTTAATTCAGATTTCAGTAATATCTCAACGCTAAACTCATTTTCAATTGTACAAGACAGATTTAGAGTTATCAAGTGATACCACTAAAATTGGTATTACTGACTGCTCAGGGCAAAATTTAAGTTGACTAGCTCAACAGGAAAAAAAAATCCTTGGGGTTAACACCCACTTACATAACATTTTTATGTAACTACAATATAAATTGACTGGACTAAAGGTGGAAATGAACTTCAGACACTCCGCCTCCAAAATCTGCCAATTAAATTAATTTATTTAATTTATTAATTTTATAGCTACTTTATTTCAATTTGTATATTTGTCTTAGTTCTATAATCAGATAATAGTGGATTTTATCTGGTTTTATGTACATACGTATTCAAATAACAATAGAATATCCATCCTAAGGAGAGAGAGAAAAACACGCAGATAGGTGTTTACCCAGCCCAATTTATAACAGCAAATGTCTAGTAAACAATCTAAACATCCAAAGAGGAAAAACAGTCATGGAAAAATAACAGTCACTCAATGGAATATCACACAACCACTGAAACGTGTGCATGCAAAGCCTTGTTTTGGACAAAAATCTCCTACCTTTTCTCCATCTGCTGTATTGTTAATGATTCTGTTTCACTCTTAAAAACTAAGCTTATTGTGTCTCAATATATCTCATTGACTTCCTCTCTATTTCTCTAGAAGTCATGTGTACATAGTAAGTACTGACTAGAAACACACAACATTTATGCTAGATTCTTAACATCACCTTAGCACCTCCACACTGGCAATGCCCAGCACAGTGAGCAAATTCCTGAGAGAGAGGCTTAGAAAAACTGCAAGCACTTTTGCTCAGACTTACTTTCATCATTTTCTCCAGCCTCAGATGTCACAGTAATGGTGAAGCTGGGTGGAATTTCTGATAATACTGCAAGAAAATACACATAGAGGTTAAGTTATTAAGATGCTTCCTAAGGCAGATGCTTTTTCTTATTAGCAAAATAGCACTATTCAGTCCTGGAAACTGATCCCTAGCCTGTATTCCATTTCCACAAATACAGACTGAATAGAAGATTCAAATGATAAAATGTCCATCAGTTTTCTATTTAATTCTAATGTTGTCCTTAATCTGGAAAGAAATACCTATTGTAGATACCCTCTTGGAGTTTTATCAAGTCAATTAAAATAATTACGTAATTTAGCTTTTAATTCAAAATTTCCACCTATACCTGAAAAGTTACATTCTAAAAAACTCCCAAATGGAAAAGTAAAAAAAAAAAGCTTGATGTTTCTCATCAGAAACTACCCACTGATAATCAGTCTTACCACTAATTTTTATACTTACATATTCTGAAGTATAACTCAGAATGTCCATGACAAATAAACAGTAAATATTACTTTGTTAGTTTGTGTCTTCTAGCTATCTCTTTCTCCCACATCCTCTCTAGAACCAAACTTTATTCTTTCACAAATTATTGAGCGTCTACCATCTTTCATGGAATTACAAAATTAGTCATGAATCCAAATATTAAATTGCTTACAATTTGTTAAGCAAGACATGTAAATCAACATTTAGAAAAATAAGAAAGTGTTGTATACCCTTTTACAGCTTGATGTCTACCTGATACTAAATATCTGTTTATTCTCTATTTTCCTGCAAGAATACTGTAAAACTCTGTGAGAGTTCCTAGATCAGGGCCTGGCAGTACCCAGAAACTCAATAAATTTTGGCTCAATGAAGAGCTAAACTAATGGAATGAAAGGAGAAAAAAGAAAACTTGTATTCAGAACCATTAGAAGACTAAACAAAAACAATTCGAGCACCAGTGACAGCTGCTGAGCCCATGAGAAAAGCCTGCGCCTCACTCCAGGTGGGGGCGCACTGGCTCCTGTCAGGTTGGTAGCAGCTCAGCAGCCTCTTTTTGAAATGAAACAGCCAGGGGATCTCTGAAGAAGTCACCATGGAAACTACTCAGCCTTCCCTTCTCAAGAACTTCTGAGGCCTTCATCAAATATTCATTATCAATAAAATTTTTAAGACATGTCTTCATTTTAATTGATGTTTGAAAGCACTTGAAGCAATGATGAATATCTATGATTACTGGGAAGGGGTTTGTCAGGAGGATAAAAGATTCATTTGACTCATATTTTAACAGGTCTCACGCCGTCCAGCCCACGCTGAGAAAGTCCCTGAAAGGTAATTATAATAAAGCTTTTATCATATGATTGACTCTACCTGTTTTTTAACAAATGTGTGTACAATATATTTGATGTATTTCATTCCTATTTCTTTTCATGACCAACTTTAGCATTTACGTGTCGTGAAATGTAAATACTGCAACTATAGAAATAAGGGTTCAACCTAATGACATTTCAACTTATTAGCATTTTCTAGGACTCCATGAGGCTGTTAAGTTAGGGGTCATCTATGTTTAATAACAACAGCTCACATTTATTGAGCATTACTTTGCACCTGTGCTGTGCTATGCATTTACATGAAGGTCCTTTAATTTTACACCAAGACCATGTTATTCTATTACCAGATTTCACCCAATTTAAGATGCCATCAACTATGAGATATACCCTACTTTATGTGCCACTAAGAAAGAAAAATGAAGCTGCCAATTAAACTATGACATATAATTTACTGTAAGACAAATTCATATTTCAGAGATGTTACAATGTAAAAATATGTTTTAGAATTAAATATAGTACTATCCCAATTTTATAGATGTGGAAACTGAGATAATTTGCCCGAGGCTACACAACTAGTAACTGGCAGAACTGAATAAACTGTATAGAGTTTCTTTCAAAAATAAAAAATGTTTTCTAGCAGAGAAATCATTTTCAAGCCAGAGAAGTCATTTGAGCCAGGCTGTGCATTAAGGCTTATTGGTAAGGACAGACGGAGAAAAGGAATGGAGGTGAGAGGAACATGGCAGCAAGGGCACAATGGCGGGAAAGCTTAAGGAATATACAGGGAATAAGAAATTATTCCATTTGGCAGACATATGTGTGGGTGAAGAAAACTAGTCGAAAATACAGTTACAAGTTTAGTTGTGGACACTGATAATTTCTTTAGCAGCAGTAATATGGTCAGAACTTTATTTCTAAACATAGGAAGATAAATCTAAAAAGACTGCATAAAATTGAAGGAGACAAACCAGACCAGAGGCAGAAACTAGGCAGCTGTTGAAATTGTCCCAGCAAAGTTAATGAGGTTCTGAACTAGGCCGGCAGCTATGGGAATAGCAGGGAACAGGGAGGAATCTAAGGTGGTGATGGATGCCATTCTGAATCTGCAGGCAGAGCATGGTGGCACCACTAACAAAAACAAGAAAAAAAATCAGATATGATATATTTGAAGGACACAGAGAACTTGCAGTTGGAGGTATTGAGCATGCAATCAAAAATGGGCAAGTGGAGCTAAAGAGAGGTGGGCTTGAACTGAATTTGAGATCATCCACAGAAAGGTGATAGCTAAAGCCATTAGACTGAGATCACCAGAGAGAAAGCAGAGAGAGAAATCAGGGCTAACACCAGCTTTGTAAGGAATCCTAAGTTTGGGGAACAAAAGTAAGAGAAGGAAAAAGTGCCAAGAGATTAAAAGAAAAGCAGCAGCCATGAAAGGTAAAAACAAACTGAAGAGAAGCCAATTTTATTTGTGAAGCCACCCCAACTATTGAGATCCAGGTCTGACATGGCAGTGTCCACAACATGCAGGGTACATGTCGTGCAGCTATGTCGGGGGGAAATGGGTGATGAACTGTTCGCCTGTAAGATCATATCTAAATCTCTAACAAGGCCCTTTGTGATCTGGTCTCTGCTTACTTGTCAGGTCTCATTTTCCATAACTCTTACTTCTCACTTTATTTTCTAGCAATACCTAGCCACCTGTCCTTCGAACACATTCTGCTCTCTCACAGATTCATGCTTCTGCACATGCTGTGCCCCTCCCCCTGGCTTCATTCATTTGTTACCTGCTCATCACCCCCTCAGTTCTCCAAAACAACTCAGGCCCTCCCCTCCTCCTATGCTCTGGCTGCATCCTATACAAACCTTCATGAAAGAACCATCACACCGTGTCGTCAATTACTTATCTGGTGTTTTTTTCCCCACAGCCTGAGCTCCTAACAATGCATATAGTAAATATTTGGTAAACAAGGACACGCGGATGCTAGCAAGAAAATCACTGAACTGCCTGACCTTGGGAGCCAGAGAGAACAGGGAGGTGAGATGGACAAGAAAGAAGTTGATAAACTATCAGTTCATGAGAAATCATGAGAGGCATGTTCAGTAAAATCATGGGAATGAAAATACTGCAGGGCTACAAAGTTTAGAGACAGAAAGAAGAATTTCAGAGGCCAAAATTTTAAAGATGGCACTCCCAAGGTGTAGCTATGTCCCCATGCAGTTGAAGGAAATGGAAATCAAAACTGTTTGTTGATAAAGAATTATGAGGCCATATTATTAGAAGAATCAGCAACTAAGATGGTAAATTTCTAGCAAAGAGTATCTTATATTTGTTTAATAGTTATAAAGTATTTACACTTCACTATTCCTCATTAAACAGATATGGAAACTGAGGCTTGGACAGCTTATATGATTTGTCCAAGGTCACAGAGCTAATATCTATTACACCAAGCTGCCATTACAGAGAAAAAACTGTGAACCAAGTAAAAGAAAAAAAAAAAAAAGGATATTAGAGAACACTGCTAATATCCCCCAATGTCCACTCTCCTCTTCTTCCAGTTACACCAGTTTCAACTGATCATATTGACCACTCAGAATAAAGACTACATTTCCCAGCCTCCCTTCTAATTAGGTCTCACCCAATGACTATGTTCCAGCTGATGAGATGGAAGCAAATAAGTCCTTTGACAGTTTCCAGGAAATTTCCTTAAGAAACAGCTTTCTTTCACTTTTTTTTTTCTTCATTACTTTATCTATCCTACTGCTTGGAAAAGGAATGCTGTCATCTTGACCATGAAGGTGAGACTAACTCTTAGGGATGACAGAGAACTAAGAAAAAGCGTGGGTCCCTGAGGAATTCTTGGACTAGAGCTACACAACTATCTTTTATGTGCAAGAGAAATAAACTTTTACCTTTTTAAAACCACTGTTATTTGGTGTTTTCTGTCACAGCTGAACATAATCCCCGCAAAAAACAAACCATGAGATAACATTCCAAACCTTGGAGATGACTAAACTAGGGATAGAAAAGTTACTTAATTGGACTTGCAAAGATGAATAATTCCTGAGTTCTGATGAAGGAATAATCCCATTCCAATGCATTACTGTGAGTTGGGGTAAGTAGAGGAAAGATAAGACCTTACTAAAGACACCAGATTTCCAGCATTATGAGTGGATCAAAATACTTTTGAGAAAAAGAGTCAGATTGTTGGGCACAGTGGAAGGAACTAGTGGAGGGGCAGAAGTGTTAGGTGATATAGGAGCAGAGGATGGTAAACTGGACAGAATTAATACTTCTGTCAAGAATGGAGATGATGGAGGCAGTAGCGGAAAGGTACACTAAAGGGACACACAAATGACATTAAGGTTTTCACAAAGAACCAGACAGCCCACATTAAAATAAGTTCCTTTGGTTCTTAGGGAGTGCCTGTTTTAGAAAAACTCCTCTCACAAGATGACTTCTGCTCCATCTCTAAGATGCAATTATTACTGTTAAATGCTCATGGCTGCTACTTAGAGGCACTGACACAAGCAAATACAGGATTATGTACACCTCTTTGTAAGACCAAACAGAATTAAGGGAACTTAACTTTTGGTTAGCCTGAAGCCAACCAATTTGTTCCAACAAAATTGCCCATAGCCAGAGATTTGGAATACAGAAACGGAAATAACCAAATTCTACTACCTTAGTAGGACCTCGTCAAGTGAAGCACTACTGAAGGAGAATGTAGTATCAGAAGAGTCCATTTATATTATTTTGGAAGACTAGTTGTTAGGAGGATTGGATCAATGTGCAATCAAGCTACAGAATAGGCAAAAAAGAAGAAACTGTATTACGATTTGTTACAATTCACAACAAATGCAACAGTGGACCAAAAGTTCTCTGCAAATAGTCAAGCAATCAATTCTGAGGTTAGGCTAAGTCTGTGTGGATAGAACTACGGGCTGGCTGGATTGTGCCTCTTCAGCATCCACAAGCAGGTCATGATGTGCCTAACAAAGGCATCTGTCAAGCACTCAGCCATCTATTAAAAAAAAAAAAAAGTATATCTACTTTGCTCATCAACAGCACTGAGTATTTACCAAATCTAATATTAAATGTGATTCAAAATCAAGTTAGAAAACTACCAATTAGTGTTCTCTGCAAAGTGACACAAGCAAGCTATCTTTCTTAAACCTGGTATGAAAACATGAAGTATGAAATTATGAACACAAAAGAAGGCTGTAAAACAGTAAACCTTGCAAATCCTCAAGATTTCAAAAGATCAAACATGGAAACAGTTTATTCCAAAGTCCTCTGCCTTTTCCCTGAGAGGTTTCATAAAGAACATGACCATGAGTAAGGCAAAGTTCCTGAAGAACTATAAATCAAGACATCTCATTTTAATGCATTTATTGTAAAGCTTGTAGGAATGCTGACTGGGCTCAGCTGATACTGCAGAATACTTGACTGTGTCAAAGATTCATAAATTATCTTTATTACCCTGACTCAGAATCCTCAAGCCCTTTCGCATCTGACAAGAATTTCACATACTGAACTGTATCAGAGCCTAGTACAATTTGAAAGAAGCACACAACTGTTTGAGGGTTTAAAATGTATCACTTTTATAAATGCTTATATGCACAGTACTTAATGAGGGATACCTTATGTCCAAAGAAATGAAAAGAATAGCACATCTTATGCTTTCTTAACTCTGCCTACACAGTGTTCGCACCTGTAACATTTTCAGTGTACTACAAATGACCAAATGTCACGATTAAGAATATAACCAAAAACTGACCCTATATTCTATTTTATTTAGACATTGACATATAAACAAGGATAGAGAAGGGAGCCAGACTCCATACACACTCACCCAGTTAATGACACTCTCAAACCCCTCTTCACTCATCCCCTTAACATCCTCACAGCACAGCTGTACTGCTGGTGAGAGAGAACATGAACAGGACTGGAGCTATACAGGGATAGCTGAGAGACATCTGCCTGTTGGCAAAGCAGAACAAAATTTGCTACCATTGCAAGCAGTGATCAAAAGGTGGAGCTAAGAAAACTAAGCTGAACAATGAAAGGGAGAAAGATTGGAGTTTGCAGGTTAAAATAACATACCTTACACCCTGAATTCTAACTATCAATGATGGAGAACACTCAAAGGAAGGGACGGGGAATGTAAACCCCCAAATCTAGCTTCTACTCGCTCATATTGGCTCTATTTGATCAATTCTCAAAAATTGAGTGTACTGTGACGGGAGCCATATTGATATGGTTATCTTGCAGCATTTTCAGAATCATCTGAAGCACGGCTTAATACAGAAGAATTCTCTTCCTTTAAAATACACCTAACGACCTTCTCAAAAATATTTTATATTAGCCCAACCTACCAAGTCATCTGCTCTCCCTCATACCAGGTAGAGATAGATCTCAAGTCCCACACGTCTGGAAGGTAAAGGAACAGGAAAGAGTTCCAGACCTAACTCTTAGAGTCCGCCCACTAACTTGCTGGCCCACCCAGAGCAAGCCACTTACCCTTCCTGAGCCTCCATTACCTTGTTTGGAACAAGAGGAGGCTAGGAAAGATGATGTCTAATATCCCTTCTAGTTTAAGAACCTGTGAATCCACCAGGGAACTGACATTTGGGCCACATCGTTCACTGGGCATTCTGCAGAACGCCAGAACGGAAAAAAAAAAAAAGAAAGAAAGAAAATGGGGAGAAAAACAACAAACTTCAGGGACAATGCTCCTCTCAAAAACTGATTCTCGGTTACTTTGAGAACAGCACTCTGAATCCCACAAACTTTAAAACACCATCGTACGAAAAACAGCTTCTATCTGAATAAATGTGAAAACTGACACCTTTGCGGCCCTGGGAAGACTGCTCCCACTTCGAGTATCTGTTTTCGTGTATTTCACTAAACCCCAGGTTGCTGTAACTGACACAGAAACCAAAGTGCCCCTGACTGAATTCCAGGCCTGACAGTCTCCAGGGACCGCGCCAGCCTCGCCCGGGCTTTTTGATGTCAGGGAACAGCGGAGAAGGGGCAACAGCGGAGAAGGGGCAACAGCCACAGAGTTACAGGTAAGTGCCTGCACATCTGGGAGAAGAACTTGAGGAGAGAGTGGAGAGCGAGGTGGCCACGCGGCCTCGCTGTCCCCTTCTCCATCCCAGCCCGGGATGCCGAGGGCCGCGGCGGCTCCGGCCGATCCCACTCCACCCCTGGATGGCTGCGGGCCCGCGGCCGCGGAAGTCACCTGTGAAGGAGTCGGGATAGATGGACTCCAGAGCCTCCAGCTCGTTGCGCTGCTCCTCGCCGTAATCTGTCATCGTGACCCTCGCTGCTGCCCATGGATCGCCCGGACACCCGGAGGCGCGCTGCAGCCGGGACCGCGGCCGCTCCTGGAGAGCGGGCAGCGACCGGCCGGGCGCAGGCGCAGAGTCCCAGGCTGCAAGGCCCGGGGACCAACGCCAGGCCGGGCCTGCTGAGCAATCACCCCGCGCCGGCCTCCGCCTGCTCCCTAGTTCCGCGTTCGACTCGTTGGGCCTGGCCAGCGGGGTACTGAGTAGCCGCCTGCCCCACGCCCGCTCGAGATTTGCTGGGATAGTGGAGGAGTCCGGTCTGGCATTCGCCAGGGACACCCAGGGCTTCGCAGGGCCCGAGAAGCCCCTCAGCGCGGCATCTTCGCTCGATGTGTCTGGGCTGAAGGCCGACCTCGCGTGCCGGGGCTGGACGGTGTCGCCGCTGGCGTCCGCGAACTTCGTCGTTTCCGGTTTCCGGCCTGCGGTCCTGGCAGCGCGGACAGACGCGTGTCGTGGTAGTGGCTAATGGTCGGATGCAGGTCGTTTCTACGCTTCTCGAATCTCAAGTTCCTTGGCGTCTCACGGGACATGGACTGGGGCGAGACCAGTGTAGAGTCCAGTGGGCAGAGAATCAGCAGCTCTGCTCGCTCGTCCGCGGGTCCCGAAGGGTCGGCCCACCTGCGGAATAGCCAGTCGGAGTGAACCCCGGGGAGAAATCGACTGCAAGTCCGGAGATCTGGGTTCTCGATTCAGATCTCTAGGCTTTACTTTTGAATTTGTTAAATGAACGCGGCTGGGACATAGATCTAAAGATGTCTGTGATTGCGTGTTTCTATGAAGGGGATGTAGATTTCAGTAACTGTTTCGGTGAGTAATGTAAAAGTATCAGTATTCCAAAAAAATGTTCAGAAGTTTTGATTTGGGAGAATAAAACTGAGGCAGTAATACTTAAAAAAATATATATTTGTCATAAGTTAATCGTAGCAGTTACAAAGAAAATTTTCAAAGAACCATAATGACAAAAGCTAAGAAAAGAGTTAAACATGGTACTTTTATGAGAGTACTAAAGGACTATTTATATTTGTAATAAAGGAACATGGTTATGTTAAAAGAAATCATGGAAAAACATAAGAAAATACTCCAACATATTAAAAGATTTTTCACACTTTTTTGTGTTTACCTTTGTTTTCTGTGTTAAAGCTGGTTTCATTTGTGTAGTAGAGGAAACAGTTTTTAAATAAGATGCTTCGTAGTAATGAAGGCTCTGAAGTTTTCTGCTGCTAAAATGATGATGTCCTATGGACCAGAAGACATCTTGATCTTTTGTTGGGAAGTATTGCCTACTTATAGCAGAGGGATACATTGAAACAAAGATATTCAGGTACACTTTGGTTCTGATTTCGTGTCTTAATTATTAAGGGTTGATTTGAGGCATTCTTTTAAACTTTCAGGAAAAAAGTGGGAACTCTCCTGATAATGGTGAGAATCAAATAAAATACACATAACTTTGCAAATATAAGGTGCTTATTTTTCTGGATTTCCTCAGTTAAAAGAAATCAATGATTTGTTATGGGGGAAAGAGTTTCTGGACAGAGGGAACAGGCAGTGCACAGATCCTAAGGTGAGAGCCCACTTGGTATTTTGGAGGCCAGTGTGGCTGGTGCACAGTGAACTGGTTGGGGGTTGGCGGGAAGGAGAGTTTGCAGTTCATGTAGGGTCACTGAAGGGTTTAGATGGAAGAGTGACAATCTGACTCCATTACTTTGGAAAGACCACTCTGTCTATTGAGTAAATATACTTAAGGGGAACAAATTATGCGAGTATGGAGACCAATTAGGAGGCTGGCAATAATCTTAAGCAAAATACAGTGATGATGACCAGAGCTATAGGAGTGAAGGTGATGAGGTAGTGATCCAATTCTGGATACATATTGAAGGCAGAGCTGTCAGGATTTCGTAATGGGTTGTAAGAGAGGAGTCAAGGATGATTTTTGGCTAGAACAACTGGGCAGATGAAATTCCTTTGAACAAAATGACAGGTAAGGAAGACAGAGTTTTGCAAGGAAGTTGATAAATCCTCTGAAGCACTTAGGTTTTCTGTTTCTGTTCTCTGTTCATCTCTATTGCTAAAGGGAAATGTCCATAAGAGATTCACCTTACTTGTTTCTATTCATCTAAGTTTCTTCTGCAGGTAATGCAAACTCACAGTTGCTATTTCCTAATATTGTCAGTCTTTTGTTTTGTTTTGTTTTTTGTTTGTTGTTTTGAGGAAGATTGGCCCTGAGCTAACATCTGTTGCCAATCCTCCTCCTTTTTTCCTTTTTCTCCCCAAAGCCCCAGTAGATAGTTGTGTGTCATAGTTATACATCCTTCTAGTTGCTCTATGTGGGATGCCGCCTCAGCATGGCTTGAGTGGTGCATAGGTCCGCGCCCAGAATTCAAACCAGCGAACCCCAGGCTGCGGAAGTGAAGTGCATGAACTTAACCACTACGCCCGTAGGCCAGCCCCAATATTATCACTCTTTAAAAATTGTTTTGATGTTTATTTTTACTCTTCTGTGCCTGTGTTTTCCAAGGCAATCTCACTACTCTCAGAGGTGCAGAATTGAGAATTCCCTATTTAAAGGTTAATCCTAGTTCTGAAACAGTTTGTGGGGCTGATGATGCATTTTGTCAGGTGTCTCAAAGTCGCATCACCAGTCACAAATGCAAATGGCCGTATCGAATTCTGTACATTCTGAGGATTCCCTTGAAGGGTAGTGAATCTCAATATCACTTCTTCTCTAACTGACCTCCATGCTTCCACCCTTATCGCCTACAGTCTGCTCTGACTCAGCACAGCAGCCAGAGTGATCCTGCTACAATGTAAATCAGGTCATTTCATGTCACTCCTTTGCTTGTAACTGTCCCCCCATCTCATATTAAAGGCCCCTGTCTACAGTATAGGCCCTATAGAATCTGGCTCCCTGACCCTTATCTACAGCTCTTGTTAGCTCTCTGACCTTATCTCCTTTTTCTTGGCCACCTCATCTCTGCTCCAGCCACACTAGCCTCCTTGCTGTTCCTCAGACCTGCAGGGCAGGTTCTTCTAAGGTCTGCACTTGCTGTTCCCTCTACCTGGCATGCTCTCCCTCTCATTTCCAAATGGCTTACTCCCTCACCTCCAAGTCTTTCCTCAAATGTAATTTTTTCAATGAGGCTACCCCAAGCACCCTACTAAAAATTACACCCACTCCCTTCTCCGTTCTACCTCTCCCCGTTACCCTATTGTATTTTTCCCATGGCAGTTTAAAATTACAGCAGATTTATTTGTTATGTTTCTCTCTCCTCCCTACTAGAATGTAAGTTCCATAAGGGCAGAGATTTTATTTGCTGTTGTATTTTAGCACATAGGGCAGTGCCTGACACAGAGTAGGCACTCAGAAATTATACATTCTCTGGATGAATGAATGAATGAATCCAATGGAGTGGTAACATGATAGGGTTCTAAAAGCACTGGACCAGGGAGTTGTAAGACTAGTTTATAGCCTTTCTTTACAATTGATTTGCCATATGTATTTGGACAAGACACACCCTCTCGGTCTCAGCTTCCCCATCTAAAATATGAGGAAGTTGGGCAAAATGATCTTCAAGATATTGCAGATGTAAAAGTCTGTGATACCTCAAGATCATGCTTATATTGGAGACAGATGTGTGGAACCAGACTTCAAAGTTAGCAGTTAACCTCTAACCCAAGGTGTCAGGGCCTAAAGAGTATCTGTGGGTGGAGTTGTTACTCTCCTAACAACCTTGATGCTAATGTTCTTGAACCATATAACAAGATGGGGCCTCAATTCTGGGCCACAACAAAGGGACAACACAAGTTTTCAGTGGGCCACACTTCGAATATTACCTTCTGTGTAAGGACAAAGTTTAAGGTGGGCAGACAAGAAATAGGATTTGTACATGTTCCTTTTCTCCTAACCCCTAGCAATGACCATTTTGATCTCTTCGACTTTTCCTCTCTTTCTCTTTTCCTCCCCCCGCCCCCACCACCACACCCCTTTGCTTTGGGTTTGAGAGGGACTAGGTAGGGAAGGAGGAAAGAAAATGAAGAAACAAAAGAGGTATGGAAAAAGGTAGGATTAGTGAAATGCAATATGAATTACTTAAAATGTATAGAAGGAAAAAGGAAAATGAACTTGAGAGTTAAAGTGGAACGTTAAAATTTAAGTTAAATCACTTTTTGGCTTCTTGAGAGAAAATATAGTGAAGGGTTGATCAGGGATGCCCCTAAGGGTATGGGCAAACATTTTTTGTGGGGTCCCTGTCTATATAAGCAATTTTATTAAAAGATGTATTTAGAAATGTATAGGCCCGTGTAAGATACAGTCATTTGCTGATGAAGATTTAGAATAATAAAGAAGGCACTTAATGTATTTATTTATCATTTAATCAGTGGGCATGAAGATTATCCATAGTGTCCATGCACCCTGTCTTCCTGTTCAGGTCGAAGAACCATCTATTCATGTTATTTATTGTCAAATGCACTGTTCCTGTCTAATTTCATATCTCCCACAGTGATAAAAAAAAAGGGGGGGGGGGAGCAATGTTACTACTGCAATGCCATGGCCCTTTGTAATTTCTGTTGAAACAATATAGCTCTTTTTGCCTCTGCAGTGTCCTAATACCATTTATGTAATACTGGTCACATCAGTACTCATTAAGCTCCTCTTCCATCATGCTGCTCATGAATACTGGCTTCCACTGATTTTCTCTAAGAATGTGCTTTCTTGATGATGCGCACAAATGCAAGTCTTACCCAAAGTTTGCAGGAAAATGTGAAGGATCATTTGTTTTCTAGTCATGTTAAATTTACTACACATCTTCCAACAATGTATTTTCTGGAATTTTTTGAGGCCATAGTCACTGCATCCCTAGAAGGGGATCTCTTTCGGTGTTGGCTGCACACTACCTTCCACAGGTCGCCACCAGGTGGGAGGACAAGCAAAGACGTGCGGTGTGCTTCTGGTGCGGGGAAGGCCCTTGACCAACCCGGGAGAGTACAGGGGCACCTCACCATCAGAGGCGCGAGAGGACGGCGATCCGAAGGGCCCGCTGTAAGCCTCGGAGGGCTTGTCGCGCCCCAGCGCACTGCCTGATGAGAGGCGCGCAGCCCGCGAGGTGCCCATCCTGGGTGCCAGCGGTGGGGCACACTGAGTACAGGACCTGCCCACCCCGCCGGCTCGGGCGCTGGAGACGGGAGCTGGCACTTCCGCTCGGAATACCCCGGTCTCGCCACACTCCGGGGAGAGGGTCGAGAATGCGCGGAAGGAAGGAAACGGGTCCACGCTGCTGGGTCCGGCTCGAGGCGCTCCACGGAGGCGGGTCTCAGAAAATTTCCGAGAATGAGCTCAAAGCACCTTTCGCCCTGATGACCGGTGATACTGAATTACATACTAAATTATATTATGTTAGCTCTGCCAGTAATAACCTGGAGGATTTTTGCTTTTAGCTTTATCTACCCCACAAAATATAGACCTTTCTCACAGGACCTCAGACGATCTGTTAAATCATTATTGGAGTAAAGATGCTTCTTTTGTAGGCAGCTTTCTCAAATTCCAGTTATGTCAAAGTTAAAGAATGGCAGGCATAAACTAAATAATAAGCGATTACTCTTGATTTATAAAATTTATATAATCAATAAAGCACCCCCACAGATCCAGAGTAGGTTTTTTTTCCTCCTTTGGCATTTGTTTTTCTGCATTTCAAATGCTGAAATATGTCCACGTTATGAAATAGTTTATCATATATAGTTCTGTTGTCACTAACTGGTAACTACAGAGGAAAAATATATTTAAAATTCTTTTATTTGTAGTTTAGGCTGAGACATTTATAAATACATATAAAATGTATGTTCAGCTGTTCTTCCTGCACTTTAGAACCTTAAAATATTAGAACACATTGTATTTTATATATTTATAAACTATTATAGATATATTTACTTATTTTCCAGCAGCAAGAGGTTTGCCTAGGGCAGAGCATCAACGCATACAGAATCATAGAATGCTTGTGCTAAAAATTACCTTGAAGAGGTCTTAATCCAGGGGATGTAATTCATGACAGGCTTGTGGGTTCATAAACTCCTGAAATGTGTTGGTTTGTGTGTTAGTTTCCTATTGCCACTGTAACAAATTACTACAAACTTAGTGGCTCAAAACAATGCAAATTTACTATCTTATAGTTCTGTAACTATAAGAACAGTATCTATTTCTTACTGTTCTGACACAAGTCAGACACAGGTGTCGGTGGACTAAAGTCTAAGGGTCGTCAGGACTGTGTTCCTTATGTAGGCTCTTGAGGAGAATCCATTTCCTTGCCCTTTCCAGCTTCTAGAGGCTGCCTGCATTCCTTGTCTCATGACCCCCCTCCATCTTCAAATCTAGCGGTGACTAACTTCTCACACATCAGTCTGACACTCCTTGACACTCATCTTCTGTCGCCGCTTTGCCTTCTTTCTGACTCTGATTCCTCCTGGGACCCTCTTATAAGGACTCTTGTGGTTACATCCAGCTGACCCAACAATCTCCCATCTCAAGATCCTTAACTTGACCACATTTGCAAAGTTTCTTTTCCTATATAGAGTATAAAGAAACATTCACAAATTCCAGGGATTAGAAATGAGCATCCTTGGGGAGGCCGTTGTTTACTCTACCACAGTATGCAAACTCTGAGATATGTGAGCCTGTGTCTGTGTGTATGCACTGTTTTTCTGGATATTTCCTCAAAATAGCTTTCCCCAGAATGGCTTTTCAAAGGGGTCTGTGACTCAAAATGGTTTAATCACTCACTCCCACAATTTTATCACCCTCTCCTATCTCCTATAAGAGAACATTAAAGTCCCAGAGAGATTGACTTGTACAGGACCATGTGAATGATGAAAGATCATGTTTTCCTGACCCTCATTTGACCCTTCGTTACTATGGCCTATTGAAAACAAATCGACAGATTATAGTGGTGTACTACCTATTCCCTGCATAAGAAAGAGAACACCTGAGACTCCTGGGCAAGCTTGCAGCTAGACTGTGGCTCATAGAATCAGGGCCACTGGCTGTTGGGTAGCTTAGGTCCAAAGTTATGCCCTCGTGAGAGTGGACAAGTCACTTTTCTAAGAAGCACAGTGCCTTGAAGGTGATCCCTTATGTACGCAGGTACAGTGGAAGTGGAAAGAGGGGGTTCAGATGTGATGTGGCACCTGATTGCTGGAGCTCAGGATGTTTTAGTTATTCATTGACGAGTAGGAGGAGAATCCTCCTAACGCCTACAAGGCCCTGGGAGGTTGACAAGCTGCCTCCTGTAGCTGTATTCCAGCACAGTGCTATGAGTGCAGGGTCCGAGGGCAGACTTCCGGGCTGGATTCTGGTTCTATCACTTATAGGTATGTGACTTTTGGCAAATTGCTTGACTTCTCTGTATCTCAGCTACCTCATGAGTCACATGGAGGAACTATCTTATTGGGGTCACATAGGCCTGGATTCCACTTATGACCCATGATTTGCTAGTTATCTAATAAAATAATTAGATCAATGAGAAAGCATTTCATTTGTATAGGACTTTACAATACACAAAATTCCTTCACATTCTCTATGTTATTTAATGTCATTTCAGCAAGTCATTTTATAGTATGTGACTGTTTGCCACTTTGTGGCAAAGTGTAAAGAGTAAATGGGATAATTAATGTAAATTTGCTGGCATACAGGGAGCACTACATATTCTTTTTACTCCTCATACTATCCCACCACTACAGATGGGTGTAGACACCTGTCTGGACGACTGAGGGGCAGCAGAGGAAACGGTATTTGAAAGCCATTTCTTTCCAAAATTCTGGTGTACTGAGATTAGAGAAGTTAAATTGTACCTGGTAGTTAGTACAGAAAAATAATTCGGATTAAGAATAATGTAATTTGCTTCTCTGGAAATACCATCCATTGCTCCTTGGTCCAGGGGTCATGCTTACAGATTTGTGCCCTGCAGCTCAAGGAGCTATTTGTGTACCTGTCTACTCTGAGGATAGTCTGCCAGTATCTGTTCTTTAGTGACCAGTGCTGAATTTTGGTAGACTTATTTAGAAGCTAAAGTTTTATCTCTACACTTTTTATTCGAGGCAGCAAATAGCTACCTAGTCTTGCATTTGGAAGACCTTTAGTTGGCCATCGTATTTCAGAGTTTTAAGGTTAGTGTGATTTCTCTGTGTTACAAACAGAATGTAAGAAAACTCTCTGTAAAATCACATTGTTTTCTTTTATTACAATAAAAAAGGGAATTTTTTTAAAAATGGATTGCAGATTGAGAACTGAGAAAGGAGACAAAGAAGATGAGTACAATTCTGCAATTCAGCTTCAGAAAACATAAAGAACACTGAGTAAAACATATCTAAACTTTGGGATTGTATTTGTCTCCTGGAAAGGAGGCAACTTAGATTGTGGCAGAGGAGTAGGGGAGCTGACAAAGTTGAAGTGAAGAAATGAAAGTCTGTACATATGCCAAGCCACAGCATTTGAAGTAGTAGCCAAAAGCATTTGGTAGCAGAATAGAAGGTAGTATTAGCACATAATTGATTTTAATTATATGTTTTAAAATTATATAAATCCATTAAAAATAAAGGGGAGGAAATACATGTTCTTAATGGAAAAGTTTTGTCTGGCTATGGAACAAAAGAATACTCTGGATAAAAAAAAAGAAAGCCTGGGAATTTATTTAATTTGAAATGCATAATATACAGTGAAATCTCAAGGATGTGTACTACCCTTTAAATGTTCACCTAGAGGCAATAAAACACTTGGAAGCCATGTGGAGGAGCCAGAGGATACTTATGATCCTTTGCTAGAAAGCTATAGTGGAAGATCAAGATTAAATGGTTCAAAATATAAACCGTGGGAGCCAGCCTGGTAGCGTAGTGGGTAAGTTTGCCCACTCCGCTTCAGTGATCCAGGGTTTGTGGGTTTGGATCCCAGCTGCAGACCTACACACCACTCCTCAAGCCATGCTGTGGCAGGCATCCCACATCCGAAAAAATAGAGAAAGATGGGTGCAGGTGTTAGCTCAGGGCCAATCTTCCTCAGCAAAAAGAGGAAGATTGGGGGCCGGCCCATTGGCGTAGTGGTTAGCTTCCTGTGCTCCACCCAGGGTTCACCGGTTCGCATCCTGGGCGCTGACCGATGCACCATTCATCAAGCCATGCTGAGGTGGCATCCCACATAGAGCAACTAGAAGGATGCACAACTGTGGCATACAAATATCTACTGGTGCTTTGGGGAGAAAAAAGCAAAAAAAAGAGGAAGATTGGCAACAGATGTTAGCTCAGGGCCAATATTCCTCACCAAAATAAATTTAAAAAATAAATAAACCATGTATGTCATACTCTGAAAGAGTTTGATATAGAAAGGGCTTCCAGAATCTAGTGGAAAGAAAGTTTCCTGGTGTTAGTGTGTAAACAACTATTATCTTGTTTCTGATGATGTAATGTTTTGACTTCATACACTCTTTGATTTTGCTGTTAAATGAAAATATTATTGAAGAGTATTTACTGTGGTATATTCCCTGAAAACTAATAAAATAATTCTGAGCATGGTACAAAGTGGTGATTTAACTAGTATGTCCCAATACAGAGAAATTTCAAAAATTCTTAGATAAATATTTAGAGCTGGAAGAGATGGTAGAGAACAAAGTGGATGTGACCTTCCATATTTACACAGTTCACTTATATCAGAGCCAAACTAGGACCCTAGTTACTTTCCACATTTACTTCTATTTTTTCAAAGATTTCTCTTGTAATGTCAAACCAATATTTTATATAGAGTTAGGTGACAAAGTGAAATACCTTTCTTTGGCCATATGGAAAAGATCAGTACATTAACATTCTCTTAAAAGTGGAGTACCAGCAAATGTCTTGAAAGAAAGCTCAGAATCAAACTCAGTGATATTTTCTTTCCAATAGAAACAAACCGGGTCTACTACCATCCCAGAAAATTGTATATATTGGTGACCTGTATACCTATAAATGTAGACATAAAAACCTTACAAGATTTAGAAGGGATCTGATGAGAATTCATTTGGTTCAGTTCCTTGCCTTCCAGCAGGAAAGGTATCATTATCCCTATTTTATAGATGAAAACAGTTGAGTCCCAGAGAGACTAACTGACTTGCCCAATAAGTAATGGTGAGGGAGGGACAGGTCTCCTGTTCTAGCAAAGCACTACACTATGCATCTCCTATTGGTTAAAAAAAAGGGTTTCCTTAAAGTTCATTTTCTCTTTGTTTCTATTAAGTTTGAGGGATCCATAATTTCACACAAAATAGACTCTTCCTTCCATGATGTGTAAAAGTAGATTACCAAGTAATTGATTGCATTTTAGACAATCAAGTTCTCTGGTCTCCTTGAAAGTCAGCTTGACTATTGGCCGTTGGTCCATTTCCCACTAAGCAGCCATTGTTTTGGTTTAAAAAAGTAAATATAAGCCCTCATTTTGCTTATTTTGTCCAATGAACCAGTTGCTTAATACTACATATATCAGAAATAATCAAGATAAATTAGGAAATTGTCAAATATGAGAAGTACAAAGTCACACAGAGAAAAGTCAGGCAGGCATCCCCTTTTGGAGTTCTAGATAATGGATATACAAATATAGGGTGCAGTCTTGCTTCCCCAAATGGATTTTGAGGGCAATGGTACAATTTGATAATGAAAAGACATCTATGGTGTCTCTATGGTGGAGTCTAGAGGGGAAACTTTCTAGAATAAACTTTATATATTGTGGCTATAAAAAATGCTCCTAGTATGGAGGTGCTTGCTACAAATAACATTTATGATACTAGTGATGATACAATAATGCATCATCTTCCCCTGGTTATGGCAGGATGACTCAGACCTTTTTGCATGGGCTTCTCCTTTACATATTACCAGTTTAGAAAGGGCTTTGTACCCCGATTCCCAAAAGGTCAGATATTTAAGCTTGAAGAAAGAGGAGGAAGCAGTGAAAAGTTCCTGGATATTATATAGAGGTAGAAATAAAGAAAACCAGAAATTAGAGACAGGGAAAATAGAAGACATGGAATGCAAAGAGAAAGGGAAAAAGTAACATTTATTAGCACTTATTTTATGAAAGGCACTAAACCGAGCACGTTGGTTATGTTATCACGTTTAATCCTCACCACAGCTCTGTGAGGTAGCTACTATGTGCAGATAACAAAATGACACTGAAAAATATTGATTTTCACACAGGTAACAGAAACAAGATTCAAATTTTGATATGATTTCAAATTCCATATTGTTTTAATTAGACCAACCAATACAGGCATTACCAGACCATCAGTGAAATTTCAAAGAGAGATTGGCACAATTATCAGAAAAATTGATTTTGGAAATAGCATTTTGGATGGACTTATGTAAACAAGTATCAGAAGAGAGAGAGACAAAGATGAAGAGATTACACTGAAAGTCCATCATCACAAAAATAAAGTATCTGTTAAGCAACCTGAATTGTGAAAGATGGTATAATCAAGGTTTTAATTCAATACCTCCTGATCTGCTTTCCTCATTTTCCTCATCCACCTTGTCTCCAAGGAAACTATAGTGACCTTGCAAGTTATCACCCATGCAGGGAAGACTGGGTGCTGAAATCTCTCTCCAGTCCTGGCACGAAGGAATACGGATGTGTTTGATGTCTTCATTTCCAGGAATGAAGCCAAACAGTTTCTTTACGCGCTGCATGGTGAGGAGGCGGGAGTGAACCTCTGCAGCTTGTTCAAAGAGCTCCCTCTCGTTACGGAGGTGGTTGGTCCAGTAGTAATGCTGCAGAGAGGTGAGGGGAGAGCAGCACCTTGCCAAACAGCAGGAGACTAGGACAGCGATGGTTGCCAAGGTGATCAAAATCCAGCCCAGCATCTTCACATAATTATTTAAAGGAAAAACAGAAAACATCAATACACCAAATACTCAAGAAACAGCTATAGTAAGGATTCCTACAAAACTGAGAACTAAACTGTGGGTAAGAAATTTGTTTTTCTAGTCTTCAACATATTAACAAGGCGCTGGTCATTTGATATGGATACAGGTGTGGTGGAGGGTAGAGGCCCAACCATTTCAGCTTGGTTTTTGGATTACAAAGGATATTGACCAGGTAACTTGAGTGGATTCTAAGTACTGTCCTCGAAGTGGCAGATGCTATAACCCACCAATTACACTTGCATAAGGTGCATAAACTACATTCTTTGTTTTTAGCTCAACTTTATTTTTCAACCATCAGGTACGGGCTCAAGCATTCTTTAGGTGCTTAATAAATATTTGATAATGATGGTGATGAAAATGATGATATGATGGATAATAATGGTAGCTTCGTAAGGTGTCTTCAATGACGTGCCAAGTATTCATTGGTGTTTCTTCCTGAGTTGCTCTTTTCTTTTATTTTTTGTGACCAAAGAAGAAAGTCAATGAGCAGACTCTTATGTCCCTAAATGTATGGACCTTTATTATTTTCCTTTTCATTTCCCTCCTCCTTCAAATAGTCATTTGCTGACTAGTTTTATGATTTGTTTTTGAAATATACTTTGAAAGGAAAATGAACTAGATTTTATTTGCAACTATTTAGTGTCCACTTTTAAAGGCTGACATAAATGGCTGTTTTCTACTCTTAGAATTCTTTCTTTCCTTTTTTCAATATTTAGTGGTTGTTATATAAAGAGAGAGAGAGAAGTTCCACACATTTAGGGAAGCCAGCAGCAGGCAGCCACAGTCTGGGAGGTGAAGGTTTCTTCCACAGCTTGTGATTCACTGACGGGACTGGAATTACCAGTGTGTGCACAGTGGGATAGCTGTACTCTATGCAGGTTAAAACCTACAAAGTGATACTCATCATTATTTAACTTAATAGAGGCCAGCATGGAGGAAGAAAGCCATCTCAGATGCCCATTAATTCATCAACCATCATTTATTGAGCCCCAGGTTGACCTCCCACCATGTGCTGTACGTGGTGCTTGGTTATGGGGACTTAGATGTGAATAATTTAAGATACACTCATCTTTCCATAGTCTTTAAGCCTAAAGAGGAGACAAAATAGCAAGCCAAGAAATATGGTAAAATGTGACAGTTTTTGATATGAGTGAACACAGGGCCCGAGGAAGCACAATGGGAGAGAAATGATCTCACTTAAAGGAGAGGAGTGTCAGGGAACACTTCCCAAAGGAGGTGATGCTCAGACTTAAATTATTAAAGAGGAGTTCACCAGATGCAAGAAGTTGAAGAGACTTATAATAAGGGAAGAAGACAGAAAAATAAGAGTGTGAAGAGTTGGGAGAACCTCAAGAAGTTTGGATTCACAGGGTCTTCATAGGAATCATGTGGAAAAGTGGTCAGGGGCCAGATACTGAAGCACCTTGTATGTAGTGTTTAGAATTTGTATTTATGCTTAGGCTGGTAGAAATCATTGAAGGACTTTATATGGGGGAGGGAGGTGTTCACCATCCAATTTGCATTTAGAAAGATAATTTTGGCATGGGTGTAGAAGGTAGATTAAAATGGGGTGAAACTAGTCAGGAAGATATTTTAGAATGAGGCATGGGCAGAGAAGGGATTTAAACTTAATATGGTCTTGTGGTCAACTCAGAATAATGCTACTGAAAGACAATATATATTCCTCAAATGAGAGTGAAGTTTGAAATAGTTGCAAAAGGCAACCTGGTGAAATGGGAACAGCATGATCTTCAGATATCTCAGTCATCCATTTGTTAGCTCTATGAACTTATGAAAGTTACATAAACTCTTTGAGTTTTCATTTTCTCATCTGTAAAATGGGGTTGATTATACCTGTCTCTTAAGATTACAACGATTAGAGTTGATAGAAAATATTTATACAGTATGTGATAAACATTTCAATAAATACTAGTTTTGTTGTCACTAAACCAAAATACCCACTGGCTGATGGTATTCAGAACAGTAAAAATAAGTGCAGTAGGTTCAGGCCTTCCCCTGACTTCACCCGACCCCCTCACACAAACCTGCCTAAGGACACTAAATTTAGAAACATTATTGGAGTTTACTTTTAATGATAACTAAGCTTCCTCTAGTTTTAGATGAGATTTTCACATGTAAGACTGCATGTTTAAGAACATATATATGCAGAAAGATGAAATTTAGTAATACAGTGATAATAATTTTAATAACAATATCTAAAATTCCTTGTTTTCAATATAGGTTCTGGACACTGTCCTCAGCACTTTAGATGTATTAGCTCATTTATTACTCACTCCAACCCTATATGGTAGATCCTATTACTATCCCCATGTTACAGCTGAGAAAACTGAAGCATGGATAAGTTATATAACTTGTTTAAGGTTTTACAGTTTAATAACTAGCAAAGCAAGATTCACATCCAGGCCTGCTGACTCCAAAGCCCCACGTCCTAACTATATTTATATAGCCATTC
Organism: Tapirus indicus; assembly: GCA_031878705.1. NCBI lineage: Eukaryota > Metazoa > Chordata > Mammalia > Perissodactyla > Tapiridae > Tapirus > Tapirus indicus. The sequence continues at coordinate 37,894,714 of CM062933.1, read as the reverse complement.
TGTAGAAATCACTTTGATGACTGGCATCTAGTTTGTGTTCCATATTTAGACAATATGAGAAGCAGCAGGAATGTGAAAGGTTTCCAGTGACTGTAGTTAATATGGGAGAGCATAGCAGAAAAAAAAAAATCAAGAACTTACTTGTGACTGGTATCTGTGCAGAAGAGCTACCTCATCTCTTGCCAGGATCACGTCAGATGGAGCTGATTTGCAACATGGAAACCCAGCTAGGATCTCTTCCCTTTTGCTGGCACTGACGTTGTCAAACACTGGGTAATGGTCCACAGAGGCGAATTCACTGGCCGCACATTCATAGTAGGTGCCTGTCAGCAGGGTCACCGCCAGCCACGTTAATGGAGCGACCAGCGCCCTCCCGGTGATGCTGAAGAACCTAAGACAAGCCAGCTTGCGCTCCAGGGGGCTGATTCGCCGATGCGGAGGGGTGCAGCTGCAGCAGTATTCACTGGAAATTGTCCACATCTGGCTTCTCAGAGCATAGCCAGCAACGAGAAGGATCAAGGCAGGAATGACCAGAAAAGCAGTACCATAATAGAAATTTTTCCCAACCTGACAGGGACATCTGAATGTGAAAGAGGAGAACAGTTGTTGCCCACCAATAGTCAAAGCAGCGATTAAAGAATTGATAAATGTTCCACTCCTCTGCAGAGAAGATACAATACTGTTGAGAGTTGGGCTCATCGTTAGGAAGCTCTTACACAAATCAGCCTGTAGCCCTTCTGACCATTAGACTCCACCAGCTCTAACCATTTTATGAGATCTTACTGGTTTAACTGGTTGTGTCAAGCTACCTAACATCCTTACATGTTTAAAGGATTCTAGCATCTTTCCTTGTGTACTTTGTGAATCCTGAGCTAATAAATGCACTTCAGATTACTGCTGGAAGAAATCGAAGGAGAGATTCATCTGGTACGAGTGAAGGGGGAAACTTCTTCATTGTGTCTTCCCGCTAAAAAGAGGATGGCCTGTTTGCAAAGCCAACTCCTGCCATCTTTTCATGCGCTGCTTTGTGTGACACAAAATGCCCACCACCAGCAAATGGAGCATTGGAAGCAAAACAGAGAACATTCTCACCTTTGTATAGACCAGGATTTGATTACCATAAAATTATGACTAAAGAATAATGGAAATTATTAAATACTAGAGGGGTCCAAAATTTAGGGCTGTCTGGAGTGTTTATAACCTAAGAGTTCTGCCAGAAGATCCCACAAGCTTTCCCAAAGGAGAAAAACAAGGCTTGGGTACCCCAAAGCCAAACCACAACAAAAACATTGTAGCATTGTGTAAAACTCTGTGTGTATTGATAGACTCTAATATAATGTGTTGCTTTATAAGTTGCAAATTTGTTTTGTTGGTATCTTTTTGTTCTATGAAAATGTGATATTTGGGTATTAATAAAGTTATGTATCTATAAACAAGGGATAAAATGCTCAACTATGTAAGGTGTTTTCTATATTTAATCAGCAAATATTTATTGTCAAACTTTTCTATAAAAGGCACTGAACTAGGCTTGGTTGAGCTTATAAAAAGTGAGTGAGATATAAATATCTCTTCTCAAATAAACTCTCAACTAGATGTGGTTAAATACATAATTAGTAAATTGGAACATAATGCTGAGGAATTCACTCAAAGCACAGTACAAAAAGACAAAGAAATAAAATACTATACCTTAAAAACCAATTAAAGGAAATAGAGGACTGACTTAGCAACTCCATGATCTGTCTAATAGGAGTTCCAGAAGAAAAAAACGAAGGGATAGGCAGAGAAGCAATATTGGAAAAGAAATAATTGAGAATTTTGCACAATCAAAGACATTTCTCACATCAGAAGAGTGTTAGATGTTCTGAGCAGTGTAAATAAAGATAAATCCATATATAGACACATCATAGAAAAACTGGAAAGTGCGAAAAATAAGAGATATTCTTAAAAGCCACTGGAAAGAAGAGATACATAACCTACAAAAGTATGACAATAGACTGACAGGAGATTTCTCATTAGTGACAATAGAAACCAGAAGACAATATCTTCCAAATGCTTAGTATCAGCTAAACTATCACTCAACACGGCAAAATTAAGATAAAGACTAAAGAAATTTACCACCCACAGAACCTCATTAAGAGGATTATTAAAGGATATGTTTCAACAAGGAGTAAAATGAATTCTGAGGAAAGACATGGGAGCAAAAAATAATAAGTACAAATATGATATTTTAAAAGTTCCTTTAATTGTTAGCTGTAGAAATAACTACTTTTTATTTTAAAATATACAACTAAGGCAATGCATGCTTATAATAAGATGTCACTACTAAAATAGTTAAAACTAAAAGAGACTGACTATACCAAATGTTGGTGATGATTCCAGACTATCTTGAACTCTCATGCACCAATGGTGGGAAAATAAAATGGAACAACCCTATTAGAAAATTGTCAGTTTCTTTAAAAGTTAGCTACACACCCACCATGTAGCAGTCATTTATCTTGTAGTTATTTACTCAAGAGAAATGAAAGCACATGTCCACATGAAAATTTGTACGTGGATGTCCATAGCAGTTTTATTTACAATAGCTGCAAACTGGAAACAACACAAATATCCATCAGCATGCGAGTGGATCAACAAATTGTTATAAAGCCATATAATGGAATACTGCTCAATAAGATAAAAGGAATAAACTATTGATATATACAATAGCAAAGGAGGAATTCAAAATGATTTTCTGAATCAAAGCATTCAAGCAAAGGAGTTCATAACATATGACTCTATTTATATAAAATTCTAAAAAATGTAAATTAATCTGCACCGACAGAAAACAGACCAGTGCTTGCCTAGGGAGTGGGGAGGAAGAATAAGAAGAAAGAGATCACCAAGGAGCGTGAGAAAACTTTTGGGGGTTTTATCAATATGTGCCCATGGGATTTTAATTTATGGAGGTGACTGAGTGATGACATAGAGAGGCCAACTTCATTGAAAGAATTTATTCCTTTCATTTACTCAGAGAGGGGGGCATACCAGGCCACACAGGGCCACATGAGGAAGCACCAGGTTTGGTCAGGAGGCAGAAAGGAGGAAGGGAAAGCCTAGGCCAGAGGTTTTATTGGGGTTTCCATGGGAAAGGCAAGGCAGGCAGGGGAAACAGCTTAGGCCAGGCTAACTTAAATAATTTTGGTGCACTTTGGAGATAGGGGCTGTCACTACTCATCTAGTGCCTGGTCCTGGGTTGATCTAGAGCAAGGGAAATACTGGCTTGGTCTATGAGAGTTAGACAAGAAGGTGGTTCAGAGTATGGGCCCTGGGTCACACGGGAGATAAAACTACTTTGGCTGTTAGTGTAGTCCTGTAATTAATGGATGCCAAATAGACAAGGAATCTAAGATAATACAGTTAAAACAGGGGTGATGGAAATGTTAATTATATTGATTGATTTGATGGCTTCGAGCTGTATACATATGTCAAAATTCATCAAATTGTTTATCAATTGTATCTCAACAAAGCAGTAAAATTTTTAGGGGCCGGCCCAGCGGTGCAGTGGTTTAGTTCATGCTTTGGCAGCCAGGGGTTCACGGGTTCGGATCCCCATTGCCTGCCAATGCACTGCTTATCAGCCATGCTGTGGCAGCATCCCAGGCGTCCCATATAGAGTGGAGGAAGATGGGCACGGATGGTGGCCCAGGGCTAGTCTTCCTCAGCAAAAAAGAGAAGGATTGGCAATGGATGTTAGCTTAGGGCTGGTCTTCCTCACACACAAGAAAAGCAGTAAAATTTTTAAGTATAATTATTAAACAATAGAAATACAGAGTATACATTATTCAAAAGAAGAGGAAATAAAAAGGGAATATTTACAGGAAAAGACATAGTAAACAAAGAGAAAAAGATAATAAAAAGGAAACACAAAATAATGGCAGAAATGAGACCAAACACATTAATAATGACACAAAAAATTTTAAATAGCTTACAATTACTGAGTGCTTACTACATGCGAGGCACTGTTCTAAAAACTTTATCTTATTTAATCCCCACAATAACCCTATGATGAGATACTAATATTATCCTCAACTTTTTTACAGATGAGAAAACCGAGGTGTGATGAGATTAAGCAAAGTGTACAGGATCACACAGAGGTGAGTGGAAGAGCCAGGATTAGGACCCAGGTGGTCTGGCACGAGCCCTTAACCACCACACCAAAGCTGGAGTAAACTCACCTACAGGGAGATTAAAAAATAGAATCATGCTGCTTACAAGTGACACACCTAAAACTAGATGACACACAAAGTTTGAAAAAAAAAAAGGAATTGAAATATATATCACTGGGAATAATAATATTAATATATTTGGCAAAACTGAACTAATGGCAAGAAGTGTCAAAAGGGCTAATTTTGAACACTCCATCATAATAAAAGGAACAATCCATTATGAAGATATAACAATTTTCAACTTGTATGTCTGTGATTGCATAACTTTGAAATATATAAAGCAAAAACTGATCAAATTATAAGAATTCTTATAATCATAGAGATTTTAAACATATCTTTATTAGAAATGATTGATCAAATAAACATTAGGATATAAAAGATGTGAAGAACAAAATTAGCAGCTTTGTCTAAGATATATAGTATTCCATACCCCATAATAAACATGTTTTTAAGTTCCCCGTAAATCATTTGCCAAAACATATTGATCAAGTACAAGATGATAGAGGAAATTTCAGTAATTAATGTCCACTAACAAGGAAACAGCAAAACTGGTTTTCCTGATAATGGTGTCATTGAACATAGGCACTAATGGAAACATCCTAAATATTATAGAATTCCATTCAATATATTCACCTACAAGAATAATCTATAGTAATTAGTGTTTCTATAGTGCATTATAATGTGTTTTATAGCATACATTATCTCTTTGATACTCACAATTATCCTGTGAGGTGGGTATTATTATTGCCATTTTGCAGATGGGGAAACTGAGCCATAGAGCAATAAAATGGCTTGCCTGAGGTCACACAGCCAGTAAATGGTACAACTGTGGCCTAGCCTGAACCTTCCAAATCCTCCTAGGCTCTTTCAACTACACCACACTCTTCTTCAAAATAGCCAATAGCCTGTCACTTTTTAGCAAGAATTTTCCAGAACTAATTCCAGGGCTCACTGACTCAAGCTGTAAGAAGTAAGAAACTACTTTCTTAAATCAAGTTTTATGCTTCTATTCCTGGAACAGTTTTGATCCTCCACACCCTGCAGTTGTCAAGATGAGAGGGGTTCTTATTTTAACTTTATCTGTACTTCTGCATAAAGAGAGCTTTCAAGAGCTGACGTCTCAGGGACTATCAGAGGAAAGCCAAGCCCTTGCTTTCTCTGCCAGAATCATTATACATTATTAAACTGTAGAACACTCACTTTGAGCAACAGTTTTATGAGAAAATATCAGCACCCAAATTCTATCATTCCTTAAAATTGCTGCTTATGAAAAAAAAAGGTAACATATATTTGAATTTTGTAAACATACAAAATGGGGGTCTGTGATACCCATTATTTGGAGGATAATGTGATAGCCTCTAGAATTGTTGATTAGGTTTGAACCCAAGAGTTAGTGCTTATAGTTTGCTGATCCTGTCTAGAATTCACACAATCAATATGAAGACTGAATAATGCGAACCTTTAGATGTATCTTGGACTGTGACGGTTTCTGTTTGTGATTTTAAAACAATGCCTTGGCACGAGAACAAAACACCACTCTTATATTCCCATGGGCTAAAGAATTTTCAGTAGCTGGTGCTTCTGGTCTGACTTCCCACTATCAGCCTTTGTGCCTCTAGATCACAACTCATCCCCATAAGTGAAGCAGGATGTGATCGGGAGGCAAGGTACGAGGCTATAAGACGGTGCTGTTTATGATTGTTTTCCTCTTCCTCAGCAAAGAGCAAAAGCAGTAGAGTGCAGAAGTAGCACTCGTGTCTCAGCAGGCAGGAACTTGAGAAAACCAAAGGACAAGACTGATACATCTTTAAGGTAAAAGCCAAAGAAAATAAATCGAAGACCACTTCATCTATCCAGCGCTATGTCTCGCCCTGCACACAGAAGACCAGAATACCATAAAATAGTAAGATCTTTTTATAAACATTTTCTCAAAGAGATTTTCTTTTCTACTTCAGAGAAAATGTTTTCTTGAGTGATTTCTCATTTATTTTGAAAGATGACGCTGTAAGTAGATTTTTTTAGTGGAGCAAGGGAGTCTTTAGTGGAGTGAATCATAAAGGACACCTCTGGGAATAGTTTCAATGATCTCTTACGCGCTGTAACAGAATAATCAATTCTTTATACATATTTTAGGGTCTTCTTTTCTGGCTAATCTATAAAAGTGTCAAATTTTTCTTTTGTCTCTGACAGAAAACGTGAAAAGATTAAGCAAAGCTTTGTATTTCATACTTGTAATTCTTTGTATTTCATACTTCATGAAATAGGAAATGAATTTATATAAAATAGTTGATTATGTGTTAAATTGAATAGGAATAGATCAAAAAACTCGATATTAAAAGATTATCTTTAAAAATATTTTTCTTGTCTTAAATGTGTTTACTATTGTAATTTGATATACACTATTATCTTTTCTATATATTCCAAATTCAGAGTTACTTTAAAAACTTAATTATTTGCAGATTAGATTTGGGTAAATATTCTTCTTTAATCCTCTCATTATAGTTTTAGGCATTCAGAAGTTACAGATGTGAAAACTCATCATTAAGTTTACAGCTCCTTTAGTTATTTCAGGAGACTGATGGGCATTAGATAAAATTAAGTTAATTTCAGCCATAGGTATAGAATTATATGACTAACTGGCACACCTCAGTTGGGAATGCCTGCAGATGCCCCCTCTGACATTCTGGGATCTTGATTTATTTTTATGTGGGGCTCTCAAATGCTAAAAAATATTGTACATAGTTCATTATGGACCTATATCACTTGATTTATATACCAGTTAAAGCACATTTTTACCTTGATATATCCAGACCTTCTTGAATTAATTAATGGTGTGCTATTTTTCATATATGAAAATGACTGCTTTTTATTGTTTTATAAACTGTGAAGATAAACTTATGTTGACATTTCCTGTGATCAATGGCATGGATTTGAGACCCTGCTGGACATGTAGTTTAAGGTAAATCCTTTGGCCATGAAGCAGAATGAAGAAAACCGGCCTTTATGGGAACTCCACTTGAAACTCAGCTGAAAGTAAAATGTAGTTAGTACCCACCCATCAGAATGAGAGAAAGAGAGAAGACAATGCCATGATTTCAGTTTGGTCTCCGTTATAAATTGGCACAATGCTGAGGCTATGGCATGTAGGTAGGGTGCAATTTTACTCCTTTTCTCTTTTTCAAATCCTTTTGTTTTACTGCTAGTGGCAACAATCACATCATCATTCTCTCCCCTCTTCTCTCTCTTTCTCTGTCTCCTTCATCTTTGCTTATTTTTATGCTGTAGATACTTCATGTATAATTTACAGACATTTCTTATGATTTATGATTAAGTTCTTGAAAGATTTAAATAAGACCAGAATTATTTTCTATATATTTTTCCTATTTTGTATATATTAGTGTCCTTAATGTAATGTCAATTAATGTATATAATATATATCTACACACATTTATAATATTTTGATTTTATATTTTTCAACATAAATTATGTTAATGCATGCCATATACTATTTAGATTCTATCCATTTAAAACTTTTCTTGTTATAATAAATATTCTACCTGATTAAAGAAATATATTTGTTATGATATAAGCCCATTTATAAGGGAGTGAACCCTGGTGGTAATGGGCCAATTTTGGAAGTATTTGGATCAAAACTATATAACATGTTATAGAAGCCACTTTGTTGAATAAACAATTTCATTGGTTTGTCGAGCCATTTCTGCCCATGCTTTAAAAAAAAACAAAACTGAATATATGTTATCATCAAGCCTTATCTTCTCCTCCATGTTAGGCTACCCAAGATACCTGGGCCTAGAGATAAGAACACCTCTTCTAACATGGAATCCATGTTTGACCTCTCACGAAAATACAAGATTATGCACAAAATAACACTTTTTCAACAGTGGTTCCCTTCCTACCTCCCTCTCCCACCCACCTCTACTCCAGACACTGCCTTCTTTTGTGCACCTCAGAGATAATTGCTGTCAGAGTGCAGCCTGCTGTCTCAGGCTCTATCGCGGCTCTGCCAATTGCTGGCTAGTTGGGCACGTCACTCATTCCTCCTGAGGCCTCATCCCCTCCTCTGTAGGACCGAGAGCATTGGAATAAATTATCTCCCATATCCTCCTCCCTTACTTAGATAGTATTCAATAGCAGAAGCAAAACAGAGAGACTTTTTAAGACAGATTGATTAAGCTTTGCGTTTTCTATTTCATATATTTTCACCCTATCTATGTTAAACCAAACTTAAATTATTCTTGCTTTTAGTTTTCATTTTTAATTCACTCTGAAAATAGGACATATTTTGGAGATCCATAAGGAAAGTGCAAATTCTCCTTTTTTCTCAAAGTATAAAGAAAAAAAAACACCCACAAATTTGCTGCTATAGTTGGATTCATCCTGATGGTCTCCTTGGCAGACCTGGAATCCATTAGGGATTGTGCAGGATCACGAGAAGTCTCACCCAATTGTTTCTTTCAACTGAAAACGTGGCCAGCATATACCAAAGGCCATTCTAGAACATTAGAAATTTATACTAGCAATTAGTATCCTTTTAAAAACTTTCTCCATGAGACTATATTCCAAGTTATATAATGTAAGCAAATGCATAGAAAGATGTTCTCATGTTAAGAAATTTATTTTATTTCACAGCTCTCTCTCCCTCCACCAAGTAATGTAACCAAATATGGGCACAATTTATTCTCAAAAGTGAAAATTGTGGCAATAATTAGTAGGAGGGTGGAAAAAATGAACAGATGATCTCGAAATCTGCTTCCAACCAGGAAATTTTGTAAAAAAAGAAATAGAGTAACATGCAGTTTGTAACTTTGCCTATAAAATAAAACCACCATTTTTTTTCTCCAGAACAAAGATCTCTTTGTCCTCACCTATGGCGCTCTGGTTGCCCAACTGTGTAAGGACTACGAAAAAGATGAAGACGTGAATAAATATTTAGATAAGATGTAAGTAGAAGTCTCTCATTCCTGTGGAACGTACATTGTTTCTTAACATCTTCTGCATTTTGTCCACCTCTGATGATGTTTTTGCTCCATTCACCAGCTTTTCTTCTATTTCAGTGAATCACATCTTAAAACTGAACATAATTTCTGACAACTTCCATTTGGGTTGTCATAAAGTATAAAGAAGGAACTTCTTTTTCATGAACATCAAGCATGAAACATTTTCTTGTTAGTTCGAAATCATTTCTTTGCTAGTCACTTATAAGCAAAGGATGTGGTAAAACTGAAATTGTTTTTTAACAATATGATGGATTATCAAATTTGGTTCTTTTCAGAAGTCTTGTGTTCTGACACAAGTCCTTCCAATATAAATGTATGCTTACATAAGCATAGATCATTTATGAAAGGAAATGCAAAAAACCACTAATGGTAGTTGTCTGAGAGAACTGGGAGGCTGGGAATTATGGGTAGAAGAGAGTATTCTCATGTAGTGTTTTTATTGTTTGAATGATTTTACCGTTACTACACTTCACTTGAAAATGTATTAAATAAAGACACCTACTCCTTCCTTTTAAAATAAAATCCATTCTCCTTGTCTTTATTCATGGAGTTTCTTTCTGCACAAATTCAGCCTTTAATTTTCTCAGAATAATTATATGATCATCAGATTATTTTATGATAAATACCTGTCAACATATTTTGAGCCTCTTAATTGTGGATCCTGAAAAGGACTCTAACAGGGCAATGACTGGAAAACCTGTACTAGTTAGAAGACTTAGTTAAACAGAATGCAGGGGAAATTGAGCATTTTAGAGCCTTTTAAAAGGGTTCATTGTATTTTCAGTTGGAATACAGAAAAAAAGACAAAGGAGAATTTGAAAGATTTTTTTTGAACCCTTGGTATCCTCCCTTTATGTATGGTTATCCTTTTTCTATTGCAAAGTTCTTTTTCACTGTCCTGTGTTTATTTTGGTCTACATACTTTTCTTTTTTGTGTGTATTTCTTCTTAATCAGTCAGGAGCACTTCCTCAGCTAAACTGTCTGTAACGATGGGAGCTGCTTAAACTATTTTACACTTAGGTCTTACTTAAACATGTAATACAGCATTTCCAGATGTTACATCATTTTATTTAGCTTATGTTAATCTGCATTGTTTTATGAAACAGCTGTAGAAAATGAAGAAATATTTATTTGACTAAAAAAATACCTGATTAGCTACTTGATGCACATTTTAACAAATATGAGTCAAACACTAGAGAATACATTTTGAGAGGCTGCAGAAAGGCCTGGTCTTAAGAAAAACAATAATTCACATTTGGATTTCTTTAATAGCTTCTGCTGAGAGCATCTTACATTTTTAATTTGATATATAAAGTATCTACTTTGCAGAAACATACCCTTTGACCAAAGCAAGATATATATATGTATATATATGCTGCACTTACCATAATGTCCTGGCTTCCCATCACTGCTCCCAGTGGCCAAGCCTGTGGGTATGCACAAAAATTAGAAAACACTGGAAACATTTTTAAATCTTGGTACAACTATTTCTGTAAGGCATATGTTCTGTTCTTTAAAAGTCTTTTCAGTGTGAACTTCCTGGCTAGAATCACAAAACATTTTTCTCAAAAGGCAAATAAGCTAAATTGAATATTTCTATTTATTCAGAAATATAAATAGAATATCTCGTAGATTTACTGAATTGATGAGCACTCTGACATCAAATCCATCTCCCCCCAACCACCCAGTCATCAAATATCTCCCCCCTTTTTAGACCTTATGGAGCACATATTGCCTTTACAAACTGTGGTGTCTTTATCTCGTTGAGAATTCTGTTGCTCCATTCAAACCATTTCACTTGTCTGTGTACATCTGGCTGAGAAATTAAAAGACCAATTTTGTGCCAGTGATTTGGCAAAAGCAGTCATTCATTTTTATTTCCACCGTTAATGTCATATTTTCTCAGCTAGATTGAAAGTTCTTAGATCTATCTTGTTGAAGGCATCTGCTCAGCCATCTTAGCCATAAACTCAGTTGTATTATCACATCTCAGTAAAATGCTTTCAGAATTGTACTTCAGGTACTTCTCCAGCTATTCGCTGTGACGTGGAGCTAACAGGTAATACAAATACCTTCCCCCACGTCCCACAGATTCAGTTTACCTGCTATGAAAAATAAATTTTCTGAATTTGGCTTTTTTTCTTTTCACTAAACTTCAGAGTTCTAACTGCTGACACCTGCACTGGTAACAAAAATTGATTTCTCTATACACTTCTCCCACTCCTTCCAGAGCCCATCACAGACATGCCTGCCCTCCTACCACGATGACTATGCTAAGAGAAGAATGAGCATCCAGGTACCACAGCTCTAGCCGACAAGAAGCTAGCTAGACCCTCATTCTGTTTCTGTCAACAGCTAATGATGAGAGAGTTAGTTGCCAATGAGAAACATTAGGCAACACACAAAACTTCTTTAACTTTAATGTACACTATCAAATTTGGGCTAGCCTTGACTCCTCAGACTCTTTTGCTTGTAGGATGGATTGCAAGTAGTCCTGGATGCGTTGCTCCCTGCTTCTGTGATCTGTGGGACAAATAAGGAGCCCACCGCCAAATAGCCATTTGACTCGTCAAGTTTGGTTTACTTTGTTATCCACTTGTGCAAATGACAATTAGATGAATCCATTCTTAAACATTGATAGACTTCACTAATTACTCAAATATTATTTTCAGACCACACTCTTTCCTTCATCCACAGGGGATATGGCATTGGAACGCGGCTGGTGGAAGACTTTTTGGCTCGATCTTGTGTGAGAAGATGCCATAGTTATTCAGAAATTATAGACATAATTGCCCAGGTAAATGCATTTTTAGCTCTGTTAATATGTTTTGAAAATCTTTGATTCATCCTGAGTTTGGTGGTTTTCTGCTCTGATTGAACCAGGTTCCATCTGTATTCGTTTTTAGGTGCTAAGAGAGAGGATTCTGATCAAAAAGCATTTTATTTCAGCACAGAGATAAAGCTATTGTGAACAGAGATAAATGTTTTCAGGCTTTTAAGCATCTATTGATTGTTATGACCACGTGGTGTGTGGGGAGTGTATGTCCCACACAGGCAAAAATGTTTTGAGAAGATAAAGAGGGGCATGTAATAGAACAAGCTTATAACATGCATGCCCCAAACCAATTTCTTTATATAATCATTTTCAGCACATGGTAGGAGGTAGTCTTTGGCTGTCTCAGAGAATATTGTAGCCATTTCATTCCCAGAGCAATGTTTTCCCAGGAGAAAAATAAAGCTTCCTGCAAATATATGCGCTCTTAGAACTTTCACAGCCCTAATATATGAGAGACGACTTGGCATCATCCAGAACTAGCTCAAATTTCTTAGATGTAAAATGAGTTTGGGAAATGCATCCTTAGCCAAAATTTCTTTAATCTGCTAGGATATCAGATTAAATCAGGCCTATGGTTATTAACCTAGTGTTGTTTATTTGTGGGAGATCTAGAAAGTATGCATGGATATAAGATATTTATGGAGGTATGCTACCTCCAACTTCTCACAATTGACCAATTAGGTCAGTCTCATTCTTCCTTCCTGATCCTCAATATTATTATACATTGCTATACTGACTCTTCACATGAGTGGCAGTAGTAGTTCTACTTAGTTCTTTGTGTTTCTAAGTGCAGTTTTACACATGTTTTTGGGCTTTCATCCTTACAGTATCTCTGCGAAGTAGGCAGAGTAGGAGTTATTATCCCCATTTTCCAGATAAGAAAACTGAGTCCCAGAAAGAATAAATTGAATACTAGTATATGTGAAGAAATATTTTGTACATTCAAGAAGACAGTCCAAATGAAAGATTTTCCCACTTATTGTCATTATTACTTTCATTATATCATGGCTAGTGAATCATGTGGTTAAAATTGAAATCCAGGTCTTCCATTCCTAGTGTAGTGAGTTTAGCACACCACTAAACAGGTTAAAAAAATTCCTTTTCCATATTTGCAGAATATAACTAAGATTCTGAAGCACTACCTTGAAAAATGGGATAATTTTTCACGAAATCAATTCTATAGGCAATACTATAAGAATACTAGCTGTTTTAATAGAAAGTAAATATTTAAAATATCTAAATGTGAATGGTTGTGTTTTTTGTGTAAAAAAATACCATTGGGATTTTGATGGGAATTGTATTGAATCAGTAGATTGCTTTGGGTAGTACGGACATTTTGACATATTAAGTCTTCCAATCCTTGAACACAGGATATCATTCCATTTTTTTGTGTCTTATTTAATTTCTTTCATCAATGTTTTGTAGTTTTCAGTATACAAGACTTTCACCTCCTTAGTTAAGTTTATTCCTAGGTATTTTACCCTTTTTTGGTGCTATTGTAAAGGAATTGTTTTCTTAATTTCTTTTTTAGATAGATATTGTTGTTACTGTACAGAAACACAATTTTTGTGTGTTGATTTTGTATCCTGCAACTTTACTGAAAACACCTATTAGTTCTAAACAATTTTTTGTGGAGTCTTTAGGGTTTTCTACATATAAAATCGTATTATCTGCAAAAAGAGATAATTTTACTTCTTCCCTTCCAATTTGGATGCCTTTTATTTCTTTTTCTTGCCTAATTGCTCTGGCTAGGACTTCCAGTACTATGTTGAGTAGAAATGGTGAGAATAGGTATCCTTACCTTGTTCCTGACCTTAGAGGAAAAACTTTCAATTTTTCACCATTGAATATGACAATGGGGAAAGGATAGTCTCTTCAACAAATGATGCTGAGAAAACTGGATATCCACATGCAAAAGAATGGAATTGGATCCTTATCTTACACCATACACAAAATCAACTCAAAATGGATCAAAAACTTAAATATAAGACCCCAAACTATAAAACTCCTAGAACAAAACATAGGGGGAAAGTTTCATGACATTGGTCTTGACAGTGATTCCATGGATATGACACCAAAAGCACAGGCAACAACAAAAAAATATGCAAGTGAGATTACATTCAACTAAAAAGCTTCTACATGGTAAACAATCAACAGAGTAAAAAGGCAACCTATGGAATGGGAGAAAATATTTGCAAACCATATATCTGATAAGAGGTTAATCTCCAAAATATATAAGGAACTCCGATAACTCATTAAAAAAACAACTAACTAATAACATGATTAAGAAATAGGCTAAGGACTTGAATAGATATTTCTGCAAAGAAGACTTACAAATGGCCAACAGGTATATTAAAAAATGATCAGTCACTAATCATGAGGGAAATGAAAATCAAAACCACAATAAGATATCATCTCACACCTGTCAAGATTTCTATTATAAAAAAACAAGTGTTGGTGAGGATATGGAGAAATTGGAACCCTTGTATACTGTTGGTGGGAATGTAAAATGGTGCAACCACCATGGAAAACAGTATAGAAGTTTCTCAAAAAATTAAAAATAGAATTACCATATGATCTACCAATCCCACTTCTGGGTATTTATCCAAAAGAATTAAAATCAAGATCTCAAACAGATATTAGCACTCCAACATTCATTGCAGCATTTTCACAATAGCCAAAATGTGGAAACAACCTAAAGTCTATCAATAGATGAATGGCTAAAGAAAATGTGGTATATACATGGCATACTATCTAGTCTTTAAAAAGAAAGAAATTCTGCAATATGAAACAACATGGTTGAAGCCAGTCACAGAAGGACAAATACTGCATGATTCCACTTACATGAGGTATCTAAAATAGTCAAATTCATGGAATCCAAGAGTGGAATGATGGTTACCAGGGGCTGGGGGAGGGGGAAATGGGGAGTTACTAATGAATGGACATACAGTTTCAATCAAGCAAGATCAAGGAGCTCTAGAGGTCTGTTGTGCAACATTGTACCTATAGTCAACAATAATGTACTGTACACTTAAAAATTTGTTAAGAGGGGAGCCAGCCTGGTGGCTTAATGGTTAAGTTTGCGCACTCCCCTTCTGGCAGCCCTAGGTTGGCGGGTTCAGATCCCGGGAACGGACCAACACACTGCTTGTCAAGCCATGCTGTGGCGGCCTTCCGGATAAGGTAGAGGAAGATGGGCATGGATGTTAGCCCAGGGACAATCTTCCTCAACAAAAAGAGGAGGATCGGCAATGGATGTCAGCTCAGGGCTGATCTTCCTCATACACACACACACAAATTTGTTAAGAGGGTAGATCTCATGTTAAGTGTTCTTATCACAATAAAAAAAAAAAAGCTGAAAAGAAACAGGTCTATTTGATGTAAAACTAAAAACGTGCATAACATCCATTTTCCAAATACCTCTTCTCTAAACTTTTCATGTCCTTTTGACTTTCGGATGTTGTGTAAGTTCTTGTCTGCTCCTCCCGTCCTCAGTGCACTGGGAAAGATCCACTTCCACTGCTACGCAAGATTCCTTCTTATCAATGCAGAGAATACGTCATCACCCTCACCTTTCTCTCGTGCAGATGGGTTGTCTCCCAGTCTTTGCACTTTCCTTCAAAGGTATTCCTCTTAATCATTTTCCCTTCTCCAGCAAAGCGATCTTTTACACGTGGAAATGATGTCACCCAATTCAAGAGCATTTTAACACAGATGAAGGGTCAGACTTTAGTTACGTACTTGGCCACTGATGCTTTGCTTATAATTAGCAGCTTTCATTAAAAGGTCTGGCCTTCAAGAACATTATCCCATTAATCCCTGTAAACTCTCCTCAGAGGAGGCAGGTGTCAAATGTTACAGAGTCGATTTTGTAGAGAAGTGGGGTGAGGTCAGAGGAAGTTTACCGTAGTCACGTGCTGCTTGTGGAGTATGGCAGAAACAGGAAGAGAACCTAATAGTTGTAACCTTTGTTTGGCTGCCCTCTCAGACCATGCACTTATACAGAACACCATTATCATCCTTCTCAAGTGCCTACATACCTATCTACTGGGGCTTCCACAGAACTCATGGCCTCTGTCCTGGTTCCAGAGAAGGAAAGAGAGAGAAAGATAGAAAGAAGATGCATTTGAAGAGAACTGACCAGATGAAGAAACCTATGCCCAAATGAGTGAAGTGAGTCCTCTAAGAGCTAGTTAGTGAAAGACTGCATGTAGGAACAGGTCTCCTGACCTTATGCTCTGCTCTACACTCTGCCTCTGGGAGGGGGGAGTTATGTTATTTCAGGTATTAATAACCTTCCCCTGTCTCTGTTTTCCTCACTTTGCCTTTTGAAAGGGGAGCTCACTCTGTCAAGCTTCTGACACATCCTTTTGACAGGCTTTAGACCTCAAATTGCGCCATCTAGCGGTCTGAAAAGAAATTCCATGACAGAGGCCAAATCATAGATCAAAAACATTTTGTCAGCCTTACATTTTACGTTAAAAAGAGTTGACAGGTTAATTCTAAAGTCATCTTCCTGCAATGTTAAAATGTATCCATTTTTTAAATGTGATTTTTTTCATATACAAATCTACTTTTTCAGGTTGCCTCGAAGTATAACCACAAATTTTAAATGACATATAATTTATAAAAATTGTCACAGCATTACCACGTGATATTGAAAAACTTTCGTAATAGAGAGCCTTTCTTCAGAAAAGCTCAAAGTAATTCCCGCCTGTTATCTGTTTTCCTCTTGCAAGAGCCTTGTGAAGTAAAAAGGACATCTATCATTGGCCTCATTTTACTGATGATGTAATTGAAACTTAGATGACATCACTGCAGACCCATAGTAAGAAAAGTCAGCTTGGAATTCAATCTTCTGACTTTATTTCAGTGCCTTTTCCAAAAATTGTTTCTTTAAAATATACCTTTTGGGGCCGGCCCAGTAGCGTACTGGTTGAGTTTGCATGCTTCGCTTCAGTGGCCTGGGGGTTCGCAGGTTCGGATCCCAGGCACGGACAGACATACTGCTTGTCAAATCATGCAGTGGCAGCATCCCATATAAAGTAGAGGAAGATGGGCACGGATGTTAGCCCAGGGCCAGTCTTCCTCAGCACAAAGGGAAGGATCGGCAACAGATGTTAGCTCAGGGCTAGTCTTCCTCACACACAAAAATAACCAAAATTAATTAATTAAATAAAAACATCACATTATTGGTGGTGTTAGAGTAAGATGAAATTTTTAAAGAGAGAAAAATATGATATAAAAATATAAGAAGACTTGTAAAACTTGAAATTCTGATCTTTAGATTAAAAATTGAGAACACTGTATATTGCGCTTGTCAGAAATTCTGGAAAGCAAAAATGAGATCTTTTCCTTTTAATAGTATAAATTGAAAGTCCATCTTAATTAAATAATGTAAGCAATGATTTTTGAGGGGTGAGTGATATAAAATCAGTGAAATAATTGAAAGGAAATATTCATAGGAGGCAATATAAATGAGGATACCAAAAGCGGGGAAGGAAATGTCAATGGTGAATGTTGAAAACATAAACTCCAGGGCAAAGATTTAGGAATATAATCCTGAGAGGAATCTAAATGGCAGAGGGAGTTTTTTTTTTTTTTTTTACTGGATAAATCATTTTTATTTCAATAAAGTGGTCCATTTAAGATTACAGTTGATTCCAGAAGGATTCCAGCAAATCGTACTGGTCATATTTCTTTTATCCTGCTTCTGGGCTGAATGCACAAAACTGCCGTGGCTGAATCTACACAAATAATTCAAATATTTGGAAGCCTAAAACTCCTGAGTCACTTTAGAATGGTTGCAAATAAAAAATGGTGGTGAAATTGCAATGTCCAATACAGACTTATACTCAGAAGCACTGATTTAATGCTTCAACAGGGACATCCAAATCTGACTTTATTAGACATTTTCAGAGGGGTGTGCCATGGCTTAGAAGGTGGATCAGTGAGGGCCCAGTCAGGAGATAGAAACCACACAATCATTTCAAAAAGGAAGGGTTAATGTAAAACATTATTAACTGTTTACATGGGACTATCTACTAAGAAAGGAAAAAATGCTGAGAAAGAATACCCAAAGAAGGAACACATTTTGAAGGGGGTCCCTCTTCCCAAGGCTGGGGCTCAAACATCTCTGGAGACGTGTGACTATAGACTATGGGTGGTGGAAAAGGCCTCTGGGTTGCCAGAGATGGGTGGGCAGGAGATCATGGAACAAAACTGGTCAGCAGGAACCCCTCACTGCGATATAAGTGAGTTGAGGCCAGCAGTGAGGGAACCACGGGCTGGAACTAGCCAGCTGGGAAGGGAGCGCCACTGGGTATCCTATGCACTGCCAGTCACCCTTTTCCAGCAGAAGTAAAACAAGAAAAGGCACATAGAGCCAAGAAGAGAGGTCCTCCCTCCTGCTGTCCCTACGGAAGCTTCTCCTGGCAAAGGAGAAAAATTTGCAAGATCTACCTGCAGCATCACAAACAAGGTGCTGAAGAGCTGGTTTGGAGATGAGGAGCAATAATCCATCCGACAACCAGCCCAGAAGCAAGAAGCCATTGTGATTGTTACTTATATTTCTATGGCCATTTGCTACTTCGGTGGCCTCATGTTTGACCCTATCTAGACTGCTTGCCCTCACCTTGAAATGTTCTCACCTTGAAGTGCAACTGTAGCTGGCTGGTGGAAGGGAGATGTGGCAAAGGAAACTGCATTTTTTTCTCAGCAGGGTGGTGTCAATAGGGTGGTGTCAACTTCCTGCAGCTGAAGGTGCAAAATAGACTGAAGAGCACACTTTTCAACATGCAAACTTTTCTTCTGAAATTAAGACTTTCTGTTAAACACTGAAATTTATTAGATGCAGCCACTGCCTCTTTTTCCGTGAATTTCTCTATAACCAAATCTGTATTCTCTCCCCCTAACTATTAAATCTACTCTCTCTATTTTATTACTGTTAGAAGTGCTATTAAATGACATTAAGGGCCAGGACCCATGGACTACGGCTGGCCATATACAAGGCACAATGACAGATTGGCACTTAAGCTGCCTCCCAGTGAAAGGTATAGCAGGATCTTGGGGCTTAGACTTACAGCTCGTGTAAGGGTCTCATAGGCTTTAAATCAACCAAGTCCATTTTCTGAAATGTCCATATCTTAATGTGCCAAAGGGTAAAACTTAGTTTGCATTGTAGGAGGCAGGAGCTGCAGGGTTGAGTTGAGATGAATAAGCAAACATGACAGAACAACCTTGAAACGGTAAAGGAAATCATGATTAACCTTACCTAGAACATCTTTGTGATGAAAATAGAGCAACCTAAGTCCGCATTTTAGTTTAATGTTTTAATCAGTCTGTGAAATACAATTTTACTGGGTTTTGTGCCTGTTGATCTCCCCACAATTTGCTGTTGACCTGCTTCTTTTGTATATATTTCTGTTCTCCATCTAACTAGAGCAAAAGTGTTTTGCAAAGAATGGAAATAATATAAGAATTTTCTCAAGTTACAGTGATACACATAAGCTTTGTTTGATTTGATCCTTTATTGTATTATCCAATGAAGTGATCTTTCATTTCTGGGAAATTTCATTTTCCCATCATGTCTGTAAGCTTTTCAAAGGGAGGAATAATTTCAGGTATTCTTGGGGTTTGGCCCACCGTGTTATGGCAAACCAGCATGTTGTAGACATTCATTAAATATTGTTGAAGCGAATTTAGAAAATATCTGAAGATCTTTTCACATGTCTACACACTGTTGCTCCTCCTATTCTGCCCACAGGAGAGCAATGATCCACATTCATCTTTACATGAAAGACTCCTACCCCTTCCTCTACCACCTTAACTCTCACCACCTGCAGAAGCCCCTTATTTCAAGTAATATTTATCACTCCGAAAATCCAGTGCCCCATAAGTGTTGAGTTGCTTGCAATAACAAGATTTGAACTGCAATAGGATCCTGGACAGGAAAATAGCTTCCTCTCGTTAAATAATAGAAAGTGAATTCATCTTGATAATTTTATTGAAAAGTTAATTTTTTTCCACTATTTATATGAGTGTAGAAAGTTTTAGGAGAAGAAGGAGATTCATCCTTACTGTATTAATGTCAACTGTGATTACAAAAACGCAAGCATTAAGTAGGTAATCAAATGATTAGATATTACATTTCACTTAACTTACTTAACAGACATGTGTCTCTTCTAGTTTAAGGACAAATAAAAAATGCAATTGTACCTTTCTCTGGTCTAAGATCTCAAAACATCTCCCTAGTTGCACAAAAATATATTTCATGCTTTCCAAACACATTTATGATAAAAGTTTTATTATTAGGAGAAGCTAATTAGACATAAAATTGATCATTTAAATAAATCATTTCTATTTATTATGGAAAATATTTAAAGTGTATCCTAAAATTCATCACGGAGCCAGATTGTGTTTGGTAGACTCCTTTACATTGCTGGCATTCGGGTTATGTCAGGTCATAGGGGGTTATGGTAAGGATATTCTGTGATTCAACAGATGGGCCTCATAGAAGAACAGAAATTGAAAATCCTTCAGTCTATCTTGTCATCTCAGTAGCAGGCATTAGCGGTTCCCTACTTCAGTCCTCCGGCCCATTTTGGTAACTCAGCTATCCCCTGCTTACATTGCTCTTGCAGCTGCCTGCTAATATCTTTCTGTTCTCCTTTATCTTCTCTCCACCTCAGTGATCCTGCTGCCTCATGGTTTTTGCTGCCTTGTAGCTTCTGCTTACTCTCTCTTCTCTGGTTATTTTTTGTCTTCTGCCCAATCGTCCAAACTGTGACTCTGTATGTCTCATATTCAAAGTCCCAGAAAGACAGTCTCTAACCTGACCATCAATCACTAGCTCTCTATTGGGTAAAGCTTTCATGCTAGGCCACTTCCAGGCCCATAGCCAAACTATGGACTGACCGCCTGGGCTCTCCAATGCCCATCCTAGTCCATTGTCTGTGGCCAGAACAGCAGGGTAATGAGACACAGAGCATGGCCATCATAGAGAACCCCTCAGGAAGGGGATTTGGGTACAAAAACGTTCTAAGACTTCTCAAAATGGAGCAACATCATTGGCAAAGACCTTGTTCTTACAGTCTAGGAAATTAATAACAGTCATTTATGAGTCTTACTTTACCTATGAACCTGCTGCTCACTTGATTCATCTTAGTAATGCTGGTATTTTCTTTCCTTTGCTCCAGAGGCTAGAATTTGTGTATACAATAGTGTAGCAGACTCCATTTGGCGTACTATCTATAAAGTATTGAAAGAGAGAGAATTGTCATTGTTACACATTTTGCAGTTAATAAAGTAAGCAAATTTAAAAAAAAAATGTTTCCCTTAGGAAGTAGTCCAAGTAAAACTACATTGTTAGTTGAAAGTACATATTTTAGACCATTGACAAGAGTGGGGCAGACATTTCTCAGAACAGTAAACTCAGGGACCTTTGATGGAAGGGAGATAACCAAATTCTCCTAGGAAAAGTGGTGTTGTACTACAATAGACAGTATTAGGTTTTCTTTTGAATTTCTTATAAAGGAATCAATCATAAAAGTTTGTTCTTTTCCTCTAACCGTATGGAGCTTTTACTTTTGTTTCTCTTTTTCTAAATGTTTTTCAGTCCTTTCTCTTGTCATTCTGTGTTTTTCAAAGAATGTTAGCAGTGATAACCTGATTTTTTATGTGAATAGGAAAACTGCCCAGGTGAAATGACCTTGAACCAGGCCATTCAAGTTGGAGACATCTGCGTATCTTAGGGTTTTCTTTTTCCTCTTGAAAACAAAACAGTTTTGTTCCATATACTTCTGGAGTTTACTTTCCCTCCTTTCTTTTTTTCTGATTATATTTGACTTCTTTCATTTTCTAAACAAATTTTTATTGTACATTTTTTAAAGAAATACTTTCCCTAAAAGTCACCATATTTCACAATTCTGGGTTTAAGCCTAAATGTAATGCACCCAGTACAGTACACAACACTTGAATTGTGTTGACATCATAATTCTATTCCCAAAATGGAGAGGCTTTTTTCTGTTCTTTGAACGTTCTTTCTTTTACAAGGATGAAAATTTAAATCTCAGTTTCCAAGTTGCCTCCATTCCCACCCTACACGCACACAGACTCACACCCCCTCAGTGTGAATACACACAACTTCTTCTAAAGGATAGACTAAGAAATGCAGCACGAACAGCATAAAATAGAGGGAGACCTGGAAGCTTTTTATTACTAGGCAACCCCTGCCCTTTGTTAAAATCTCTCACTGATGTGGAGGACCAGTTTTGACTGATGGTCCTCCCAAAAGTTGCCTTGTTCATACTGCTTTAACTTTATCAGGGCTGGGAGTGCACCACTGCCACTGCCTAGTGGTCAGCATCAGCAGATAATACTATGCCCCGGCTCAGCCTTCCGCCTTCTGGGATACAGAGAGAAGGCTCTGTGCTTCCCACACACATCCTGATGGAGGGCAACTTCCGCTCAGCTCAAATCTACTCCAGCTCAGGCAACTCAATGTATACCCAAGATAACCTGCCAGGAAATCCCAACAGTGCAGGGTGGTGAGGGAGGAGAGGCTGCAGGCTGGCTACTGCTTATTTCACCCACATCAGACAGCCAATAGTTGTGACTCTGTTAGTTACAAAGATCCCCCAATCCTAAAATATTTAGGTATCTTGCCACTGTTTTATACTAGAATATTTTATAAAGAGCTGTTTGAGAATTTAGCTATTACTGTATGTGCCTCCCACCCCCACCCAAAAGATTGAAGTGGGAAATGGAGGTACTGGAATGGTAGAATCCTCAGAGTTCAGGTTGGATTTGGGAGCCAGGCATTCTTTACCATGTGACTCATGCAGGGAGCTGAAGGGTGGGGAGAAGCCAAGTGAAAGGCTCAGTCATTAATCTGAAGGGTCTGGGCAGATGCAGAGTGTGCAGGTTCACAACTGAGTGGCAACAGGAGAGCAGGTCACAGAGAGCAGTTCCCAGTGCAGTGCAGGCACGGGTGGATCTCAGGGCTAAAGCACCACATGTGCCTCATTCTCAACACTTTCCTATCATTACTGCTTCCTTCCGTCCCTCAACTGAGCAATGAAAGCTAATCAGATTAAGCTTAAATAGAACATCTTTCTTTGTTATTAATTACTATTTTTCAAAGGCTAACTCACAATTTAGTGGTAAAGCTCTATTGAATTGCTTTACTTTTTCCAACATATATTAAAATAAGTGGGAGCCCTTGATAAACAGGGATTGAATTCCATGGAAGTCACAGCACAACACCACATAGCATTCCAGAGAAGCCTGGCCTCACAGTTAGCTGAATGTCAGGCCATTTTCCTACTTAGTAACATTTTTGAGGAGGGAAGAAGGGAGTGGAAAAAACTGAAAGGAAAAAAAAACCCTTTATAGTCATAAAATTCTCAATATTTAAAAAATGATGAATATTAACAGCAAAAGGAACCCATAAAATATAGAGAATTCTTACCATTTGTCCAGAAATATGGCAGATGGGTTATTAAAAATAAGAAACATTTTTAAACAAACATAATCATTTATGCTCAATTCTCCCCTCTGAGTAGGCAAGAACTGCCTTATATAAACACCCACACATTTGCTCTATTCCCCTCTTTACCTCTGGAAAGGGTAAAAGAAGAAAAGCGTAGGAAGTCTTCTTTTGTGCAAAAGCATGTGTGCATAGCCACAGGATCTGTGGATTCTGCAGACTGATTAGGCCTAACCCGGAAGACCACATCAATTACTTATGGCAGAGTTCCAATACAAAGCCAAGGCACCTGCAGGAAAATTACCCTTAAACTTTTATTATGACTACATTCGTGTAACATTATTTTTTCTTTAGTCGCAGAGAAGTATCTCTTAAGGCTCAATTCTCAGTAAATTCTGCAAGTTTTCTCACCTTACTAATGAAAGTCCATCTTCCACTTCTGTTTATGATTTGGTCTTATAGCAAATCTGGCTTTATCTAGGCATCTCATCTTCTTGGCGCCATTACCAAAGATATTCCAGGGAGAGTTTTCAATCTTCCAGATATTTCAGCACATGAAAATCTAGGCTGTCATAACTTTCCATTGAAGATTCTTGGTTTTGTTTCTATTGCTTAACTTATTTAGAAGAAACTCATGAGAAACTGGCTTATGAAACAAACCTGAGTATGATTGAAAATAGCAATAGTGTTGGAAGCATTTCATTAATGTAACTATTTACAATGAAATTCCTTACCAGGAGATGAAAACTATTGAGGAAATACTCTGTGAGACAAAACCTCTAAGGCTAAATAAAGCAAGATCTAGCTGGACCTAAGGATTCATAGACCCATCAGGAAGGCCAGGCTTTCTCTTGAGTCATCCCTGCTCGGTGTGATTCTTAGTTCATGTCAGAAGGAAGATTTTGTTTAGACTTGCCCAGACCTCTCAGTGATTCAATCCTTACTGCTCCATAGAATCACCTGGAGCTTTCCAAAAAAAAAAAAAAATCTGCCCAGGCCCTACTTTTGACCAATTAAATCATGGTCTCTGGGAGTAAGGCCCAGGCACCAGAACTTTTAAAATGCCCCCCAAGTGATCCTAATGGGCATGCACTGCTTTAGAGCAATGGTTTCCAAACTGTGTTCCTTGGTGCTCTAGGGTGATTGCCGTAGGGGTGAGGTGGGTATGAGGGCTGCCGCTCCTCCAGACCCTCAGTCCAAATTCTTCCAGAGTTACCTCTCATTTTATCTCTTCTAAGTGTTTCGAATAAAATAAAATGTCATTGAAAAAAAAGCGGAAAACACTAGAGAGATACAATAAAGAATAGTCTGGATTGAAACAAAGATCACCCCACCAGTGGTTGGGATAACTAGCTTATCTTTTGGGGAGGAGGTAGGGAGAGAAGCTGTGTCTTCCAGGACATTCACTCGAAAGAAGATGGAAATTGATCAAACACTAGTTTGTAACAATATATTTCTTTACCTGTTTTAATTCATATACAGGGTCAGTGAAACTCACCCATAGTTAGCCAATTGTTTAAGTGTTTTTAAAACACTGATTAGTATCCCTCACATTTCCTCCTGTGAAGCAAAAACCAGCAAAACCTCCAGGAAAAATAATTTTGTTCTGTTGATACCACCAGCAACCATCATTATTATTGGTGAAGCACTTCACTTTATGTGAAAATCTAGGAATAAAACGTTGTTTCAATGCAACCAGTAACCATTTTATAGGTTATGTACTTTGCACAAGGGTGCATATATTTCAAGGGATTATTCATAAGCAAAATTGCTCAATATCACCTGAGTTCATTCTTTTCTTACTTTATCCTACTCTTTGAAATGATCTAGAGAATGTGATTTGGTGAATTAATTAATTCATTTTCCCCATTTTAATCTCAATTTTCACTACAATTTAAAACTTTTAAAGATTTTTCTTTGGCATTGGTGTGGCTGTAGGATCAGGAAATCTGAAACTATAAAAAGATAGCTAGTCATACGGATAAGCAGAAAGATGTGCTCTAAAAGATGTAAAAATTAAAGTTTGGAGACTACTCTAAATCTTTTACAAACTTTCCAATGCTGAAAATTCCTTCTTTATCAAGTGTCATTTTTATCTAAGGAAATAAAATAGGAAGTTGACCTTATTGATATAGTGAACTGAAAGCAGAGTTTGATCATAACTGCCCCAAATATCTAGAAATCCAAGGTGAAAAAGCTGTGCAGGATGGGAAAGAGGCCAGGGTCCCAGACAGAAGCCAGGAAACTTGGAGATAGACATCAATTCCCAGGAGTACACCTAGAAGCCAATTGACTGGGTGCTACTGGCTGTAAGATTTAAGACGACAGAGTTGAAAGAAACTCTGAGATGTACTAATCCAACACTCTAATTTTACAAATGAGAAAATATGCTTTTAAAGGTTAAATGAATACTTGAGAATACACCAACATGAGACAGTATTTATGTGGTGTAAGTTAGGAGTCAGACAAGTTCAGGTCCAAATTTAGTCTCCATCTCTTACCTGTGGCTTAACCTTAACCTTTTTGAACTTTACTGTTATTCATAAAAATAGAAACAGTAATACCTCCTTCCCAGTATGCTTGTGAAATTTTAAATATAAATCATATGTAAAGTGCACACAATAGGTTGTCACTAAACGTTAATTCTGCCTTTCCTCCTTAGTGGAAGAGCAAAATTTAGAATATGATCTCTCACAGCTAGACAAGTGTTCTCTCTGCATAACTCAATTTTAACAAACAACTGAAAGTTGAAAACATTATTTGAAGCTGCCTAAAAATAGATTTCCTTCAAGACTCAAATGCAACATTTTACATTTGTAATAAGCATGTTCCAATCCCCAAAAGGGATTAAACTAACATAATGCTCTTGAACAAAATCCTACCCAAATACGTGTAAGTGCAAAGACACTGGCGCCTGCCTTGCCTCCAAGGCCACCTCTTCCTGGGCTTACCCTCCATCCACAAGCTCCAGCCTTAGCAGCGCAGCTTGCCCTTCTGCCTCTCTTAAAACCTCATTTTGTCTCAGAACACATTTTGGGCTTCATTAAGGCTTAATCAGAAGCCTTGGCTATAAATGATAAGAGCTGGAGTCAGATGCTACCTTGTGTCAGCTCCTCAGGGCAGTCTAGGTTTCCCTGGGAACTTTGGGCAATGATGGGATTGGGCTGAACCTATGATAACAATCAAGGCAGCAGCCACGCAAAAGAAAAAAAAATCTTCATCCTTGCAGCTGCCACATGAGGCACATAAACGGATCCACTGCTCCTTGTTTTTTACCTCACGGGAGAGGGGCTGCAAATGTCAAAAAGTTAAGTATTGACTCTATTCTGGTTGCATGGGAGAGCAAAATGAAAGGAGAGGATAGGAATAAGTGAAATAAGAATCAAGACCACAGATTAACTTCGTTTTATAAAATTGTTATTAAATTAATGAAATTCCAATAGGAACATAGCAGTGTCTTTGTTCTGAATCCAAAACCATAAGGTTTCCTGAAAATCATGTAAAGCAACAAGAATAAGGGGAAACTCACAAACTACATTTTCTTGAAACAAAAGAAAATGTTTCTCCATAATGAAAGAGTACACCTTGTAGTAGGGAAAATTGATCCAAAAGACCCCTCTGAAGGTATATTTAGTAACGTTATTGGACTTTAAACATGAAGAAAGAATCCTGTGAGAATATAGGCAGAAACATCATGCTAGTAATAAATCAGGATGGCATCAGATTTTTCCTCAGCAAGATTCAGTGACAAAAGACAATGGGGTAACACTTAAAATACAGAGATATACTACCACTTAAAATGTAGAGAAAGTGTGAACCAGCTAAGCTGCCCTTCAAGTACAGGCCAATAGTTTGAATATGTAAGAATTCAGGAAATAGTATTCCTGAGAACTTTTTCTGAGAATGATACTAGAGGGTAAACTCCAGGCAAGAAGTAGTAGATTGACAAAATTTCAGCAGAAGAACTGAAGTGAGCATATAATTTATTTCATTGCAAAACTATTATGAAATTTTTCAAATAAATGTAAAGAGAATATGTAATAAATCCCATGCACCTACTTCCAGCTTCAATAAATCAATATTTTGCCAATCTTGGTTCATCTTTCAGCTCCCCCTTTCTTTGTGTAAAGTGTTTTAAAGAAAATTCCAGACACTACAGTATTTCACATTTAAATATTTCAATATGCATCTGTAACTGTAAGGACTTTTTTAAAAAACATAAACCACCATGCTATTATCATACTTAACAAAATGAATAATTTCCTAAAATCATCTAATCCCCTTTTAATACCTGTTCATATTTCCCTAAATATCCTGTTATGTTTGGTTGCTTAAAATAGAGTACAAATAAGGCCCACATGTTGCTTCTGGTCGTCATGTCTCTTTTATACTCCTTTTTTTTGTGTCATTGGTCTGTGGAAAACTGGGTCATATGTCAAAAAGAATGTCCTATATTCTAGATTTACCTGGTCACTTCCTCTTAGTGCTAATTAACTTGTTTTCTGTTGCCTGTATTTCCTGTAAACTAGTAGTTAGGTCTAAATACTTGGTTAGACTTAGATTTAATTTTTTGAAACAAATATTTCACAGGTGGTGTGTGTACTTACTCTTACATTGCATTGCGTTAGGAGACACATGATATCTGGTTGTCTCATTTTTAGGGATGCTAAGATAGGTGAGTGGCTTCAAGTCACATGGTCCTTACTCCATCATGCTTTCACCTAGTAGTGTAGAATTCATTACCTGTTGTCTAGATTTATGATGTCATTAAGGGTTGCAAAATGGTTATTTTCTAATTCTGAAAAGCTCTACAAAGAACAAAATAAAAGAATCAGTAAAGCAGAGAGGTATAAAACTGATATGCATAAAGCAATAGTTTTTTCATGTACTCAAATAACCATCACTTAGAAGATATATTGGAAGAAAGAAACCATTTACAACAGCAGCAAAGAAGAGTAACTACAAATACATGAAACTTGCAGAACTTATGTGAGCAAGATTTAAAAATATTCCTAAAGGACAAAAGGTAAACTTGAATAAATGGAAAGGCACCCCATGTTCTCATAGAGGTTGATAACAACATAACAAAGATATCTGATTCAGTAGATCTGGGGTGGGGGCCCGTCTTCCCCAGCAAGACCTACTTTGTGCTTTATAGCAGTTGTTCTCAAGATGTGATCTCTGGACCAACAGCATCAGCATCACCTGAGAACTTGTTAAAATGCAAATTCTCTTGCCTCACCCCAGACCTACCAAGTTGGACACTCTGAGGCTCAGAAATCTACATTTTAACAAGCCGTCCAGATGATTTTGACGTGAGCTCAAGTCTGAGAACCAGTGCTTTAGCACTTCTAAAATTTAAGTTACATAGGAATCACCTAAGATCACATAACCTGGACACTTGATTCAAAGGTCCGGGATGGGGTGAGATTCTGCATTTCGAGCAACCCCCCTCATGATGCTGATGCTGATGATCGGAAGACAACACTCTGGGGAGCCAGACTAGAGGACCAATCTGTTTCTAGTTTACTCAAGGCTAACCTACCCAATGTCCTCCACTCCCATTTTTTTTCTGGGTCTTAATGACAAATAATGTTACTCCTCTCAGTAACATGTTATTTTAAATAGAATTTAACTCATGGCAGTGTGTTCCTTTTAAACTAAATTTAACCACAAATAATTAAAAATGAACCTCAGGCTTTGGTGGACCCCTTTTGGAGAGGTACCCATTCAGCATCTATCAAATCATTTCATAGAGGCTATACTGCTATAGCCCGATTCAAGAAGCGAGGAATCTAGAGGACAAAATCATTAAGGAAAAGCCTATGCATAGGAACAATCTTCCTATAAATCTGTGTATAAATCCAATTTCCCTCTAATTTCTCTCCTTTAATAAATTCTGACTCTCATGTGTTAGTGTTCAGGCTATCTATCACTTCATAGTGCCTCCAAATTTGGTGGCTTAATGCAACAAACATTTATTTAAGCTCATGATTTTCTGGGTCAGGGATTTGGACAGGGTATAGTGGGAACTGCTCTATGATGTCTGCAGCCTCAGATGGAGTGGCTCAAAAGTCTGGATGGCTAGAATGGCTTCACTAGGACCGTGGATCCAGGGCCTTTGTTCTGGCTGTCGGTTGCATTCCCTGGTTCTTCTCCATGTCATGTCCACTGAGGCTGGAATTTCCAAAATGGTTTCTCCACTCACCTAAGCCAGACTAGAACAATTGGGGCTAGCCAGGACTCTCTCTCTCCTTTTCTCTCTCCCTCTGTCTCTCCACTTGGCTAGGTTGGACTTCTTCAGAACTTGGAGCTCTCAAGGTAATCGGACTTCTTACACAGTGGCTGACTTCTACCAGGTAGAGCATTGCCAGAGATCAATGCATAGGCTGCAACACTTCTACCATCTGGCTTCACTTCTGCTACGTTCTATTGGTTTGTTATGGCCCGATTCAAGAAACGAGGAATAAGACTTCATCTCTCAACTGGAGCCATTGAGCCGTATTTAATTTTCCATGGTTAGGTTTTGTTGAAGTGAAACCGAAATGCGCTGAAGTTGGTTTGGCTAGAATCAATGTAAATGCAAAAACATGCTACCTATAAACCTTTCTTGAAAGCTCATACTGGCTCACACTGGAGAGCCATGGTAGCATTTCTTCCTAACTCTGCATTCAGTGACATCACCTTGGTAACTTAAAATTACATCATAGATATTGGCAATGACTTCAAATTAGGGCCTTTTTTTTTTTTTTTGAGAGCCAGTTGTTAAATATTTATCACACATTGTGTTTACCACCCAAATAATATTTCAAATATTGCAACCTCACAGCCCCCACTTCTTAGTCTTCCACCTACATACACACATCTGACCCTGCACCCTCAAGTTCCCAAGGATATATTCTGGATAGTAAACCTATAGGGTCCTCCCCCTACTTTTTTATAATGTTCCATGGCAATAAGGAGTTAATCCCCAGGATTCTCAACATAGGAGACAAGGACTTCCAGTGATATAAGGTGTGAGCCACAGCATAAAACATGGTGCCTTTTCCTTAAGCATCAATTCTACCCAGAGATTTGGGGGAATTAAAAAAAATGTACATATATATATATTTAAACTAATGTAGATACGTTACATAGTAGGATGCAAAATTTGCATTATTTCTTATAAACATAAAACTGCAAAAGAATTTTACACCAGCACTGCTTTGAACAGTTTCCCCAGACCTCCAGGCAGGGCCAACTTACCCGGTAGGGACTGTGCCTAGGGCTCATGATAATTGTAGGGTCCCACAAAATCGTTTTTAATTTCTTTTAAAATTGAAAGGAAATAAATGAACTTTAGGATGAAGAAAATGTTTTAATATACAATAGTAATATATTTGTCTTCATATCAATACAGTTATAAATATATGTGTGTGTGAATTTTTTAATGTAGAAAGGTTCCATGAAAGCAAAAGTACCTAGGAGCCACACAAATCATCACATGACCCTGCCTGTAGAGACATTCTTTCATTACGCGGTGGAAACGTGTGAAAAGCTCTGAATTTTAGGAACCATATCCTTTCAACTGGTTATTGTTGAGAACTGATATCCTCAGATTCCAAGGGAATGAATTTCAAATGGTAGAATTTCATACATCCTTGAAAGGCAATAGGATAGATTTATAGGACAAGGACTCCCGCTGACTACACCACAGATCACACCATGTACAACAGTCTATGTTGAGTATCTCATTCACTCACAAGTCACCGCCTCTGTCCCCAGGTGCCATAACCAATATTTACTGAGAGTGGCAGACCCTCTTGCATGAGTCTTGCTGTCGAATCATAAAATCTTAGAACTTGAAGCGGCTGAGGCCAACCAATGGGAGAACACCTTTGTCATCCTTGACCAGTCACTCAGCATCAGTTTGAACACATCCTGACATTATCTGCACTCAGGAGCTGAAAAGCTGCTTCCCTTTGGGTTATTGTCTTATAAAGAAACACTAAATGTGAGAAAACAGAGACATACAGGTTGTTGTTGATGCGGTAGGAAGATGTCAGAATGAGTGTACCCTTGGACACTGTGAGTCAGTGTGATGGATGAACTACACATCGTGGGCAGTACCCACAAAGACCGTTGTGGTCTCATCTTCCTCAGGACTAAGCTCCAGACCATCCTCCACCACCTTATGGAGAGTGCTGTAGTGTTGCCGGCTTTGGTGGAAAGAATGCAGCTCTGAAGCAGCCTCCCAGGCCGCGAAGGTGGGCATGGGGAAGACATCTGGCCTCTTGTTTTCAAAAAAGCATTTCAGGTTTCTCTCACTCAGCTTGTTGGCATACTCCAGGAATGCATTTTCCAAATGCTCCTTCTCCTTTTGTGCATACGTCTTCCAGAAACTCAGCTGAAGGTAGCTAACTTTAGATCGGCAGCGAGCATAACAAGTGGTGAGCAGAGAGAAGAAGGATGCTGAACAAATCAGGCACCATCCTAGAATCTTAGAAAGAAAGAAATAATGAGGACATGTAAAAGCAAAGCCACTTCTCAGGGAGCTGGGTGGTATTATTGGGAAGGGTATAGCTAAATTATTACCACAGTGATTGCCATATCTTAATTGAAATCCTTCATCTTAATTTTTTAACACTTTTTTAACAGTCAAAATAAAATTAGGGTTTACCTAATCTCTAATCTCCATCCTACCACCATTGCTGGTATGCAAAGAAATAACAAGAAGGCAAGCAAACGAAAAAGAATCAAAACTATAGATCATCCAAAAATTGGATAAACCAAGTCCTCAAATAGTATTAGCTATTAGAGAGAGAATTCTCTGTGTCAGTAGATATAGTCATTTGAGCAAATGACCAGTTCCTTAGTCAGGTGTTTTCACGCATTGATAATTGCGTATACATGACTAGTGACTGATTTTTCCCATGTTACTTTGTTTGCAGAGAATAGCAGACCCTCTTTGAGAGAAATATCATTGCTCATTATCCATGATAAAGCAAGACAGACATAAATCAATAAGGAAACTGGAGCTATAAGAATTTAAAGCCTGCATAAAAGCTAGGAACGAAAATTACCTTCAGATTTGCTGGTTCTGAATTTTAGTAGTTGGAAAAAACAAATTTCTCTGTGACTACCAACTGATTCAGCTGGTGTTTTTTCTGAATTTTTAAAGCAGAAACCTAAATAGCTCAACTTATCCTCTAAACTTTTTTTGTTGTTCTAATTATATTTTTCACAATTGGAATTAATTTCATATTTGGACAACCAACAGAGCTCTTTCAAAGTTTCTCTTGACATTTTAGTTAAATGACCTTTAGTATGTCTCAGCTGATGGGCCTATTTGAAAATAGAAACAGTAATCTACAAAGGAACCCGTTCAGACTGTAACAGAACCACAGATAAACTCCGATGCTTTGGATCGGTGGTTCCTAAACTCTGGCTCAGACCGTGGAGTTATTGTGAAGGGTCTCAGACTCCACATGAAAGCCAATCCTAGATTGGCACAACTTTCCCCTTACTGTGGGTTTTCTCTGTGCTTCAGCTTCCTCAATTGTAAATTGGGGGTTACGCACCTCAGAGGGTAATTTTGGAGATTAAAATGAGATGATGCTGGACACACACGTGCATTCAGTGTTAGCTGTTACCACATGCTACTATTTTTCAAATGCATATATGTTTGTGTAAAAGTGTTACTGAGCTCATAGCATCTTTCTGTCATTATGATTAATGAACGAAAGTCCTGATATTTACCTTGAATCATTC
The DNA here is from genome assembly GCA_031878705.1 of Tapirus indicus. Taxonomy (NCBI): domain Eukaryota; kingdom Metazoa; phylum Chordata; class Mammalia; order Perissodactyla; family Tapiridae; genus Tapirus; species Tapirus indicus. The sequence goes on along the minus strand of CM062933.1, from coordinate 37,861,416 downwards.
ATGGTTGGCTGCCTCAGAACTTCCTCTTTTCTTCATCCTCTACCTATCTCTTTCCCCACAGCTGGGCCTCCTGTGGGCCCGTAGGCCCTCTCACCTCAATATCTGAGCCATTCTGCTTGAGTTATAATCTATTTGATCAGCTTCAGGCCTCTCCACCCCCATACTGCATGACCTTAGCATCGCCTCACTCTCACTTGAGTACTGAGCACTGAGTCCTCTTGTTCTTCTCCAGTTCATAGTACCCAGAATCTAACTAGACCCGGTAGATGCTCCCATACCAGCCATAAATAGCCCTCAATATTGTAGCATGAGTCTCTTCTCTCAATTTTCTCATCAATTTAGAGTTGAGAACACTTACCATATGCCAGCAGCTTTATGCCCATTTATGTCCATTATCTCTAAACCTTCCAAGAACTCTCCAAGATAGGTTTTATTACCCACCTAGAGGAAACCAGGACTCAGAGAAGTCAAACCACTAGCTCAACATCACACAGCTGGTAAGTGGTAGAATCAGGATTCAAACTCAAGGCTAGCCAACCCCAAGGCCGAGTTCTTGCTGCTACTCCACTCTACCCTCGTTAAGAACAGATAGTCATCCAGCAGGAGTTCTTGTTTCTCTGCCCCTCCCATGGATAGGGTGCTTTTTCCACCCCTACCCACACACCGAACTATTGGTCTGGACTGTTTGTTGCTCCTGCCTGTCTGAACCACTGTGGTCAGCACATGCTATGGATACAGCTCCCTTTGTCCACACCCCTCATGCATCCTCCCCTAGGGATCAGCCCCAGGTCCTTCTAATTCTGCTGATAAGCAAACAGGTCAGTGTGCCCAGGCTGAGCTATGACAGGATGTGCACTATTTCCTTACGCCTGTGTTTAGAGAAGAAAAGCTCACACAGTGATAAGTGTTTGGATCTGGCACTGACTGAATGGATCCTGGTGCCTGAGGACGTAAACCGTAAATCACTCATTGTATCATAACATTCGTAATTAATACCTTCCTTCAACAAAAGAGGGAAGACATTTGGGAGCCTGGCATGTTTTTATCTAAGATGCATTTCATGCATTACGCAAAAGACTTTGTTTGGGGTCATTTTTAGGCTTATCAGTTTATGAAAAGACTGTGACTATACTGCCAACCAGTTTGGAATGTATGATTTTAAAAACAGACTTCGATGTCAATTATACCTCAACAAAAAAATTTAGAAAAAAACAGACTTTGCCTTGACGTGTTGTCATAAAGGCAAGTCATTGTAGAAAAGGCATAATTATACAATTTTCAGTGCATTTATTCTGAAACGAATAGCATTCCTGACAAATTATGGATCTGTTTATCTACTCTTACTGCTTGTTTGGTTTGGGGAGTGCAAACCAATTCCTCACAAGTAGGATTTCAATCTTTTCCTGAGGCCAGGGCAAGGCTTCACATCTGGATTTGTGCTCATGTGTCTGGAAGGAAGACAAGCTACTTCCTTGCATCAGTTAGGTAAAGCTATGATTTCCTTCTGTTAAATAAAACAATGCCCCGTATCTTGAGCCTCTAAAGTAATGTAAGAACTTTTTTTAGCTGTACAGCACAAAGAGCATAGGACGTAATCTCCCTAGAGAATATGGTCCCTTTTCACTGAAGGCTATTTAAAGATTGCCAAGTCCTACTTTATATGGGAAATTCTTCTCAATCTTGACAGTGTTTATACACAGAGATAGCCGTTGCCAGAAATCATTCAAGGGAATCCCTAAACTAATTATATTACATGCAACTTTGAAAAGTATCATTTGGTTCGCCTATATTTTAATAAATGAATATTATGTGTGTGTGTGTGCTTCTGAGAAACAAGTTTGCAAATAAATAATTGATAGAAGGCAGTAATTTCTAATTACAGCTCTCCCATTAACACTCAATTATGAGTTAGTGTCATGCATTATTTGCAGAGTCAACACGGAGAGATTGTTTTAAAGTACTTAAGTATTTACGTATGCATAACCCAGAGGATATTTTCTTTTTGGAAATGGAAAAGACAATCCAATCAGCAATTTTACTGAGCCATCTAACCTCTAAAAAGCTTTTCTCGAAATTGTCTTAAGGCTGCATCATGTTCCAATTTCCATTTAGTTTCAAAATGTTCTAGCAGGATTCAGACTCAGCCCCGGCTGAAAGAGGTACAGAGAATATTTCAGGCTCATGCTGGGAGAGAGAGGCGAGTTTGTCCTTTCTTACCTGAGACTGGGCTTGCAGGGACAGTTTCAACTCTTCATTGTCTGTGGGTGTCATGCTGGTCTTGCCACAAGATACTTTGTAAAGTTCTTCCCAGCACTCTTTGGGCTTGCCCTTGCAAATCAGCCCCAGGAGTCTTGAACTTTTTGTCCCGCTCATGGCACATTCATAAAAAGTCCCATTGAGCAAAGCCACAGAAAGCCACATCATTGGAGCCACCAATGAACTCAGAGTGATCCGGCCGAGGACACAGAAGAAGCGGCAGCTGTGGCCTCTGGGGAGGATTTTCCTGGGATTCATACAGCAGCCTGTGAAAAGTCTCCATGACCGATTGTTCAGAAAGAATCCCAGGATCAGTAACACCCAGGCAGGAGCAAAAAGGAAAATCAGCCCATAGACCATATTCTCAGTGCTGCAGGGGCACTTAAAAGCCACGAGTGAAAAGAGACGCTCACCTCCCACGGTCAGCAGAGCCAGGAAACTGTAGCCAATAGCAGTTTTCTGGTTAAGGAAGAATTTTAAAATCCCCTGAAAAGCATCCATGTTGGAGATACACAAAGAGGGAAAATGCTTTGCTCTTATTCATTGGCAGGGCAGCTGTAGCAGCAGCCGAGGGTGGAGCTCTTTCTTCATTAGAAACAACAGTCCTCCTTCTCGGACTGAATTCAGCCAGATAAGGAAACAATGTCATTCCCTAGGAATGAATATTTCCCAACCATGTTCAGATAATGCCTCCTACTGGTGGATATTGGGCCATGAAACTAGAGCCAAAACACTGAGTATTAGAGTAAATTCAAAGTGCACAGCCTCCATTTTTATGTTATTTTCATGGGGCTTAGATTTCTGATTCTCAGTCATACAAAAAAATAGTCTAGGAATTTTCCAGCCAGAGGAATCAACATTAGCAGAAATCTGTTTCAGCCAATCGATTGGGAGCCAAATCAAGTCTCCAAGCCTGGAGTTTCATGATGATTTTTTCTCTTGCTACTTAAGATTGCAACTTTTACTACTTTGACTTAAGTTCTGGAAGATTCATTTTATTTCCTCTTAAACTGACCAGTGTTAGAAACTGGAACCAAATTTTAGGATTTGGGCTATTTGAAATTTATATGGAAATGACTAGGGAGAGTTTGAGTTCTGAATGAAAGACAAAATGAGAAGGGTCCTCATCATTTCTTTCCTGGGCTATCATAGTAACCTCTTGATTGGTGTCTCTGCCTTTGAGCTCATGCCCACCCCCACCCTCAACCCTAAATCCATCCTCCAAGCTGACATGCAGGAGATCCCTCTAAAACAGAAATTCAATTCTGCCCTAGCCTACTCATACCTTCAGGGCTTCCTGCTGCCCACAAGTTGATAGATGCCAACCTCCCCTGAACCTTATTATGGTATTTCATGCCCATGATATGTTCCCTCTACCTAGTTATCTCTCCCATCCCACCTTGTCCACCTGGTAAACTCTCACTCAGTATTCATGGCAGGGTAGAAGTTTCTACCTCTGAATATTTCCAGGATTGCTTCCTGATATACAACATTGTTTTTGTAGGACATCATATGGTTGCAATTACTTGTTTAATATCTATAGTCCCTTTTTGACTATGAGCTCATATAAAAGAGGAACTACTCTTGCCAGAAAACCAGGATGTTGTCACCATAGCCGAATCAGTGAACACAATGACAAGGGATTGAGGAAGAGAAAAACAGTTTAATTTCATTAGCAAAATGAGGCTATGGTGGGCTCTTGCCTCAAAGTCCACAGTCCTGCTGAGGCACCAGAAGCTGGGGTTTTTAAATGAAAACCTATGGGAAGGAATGTGCTATTACGTGACTTTAACCATTTGGTGAGAGAAAATTTATGAGGGTCCCAGACATTCTGCACCAGGCCAGTTGTTATCCCTATCTACAGCAGGAGGTTTAGGGCTCCATTGATCAATCTTTCAATCTTCCCGGGGCAACCTGAAATCGGGCCTGGAGAGAAGAAAGAAACTGCCACCAATTTACAGTTACAATGTTTACAAGGTTTTAGATAGGGGAGGGGGAGCTGTGGCCTAGTAGTTTGGCATCCTCCCATCACCCTGCCTCTGGTGAAGATAGAAGCTGCAGGTAACAGCCTCTGCGATGGATGGTGGATCTCGGTGCCAGGAAGCGAAGGAATTGGGGAAGCTTCAGCTTATAAACCAAACTTCATAAGGCCACCTGGGCTGTAACAATTTGTTACTTGTATTTGCCTTGTGAAGTTCAGGGATACAAAGGTTTAAAACAACTGATATCTACATGTGAATGTAACTTAGAGGAGCTGGGACAGGACATGAGTGCTTTTGGTTTTAACCCCATATATGCTGGGTTCAACATAGGAGAACTGATATCAGAGCCTGCATCACTACATCCTATTTACTTTTGTATTCTGGGTCTACACACGGTGTCAAACACAGAATGGATGCTCATTTAATAATTTGCTTTTCAAATAGTTATTGAATTCCCACTGTGTGCCAGGCACCGTGCTAGACAGGCAGTGGTCAATGAGTACTTATTGACTGAATGATGAACCCTTTAGTACTTCTAATTATAAATAACTCAAGTAAATTGTTTCCATTTCTTTCCTACACTGGTCTTAAGGTTAAAAATTTAATTAAGGCACTTGAAAGATGACAACATATCAAGCTGACAAATTTCCATTAATCAGCTTCAAATTCCAGGCCTGTGCATTTTGTGAAAAGAAATTGCCTTAGACTAGGGGTCAAGGAACTAAGATATAATATAGCCTTGGTCATGTCATTTGACTTCTCTGAATCCCAGTTTATTCATTTGTGAAACTGGAGGTATAAAAGAAATAGACTCCAAGGTTTCTTCTATCTCTGCATTATAAAATTCTTTAAGCCCTGTAAAACAGCAAACTTTTTTGAGAAGTTACTTTATGACTCATCTATATGCTTCCCACCACTACCCCTTGCTCCTTCTAGAGACTTTTCATTCTTAATGATATGATTCCCTCCATTTCCCAAAACACACGCTTGGGTCTAATCTTTCCACAGCATTCTCTGTTCTATCGTCTTCCAACTGTGGTAGATGTGTCCTAGGGCCCCTTCATGTTCTAATTCTGGATCCTATCCTTTACTAGGCTCAATATGACAAATATAATAGCATGTTGATGATTAATAATATTTTAATTTTTTACCTTTCTAAAAGATATTTATTTCTGAAAAAGATTTTGTTTAAAATAATGCCTTAACTCTATGTTTCATAAACCATATTTTTTCCACAGAAAACTAGTCCTTTAGGAGGTTGCATAAATATAGAAGGGTTTAAGAGTTACACAAGCCATAGGGTCAGTAAATTCCAAAGCTAAGAGTGAACCCAGACTTCCTGACTACAAGCTCCACATGCTTAACCATTGTACACTACCTGGAACAGGGTATTTGGGTGCCCTACTAATAGACGTTTGCTCTAGACCAAATTTTAGTAATTTTCCCCCTTCATTATTAGGTTGCTTTCAAGATGTACTTGGGAATTACACCAAGTGTGACCTGTAACAATTCAAGCAGAAATGAATTTTCCCTGATTCTGGACAAGAATCCTCTGGTTGAGTTTGTGGAAGAGCTCCCTGCTGGACGATCTTCTCTGTGCTACTGCAATTTACTCTGTGGGATTATCAGAGGTGCCCTGGAAATGGTAAGGCACAAACTTCATTTGGCCGGGTATATTTGTCACGCAGTGGTGTGTAACTAATCACCCCAAAATATAGCCACTTAAAACAACAGACATTTATTATCTCACACAGTTTCTGAGGATCAGAAATCTGGGAGAGGCTTAGTTGGGTGGTTGTGGCTCAGAGCCTTTCACAGCTAAGCACACACGCAGTCAAGCCATTGGCCAGGGCTGCAGTCTCTGAAGACTTGATGGAGGCTGGAGAAGCTACTTCCAAGTTCACTCACTTGGCCTCAGTGCCTTGCTGGCAGTTGGCAGTGGCTTCAGGAACCTCCTTGCCACATAGGCCTCTTTGTAGATCTAATCACAACAGGTGCTGTCAACCCTGGTGCAATGTGGGATGGGGCTACCTGAGGGCGTGAATAACAGAAGGTGGGGATCACTGTGGGCCATTCTGGAGGCTGGCTTCCACACCTGAATTATTCATTGCTTTAACTAAGACAATTATTAGCATCTGCTAAGAGTCAGGCACTGAACTTACAAAGAAGAGCAAGACACAGTTGCTGCCCTTCAAGAATCTTCTGTGCTGTAGAGAAATCAGATGTGTAAAGAAGTGTGCCTAAAAGCTATGGGAGGACTTGGGGGCGGGGAGGCGGGTGCAGGGAAGACTTCCTAGAGCAAGTCTGAGATGGCATTTGAAGGATAAATAGGAGTTAGGTGAAGGTCTTGGGTAAGGCAAGCAGGGGAAAACAATATTCCAGGTAAAAGGAGTAGCATATCCAAAGGCACAAAGAGAATATTTCATTCAACGAACCAGGAACTTGAATTAGTTCAATACAAGTGACATGTAGATTGAGAAAGGTTTTGTCACGAGAAAGGAGGTTTGAATTCTTTACAGAGGCCTGATAAAAAAAGGATTCAGATGACAAGCTTAGGAATGTGGATTTTGATATTGAAAACAGACACAACTCATTATAGGTTTATAAACAGCGGAATGCTATTTTGCATTTTTGTTTTAGGAATTTCATTCCTTTATCAACAAAGTGAAAGCGTACAGGAGGGGACAGTGCTGGAGGGCGGGGGAGAGCAGATGGAAGCTGATGATGGTAACTTCAAGTAAAACCAGAAAAGAGCTCTGACAGTAGGAGCAGAGAGAAGACAGATTTGAACAACCTTAAGAAGGTAGAACAGACAACTAGGTAGGTTATCAGTTGGCTTAAAGGGACACAATTGAGGAAAAGATTTAGGAATTATTTTTAGGTTTCTGAGCAACCTGTAGGAATGGTTGTACTGTTAACCAAGGGAGCAAAACCAGGAGGAGTATACTGGGGAGACTGGGGATTGGAAGAGACAAAAGAAGGTGTTCAATTTGGAAGTTGCTGGGACTGAGGTGTCTAACCCACACAGAAGTGATGATACCCACTAAGCAGTTTTTATACATGTCTGGAAGTCACAGAGAGAAGTGGGACTGAAGAGGCATTGGAACTGTCAAAGAATGCCGAGGGAGAGTGTGTAGAGTAAGAAGAAAAACAAGTCACAGACGGAACCCTAGGCAGCAACAAAACATAATGAGCAGGTTAAACAGAGAATACAAAGGCTACAAAGAATGCCAAGGAGTAATCAGAGGTAGGAAAAACATCAGGAAAGAATGGAGCTATAGAAACAAGGGAGGAGACTATTTCAAGAAGAGGGAGTGATTCACAAGATCAAGGACAGCAGAGAAGCAAAGTAAAACAAGACCTAAAAAATATTCACAACATTTAGAGACCAAAATGTCGGGAAGGATCTTGGTAAAAGCTGTTTGGGGAAAGTGGGGGGAGAAAAACAATCTATTAAAGACTGGTGAGCTAAGGGCAGCTTAGGAAGAGGTAATAGTCAACAGTCTCGTTTTTCCGGAAGTTTAGCTATTAAGAATGGTGGGACCACATAGTAGCCAAAGGCTAGAAGCCTTTGTGACCTACCCCATAATGAGGCATGCGTATGATTTCCAATTATGTGTCATAATTAGGGGAAGGGTATAATAATAGGTAATCCAAAAGAGTAAAACAATAGAAATAACGTGTTATTCACACAGATCCTCCATGCTTCTACCCTAACATTTTTTTAGGCTTGCCCTACAATCAATGGCCATGAAATCAAGAAAGGGGAAGGGAAGACTTCTGGGAGCTTACAGGCAAAGAGATGAACCATAAAACCAAGTCAGAAATAGGATAAAGAAGTCTCCCACTTTCGTGGAGAATAGTTGATTATATATGCTGAATTACAAATAGGTATCAGACCTCACATGGCCCCAAATATCCAAATAGCTTCAACATCGTCTCCTTGTTCTTTTTATGGATTTGCTGTTACATTTTGACAAAGACAAAAAGATCTTGTGGGGAAACAAATAAAGGTGACTTTAGCTTCTATATTTCAAAATGCAGTCTACATCCTTCCATTGGGTGGTGGGATCACAAAGGTATAGTTTTTGCACCCTGTACAGGTCAGATAATTTGCCACACCAAAGTCTGTGTGTTAACAAATCCAGCCTAGTTGGCCAAGGAATTCTTAGTGAGAGAGAAGAGTGAGTCAGATAAGATTTCATAAATATCAATTAATTGCCTACCAGATCCAGGCTTTTTCACTTATTGTTTGCTTTTACTAGGTACTTTTGCTTATTTATCTTATTTATCCTGATGACTTAAAATAGCTGAATGGATACTCTATCGAGAGTAGGTCAGCAATATCATGCTGCTCTTGTGTGAATACATTTTAATGAATAGAAAATAGAAATAGAGAATAGAAAAGTCTTAGGGCTTACTTCAATGTCTGGGAAATGGGAAATGCTTTCCAGTGGAAAAGAAGGTGTCGGTATCAAACATGCATGTCTGTAATTTCAATCTTTAATCTTATATTTATTTAGTTGATTTTTTTCAAAGCATTCAAGCCATAAGTGATTGCTAAATGTTATTAGGACAAGCAATTATGTTATTTACCTAATGACAGAATGATTTATAGCAAGTCAGTTGGAGAAGAATTATTTAAGAATCCATTTATCCTCAGAAGTTCCGCTTGGCAAGGCACACTGGGTCAAGGCATCTTTGAGTTGGGAATTTGTGTTCTTCTTGAGATGGAGCCATAGTTCAACCCTGCGCTGTGAGCAAAACTGGGCCCATATCTCTGGGCTCTCCCCAGAGTCATCCAAGATGGGCCTGGCCTGGACCGTCCTTTTCTTTGCAGACTCACAACACAGAGCTAACACACAGCCAGACCATCTCTGGAGGAAACACAGTAAAGTGCCCTTTATCCAAGAACAAGCTTGCTTTTATCATTCCATGAGGAAAGTCAGCTCCTTAGGGGTAAATAAAGCTGAAAAAAGAAAAATTTAGAGAGCTTTTTTTGTAAAATCTGAATGACGCAGGGCTGTTTTATTATTTTTTTTTCTTTCCTAGGTTCATTTGGCTGCTGATGTTACATTCTTGCAAGACAGACTAAAAGGCGACAGTGTGACAGAAATAGGGATAACATTTCTGAAAAAGCTAGACGAGAAAAAATATAAACGGAAAAAGTGAAGAATAGCATGCAAAATGCTACAGGGTGGCTAGTTGAGGAGTTAATGTTAGCTAAACATATACAGCCATAGAAATTTTGAATTGCTTAATAGCATGGGCTTTAAAAGGCTTATAAATCAGCCAGAGATTTGAAATGCAGGGTACTAGGATTTAAAGCTATATTTTTTCTTTGCTTATAATTCGCATATTTGCAATCTCATGTCCACAAAATTTCATTTACAAATAACTCCCTATAAGATAGCAAACATGAATTCCACGTATTACTACATAGTCCATCCAAAGAGATTCTATTCATTTCGTTTACTTGTGATAATTTTAAAAAAAAGCATACCACCAATACAGTTGATGTATTTATCCCTTCTCATTGGAAAAATGGATGAAATAATACAGTATAGAGTTCACTATATATAGACAGTTTCTAGATACTGTATATTGCACTTTCTATAGAAACAGTGCCATTTGTAACACTTTTCCATATTCTTGAGAAACTATGGATGTGATTTTTCTCATATGTTGGCTTGGCTTAAAGCTTCAGCCTCCTGAAGCTACTCTTGACTTGTAACCAACAAGACAAGTGATTTATTTGGATACTAATTCTACACATTCAAAAATAGCATTTAATATTAATTCATTTAATTTATTTAATTTTTAGATAGCTGGTATTAACCAAATTCCTTCCTTTTCTCAAGAAATATTGCTGATGGTCAGGCCAGGAAGTCTCTAAAATGAGAGGTAAATCATGTGCTTTGAGAATACTTTCTTACCCCAAAGCTTATTCAGTTAGAATTTTTGCTGTCATTTTTATCCCCTAAAAATCTTACAAAGTATATTTTGTCTGTGACCAAAACATATTTAAAATTGATAATGTACTGGATAAAATAAACAATAATCTTTACCAGACCATCAGCATACAAGGGCAGCCTATAAAGCAGTCCAGAATCTACTGGGCTCTGCAGTGAACTCAAATTGCAAGTAAAAGTTACAATTAGTGTGGTACCATCAGTTAAAACTGGTGTAAGTGATATATGGTAGTGATAGACCCCAACTAGGACTCGGGAGCCTGAGGATACAGTCCCACTTCTGTTTCTAGTGGCTCCAGCTGATCCTGAGCAAGGGGCATCATCTCTTGTTCTCTCTCTGTAAAATGAGACGATTGGACATGGTAAATATCTAAAATTATATCAATGAATTTAAATGACATCAATAACCACTGAATTTAGAAGACTATGAGGAAATTGTTGGTTCCCCACCTACCCATCTGAATCTTCAAAAGAACATTGAGGTAGGTGCTAAGGACCAAATAGGGTCCCTGGAGCAGCTGCAGCATCGGTGGGAGAAACTTCAAGCCAGTTGCACAGAAGGCCACGAGTAGAATCTGGAAGAAGACAATGTCTGATATCAGAAGAGATATCACAAAGCCGTGTATTTTAACTGATGCCTCCGAGAAGAATGTTTGCCCACAATCCATCCCAAAGCTTCTTTTCAGGATATTTCCATCTTCTGCTGAGCTTCTTCTTTGTAATACACTTACCCCTCCAGGAACCCAAGATGCTCCTGTCTAAGGGTCTGTCTCTTAATCCAGCCACCAACTAGCTCTTCTGTAAATGTTCCATGCCTGGGAGTGTTCTCTACCTGCCTACACTTTCCCCTCCTTTCTCTCTCAACCCAGCCATCAAAACTCCCTTAGCCCGATGTCTTCATTGCCCACCCCCTTGAAGGCAGCTTCATCTGATTCTCTCAGTGATGCTGAGTGTTGGAACTGGTGATGGCTTCAGGATGAGAATTGTTCTCCATCCCTTTTTTTTCCCCTCAGTCTGGAGAGGGAGGCCAGTCTCTTGGCATGGAATTTATGCTATGAAAGGTGACCTATATAACCAAGAGAGTGGCTTGTTTGTATTCAATAGGCACTCCATCCTGAAGAATGTGAGACTCTAGAAAGTGCTGTCCACTAGAATTATGAGAGCCACATATAAATTTTCTAATAGCCATGTTGAAAAGTAAAAAGAAACAGGTGACATTAATTTTAATAATATATTTCATTTAGATTAATTACCCAAAATATTATTTCAACATTTAGTCAATATAAGAATTATTAATGAGGCATTTTACATTCTTTTTTTACACTAAGTCTTTAAACTCTGGCGTGTATTTTATGCTTTCAGCACATCTCAATTCAGTGCTAAATTTTCAAAGGTGACAGTGAAATGTAGTCCTTCACTATGATAAAATTGTGTTTAGTATTATTTAATAGCTTCTGTTTTAAAACCTAAATTAATTAAAATTAAACTAAGTTAAAAATTGATTTCCCCAGTCACACTAGTTACATTTTAAGTATTCAGTAGCCATATGTGACTAGAGGCTACGTAATGTACAGCACAGGTCTAGAATTCGTAGTCAAAGATCCATTGGATCTCCTTGACCTTGAGCACAAAGGGGAGGATCCAGGTTCACAGAGAGGGAGAGAAAAAGATGGGTAGAAAAGATAAAAGGTAAGGAAAAACAGGAAAAAGACTGTCAGATGCATGAAATGCTCTCTCTCCACTAACTGAGTGGTGATCCACAAAAACAGAAAAGTTTCTGTGTAGAAGTTTCATAGTAAAGAAAGGTTGCACACCATCCTCTGGGCTCCAAGTGTATTTTCACCGCCTTTGTGTGAAGTCGAACCTTTCTAATAAAGAGCTTGTGGAAGTTGCACAGCATAACTACAGAGTTATATAATATTAGCATTTCATAAAAGCCTTCATTCTGAATCACAACCCTTGATCAATGCAGAGATTTTTATCATGTTGGCAAAGCCAAAAGGGCAGAGAGATAGTTTAGTGCTATTCAAATGGCATCACCAGATTGTTACCCAAGCTGCTTGCTGAGGAGGCCTGCCTTGGTTGCCTATTTACTGTTTCAAGTTGCCAGGAATCAGAAACACTTCCCTTAGCAGCTTGCACACTTAGTTATTTAGTCTTCTCAAATCTCTCAAGGTCACCCATTAGTGTATTAGAAGCCTGGATCTCTTTAGCAGTTGGAATGAACTGTTATGAATAAATGGGAAGTTTCCTCTTCTCCCTGCTTATGAAGGACCAAGTAGAAATTTGGAAAACCAGATGCTTGAAGTGAGAGAATGAGATTAAAACTTTTGTAACCTAAGAGGCCACTTTAACCAAAGTCTGCTAAATGTTAACTAACACAGTAAATGTTGAAAGATATGATATTATTCATGGTTAAGGGTCCCTCCAGGTGGGACTGTAGACTCTGGGTGGTCATTGTATTTCATAGCTTCATCCACCACCTATGGAGGCTAATTAATATTTCCTTAGTAACACTAAAGGAGCCCATGATGAAGGCATCCTCTCAGCCCTAGAAATTTGGTATAACAAAAGATTCCTTCTCCAGAAAGCGATCCAAGTGTTGTTTACTCTGCTTGGTAGCATATTTCTTGAAAAGTCTGTCCAGGTGCTGCATTTCCTCATTCTGGTAAACCTTCCAGAACTTTAGCTGGACATGACCAGTGGTCAACCAAGAGTGGCTATGGCAAATAATCAGCAGACAGAAAAGGGATGCAGCCAGTATAATGTACAAGTCTGTGATCTGGAAGGGAAACACAGTTCTTATTCAATCAGCAATAGTCAACTTAAAATTGAGAATAGGCATGGCCACAACAATCATTAACAAAATTTTATTTTCAAGTGTTTCATTAAAAGAAGAGGAGCTAAACAAAACACATCAAAAGTTAGAAATCCTTCACTAAAAATGGCCAAGAAATAAATGTCTTAGGATAATTCCTTGTTCTCCCTTAAACTCAGACTCTGTCTTTCCCAGTTAAATCTTCTGCTTTTCTTCCTTTAGTTTCTCTTGTCTTCCATTTTTCCTTCTAGGAGCTCTGTTGCCACTACATATGCTTCTCTTTCTTCCAAAGAATCTTCCTGCCACTCCTTTATTCCCTCTTCTATTTCCTTTATTTTAGTTACGTCTCATGTAGTGAACACTTGTTGGATGACTGGATTGAAGAGAAGAAAAGCCTACCTGTTACATGAGCCAATAAATTTACTGCATTCTTTAAGAAAGTAGAGTGGGTTTCTGATATAGTAATGCAACAAAGTTCATTGCATGATAAATATGTGATAAGTCAGATGCTTTGCAACATATTGGAGAATACCAAAGAAAATAAACCATTTATTATTTCATTTATCACATGGTTGAATGCTCAATGAAATAAAATGTGGATTTACAATAGCTCTCCTCCTCACAGAGGGGAAAGGATTACAGGAGATAGAGAATAGAAACTTGCCTTGTAGTGTGCAACTGCCCAGCACACGAGTCCCAGAAAAGGGAGATTCCACAGGGAAAAGAGATTTTAAAGTGGTAGCTCTTTAAAAAAAAAAAATTCCGGTCCTTGCTTCAACTATTTCCACTGGAAACTTAAAACACATCAGGAGTCACTTGACAATTCCAAACTCAGAACAATCCTCTGATTTCTGAAGCCTCTCATAGCCTAAATCTTTCAAGAGAGCAGACTGTATTTAGTGACTTGCTATTTTGGTGTAGTGCGTGAATCACTTAGATTTTAATGACTTAAAAAAAGGAAATGCTAATTTCCAAGGGTCTGTATATACCAAACAATAGAAGCACCTGGAAATGCTGGTTTTAGTTTGGGATCCAATTAAGATTTCTATCAGGTTCTAGGTACATTAATTATGTGGTATGTCACCTAGTTTTCACAACAGTCTGTCAGGCATTAAGTTAGTAACAGAGAAAAAGAAGGGGTTGGATATGAAACTACAAAGGAGCTAAATTTGCCAGTGCTGTAAGTGCATTAAGATGTGGGGCTGGTGAGTAAAGGGAGTTGGGGATGGCTCCCGAGTGTCCAGCTGGGGAAGCTCAGTGAGAGACCACAGGAGAAGGAGCTAGCTTAGGAAAGAAGCTAATGGGCTTTGAATATTTTGAATTTGACGTGCTTCTGAAACATCCAAACAACTTCAGAAGAGAAGTCTGAACTGACAATGGACTTTGAGGTCATCAGCATATGGATGATAGTAAAAGCATGGATGTGGATGGCAACATCCGGAGTGAGAATGGACTTGAAAAACTGTAGGGAGTACAGACAGAATCTCAAGAATACCACCATTCAAGAGGCAGTAAGGAAAGAAGATCACAAGTGAGGCTGAACTTTCAGTCAGAGATGGAGACTAAAGAAACTGGAGACACTGAAGCCAAGGGAGTTTCATGGAGAATGGAGTGGTCAGAGGCATTAGATGCCACAGAAAAGCCACAAAAATTAGGCCAGAAAAGGGACGTTGGATTTGATGATAGGAAGAATGTCTTTGCTTCAGAGCAGTTTCAGGGTAAGATAGAGGCAGCAGCCTCATCGCAGTGAATTGAAGAGTCAACAGGTGGTGAGATACTGCAAATATATGACTCTTGGAACTTGACTGTAAATGGAAAGAGACGTAGGATATTTAGTGCAAAGTTGGGCTGTTTGCTCTTTTCATTTTTTAGAAATGCAGGCATTTGAAAATATGGGAGAGAGGGAATGACTGATGAAGCAAGGTTGTGAGGAGGTGGAAGAGGGTAGGATCCAGATCATAAGAGAAAAGTTGACTCTGAACTGCAGAAAGACTACCTACCCCATCCGCTGAGAAAGAATGATGAGGTTGAGTGTGGGTGTAGATGGAGATGGGATTGGAGGTGTTAGGGTAAACCTCGGTAGAGCTCGTAAGCGTTGGCCCCATCCTCCCTGTGAAGCAAGATTCAAGGTCTATGTGGAGATGGAGGTGGGCAGAAGCTGGATGAGGCTACCTTCTGCTGCTCATGTTCTCAGCACTCACACGCAGAAGTAGAAGATAACCCAGCCTTTAGGTTGAAAGATCATACACATGCCTAGAGAGAAAATACAGATCACCGTTACTTCCCCTGTGCTCTAATGAACAATTCGCCACCCTCCCACCAACACAAGGGGGCTAACACCCTGACTTACCTGAGACCATGTGGATCATAGGTAAGATTTCCTCTGTCTCTGGAGGAGATAGGGAGATTTGGTCTCAGGCTCTCTTAGCTCTTCCATGCAGCAAGATAAAGTGGCTACAAAGTTGCCACAGTTATTCCTGCATTCTGAAACTGCTGATGGTACACAAAGAGAAATGACCACTCAGGAAAACCACAGAAAGCCACATAACTGGGCGACTAAGACTTTTAAGGAAATTTTTCTAAAGATGTAAAAGAAATGGCATTGTTGGGGGAAAAGGGAGAATTCCTTCTGCCCTTTTCCTAAGGTTCTCATGGCCAGTCAAATAATTTAAAAGGCAGGTTACAGGAGAAAATCAAGTAAAGTTTAATAACGTGTACACATGGGAGAAACTCAGGGAAAACTGAGTAACTTGGCCATCGGGCCGAAGGCGCTAGCTTAAGTATCTTCAGCTAAAGACAAGGAGGATGTTGGGGGTAGTGGTTAGGGATTTAGAAAGGGTGGAAGGCAATTTACATGGAGATGGAAATGCAAATGTTTAAGTTTTGCTGGGCCAAAAATGGGTTTGTTGGTGTTTTTTTAGCACACCTATTACATTATACTATAGCTATCAGATGGTATTGGCTTCTTTCTGGAACAGGCCTTCTATACTAGATTCTTCTAGGCAGTTTGGGGGAAGGTCGAATGTTCTTCCTGAGTCTTCTGAGCCTATATTGTCTTCAGCTCGAAATAATCCACATACCAGAGTGGTGTACCTTAGGGTGCACCCACCAGCCCCACCAGCATTGCTCCCCTTTGGGAAAGATTTTCCAAGGCTTTGCACAGAATCCTCCAAAAAGCTGACAAAAGCCACTATTGAAGAAACACCCTGGGAAAAGCAGCACAAAACCTGGAGCCAATAAATAAAAGTGTCCATAGACATAATTTTTACTGCTGCAGAGACACTTAGAAACTCACAGAAAGAAGAAAATCCCCACCCCCACTGTCACCAGTACCCCAAAATTGTAACCTGCGACTGTCTTGTGGCTGCCGAAGACATTTCAGACAGTCTGGAAGAGGTCCAGTCTAAACAATGTACTCTCCAACCCACTGGAGAGGTGAAAAATTGCCCTTTTAAGCTTTTCTGAACATCTGCTGGGTGGAATCCCTAATGAGTATGTCAAACCAAAATGAAGGAAAAGGAAAACCAGTTCCCCAAAACTAATTGCTCCAGTTCAGACAGCTCACAGGGCAAGTCTTTACCACGAATTCAACTTCCCCAGGCCCAATAGTTGATTAAGATGGTATTTCTATGCATGGACTGGGCCAGCTGGGATTTTTGTCATGAGAAAAAGGAGATAAAGAGGTCAGCTGATAAAGTTAAATTTAATTTAAAAAAACCTCATAGTCCAGAATTTAAATTGGAAACTATAAATATGAACTTATGATGTATTTTTAACTTTAAAAAAGTCCAGATGTGACACCAAAAGCATAGCCAACAAAAGAAAAAATAGATAAATTTTACTACATCAAAATTAAAAGCTTATGTGCATCAAAGAACACAATAAGAGTGAAAAAGCAACCCATCGAATAGGAGAAGATATTTGCAAATAATATATGTGATAAGAGGTTAATATCCAGAATATATAAATAACTCGACAGCTCAACAACAACAAAAAATAAACAACCCAATGGAAAAATGAGCAAAGGACTTGAACATTTTTCCAAAGAATATGTACAAATGGCCAATAAGCACATGAAAAGATGTTCAACATTACTAATCATTAGGGAAATACAAATTAAAACCACAATGAGATAGCACCTTACACCCATTAGAATGCCTATGATCCAAAAAAAAAAAAAAAAACCCGGGAAAGAACAAGTGTTGGCAAGGATGCAGAGAAATTGGAATCCTTGTGCACTGTTGTTGGGAATGTGCAATGGTGCAGCTGATGTGGAAAACAGTATAGTGATTCCTAAAAAAAATTAAAAATAGAACTACCATATGATCCAGCAATTCCATTCTTGGGTATATACCCAAAAGAATCAAAAGTGGGGCCTGAAAGAGAAATTTGTACACCAGGTTCATAGCAACATTATTCACAGTAACCAAAAAGTGGAAACAACCCAAGTGTCTAACAAAAGATGGATAAATGGATAAATAAAAATGTGGTGTATACTTATAATGAAATATTATTCAGCCTTAAAAAGGAAGGAAGTTCTGACATACCCTACGAAATGGATGAACCTTGAAGAATTATGCTAAATGAAACAAGCCAATCACAAAAAGGCAAATACTGTATGATTCCGCTTATATGAGATACCTAGAGTAGTCAAATGCACTAGAAACAGAAAGTAGAGTGGTGGTTGCAGGGGCGGGTCGGGAGGGAGGAACAATGGGTACAGAGTTTCAGTTTTGCAAGATGAAGAGAGTTCTGGAGATGGATGGTGGTGATGGTTGCACAACGATGTGAAATACTTAATGCTGCTGAATTGGTTAAGTTGCTAAAAATGGTTAAGATGGTAAATTTTATGTTATGTGTATTTTACCACAATTAAAAATTTTAAAAATAGTAATGAATCAAATGGCTACAATAAAGATGATTTTTAAAAAAGATATTTAAGGGACATATCAATTTTGCAGTATATGAACCTTATTTGAATCCCAAATCAAACAAGTAATACCTTTATGAGGCAAGTGGGAACTGAAATACTGACTGGCTAGTTGATGATATTAGGGAATTATTGTTATATCTTAGGTGTGTTAATGGTATTGTAAAGTTTTTTTTGTTTTGGGGGGTTGTCTTTGTTTTAATTATGACTTCATTTTTTTAGAGCAGTTTTAGGTTCACAGCAAAATTGAAGGGAGGGTACAGAGCCTTCCCATCTACACCCTGCCCCCACACATGCATAGCCTTCCTCATTATCAACATCTTCCACCAGAGTGGGACATCTGTTACAACTGATGAACCTGCATTGACTTATAATCACCCAGAGTCCATAGTTTACATTATGGTTCACTCTTGGTGGTATATATTCTGCAGGTGTTTGGTTTTTTTTTTAAGTATCCTTTTCTTTTGAGATATGTACTTATATATTTACATATGAAATTATATAATATTTGGGATGTGCTTCAAAATAAACTGGGAATGGAGGTTAGTGTGTTGGAGCACAAATAAGATTGGTAATGAGTGAATAATTGTTGAAACTGACTTAGGGGTACATGAGGCTTCATTATATTATTTTCTCTACTTTTGTTTATTCTTGAAACTTCCCAAATACTTTTTTTAAAATGTTAACAATTGTGAAATTTATGTCTATAGTGGTTCATTATACTATTCTATTTTTCTCTATGTTTATATAATTTTCATAATATCAAGTAAAAAGATAACTTGATAACAAGGACTCCCATAAAAGATAGAGGAGAAGGGAATCTCTAAGATGGTAGTGAAAGGAAAGGACAAAAAATGATCTTAAAATCAGCCCACATAATAAGATTAGCCCCATATGGGTTAGTCAAGGGTTAGAAAGGAAGAAAGTTAAAATTTTAACAAAAGTATGAGTTCCTAATATTTTACTGGAAAATCACTGCAACCTCTTTCAAATTGACGCTCTAGCCAACAGTCATATGAGTGACCTGACTTGGAATTAAATCCTCCAGCTCTAGTCAAGCCTTCAGAGGGCTGCAGACTCTACTGATATCCTAATTGCAGACTTGAGAGAAATTCTGAACCAGAACCACCCAGCTAAGCTGTTTCTGAATGCTTGGCCCACAGAAACTGTGAGAAGATAAACTGTTGTTATAATTGCCCACTAAATTATGGGGCAATTTGTCACACAGCAAAGGGTAATTAACACATAGCCTTATGGAATTTGCTAACCTGTGACTATTAAGGTCCATCCTCCCCTCTGTTGCTGAGTGACTTTACATCTCATTTTCCCTACCCGAGCATCACAGGATTCTCTTCCCCTTCTGGCCATGAGGCAATTTTTGGAGAGAGTTTTATGCTGTACTCATGTGTAAAAAGAACTGTAATTTTGATGAGTTAAGGAACCGGGATCTGTATATGCCCACCTACCGGCTGGTGAGCACCCTCTTCTTCCTTCCCGCACTGCAGTTCTCAGCAACATCAAAGTCTTATTTTAAATTTTGAGTCAAGTTTTTTCCCCCTGCAATAGCTAAGCAACAAGACAACATCAGAAGACTTGGGAGACACTTCTTTAAGAAGACAAATTAATAGAAAACTTAACATGTTTGAAAATATTGAGAGGAGATTTATGCAAGTGAGGGAAGAGTTTGGGGATTAGTAATAAGAATAGAGAAATCTAAGAAAATGTAAAAAAATTGTTCTGTTACTAACTCTAGGGGAAACGAAAAGTTGGGGAGGAAAGGAAATCTGCTCTTAGTATCCTACATGGTCCAGTGGTCAATAGTGTCTACACAGTTATGGTAGCGTAACTACTGAATATTGATCTAACCCCAATTACACTGTAATAGGAGGGATGAGGGTCAGGAAGTTTGCCTATGCATGTGGTTAGAATGGAGGCTGTTGTGATAAAGCCTCATATTTCTTATATGATCATTACATGATAATAGTCTAGTGGGATGGGGCCGACCTGTGATCAATAAGGAAATAACAAATAATGCCTCAAAATAAAAAATCGAGAAAGAGCTATATAAGCATATTATGTACAAAATTGAAGTAAATGCTGGAAGAATCAGTTACAAGAGTAGAAATGGGGTGTTGGTGTGAATCAAGAAGTGGCAGAAGGCAGAAGAGGTGGACATCGATGAGGGGAGGCAAGGCAGATGATTTTACTCTTATCTGACTCTTTGATCTGCTTGCATGAATACAGTTTTTTAAAAGTAAATTATAAAAGAAAAGAGAAACAAGATAGTTACTAAAATCATCACTAAAATGTAGAGGCAGAATCTGTAAATGTTACCAATATTACCAATCAATGCTTTACATCTTTTGCAATGCCAAATTGTCTTCCAGGGGTCCCCTGAATGTGGTCTTTACATCTACGGAGAGGAGTATCTACATGACATTAACTTCTGCTTAAGATCTTCCAGTGTTTTCTGAACTGATTGAAAATAATCCTATGACTGGAGCCATAATAATCTACTTTTTGAGAAGAATCTTTTGTGTACTGAGATAAGACAAAATTTTTAGTGACCACTTTAATTCAGTTCTGCTCGTTATTTTGTTTTCCTTATTGATTTAAAGTATGAAAAACAATATTCTAATTATTGGGTAGATTTTCTTCATTTTAGCTTTTCTTTCCCTTTGCAATGTCACTCAAAAATTTTTAAAGCAGGAGCCAGTTTGATTTAATAAATATGAAGCATTCATTCCAAGATCATAGTCTAGTGGGAGGGAGCAGACCTGGAATCAATTAATCATAATGCAATGGGATTTGTGCAAAGATTAATGTATGTATGTGCCAGAGAAATGGTAGAGTGATAATTTGCCTGGCAACTGCCTCAGATATTTACGGAAGGAGGTAAGATACAAATTGACTAAGGAGTGAGAGAGAGGTGATAAGGGAAGGTTTTAGAGAACATGAACCTTGAAGAGGTTTTTGGAAGATCAGTTGTTTACTGGGTGTACAAGCAGGGGAAGAGCTTTGCAGGGAGAAGGAACAGCGTGTGAAAAGGCACAGAGGCACAAACAGCATTGTGTATTCAGGAACCAAATTACTTCAGCATTACCCTGAATGCCAAAGCTGGAGAGGAGGACAGAGTCACAGAGGGCTTCATTTGTTATCACAGAAAATAAAAAAGACTTTTATGAGAGATCTTCACTATACAACTGCAGGGAGAGTTAGCAACTTCTAGCTGGGATAAATATGCCTATGCGGCTGGAAAAGTTGTGAAATTCTGCTGGTATGAACAGTGGCGAGCAGATTTAAAGTTAAAGAATGTGGACTCCTTAAAGTTAGTCTTCTTCGACTGCACGGGAATTGAACAGGAACACTTGTCTCAGCAAGATCGTGAGCGGAGCTAGAGCTAAGAAAGGGGTTAGGATTGTTTTTGTTTTTAACAGGAAAAACATCTGGTTTTGGTTTTATGCACTGCCCTATTTTCAATGCTTTTAAGTATCTTTAACGTCACCTAGACACATGGTGATCTGGTCTCCATGAAATAAACTATGGTTTAATGAATCCCCTACGTATCTGTCTTCTTGCTTGGACACTGAAATAAGCTGCTCCGCAGTTTGACCATGTCTCAGATGTGAGTTTATTCCAGTTCCTATTTTTGGATAGACTATGTGATTTAAGAATATTGTGAAGAAAGGCAAACAACAGTTAATTTTCCACCTGCCTCTGGTTATCTTGGTTATTGTTTCCCGAACTGTGTTCGGTGGAACATAAATGACCCAAGTTGTTGGTGCATACTCCATGAAAAAAAACTTTTGTCTTTTAAATTTTGTTTCTTTATTATATATAAGAAAAATGTTAAGTATATTTATATAAGGGGTTTTCTTATGCTATAATCTGCCATGAAGAAATAGAGTGCCATACACAAAAGAACAACAAATAGAATAAGAAATCACCTGATTTATGAACACGTGGTTTTCAAGTCTAGAAAATATATATCAAAATTCAGCCTCTGGTTCCTAATTTATTATCCATGTTATGTATCTTGTGTCTTAAATTTTCTTGAAATACTAGTGATACTTAAAAACTTCTCTTCTTAATAAAATTTTAAAAACTTAATCTTTCTAACTTGTTTCTATCAATCTTGTTGCTGTTTTGTAGCATTTACAAGATAACTTTAAAAAAAAGATTTCAGAAGGAATAAAATCATACCCAGAAGAGAAAACGTGGAGTTTTAATATGATACCAAGAGATACATGATCAAGTGCTACAGTGAGTTTGAAAGGCAAAGACTTAAGAGTTCAGAGAAGGAAGTTACAGTGTACTCATGTGGTTGGGGAACGCATTGAGAAGGAAGTAAGATTTGAAATGGGACCTGAGCGACTGAAAATATTGTGTGTTGGGGACATAGTCCTCCATGGGTCTCTCATGCTCTTATATGTCTTACTAGTATGTCAAGAATGCAAGGCTCTGACTGCTTTTTATTCAAGCCATTTCTGCTTTTTATTCAGGCCATTTCTCAGGGTCGTGTTTGCAGCAAGCAACCTGGAGAGATGAAGTTATCTCCCTCTTCGACAAGGAGCAAGCTTGATTACTACTTGCTATAAAATGGTGTTGCCCCAGGCTCCGTGTTCTATCCAGTAACACAACCTACTGTGTGTGCAGGATTCCATCTTAGTCTTCTGTGTTGTCCCCGTAAGACTTGGGGGCAAGGGAGAACCAATGCTAACATCATGGTCATGCTGTTTGTTCCACTGTGATTAATTTAGTTTTTTGTATTGGCCCAGAAATTTCACCTCTTCTGCCAGTTATCATGACGTGGTAACAGCCTAACTATTAGCTTGTAAATAGGGTGAAATCAGACAAGACATTAGGATAATGACAGAAAAGAGAATCAAGCTGAGCAAAGAAGAGTAAGTGAGCCTTTCATTCTGTTTAATGGTGTGGGAGAATGGAGAGAAGACTTGATTAAATCAGAGATTATATTTAGGAGAGTATTGAAATATAAGGGTAGCTACTTGGGATGGCATGGAGGACAGGTAGATTGTAAGGGTTTAAGTGACAGTGCTATGGCCTGAATATTTATGTCATCTCAGAATTCTTATGTTGAAACCTAATCCCCAGTGAGATGATGTTTGGAAGTGGGGCCTTTGGGAGGTGATTAGGTCATGAGGGCAGAGCCCTCATGAATGAGATAGGTGCTCTTATAAAAGACGCTGCTCAGAGGCCCTGCCCCCTTCCACCAAGTGAAGTCACAGTGGAAAGAGGGCTGTCTAGGAAGCAGGTCCTCACCAGAGACCAAATCTGCTTGATCTTGGACTGCCCAGCTTCCCAAGCTGTGAGAAATAAATGTCAGTTGTCTATGAGCTACCCATTCTAGTTTTTATAGCAGCCCAGACTAAGACTGACAGGAAAAGGGATTTAGATCCGTTTACCAAGTCAGTGATACTAGGCTCTAGGTGTACAGTGGGGAACAAAATCAGACACAGCCTCTCTCTACTTGTGTGAAAATAAAATGTTCCTATCATCTCTTAAATTCAAGAAGTGGATTTGGGCCATAGAAAGGGCCATAGTCCCAAGCCTTAAATAAGAAATCAGTATAATGGAATTGAAAATTGTCCCGATTGACCACTGACAACTTTTGCTTCAGTATCCCTGATTCTGAAAGTCAACCACTCAGTGATAGTCTTACAGTTCTGAAAGTCAGCCAATCAGTTACCCTCCCATAATTCTGAACGTGAGCCCATCAGCAATAGTTTCACTCCAATAACTGTGATTCCAAGCTTAAAATCCACCAATTCCCACTCTGAAAGTCCACAAATACCTCAAATCTACCATTTCCCAAAATTCTGTATAAGATCAGCAGATTTCCTTGTTTAAGGGGCTGTGCCCTACATGCACAGTTCTCTTTTCCTTAACAATCAATAAATAGAGCTCCTAGTTTCAGAAATTGAGCGGTACCCTCTTTCTTACACATGGAGTTTAGAGTCTAGATTTGATGGGACAAACGATGGAGATCTCTCAATCAGGGTGATAGAATCAGTTTTTTAGGAAAATTGATCATGCAGTGCAGGAAGGAGGAATTGGAAGAGGGAGAAAATGCAGACAGGTAAAGCAGGTAAAAGACTATTGCAATAATCCAGGATTAGAGGAGACAGAGTCTGTGAAACCTGAAATTCATCTCAGTACCTTACGTCGGATCCCTCATACAAAGCGGTTTGTTACATTGAGCTAGAGCATCAAACATCACTGGAGAAGAACGGATAAGTGGCTCCAAGAAGAACCACATTACTGAGGAAAGGAGACAAAGGAGAAGGGACCACCCGAGAGCTTTAAATATAGGGAGGGGTTGGTTTGTTTTGATCCACAGTGAATGTCAAACCAAAATATTTGTGAATACTGTGACAGGTCCTATCTAATACACGAGAAAAGGTGACCCGACACTGCAAACATGCTGGGAAGAGTTCTGAAAGAGATAGTCTTCCATGTCAATATTGGTTTGAATTAGATAGTTTCTTAAGCTGCCACTGTTTTAAAAAAATTCCTACAAATGGTGAATGAAATATTACATTGAAAAATATACTCACCACCCCCCAAAAGAGAATGAATTCAAGAAAAGAACAGAGGGACGAGCTATTGTGGGGAAACCCTGAAATGGCACCTCCAGGGGGGATCCTTCAGGACTTGATGCTGACTACCGTGTTCTAGAGCAGCACTGTTCTGTAGAAATGTAAAGAAAGGGGCCTTCAGTGGGAGGCTCCAGGTAGGCTGGGAGTTTATTTATCTTCAGTAGGCTTGACTTTTCAGTCTCCCATGATGAGTGGAATCTAACTCACTATCAAGTCTTTAATGAAAATTTGTCCAAATATTCCTAGACAGAATTTATTATCTTTTCCCAAAATACTTTACTTATATTTCTATTATAGTTTATTTTATTCTTATTCCTATTATGGATAACTATTTACTTATTTGCCTATCAATGCCTTGAGAGTAGAGGTTACATCTTATTTCTTGCCTCATCTCCAATCCATTTCACCTATCTTAACAATAATAACTATGAATTTTGTTTACTGAGCATTTTCTAGGCATTATCTCACTTCACCCTCACAAAAATCATCTAAGTAATATGATTATTTCACATTTTCTAAATGTTGAGATTTGCAGAGATGTCTAAGATCATGCCTTTAGTAGAGGCTGAGTCAGAACATGAACCCACTAATATAGACTGAGTGTGTGTGTTCCCCCAAAATTCATATGTTGAAACCCATTCTCCAGTGTGATGGTGTTTGTAGGTAGGGCCTTTGGGAGGTGATTAGGTCATGAGGGCAGAGCTCTCATAAATGGGATTAGTGCTCTTATAAAAGAGACCCCAGAGAGCTCCCTTGACCCTTCCACCTTGTGAGGACACAGTGAAAATACAGCCATCTGTGAACCAGGAAATGAGCTCTCACCAGACACTGAATCTGCTAGTGCCTTGATCTTGGATTTCCTAGCTTCCAGAACAGTAAGAAATAAGTTTCTGTTGTTCATAAGGCACCCAGTCTGTAGTATATTGTTTCCAGTGACTAAGCTCTTAATCATGGTGTTATAAAGACTCCCACATATAGTAGGTATTCTCAATACATGTTAGGATGTTTTTTGAATGACCGAAAATGAATATATTAAAGAGTTGATGATGAACATGAGGGCATTGATTAAATGGAGCCCAAACCTTGACAAGGAGAATTACTGAAAGGTGAGCTACAGAGTTGTAAAAGCAATCTATGACTGTTGAATGTACAAGTTCATTTCTCACCATTATTAATAATCTTACCAAACCAAGTTTTCTTAAGATATATTCTCCTTGCAAAACACTCTATCAAAAATGTACTCAAGACACCGTAAGAGAACTCATGGATAGACACACATAAATACACATACATTTCCCACATGACTTTAATTCCACAGTAACATTTTCTATTAGTTTTAGGTATCTCCTTTCTAGTTCCAGGGTGATGACCATCCACAGTCTAAAAGGGAGCATCACTTCCTCCTTTTAAAATCAGCGTGTTGCCTTCTCTTGATTACTCCAAAGTGTCCAATGGTCTGAGTCATCAGATGATTTCGGCATTGTAGGGAATGAGTAAAGTGGTTATGCAGTTCATTCAGAGTAAAATCCAAAGTCCTTACAATGGCCCCAAGGCCTAACATGATCTGCCCCCTGCACCACTCTGACCTCATGGCCTCCTTTTATCCCCTAGCTCACTACTCTCAGGCCACATTGCCTAACCCTTCACCCCTTCAAATCTGCTTCAAGATTACTTCTCAAGGAGGGCAACAGTTCTCCAAGCTCTAGCATTTCTAATGTCTCTGAGAGTAGAGCTTACATCTTCTTTCTTACATATATGTTCTCCTTTTTCTTTTTTTTCATAAAATTCTTCTCCTCCTTATATACCCAATTGTTTACTTATTTATTATGCTTACTGTCTATTATCTCTCTCTCTCCTTAGAATGTAAGCTCCACAACGTCAGTCATTGCTGTTGGTTCACTGACAGATCCCGAGTACCTAAAACATGCCTGGAACACAGCAAGCACTCAATATATATTTGTTGGTTTACATGAATGAAATAATAATGAAATCTTATAAATCAATAGAGAAAAGAAAAACAACCCAAACATTAAAAATGAGCAAAAGACTTGAATAGGCATTTCATAAAAGAGGATACCCAAATGGCTAGTAAACATATGAAAAGATGCCAAAAGGCTTTAATGGTTAGAGAAATACCAGTGAAAACCACAATGAGAAGTACCGTTACATATTCACCAGAGTGACAAAAAGTAAATAATTGGAAATACTAGGTGTTGCAGAGGTGAGAAGCAATGGGAGCTCTGGTAGTAGTATAAATTGGTCCAAACTTTATGGCAAACATTTGACATTATCTAGCAAACTGGAATATGTACCTGCCCTTGTGCTTCCACCTATTCCTAAGAACATACCCTGAAGAAACACTCGCACATGTGTGCCAGAATGTTCAGTCCAGCTTTTCTCCTAAGAGCCAGAAACTGAAACAACAGAAATGTCCATCAGCAGTTAAATGGATAACTAGATTGTGGTATATTCATGCAGTGGAATACTATACAGCAATCAAAATAAAGTTGTTCTAGATGTAATATGGATGAATGTATCAAGCAAAACCAAACAAAAAAGAAGATAATAAAACAATTCTTAGAGGATGATTTCATTCATAAGAATTTCAAAAACAGACCAAATGAAACATTAACAGTTTAGGAATGCATACACAAGTGGTAAAACTATAAATAAAAGTAAGGAAATGATTAGCTCCCGCTTCCAGATGGAGAGAGCTGGGTTTCTGAAGAGGCACACGGAGCAGGGGTTTTTTGGGGTGCTGGAAATGTACTATTTCTTTCCCCTCTGTGGTGGTTACATAGACCTTTGCTTTATAATTATTCTTTACACTGTACATAAATGTTTCACATACCCTTCTTTATGTTTGATATCTCATAATTTTTAAAATGGCAATCAATAGCCTAATCTTACAGAACTTTTTTTCACTTGGAAGTTTTTAGTATTCTGTTCCTTGTGGCAAAAGTTCTGTCAGATCATATCCCTTTTTTGATACGGGTCTGTTTCCTTAGATGAGAATATAGTATAATCAATTCCACAGACTTCCGTTGACAAGAGATATTTCACAACTAGGTAATGAAGAGGAAGAGGCAAAATGAGATCAACCAAAGGCTTAGCTCTCAGGACAGGCCCAGTGTTTGACACAAGGTAGGCACGCAGTGGGAGTGGCAGGTTGGCTGCTGCTGGGGCTGACTCAGACAGAGAGCATCTCTCCATCTTTGTCTTAGGAAGAGTTATTTACAATAGGTCACCTGGTAGGTAAGATGCAATATGTTGTGAAACTTAGGGCTTCCAAGATGTTTTTCAGCCAGAGACATTTTGTGTTCATGGCTAATTCTTTTTTTGGATGCTTCCCTCAGGACTTGCTAATTTAATCTGTTCGTAGAATAGTGATATTTCTGTTCATGGCTTTGGATGGAGCAAAGTGACCATGCCTAAAATTATGTTCTGTAAATTGTATCACCTTGCCAGTACTCAATACATTGTGGAATTATCTCTTAGAACAATATGGCTGTTTACAGCAAATATTAATAACAATGCTGTGTCTGAATCTCTTCTAAGGTCAAGGCGTTATGGCAGCATGAAGCTGGGTTGATTATGAAGAATCATTTGGTGAGCCAGCATATAAATATACAAGTGTAGAAATGCTTCTTGAGCCCTTAATGTGGACTGTTCAGGACCAGGCTCAGGGGAATGGTGTGTTCCACCAAACAGTGGTGACCATGTTCCCAGTGTGAAATAACTGTGCTGTGTCCTGATCTCACTATGTCTATTCAAAGAGATCTTAGCTCTCAACAGTTGCCAAGTTTCTGAATGAGATGAAAAATATTGGGGATCACTAAGGATATCTGTATCTCTTCTGCTCACAAGGGCACATGGGCTGAAAAGGGAAAACTCTGGCCCACTAATTAAAACAGCCAAGTGACCACTTTGAACCACGTGATCCAGAGAAGATCAGTCCCCTAGCTTCGGTTCTGCATTCATTGACCACGTGACCTTGGACTGGTAATTCTAACCATCAATTCCTCACTTGTAAGTGTGAGTGATGTGTTTGACAGATATCCTACACACTTGTGAAAATGAAATGAAGTGAAAAACGCAGAAATGCTTTGTTGACTGTAAGGCCCTGCACCATAGTAAGGGTTCTTTTTAATCTTTGCTAATTACACAGTTATTATTTATTATTCATTACAAAAAAAACCCAAAGATCAAAAGTGCCTGAGGTTAAAAGGAAAAATCTCCTCCCCCATTATTAGTCTCCAGAATTGACCAAATTTGACAATATGGTGCTTATCTTTATGTACTTTATGAATGTGTGTGTATATTTGTGTGTGTGTATGTTTTATTTTAACAAAAAAGGATCATATCCTGCTATTCAGTAGAATACTATGCAGTAATTTTTCCTGAAGTAAATTATTATATATACACATGGAACAATGATATTTCATAGGAAAAAGTTACAGAATCACATATATAGTGTGATAATATGTGTGTAGTCACAGAGTATATGGCTTCCTCGGAGAAGGATATATTCAAAGTAATGAGGTAATTTTACTTTTTACTTCACACAGTTCTCTACCAATATCACTTTTTATCTTAAGCATATATACTTTCGCAATAATTATTAAAGACTCTACAAGAGAAAATGGAGCATAAGTCCACAAAACGGAGACGATAGGATACTATTGAAGATGTAAGTATAGCAAACGGTAGACCAGAAAAAAAAAGTATTGAAAAGGGAGAATATGCAAAAAAAAAAATTGGAAAATGAAATAAAGGAAGCAAAAATGAAAGTAGGCATAATATGATTTTCAAAATTATTAATTAGGAAATAGAAAAAAACTGATCATGAAGTTCCTGTTGTCAACTTTCATATTTTATATGACTCTCAACAACAGGATATTCAGCCCTGCAGACTAATTCTTTCTATTGACCCCGTGCAACAAAGGGCAAATAGAAGCAAGTAGAAGCCAGCACAGGGGTCTGCCAAGGCAGGAAGAAGGCTAAACATGATCAGTGCTCAATTGTTTTATAGTTTAAAATTTTCATATCTCATTTTTTAAAATGTACAAACAGCCATAAATGTGGGGGGTGAGCAGGAATGAGAATCTAACACCCCCTGAAATGTCCTGGGGAATTTTATCTATAGACATTATTCTCAATAAATCCTTGCATCCTTTCCATCAACAAATCCTGCCATGCCTACATTCAAAACCTACCTTGAATCTATCTACGTTTCTATCTTCCTCACCATCAACCCAGTCCAAGTTCACTCCCGCCTCTTTCCACTGCAGTGTTGTCCTGGTGAATTTCTCCATTTCCACCTTGGCTCTCCCTCTTCCCCCTGCCATTCCTTTTTCAACAAGAAAAGCAATCAACCTTCCTACAATGCTCACAGGATAAAAACCAAAATCCTTTGCCTGACTTCAAGGGGCTGCACGATCTGTCTCTTGCTCATTTCTTCCAGTCACCTGTAAGGCTTCCAACTGTGCTAAGATATTTCTCACCTCAGTCTTTGCACACACTGTTCCTGCAAACGGAAATGCTCTTTTTCTACTCTACAGATTTCAGTTTCTCACTGAATCTGTTCAGACTTCCCCAACCCCCTCCTCCCCTAATCTAAATCAGGTCACAACTATGGTATGGGTTTTATCTGACTTCCCCACTCTGTTGACACTGTGTAATGACTACACAGAGGTTCATAATACTATCCTCTCCACTTTTGTGCATATTTGAAATTTACTATAATAAACAGCTTTAAAATTTTCCTTCTGATCCTATACACTAAAAACAACCCCTATGCTTTCAACTATCCTAGTTTTTCAAATTTTGTATTTTAAAAAATTTAATTTCCTTTTCATGATGATGTTTTGTATTTTTGTTTACTAACCATATTAGAGCCATAAAATGCTGGTATTTTAAGGTTCTAAACAATATGTTGTCTGCAAGAGAGTGAATTTGAAGCGAACATCAGATAACCTAAAAGAAAGGTCTGAAGTTCAATTGTTCCTTTGCTGTTTTTGCTACTAAACCCTTTCTTTGAAAGCAGTATTATTATTCAGTGAAAAGGACTCTAGACTAGGGATATAAAACTTCTGATTCATTATAGTTTGTCACTTTGAGTGAATCATTTAACCTAGCTTACCTTTTTTATAATTAATATAATAATGAGGTAAATTTCTAAATTTTTATTTGATTTAAAATTCTATGTTTCCACAACTTGGAGGACCCCCCCAAAAAAACAGTCATGAATAATAGCAATGTTTATTTTTCAAATGAAGAAATAATTCAAAAAACGTTTTTCTTATTCATTAATAAGGTTATAATTAAGCACTGGTCTCCATATGAGGTGACTCTTCAGTACTAAGAAGAACAGCCCCTTCATCTCCTCCAGGAGAGCAGCTATCATGCCGCTTCCCTTTTTTGTGAACGTATTCATGCAACACGCTGTAGTACTTGCTCTTCCGATCGAAAGTACATAGTGATGAAGCTTGCTGCCAAGCTTCAGTGCTTGGGATGTTGAATTCCTTTGGAGTTGAGTTCTCAAAGAAACATTTAACATTCTCTTCTGCCAATTGAGTTGCATGCTCTGTGATTTGTTTTCTCAGGATCTGTTGTTCCTGTTCTGAATAGATTTTCCAAAATTTCCACAGTAGGTGTGTATCTGCAGCTCGGCTTTGGGAGATACATGTAAAACACAGAAGCAGGATGATAATAATTGCTATTACACTCCAGCCCAGCACCTTAGGAAAACACAGCAAAATAGCAATTTAGTCACATTATTTATAAGAAATTGTAAAATCCTCAGATAAAGTTTAAACTACTCACAGTTATGATGATGAACAAGCAACAGTTTTAGGTCTTAATCCCTTAACAGAAAGAAGTGGCAGCACCCTTGGTAACCCCTCAGTACAACTGCTGGCTTGACAAGTTAGTCATCTTCCGAGTCATGTCAAGGGCCCAGGGAAGAGTCTAGATGTCACTCCTCTAGAACTCAACCCGTGGAATTTTGGCAAATCCAACGAAACAAGCTTTTATTTTCAAGAACTTCTGAGCTTTATAAACCCAGAAGCAGTGTGAGGTGGTGGCTTAGGAGCCAAGCAGACCCATTTTATTGTAACAATTCTTCTATCCTCTTCTGGATGGACAATGCCCTAGACTCAGTGTATTTGCTGCAAAGACGCAAGAGAAGAATGCAGGAGTAAAGGGCCTAGCGCGGTATCCGGCACACAGCAGGTGCCTGACACCATTTGAGTGCCTGTCCTCTTCTGCGCTTGTTTTACTTAAATACTCGCCTGTTGGCTCATTAGACGCAAATAGCCATTCTAGATTGTCTTTGGATGTCGTCCGTCTGGAGAAAGGGCACCGATTTCTACCCCACACCATCTGCCCCTCCCCTGTCCTCCCCACCACACCCAGTGCCAGCGCCTGACCTGCGACGCCGCCAAGAGGTCCCTCAGGAGGACCTGCACGTCGGGCTCCTTGGCCTTTTGGCAGGGCACCAGCGGCAGCTGATCCGCGCAGCTGGAGTTCAGGCCAGCGCACAGGAGCCGCGCCACGCCGGTAATCCCGCTGGCGGCGCACGCGGAGATGTGGCCATCGAGCAGCGCCACGGCCACCCAGGTGAAGGACACGATCGCGCCGACCCTGCTAACCCGGCAGCACAGCTCGCATCTGGTGCTGCAGTCCACGTAGCGGCCCTGGCCCTGGCCCCGGCTCCGGCGGCGGCAGCAGTCGATCAGCAGGTGCAAGGAGTGCAGGTTCAGCAGGTAGCCCAGGAGGAAGAGCACCAGCACCGGCACCAGTAGGCAGACCAAGCCATAGCCCAGGTTCCAGGAGGCGCTGCAGGGGCACTGGAACACCACGGTGGAGAATGTGAGCTCCCCGCCCGCTGTCAGCAGGGTCGCCAGGCTGCAGCCCATCTCGCTGTGGTGCTTGAGGTACAGTAATAGCACCTTCCAAAACTTCTCCATGGTCTTTCTAGCCCAGGACATCACTGAGAGATCCGGATGCTTCTGCCTCTCCGCTGCCCTGCTCCTCGAAGGTTTGGGTGGGCTGGGGTCTGGGGCTTTCCACTCTGCTAAGAAGCAGCTATTAGAAACAGAAGGGCATTTTGGCATTAGTGAGTTTTTGCTTTCTTATTTCAACCAAATCAGCTCTGTTTGACACCACTGACTTCCTCAGTACCCGCCCATTTCCTGAGGGAGCCGCACTGGTGGACTTTCTCTCACAGTTCAGGAACTCTGACAGAAGATAAGACATATTGCATTGTTACTTTGTTTCCCCCTAAAGGACAAATAACTAGTGGAATTTGCTTACCCGTCCTGTCCTAATGCAGTGACCCACTGGAAAGAATATTTTCACTTGGACAAGGCGGGAAAAACGCCACATTTTCCTCTATTGCAGCCACCCCAGTTCCTAAGCCAACTCCTAGTAAGACGAAACAATCAGAAAAACAGTCAAATTCTAGTTCCTCATAATGTTCTGCCCCCTTCCTGTCCCCCTTCTGGACAGGACCACCAGCCTAATTCACAGACTGTTCTCCTCTGCCTGATCCCCCACAGTATACCAGACTTACTATATTGTGTTTTTTGCCTCTTTTCCCCCCCAGGTATGTCATGACACTGTCGATACCTGAAGGAGTGTCAAATTCTTACCCAGTGACCACCAAGATAATGAGGGGGAGTGGGAGGCTGTATATGGTTGTTCAAAAAATACTAGTTAAACCAAAAAATTTTAAACTGCAGCTACCCCTGACTACTATGTTGTTTCCTCCACCTTCAGTTTTCTCAAAGCAGCATCACTCTGACAAACTGTAACCACTTCTGTGAAACTGAGCCTTCCTCTGTGTGGCTCCAGAGTGAGGTGGGGCATACTTGAAAGAGCATGGGCTTCGGGCTTGGAGTCAGGTGCACTGTGTCTGTGTGTGCGTCTAACGAGTCAGCCCCTCTAAGACTCAGCATCCTTATTTGTAAAAGCAGATTTTAGTGCTCACTCTTTAAGAGAGCTCAGATGAGCACGTTGAATAGTTTATGCAAAGCACCTTTCCATATAGGGTGTGCTTCTGAAATGAAGGCGCAGTGTGAGGGATTCTCTCTTACACTGCAACTTCGGGAATAGACAACAAATAACTGTCGTACATAATTTAAGAATCCAAAGGAATGCTGAGTTTTAGACCAAGGATTGTATTTAGTGACTCAACGATCCTCTACTACCTTGAGAGAATCAGTGTGCCCTTAGCTGTCTGCCTCATTACAAGGAGGGTGTCTGGATACAGAGTCTGGGTGAGCAGGTCACAGTGAACTGAATGCTGTTGGCGCTCATCCACTAGGGTTGCCTTATTTGTCTGGGAAAAATAAGTAGCCTATGGAACCCAGTGAGTTGTCAGAGAAGGGTCAAGAAACATATTATTCTTTGCTTGGGGCAACCTGCCTTCTTAGCTACCTCCCACCACCAGTGCCTGCCACAAAACCACCATGCCACAACTTTTTGATGATTAGTTGTTCTCTCTGTGTGAGTGTTAAGAAGGTGTCCCCAGATCAGGGTCCTCACTGCCATGCAGGACAGTTGGGGCCCTCTTCTCTAAGACCAGGCAGTGCCAGGCTCCCTGTAAACTTGAAGCGAAGTTGCATGTTTGAAGCAAATCACTTCTGCTATGACTATCATCTCTGTAATTCTACATCTGCAAAGAAAACTCTTCCTTCCCTTGTCCCTCAGGTGACTCTCCTCATCTTCCTGCTGGACTCTTCTTCACCCCCACCCCACTCCTCTAGATGTTGCCCCCCCACTTTCCATACACCATCATGAACAAATCCCACTATATCCACAACCTTTGTGCAGATGGCTCTATCCACATCTCCCTTAACTGTAACCTAATTCAAATGTACCCTTTCATCTTGATGAGTGAGGTTTATTTATTCTCTCCCATTTCTCAAAACAAGAGGGAGGCTTGCATTCTTCCATTACTACGTCCAAACCTTTGCTTCTCCACCATCCTCTAATAGTTTGTTCTCCACCGAGTCTCAAGCTCTTCAATACAACCTCCTCCCCCACATCACTCCTGCCATGTGTTTTCATTCTCTTTGTTTATTCAGAGTTTTGCATCTGGTGACAGCCTTCTGCTTCTCCCAGCCCCTGTGATTTAGCAAGGATTTGGTTCCCAATGTTTTTTTCTTTGTGCTGAGGAAGATTTGCCCTGAGCTAATATCTGTTGCCAATCTGCCTCTTTTTGCTTGAGGAAGATGTACCCTGAGCGAATGCCAATCATCTTCTATTCTGTACGTGGGTCACTGCCACAGCACGGCTGACAAGTGGTGTAGTCCACGCCCGGGACCCAAACCCACAAACCCAGGCAGCTGAAGCAGAGCGCACCAAACTTAACCACTAGGCCATGGGGCCAGCACCTGATTTCAAATATTTTTAGTCACAGAAGCTTTTATCTTGTCAGTCTCTAATACCAACTACAGTAATTCATTTGTTAACCAATTTATTCATTAGTTCATTTGTTCAATCGTTCATTTGAATGTTCAATAAGCACCTAGAATATGCTAGGTACCTATAAAAGTTCCTGGATTATTGGATACAATAAGGAACAAGACAAACATCCTGCTTTTACTGAGCTTATGTTACAGTGGAGAGGATACAGATAATGAGGGGAGAGTCCTCGAGGTTATGCAGACAATTAAAATGGAATCATGTGGCAGACAGTGTCCTGAGAAAGCCTCTAGGAGTAGAGGACATCTAAGCAGAAATCTGAATGACCAAGTCTCTGGGGTGCAAAGAATCTTGGTATTCTGTGGTTGGAAAGAAAGCCCGAGGGATGGGAGCATTGAGGGTGAGAAGGAAGGTGGCACATCATGAGGGCAGAGCTGCAGGTGGAAGGTCCGGTTTAGGGGCTTGATAGACCAGACTATGTATTTAACAATCCTGTCCCTGAAACTCATTACAGACTGAGCTACATCCTGACCTACTGTCCTGTCAGCTTGTGTCTCCAAACACCACCTCCTGGGGTTGCCACCACCGTGCTCCCCCAATCATGGATCTCCCAGGTACTGATGACCATTCTGTACTTATTCCAGGTTTCCATAACCATGAGAGTCTGGGTTCTGCCTGCCAGCCTGAATTTCCTCTCAGCACACTAAAAAGTATTTTTTCTTGCAGAAGATGATTATTTTAACTCTGAGGACCCAGATGTGGCCCATTTTTGTTCTCATCATTGTTGGTGTTTTTGCCATCATCATCATCATCATCACCACCACCATCATCATCATCATCATCATCATCTGGCACCAGAGGGCTGTTAAATTTCCTAGGTTTCCTTCCATGGTTCTTAAAACCTATGTCTATTAGGAATTTTGTAGGTCAAATTATGTTTTCTTATCGACTCAAGTTATTTTAAAGGTGATTTTAATGTCTGATAGAGCTTCATTGTCAATGGCCACTTATAATTTGCTTCGTGATGAGCCCAGTTCCCTTGAACTCAAATTTGGCTTACTAGTTTATGAATTATGATCAAAGATTTGGATTTCCAAAGATAATAGTAATCAATAGGAAATAAGATTAAAGGATAATAATACAGAAAATAAAAATAATTCAGTAGGAGAAAATTTTGATTTCTTCAAATTATAAACGTCACTGTTGCAAAATTGCAAAAATTTAAATTAACTCCATGGAGAGCTGCACGTGTCATGGAAGATCTTCCTTAAAACAATATATCACTTGAAATATGCTGTATATTTAAAATTTTACAGTCAAGGAAAGGCCCAATTGTAGAGAACAATTTATTTAAATGATGGCGCATCTATGCAATGGAATACAAAGTAGGTCCATATGATTGAGGTAGGTCTGTGTCTGCTGGTATGGGTGGAAAGTAGGCAGAATAGACATGTTAATTGGAAAAGGTAAGCAAAAGCACTGCATGTTATACATTTGTGTAAAAACAGAAAAGTAAAAAATATATATAGCCCTTGCAGATGCTTACAATAGTCTATAAGATTCAAAAATATTAAGTGTCTACCTCTGAGGAGTAGGGGAGAGGGATGGGAATGAAAGTAGGGAGAGTGGCTTATTGTATATTCTTATTTAGTATGTGATTTTTTAAAACATGCATATGTTACTTCTACAACTAAAAAATATTAACATCAATTGTCTTGATCTAATGGAGAAGCTCTAAGGAACAAGTCTGGGAAGAGGCTTCTGCACAGTCTCTTCTTTCTCCTTCCTTCTTTGCACACAGGGTTGATATCAAGGACTTCTCCCCGAACCTGGAATCCTGATAACTCACTTCTTGTTGCAAAAAGTGAAAAATCCTAGTGAGAAACTGTGAAGAACACGGTCGGTAAATAACTGAGTGTTTGAGAACTGAAAGCTGACAAAAAGCGGTGGGATTTTAACAGGAAAAGACTAGATGGAGTTGCAGATGGGCGGCACTTAGCCAAAGACCCATCTGCCTCCTCTGGAGAAGACTCCGCCTGTGCTCTACAGAGTCTCCTGTGTCCCCATTATTAGTCCAGAAGCAAGGCATATGGGAAAGGCGAGTGGGGAAGAAAGGAGGTGGGCGAGTGGCTGGCTTGTGGAGCCCCTGAAGAAGGGAGCAGGGAGTTCAGCTTCCAGCAGTTTAGAAACCACCATCACCTCTTTTAAATGCTGATCCAGACAGGTTTTTCCTGAGTTTGGGGTTAACTGTTTTAGTCTAGTTTCATTAAAAACCATCTATGTATGGGGAAAAATCTAGAAAAACAATAGTGTGTAGGTGAATTAAGATACTCTTTAGTGCAGGCTGAGAACTGCTCCTGAATGAGCAGCAGAGAGTTAGGGACAGTATCATCCCAGTATCCCTTCCCTGGGGTCTGCTGTTATAAGGTTGGAAGAACAGTAAAACAAAGAAAGGAGATAGCTTTAAAGTTTTATTATTCTTTACATTCTTCTCCAAGGCAACATTTGCATCTCAGGAAGGTTTGGATAACTCTATAATCCCCTGTCCTCAGTGCATTTCCTGTTCCTTCTTCTTATTGATTACGGACAATACTATGGCCTGAATGTGTCTCTCCAGAATTCATATGTTGAAATCCTAACCCCCAAAGGAGTGATCACTGGTATAGTTAGGTGATGGTATTAGTAGGTGGGGCCCTGGGAGGTACTTAAGTCATGAGGATGGAGCCCTCATGAGTGGAATTCGTGCCCTATAAGAGAGGCTCCAGAGAGATCCCCAGCCCCTCGACCATGTGAGGACACAGTGAGAAGGCACTATGAACCAGGAAGAGGCTCCTCCCCGGAAGGCGTCCATGCTGGCACCTTGATCTTGGACTTTCCAGTCTCCAGAACTGTAAGCAATAAATTTCTGGTTGCTTATAAGCCACCCAGTCACTGGTATTTTCTTACAGCAGCCAGAAAGGACTAAGACAGGCAACTTTCAGTAGTTTTATGAGATGCAGCCTCTGGGCTGTTCTTGGCCTCTTTCAGTTGTCCCCATGCTAGCCTCCATTCATTTACTCACACACTACACTCTTGCCATACCAGTTTTGTTTCAACTCCTCGAACAGAATGAGCTTTTTCTTGCCTCAAAACCTTTACACATAGATAGTCCTTCGGCTGGGAGGTTCTCTCTGTTAGTTCCTTCTCATCTGTTAAGATTCAACTTAAACATTAGATCCTCAGAAAGGCCTTCTGCATTAGGTTAGATTATGTTGTCTTCACAACCACCCCCAAACCTTGGTGGCTTAATACAATATGTTGATTTCTCATTTCTAAAACACATGTTCCAGGGCACCTGTCTTCTGTGCTACTTTGAATATTTAGCACCTCCATCACAACCCACAGCCTCCTCCATGATTGCCAGAGCAGGAAGAGTGCTGGGGAGGGTGGGGGGTCTCCCAGAAGCCATAAATGCTTCAGCACGGTCATGTGGTCCACCTCACTGCAAAGGGACAAGGACATACAATCTTCCCATTTGCCAGAAGGAAAGGAGTGATAATAAGTGTCTACTACAGGCCACTCTTCTGTTTCACTCTCCTTCCCCCACCAGAACTCACTAGTCTTCTTCCCCAAAGAAACAAACCAAAAGTCTAAACCAGTCACAACGTGGAGCTCACAGTCCAGAATGTCTGGGTAGTGTGTGGTAATCTCTCCGTCAGGTCTTCTTCTTGGTCTACACACTATGAACTAACAGTGATGGAATCTGTCCCCCACAGACAGTGTACAGTGGAGGAACAAGGCCAGGACAACCACAGGAAACACTCCATTCTGAAAGAGAATGATGGAAGCTAGCAGCAGGTACTGACTGACCTGCTACAATTCTGAAATCACTCCTGGGCAAACACCGTAAAGGCCCCTACCCTGGGGGAGGAAAATGGTCCTTGATTCTCAGGACTCCACCCTCTGGAGGGTCTTCTGTTATCTTCCTTGGCCACATACTTAATGGGCATATGCCCTTCTTGGGGGATGAGTAGTTTTTTGTTCATGTGCTAATGTTCAATGTTGGAAGACTACGGTTCCAGCTGGGCTTGTGATTCCTTTGACTGTAAATATCTCCCTGGATTTAGGAAGCTTCTTGTCTCTTTGATTTCAGTAAACTATATTTGCCAATACCTATACTCCCAGTTCTTTTCAAAACATGTTTGTCAGATCAAATATCTTCTTTTGCTTTCTTGTCACATTCATTCTCTCTCTCTGTCTCCCCCCCCCCAAATATATATATATGGGGGATATATAAATCTTTCTCTCTCTTGCCATTACAAGTAAACATGTAACTGTGGTCTTATAGTTATTCTCCTGAGTAAACATGAAACTATGGTTTTCTATGGAAAGCCATAATTTGATCTTTGACCTGGCTCTTTATCCAATTGAATACGTGAATTTTATCTTTGCCCTACAGTTCCTTAATTTATTGAGATTATTACCAATAGGTGTAGAGGCCATACTTTTAATTTGGACTTTCCACAGGTTTATGTTAATGGACTTTGTCTTTCAAGGATTTCTCAATTTCTCTCTTGATCTTTGGAGTCTAAAACCTGACAGGCTTTCCAGTTTTGCAAGTCCCCAGTTCTCTGAAATATCTCTATTCCTTTTGCCCTCTGCTTACAAATCAACCATTTCTTTTTTGAGCTTATAAAACATTGCCAAAACATAGCCAATAGGAACCAACACAAAGTAGAAACATTGTTTTCCAATCTTTTTCCCTAGAGCCACATTTCTTTAGCTACATAATCTTCTTTCCAAGTTAATACAGTTTTATCAACAACCACACCGAGGACTTGCCATCTCCCTAGCTTCTGTTATCAATTTCCATGCTGTCCACCACTGGACTGCTAAACTAATGCCACATATTTTAGGAAAGTGAAACTTCTTTAAGGAAAGAAATAACAAAATATAGAAAAATAATCATTTCCTTTTGGTTGCTGTCAACAGCGAAAGTAAAAAGAAAAATCCCTCCCTTAAGTAATTCAGTTACGTGTGGTTATGGGAAGATGGTGGAGAAATGGGGAAGATGAGAGAGATGGTTTTTGTTATGGAAGCACCCTGCTTCAGGTACCAATATCTGGTTGGAACTAGTCACAAGGCTCCAACCAACTGCAAGGAAGAGGGGAAGTAGTGTCCTCTTCCAGGTCTTAAAGGCAAAGAGAACTGGACATGGCTGAGCGCAGGAGTCATCTATGACCAGTCTTTCCAAATTTCCCATCCACTCCTTATCATTTCTTAGCCTCACATTTGTTTCCTTATTACATATGACAGTTTTATAATCTTTTATTTGCTGCTTACTGTTTTTTTTTCAACTCCCCAACTAGATTGTAAGTTTCATGAAGGCAGGCATCATGCTTGATCTAATCCCTTTTTGGTGACACGGGTCTTAGCATAGTGCCCAGGACATTTAGGTGTTCTGTAAATATCTGTAGGAATAATGAGTGAATCAATGAATGAATGAGAAGCAGACTTGGATTTTCTCTTCTCTTACTGCAGAGTCAGTGCCATGCCTGCTTTTTTCAGCTCAGAACCTGTGCGCTTCTGCAGAGATCATGCCTGTCTGACCATGCTACCCAGCTCAGAATAACATAAAGCATCTTGAATTGCCAACCTTGGGACAAACAGTAGGTAAGTCTATCCAGAGAGGAACAGGGCAACACCAGGGAGAAGATAGGGCCATGGGGCAGGTTCTAGGTACAGCTGAAGAGCCACCTGGACACCCAGTCCCACCCACTTTCATCAGTCACCAAACCACAGTGGGTGGAGCTGCAGGCCTTGGTAGAGCAGGGCCTATCCCATGACTTCCTCCCGCCCTCCCTCTCACCCAGTTCAGCTTGTTTACTCAGAAGTGTTGTCTGGTACGTAGCGCTCATCTCCCCCACTGCCTTCCCCATTTCTCCACCATTTTCCCATACCCATACATAATTGAATTACTTAAGGGAGAGATTTTTCTTTTTACTCTACCTGTTGACAGCAACCAAAGGGAAATAACTATTTTTCTACATTTTATTATTAGATTCCTCAAGGAAGTTTCACATCCTTTCTTGGAAGTAATGAGCAAAGCCTGAATAGGTTTTGTTGACACCTAGACTCAGAGCTTGACTCTCTGTGACTCTGCTTTGGCACTCTACCTGACCTCCTCCAGTAGTGCCAGGCACCTGCAGTGCTTACCTTACTAAGTTAATTCAAGTTTGGCTATTAATGACACTCTTCTGGCTCTCCTCCTAACTCCATGACTATTCATCTAAGTCTCCTTTCCAGGCTCTCCTCCCCCCAACCATTAATATTGGCACTCACTAAAGTTCAGTCCTGGGTAATCTCCTTTTGGCGTCACCACTGACTAGATGTGCAACCTCAGTCCAGCTAATTGACCTCTCTGTGCCTCAGTTCTATCCTCTCTAAAATGAAAATAATAATATTACCTGCTTCACTGGGTGGTTGTGAATATCCAATGAGTTGATACATGTAGCATTCTTAGAATCACAGCAAATGCTCAAAAAGTTTTGTCAGTTCTCGTTATTCTCCTTTCCTGGGGCTTTAACGGCCGGCTATATGTTACCATTTCCTAATCTT
Organism: Tapirus indicus; assembly: GCA_031878705.1. Lineage (NCBI taxonomy): Eukaryota > Metazoa > Chordata > Mammalia > Perissodactyla > Tapiridae > Tapirus > Tapirus indicus. The sequence goes on along the minus strand of CM062933.1, from coordinate 37,819,810 downwards.
CATCTCCAGCCCGTTCCTTTCCTAAATTCTAGATGGGCATTTCTGATTGCCTAGCAGATATTTCCACTTGTATGTCCAGCAGTTGCCTCAAATCCCAAATAGAACTCATTTTCCCCTAAAACTTATTTCTCCCCCAGAATTTTGATGTCAGTTAAGAATATCAGTCTTTCAAGCTAGAAAACTCTGGGTCACCTGTGGGTGCCACTCCATTTCCTATGCAGCTCGATCTGCCTCAGGACTATCCCTCAGATCAGATCTCTCCTCTCCACCCTCACTGAAGGTGGACCAGACCCTTTTACCTCCCCCCACTCTAATTATGTCACACAGTTCTATCAGAGTTAACTTCCTGAAAATGGAATCTGAATATGTTCTAGAAACTGTTATGTACATGTGAACAGGATAGAGGATACAAAAGCTCATGGCAATATTGTTTGTATTAGGCAAGAACTGGTTAAAAAAGAAAACAAAGAGCAAATATCCAAAAACAGCAGACAAGATAAACTGCAAAATATTCAAACAAGCAATGTAAATAAATAAATGCTCCCACGGCAACAATCAACAACATAGATGAATCTTAAAAACATAATGTTGAGCAATAGAAATCAAACACAAAGAAAATATTCAGTATGATTCCATTTAAAAAATGCTCAGAAATAGGCAAAATTAAACTTTATTTTCTGAGGATGTATACGTAAGTAATGAAACTACAAAGAAAAGCAATGTAGTGATTAACAGTCATGAAGGCAGTGGTTATTGTCTTTGGGGCTTAAGTGGGATTATGATTGGGGTAGGGAGGAGGGGTTGGGTGTTCACAATGTTGCATTTCCATACCAGGGTGAGGGTTAAAGAAGAGTTTGCTTTATAATTATGCTTTATACAATATATTTGTTTTAATAGTTTTATGACTATGAGTTATATTTCTCAACTTATAAGGCAGGAAAAGAAAGAAATCCAGTTACATTATTTCCCAGTTGAAAACCTCCAGCGCTCCCAGCTGTGAAAAGGACAAGTTCCTAACTCCCTATGTTGGCACAGGAGCGCTTCCCAGTTGTGCTCCAGCCATCTCTGCCCTACTCCATTCCATACACCCCAGTTTCCAAAAGCACTGACTGCCTACATTTCCTATACTTACATGTCATGGTCTTCCTCAGTTCCACGCCTTCTCACTTGCTTTTATTGCTGCCTTGAATGACATTTCTCTTCACCTGGCAAACTGCTCTCCTCCTTTAATACTCAGTTTGATGTCATCTCTTCATTGAAGCCATCTTCATACCCCCCAAGCAGAGTTGGTTCTGTTTCTTTGCTCCCACACCTTAAAAAAAAATAAGTGCCCATCAACAGATGAATAGATAAAGAAGATGTGATCGATATATACAATAGAATACTACTCAGCCATAAAAAAGATGAAATCTTGTCATTTGCAACAACATGGGTGGACCTGAGGGTATTATGCTAAGCTAAATAAGTCAGCCAGAGAAAGCCAAATTCTGTATGATTTCACTCATGTGTGCACAATAACAGCAACAAACACACAGGTAGGTGCAGAGACTAGATTGGTGGTTACCAGAGGGCAAGGGGGTGGGGGAGGGCGAAAGGGGCACATTTGTACAGTGATGGATGTCAACTAGACTTTTGGTGGTGAACACAATGTAGTTTATACAGAAGTCAAAATATAATGATGTACATCTGAAATTCATATAATATTCTAAACCCATGTTACCTCAATAAAAATAAAATAAAATAAATGCACTGGGGGGAAAATAACACTGCAATAGTTCTTAATGCGCCTATAGCAACAGTCCTGTCCAGAGTTCTGTCTCCCTTACTGAGCTGGGAGCTCCCTGAGGGCCAGGAAGTCTTATTCATCATTGCATCCCTCAATAAAGTCAATCATTCCCTGTCCACAACTCTCTTCTTGCACCTAAAGTATCCCTCCCCACATTGCATATTAGCTTTATGTTCCTACAAAGCTGTCTCAACCAAAGTCATACAATTTTTGTGAGAATTTAAGTGAGACAGTATAAAGAACCCAGCATAGTACTGAGAACGTTTTAGTTTCAGTTACACGGGAGATTTTTTTTAACAGTGGTGACTCGGAGATGCGCTAGAGGGCGCTAGTTCACCATCATAATAGGCTATTGTACTGTACCAAGCATGAACGCTGGATTTGCTCATCTGACCGAGAACCAAAGAAAGAATCAGATGTTAGCAAACAAAATATCAGCCATCTTTATTCCATGAAATAAATTAATATTTTAATTCAAGAATTTAAGTCTACAACGTACTTGAAATTATCTGGGGGAAGAACAATCCAACAGCCAGATTGATGGCATCATAAATTTGTGTTCATCCCTCATTGTTTATTCCCCAGCAGGGGTTGGTCCAGCTTGCCGTGGAAAAGTCAAAGCAGGTAGTGCTGATGTGGGTGATGCCCTCACCTGCCCTAAAATGAAGAAATGCTAACCAAGGTGTTTCCTCAATTATAAAATGGGAGAGTTGGACTAGATCATCTTCAGTAATAAACAATTCTAGAAACAGGCATGATCTCGAAAAATACAAACACTCAACCAAGAAGTGACGAAATTCAATCAAAAGTGAAAAACAAAGAATTTTTAAAATCTGCCAAAACAGGAAAAAACAAAACAAATTGCAGTTCCGTTTTTTTCCTTCCATATAATGCTGGGACTTAAAAAGCAATGTGAATGACAAGTGACTGCTGTCTGAAAGATGCATTGATTGTGCAATTTTTCTTACCTCTTCTATATCTCCACACCTGCTGATAATTATTTTAGCCAAATTTTTGTCTTCTTCAGGAAAAGGTGATAAAGTAGGCTTATTTTATATGAAGTGTTAGCCAGCCAATTGACAGCATTATAGTTTTATAATGACTTCATTCATTTCAACCACCTGGAAAACCACAAACATGACTAAGGGCAAAGTGCGGAGAACAATACTAAATTAAGAGATGGATATGAAGAAATTAGTGAATAATTTGCTTTTATGTTTATGAAACTCTTCTACTTTAAAAGAATCAAAGTGACTCACGGTTTGGGTGTAAGATGAGACTGCAAACAAAAAGTAGAAGTCTGATTTTGCACTAATCATATATCTTATGCTCTCTGTAAGCCGTGCTGCAGGATCCTAAACTATGACAAATAGCTGTAGTAATTTCTAAAATATGTGGATGTCTTTTAGTCTTTCTTATTTAAAAAAAAAATCTACTTTGACAAAAAAAATTTTGCTTGCTCTTTTCAGTTTCACAAGATTAAAGGTAAAAAATTGCAATGAGACTTTCATAGTTTTGATATAACTATGCTCATAATTCAATTAATAGTTTAAATGACTATAATGTGGCATTTTGAACATTCCAAAGAATTAAGAGCAAATATTAAAGCATTGTTTTATTTTGAGCTTCATGCAATAGCCCATAATACTTGCTGGCTGTATGTCTCTGGTCATATTTCTTAACCTCTCTGAGCCTAACTTCCTAATTTATAAGATAGGGCTGTAGCTAGTATCTTCCTTACATTCTCGCAGAACTGGTGTGCAGACATGTGCAAAGTTCATGCTCTACAGGCCTCCATAAAATGGCTATCATGATCATTGCTATTCAGTATGCTCTAACATAATAATGGCGTAAACATGAACTGGGCAATGTTTTCAAGAATTTTAGCACATTTTATCAAATAAACCTAGCATGTGGGCTCTTTATATACTATCTAAAAAACAAAATTTATTTTACAGAATTATCAAATACTCTTTCATTCCCTCCTTTTCCTCTGGCATTGAAATTATTTTTTTAAATAAAAAATGACTTCTCAGCAGTGAATTCACAAAGGTCCTCTCACCATCTATAAGGCTCTTAAAACATTCACTAAGCAACACAGACACTCTATTTAGAAGTAGAGAAAACACGCAGTAACTTATGTGAGATGCCCCTCTTGCCAGAGTCTCAGGAAGTCTGGTGTACTCCAAGGTGCCATGGTATGACTCTCCACGTGTGTAGGTGTGGCTGCAAAGCCAGCTGAATAACCAACCCTCCCAGCCACCCTGCCCACCCACATCCCCTGCACCCACACCACATTGTCCTATGTTCTCTAGGAAGTCAGCTGTGCTGGCGTAGCCTTGATTGCTGGATTGCACAATGTCATGGACCGAAAGGCATTCTCATGGGCAATTGCTGAAGCTTAGGAACAGTCTGTTGATTACTGGTGGTTTACAACATCCCACACAAATGGTGTGTTATTTTAAGATGTGCTTTGGCATCTGGGCTTTCTATCCCACGTGGGACCACCACATGCATAACAGCCATGTAGCAGCTGCTTACATACCTTGTTAACATCTGTCTTCCTCATGTGCCCTGTCCTAGAGATTGAATTTTAGGGCCACCACATAGCTCAGAGGTGACAAAGTTGAAACAGCCCCAGGGTCTAGTTGGAGCTGTCAAAGGGTCAAAGTTCATAGCTATGTGGGAGGTTAGTGATGTTAGTTCATTGTCAGAGCTGGAGGTCTATATGTTAAGATCTTCTGGGACCACAGTCTTCTGTGCTCCATTCAGGTATTCAGTCAGTTCATCAAATATTTTTTGAATACCATGTATGCACCAGGCACTGTGTGAGAACCATCCATATACAATGAGCAAGAGACACAATCCCTGCCCTCAAGGAGTGTGGTCTAGTGTGGAAGTCAGATGGTGTAGTGATTTTTATGCTTTTTTTTTTTTTTGCTGAGGAAGGATCGCCCTGAGCTAACATCTGTGCCAATCTTCCTCTATTTTGTATGTGGGTTGCCGCCACAGCATGGCTGATGAGTGGTGTAGGTCTGCCCCGGGATCTGAACCTGCTAACCCGGGCCGCCAAAGTGGAGCACGCCGAACTTAACCACTATGCCACAGGGCCAGCCCTGTGATCTCTTTTGACTCCTAAGTGTAAGCTACCCAAGGACAGTATTCAGAAATAGCAATGGTTTAAATTGTTATTGAAATTTATATTTCAACTTAGACTAAAATTTCTGTGAATTCATCTTTTAAAATAATCACATTTTCATTTCTTCAGTCTTTTTTATTAAAGAGCAGAGCTTTAAATATATCCAGTGCTGGGGCCAACCGGTGGCGCAGCGGTTTAGTTTGCGCTTTAGCAGTGCCGGGTTCCCAGGATCAGATCCCAGGCGCCTGCCCATGCACTGCTTGTCAGCCATGCGTGGCAGCATCCCATATAAAGGAAGATGGGCACGGGTGTTAGCCCAGGGCCAGTCTTCCTCACAAAAAAATAAAATAAATATATCCAGTGCTCCAAAAAGTCTACTCAGAACTCTAATAAATGGCAGGGATCCATCCTTCTTTCAGTAAAACAGATTCCTTTGAGAGTGGGGTGAAGGAGCTAAAAAATCAAGATTATCTGCACAGGAAGGCAATAAATGGGACTTTATTTTACCGCTGTCTGTGTTGTGATAAACAACAAACGCTGAAATGTCGAAAGTAGGGAAAACCAGCAAGACGTTCCCCTCACACAGAAAGGTATTTCCTGTATCTTGTTATTACTGTTTCTTTGAAAGAAAAAGAAGGTGCCTAAACCACTGAAAACTTTTCTGTTCGGGAAATAATTCCTAAATATAGACTAAAATCACTTTTCATTGTTTCATTTGGAAAGTGCTGGGCTGACTGAAACGTTTTTAGAAGCTCTTGCCTTAAGAAATTCTACCTTAAACCAAAGCCTCAAAGGCCCATCCCAAATGATTACTGTTTCCTTCAGGACTCACCACTAAATTCACATGACCCTTCTGTGGCAAAGACTTCCCGAGAACTAGTGTCTAAAGACACGCAGAGGGAGCAGCTCTTTTAATTTTCCCGTTCGGAAGGCATTCGAACCGCCTAGCTTAATCAACATGCTTACACAATTGGCACTAATTTGAAAACGTTAAAGGGAAGGGGAAAAAAAGGGACACCCCCTCCACCCCACTGTCTACCTTTCCAGTCCCATTTTCCACCACCCTCTCTTACACACGCTACACTCCAGCCACACCAATCTAGGTCACCCAGGCAGGCTGAAAATAGAAATGGCAGGAAGACTTGGACAATTTCCTAAGTTTATTAAGAGACAGTCAGGGTGACTGGGGCGGGCAACCATGCCCTTCTACAGTGAATGGGACTCAGAGACACATACATGCTGATGGCCCCTCAATTCATCATCTTTTGACCCATATGCCCACAAAATATACATTCCTTTGGCCACATATTTAGCCTATGAACTGGGCCTTAAATATTCCCTTTCTAGATTTAGTCAAGAGCTGATTATCTGTTACCTAGATTATGAAATAGCCTCCCAATCTCTTCCCCGTTGGGTCCTTCCTCTATGTTGAAGCTAAAGTTGTCTTTCTAACATGCAAATCTGATTATTAAAAAGAAAATCTTTCAGTGGTTCCTGATTGCTAGCAGTGATTTCCAACTAGAGGGAAACCGTCACCCAGAGTGAATGTGTGGGAAATGGGGACATATCAGCACCACCTCAAGGATTTTTCAAAAACTCACACACACACACACACACACACACACACACACAGGGAGGTGTGACATCATCACCTCCCCTTACCCAAGTCCCTTTTGCCCCCCTATCCACATATCCCACCTGGTGCAAATCTTTGCAGCACTGGCTTAGTCATGGACATTGGTTAAATCCCTCAGTTATGCTGAGGAACAAAAAAGGTTGAGGAGCCTTCACTGTAGAATAAAGTCCAAATTCCTTCGCATGCCATACAAAGTCCTGCACGATATCCTCCCTGCCCTCCTTTCTAGTCTCATCTTCAACCACTCTCCACTACATGCCAGCGAGCCAGCCATACCAATCTGGGTGAATTCTTGAACGAGACTTGGTTCCTCGCACTTCTGTTTCTTGATGCTATTTAATTTACCCAGAATGCACTTCTCCTCTTCTATGGCTAGTGATTTTCCATAGAACCTTGAAGAAGGCACCAACAATTATATCTTCAGCCAGAGCTCATTCCTGGATTCCAGGCTTGTACATCTCCAATTGGATATTTAGAAAGTACACAAGCTCCTGGAATCACCTCCCCCTTCTTGTTCCTCCTACAGCTGGCCACATCTTAGTTAATTGCAACTCCATCTGCCAGCTTAAAATCCAAGTGTTTACTACAACTATGAGGCACGTATGATCTGATCTTGCTTCCCAACATTCCCCCCTCGCCCACTCTGCTCCAACCACACTGGCTTCCTCTTCCTAAAACACCAAACACATATTGACCTTAGGACTTTTGTAACCGCTGTTCTCTCTCCTGGAATGCTCTTCTCTTAGATGTCCCTATGGGCTCATGCCCTCATTTCTTTAGAGTATCTGCTCACGTGTCATCACATATGAAACTGCTTTTTATAGAATAGTACCAGCTCACCATCACTTTACCCTTGCTTTATTCTCTGTAGTACTTATCACTACTTGACAGACTGTATTTTTGTTGGAGTTGTTATTTGTCCCTCCCATCCATCCACCTACTCATATCAGAACACGAACTGCGTGCTGACCAGGTTTTATTTTGTTGTTGCTCTCTACCAAATCTCCAGTCCTAAATCAGGACCTGGCACATAGCAGGTGCTCAGTAAGCGTGTTGTCATTCTTGTCACTTGTCAACTCACCTGAAAAGTGATATGGGGCTTCCAGTTAAACATATTGGATTCAATATATGAATTTGTTTCTTCCTAAAACCCCACTAAGTTGACAGCAAAGGGATTTTAAAAATGAAAAAGAGAACGGGAGTGGGGATATCAATAGAGCCTATCCTGACCACCGTATTTAAAATTACACCCTCCCACTCTCAGTCTCCACATCCTGCCTTCCTCCCCCAGGCCACCTATTATCTTTTAATAGATTATATAATTTACTTATAAATTACGTTAATTTGTCAGGTCCATCCCTAGAATGCAAGCACCAAGGCAGGGGTTTTGTTTTAGTCACTAAGGTAGTTTTCCAAGTACTAGAACAGTGCGTAACATTTAGTGGGTGCTCAGAAAATATTTGTAGAATGAATGAGTGGAGAATAGAACAAGACTGTGGAAACTGAGAGAAGATGGATGAATGGTAACTAAACAGGAGGCTGAAATTCAAGCCAGCAGGAGAATGGAGTTGGAGCTGACAGAAACAAGCCAGTTCACTCAGCAGAACCACAAGGAGGCTCAGGAATTGGCAGCAAGTATCTCTGAAAATGGGAAGGCACCTGAGTGGAAAATGGAACCACGGCAGGCAGAGTGCACCCAGACTCAGCAGAATATGAGGCTTTGACTCCCTGGAGAGACTGACAAGAGGGATTCTGGACTTAAAGATGCTGCCCATCTGAGAGAGGAGGCACTATACTTAATCAGAGGATAAATGAGCGTCTATTAAGCACCTCCCTCCTCCAGCATCCCATCACTGAACTAACCAGGGAGGAGATTGGAGATTTTCTCTCTGGTTAAAATTGCTCTGTCCAAGAGAAGACTTGGTAACTGACTTCTCAACAACTCCAGAAATTGGAAGATCACGGAGCCATGCCTGCACAATTCTGAGGAACAGTTATTTGCAACCTAGAATTGATGGCTAAGTGATCAATCAAGTGAAGGGGAGACTAAAGATATTTTCTGAAATGGATGGAGGCAGAATATTTACTCCCCATGTATCCCATCTCAGAAACTTTGGGGAGGATATGCTCCACCAAAATGAGGTATTAATGAAGAAAAAGCATAGGATTCAGAAAACAGAAGATTTACACAGAAGAGAGGCATAGAGAATCCCCAGAATGATGGAGAAAGGAGATCTGAGGATAATGAACATGCAGTAGTTCAGATCAGAGCGAGAGGAAAGAAAGGCTGGTCCCAAGAATAAAAAGAACCTCCAGGTTACGTAGATGTGATTGGACATAGAGCAAGGAGATTCACACGTAAGTTGGAAAGTTCAGGGATAACATGAGATTGCTTGACAACTAAGCATAATGAAAAAAGAAACCATCATTAACTCTGGATTGATATCAAAGGAAGTATATGAAAGGAAGATGCCACTCTTCATGGCTAACCCACAAGTCATACTTACATAGTTATAACATATAAACACTGAATACTGACCCAGCCAAAATTACAATAGCTCTGTTAGAAGGTTGGGGGTGAATGAAATACGTATGAAGAAAAGGGAGATGGATAAGAGAGCTAAACCCTCTTCTTCATTGGTAGGAAGTTTTAGACCTTATCATAAACAAGGATATCATGAACCCAACAGCTAAGATCATCAGAAATTGGTCACTTCTGGGCAGCATGGATCAAGAGCGAGAAGGGAGCAGGCAGGAGATTTTTAAAAATACAAGCCTTCCAGTACTATTTCACTTGTTCAATCACTATGTTTATAACTTATATAAAACACACACACACAAAAGAAATCCCAAAAACAAAAAGAGGGAAACCACACACCCAAGAAAAAGAACAGGAAAGTCCCAATGCAACTTTATTGACTTTTACTCTTCATATGGTGACTAGACATCTTGTTTAACAGAGTTTGAACCTGTCTGTTAAAATAGATGACCCAAAATTAAATATTTAGACCATGTAGTGGGATGCATGGTTTCTCTCAGTCATTTTCTGAAAACTTGTCAGTGCTTCATTGATGTTACATAGCAGAAAGAAAATATCTGGCTGGAACATTGCTGGAAAAATGTCATCTTTGCCAGTAAGCTAAGTAAGCTGCAGAAACTGACTTCAACATGAATGTAAAGAGGAGTGATTCAAGCCAGTGGATTCTGCCACCAGAAGTGAACAAAGCACAGGGCAGGATGTGGGGAGAGAGGGTAGCCCCCTTTGCCTGAGTCTCAGTTTCTTCATCTGCAGATTTTGGAGGCTTGATCAGATCATCTCAAGTTCCTTTTTTAGCACTAAAGTTCAAGTTAGACCTTCACACATCTCCCTAACCCCTTTTATTTCCCGAATTAATCTATGACACAGATGAACGTATGTTCTAGTTTTCCTAGGACAGTCTTGGTTTACATCAATCTTGGCTTGCTCCTCCTTTAACTCTCAAAAGTGCCCAGTTTAGAAGATAAATTATATGGCTCTCCTACCCATGACCATATCCATTTTAATCTTGTTTTATATTCCTAAGGGAAAACAGGAATTTACTTTTTAACTTACAAATAGAACATTTCATAACTTGCTTTCTCTTAAAAATTTGGAGAAATTTCCGATACCTTTGTGGGTGGTTTGTGAACTATCAAGAATTTTTTGAAACAGAATAAGTCATAATGTAAATTTTTTTTAAAAAAACATTCAGTGTGCATAATATTCTGTTAAAGCTATTTTCTAGTAACCTTAGAACATTTGGAACTTCTTAAAAATTATGACTAAAATATTTGTGGAAGAATTAATTCAATATTCTAGATGATACAATAAATTTTAATTATTAAAACCGTCCCAGAATGTCTTCCACCTGACTTCATTAACAATTATAAAAATGATCTCAAAAAAGTGTTCTCTCAGCAGATGATACATAGGTCTCATCCATCATCACGGCTGTTTATAAGCTAATCAGTTACCAGCCAGGGATTACGCCCCTTCCACTGCACGGGAAAGCTCTATGGGTCAATGATTTCCAAATTTTCTTTAAGGCTAGGACTAAAACTCCTGCCAATCCTCTGAACAATAGCTCACATATTACCCAATGAACTTGAAACACTCCTTTCATAGTGAGCAGCACTAAAACAGACTCCATAATTGATTACTCAGTTTCAAGAGAGATATAACATTGCTTGGTTTTCTTGAAGATACAAAAGAGTTCCTTAGTTGTATTCAAATATGCACTATCCCTGATACAAAACATGCCTCATCATGAAGAGCTGATTTCAGATTTTTTTTTACTTAACCACTTAAATCACTGCTTATAGAAATTTAAGTGAAATAAATATGAGGTTCATTAGAAGGAAAAATTTATTTAATTAATTTTGTTTTAAAGACACAAGATTACCATATTTTTAAAAATTACTTAAAAATGAGCTAATGTGTAAAATGGGATCATGCTAGGGTGACTAATTTATTGTCTGCCCTAACCTAGTGAAAACAAAAGGAAGCTGGATTTGGCACTTGCTTGCACTTTTCATCTCTATTAGAAAGTATGCCTGAGTTTTTGGATGTAAGATCAGGTTTGCTTGGTAGCCTCAAAGAGCAATTTTCCCTTTTTTTTCCAAATTCTTTTGATCATTTCAGACAATTCATCCTTTTGAATGAGAAAGAGTAGAAGAGAGGAATGTTGAATGAGGTTAAGTAAACGGAGAATCTGTCACATAAAGCAAGTTTAAAGCCCAGTAACAGCATCCATGCAGGACAAACGGAAGCATTATTCTTTTGAAAACATTATTCTTTTAAACAGTGTGTAATGACATCCTCCCTAGAGACCCTTTCCCATGAAAGAAAAAAAATACTTCCTCAGAAGTCATTTTCTAGATCCCAAGTATAATGAGTAAAGCACAGTCAAAAGTCAAACGTGTTTTCTTTATGTAAGAAGGTTCAAAATTAGAACTGCAAAAAGGTGCGCATAAGAGTTTCTTGGTATTCTTATTTTCTGTTACATACTGGTATTTCCATGAACAAAAAGAACAAGTAAAAGGAAAAAATCACCATTATTACTTTATACTATACTTTATACTATAAATCAGTGCATGTGCTCTTACTGTAAAATTTGAGTCCAACATATTTTCTCTTTTCAAGGGAGAAATATATGAGACTCAAATATGCTGAATGTAAGATAATTTACTAAGTTCCTTTTAGGTATCTCATTTTCTTATGCTGAAATATAAACTGTGGAATATGCTTCCAGTACTCCGTGCTGCTGTTACCTCCTGAGGACTTGATTGAAAATAAATACAAAAATTGTATGTTTTTAAAAGTTTGGTATTACTTAAATATCAGAAGCTGGCTTTTTTTTTTAAATGTTTAAAATATGTTTAAAGAACAAAAAGGTAAATAAACAAAGAAATTACTTTCAATTCAAACACCACATTATAAGTTTAATTAACGCATGTCCAAATAAACATTCCTCTTCAAAGATTTCAAAATTGTTGAATACGTACTGAATGGAATGGAACAAAGAAGAAAGACACTAGAGAAAAATCACAATTATGTTTATTTAGCAAAATAAAGTTGAAGAAAGTTTTCTATTAATAAACACAAGAATCATATCAAACTTTAGATTCCCCATCTTCTTTGGTATTGAAATCAACATGTAGGATATAAAATATTTTACTCTGAAGATTAGTCATTGGGTCTACAACAGTTTTCCATATAAGGAAAACAGAAAATTAAGTTACTGGTTATTGTCTTATTTATTGAACAACCAATGGATTCATAAAAGCAATCAATTATGTGTGTGCAAAGACCAACATCATCAGGGAAATATTCATTCATAGATATATGTTTTCTACTGGAAATACATTTTAAGTTTTTAATGATCATCTGCCATCATAGTAATCCAATATGCAGATGCTTTTATTCACTTAACTAATGAATCACTTTCCAAGGAAGTTGACACCACCATACCATGACTTAGCAACATTTATTTTTCTACATGACTACATCATTTAAAAAAATTTCTGTATTTCTCAGAATTGTGTGCTTCAGTCTTTTCATAAAATAGTATCTGGAGATTGCTAATAGCATTAAATTAAATATTAATAAAATCCAATTCTCTCTAAATCTTTTTTGTTTCTCTTAAGAAAAAAATATTACTTAAAACCAGACTTTTTATTTCTTTTAAGAGTAGTATTACATGGACTGCTAAATTAGCCAAGCCAAACACGTTCAGAGACACCATGTGACAACCGAGCTATTCGTATTCCTTTGATAAATTCTTGGCCTGTTCCAATTCTAATTTCTCCATGTCCCTGCTTTCTTGTGTGAAAATATCTTCCCCTTAATTTGTTAAAATGAATCTGAGAAAAAAATCCAGTAACAAACTAGGGCAATGATTTTTTTTTTTTTGCATAGACCTATAACCTCAAAATGATCAAGCAATTTATAGCTTCCATGCTAACACTGTGACTGGGAACAAGAAGAGTACAACCACAATAAAATACAGCTATCTATCAGAAGGACTGCATAAAGACATCTTTGGCCATGGAGGCTCTGGGCCCTCTGGAAATAAGTCAGTTGCATTGCCAACATGACAAAGAAAATAGCAATATTCAGAATCAGGAACAGTCTGGTATACGAAGCAGACAGTGACGGGGCTCTGCTGTGAGTAGTTGTCACCATCCGTGCCTGTCCAAACTGGCCTTTCATCGAGCCACCACTTTTCTGTTTCTCATATGTTACATCTGCAAAATCTAAAAGGTCTTTCATTTCTTCGTCTTCATCTATGGGCAGTTCTTTCTGTGCCAGAATCTGAGCTTTCTGTCGAATCTTTTTCTCATTGACCTCAATCTGTGCAAAAATATCAGGGACAGCATCCACAAATTTATAGCGTTTGCCTCCCCTTCGGTTTTTCTTTGACTTGCTTTGCTGCTGCTGCTGTTGCTGGGATATGGCAAAAATCCTGTCGATGGCCTCCTCAGTCTGTCTCTTATCTGAAAATCTCAGCAGGCGCTCAGCAGTCTTCCTAAAGCTAGCTGTGTTCCGGACTCGGGACAGGATCTGCTTCTCCAGCAGCTGGAACACTGGCTTAAAATGCTGCAGGTTCTGTTCCACAATAGCAGCATAGTCTTTCACCTCAGGGACAGTGGTGCTCTTGATGGCTGAGCTCCGGTCAAACAGAATTTTCTGATGATCTGCAATGACCTGTGCAAAGGCAGACTGTGCTGCGGTCTCACCCATCCAAAGGTAAGTGGCATAGGCATGCTCGCTGGTGGCTATGAACACATCCAGTTGCTGAGAGTCTCCGTGGATGCTGAAGCTCTGAACATCTACGGATGGCCCTATGAAGAGGTAAGCTGCCCTGGTGACGGGACTTCGGAGGTGCATGGTGACATTCACATAGTTGGTCCCATTGTAGGGATAGCCCCGAGGGTATGTCACTGAAGCAAAGGTTGCTTTCTCACTGTAGCCAGTATCATCCATCCAGTACATTTTATAGAGACCATCTCGCTGCCTGATGAAAGCCCCATGGACTCCATCTACCACTGTCTCCTCAAAAGGAAAATCCACATTGTGGAAGAAGCTTGCTGCTGTCTCCAAGGGGCTCTCCTCTCCCAGATGTATTTGATCTACAAGGAGAAGCAGCTGTGGATGCAGGAGGATCAGATTCCTCTGAACATTCTTCAGATTGAGCTGGGGATTATAAGCTCCCACACCTTCTCCTCGGATGAAAACCACCCCATTTTTCTCCACTGCGGCAACCACTCTCCCCTGACAGCTAGCTGCCAAGTCATGCTTGTATTTAGACCATTTTGATGAGCAGTCTTCTGTGACCTGACCCTCCCAGGGGGAAAAGCAGCTCTTTGACACAGCTGGGGAAAACATCAAAACGTTGTTGAAGAAGGTGTACTTGGGCCCGTAGAGAGCCTCAGTGATGAAAGGCACACCATTGGGAGCAAAAGTAAATGAGTTTTGATCAGGATGTTCATGCCCTGCGTTAAAATTTCTCCACCCTTTGATCCAATCTTTGTATTTGTTTCTGTGGACAATGTCATATATTGCACGTCCCCCAAGTTTTCCTGACTTAAAGGAAAGGAAAGATCTATCAATTTCTGCAGGCAGTGCACTTCCGTAAGTCACAACACCCCAGTCTTCAAAATAATGCAATGTAGGGGTGCCAAAATCTGGAGGAGGAAAAGATTTCAAGCTGGCATCATACCTGAAAGAAGTTAATTTAAAAAAATTAAACGGTTTTCTGATGGCAGTGAAAATAACACATTAGAACTATGATGCCACGGGGTAATGTGGCTGGAGAAAACCACATACAAATGCTACCCAGAGCACTGGCAGTGGAGATTGGATTAGGGACGTTTCTGAAAACACCCACGGACCATCAGCACACACAGAGGAACACCCTTGGTGAATGGGAAAGGAGTATCTTTACAACTGTGATCCTGGGGTTTGAGCCTGAAATGATTGTTGCTGCTAATTACTACATGGACCTTCTTCACTTGATTTCAGAGCTGCTTCCCCAAACGACTGGGGTCCATAGGATTAAGCGCTTCATCTAGACCTCTAGTTGAGGGGCTCCCATCCTAGGGAGCCTCCTGTTAGGATCTGGACTCTAACAAGCCTTGAGTTGTAATGAAGTATTGTTCTGTAACAACTGATATTATTGAAAGTTTGCTAGAGTACCTTTTTCCCTCTAAAAAAAATTCAAATAAGTTGAATTTCACATATTAGTTAAAATTTACTGCCAATACCACATCTAAGAGTATAAGTGGATAAAATTCAGGAAACTATCTAATACTTGAGGATTTATAACTGTGGCTACCACTGCATAGCCCAGATCCAAAGGTTTTGTTTTGTTTTAATCTGAAGATGATGTCATGCTTTTTGGACAATAAATGGCTTATTTTTATTTAGGATAAATGTTTTTATCAAAGTAATACAATAATTAACATTAAACTTGCACAGTGATTAAGAACACAGGTTTTTTTATTCAGAAAGCCTCAAAAATATCATAATGAAGATGACTGTTTGCTTTGATGATTTGCGATAACAGCCTTGACAGGTTCATAGATCTTGAACCTGTTCACAGATCTTGAGATTTGCTGCTCGAGAGAAGAAAGGCAGACCCCTATTAGCTCTTCAAGACTTTTCTCTAAAGTGAATCAATCACCTATGGTAGACAATCTTATTGGTGTTTAATTTTGGCTGTTTCATCTGTTGTTCTAGAGTCTCAGTTTCTGGACATCAGAACTTATGTCTCGACTTAGATCTAGTATAATGTTGGCTTAATTATTGTGATTTAACAAATCCAGATACAAACTGAATTGGCCATCATCCTCCTCTCAGTTTTTGGTCATATTCCTATAAAGGCAGATTTTGAAACAAGTTAGACTTAGCATTAATCTGACTCCTATAATCAGCTTTACAGAACTCTTTCGGTTGCTTATTTATGAGTAAGTGAAAACACTATTAAATAATTACTTCATACCCCTAAAAGGAGTCAGAATAGTTGCAGATTAATATATTTAATTCATCTGTGAAAATAGTTTTAAAAAATGCTGGTTAAACTAGAGACAGTTACCACTTTACTAATGTTTTCTTCCTCCTGATTGTTTAAATTAAAAAAAAAACAACAATGAAGAGAAGCTTCATTGTTTCAATCAAACCACAGAAGCTTATTCTGGAATTGAATGCAAATTTGAAGAGCTTGAAAAGACATCAGGAATTAATGATTAACCAGTTCCCTGTAATTTTTATTTTAATTTATTGGATGCCAACAATACATTTGGCAGTACTTAAAAAGGAGACCCTGGCTTCTCCTTCTGGGCTTAAAAGATTAAGGCAAAAAAATTACATGGTTCTTTTATTATCAAAGTAAAACTGTCAAATACTGTCAAACACTTTTAAATAGTTTTGAAAATTTAGTAACAGCTTTGCTATTAGAAAATTATAATGCTCTACTTACCAAAACAAAACATTTTACTACCTTTTTTTCTTTGGTGTGATTATAGGAATAACCCAGTTTTAAATTTTGTGGTGTTCTCTTTATGTGATTTCAAAAATGGTATAAATCAAAACACGCATATCTATGAAATAGCCTGAGCCTAGGACATTTGTAATACAAGGAAACCAAAAACTGCAAACAGTAATGAGATCCGAAATGTAAGGAAATGTTTCTAACAGAGTTTCAAACACTGAGATATGAATTGAAGCTGCAAGTACTTAGGTGGCATGGAGAAAGGGATAAAAAGTGCTTTAGGTTAGTTTTTCTTTTTAAATGCAAAAATCTAGCACACCGTACCCCTGGGTACAATTTCTCTTTAAAGCCAACTCAACATGACATACCAGAGAAATTCCGTGTGAAGAGTACACCAGCGCTGCCCTTTGGATGGTGTCCCTGGACCTTCCATCACACGGTTCCTTCTGATTTGGTCAGCCAGCCAGTTACCACTGCCGTTACGCATGACAAATTTATCCAGGAACACTAATTGGCTTTCTGGACCATAAAACCAGTTGTAATTTGAGTCTGCAATAGCCACAGTTCTTTGAAACCCTGGGGAAAGAAGTTTGACAGAATTAAGATAAATTTAAAACTGCATACTCCCATAAAGGTCTAAACAATGATTTTCAATCCTGGTTGCAAATTAGAATCAACTGTGTATCTTGGATAAAAATAACAAACAAAACTACGACGCCCACCCTCCACCCCAGACCAATTAATCAGAATCTCTTTGAAGGTCTCCCACAAATCTTGTGTGCAAATTTGTATTTGTTATGTGGCAACTTGTCACTGGTAATGGAAATGCCACAACTATTAATGCTTATGTATACTGCCAACCTTCCTAATTTTTCAATGTTCCTGCTACATGCCATTATATTTGCACAGATACATGGGCTATCCCCTTGTGCCTGGTGAGTTCCTGAACCTGAAATCAGCGCTAGCTCTCCCACCAACTCATCCCATGTTGTAGGCCAAGATAATAACATAAGGTGCTTCAATAAGGTGGAAGTTATAAAGTTTAGGGGAGAAACTGAGTTTCTATAGGAAGAAAACTTAATCCCCAGTGAAGATCTTGTCAATATGTACTGCTGGAAGTTAAATAAAAGAGAGCAAATACAAAGATCATACTGGAATAGATCAAAAAAAAAAAGCAGGTAAGACTGGATATCAGTATCATGTATTTTGATGCTCTCTTGTTAGTTACACACAGTCATGCACCACATAACATTTTGGTCTATGACGGACCGCATTTACAACAGTGCTCCCATAAGATTAGTACCATATAACCTAGATGTATAGTAGGCTATATTACCTAGCTTTGTGTAAGGACTGTAAGGGAGGAAGAAATTCTCCTCTACCCTTCTAGATTCTTCTGGTTGGTCTAAGAATTAAATTGACATGAGACACATTAACAGGAGAAAAACAAGCAAAAGTTTAATAACATGCATACATGGGAGAAACCCAGGAAGACCGAGAAACTCGCCAAAATGGCCGAAGCCCTCACTTTAAATATCATCGTCAGTATAGACAAAAGAAGATGTTGGGGATGGGGAGAGTCAGGGTCTTCAAAGGGAAGGAAGACAACTCACAGGTAGGTGAAAAGGAGCAAACGTTTGGAAAACAAGTGTTTGGACACACAGAAACAGAAGAACACAGAGGCTTTTCTAAGTTCCTCCCTGTCTACCACCTAGTTCATGTTATAAGGTGAGCACTCTCTCCCTGATACAGGTTTTTAAATCTTAGGCAGTTAAGGGCAAGATAACAAGAAAAACTTTCTGAGTCTTTTGTTTCTTAAAAATAATCAGCTAAGGGGCCGCCTGGTGGCGCAGCGGTTTAGTCTGCACTTTGGGAGCTCAGGGTTTGTGGGTTTGGATCCCGGGCACCTGCCAAGGTACTGCTTGTCAGCCACACTGTGACAGCATCCCATATAAAGTGGAGGAAGATGGGCACGGATGTTAGCCCAGGTCCAGTCTTCCTCAGCAAAAAGAAGAGGATTGGCAACAGATGTTAGCTCAGGGCTGGTCTTCCTCACACACAAAAAAAGAAAATTCAGCTTAAAATAATCTTCACGTTAAAGAGACACATTTTGGGATGGCAAATTTTGTTCCCCTTCAGTACACTCTATGATGTTTGCACAACAAAATCACCTAACAACTTGTTTCTCAGAACATATCCCCATTGTTAAGAGAAGCATGACTGTAATCATTACTAGAATAGCAAGAGTAGAGAAAAAAAGAGAAATGTTGAGAACAGACTGACTTAACACAGGATCCCTTCTAAAATGCTATCATTACCATATTTATGTAATTTACAGCTAATGTTTTTTCTTCTACCAGTTTAGTAAATGCTCTTCCAAGTAAATCTTATTATAAAATGTGATTCTCTGAATCCTCTGAAAGCAAATGACATGTTTTACTCATCTTTGAATACCCTGCCTAGTACAGTGACTGGCACAGAGGTGTTCAATAAAGATCTGTCGGATTAATTGACACAAATATATGAATCCTCCTCTTAGAGATGTTTATACTGTCTTTTCCAGCTTTGGAAGTAGAAGCCACATACACAGCTCACAGCACACCCAAGCCCTAATGTGGATGGCTGTGAGATCTCAGCTCAAATTACAAACCTCTGAGACCTCTTAAAGGTCCCTTGCTTTAGATGGCCTTTTTTTTTACCAAGATAAACTACAAAACAGGCCTCTCCTGCATGTCTAAGAATAAGCAATAAAACAATAGCGTTCTGAATGTAAGTCTAAACTAAATCTTAATATGGTTCTTTTGCTCTAAAGTAATTTTTGGATAACTAATCCAATAATGGAGATTCTGTCCAATCCATGTGTATACGACTGGAGCAAAAAGATTTAAGTACTGGATTCTTTGCTGTAGGTCTAGAATCATCATCTAAAAATTGCATTTCACTGGGGGAAAAAACCCATCCTGATAAAAATCTACCTCCTAAACTTTTTCTAATGTCTTAGTCCCGTTTAGAAATAAGGAAACTTACAAGGCTCTCCTAGAAATGAATAAGTTCTTAAATCATATATATCTTTTTTAGATCCAGTTCTCTTAGAAGGCTAAGCTACACAGCAACAAGAAATTAAGAGTTTTATAGCCATTCATTTTTTGGTTAATTTTCTATATTTTATACTATTTATTTCAATAAAATATTTAAAGAAAATACTAAAGCTCCAATTTAAACATGTAGGTGTAATCTTTCATTTTGAATCATGTCTGTATAGTCTGGAAGAAAAACTTAAAAACTAAAAAATAAAATAGTATTGATTGGGGATCACAGAAAAAGGAAAATTAATATGTAATCATAAATGTTAATACTCTGTTTAGATGCGTGAAAATGAGTTGTATATGTACCCAAGTTTGTATGCATACAAAAATAAAAAGTACTGTGGGGCTACAAATTATATTTGAACTGTTATGCTCCAAACTTGACAATACCTAAATCACAAATCCTCATGTTAGCTCTCAAAATGTCCTGGATATCTACAACTCTTGAATTGAATTCTCCTTTGATTTTTTTTTTTTTTTGAGGAAGATGGGCCCTGCACTAATATCTATTGCAATCTTCCTTTTTTCTTTTTTTCTCCCCGAAGTTCCAAGACATAGTTGTATATCATAGTTCAGAGTTGTAGCTCTTCTAGGGAGGCCGCCTCAGCATGGCTTGATGAGCAGTGAATAGGTCCATACCCAGGATCCAAACCAGTGAATCCTGGGCCACCAAAGCAGAATGCATGAAGTTAACCACTACGCCACCAGGCCAGCCCCCTGAATTCTTCTTTGATTTTTAAAAAAAAAAATCTTTAATCTCAATATGACTCAAACCCCACATTTCTTTTCCTAGCCCATTTTCATAATCAGAAAAAAAATTTCAATAGTTTAATGTTTTCCCACTTCTGATTCCTAACTATACCTGGCAGGATGGTTCTATACATAAATGCAAAGTGTTGTTTAAGCCATGGATGGCCAAAGTGGTTGATGTCAAAATGCCTCTGCACGAGAAACATATACTGGAAGAGTGATCTAGTGGTGTAGCTGCCATATGCAACTCCTTCGTAGAGGGAGCCATCTGTCACCTCTCGGAGCAAGACCAGAGATTTCTCCATGATGGTCAGGACTTGTTTGGTCCATAAGTAGGCTTCTTGAAGATACCCTGAAAGATGAAAACAAGAAACAATGACTGAGGCTGTAACAAAGCATAAACAAAAATATGGCCCAATAAAACCCTGAGTTACCTGACTACTTTATATTACAAACTGCATTTGGTAAAACTCTCACATATCAACATTATAAATAATATCCTGCTAATCCAGGTTTGTGATGGGTCCGTGATTTAAGTTAAGAAGTTCTTGAATATAAGTCATTTATGTCTTCAGAAAAATATCTGTAAATTGAGACTTTCACTCAATTTTCCTAATTACTACTTGAAAATATTTTTTGAAGTTTATCATTTTACAAAACTTTCACCATTATTTTATAGGATGTATAATAAGCTGTAAATACTACAAAGACTACAGGACAGTCTTCAATTTGTTCTGTCATTTGAAGACAATTTCTCATCCTTTATGTGCTTTTAGATTCCCTAGGATCTGAAAAGGCAGCACAGCAGGGTGGAGAGACCATTGTGCAGCAATCTAAGGGCGAAAAGAATCAACTGGGAGTCCAGAATCTGCCAAAAACGAGCTACACGATTTTGTTCAAGCACTTCTTCAACCTGTTACATTTTTTAACCTCCTCAACTGAAAATTAAAGGTCTAGAAATTTTTGTAAAATCCTTTTGACTCAGAAATGCTAGCTTTCTATAATTCTTGCAGGACTAGCATTTAGGTAACAACAACAACTCCTCACATTTCTATAACATTTGTAATTTACACAGCACTGAACACAATCTTACTTAATCCTTTTTACAACTCAATTATGCATTATTACTGCAAAATTACAGAAAGGTTGACTTGTTCAAGATCTCTGGCACATGACTAAAAATGAACAGAACTTTGATCTGAACCTAGGTCTTTACATTTAAGGTTTGTTTTGTTTGCTTGTATTTAAAACACACAACCTATGAGGATAAAATTAAGCTCACTGCCTCCTAATGTGTGTGGAGTCTTATTGCTTCACTCCCACAGACGTGTGTGATCATCAGTTTCAAACACTCTACCCCAGCCTACTAGGTGTGCTGGGTGTGGGGGCTTCCCAAGGCCCAGGTACCACCAGCTCCCAGCCTAAATCTGAGGTCCCAGGCTAAGTAAGACCCAGCTCCCACCTCATGGGGGCAGCACTGTTCTCAGGCTCAGCTGTGCAGAGGTGACTGTTAATTGTACCCTAGCTCCTTCTCCCATCCAGCTCCACACCTGTCAGTCTCCTTGATCGTTTTCAATTTGCATTCTCTAATCGTTAGGGTTTCAAATTCCAATCATCTTCATCTTTTTCCTCTGTGTATCCTCCATCTCCAACCAGATACCAACATGACTGATGGTTAAAATCAGGCCTGCTACGCACTGCTCCCCGGCTATTACATCACCTGATTTTCCTTATTTTTTTCCTTAGAGTAACTCTGTTCAGTTAGGCAATGCCTATCGCCTTTGTAAACTTCAAATCTGTCAATATGAGGTATTGATATTGTTATTGATGCTATGCCCTGTATTTTTCCACCATCCATACACCTTGCCTGGAATGTTTTCTATTATCCCACTTATCCATACCCTAGGATATGGGAGCTAGGATGAAAATTCACTCTCTTAATTAAGCTTTCTTTAAATTACTATAAATTAAATTCTATTCTAAGAGAGGCAACAAAATATAGTGAGAAGAGACTGAACTTTGAGTTTGGCCAGAACTGGATCGAAATCTCAGCTACTTTACACGGTTGATGTGAGAATTAAATAAAATATAGACAAGGATTAGCACATGTCATATGCTCAATTAATGTTAGTTTCTTTTCCTCTAAGACCTAATTAAAAGTGATGGTTGGGTGATGTGACAAGGGAGAAAGCTAGACTTGGGTAAAATCTGATGCCAAATAATTGACAAAATACCTACTAATTCTTATGGGAAATATAATCAAGAGCTAAATTCTTTTAGATTTACCAGCTCCAAGTATATATTTAATATTCTAATAATTCACTGTGATTTTAGGGCTGCTTTTCTTAAATACAATCTTATTCAATCATTTATAGACTTCCATAGGAGCTGTAATTATTAGAATTACAAGAACAAAGAAGATGCAATATTAGCAATTACATAACACATTCAGGCAAAGTAGCTACGCAATCCAGAAAAATCACTTCCAAATTTGACCTAAATGGTCTAGGCTGGTTGTTTCAAGTCTTTAGAGCAAAAAAAAGTAGTGATGTAAGGATATACTTCTGTTTTCGAGGAACATTCATTTCGAATAATAAACCACCTATTTAGCTTTTAAAAACTCCATTTATCCAGGCTGGCTGTTTTCACTGTCAAAAATCTCTGGAAAAACGAATATTCACCACTGATCCTGTGCTGTAAGAATATGGCTTGGGACAATCAAAAGCCATAATTAAATAACCTGCAGGTTAATATAACTAGCAGAAATGAGGAAAGAGATGTCTCCCAACCCTCTTAGAGATGCCCTAGATATTACTTCATCTCATGGGCTTAGTTAGGATCCAAGTATGAACTTGTACTAAGACTAGTTATAAAAATGCTTTGCTCACTACATGGTAACTACGACTGATGTCAGCTTGGGCCTATCCTTGGCCGTGTCCACACGCACCTTGATTCATCAGAACCAGGCTTCCTGTGAGCAAAGCCATGCAGTTGGTGGGCTGATGATTGTGCAGGTATTGAAATCCCCATCCTCTCCTGTATGAAGTCTCATACATATATCCCGAGGCATTGGCAATCACTTCAAGAAACTTCTCCTGTTGTGTCTTGCTCAGGTAGTTGTACAAGAAGTCATAAGCAGTAGCAAAACCAACCAGGGAGTGAGCAAGCGGGACTTCATCCCAAGGAGCATCTTTCACCAACCTGTAAAGGAAAATAAACCATGGAAATGAGTGCAAACGAGGCTTACAGCTTTCATCACACTTTTTAAGTGTCTATTTCTCAGAAGTAAAAGGCACAATTGAAGATATAATCCAAGAGGTTTAATGACACAGAATCAACTTCCTTCCACATGAGACGCAAGCATAAAGTTTGTCTAATGTGAAAATTACAGAGTTAACACTTTTCTCTCTCAGGCTTCTGGCAACATCAAGATGTTGAGAATTTTAACTTTTGATTTTTTACTCTTGATGAGAAGTAGAAGAATATATTCAAAGAGCTCTAAAGTACATAACCTGTAGTGGAAGGGCAGAATTCTCTGGAGTACCCATTTAACTAGTGCTCAGACTCTCCGACCTGCATAAGTGGTTCTTGGTTCTATTCCAATGGCTGCCTTGCTAAATCAGTTGAACATGTACATTCCATCTTATTTCTCTTATCACCTTCAAGGTGAAGGTACCATGGTCTATAGTTTATGACCTCTCGATCTGAACTGACCCACTTGGTCAACACCATGAGGAGAGTGGCTAAAAAGCTGGTATAAGTGAGTAAAATGAGCTGATTGTAACTCAGATTTCTACATCTCACTCTTTCCCATAAGGAACTGCACTGCTTTAAGGTCCTTCGGATATTTTTCAGGAAAGTTTAAAAGCTGATCTGTGAAGTATTAAATTGTCATTTTCCAGGAAGCCAAATTTCTGCTTGACTTGCTACATTATTCTGCAAGTATTTTAATAGTGTGTGGCTGCGTTAAAACAGGAAGCTAAAAAGGATCTTTCCCAATCACAATTTTATGGAATTACCCAGAAAACCCTCCCCATCTGTTCAGGATGTATTTGAGTAATCTCTAAAAGAGGGAAACAAATGAAGAGTGTGCTGTACTTGTGGGAGGTGGAAGAAAGCTTTCAACTAGAGATTAAACTAAAGCTTAACATTTCTACGCCATGAACCTCTTTTGGCAATCGAGTGAAGCCTTAGCTTCTTTCTCAATGTGTTATAAAATTCGTAAGATATAACACCTAGGGATACAAGGAAATCTATTAATTTGAAATATAACTATCAATATAGATGTTTTTAAAAATTGTGATATATGTGTTTCGTTTATTAAAACATTAAATAACAAGATTTAACAGCAGGGATAGTAACTAATTTATAAGTAGTGATGAGCATAAACAATATTTTGAGATGTATACAATAACTGTAATGTGATATGAAAATATCTGTGATATCTATGACCAACTTACAGGTTCTCCCAATATTACTACAATTGGTTATCTACATTCATTATGTGGAAGAAATGCTAAATTTCAGTTAGAGTTAGTGAAAATTAAGATGCAATATTTTCCCCAAATAAACCCCACAGATCCCAGGTTAAGAATACTTAGAAATATTCCAAGAGACTACTTCTTTTAGACTGTGTTCTTCCTTTAGGAGTTTCTATTAAAGACATGATCTTCTTGGTGAGGCCTTCTCCGGTCACCCTGTCAGAATTTCAACCTCGCTCCCCAAACAACATCTCATTTCCCTTCATCACTTTTTTGTCCTCTTAGCATTTATGCATGTATATATGTAAGTACATGCACACACATATGCGTATGTATCCCCTACGAGATCTTAAGTTCTACAAGTGCAGGGTTTTCTTTTCTCCTCTGTTGTATTCACTATTGGACCCCCAACCCCCCAGTGTCTGGCACATAGTAGACTCTCAATAAATATTTTTGGAGAGAAAGAAAAAATGAATGAAAAAGCCATAAAACTAGGCCACACTGTTGACAATGAATATGTGACCATTATGAAATCAGAAATTTGGAGGAATCCCTTGGTATTTAATAGTAATTTCAGGGTTTGGTTAGCTGTGCTGGTGATACAGCTTGGTGCTAAAATGACCAAGGTTGATGAGTTTCTTAACCATTGGGTCAGAAAAAAAGCCACCTTGCCAATCATCTTGCCAGTGTGTGTACTGGTTGTAAACAGGCTGTGAAGAATGTGAATTAATTCCCTACTTCTAGGAAAAAAGCAACTCATACTGCATGCTCATTGCCAGGGAGTTAGGAACACAGTCCTCACTGACTTGTGGTGATTGGTGAGCCAGGCAGAGAAGCCAGGTCATTTGTCTCCCAGGCTGTATCTCTGCACCAGATCATGGTGCATCTGTAAATGACATCATACACACCTAGCCATGATAAAGCTGACATCAAGGAACTACCATCTACCGAACCCTGACATGTCTGATTAACCAATGAACTTATTTTTATACATAAAAGAACATTTAATATAATTCTCGTCCTTCAGGAAATATTACTATGCAATTTCTATGAAAATCTCCAAGCTCCCACATTCAGTTGCTTATTCCAAGCAGTTTTCAATTCAACAAAATACGAGAATGTCGACTTAAAAAAAAAAAGTTTATGGTACCATCAGTTTCATGACTATTATCATTATGAAATCCGATCTGTAACAGCTATATTTCTTAAAGGTTATCTAAATCCTTTACCAATACAATCTCACCCAGCCTCAGATACAAAGTGTAATAATGGAAGGGAGCATATTTTACTGTCATGGAAACCAAAGGAAATTTGCTTCTAACACATGGATGGCAGCAAAGAAACCATCTTATTCAATGTGATCCTGAATAGCTAATAAATTTACTGGAAAAGCTGGTTAAATGTGGAATCATAAAAAAAATGATACAGGTATTAATTTATGAATTTTATTTAAACTTAAAATATCTACATGTACACACATTCACCAGTCTTTTGAAGGTGAGCTAAATGCCTGTTCTTTGAATACGGGTCTACAGATCGGAGTTTCACTGTTATTTGCTGCAAAGAACACACATAACACATCATCACAATTTCCAGCCTTGGTTTCTTTATAACATAGGAAGAAATTAAAGGTACTTGTGAAGGAGTATAGAATCCTTCTAGATTTTTGTGAATTTTTCCCTAGACTTTTACAAATCTCATCCACACTACATTATGACAGCAATTTTTTACAGGAAGTCATTCCAAGGCATTTAAGTTGGTCTTAGAAACATTAATTCTTTTTCTTTTTGAACTCACATTTATTCTATTTATATAATGCTATTAAAATTGTGTAATTACAGGTATTAGTGAAACTGGCAAAAACCGGTTTGAGAACAAATAAAACTGATATCTACTAAGCACATAACTCTACGATGGGAACAGAAATGAACTGTGATACCAGAGGGCAGCCTACCAGCCTTGACATTCAGCATTCTACAGGAGTTGCTGCCAGGCTACCCAAGGAATGGAGGTTAATTTCACTGGCAAGTCAGTTAAAAGGAGGTTAGTTAGGAAAATTTTTACTGTATTCCTCCTTTTATAAGCTATACTTTCTCCTCTTAGAGAGCTGTTCTTAAAGTAAGGTCTCTGGACCCCTGGGGTCTCTGAGACTCTTTTAGGGTATCCTCTATTAAAAATTATTTTCATAATAATATCAAGATATTATACGTTGATATTTGAACTGATGGTGCAAAAGCACTAACGGGTTAAAAATGCTGGCACCCTAGCAAGAATTCAGGCAGGGGCACCAAATTGCTCTAGCAATCCTTGTATGATTCTGCACACCGCCATGCACACTAAGTTAAAAAAAAAGCCAGTTTCACTTAAGAATTCCTTGATAAAGTGGTAAACATGATTAATTTTATAAAATCTCAACCCTTTTCAGATATGTCTTTTTAATATTCTGTGGGATGAAATGCAGACAGCACTACGGGTACCAAAGTGCACTAACTGCCATGAGGAAAAAACATCGTGCATTGAGTTCGGAGCTGAACTAGCTGCTTTTTTCATGCAACATCATTTTTACATAAGAGAATGATCAAATGACAAATTATAGTTTAATTTAGACTTGGGTATTTAAGTGGAATTTTTCTTGAAAATGAACAGGAAGCCTGCCAGTTCAAGGAAAACCGAAAGCCTTTGTTGCTAATGACAAAATTGGAGCTTTCAAGCAAAAATAAGAATTTTGGAAAACTTATATCCGCTACCATGAGCTTAAGAGCTTACCAATACTTAAAGACTTTTCTCATGAGGTCAGTGATAACAAATGTGATTTATTTTTCTATTGTATAACTAAATGTGTCAACATTTGGAAGACTGGAATAACTCAGCAGACAAACATTCAAAATAAAAAGGCATGATGCTACAAAACCATGCACAGATAAAAGAACCACCGCAAGTGCAAAATATACCAATGGATTTTTTTACCACTTAAAAGACACAAGAAGTTCATTAACCTGGTTTCAGATTCCACACTGAAACTAACTTTTATGAAACAGATTCCACATAAAACTAATTTTTTTGCTTTTTTTCCTGAGGAAGATTCGCCCTGAGCTAGCATCCACTGCCAGAGGAGTGGTGTTGATCTGAGCCCAGAACTGAACCCTGGCTACCAAAGGGGAGCGCACCGAACATAACCACTAGGCCACCATGGCTGGCCCTAAAACTAACTTTTTTGAAACTACCACTTGTCAAGTTCTAGCACAGTATCAAAGAATATCCATAATTATCTTAAAATAATCCTCCCTTTTAATCATGTATCTATGTGAAGCTGGATTTTCTCCAAACACTTTAACCAAAACACCACATTGCAACAGACTGAATACAGAAGCAGACATGCAAGATTTGCAAAAATGTAAAACAATGACCTCCTTCACACTAAATACTTTCTGTTTTCAAAAATATAGTTATTTTTTCCTAAAAATATGCTAATATGAAGTGGACTTATTTTTCAAATGAATGCATACATTTTTTTAAATTTCCAAGTTTTCATTTCTAGTATGATAAATATTGATAGGTATAGCCCACATAAACAAATTGTTTGATGTCCTCATTGATTGTAAAGAGTGTAAAAGAGTTTAGAGTCCAAAAAGTTTAAAAAGTGCTGTCCAGAATATTTTCAAAGGTGAATTTATGTGAAACAGAATGAATTGAACACAGAAACAATTAATTGACTGAGTTCAGGGGTAGGGTGTTGATGGGGAAAGGCTTAGAATTTATCATGATGTACTGCTTCCATGAATCAAGTTGTGACTATAAAAGAGAGAAAATAGGCATAAAAATCTTTCCAAAATTTAGTAGCTTCATTAATCTGAATTTTTATAACAATTTTATATGGACAGACTGCTTCCATTATCACAAATGCTTTTCGAACTATCTATTATGTACAGAGTACAACAGTAGGCAATTTAAGAAGTCTGTCTTGGGCCGGCCTGGTGGCACAGCGGTTTAGTCGTGCTTTGGCAGCCCAGGGTTCACAGGTTCCGAACCCGGGCGCCAGCTGACGCACTGCTCGTCAGCCATGCCGTGGCGGCGTCCCATATAAAGTAGAGGAAGATGGGCATGGATGTTAGCCCAGGGCCGGTCTTCCTCAGCAAAAAAGAGGAGGATTGGCAACGGATGTTAGCTCAGGGCTGGTCTTCCTAACAACAAAAAAAGGTTTGTCTTAAAATTTGACAGCTTACTTGATAAAATCACAAAAAGAAGCCTAATAAGATCGTTGGCATCTATTTTTATTTGTATAGATTTGAGTTTCAAATGATCAAATGATTACATTTAAATTTTTTTCATATAGTTTTAATATATATATATATAGTCTGTAGAAAATAATTAGCTGTGAAAAGATTAATACTTAGTACTACAAGCTTCACAGGATACTCTGCATAATATCGTTTAAAGTTTTATACTATTTCATTTACACAAATACTGTTAAAATAAATACTTAGAATAACAGAAGTTCGGGATTTAAAATTTAAGAGGTGTCAAGAGATCACTGATATTTATTTAAATGAACCAACAATATACAAAAAATAAATACTAGGAGCAAGGGGACAACTCATAACTCCCTTTATGATGTTATTATGATTATCAGTCCTGTTTCCTAGCACTTTTCACAGCGTAGCAATTTTATACCAGGCTTTTCCATATGTAACTATATTTTGATGGTCATGATTTGATCCATGGTATAGGCAAATCTATGTATTTTTACAAGTATGTTTAAATGAGGCTCTGCTGTTTGTTGAACCTTTCCAAAAAGCAGAATTCAAATCAATCCTTCTTCTTTTTCTCTTTTTGAAATAACATATAGTTTCATAAACCTATAAATTAGTTACTTAGTAAATTCATAAAGTAAAAGATTCATGTTTAAAAATCTGGTTTATTTTAGACACTATTTATGTAAATATAAATTTAAGAGAAAATGAAACAAGCTTTAAAAGAATTATGAATTTAAATGCAGAACACAGCAAAGAACTCTTGAGAAATTCCCAAGGGTAGACTTTACAGGGTAGAAGGGCACCAACTTCACATTTGCCAGCTTTACTGCAGCTGTGTCTATTGTACATTAGCCACACCCCTACCTACAATGTGTACTTGGTCACACCACCAAAATACGCCAAAATAAAGTCAATTCCATTTTTAAAATGTAAATTAGTCTATTCATTTTTAAAGTGTCCTGAAGAGAGTAACCTGATGGAAAGCCATTCAATTTTCAACCAGATGCATTTGTATGTTTGGAAACAACCTCCAATAAGTTAGGAGAGTCATGAATTACCACTGCTTTTAAAAACATGACTAACAGCAGCTGTGATTCATCTTTTTTTCCCCTCCGTAAGTTAAATGTGAAAACTAAACATGAACGTTAAATGTCAGTAATATGTTAGATCTTGTAAGTAATTCCTGTAAAATTTAGCCAAAGGAAGTGGATTTCTAACCCGTGTGGCTCTGCCTGTGAAGCACACTGGGGCCTTGACAGTGATTTGCCAGGAAGAGCAGAGGAAGACTAGAATATAGAGAAACTTGATCTAGGGGACTCTGAGTGGGTGGCCAGCTATCCAAAGGGCGTGTTCAACTAAACTCTGGCCTGGTTTGTTGTCTGTATCCCAAATGTTTGTTCAGGTGGCGAATGAGTGACATTTGCATTGTCAAGCAAAATTCACTATTTTTAGTTGGGAGGAAAGAGAGAAGTTGTACTTCATATTAATTAAGTACATAGCATTTGCCAAGTCCTTTATATACTTTATTTCATTTAATCTTCAAACTCACCTTAGGTATTACATGCCCATTTTATAGACTGTAAAAGTGCTATTTAGATAAGAAAATTACTTGTTCAAGATCACCTAGTTAAGTTAAATGGTGAAGCCAAGAATGGAATCCAGGACTATCTGAATCTAGAATTGTTTTTATTTCTTCCTGGTGAGGAAATGCACTGTGCTTTCAAAGAAAATCACTAAGTTTGCAAGAAGAACCTAACCAGAAGAAAGTGCTAGAGGTAGCAGACCTACCAAAAGCTAAGCAGAAGGACACTTATGCTGAAATATAACACATGGTTCCCAGCTCTGTAATATTCATGACACCAAGACAGATGCAAGGCAAGAGATGTTGGAAGAGAGGCAGACATCAGAAGAAGAGATACGCATTTCTGTGCTCAGATGGTTGCTCAGGGCCCACCCAAGGAACATGAGATATCAATTATGCAGAATTCTTGAAACAATTTTTCCTCTCCCCACGGACTTCTAATGAGCCTGGGGCTCCTAATGTACTACTCCACGTAGAGTTGGTCCAGGGGCTGGTGGACCTGAACCTGAATGCTCAGAACCTTCAGCCCCTTAAGATGGCTGGCTAGAAGAAACAGAAAAGGACAACGAATGAGCTTTCCTTTTTCAACATCTACTTTGCTCCCTACTTGGGAACAATTTCTAGAAGGATAACAGTATGATAGAATGAGAATTGACTGTATACTAAGACATGTTCAAGGAAAATAACTTTTCAGCCCTGAAATGTAAAAGACCAATTTCTCCTACAATCTAGATTTCTATATTCATTAAATTACTGGCTTCAATATAGCAGAACACTACCACTTAATTTCATTTTAAAGCTAAGAATTCAATATCCCAAATATTAAATTCTAAAATACAAAAATTTAGGTCAGTTTGGCCCTACTCAAGCAGAATACTGAGGAGTCAATTATGCAAAAGCAGAAACTAAAGAGAACATTCTTTTTTGATTAAAAAAGTATTCTAGATGATTTTCAGAGAGAATGAATTAATCTGAATGTCAAAATATATCACGTTGATGTGAATAAAATGTAGAGTGGTGTTATTAAATGGGAGAAGACACTGCCGTAACATTATTCCAATGTTTAATTCACTGACACAGTGTCTTATCCAAATATCCAAGTATGCTATCCAAGCATAATCTATTTAAATGGAATCAAACAGCATTTATAACTGAAATCCCTTTTAGCTGACCAAGTGTGCTTTGGGCTAGTGTCCAGCCTGAAAAGGTAAGAGGGAGAAACATGATAGGTAAGATGATTCAAATTTGATAACAAGACCTCTGCTTTGTCAGAATGGCAGAGCTCTGACATAAGAATTACCTATCAAATTCTTACAACACATTATGAAAGAATCTGTTATAATGGAGAAATTCTGAAACCTGGAAAGGTGCTAGAAGAGAAAAACATAGACTTGCCTATATTGCTCACAAAAGCTTAAATTATTTTTGCCCATTTAAAAAAGCAGCTTGGTATTTTATATGTTTAACATGCTTTATATTTATATGTATAAAATATAAAATATGCTTCAAAAAGCTCAGTTGGACAACTTATTGATGCCATTGCTTCAGTCAATGACTAAGCAAGCATCCAGTTATCGTATGAGAAACAATGACAGGAACTAGTCAATTTGATTGTAAGAAAAAAATTAAACATAAAAGAATAACCAAGGAAGTCAATTAAAAGACGATGAATAATGGAGAGTGGCTAGCTCTGCCAGAGAGGAAAATATAATGTAAAACTTAACTAATCAAGACAGAGTGGTACTGACATATGAGTAGATAGACACACCAATGGAGCAAAACAGAAAGGGGTGCAAAACATGGAAATTTGGTATGTGATAAAGGCAGCATCAAAAATTAATAGGGAAAAGAGGTAACTTTTAACAAGTTATATTGGAACAACTGGATAGTCATTTGAAAAAAGATAAAATTGAATCCAAATCTCATAGAATACAACAAAATAAACTCTAAATGAATTAGGCATCTAAATATAAAATATGAAGTCATACAACTATTAAAAGAAAACATGGATGAATTCCTTTGTGACCTAGAGAAAGGAAAGCCTTTCCAACTATGACTTAAAAACAAGAAGCACTAGAAGAAAAGACTGATCATTTTGGCCATATGAGACTTTAAAAACAACTTTTGCATAGGGAAAAAGACACCACAAGCAAAGTCAAACACAAGTAACAAACTGGGAAAAAATATTTGCATCATATATCTAGAGTACAATTATAGTTATCCTAATATACAAAAGGCTCTTAAAATTCAAGAAAAAAGATCAGAATCTCATTAGAAAAATGAACAAAGGACAAACAAGACAGTTAACAAAAAAGAAAGATGAATAACCCCCAAAGTTCTCATCTCCACTTATAATAAAAGAAATGTAAATTAAATCTACAAGAGGTAACATCCAGATTAGTAAAAATATCAAAGTATGACAAACACTCTAGAAAAGCTACACTCTTAAAATGCTGTTAGGGGTGCAAAATAGTATAAATCCTATGGAGGTGCTGGCAACATTTAACAAAATTATATACACATTTTACCTTTTGACCAGTAATATAACTTACAGATATCTACCCCAAAGATACATCTCCACAAATACAAAACCACAAATGCACAAGGTTATTTATCATGGCGTTATTTGTAATATGTAATTTGTAATTCTGACATGGCATATTGCAAACTATGCAAATGTCTCAAACATTTAAGATTAAATATAAGTCAGAAATAAGTACTGAAATGAAATGATTTGGGATTTGATTCAAAGTAAAATGAATAAGGGAAGATGTTCCAAACAAAAGAACAAGATAAATCTCTAGAAACCAATCTTAATAAAATGGAGATCAGTGATTTATCTGCTAGAGACTTCAAAATAATGGCCATAAAATGCTCACCAAAGTCAGGAGAGCAATGAATGAACAAAGTGAGCATGTCAACAAAAGGAGAGAAAATATTAAAAAGTACCAAATAGAAATCATAGAGCTGAAGAATACAATAACTGAACTGAAAAATTCAATAGAGGGATCCAACAGCAGACTAGATCAAGTAAAAAAAAAAAATCACCAAACTTAAAGACAGGGCAGTGGAATTTATCCAATCAGAGAAGCAAAAAGAAAAAAGAATGAAAAAGAGTGAAGATAGCAATAAGGGACTTATGGGACACCATCAAGAGGATCAATATACAAATTATAGGGATCCTAGAAGGAAAAGAGGGAGAAATGGGTAGAAGTTTATTCAACAAAATAATGGCTGAAAAATTCCCTAAACTGGGGAGAAAGAAACAGACATCCAGACACAGGTAGCCCAAAGAGTATCAAAAAAGATGAATCTAAAGAGACCCACAACAACACACATAATTAAATTGTAAAAACTAAAGAGAAAGAATCTGAAAAGCAACAAAAGAAAAGCAACTTGTTACATTCAAGGGAACTCCCATAAGACTATGAACAGATTTTTTAGCAGAAACCTGCAGGCCAGAAGGGAGTGGGATGATATATTCAAAGTGCTGAAAGAAAAAAACTGCCAACCAAGAATACTCTACCCGGCAAAGTTGTCCTTCAGAATTGAAGGAGAGATAAAGAGTTTTCTAGACAAACAAAAGCTGAAGGAGTGCACCAACACTAACCAGCCTTATAAGAAATGTTAAAGGGAGTTCTTCAAGCTGAAACAGAAGGACACTAATTTCTAACATGAAGACATATGAAAATCTAAAACTCACTGGTAAAGTAAATATATACTTAAATTCAGAATACTCTAATATTGTAATGGTGGTGAGTAAATCACTTATAACTCCAGTACAAATTTTAAAAAAAGAAAATTTTTAAAATAACTGTAACTACAATAATTTGTTAATGGATGCATAATATAAAAAATACAAATTGTGACATGAAAACATAAAATATGGTGGGAAGGGGTGTACAAATAGAGCTTTTGGATGTTAAGTTATTAGCTTAAAATAGACTGTTATAACTATAAAATGTTCTATGTAAGCATCATGGTAGCCACAAAGCAAAAAATCTATAGTAGATATGCAAAAGTAAAGAGAAAGGAATCAAAGCATACCACTACAGAAAATCATCAGATCAGAAAGTAAGAGAGCAAGAAACAAAAGAACTACAAAATAGCCAGGAAACAATTAACAAAATGGCAATAGTAAGTCCATAACTATCAATAATTACTTTAAATGTAAATGGATTAAATTCTCCAATCAAAAGACAGAGAGAGGCTGAATGGATTAAAAATACAGACCCATCTGTATGCTGCCTACAAGAAACTCACTTCAGCTTTAAGAACACACATAGACTGAAAGTGAAGATATGGAAAAAGACGTTCTATGCAAATGGAAACCAAAAGAAAGCAGAAATAGCTATACTTATATAACACAAAATAAACTTTAAGCCAAAAAAGGTAACAAGAGACAAAGAAGATCATTACATAATGATAAAGGGGTCAATTCATCAAGAGGATATGACATTTGTAAACATTTATGCATCCAACATAAGAGTACCTAAATATACAAAACAAATATTAACAGATCTGAAGGAATAAATAGCTACACAATAATAGTAGGAAACTTCAGTATCCCACTTGCAACAACAGACAGATCATCCAGACAGAAAATCAATAAGGAAACATTGGACCAGATGTTTACTTAAAGTACACATTAGACCAGATGGACCTAATAGACATATACAGAACACATATTCTCCTCAAGTCCACGCAGCACGTTCTCCAGCATAGATCATATATTAGGTCACAAAACAAGTCTTAATAAATTTAAGAAGATTGAAATCACAGCAAGCATCTTTCCCAGCCACAATGGTATGAAACTAGAAATCAGTTACAAGAATAAAACTAAAAATTCACAAAAATGTGGAGATTAAACATGCTCCTAAGCAACCAATGTGTCAAAGATGACACCAAAAGGGAAATACAAAAATATCGTGAGACAAATGAAAATGGAAACACAACTAACCAAAACCAAGGGGATGTAGCAAAAGCTGTTCTAAAGGGAAGTTCATAGTAACAAATGCCTACATTAAGAAAAAAGAAAGGGGCCAGCTCAGTGGCATAGAGGTTAAGTTTGTGCACTCCACTTCAGTGGCCCAGGGTTCAGATCCCAGGCAGGGACCAATGCACCACTTGTCAGGCCATGCTGTGGCTGTGTCACATATAAAGTAAGGGAAGATAGGCACAGATGTTAGCCCATGGCCAATCTTCCTCAGCAAAAATAGGAGGATTAGCAACAGAGACTAGCTCAGGGCTAGTCTTCCTCACACACACAAAAAAAAAAGGAAAAAGAAAGATTTCAAATAAGCTAACTTTACACCTCAAGGAACTACAAAAATAAGAACTAAGACCAAAGTTAGTAGAAGGAAGGAAATAACAAAGAAAGACAGGAATAAATAAAATAGAGACTAACAAGACAATAGAAAAGATCAATGAAACTCAGAGCTAGTTTTTTTGAAAAGAAAAACAAAATTGACAAACTTTTAGTTAGACTAAGAAAAAGATGAAAATAAAATCAGAAATAAAAGAGGAGACATTACAACTGATAACAGAGAAATACTGAGGATCATAAGAAAATACTATGAACTATTATATACCAACAAATTAAATAATCTAGAAGAAATGGATAAATTCCTAGAA
The DNA here is from genome assembly GCA_031878705.1 of Tapirus indicus. Classification (NCBI taxonomy): domain Eukaryota; kingdom Metazoa; phylum Chordata; class Mammalia; order Perissodactyla; family Tapiridae; genus Tapirus; species Tapirus indicus. The sequence goes on along the minus strand of CM062933.1, from coordinate 37,783,453 downwards.
ATATACAACCTACCAAGACAAAATCATGAAGAAATAGAAAATCTGAACAGACTAAATACTAGCAAGGAGATTCAATCAGTAATCAAAAACCTCCCAGCAAAGTAAAGTCCAGGACTACATGGCTTCACTGGTGAATGCTACCAAACATTTAAAGAAGAATTAAAACCAATCCTTCTCAAACTCTTTCAAAAAAATAGGAGGAGGGAAAACATCCAAATTCACTTTATGAGGCCAGCATTACCCTGATATCAAAGCCAGACAAGGACACTACAAGAAAAGGAAATTACAGGCAATATCCCTAATGAACATAGATTCAAAAATCCTCAACATAATATTAGCAAATGAAATTCAATAATACATTAAAAGGATCATACACCATGATCAAGCAGGATTTATTCCAGGGATGCAAGGATGGTTCAATATGCACAAATCAATAAATGTGATATACTACATTAATAAAATGAAGAATAAAAATCACGTGATCATCTCAATAGATGCAGAAAAAGTATTTGACAAAATTCAACATCCTTTCACGAGATGCTCAACAAAGTGGGTTAGAAAGAACATATCTCAACACAATAAGGGCCATATATGACAAGCCCACAGCTAACATCATACTCAACAGGGAAAAGCTGAAAGTTTTTTTCTCTAAGATCAGGAAAAAAACAATGATGCCCACTCTCACCACTTTTATTAAACATAGTACTGAAAATCCTAGCCAGAGCAATTAGGCAAAAACAAAAGAAATAAAAGGTATCCAAATCAGAGAGGAAGAAGGAAAATTGTCTCTATTTGCAGATGACATGATGTTATATACAGAAAAACCGAAAGATGCCACCAAAAAACTGTTAGAACTAATAAACAAATTCAGTAAAGTTGCAGGATAAAAAACCAACATACAAGGGCCGGTCAGGTGGCATAGTCGTTAAGTTTGCATGCTCCACTTCACCGGCCCGGGGTTTGCAGGTTTGGATCCCAGGGCGGACATATGCTTTGCTTATCAAGCCATGCTGTGGCAGCATCCCATATAAAGTAGAGGAAGATGAGCACAGATGTTAGCCCAGGGCCAATCTTCCTCAGCAAAAAAAAAAAAAAGAGGAGGATTGGCAACAGATGTTAGCTCAGGGCTAATCTTCCTCTCACACACACACAAAAACCAATATACAAAAATCAGTTGTGTTTCTATACACTAACAATGAACTGTTGGAAAGATAAATTAAGAAAAAAAAGCCCATTTACAATAGCATCAAAAGGAATAAAATGCCTAGGAATAAATTTAATCAAGGAGGTGAAAGATCTGTACACTAAAAAGTATAAAACATTGATGAAAGAAATTGAAGAATACACAAATAAATGGCAAGATATTCCATGCTCATGGATTTGAAGAATTAATATTGTTAAAATGCCCATGCTACACAAAGCTATCTATAGATTCATTGCAAGCTCTATCAAAATTCCAAAGGTATTTTTCACAGAAATAGAAAAAAAAAAGTCCTAAAATCTGTATGGAACTGTGAAAGTCCCAGAATAGTCAGAGTAATCTTGAGAAAGAAGAACAAAGCTGGAGGCATCACATCTCCAGATTTCAAACAATATTACAAAGCTATAGTAATCAAAATAGTATGGTGCTGGCATAAAAACAGACATATAGATCAATGGAACAGAATAGAGAGTCCAAAAATAAAACCACCCATGTATGGCCAATTAATTTCTGACATAGGAGCCAAGAATACACAATGGAAAAAAGATAATGTCTTCAATAAACGGTATTGGGAAAACTGGACAGCCACATGTGAAAGAATGAAACTATCTTATAACATACACAAAAATCAACTCAGAATGAATCAGACTTGAACATAAAATCTGAAACCATAAAAATCCTAGAAGAAAATAGGGAAAAAAGCTCTCTGACATTGATCTTGGGAAGGATTTTTTGGATTTGACACAAAAAGCACAGGCAACAAAAATGAAACAAGTGGAACTACATCAAACTAAAAAGCTTCAGCCAAAAAAAGAAAACAACAACAAAAGCACAGCAAAGGAAACTATCAGCAAAATAAAAAGGCAACCTATGGAATAGGAGAAAATATTTGCAAACCACATATCTGATAATGGGTTAATATCCAAAATATACAAGGGACTCACACAACTCAACAGCAAAAAATAACCCAGTTAAAAAGTGAGTAGAGGGTCTGAACAGACATTTTTCCAAAGAAGACATACAAATGGCCAACAAGTAAATAAAAAGGTACTCAACTCATTAATCATCAGGGAAATGCAAGTCAAAACCACAGTGAGTAATCACCTCACATCTGTTAGGATGCCTATTATCAAAAAGAGATAAATGCTGGTGAGGATGTGGAGAAAGGGAACCCTTGTGCACTGTTGGTGGGAATGTAAACTGGTCCAGCCACTGTGGAAAACAGTATGGAGTTTCCTGAAGAAATTATAAACAGAACTACCATTTGACCCAGTAATCCTGCTTCTGGATATATATATGCAAAGGAAACTAAATCACTATCTTGAAGAGATATCTGTATTCCCATGTTCACTGCAGCATTGTTCACAATAGCCAACATATGGAAAAAACCTAAGTGTCTGTCAACAGATGAGTGGATAAAGAAAATGTGGTATATATAGATATATATCCATATACATTTATACACACACACACAATGGAATATTATTCAGCCATAAAAAGAAGGAAATCCTGTCATTTGCAACAACATGGATGAACCTGGAGGGCATTATGCTAAGTGAAATAAGTCAGACAAAGAAAGACAAATACTGCATGGTATCACTTATATGTGGAATCTAAAAAAAAAGTCAAACTCATAGAAACAGAGTAGAATGGTTGTTGCCAGGGTCTGGGGAGTGGGTGAAATAGGGAGAGGCTGGTAAAAGGGTACAAACTTTCAGTTATAAGATGAATAAAGTCTGAGGATCTAACGTGTAACATGGTGACTATAGTTGATAATAGTGTATTGTATAATTGAGATTTGCTAAAAGTGTCGAATTTAAGTGTTCTCATTAAAAAAAAGGTAAATACATGAGGTGAAAAAGGTGTTAATTAACTTGATGCTGGGAATCCTTTTACAATGAATGTGTATATCAAATCATCATGTTATACACTTTAAATATATTACAATCTTGTCAATTATACTTCAATAAAGCTGAAAAAAGTTCAATGTGAAATAAAGCTTTAATTTTCAGATAAATAAAAGCAGGGAAAATTTGTTACCAGCAAACTTGTACTACAGGAAATGCTAAAAGAATTCCTTTAGGCTGATGGAAATGATACCAAATGAAAGTCAGACTATACAGAGGAATCAAGAATACCAAAAAGGATAACTCTGAGGGCAAATATAACAGGCTTTTTTCCTTCAATATTTGTATTTATATGTGTGCATACTCATTCATTCCAAACTTTTTAGAAAGCTTAATGTCTCTTTAAACCAAATATAATAACAAAGCCTTGTGAGGTCTATAACAAATGTAGAAGTATAATATATGACAGGAGCAAAAAAATAGGAGGAGTAAATAGAATTATACTGCTGTAAGGTTTCTACATCTTTTCTGAAGTAGTATAATATGATTTACATATTGCGAATATTGTGATTCACAGCAACTGCTAGAATAACTCAAATAAGTATAGCTAAAAGCCAACAGAAACAATAGAATGAAATACTAAAAAAATACTTGACTAACACAAAAGAGAGCAGGAGGGGGAAAAAAGGAACAAAAACAGAAGGGATAACTAGAAAACAAACACCAAGACAGTATATTTAAATCCAATCATCAATATTACGAACGTCTATATGAAATGACTGAGTGAAGATTTACATAACTGAGTGAGAGTCTGGTTGGTAATTAGTGACAAATGTGTAGGAAACTAAGCAAATAAAACAAGAAAGCTGTTATTAATCCTAAAGAAAACAAAAGTTGTACACAAACTAAAAAGTGATCATAGTATATGATATGGTTTAGTTGTCAATAGCTTTTGCCTTGTTAAAATATGCAAACAATATCCACCTAACAAAAATTACAGCATATCTATATTGGAAGGATGGAGGGATAAGAAGTATACACACAGTAGTGGACGGTATGTGTGAGAATGAGGGATGCAACTACAAGCCAAGGAACGCCAAGGGTTGCCTACAACCAGTCAAAGCTAGGAGAGTGGTACGGGGCAGTTTCTCCCTCAGAGTCTCCAGAAGGAACCAAGCCTGCTGACACCATGATTTCAGACTTCTAACCTCAAAGAAAATCAATTTCCATTTGTTTTAAGCCACTCAGTCTGTGGTACTTTGTTATGGCTGCCCTAGCAATGGAATACATTGACAAAGAATCTGACCTGACATTGCTGCCATCTTGTACCCACCCTCTTCCTGCTGTTGCTTGAATATGAGGTTATTCCCATTTATTTTAAAGAGCAATCTCTTAACAGTCTGACAACACAACATGCAAAATGGCAAAGAATTGCCTGAAATATTTTTAAAATTTAAATTTAAAAATTACCAAAGAAATGTAAAGTTTAAAAAGTGAAGGACACTTTAACAATGGCAAAATTGTACTCAAATTGCTAAATCTTGCCGCCCTGATGGTAGGAAAATATGGAAACCCAAATGAGACAAACCTTAAGGTGTTAGGATACACTAACCAATATTTTGCTTTCTCTTATGGTCTCCTCAGTAAGGTTTATATTTATCCAAGATTCCCACTTTTTAATGCTTTATCAAAAATTTTCTCTTCTACAATATGCTTTTTAAAGGTTTTGCTGAAATCGCCTTTTTAAAGCAGTGAATGAACTGTGCTGATTTTATTCTGGGCGCCAATAGGAAATAATGTGCCGCATAATTTATTCTACTCAGGCCTGGAAACCTGTAATGCAATCATTAATCACAGACTTACACTGTTTCCTAATGAAAAAAAGATGCTTCCTAATATATTTTAGGAACAAGTACTCTAAACACTAGAATTATGGAATAAAGAGGCCATCTCAAAGAGAAGCAGTCCCCTCATTGGTGATATTCAAGAAGAGGGATATTAAGAAGGAATTCTCTTTCAAATTATAAATTACAAGCTATTACTAGATTGTGAAATGAATATAATGCGTTATGACCAGCACATTTTTAGTGGAATTTAATGGAATGAACTAGAATAGAAAACAGTAGAGTGCAAAGCATGACTTAAATACGAGGGCTGATTCGTGTAAGTTTTACTTATATATTTACATATGTAGAGTGAAAGTTATGTGTACATTCAGTTGTGATGTAAACTTTGTTTCTTACTGTGGGTCACAGTCAAAAAAGTTTGAAACCTGCTGTTTTAGAGGGTAAATGCGACACCAAACAAGTAGCCCACGGGACACATCCTGCAGGCAGAGAGGACCCAGGTCCAGGGCCTGCTTCAGTGCATGGAGCTGGGTTGAGGCCCAGGCTGCCCAGAGCACTTTCCAACACAGGGTCTGGAGCCAGCAGGGTCTGTGAGATCATCAGGAAGGAACCCAGCACACCAGAGAAACTCAGAATGTTCAAAGTAGAGGGCAGAAGGTGCTACAGGACAGAGGCAGATGCGGAACATCGAATGGGCCCAGGCAGTCAATTCAGGAATGAAAAATAATTTATCACTGTGCAGAAAAACAAGAAAACATCTCTCATTTCCCCTCAAAATAATTTTGCTTGGCTTTGAAGCCATTTATATTCAAGAGAGATAATGAGATAACGCCTATGAACAGCACCCTGTTTATCTTATTTCATGTCCTGGGGACACAGTTTCATACAGTACTTCTGAAAAAGTAATTTGCCAGGAAAGTGGAAGAAGTCATTTTAGGATTTTTCTTTGTGAATCATAAAAAAATTTGGAGGATGTGCTATCTCATATGTTGCCAAAAAACAGAATTAATGAATAAACTAAATTAAATTATGAGCCAAACTTGTTAGCTATGTTCAACACACCGCAGGCTTTAGACACCTCCACAGTTTAGATCCAGAGTTATTTGTCATATTGAAACTAGAAGATGAGCCCACTTCAAAGGCTGAACGTGATCACATTCTCTCCCTCTTCTCTGACCAAGTGACAGGCCATGGTAGAAAAGCAGAGAACAAAAGATTCAAACTGCATTCAGTAATACTTTAAAATCTTTCCCCTGACCACAGACTCTCCAAAAATGGTAAAATAGTAAACTCCATGTGGTTTTTCAAAATTATGGCAAAAAGTTTAGGGCAGGGAGATATTAAAGTTAATATAAAGTTTTAGTAATGTGTGTGGATTTATTCTTATCTCTTCCTTTCCCCAGATTTTTTCTTGTAATAGTGAACTCACTGTAAATAAATCACAGAAATGAACTAAAAATTGCTCACTACATTGTTACAAGCCCAAATTGCTATCCATGCTTCATCAAGAATCTTTTTTCTTTTCCTTTTTTTTAACTTCAGAAGAAACAGCACGATTCACTCAAGCTGATGCTTTTTTCTTGGAGCCCCGCCTGTGTGATGTTTCATTTTGGCTTCAACTCCAGAGAGTGATTTGAGGACACCCATTGGCTGGAATGCTCTATTAGCATCTTGACTTTTCTTTTCATTCTTCTGGCTGTTAGTCATTTATTGTGGTAGGCCTACTTTAATTAAATCTGACCTTCCTTAAACTCTCCTTCTACATTTTTCTATTATCAACAGAAACCATGTATGTTGTACTTGAAAGCATATTTTATATTGGATAAAACCTTTTCTGGTGACATTTTTTTTTTTAAGTCACAATCATACTGGCAAACAGGAAGTAGCTAAAAATAATGCTTGAGAGATGTGAACTCAACATCTCCTCTGGGTCCACAGGCACTTCAAAGTCAGTATATCCAAAATCAAACCCGTGGTTAGCATCCCCCAATAGTTCCAAGTGTTATAGTCTCACAGAAAGGTCCCACCATCCTCTCAGCAACCCATAAAGAAATTTCTTTGTCCTCTTTTCCTCAAATACAGTTGTCAAGTCTTCATACATGCTAATTCTTAAACCTTTCTGGAAGCCATCATTTTTTTCCATTCTTGGAGCCCCTATTTCAGGCTCTCATCTGGATAAACCCAAAAGGTCTAACTGGTCTTCCTAGTTTGACCTTCACAGTCTACTCTCCACGTGTGGTCACAGATTCTTTCTAAAACACAAATCTGTCACATGGAGAAACCAGCAGCCATTTTATGTCTCCTGATGAGAGAACAGCCACCACCTATGCTTGTGTCAAAGTGATCAAAACTGAGTTGGATCAAGCCTTGGCATCCAGCTGTCAGTCTGCAGGAAATACCAACGGTGGAGGAATGCACTGAGCTGCAACTTGAACATGCACTCAGCACATCCAGACTATGGGAAGTGGTGCAGGTCAAAAGGCCCAGGTTCTTCCAGAGATAAATTATAATGGAAACAAAGTGATGGAGGGGAAACTGTAGATAAAAAAGACTTAAAAGACATTAACAAAAAATTAGCAAGACTAAACTTATGCCCGGGTGGCACACCTGAATGAACTATAAAGAAACACAGGATGTGAAGACTATAGAAGTCAGGGTATTCTTTTGGGGGACAGAGGGAGCTGTGACTGGGATGGGGCCCACGGAGGGGCTTCTCAGGGTGGCCGGCAAAATTCTATTTCTTGATCTGTGCTGGACATTTGCTTGAAAATACTTGACTAGGCTACACATTTATTTGTATAGTGTTCTACTTTTATTTTACAATGAAAAAGTTACACACACACACACACACACAAATCTGATCATGTTACTGCCCTGTTACAACCCTTTGATGGCCTCCCAGTGCTTGTAATAAAACGTTCAAGCTCCTTCACATGGTGGACAAGGCCTTGCAGCATCTGGCTCGCTACTCAAAGCCTCAACGCTTGCTAGTCTCCTCCCTACATTAAATTTTCAGTTCCTCAAAAGCACTCTGCTTTCTTACATCACAGCCTCTGAACATTGGTTATTTCTGCTTGGAACAATCAAACGCTCTCTTTCCCCTTCACTTGGCTGATTCCTATCTGTCCTTCAGACCCCAGCAGGGATAGCCTTCTCCAATGCTCTAATGTTGGGTGACATAACCCTCTGTCTTCCCATTACATACTGTACTTTCCCAATCACAGCATTTATCGTCTGCATTACTACTGTCTAATAGTTCATATCTTTCCATGGATCAACAACTCCAGGCAAGATGTATAATTTGTCCTCAAGTTTTTATATCCCCAATACCTAGCAAAATGCCTAGAACAGAATAAGTACACAATAAATTTACATAAAATGAATATGTGCATACATTTATTTATAAATGAAAATTGCCTTTGTTGGCATCAATTTCTAAGAACACAAAATATAAGAAAAGTAATAGTTAAAGATAACCATAAGAGCTAACATCTTATGCCAGTTACTGTTTCATTAACTCATTTAATCCTCCAAACACTATGAGGTAAGTATTATTATATTATCACAAATTTAAAGATGAGGAAACTGAGTCATGGAGAAGCCAAGTAACATGTTCCAGGTCACACAGCTCATAAATGGGATTAGAACACAGGCAGTCTGGTTCTACAGTTCTTGATCTTAATTCCAGGGAAGTGTCACCTCCCACCACCTAACATCACTATCATTCATTTCAAAGATTGAAGCAGGTGGCTTTAAAGTGAATAAAAACAAAATTCTATTGAGGTTATCTGATAGTGAGCACCCATGAATATTATGTACATGTAAAGATGATGGATGCCAAAATTCAAGGGATTAGGGAGGAGAGACTACCCAGGTGCAGGAGGAGCACTTCAAAGAGCACGTAATCCAAGAACCTCTGGGAAACTATGCACTGAGATGTCAAATCCTGACATATCTCCTCCCGGCCTCTAAGTAGGCCAAAGGTACAATACCTCTGTGATTACTGGCTGACAACAGGCAGGTCTTCAGAGTCAAAGTGAGCATCCACAGCACACAAGGCACCAATCAGATTCAAAGTTGTATACAGATCCGGGACTTCTGCTCTGGGTAAGCTTAGATCCTCAATCAAAATAAGATTGATCATTCATTCATTCAATATGACTCATTAGTGACTTTGTGGCCAGTATACCATATTTGGCTCTCCAAAGACAAAAGTAAAACATGATAATGGTGCTACCCTCAATAAGTTTATGTGTCAGTGGGAGAGGCAAACAAATAAACCAAAAATTACAGTGGAGGCAAAACATCCTGTAAGAGTTATGCATGGGTTCCTTGGTGCATCTGAATCACACCGGCCAGGGTAGGGGTAGAAGTTGAGTCCAGGAGGTTTCTACAAAGAAGTTTCCTTGGGGCTGCATCTTGAAGACATACACTCCTGATCAGAGAACCAGGTAAGTAACCCAGTCACTACTGCAAACCAACGAGTCACATGAAAAATAATAACTATGGGAATTGAAAGGAATGAGGCACTATAAAAAGTGTTATAGATGAAGGAGAAATTACACTGGATCCTAAGTCTGGGTAGAGTTGGAGGGAAAAGGGGAAGAAAAGAAACAAATGAGTCTGGGATCTCTGCAGGCAGAAAGGCCAGCTCAGGGCTGGTCTTTAACTTACTGCCACCAGATTCAAGGCAGAGTGGAAAAGCCAGTACACATGACCCAAGTGGACCACTGGGGAGACGCATGTCAATGCCTGTCAGTGAAAAGCTTATAACACTAAAATGACAACACTCTAGGGAAAAAAGAGAGGAAAAATCCATAAGCTTTGTATGGGGGGCGTGTTTTATGGTGATAGTGATGACAGGCTGGTCTTTTTTTTTTTTTTTAACCACCTAAAGATACCTTTTCCTGAAGAGCTCACCCACTTTCAACAATGACACAAACAGTAGCAAAATGCATTCAGAGAGTAGCAACAGTGAAGACCTAAAGAACGGGGAGGGAGGAGAAAAATGGCTAGAGGTAACGAGTGTAGCAGCAGCAGTGAAAAAGCCACAGAACAGGTGAAAATGGAAGATGGGGAATGTATAAGAATTAACAGATATGGCCAGGAAGTCCTAAAACTATAGTGATAAATATATACCAAGGTATTTGCCAAGTGTATCTATGAGTCCTTGTAATGATAACAGGGGCAGAGGGCTTAGAAAATCATCTGTCCACACAGTTAGTGATCTCAACAGAGACAAAGTGAGACAGATAAAGTGGAGAGAAGAAATAGTGACACAAAAAGACACATAAAAAAGTGAACTATCTTCTCTCTCCTATCTATATTCCCCATCTCATCGGGGCATCACTGTATGGCCATTCACCCAAGACGAAAACCAAGCACCACACTTTACATGCCCCTTTCCTGTATGATTTAAATTTCAGCGTGCTTCAGAATCATATGAGGTACTTGTTAAAAGAGCAGGTTCCTTGGTCTACTCCAACAGATGGTGATTCACTAAGTCTGGGCAGGGCCCAGGACTCTGTCTTTTTAAGAATACCTATATGATTCTGATGAATCACAGTTTGATCAAGTGTCCCAGATCCAACCAATCTCAGAGTAGATTCTCTGTCCTAAATGTCTCTTAAATTCATTCCTTCTTCTCCTCACCCTCACTGTCTTCACTGTGGTCTCATTTCCTTCCTAGACTAACATTATAAGCTTCCAACTAGTTCCCCTCCTCCTGATTTCTCACCTCTAAGCCATCCCACACACAAAACTTCTAAACCACAGGCTTATGTGGGATAAGCAATGATCTGGCCCCTGACTATGTCTCCTCCTGCTGTCCTAAGCCAGCTTGTTGACACTGGAAAGAAAAGGAAAGATGGAGGAGAGAGACTGTGTTGAGCATGACTAAAATGTGCTCCCTTGATGGATATGGTAGAAGGAGATGAAAAAGTAAAAAGCCATTGTGAAGATAACTGAGGTAAAATGAACTGGGCATACTCATGTCGTTATTCCTCTCTAGTAGTTATAAATCTCTACAGAGCATCGGTAAGAACTTAATGTCCACAAGACCCTACATCTTAAGTGTTGTTAGAACTGAATAGTTATTTCACTTAATAAATAAAGCCAACTGTTAAAAACTGATTATGAAGCATTATTGAAACAGAATGCAGACATATATGTAGCACTTGCCAAGTAACGGTTTCCCTCAAGATACAGGGCAAGGAATGCACAAAATTTAAACATCATGCTTGGCAAGTTTTTAATATTAGAAAAATATAAAAGCCAGATTGTAAAGACTATGTGGAACTTAATCCATTTGTGTCTCTGTATGTATGGGGTGAGGGGCACTGATTTAGAACTCCATCAAAAGAGGGGTGGAGAGCACAGCTCCCTCTGGCAACTCTGAAGCCCACGTTGCATTTAAAAAGGCAACAAATGACACTAAAAGGGTGGGAGGTAGGAGACAGCGAGTCACTTGCCATGGAGACAGTTGAGGGTCTCACTCATCATGGAGACGAGTTGAGTGTCGTACCAATACTGCATCCTAAAGTCAAACAACAAACAGATCCCACAAAGAAAACTAACTTTGGATTTCTTTTAATTGTGTATGATTACAGCTGTCATAAAATATCTTACATTTGTTGTTAGAAAGAAGTATTATTAAAACTACTTTAACCTCGTGCATTTGAAATAGACAGAGAATCATTTACTTGTTATGGATTGAACAATCACACTGTAAATGAGATGCTTAGCCAACCTGCACATCTGACCTCGCCTCTCCCCGAGCAACTCTTCACGTGCTTCCTCCGGCCACGGTCACCTGACCTCAATCCTTGCCCAGGGTCCTCATCTGCAATGATGCTGGCAACAACCTGCTTATTAAATGACATTCAAGAAGGGAATTCCCAATGACCATGTTCCTAAAGCGTGTGTTTCTGTAAATTTTAAGGAATCTGATCATCATAAAAAGCCTCATAGTCATCAGTTTTAGCCTTCTATTTCCAAAGACCTGAAGAGGGTACAAGGAGATAATTTCTTTTTGATTATAGAATGAAAGGAACAGAGAAAAAGACAGGTAGATGAGGCCGGCCCTGTGGCCTAGTGGTTAAGTTTGACGCACTCCACTTTGTGGCCCAGGTTCGTGGGTTTGGATCCTGGGCATGGACCTACACCACCTGTCAGCCTTGCTGTGGCAGTGACCCAAATATAAAGTAGAGGAAGACTGGCACAGATGTTAGCTCAGGGCTAATCTTCCTCAGCAAAAGAAAAAAGAGAGAGAGAGAGAAAGAGAGGGAGAAAAAGAGGGGGAGTGGTAAGGGCAAAAGGAAGAAAAAACATGAATAAGGAAAAAACAGGAGAATTGGGGGCTGGATTTTCTGCAAGCCCAGCAGTTGTTTCCACGAGTCCACAGGATTTGTTTCCTTGAATCCAATGGACTCCAGGTGCATTCTGGGCTAAGCCTCCCAGTCTTTGCCACTGTAAGGTCATGAGAGGAAAACCTGATCTTTTTACACCCAGCGCTGTGGCTCCACATGTTGGGGCGCAGCTACATCCTCCCCGCTTTGATTCCCAGCCTTCACATGTAATTTAGAAAAGTAAAAAGCCTGCGAAACAGCTGTAGGGAACTGCATTTGGAGCCCAGCAGGCCTTGCTGAGAAAGACAGGCACAGTCTGCATTTTGGAATGTACAAGAATGAAACTAATAGGTCATTTCAATATGCCAGAGGCTTTTCTTTCTTTTTTCTTTTCTTCTCTTTATTTCACTTCGTTATTTTATTATATTTTATTTTGCAAATACCCCCTCAGATGTCACTCTCCAGAAGTTTGCAATCCACAAGCAAGGATTTAATACACAGTCTGTTGCGAATAGAATTACAATTACTTCTCTGTCCAAAAGTTCAACTTTCTTTGTTTCCCTCACCAGTTCTGATTGCCTGTAGCTGACTGGCTCCAACGCAACAGTGAAGTAATTTCTTTCCTCTGTGATTTATTTTCTGACAGTAAGTAAGCAAAAAATACTATAAAGAAAGGGGGAGAGAATGATTCACAACGAATATTTCTCAAAAACACAACTCCAGAGGGACAGAGTAGGTAAAATGGAGAACTGTGTACCAAGAAACTTAAGCCTAAAGCTACATGTTCATAACTATTTCTGTGTAATAATGGTAAATTTTTTAGTAAAACTGTGTATCAGGCACATGATATGAAGAGCTTTACATGCATTATCTCATTTAATCCTCGGGGAAACCTTGCTTGAAGGGGAAGAATTATCTACGTTTTATAGATGAAGAAACTGAGGTTTATAGAGGCTAAGGAACCTGCTGAAGGATGCATAGCTAAGAAAATGGCAGAGTAAAGACGCAGGTGCAGGTCTGCCTCCAAACACCACTATCCTAGGCCCGTTCCCCAGGGTCTACAATGTGTAGACAAAAGCCTCAAAAAGCCTGTGCTCAGAAACCCACACAGGAAAACTATGCCATCAACTAGAGCTTGAACAACAAATCCTTTCTGTTATGGTCTGATCTTAAACCTCTCTTAAATGCATTCATCTCTCCATATTACTATGTAAAATACGGTCAACTTAAGTGAACCTTCCTTAAGTGACTCAGGATCTGCAGTGTTTCCCAACAATCACTGAATGAGTTTTTGTTTGCTTTGAGCTACAGAAGATCACTGTAAGAACTTGCAGAGGAGTTGAATGTCAAGGTCACCACAACCCATCTACCCTGAGCTCAACTGAGATACACACATATAGGGAGGCTGCCCGATATACGGTCATTTCATTTTTTCTACCTATGCAAAATTCTACTGAAGGATTATAAACTAGACCAGGAAAGAAAACGTGGCTTGGGGCTAAACCATCTGTGCATACCCTCCACCTCCTCTCCAGTTTTAGTCACCTTTACTTTGGAGTTCCTCCATCCAGGGACGCAACAGTATCGATGATTCAGACATTCCACGAAAATCTACGTGACGCCATGCTAAGTAATGGTGGACACACAGAGGAGCAAAACAGACACGGTCCTGCCCTCAGTTGTGTCTGGTATAAAAAAACAGCACCCTGCAACTCCTTACACATGAACTACAAGGATGTTCATGAGTATTGTGAAGGTTCTTCACGAAAACCCCAGGAGAAATTTCTCTCTGATCCTGGGTCAAGGGTAGTAGTTCAACAGGGTAACTGATCTGTATTTAATCCCATGGACACTGTAAACTTCCAAACAGACGAAGCCTACTTTCTTTGCTGCGAAAAAACTCTGGGTCCACTCGTGGCCCACTCATGATGGGCAAGACGCATTTCAGTACCTGGCTCATTCCTAGTCCAGTTGATGTCCCCAACCTTTTTCTCCGATCTTGACTTTCTCAACTGCTTCTAATTTGAATTTTGTATTTTATGTTTCCTTAATATTTTGGGGGAAAGGGATAGTAGAATTAAGTATAAATAAATATATACATACATATTATGAAAATTTTAGGAAAGTAGAGTAATATGTGCTGACTCCAAAAACTCATCCTAAAAATTGACTTTCTGGAAATCTTTTAAATCTCTACTAAGAGCTGCTTTTATTATTTTCCTACCTTAAAGTTTAAGCTCTTGAGGGAAAAAAAAACTGATGAAGAATTTTTAGTCATTTGGGGTCCAATTGTGTGTTGTTGTTTTTTTAACTATGTAAGGATTGAATGCAGAAAGCAAGCATTTAGGGGGCCAGCCCTGTGGCGTAGTGGTTAAGTTCGTGTGCTCTGCTTCTGTGGCCTGGGGGTTCGCTGGTTGGGATCCTGAGTGTGCACCTACTCACCGCTCATCAAGCCATGCTGTGGTGGTGTCCCACATACAGCAACTAGAAGAATGTACAACTATGACATACAACTATCTACCAGGGATTTGGGGAGAAAAAAAAAAGGAAAAAAGGAGGAATATTGGCAACAGATGTTAGCTCAGGGTTAATCTTCCTCCAAAAAAAATAATTTAAAACAAAAAAAAAGAAAGCAGCCATTTGTAAATGAGAATACTCCCATGTGCCAATTGGCATAAACAGAACTTGCTCTAGTGACTAGGTGATATCATATAAAAAATGAATAGACTGTCAGTGCAATAAAATGCATTTTCTGTGTTACCAGCCCTAGATTTTTGATCTCAGCTCATCAAGCCTTCTTAAAGTGGTTGAATATTAAGTTCTAATCAAGCTTTTATATAACACGGAGCCAAGTGCAACCCAAATCCTAGCTCTCATTTGGAAGACGAGATCTATAGGGGAAAAAAAGGCTTAATTCAAAGGTCAAAA
This sequence comes from Tapirus indicus, assembly GCA_031878705.1. NCBI lineage: Eukaryota > Metazoa > Chordata > Mammalia > Perissodactyla > Tapiridae > Tapirus > Tapirus indicus. Next base: position 37,768,284 of record CM062933.1, on the reverse strand, counting down.
ACATTATTGGTGATGCTGAAAATAATGTGCCGTTTTATTTATACAGGTTAAAATAATATCTTTTTTAGTTTGATTTTTAGAACTAAGTTACGAATAAGCTTAAATTATTCTGTTACTTTTACTATTATGAAGACTGTACAAGCATTAACAGAAGGGAGAAGAAGAAAGGAGAGAGGGCTTCTGAGAAAGGATGTGGCATCTCTAAAGGCAGATACAGCACATAGATATGTCTCAACTTTCTGTGGTGCCCAACCATTCGGGAACTAGGAAACACACACAACTACAGTGCAAAAAGAAGAAAGGAGTTTTGCATGTTGCTATTTTTCAGCCACCACCATCAACATTATCTATCAGATCCCCTTTCTAGTATGTTTTATCAGATGGACATATAACAAGATCAGTAGAATGAGATAATACTTTCCATTTAACTTTTCTTTTATAACAGCTCAAGATTTTTAAATAAGTGATCTATAGCCGTGATCTTTTAGCTATTTATTTACAAAATACTCAAATGAAATGAACCACATTAATAAATTTCTATGCATCAATATCTTAGATGTGCATCTTTTTAACACCATACGAAAGGCATATCATTGTTACTTTCCCCCAAGCCTTCTTCATTGGTGTTATCATCAGATTCTCCAATGCATAAAAAAAGAGCCTAGGGAGCATCACTGAAAGTTTTAATGGAACAAAGCCAAAAGTAAAATTTTATGAGTTAAACAGATGTTCTAGTTTTGAGAGCAATTTGAACAAAGATGAGTCAAACCTTCAAATAAATTCCAAACAAATATCATTTCCTTAGAGCCTACATATACCAAATTATAAACCAGAGTCAAAGTACTAGGTAAATAATAGTAATAATAATAATTACCATTATTCTTATTTACTGAAGACTGACTATGTGACAGGAACTGTGCTAAGTACTTTATATAATCTCATTTAATCCCCCTAACAACTATATGAGGTAGATACTGCTGTTATTGCCACTTTACACTTCAGGGTGCTCAGGCTCAGACAAATTAAGTAAATTAGTCTGAAGTAACACAGAAGAGTGGGGAGCTGGGATTCAAATCCAGGCAGTGTGACTCCAGAGTCAGCACTTTTCCACTGCATGATACAAACCTTTAAGTAATGCATGAACAAAAACTAATGAAACTCCTTATTAAGTGATGCTTATACTCATTTCTGAGCAGAGGATATATCCCTAGCTTAGGCTTCAAAAACCCCATGTTTGTACCTCTTACCCTAGGTGCAAATTATAAAATTACTGGGCTATTTCATCTTTGACTCCCCAGCACAGTGCATGACATGCAATAGATGCTCCATAAATGTTTGTTGATTGAATAAGTGAATGAACACAATTTAGTCGTTGGTTTTCAAAAGAGTAGAAATGCTCTTCAAGGAAAATGGCAAATGTATTCAGTCTGGTGAAGCCGCTGTAGGAAGCTTTTATTAATTATTAATTAATTATTGCTCTCTTTTGTAAATAAAAACTAGTCTTTTTTTTCTCTGAAACCAAATATAGATGAACTATATCCTAAGACAATGACAACACTCACAATACAGACATGAGTCGCTTAACAAACGGAGATGCATTCTGAGAAATGTGTCATTAGGCAATTTAGTCATTATGCGAACATCATAGAGTGGACTTACACAAACCTAGATGGTACAGCCTACTACACACCTAAGCTATATGGTACTAATCTTACAGGACCCCCGTCATATATCCTGTCCGTTGTTGACCAAAATGTCGTTATGCAGTACATGACTATACACTTCTTTGTGCATAGTGGGGACATAACGATTTTGCTGATTTAAACAGAGATAGTTAAACTATAGAAACATTTAACGGTGTTTTAAGTTGTCAAAAAGTGATTATGTTCAACGACAAATCTAAATGAAAATTTAAGAGTCTAGGGGTTAGGTGTGGTGGCTTTTAAAAAGTTAAAATTCCCATAAAATCATTAAAAAACGCAACCTAGAAACAGCACTTGCCAAGACAAAATGTTCCAGTAGCTCAACTTGTTATGCTAGGATCACTTCTGGAACTAGAAACCAGATACAAAGGTAAATTCTCAGTTTCTGACCTTCAGCTTCTAGGAGGTCAAGAAAAAGAAGTCAACTGTTCAGCTCTATTAAGTCACAGACTGGCTTGTGGGTTACTGGATCATGACATAAGAGTTATATCTATTTTTATCAATACTGCCACGAATAAAGTACTAGTCTTCCAGTAAATTTATATACATCTCCAATAACCAGTAAATCTGAACTTGTAGAAACTATATAAAAATGAATCATTTCTATTTGAAGTTATTTTCCCACTTTTATCATAGGAGTCTAATTCTCTCTAATGAGAGCATTATTCAAGTTGGTATTTATGTGCCTGGATGTTTTATGTTATAACTATAAAATTATACCAGTCTTGTGCAATTCTCTTAATGTTATTGTATTTGTGCTTAAAAAATCTCCATGAAAAAATGGTACTTCGCAGTCAGCTACTCTTTTATGAGGTGAAATAAATGGCTTTTTACAGTAACTATCTGGAACATTTTCATCAGTATCTTAACCTGTCAAATTTCACTTATCTATCTAAAACAAAAATGACTTTAAAAGTACTCTTATAGACAACAGGGTTTTTCTAAATAAAATAATATGGTTGCCATTTTTGACTGCACAACATCAAGTGAGTAACTGTAACATTTGATAATATACTCTTGTAGTTCAAATATCAAATAAATTTTCATCCATCTTTTATTTTCTTTCTTGGTGTCAGGAATAGAACAAGATCAGTTAATTAGAGTCGAAGTCAGAAACTACTGCATACATGGCTCAGCTTTGAGACAAACAAAATGAAAAGGTTCTTTTCAACCTAAAATATTGTAAGCTTCAAAATGATTATACACACCTAACAACAAGCCTTAAAAAATCAGCTCTGATAGGGATTTAATGCCAACTCTTTCATAACCCTTTTCATTAAGAAATTCCAGGGGCCAGCCCGGTGGTGAAGCGGTTAAGTCCGCGCACTCCGCTTCGGGGTCGGGGTCCACCAGTTTGGATCCTGGGTGCGGACCTACTCATGGTTCGTCAAGCCATGCTGAGGCGGCATCCCACATAGAGCAACTAGAAGAATGCACCACTGTGACATGCAACCATCTACTGGGGCTTTAGGGAAGAAAAATGCCAAAAAAAAGAAGGAATTCCAGAAAATCCTTCAAACTCTGTAAGTAAACAGCATTCTTTACCATACTGGCAGAAATTTAGGAAGAATTAAATCTCTTTACCATATTGGCAGAATTCAGGAAACTTGAAAACTACCATTTTTCGCCCATACGATATGTGAGATGTAATTCATGCGAGATGTAATTCATCACAGCATTAAATGCATTCACTGATTTTTCTAAGCATTTAAAAATGAGCTCTCCAGCCCTGTGAAAAGTAACATCTTGCTTAATTTTAAAAGGATATTTCATATAGTTTGTAATTTATTTTGGTGCAACTGAACCAAGAATGTGTATTGAAACAGTTTAAGTAGGAATACCCATAGAATCCCTAGTTTAATCAATTCATCCCATATCTTTTTGGAAGCAAGTAGACACATTAATTATAAACAAAATAAATTTAAGTTAATCAAAAAGAGACTGGAAATTTGTTCTCAAATCTTGAACTTCTGAAAGTAAATTATTACATAATTAGAATTCCTGACGCAATTACACTTCAACATTGGTTTTCCTACAGGTCTGGACAATTTGCTGGTTATCGGATAATTGCCAATTAATCCCATCACATTTACTTTTAGCCCCTTATTGTCATAAAATGCAAATAAGTCTTAATTGACTGAAATCTCTTGCTGGCCCAAGGTTTTAGCCACATGGGAGTCAATCAGAACCTAATACCAGATGATGGTAATATATGCTTGTTAAACAAGAGGAAAAGAATTCTCAACAATCAAGATGGTACTATTTACTCAATTCAGCAAATTATTTTGTCTTTGGTTAGGTTGTATCTAAATATTTTCCTTCTAACTTTAAACATGGAAGTTAGGAGGTCTTTTGAAACTATGGACCATTCATAAGTCACCAGTAACACAAATAACAACCTCTCCCCTTCACTCACTCACTCACACTCACACAAGTATGTGAAAATCCGGCCTCTGAGATTTCATCTGGACGTGAATTCTTTTCTTTAAATTGCAGAGTTAACACAGTAAGAAGAAAAAGACAAAAATCTACCAACTAGGCTGAGCTGCCATCCTCTCCATGTAGTCTTTGGCCATGTCTCGGGCTTCAATGTTCTCAGGATACAGCACACAGAACATCGCCAAGGCACCCAAGTTGTTGCCGTAAATTTCATTCCAGCGGGCGCTGTAGTCCTTGGGATCCCAGGGAGGGAGGTACTCCAAGGGGCTGGACAGCATGGTGTGCACCGCCTCGGTGAGCCGGGCGGCAATGTGCTCGTGCGAGCTGGCGGCCCTGAGCTGGAGCTCTGCCACCTCCGCCCTGGAGAAGTACAGCATTGGGTGGCTGTCATAGTTGGCGTTGCTGAAGGGAATCATGACTTCTGGGTTCTCGTCAGTGATGTAGGCTGATACAAAGCAAAACAAACATATGAAAAACACACTGGGAGCCCCCCGTGTGTGAGTCTTCATCGTGGCATCAGATCTCCAAATCTCCAAGGCAGCCAAACCATCTTCGAAAGATCCTATAGGAGGAAAAGGATATGTCAACCAAGGGAACATAGCCAAGTAGGAAACATGGTAGGTAGCAACCTCACTTAATAGGAAAAGGCCTAAATGTTGAAAAATATAGCTTACGAATTCAGATTTTGCTCAAAATACAAAAAAATTTTGAACTAGAAACTTACTAAAACCTAATAATTTAATTAATTAAACTTACTAAAACCTAATAATTTAATTAATTAAACATGATACATCAGATGCAAATTCACTGTGGAAAACAGAACTTCAGACTTGGGGAAACAGCATAACATTTGCTTAAGTGGGGAAGAAAAACTGTCCTTGGCTGCCTTCTCTCATTTTATCACACAAAAATGTTTAGATTTTATTTTTTAGACATTTTAGTCATTAGGTATTTTTTTCAGACATTAATAATGAAAACCACAATAACCAAAAGCTGGTGGTGAAATGTCGTCTGGGAATCTGAATGGATATTAGGAAAAAAAAGAAAATTCTGTCTTAAATAGACTTCTTCATGCTAACTTCTCCCCGCTTTCTAACATTCTGCATTCTGAACCAGGGGTTAGGATCAATACATCCATAAGATGCAAGCAAACATTATGAATAAGGTTAAATATCCTCTTTGTGTCAGCAGAAGGTGGGGACAGAGAAGACAAAAGCAGGGTCAAGATCTGCCAGGCCCGTGCGTTCCCTGGGCTGACATCAGCAAGCAAGGAAAGACCAGACACGGGCTGCTGGGACTAGAAACTGACACGCCTTCATTCCGAAAATAAAACCCCTGAATCAAAAGGCTGAAATAACACACGTGCATTTTCCCCTTATTATTTGAAACTACTGTCTACTTTTTCATTTCACATATGGGATTTTGGTGTCATTCAGTAAGTCAGACATTTAAACCAAGCTCACATATTTTCTTAACTACTTAACTTTCTCAAAAATCCTTTTTTCAGTGGCAGCTTTGCTCACAGGTTAAAAGAACGTTTTTCAAATGTAGGAACATTAGGGGAAAAAAACCGCAGCCGAGTCTATGTCCCACATCTGGGATAAAGCAAGCATAAAAATCCCCCAGAGGAAAGTCAGGGAATTCTTAAAATTCTTCAGAGGGGAAAGGTTATAGAAAGCAGACCAGAAAAAGACAGTTTTATGTAAATAATGAACAGTAGTTTTCAATTATTAAAGGGAGAAACTATGGAGAAAAATCAACCTCCCCAGCTGAACACAAACTACTTTTCCAAGGAAAAACTGTCTCATCACATTTAGAGAAAGAAACCTAAGGATTTAACACACATAGGAGATCAATTCACATTCTCAACTTGTGGTATCTCCAACAGAAAGGCAATATGGCATCACTGTGGATGCTGCCATAAATTCTTGTATTCTTTATATTTCTGAATGTGCTTTAGACTATACATATGAAACTCAACGGCAGCCATTTTTCAAGCATTTCAGATTTAAGAGTAGAACTTGTGATGAATAAAAATAATTAGCATAGCCATGCTAAATAAAATATATAAAATAGAAATAACTTTTGGACTCTACTTATATTATGTCTAGCACCCAAAGCTGTAAGGCGGCTGGCTGGATCCTTCAAGGTCAGAGATCTGGCCAAAAGAAATAATCTTCTGTGGTTATGTCTGAGGAGGGGTGTGGTCTCTGGCAATGCAGAGACGTGGCTGGGTCTGAAGTAATGCTCAGTCACTCTCCCAACCCCCAAGGGTTTATTTCTTGCTCTTTTCAGAGAACAATTGTGCTAAACATTTCTTTTTAAAAGGACTATATAGGGGCCAGCCCCATGGCGAAGTGATTATGTTTGGCGCACTCCACTTCGGCAGCCCGGGTTCCTGGGTTTGAATCCAGGGCATGGACCTACACCACTTGTCAGCCATGCTGTGGTGGTGACCCACATACAAAATAGAGGAAGACTGGCAGAGATGTTAGCTCAGGGCCAATCTTCCTCACCAGAAGAAAAAAAAAAGCCTATATATATCAAATCCTCAAAAGTCTGAGATGGATGCAGCCATCAATACAATTAACACTGAGGGAGTTATAGGTACCCAGGGTGAGGATAGGTTGGAAGTTTCTCCTTTAATTGATCCCTACATATGAAGAATTGAAGATCTTCCCTCAATTACTGGTTTTTGAGTGTGTAGCTCAAGTTCTAGGAGGGTAGGGGTTATGGGGTTCTTGGGTTATGGGGGGATGGGTAAAAAGCTATGTGGAGACTAGAATTTCTCTATCTCAGATTCTGTGAAACATTCAGTAAAGGTAGCTAAGGCTGATTTGCTTTATTCTCTTTCTCTTCCCTTATTCATACCATCCTCCTACCCAGGTCCAGAGTCACGGAGATAGTAAGGGCTGCTCCAGCATATCCCTCACAACGTGAGACTCATACTACCATCCCAGCCACTTCTGCCAAATTGCTTCCAGTTACGTAGAATGTGCCTGAGTGTATTTAAACAAGAAAGGTTGCTCCTGAAGCACAGAACCTCATTAAGATGTTGTTTTGGGAAGGATGCCATCCCAATATGCCAACTGTTATTGAAGGTTCCCTAGTTACTGCTTCCAATTCATGTGAGGGTGTCAGGGCAGCAAGGCTGTGAGTTACCGCACATTTAAAACATTAATTTTTGTTGGAATACCACGTGGGCCAATGCAGAACCCACAGAAATTCTGCAGAACAATCATCTACAAGGATTACCCCAGGAGAAAGGACCAGGGCATTCACAGTGGGGCAAACTGTGTGCTGTTTTCCTTATATCACACTCAACGTGCTCAGCCCCCATCACTCTCCCAGCTATTAAGGCCTTTGTTGATCTACCCAAAGAGTTCATTTCTCCTACACCTGGCACATACCTGTACCACACTGGACTGTTTCGGCTGTTTACATGCTGTGCCTCACAGAAGGTGGGACCACAGCTTCCTCTTGGCATCATAGGGCATCACACTGTGCCCGACATACAAAAGGCAGCTCAGAGACGCTGGCTGAACGGTACTAACTCTCGGGTGTAGGAGCTGGTAGAGTAGACACCATCACTAAAACGAGCAAGGAGAAACCTGATTCCCCACTATTTCAAGCCAAAGCAAGTTTAGAATTTTTCAGAAAAAATTTCTGCTAGGAGAATGGAGGAGAACACTCACAAGGCCTAGAAACTCCTGTAGCCTAAAAACTATTCGGTAGTTTTTTCAAAAACAGAAGAAAGAAATTAAACTTAACTAAAGTCTATCCCATCCTTGCTTTAGGCTGATAACCTAAAGGGAGACCGAATTCCCATCTACCATCTTAAATCTGTCTAGAAAATTCCACCAAAAAGCCTCTCTTTCCAGTCTTTGGGTTTCCCCTTTCACGTTCTGCCCTCAGCATTCTGTGTACCCACTCTGTAAAGAGAAGAGCTAAAATTAGATAAAAGGAGCATTTCTCAAGATAATTTTAGGTGCACCACAGATATGGATTTTATGCTAATTTTATGTATTTATTTCAATATACATTAGGAAAAAATAAAACTAGCACATCAAACCTGAGATTTCAACAAATATATAAAGTTCCTATTTAAAATACATTTAAGTTTAAAAAAAAGTAAATGGATAACACAAAAATTGTTGAAGGCAGTGCCTAGATGACTCAAGTTTGGGAGATGCTGAAAATGCTGAGTGAAACAGTGGCCCTTAGGCTAACGAGTTTACTGGAATGGCCATCTCTGACTCTCCCACTCCCTCTATCACAAAACACAAACACACACACCTTAGGCAAGTAAGTCAGTACTTTCAGACGTCTGTGGATGATCTATCAAGCCATTCTCTCCGGGGCTCACTGTGTTACAGACACAGCAGAGCACTGCCAGCTCCCTTAAATCTTGAAGTTGCACTTGGCCCAGTTCAAGAGCAGGCATTTTCAATATGGCAAAATCACGGGCTACCCTCAGCAGCTGCCTCCAGTAATACACAGTTTACCCATAATTCAATTCTCAGGATGTTTCTGAATGAATCTATTGAGCCCCATTTCCCCTAAAGGTCTTTCTTTCCTCTTCTCCTCCGCTGTAACACACTAACTTGCCTAATCCAGTTTTCCTTCTCATTCTTTTGTCTCACTCTGAGCTCAGAGAGCAAAGCATTCCTAAATTTTGACCTAATCAATGAATACAATATAGTCATTTAAAAATTAACTTGTCACTACAAGATACAAGATATAACTTGTCACTACAAGATAATTCAGACAGCAGTTCTATCATCTCTCTGCCTCTATGCCCTAAATATACCTGCAACAGCCCAACCTTGGCATTATGCTTAGGCCAAGGAAAATGATACAAAAAGTATTTAACAAAATGCCTGAATTCTAATTATCTTAAGTAGGTTCTCACAAAGCAATAATAAGCCTAAAACTATTTTGCTTTAATTCTGATTTCAACAATCCACTCCACCTATTATGGTTGCTGACACAGAGAGATATTCTGTATGAAACACTTTTCACATATTTGATCTTTTATTTACAAGAACTTAATGTGGCAAAAACAGTTTCAATAGTTACTGATACTGTTACTCTCACAGTATCTTAGAGTAAACTTCAGAGGCAGAACTAGAAATCAAATCTCCTAAATCCTAAGCTAAGTTTCTTTCCTTTAACCAAATTTTTCTTTTCAGTGAGGAAGATTGGCCCTGAGGTAACATCTGTCGCCAATCTTCCTTTTTCTGCTTGAGGAAGAGTGGGCCTAAGCTAACATCTTGCCCATCTTCCTCCACTTTGCATGTGCGACGGCACCACAGCATGGCTTGATGAGTGGTGTGTAGGTCCACACCAGGGATCCAAACCCGCGAACCTGGGCCACCAAAGCAGAGCATGCAAACCCAGCCACTACACCACTGGGCCAGCCCCCTTGAACCAAATTTTTAACAACATTAACCATTCCATTTTTGCCATGCTTACACAAAAGAAAGCACAGAAAGAGTAAGCTGGCTGAAAAGAAAAAGAATTGAAAACTATACTAGCACATCGAAGTTCAAAAATGAAGTGGGTTTCCAAATGGTCTGAGACTGTTTATAAATGAAACACATGGTCATACAGAAGTTCTTTCAATTCCTCTAGCCTTAGAAAATATAGAAAGTATAACGCTGGAAGAGAGAAATCATCGTGTAGAAAGTAAAACATGTCCAAATTAAGATGGATTAAAAACCCTCTTAGAATATGTGCCAAGTCTAAGGAGCACAGAATAATGATTATGGGCAAAGTCGGGCAGACATGGGTATAAGTCCCAGCTGTTGTCTACTAGTTTTGATCAATGGACTTCTGCTCTCAAAGCCTCCATTCTCTCCTCCATAAAATGGTCCCAACTTCATGGGGCGATTAAATATTAGGTGATGCACTCAGCACAGTACCTGACACGAAGTAAGAGCTCACTAAATATTTATTTTTAATAAAAGCAAAGAAGTTTAAGATATGCAAGATTATATTAATCTAGTTATAAAATATTTTATTTGAACAAAACTAAATATTATAAGCAAAAGAATGAGAACCAGAGACATTAACTGATTAGGGCAAGGTCATGCCACTTGTGAGAGACTTAGCTGAACCTTGAACAAAAGCCTCCTGACTCTTTGACACAACATTCATAGTGTGCTCAACATGTACTGGAAAGAAAAGCATATGACACTTGACATTTTTCAAGGGTTTGTTGGAGGTTTTGCGCCAAAAGAAAGAATGATTAAATAAACTATTATCTGAGTTTGGTTGCTTCCCAAGGCCGGAAATTCTTGGCGTAATTGCTTCTTACTGTATTCTTTCAAAAGAAAGGCCCGGTGATACATTAGGGGCTGGGAAATACAATCTCTGGCTTAGGAGCTGTTTCCTAGTAACAAATTTATATTATGGAAGGGGTACATGATATACCCCTTCTGCTGGGGGGACATCTGTTGTCATTGTCAGAGTTGATGAGTTAACCTCAGTCCAGGGTCTGGTCTTGGCTCCATCAATGTCATCCATATCTCAGCTGATCATTCTGGGAGATACTATGTGATGTTAATAAAACTAAAACCCTCCTCCCCTAACATATATAAAACCAGAATGTCAGTGCATTCATTTACAAGGAATACAACTATCAAGCAGATTGTGAAATATTTTCTGGCTTCATCAGAAAACTACACAGGAAAGTAAAATTATTAGATAATTGATTGCCTGGTGCACAAGGAATCAGAACAAAGGAAGGGGGAAGGGCCCTAAGCTTGGGGCAACTCAACCAGTCAAGATCACCACCATAACTGCACTTGAGAGGAGGCTATGTTGTCAGCCTCTGTCACAGATGCCCTTGGGATGTCATTACAAACAAAATTTTAAAAATAGAATTGTAATGATATTTAGGAAAGAAAAGCAAAATGTACATCTCCCACAGCTCCTGCCACCACCCCCACCAAGCTCAGCCCGAGAGTAGCTGTTCCAGTTTGCCCAACCCAATGGATGGACCCAGTCGTTAGTTACACGATTAGGACAGTTAAATACCTCCCACACTAGAGGTGGATGTGCCCATATTCACAAAGGGCTAGAACAGTCCAGCAGACCAGACAACTGGGTGCCCCTGATGTTGTACCCTCTCCCCAGAAAAATGTGTAGATAATGGCAGAAGTTAGCAACTACAACTCTTCCTTGTTCATGCTTCCATTGAAACCCAAGTTCCCTCCCTCTTTAGGCCTCCAATCAGATTTTAGGCAAAGTCTGATGCCCTGAGAGCACTAACATATCCTAACAGAGCTGCACATTTCCTTCTCTGATCTACTTTAGGATTTAACTCTGAGAAACTTACTTATTTCCAAGTATTTGAGAAACATCTTGCCATGGTCTCACACATACTACTTCACTGTTTCCACATATTTTAACTAATGGAATGTACATATTTTTAGAGTTCTCCTTACTTTTCTATTTCAACTTTATTAAACATATAATCAGGATGATTTTTTGGAAAATATTTTTTCCTTAATATTAAATTAAAACCTTATATGTCCTTGGTAAATTTTTATAGTGAAATAAATTGAACATTATTCTTAAATACGCCAAATCCTGAGAAAACATATGGTTTTGGTACTATACAATCATTCCCTAAAATTATACTCCCTGATGTGTAAAGCCTGTGGACTCAGCCAAAAAAGGAAATTTTAAAAACCAAGGGCTCTTAATCAAAATGCAAGTTCCTTTTACTGAGGGCTTATTGTTTCCTTATTTAAGGGTGAAATGAAAAAATATCTCCCCAAAAAGTCATTTCCAAACAAAAATCCACAATACAAAATTATAGCATGTTGAACCCCCAAGAATTTACACACAGAACTGAGGGAGTAATTATAACTCTGAACCCACAGAGCAAAACCACATTGTGTATAATAACGGTGTTCACGAGCTTCATGCTCAACAACGGAAAAACTCTAGATTAGGTTTGTAAGTTAAGTGCAGCTCTGTGCAGTCAAAGAACATTTCTACATTGTCCCTAGGAAAGTTTCTGTGAAGATACCACATTTTCTCCTAATATAATCTGAAGCTCACTTCTGTCCTACACCAACAATGATAACTGCATAACTTCCTTATACGAGAAGAATAATTAATCTAAATTATGTTTAAAATGGCCAGAGAGGGCCCGGCCCCTGGGCTGAGTGGTTAAAGTTCCGCGTGCTCTGCTTCGGCAGCCCAGGTACGCGGATTTGGATCCCGGACGCGGACCTACTCCACACACCAGCCATGCTGCAGTAGTGTTCCACATACAAAGTAGAGGAAGGCTGGCACAGATATTAGCTCAGGGCTAATCTTCCTCAAGCAAAAAAAGAGGAGGATTGCCAATGGATGTTAGCACAGGGTGAATCTTCCTCAGCAAAAAAAATAAATAAAATAAAATGGCCATAGATATTTTCTGACGTCAAGTCTGAAGGCTCCATCTCCTGTTCACCAGAGACTAGCTGAATGAGGAATTTAGTGGCTATCAAACTGAAGGCAAAATTTAGTAGTAAAGTTTTGCCTGGTGTGCATTACTACAAAACTTAGAACCATTAAGACCCAGCTTTTGAGAGAGTGGTTGTCTTACAGAACGTAGAAAGGAAGTAAAATCTATATTATTTTCATAGAGGCAAAGAGAAAGCAGGGTAGAGGTGATGGGTCTACAAAGTCACTGATGAGACTGCTGGAGTACTTAATTTTGCTTACAAAAAGGCTAAAAAAGAAAATGAAATGGTTATACTAAGATAAGCTATAAGTAAATCCTAGTTTATCTAGCAGTCTAACAGTTGGATATCTTCTGATTGGTACTGCTCCATTACAACTTTAATTGATTTTCTTAATGATGGTATTGGAATACAATATCCTAAAGTATATTCAGAATTTTTTCTTCTGATATTATGTTCAGAATAATTTAATGTTGAGTATAATTAACTGTATTTTTTTTGGTATTCTAAATCTTTTAAAATTTTATGCAGATTAAGTTTTCCAAAGCATTGTTTTCCAGAATTGGAGCATCAATTCCCTATCCATGTTGGCAGTAAGAATTTCTTATAAATATTAATTAATTCAGCCACATATTGAGCAGCTATTAAATCCAGAGACTAAGCTAAACATGAGGATACAAAGTAAACGAGAAAAATTAAGCTCTGCCCTAAACAACTATAAGCTAAAAATCTAAGAAATTGGAGTTTCTGAGGTTTTGTTTCTTTTTTCTCCCAACTGCAGTACTTGTATTACTTTGTCTGACAATAAAGATGAATAGGAATTCTCTCTTAGTCCAAAGCAATTTATTTAACTTACTGCACCTGGCACCCAAAGAAAATTAGCAATCTTTTCTTTCAACATTATTTACAACACTAAGTAACCAAAGATTTTTTGAAAAACCAGCTATGACTGTCTCAGCAATAGCTTTAACCATGAAAACACTCTTTTCTGGCATTACTAGCTAAAAAAATAAAGCATAGAAAAGACGATGAATAAAGATAATGAAGCCAACAGCTAAATATAACCTCATGGAGTTTCAAATAACAGTTAAATGAAATAATGAAATGCTCATGAAAACGAAAGTAAAATTTTTCTGCTTGCCATATATTGATGAGGGAAGACCAGTGAGGCAGTTTAGAGGGATGGCACCAGGGGCAGAGTGGCTTTTTTCACCACTCTCTGACTTTGGGCAAGCCAACTGTCTAAACTGAGTCCCTCATTTAAAATGAAGATAAAATGGTAACTATCTCATAGACTAGTTGGGAGATTGAGATAATACCTATAAAGCACTTCCCACTTCCTGGTAGGTGTCCCCCCAAAATGCCAGTTATCATTGTTCATCTCAGAACACGATTAGTGGTTGAGGGCACAAGCTGGAGCCAGACTTCCTGAGTTTGAATCCCAGTGTCACCACATCCTTAGCTATGTCCCTGCTTCCTACTCTGTAAAAGGGATAAAATAATAATACCTTCCTCACAGGGTTTCTGTGATCTTAAATTAGCCGATATACTTAAAGCATTAAAAGGGTGCCTAGGTTGGGGCCGCCCGGTGGCGCAGCGGTTTAGTCTGCGCTTGGCAGCCCGGGGTTCGCGAGTTCGGATCCCAGGCGCCCGCGGACGCGCACTGCCTGTCAGCCATGCCGTGGCGGCGTCCCATATAAAGTGGAGGAAGATGGGCACGATGTTAGCTCAGGGCCAGTCTTCCTCAGCAAAAAGGGGAAGATTGGCAACAGATGTTAGCTCAGGGCTGGTCTTCCCCACAAAAAAAAAAAAAAAAGGGTGCCTAGGATTTAAAATGTGTTCAAGCAGGCATCATCATCTTCTCAATGAAAACACCAAGGTCAGTCCAACTGAGAGGAAGTGCGCCATGACACCAGGAGGAAGTGCTCACAAAACCATCACAGGAAGTTATTTTTAAAATAGGTACAATGCACTGTGTATTCATAACCTTGCAGACTCTTCAAAAGCCTAAAAATATCAAATATTTGACAAATATGAAGTATTTGATGCCAAAAGGTTTCTCCTTCTTCCTGCTCAACAGCACATTTTTAACTTTCAGGCTACATATTCCAAGTACACTGAACACATCTGAGGAGAAAAGAAGTCTTTAAATCTAATACTATTTCTTCATCAACCAAAATTTATATAGAGATAAAGCTTATTGATACACCATACTGATATATATCTGCTTACACAGAAAAACATCCTAAACATAGAAACATCAGCTTGATGAAATTTAAAAGATGAAAAAAATTACTTCTGAACTTAAATATAATTTTTAAAAATCTGATGCTTGATTGAAATACATTTTCTACTTTCTGTACATGGCAATATATATTAACTTTCAGTTGGTAATGTAACTCCTTGAATTTGTAGATAAAACTTCTCTAATTATGCAACCAACTCCCCCACACTGATTTTTAGATATGTGACTTCTTTTCTTACCAGTGGTGATGGTAATTTTATGTGTCAACCTGACTGGCCCCTGGGTGTCCAGATATTTGGTTAAACATTATTTCTGGGTATGTCTGTGAAGGGGTTTCCAGAAGAGGTTAGCATTTGAATTGGTAGACTGAGTAAAGCAGACTGCTCTCTCTGATGCGGGTGAGCCTCATGCAATCTGTTGAGGGTCTGAACGTAACAAAAAGGCAGAGAAAGGGAGAATTCATTCTGTCTCAATCTCTCTCTCTGCCTCACTGCATGAGCTGGGGCATAATCTTCTCCTACCCTTGGATTGGGTCCTACACCACCGGCTTTCCTGGGCTCCAGCTTGCAGACAGCAGGTCATGGGACTTCTCAGCCTCTACAGTCACATGAGCCAATTCCTCTGCCTCAACATCAACTTCCAGGCTACTTTTCCTCCTCTCCACCTCTTCCCTGACTCCAATCAGTATCACGTATACTTGCAGGTTGGTTTCTCTGTTCTTCTAGCCCAGTATCTGCAAAATCCTATGGGATAGGATTGGACATCGATTATAGATTTTCAGGTAAACCACCACAAAACATGCTTAACCTCTTGTATGTAATCTACTCTGCTTCTCTCACTAATTTAGCTAAAACTCTGTATATTTTGAGTATGTCCTTATATTATCCCCTCCAGGATTAGGTTCCATAGGTTTACCCTCCAACGATAATGACTCTAAGAAGCGCTAACACCATGTTCAAGGCCCTGCCACACTACGCAGGAAAGGGTTAACTCAGCAAGCCGATTGTTCAAACCCTACACATTTCTAAGAAAGGCCTATCTTCAGGACTGGGCCTGATCTGACTCATGGGAGATGAGCTCTGAGCGCTTGTAATATCCTGCCTGATAACAGTGTTTTGTATGCCTGAGGCCTGGGGCCGTGTGGTACCAGTTTGATCAGATAGTTTATACTGACAATGTGACTTATGATGAACTTCTATCTTTGCTCTGGGAGGCTAGTCTGAATAGCTGAAGTCAGTCATGCATGTCTGCACAATGGAACCCCAACAGAAGCCCTGCACACCAAGGCTCAGGTGAGCTTCCCTGGCTGGCAACACTGCACGTGGTGTCGCATATTGTTGCAGGAGCGCAACTCTACTAGGAAAGGACTCCTGGAAGCCTGTGCTCGGTTTCTCCTGGACGTCGCCCCATACACCTTTTCCCTTTGCTGATTTTAATTTGTATCCTTTGGCTGTATTAAACCATGACCACGATTATAGCAGCTTTTTCTGAGGCCTTCTAGTGAATCACGGAGGCTGACAATGGTCTTGAGGATCCCCGACCTTCATTTTAGTCCAATCATCTAAGTTCCTCTTAGAATTAGGAGAGTCTTGCCATAATACTTTGTCCCATTAGAAAAGAAAATGTTGTAATACTTTTCACCAAATCTTTCTCTTAACTTTTGCTATTTTTCTCTTATACCCAGAAAAAACAATTTTATCCAAGAATGCTACTTTTGAAGCAAAGGACACAGCTGAATATACCGGACTTACAGATTGTTGAAAAGCTTTAGATATTGTCTAAAAATGAAATACATAGATGTCAGGCAAAAGGCTTAAAAGAATTTCATGGGAAAGTAATTTGCTGGCATTAAACCTACAATTCCAGTTCATTCGACTGAAATGAAAATTTTATTTATTGGATGAATATATATGGAGTGATGCTTTTACCCCTAAACATGAAGCTCTTTTTCCTTCCTTACGTATATTCAAGCATTCTTCCATTTTTTTTTAATCTTCAAATACTCACCAATGATAAAATTTATTTTTTTGCTACCTTTCACTTTCTCAAACATTTTTATATGTACTTTTTTTGATTCTCATTTTTGTCTCACAGATCATAGTTCTTTGGCAACAAAACCCTTGACTACTTTCCAAAGTCCTCTTATGAATCATAATCAAAACTCAGAATACCACAGATTTGGTTTGTAAAACAATGATGCATAGATGTAACTAACCCAAAGACGTAGGCACTGCCTTCTCAGACTTCCCCATCTCAGGCAACCAATCCTGTGAGCAATTCAGGCCCAACCTCACCCTCCTTCCCATCCCCCTTCTGTCTCCATATCCAAACCATCAGCAAATTCTGTTGGCTCCATCCTCAGAACTCATCCAGAATCCAGCCACTTTCACCACCACCGTGATGGCCTAAGCCACACCACGTCTTGCCTGAATTACTGCAATAGCCTTTAACCTCGTCTCCCTGCCTTCACCCTCACCTCCTGATGGTCATTCTCAGCATAGGAGCCAGAGCCATCCTGGTCAATCATAACTCAGATTACGTCACCACTCTGCCTAAAACCCTCCAATGGCTTCCCATCTCATCAGAGTAAAAACCCAAGTGCTGACAATAGGTCTCAGGGCACTACATGGCCTGGCCGTGATACCTCTCTGCCTTTGCGTCCTACAACTCTCTGGACTCCTTCCCTATTTGAGCCAGGTGGTCTCCTTGCTCTTCTTGCATACACAGGTGTGCTCCCTCCACAGCGCCTATGTGCTTGTTCTTTCTGCCTAGAATGCTTCCCGCCAGACATCCACGTGGCTTGTTCCCTCACCCCCTTTAGGTGTTTGCTCATATGTCACTTTCTCAGTGAGGCCGACCAGGACCATGTGTCTTATTTAAATTACATCCTTACCACACACAGCCACACCATTCCCTAACTCCCTTCTGGGCTTTATTTTTCTTCGTGGCACTTATAACCTTCTCATCTACTACATAATTTACTCATTTCTTTTGTGTGCCTGGCTCCCCACTCGAGAACGTAAGCTCCATGAGGGCACCTTGCTTTCTATCTCCCTAAAACCCAGAAGAGCGCCCAGCACTTAAGAAACATTAAGAGAATATTAACTGAATAGATTAATTTAACTAGTGTGTCAAGTTGTAAACCTTCAAAACCTCAGAGATAACTATACACATAATTACATAGCAATATAAATATAACTACATAAAAAGAAGCAATAAAACTCTTTGTGCACCAAGACAAACCATTCAGAGGTAAAATGTGCTACAATGCTTGAAACTTTCGAGGTTGCTCAGGGCAATTATTAAAGCTGCCGCCATACCCAGCGTCTTCCCAACCCTCTCTCAGACACAAAGCTCTCTCTATGCCCGCCCCAGGGTGTTGGCTGGCTGCTGGACCCCAGGTCTCCCCACGGCCTTGTCAACGTGCCTGGCCCTCCTCTGACAGCAGTCCACTCCCTGAGCATCCCTTGCTGCTTCCCAACATTCCACAGTTAGTTTTCATGGATTTTCTCAGGGTCTTTTCCTAAATGCCACCTCAAAACTTTCAGCCCATTTTGCATGGGATTAGACATCCTGCCACTCCTCCCATCTACTCATGCCTGGGCCAGCTGAGCCTCCCTTTCTGCTGGATGATTGTTTCGAAGCTAAGATTTTTATTGAGGTTGTTCTGGTCGGGAACAATTTTTGAGGAAAAGATATACTAGACTGCTGGAGACTATGCACGCCGTGCAGAGCAAGAGAATAATTTCTGAATTGATGGCCACAGATCCACACAACAAAAAACATGTTCCTGCCAGAAATACTCCAATTCAGGGCCTGAAACATGGCCAGATATTTCATGTTTGTGTCTGTGTGTATGTCCAAGGTCATGAGTGTTTAACTCAGTGTCTAAATCCTTGTCTTGGTGAATCCACTGTCTATATTTCACTCTGTCTTTAGCATCCTACTCTGGTAGTGTTAACACAGTCTTTGCATCTCCTCATCTAGGCATACACCTCTCATACCCTACCCATTTCACCCCATCTCTGCTTACAGCCAGATTCCACCTAGCTACTTCTTTTGGTCAAACTGATGGAACACTTCTTCATCCATGTTGGAGAAAACCCCTTTTGCAATAATCTTACTTTTAAAATTTTCTTCTCATGTCTTACCCTAAATGGATGTGGAGACTAGATGACTACCTGTCAGGTGATTCCTGAGTTAAATGGGGCAGAGAAGAGAGACCAGATGTCACTTAGGATCCTTCCAATTAAAGAATTCATGAAGGAACTTTGGCTCTTTCAATGACACCTTAGTTTTTGTTGTGCTTTCCCATGGAGGCCGAATCTCACATTCTCCCCAACCCAAAAGCAAGATGGAGCCAGCCTCTTCAATTCCTGGGCCACTTTCATTCTCTCAGTGGCTCTCTAGGAGTGACTCTCCTGGCATTTTCATCACTTAAAATAACTATTTGTCTATGTACTCTTTTTAATCTTCACAGGTAATTTCTATTGCTTTGAGAATATTTCTAACTTCCTCCATGATTTAGGAACCTCAATTGTATTTGCCCATCCCCCTGAAACCCTACTATAAACCTGGGAGGCATCACCTTCTATCTTACCTGACAGCTGCACAGCTGCCCACTTATTCATCTCCAACTGACTCCTCAGTAAAATCCTTACTATTGATACTTGAGATTTTTGCCTCTTTCCAAAAGCATTGAATTCTTCCTTTATTATTTATATACTGGAGGAGTGATATCATCCAAATTTATAGAGAAGACAAATTATCCAGGGCAAGTATAATGTCTCTAAACTTATCTTAATATCTTTTTATCTCCAATCCCAAATAGAAAGAAGTCATCGAGAAAGAAGGAAGAAAGGCCAAAGATCCTTTTAGCAGACAGGGAGCACACCAATATCCCAAGGCCCTCTGTGACACGCCCATCTCTGTGGCTTTTCAGAGAATGGTGCAGGTCCAGGCAAACAGGAGATAGAAGAGCCAAGGACAGCTCATTAAATGTTTCTCATATAAACCTACAGTTTCCTCCTCTTTTCTAAAATCCTTTTGGCACACCATGGCCACAGTGTGGTAGACTCAAAAGATCGACCTGGAGTCTGTTTTGGGTTGAACTGTGTCCTGCAAAAATTCATATGTTGAAGTCCTAACCCCCAATTCCTCAGAATGTGAACTTACTTAGAAACAGAGTCATTGCAGATATAGGTAGTTAAGATGAGGTCATACTGAAGTAGGATGGGCCCCTAATCCAATAAGACTGGTGCCTTTATAAAAAGGAGAAATTTGGAGACAGAGACACACACACAGGGGGAATCCCGTGTGAAGATGAAGGTAGACATCAGAGTGAAGTCTCTACAAGGCAAGGAACACCAAAGATTGACAGAAACCACCAGAAGCGAGATAAAAGGCATGAATAGATTCTCCTTCGTGGCCTTAGAAGAAACCACCCTGCCAACACCTTGATTTCAGACTTCTAGCCTCCAGAACTGTGGGACAATAAATTTCTATTGTTTAACCCACCCAGTTTGAGGCACTTTGCTAGGACAGCCCTAGCAAACTAATACAGTCCTCCTCCTACAATTTTCTCACTTCTAAAGTAGGAATTGTAATTCTTATTACTTCTACACCAGAGGCTGCTGTAAACAATAAATACACTGCTTACCAAATGCCAGGAACTATGCTAAGTACTTTACATGGATTAACTCACTTAATCTTCACCACAACCCCATAATGGAGATACTCATCTCATTCCCTTTTCACAGCTAAGGAAACTGAGGCATAGATAGATTAAGCAAGTTACCCAAAGTCATAGAGAAAGTGAAGGAGCCAAGATATAAACCCAGCAGTCTGACCAACACTACCCATGAAATAACTATCTTTATAAACCATAAAGTTCCTCACAAAATAAAGAAATCACCATCATTATATCACTTTCCTATTCAAGATCCTCTATTTCCCACAGCAAAATAGACAACTTTCCACATCCAAGAGCTTTCACAATCTAGCTCTGGCCCACCTTTTCAATTTTATCACTCATTTCCTCCCTATACTAACGCCCCCTGCACACTTATCTACTCATCCTTGCGTGAGCACAACTCACATTTCTGTCCTTTATTCCCATGATTACCCTCTTCCCTGGGGTTCCTTCTACTTACTCCACACCCAACCTCTTACCTTTTTCAAAAAATACAATGTTCTTTATGAAGTCTTCCCTAGTAACTCCATCCATAAGTGGTCTCCCTGTGGCCATACATATGCTCAGTTTTCTTTGAGAATGCAGGAAAGATGCCAACCAAGAAGGTGCTTATACCATCTTACAAGATTGCAGGAGAAATAAAATATTTACACAAAATAAAAGGAAGTTTGCATGAGACTGACAAAGTACTATTGAAATTTGCAGAAGTTAACACTTCTGGCTGGAGTGAAGAAGGAAGGATGCACTGAGGAAGTGGTATCTGAATTGGGCCTTAAATAGGGGTCAATAAGAATGTTAATAGCTTTAATTGCCTCTACTAATTTAGTACTAATTGGCATTAGTGCTAATGAACACATGAGTTATTTCAGGGTATATGTTATCTGACTTTCTTACACTTGTTTCACCTACTTGGGTATAAGCTGCTGGGAGGCCAAGGTCTTAGTCTTGTCTTTCCTATGGTGTCATGCACCACTGATTACATGCAATTACAGGGCTTCAAAAAATATTTGTGGAAAATAATGAAAGAATATATGAAGAAGGGAAGGAAAAAAGAACAGAGAATATCATAAAAGGAGGTATGTGAATTTCCATGATTTTTCCAAGAAGTTCTCCTCGACCTGGCAGCTGCTTTATTTCTCTGCTTGTGGCTCTTCCAGTGCCTTTGCTCAGCTGGCTGCTTGTTTGCAATGCTTCCTCCCTGCCCCCCCCAAAAAAGGCATAAAATCCTCTGAGGTCCAATCCCTTCTCCCCTCCTGGTTGACTATTCTCTGCCCATGTAACCCTCGCAGATCTCTTCCTTCCTGCAATCCTACTGCATGCATTGGTCTCTGTTCAGCACTTAATTGTTTTTATAAAGTTTCATACTCAGTTATCCTTCTCCAACCAGATTTTATGGCTCCTCAAGCCTGGAAACCATGTCATATTTATTTTGCATGCCTCCCCTCTTCGCCTCCACTCAGAAGTTCCCTCAGACACAGAAGTACCTGGCAAATACTTGCTGAATGACTAAATCCTTTCAGTATTTGTATCGCTAAAGTACAACTGCTTTCATCTGACTCTCCAGGTTCAAAAGTACATTGGAAAAAGTTACATATCAAAGCATTCATTCCTAAGTAACACAGATTTATCTTTTCTAAAACTTGCAATCACCGAACCAAACTGCAGTGGCTTCACCAACAAGAAAAAAATGTGTAAGCACACAAAGAAAGATCTGTTATATAACCACCCTAACACTGCTAGCTCAATTCAACTTTTTTAGGCACAGGATTTATCATTTTATGGCAATTTAGCAGTGTAAATACTGCCACACATTTCTTCCCCAAGAAAGAGATATTGGAAGTGGTCCAACTTAACCTAAAACTTGCAAGATGAATGAAATTTAATAAGGAAAGGTGAAATTGATTTTTTTAAGTTCCCAAAGCAGATACTCAAATACCATTTGCTAATTTGAATTTTATATAGAATAATGCTACGCAAGTCACAGTAAGTCTAAAAATTTTAATGGTGAAAATCTTAGAACCCTAACATAACACAGACTCAACAAGCTAAATCCGATCTGAACAATACTAGTTTCCTTAGGGAAAAAAAGTGGATCTTAAAATTTCACACCAGAGTTTAAGAAAAGATAAACTGAAGTACTGCATAAAAGCAACAGATCGATTCTTATTTTGCTCTCTACTCCTCCTGGGTTTTCATCAGAACCTATAGGCTCTAACTTGTAGAAAACTTATGGTAAAGACAGGAAGAAGAGAAGAAATTAACCTCACAACTGAAGGGGCCAGCACAAGACACTCTTACCTAAGATAACTGCAGGTTTTTCAGTGCGTCCAAGAACCAGAGTTTCCTTTGAGAAAGGTAACTGTAAAAAGCATTTCAAAACTGCTTTAAAACTATGGGCTATAAAACTAAGTTGAAACACTTAATTCCAATTGCCTAAGACACTGACTTCGTTGGGTTCCACTTCTTGGCATCCTCTAAGCCCACTGACCCGATACTGTTGGCTGAAAGTGAATTTTCCAACATCTTTTGCAGCATCAAAATAAACCTGCTTTTAAGATAATTACATCATGAGTAATGCCTAATTTTAATATTGAGAAAAAACAGAACCACTGGCCTGAAAGCACAGAATCATTTCTCCTGGAGATTGTATCTTCCTAAACAAAAATGAAACAAAGTTCACACTCTGTTTCTATAAAGACCATTATTAGCCATAAATACTGCTACCAGAAGTTTGGTATCTGAGAGAAATTTCCAGACTCTTTCTGACATGGGCAACCTCTATATTTTGTCCACATGGCTGACGAATGCCCCAAATGTTCATGTGATCACTGTTGCCAGTCTAGTTCTACTATAAAAAAGGGAGCAGAGAAATGTAAAAGATATTATTCAAAGTCCAATGGAATGCCATAGTCTGGTGCCAAGACCTCTTCTTTAAGATTTTCTAGAATAAAAAAAAAAAATGTGGAGAAAAGTGACCTGTTTGGGGAGAAGACAGATTAAGCATAGAGAGGAGTTTTAAGATATTGCAATGTGCACCTGAATGAAAGGTTGGAAGAATCCTATATATGATCATTAATTCAAAGTTAGTGAATACTTTGTTCTAATAAATTAAAATGCTAAGTAGAAACTATACAGGCAACTTGTATTTCAAACACTAAAACTGGCCATTTCTTCTACATTCATATAATCACATCATCTTCAATTGCTAAGACTTTCAAATCCAGACGAGTAGAAGTCATAAAATTAGAACCCCAGAAGACAAATGCTAACATCCCTTCAAGACATCCTCACTTAAACCTTTCTAAACAGAGAAGAACTCAAAGGCCTCTTTCAGAAATCCATTTGAAAGGTTAAAACATTCAGAAAAACTTCCCTGTATTTAGTATAAATCCCCCTTGATGCTTGCTGTAAGTCGATTTCCTCTTCTTTTTCTTCAGGGAAGATGGAAAACAGCTGTTCAACATTTTCTTTCAGGCTACTTTTTCCTTCGTGCCAGGCCCACTCCCCTCCATGGGAGAAGTGTCAACACTGCAGGTGATTCCAAAATCCAGCTGGCCCATGCTGCCTACCCACGGGGCTGGTGAGCCTGGCCCCACTCCTAGCTCCTATAATGATATTATTAAACTGCAAAGGCCCCAAGAAAAGTTCTTTACGGGTATTTGTGGAATTCTAGAAATCCATTGCTTATAGTCTGTCCTCAGATATATTCAAACAAAAATAGTGCAGTTTCAAGAAGAAAACTTTACAGTCAGAACTGTAAAGAAGGTAAGCAGTGCTGTCTTGCAGCCACGCCCTCTTGGTCTTCACTGCTGCTCTATGCTGTGTGTCAGCAAGTTGAGTGCATCTTGGCATGAAACATTTTTAAACTACTTAAGTGATTTTTACCCTACAAATCTTGAGTTTCTTGTCACTGATGCAACTTTCTGGATGTAAACTAACTTTAGAAATGCAATAACCCTTTCCATTTTTCAATCTGAAAAACCTGCTTTACGGCCGGTCAGGTGCTGTAGCGGTTAAGTTCCTGCGCTCTGCTTCGGCAGCCCGGGGGGTTCGCAGGTTCGGATCCCCGGCGCGGACAGACGCACCGCTTGTCAAGCCATGCTGTGGCGGCGTCCCATATGAAGTAGAGGAAAGATGGGCATGGATGTTAGCCCAGGGCCGGTATTCCTCAACAAAAAGAGGAGGATTGGCAACGGATGTTATAACGCTCAGGGCTAATCTTCCTCGCTAAATAAATAAACTGCTTTAAATGAAAGAGTTAATTTGTACTGTTATTTCTTTAAAGTAATCTCTATTTTGAGTAATCTCTACTAGATTCACAGCATAATCTGCAGATTACTACATTTTACACCAAAATTTATATCACCAACCTAATGTTGTTACCTCCCACTGTTAGGAATTGCTAACAAATATTCTCATTTTTCTTGCAATAGCCATTAGACTCCAACAGTAAAGCCAGTATATTGCCTGCATACTTCGTCAATAAAAACATTATAGACCCACAAGCTTGGTGAGCCCATTTCCTTTACAAATTCCTTTTAAGAGTTATGAAATGCTGATTCAACTTTGTTGTGGTGTAACATCCGCAAGCATTAAATGCCTATTGCTTAGTAGCTAAGTTTGTTACACACACAAAATATGCAAAAGCATTGATTTAATCAACAAATACAAATTTACAACTCTATGGCATCTGTGAATGCAACAAATATTTCAAATGGAAAGATTTAAATGACAGCTTTTTAACTGACTGTGGACCTATTCCATTTCTACTAAAAGAGCATGTACACTAATTTAAACACACAGGGAATTTTACTACGATTATCCTGCTTTCACATTAATTGGGGAGAAGAGACGCATTATTTATTCCATAAATAATACCAAACAAAATTTTTGGCATGCAGACACATACACTTGGTTGCAAACTCTCTCTGACCCTGTCTAGGACAAACCAAATGGACAAAAATAACTTACAATGGATATGTCACATATGCATAATTGAGAGTTAACTGCATATATGTCTTTTGTTACTTTTTTTTTTTTTGGTCAGGAAGAGTAGCCCTGAGACAACATGCGTTGCCAATCCTCCTCTTTTTGCTGAGGAAGATTAGTCCTGAGCTAACATCTGTGCCCATCTTCCTCTATCTTATGTGGGACGCCTGCCACAGCATGGCTTGATAAGTGGTGTGTAGGTCCACACCAGGGATCCGAAGCTGTGAACCCCAGGCCACCGAAGTGGAGCACTCAAACTTAACCACTCTGCCAAACGTTTTTAAAAACATGACTACACTTACCTAATGGTTATAACTATGCCCAAATATGAAATGCCAAAACATATCACACTTATTATCAATGTTTATAGCTTCTACATATTACCAAAGAGGCAATTTCTGTTCTTTCAGGAATTGTTTACTAACATTTGATGACAACACTGACCAAGATCAAGTTTATGGAATATCCCAAGGGAGTTGAAACAAATAGAAGGAAATCCAGTGGTAATCTTTTTTGGGGGGCGGGGGGGTGCGGGGAGGAAGACCACCCTGAGCTAACATCCATTGCCAATCCTTCTCTTTTTTGCTTAGGAAGACTGGCCCGGGGCTCACATCCATGCCCATCTTCCTCTACTTTATATGGGATGCCACCACAGCATGGCTTGACAAGCGGTGCATTTGTTCGCGCCTGGGATCCGAACCTACGAACCCCAGCCGCCCAAGCGGAGTGTGCGAACTTAACCGCTACGCCACTGGCCGGCCCCACCAGTGGTAATCTTAATGCACATTAAAATTCACAGTATTATCCTGAATTAATGACTGAACAAAC
The DNA here is from genome assembly GCA_031878705.1 of Tapirus indicus. NCBI lineage: Eukaryota > Metazoa > Chordata > Mammalia > Perissodactyla > Tapiridae > Tapirus > Tapirus indicus. The sequence continues at coordinate 37,741,926 of CM062933.1, read as the reverse complement.
TACTCCATTCAAGAAATAAACAGATGGCCTCAACAATCTTTTCCTCCTTTCCAAATTAAAATCATTCTCTTTTCTTCTTTGTGATTTCCAACAGGCTCTCTGAACACTCTGCCTCCTGCAGGTGTATACTCTCCTGGGCATCGGAAAGAGGATCTGAAATCCACACCCTCAACAGGCTGGAGGCTGCCTACATAGGCAGAAGTAAGCTAAAGCACCCAAGACCTGAAGCCAGCTAATGAGAACTGAGTGATGAGCGTAGGACACTGCAAGATTTAGAAGAGGCCCCACAATGGAATCCTCACAGGGCCTGGGAAGAGATACAGCAGAGTGGAAGAGGAGGGAGCTGGAGGAAGGGGGTCTGTAAATGGCCAGTTGATAGAAGCCTACGAAGCACATCAGTATTCTAGGGAGCTGACAGTTCATAGACAATAGTCAGTAGTAAAAGGGATAATACACTAGATCGGTAGGAAAACGAAATGTTTAAAAGTCTTTAATAACATGAATTTGGCATCATGAAGGAGAAAAGTAGAATTAAATGTGCAATTTAGATTCATCTCATATTTAAGGTAGGCCACTACTTACTTGTAAAATGATAAACAAGTCTCTTACCTTCACGGTAGTTCCATTTCCACACCCCTAAATTGAAGATAAGACACCTGCTCTACATCACTCTCCATTTCCACTAGGCTACAATATGAAAATATTAGAATCATCTGAAAAAAAAAAAAAGTACTAGGCAATTTTAAGATGCAAATATTCATGTAGCTGGATGATCTACAAGGACTTTTCCTTTCCTTCAATTGTCTAAACACATATAAATTTGTAAGCAAGAGTTTATTAATCCTAACGACCCCCCTTTATCCTATCCACAACATTTTCTATTTCTCTTTCTAGTTTGATTCTTTACTGTAATACCTCTCCACCATCAGCTAACCAAGCCACTCTTCTATACATAACTGGAAGTTGTAAACACTAAGTTTACACAGGTCAGAATTTGGGACTATATTTATTTACTAACATATATAAAAAAGATTTTCTTTAAAGAACAATTATTTCAATTAAAAATAGTATCCACAATGCAAAGTTTAACTTTTAAATGGAATTTCCTATTAGAATTGGGCATTAGAGTTGGCAAGACGTGTTGAAACTCATCCATTTCGAGTTATTGCTATCACCAAATGGAAGCACGGATCAGTGGCTCAAGAATCTGGGATTTTAATCTTTATTTTCCATCCTGCCACTAATTTACCATATGAAATCCATGGGGAAAATAATTTCTCTTCTCGGTACTCAATACACTTGCCTAATTCCCATGTTGGGCACGGACTCTAGGTTTAGAGGATTTTATTATGTCATCCAAACATCTGCTGGTAATTTGGTGAACCCCCAAAGAGTTTTATTCTATAAATCACTACAAGGGAAGATAATGTAATTCCAAGATGAGAAAACCCTAAGGCATTAGTAATAAGAACTGTCCTGTCCTCTGCTTGGACACATTCTTTCAAAAGCCTGCTGTTCATCAAATTTCATCAGCTGCCTGACCCACTCCTTCAGAATAGTCAAGATCCAGCCCCTCTCAGGAAGTGGAATAATATCCACCGTGATGATGAAGTTCCCTGTACACAGGTCCTGGGTCTCCTCAAAGGCCCGCCACAAGTGCATGGCAGGATTGTAACAATATTTCTCTTTTTATTTGGAGGCAGTGGAAAAGGATAAGAATATTTACTATATTTAGGACTCAAACATGCTAATGGTTAAGTAATATTCAATATATGCTGCAACTACAAAATGCTAGTCTTTTATTACTAGTTTCTTTACCCCTTTTGAAAACAAAGATTACTGATATATTAAAACCCAAATTTAAATATTTTATCTTCTTTATTCCTCTCCAATCATTTGTTCAAATCATAATACTGGATGGGAATCACATAATTTCACACAACACAGTGTGATCCAAGGCAGCAGAAATAAATACCAAACTAATCTATCACAAATAACATTTAAAAATGTATAAACAAATATTTAATTGCAGTGCATTTTCATCTATGATTTTAAAACACTTTTTCTGAGATTAAAAATCCTTTATAATGAGGCACTGGGACACGCAGGGCAACATCTATGAAGTCAAGAACGTCACCTGCTGGGTAACCACCAGTCCTCTCAAAGCAGTACTGTAGGACATTGGACTGGAAAGACCACAAATCTCACTGAAACCCTGAATTAGCTAATTTGTGGACTAATTTTATAAATAGTAAAGTAGATGCACACACAAATCATGATCCTGACCTCATGTGGCCAACTTGGCTGCCCTCTTTCAAGGTGTCTTCCCACAACCAGGCCCATAACCTCAGAGGGAGGAACTTGAAACAGCCTGTACCCAGCAGGACCAGGAAGGTTCTAATCCCCACTGTGGCAAAGGCCTATCCTGTGTTCTGTTGCAAATTTCCCTCTTTGTCCAAGTTCCTTTTTTTGAGAACTCCCTTCTACCTGGTGATTGTACTATCAACATTTTTTAACCTGAATGTAAAAATGTACCTTGTAGCCCACTGTTTCTATTTAATTAAAACTTGATGAAAATGATACTAACATCATATATCAATTAACGAAATATGATGCTTCCCAAGCTCAAACTCTCAGGTGCTGCTTATTCATGTTTTCTCCCTTTCTACATTAGCAGCTCCAAGGGGCTAGGGCAGTTTCTTACACCTCTATATATCTCCTAAGTAATCAGCACTCTCTTGCTCTTTTTGCTGAACCCATACAGAGGGGTCACTAGAGGACGGAGGAATCAAGTTCAATCTTTTCTCGTCTCCATATTTACTAGAACACATCTTAACTACACACTTCATAGAAGAACTTATATCTGTACAGTGACCTTAAAAGAAAAAGTGGCACATGGTAGATAAAGACTCAGACAGATCATCCTGTATTTTATTTCTTCCATGCACATTACAAACATTTCTGTGATCCCATTTTGGTAGTACTGTCTGAATATTCTACAAAATATTTGCTCATCATATTTCATTTCATAGAGGTTATCATTTATTGAGAAATCAAAAAAAACTGAAGAGAATTCCTGAAAGATTAAATTCTATAATGTGAAAAACAAAATACTGAAAACTGTTTTGAAACTATTTCTAAGTGAGAATGTCTACTTTCAAATTTAATGTAACATTAACTAAACCATGACTTTGTAAACCATGGCTAATGAAAAAAAATTTTAAAGAACTTTATTAGACGAAGATTCCCCAGAAACTAAAAGTGTCATTTCCTGATCTAATGAATTCCAGGTAAATGAGGTTCATCCCCTGCTTTTACGCAATGGATTCGGTTTCAACCTTGAATGCCAGCCAGCCTAAGAGGAGGCTGCTGCCTTAAATGAGCGACGAAAATGAGAAAGTTCTCGGGTCACAAACTTAGCTCAGATTCCAGCCGCGACAGATCTTGAGCCCATCCATGTGGCATTGCTTACAGAGCTTCCCAGCCTTTGAGTCAAGCGCCCCCCGCCCCCCCAGCAGGGGCTGCCTCGGAGTGAGGTTTACCAACAATTTCTCCGAGTGTCGGCGGAGTCAAGCGGCGCTGGCATCCAGCATCTGGGGGAGGGTCGGGACGTGCTTTCCGGGCTTCCGCAGCCGCAGAGGCTGGCTGCCAGCGCCGGGACCGGCACACAGGACCACCACCACCCCAATCTGGGGGGGACGCAGGGAAAGGAGGGCGCGAGGCCGTGCCACCCAACCGGGCGGAGGGAAGCCGGAGCCCCGCGGGCCGCCCGGGAAATCGCGGCTGGGCCGGCCAGACCCGACGCACCGAAAGCGACCTCCGGGTTCTCGCGGCGCGCCGGGCTCGGCGCTGGGCGCTCCAGGGCTGGGAAGGGACTAAGAGCTGGCCCCCACGGCTGCGGCTTCACGCCTCGCGCGCCCTCCGGGAGCCCAGCGGAGCCGGGCCCGGGCGCGCGGCGCTCGGCACCCGGCGGGGGACGTGGCTCTCCGCCTCCCGCCCGCGCCCGGCCGGCGACCCGCCCGAGTCTCCGGAAGAAAGTTGCGCCGCGTGGGGCCCAGAGCTGCGCCCACCGCGCGCCCCTCCGCTTACCGCTCCCCGCCGCGGCTTCGTCGTCTCGGGCGTTGCCTCCCCAGCCTCGGCCCAGGCTCTGGAGCCCCTGCCCGGCCCCCCTCACTCCAGGGCGCCCGGGCCCCCGGCGCCCTCGGAGCCGAACCCTCAGCGCGCCCGCCGCGCCATGGGTGCCGGTGGGCGCCGCGCCACGGGATGCGCCGCTGCAGCCTCGGGCGGCGCTACTGCGAGCCGGGCCGGCGCGGGCGGGTGGGGTGTGGGCAGAGGGGAGGAGGGCGGGACGCGGCGGGCGCTCAGGCTCGGCTGGAGGGAGGAGGAAACCGCAACGTCACCAGAGCCCGGGGAGGCGAAGATGGGAGGGGGAAACGGGGACCCTCTCCCCCTGCTGGACCCCGACCTCTGGCCCGCCCCGCTGTCTCCCGCTCCTCCTCTGCCGAGACTCGCGGCTCGGAGCTGCGTTCGGCCTTCCCTCCACCCGGGCCCCGACTCCACGCACCCCTGCCCTGCCGGGCCTCTTTGACTCTAACTTGCTCTAGTTTCTAGTGACCCATACGCTTCGGGTTCGACTCTGGAATCGCCCCCAACCGAAAGATACTTCTGGAGGGCCAGGGGGAGGAGCTGATGCTTCCGTATAGCCCGGGGAAGGAAAACGTGGAGAACCTTACTACCGAGGCTGTTGCCCACTCCCCTCGTCTTCTCCAAAGTAGTCACTCCTCCTTTTCTCCCACATTCGGTTTTACTCTCTTCTCAGAAGGGAGGAAATCACCTATTCAGAAGCAGTTCTAGCCTCAACTTTACTAACTAAATGGACTAAATCCAAAAGCACTAAACCCTGCAAACTGAACGGATTTTAATCATCAAAGGTAAAGGGTCAGGAACAGAGCATTTGATGTATGCAGTTTACAAGAGGAAATTTCATTTACTTATCTCCTAGGCCTGTGTGGATGGGAGGGAGATGGAGAGGGTAGAGACCCCTCCTCCATCTGAGTTCTTCAGGTGGAGGATTTGCAACCTTACTAGTGACAACCCCCTTGGAGAAGTTTCCTCCGTTCTCTTAAAGCAGCCACTGCACACAGCCCTGTCCGACCTGGCTCCAGGGAGGTGTCAGATGTGGCCAGGGCCATCACCTGAGGGCTAACTTCACCTGCCTCTGTGTCAGTGTGTAATTAACCTGCCAGAGCTCGCTGGTACAGCAGTGACAGATGTTTACCCATTCCTCAGAACTGGAAATGTTTTACCTGAGAGCAGGCTTTTCTCTATTTGGTTCAAAGTGCTTTGTTTGAGTTCTCAAGGGCCCCCTCCATCCATTTCCCCATACCCAGAGGTTCTCAAGACCTACAGAGGAGTTTCCATCAGGCCTCGTTAGAAAGAAATGTGGATGTCTACTTTTATGCTTTTCGTCTTCAGAAATTGCATTTGACGAGAGACTCCTTACAGACAAGTCAAGAGGAAGTGGTTTTGTTACATTTTTTTAATGTTCACTCAGGTAAACCACTGATTGCGTAAACTTCCAGATGTTTTAGAGATGGCCTGTGGAGGAGAGGAGAGGGTACTCTAGAGTTCAGAGCTAGCTTTAATCTGGTTTAAATCCTTATTTTGCAATTTACTACTAGGGGTCTTGGAAAACTAACTTTAGAGCCTGTTTCCTCATCTGTAATGTAGATATGCAATACTTCCATTGAACAGTCATAGAGGATACAATAAAAATAGCTAATATTTGAGAGTTACTACATGCCAGACTGTGCTAAAGGATTTACACGTATTAATTCAATTATTAGAGAGGATTAATTGTGAAAGTGCCTAGCTGTACTCTGTAACCCATAACTGTTAATTTCCACTTATCTTCTCAAATTTGGAAGAGACTTTAGAAAAAGCATCTAGTTTGATTTATTTTACCTCCCAGCAAGTAGTCATCTAGCTCAGTGATTCTCCAACCTAGAACATTACATCAGCAGGGGAACTTTCATAAAATACTTTTTAACGGGGGCCCCACACTGACCAATAAATCAGAATCTCTAGGGCTAGAGTCTAAGCATCAGCATTTTAAAATTTCTTCCCCAGGGAACATAATGGGCAACCAGGATTAAGAACTCTTCAAAGGAGACAGTACCCATTATCATTTGCTCCCCTTCACCCTCAGTTTTGCCTTTGATTGACCTAGAAATCTGCTTCTAGATAACATCCATCTCTTGCAAAGAGCCCTCATACGGTAAGCCTCAAAGATCTACAGTTCTGGGGGCCCGTCCCATGGCCTAGTTACTAAGTTCGGCACGCTCTGCTTCTGCGACCCGGGTTAGTGGCCCAGATCCTGGACACACAGACCTACATCACTCATCAGCCATGCTGTGGCAGCGACCCACATATAAAATAGAGGAAGATTGGCACAGATGTTAGCTCAGGGCTAATCTTCCTCAGCAAAGAAAAAGAAAAGACCTGCAGTTCTGACCTCTGGAGTCTTCCATGTTGCATCTAGCCATGAATTTAGCCACAAAAGTGTGCTTCCATTTGCTGGTTACCTACCAACTCCACCAGCTTTTCCTCATCCTTTCTGAAAGCTTTTGGAAGGTGGTTGACTTTGCCATCGTCCCTCTCAAAATCTGATCTCAGTAATTGAATTCAAGGTTTCATCCAAATAACAGAGTAAAAAAGATGTTTAATGACTTTGTTCTAATTACTGTATTTCCCCAAGTAAATCCTGGGAGCTATTATGGCAGGAATACTACCCTATTGACTCCTATGTTACAAGCTACTGAAACTCTGAAGCAGTAGAGTCTTTTTCACAAACGCTCCAAAACACGCCTTCTCAACCTCCACTTATTACAGTGGTGTTCAGCACTTAACATGTGATTCTATTAAATTTTTTTGTGCTAAGTTAGGCCTCCTCTTTTAGCTTGTCGACATGTTGGATATCACTGATGTAACTGAGTAATTCCACCTCCCAAGTTCATGTCTTCTGCTAATTTGGCCTGTATGCCACGTCATGATTCAAGTTCTCATTCTCAGGCGCCTTCCATGCCAACTGACACTGAATTAGCGTGCTGTTGATGAATATTCTCATCAATTGAGGACTCACGTGTTACTTAGTCATATTTTCTTTCCTTGTCCCAGAGCAGCAGCTAATATGCATGGGTGTAGGCATCTTTGTGGAAATTAGAAAAAGGTACACCCTTTTTCTAATTCCCAATCCCTTACCCAGGCTGAGGGATTAGGAAAAAGCAACCTCTTCCTTGCAGATTCAGCTCTAAACACCAGATGTGCCTTGTCTGTTTGATGTCCTTGCCCTACTGGTGCAGCAACGTTGTCCAAAAAAAGAAAATGACTACTTAGTGAATTCTTAACTTCTGAATTTCTTCCTTTTCTAAGTGCACAGATAGTACTTTAATAATAGGTTCATTAATTTTGCTCAGGACCTGTGAAAAGCCCCTTGTCTTGGTTTCAGGAATCAAGCTGACTCTTTTTTGGAAACTGGAACTCCATTTGTCCATCTCTAGTCCTTTAGTGTTCCTCTCCCCTCTGCTGGTTTTAGATGAAAGTCGTTATTTGTAAACTCTCCTTGCTGAGATGCAATTTTTCTAGGCAAGAGAACTTAAGCCTTACAGAGCTAGGGTATTTTCTTACAAGTTCTTCACCTATCTTAGTTTTCAATGAACGTGCAAAGTTCATTTTACTCTCGGTTGAATGGTTATTTTTTCATGATAGAGAAGAAAAAAGGGAATTAGTTCTGGTTTGTCATCCATTTATCTCAAGTAGGGGCACCTTTTATGTTCTTCTTGTCTGAACAAAACAAAACAGAAAGTATATGTTTTTCCTTGTCCTTAGTTTATTCTTGGCTGTAGCCTAATGGACCCCAATCTCACAGAGCTGTTACAAGTAGATGGTTTCTGTTCTCTTGTTTGGTTTAGTTCATTAAATTAAACTCAAATTTCCCTTTTGGGTTTTACTCACCAGCCAGCGGGGCCACGACTGTACAACTGCTTCAATCCCTGAAGTGCTTTTTTTCTTTTTCTCCCTCAGGCCAAATTAGTCTATTTGTAAAACTGCCTTACCCTACACCTAAAAGATTCATCCTTGAGTCGCTGAGGAGACATGATCATCTTCGTTTGCTCAAGCTCGATGCCCTTTACTTGTACTTATTCAGTGATAAACTCCTTCCGCTTCCCCTTCCATTCCTGAGCATTCAGCTCTGGCCACACATCCACCACAGGCTTCTCCAACATCCCTTACTCAGGCCCACTGCCTCCCTGACTTTTCCAGTGCTGACCTGCGCCTCCCCTCACCTAGACTGTTCTGCTACTACTGCTTCATCTCCAGATGACTCAAGCTTCCTGAACTTAGTTTTCATCATTAAAACAAAAAGAAACACTTCCCTACCTTCTTGATCAAGTTGCACCCCCTCTGCCCCCAGTCACAGTTTGAGGCTTTTATATGTAATTCTTCTTCAGGTACATATTTCCTGGCCTCAGTCTTCCAGCAGATCATTAAATATGCCAGGCACTTCCATATGTGTCTAATTTTATCCCCACAGGCACTGACGTCAGCATTACTGTGCTCATTTGACTGATGAGGAAGCAGAGGCTCAGAAAGTTGAAGTGAATTTCCCCAAGATATGCATGGCTCAGACCACATATGATTAAGTTTTCTGATATCAAATCCAGGCTCTTCACTGAACCACTTGGCCTATACTAACTTTTCATATTTAAAGTTAGCCCCACTTATAGGGTGAGTGAGTGCCCTAGCTTCAGGTGAAAGTTATTCTCCACCCATTCTTGATTGACTTCTGAAATGGATGATTTTTATATCACCTCCTGATTTATTTTCAACTATCCAAGGTGTCCCATATGCCTACCACATTACAGCACTATTCTGTGAAATTACAAAAATGATTATTGATATTTGCCACATAAATGAATGAAATTAGACGTTTGTTCTTTTCCTCGGAGTTACGGAATGGACCAAAAGGAGTTTAAGCATTTAATGTTTTTTTTAAACATGGCTTTTGAGAACTGTAAAGAACTGTGGACATCACTGAGGAGTTCAGAAAATGAATGCTTATTGAGGCTTGATTTCATTTGGTGATTTCCTTATAACAAACATTTGGATAGTACTTAATTTTTTTTTTTTTTTTTACCAAACTCTGGCTTTTTCCAGAAAAGTGCAATTAAGGAAGAATTGTGTTAAGAAGATTCTGAAGACAGATTCATGGCTCAGGAATCTGCCCAGTGTCCATGTGCTGTTATGCTCCATTATTTCAAGAAATAGCCCAACTTCTCTCTTCATGCCTCCCACTCACTCACCACCCTGCTGAAAGTAGTTGAGATTATGCCAGGTTTGCACTAGTTTGGAAGCCAACCTAATGGGATTTTATGCTAACATATCCAGGAGGAGATGAGGAGCTGCTCCAGTAATATTCTGTGGTAGTAATTATAACCCCTGGCTGCATGTCAGCATTACCTGGGGAGTACCTAAAATACACCAGTGCTCAGGGTCACTCTCAGAAATTCTGGTTCACTTCTTTCTAGCATGAAGCCCAGCCATCCCATATGCTTCTAAAGATGCCAGATGGTTCCAGGGTGCAGCCTAAGTTAGAGCCAATGCTCCATAGCAGTGGTTCCCAAACTTCACTGCACATTCAAACAACCTGGGGAGCCTTTAAAACTCCTGATGTCCAGGTTGTAGCCTGCACCAATCAAAGCATAATGATTCCAATATACAGAAAGTTTGGGAACCAGTGTTTATAGGAGTCTTACTAAATGGGCACTTGAACTAAATGAAGCGTGTGATTTAGACAATATGTTTATTTGCCACATTTGTACTTGTTTGATAATTATATAAAATATTGTGAAGATTGGTTTTCATTTACACCAGTTCACTAATATATGTATTTATAAGTTTTTTTGTTGGACATGCAGTTTGGGGAAGTAATACTTGATTTTGGTATTAGCTGAATTAGTGAAGTTGCTTTTAGACTGTAGTTAATGTTTCACTTCACATTTCCGCTGCCCGAGTATTATATATAATGAATTCCAATAAAACATTTAACAGCCAGGCTATTCACATTTCTTCTGCTGCTGATGAGATTAACTGTATCAAGCAAAGAAAATCTTTGCTGTTTTGCATTTATAGTATCTCTTAGAGGAGGAATAGTTGACAGTTTGCTGATGCTAACCTAAATATGTAACCCAATGACATTTTTCTATATCTTTTTCTAATCTAACTCCAAAGAATACAGACTGTTTCTCCTTCCGTTTTAATTTTTATGATTTTTTTTTTAAATAGTGCCATTTTGGAGTGGCCATTTTTACTCTTTGTGGCCAAATGGAAAACACTGGTGTTTTTAAAAACTGCTGAAATAACAAAATGTAAAAGCCTGGCTACAGTCTAACAGAAAGACAGCATTCCTCAGAAGCACTTATCATCTGTGCAAGAAAGGTAGAAGGAAATATGAAATAATTATATGTCAACTCTTTCTTTTTACAAAGAAACCGAGGTTAACATAGGTGGCGATTGTTTCCAGTTCCTGCTGCTAATTACCCAAACTTCCTGGTTCCTAGCCAAACTTTCTTTTTTCCCACTTCTCCATGCTGAATCATTGGCCAAGGATGTGCAACTAACTTCTCCTTTTCAGGTTTTCATATTTTACATGAACTGTGGGGGCAATTTATATTAAAAAATAATAAAGATGCATTCTTTCCATAAACAAAATGTCAATGCATAAGGAGAAATGAGCATTATTTTTGGAGGGAATCAAATATCTACTCAAAATGTAAATGGGATGGCACCTTTCATTTAGCACTGTTAAGCTTGATGGTGTGTGTTACTTATAATTTTCAAACAACATATGAGCAAGGAAAGCTCATCACCACGTACTTACAAGAGCTACCTAACCAAGCTCCTGTCCTTGAGGTGAAATCTTCATAAACTTTTACCCATCTTGAGTCATTTATCCTTAACTATAGCTGGGATTTTTAAGGCATTCAAAAGCCTTAACAAATTTTCATCCTTTTATTGCATGAATCAATTTTCTAGGTTTTCTGCTATTAGACAAGAAGGATAATGCTAGATAGCAGTGCTTCTATTCATTGTAGGCAAATTAATATTACAATGTGACATTTATGTATATATATAAAATCTCACTTTCTGATCAGTCATTAAGCATGTTGCAACAGATAGCAACCGTTATGAAGCAGACAGAACATAGAACCAACATTCTTGGGTTGTACTATAATAGAAAAGTCACTTAAAATGAACCTGTCTGAATTAAACAAATTTTAATGTTGTTGGGAGGAAATGAATGAATTAGTACTAGAAACTGACAGTGCTAGGTTCTAGGACTAAGTCTTTCATACCAGCAGTGTAACCCCAGAAGAAACTGTTTCTTTTTTTCTCCTATAAATTTAGAAAATTCAGCAGTAACATACATGATAACTAGGGCAAGTCACTTACCCTCTTTGAATCTCAGTGTTCTTAGCTATGTGTTGAAGAAACTGGCCTTGATCAGCAGTTCTCAATTCTGGTTATACATTAGAATCACCCAGGAAACGTTAAAAAATAATGATGCCCTGCACTACCCTCAGACAGATTAAAACAGAATTTCTGGAGAATGTGGCCTAGGCTAGTGGTACTCCAAATGTGGTTCACGGACCACCAGCATCAGCATTACTTGGCATATTAGTCAGCTCGGGCTGCCACAACAAAATACCATAGACTGGGTGGCTTAAACAACAGAGATTTATTGCTCATGGTTCTGGAGGATGAAAAGTCCAAGATCAAGGTACCGGCTGATTCAGTTTCTGGTGACAGCTCTCTTCCTGTCTTCTCGCTGTGTCCTCACGTGGCCTTTCCTTGGTGCATGCACGCTTAGAGAAATAAATCTTTCTCTCTCTCTCTTCCTCTTCTCATAAGGCCACCAGTCCTACTGAATTATGACCCCACCCTATGTCCTCATGTAACTTTCCCTCCTAAAAGCCCTATCTCCAAATACAGTCACATTGGGGATTAGAGCTTCACATATGAATTGGGGGAGCAGGGAGGGTAAGGAGGTGGGAGAGTGGCGGGGGGACACAGTTCAGTCCATAGCACTTGCTATTTTGAAATATTTCATATCCAAACCCAGATCTATTGAATTAGATTCTCTGGGAGTAAGGACCAGGAATCCATGTTTTAACAAACTCTACAGGTGGTTCTTATGCACAGTCAAGTCTGAAGATCCCCGGCCTAGGCACTTGTTCTTCCACTAGGCTTCACACTGAATCACTAGGGGAGTTTTAAACCTTGGATGCCTGGGGCCCAATCCCAGAGATTTCGATTTGTTACAGGATGCTCACTCTAAGCAAGTTCTAAAGCTCTGCAGGTGAATGCAATTGAGAACCACTGGTGTAGAAGATCTCTAAGGGTCTTTTCAGTCCTAACATGGTATAGATTTTAATATAATGACATATATATATATAATGTATGCAATATGATATACATAATCTAGATAATGTATATCAAAAGGAAGGTGATAAGGTAGCTCTTTCTATTTTGTAGTTTCAGATACAAACACATTTGTTAGTCCCTTTTCATTCATCAGTTGATATAATACATTAAACAATTTTCTTTGAGAACTTCTATTTTGATAGTACTTTTGATAGACATATGGTCCTTTATCCTTCATAAAAATCAACGATTTATTTGATGGTCAGTGTCTTTCCACCATGTGCGACTAAATGCGGGTTTAGATAGTAGCCAGACTCTTATGAGATATTTTAAAAGAATCTTGCAAATTTAGAGTCCAGGGATAATTCTAAGAAACAAATATAATGTGTATATTTTATAAATCTCAAAAAAGTTCATTCAACCATATAAATAAAGGAATTGGGAGTATTTCTTAGTATTAAAACTTACATTCAGAGTTATATAACTTTAAAATCTCTTTTGATACCAGCATATAAATGGCTCTAGGATAAAAATTGTAAATGCCATTTCCCCTAAAATTTACAATAATAGCTGTAGAAAAATGGCATTTTAAAATAAATCATCAGAGCTCTGATTAGCAAATTTCATTGTAATACTATCAGCACAAAAGTTAGCACATAAAAGTAGAAAACACAATCCCCTGATATTTTTTCTTTTCTCTCTCAAGCACATGAACCATTTAAAAATTCCATTTAAAAACTTCAAACTCATCACAGAGGAACAAGTAACTAATAAATCAAAACTAACAACCTTCTTAATAGTCCTGGGGTTTAATAGGAGAGTTCTTAAGAACAGTATTTGAGCACTTGGTTTAATTAGAACTCTGTTCTGATGAGGCCAGGGTGGCAACATTTTCAAACATATGGACATGATAAATATCCATACTAGTGGTCACAAAGTGACTGAGGAGTTAACATCAAATTGGTACATCCACTCAAAATCCATGCTCTATTGAAAGAGGGAATGGTGTCACCTTTATTTACAAGTCCTTCAAAAACTAGCTTTGAGATATTTTCCACATTTTCAGCAAGTAACCATTACCAGAGAAATGACAAATGAAATATTAGAACACATGTCAAGAACTGACTTTCTGTCCATATGCAAATACAGGGCAATATTCTTTCTCTGTAAGCAAGTTAATAAGTAAAACACAATTTGGTGGGGAATTGTTTGAAAACAATACTGCCATATGAATTTTGCTTTTATTGGATGCCACTAAGAATGACTGTGGCATAGCAATTTAACTTAAGAGATCTTGCCTCACAAGTCAACAGATATTATTTTACAGGAAAAGCGAGCTACATAACACTTAGAACCACAGATGAGCTGAGATTAACAAATGCTGGAAGAGAAAAGGAGGTATTATAGAACTCTGATTTGTAATAATATCGCAAAACTCCCAGCTGTTACCCCTTTAACCACATCACCTGTTATATATACTGTATTAAAATGAATGATCTATATTACAGAGTTTCTATTCTGAGTGTGAAAGAATAGTACTAACTTTCATATGTCCCCAATCTGTCAGATGTCATTCTTTGAAAGCCAAGAAGCTTCTGAACTTCACTAATATTAAAACAGTATTTGCTATCTATAGGAAACAAGATATATGACTATAACAGCTGAGCTAAAATTACAAATAGGAAGACAGCATATTTAAATTTGATCATGATGGTTGAAAACAACTACTGAAATCCATAAAATTCTGGTAACAATGGTTATTGTTAAATTGCGTTTTTTTTACTAAGAAACTGGGTAAAGTGAAGAAATTGCTAAAATACCATTCTAAACATATTTTTTTGTTGTTTTTATTGAAAGAAGCATTGTCAGAACTATACATACTTTCTTAGTTCAGAAAATATATAACAAAGTCTTATTTGCCAGCATTACCAGGAACTTGTGGT